>CM060904.1:1053916300-1055202967 GCA_030737815.1 Allium fistulosum | reverse complement strand
AAAGAAGAGAAAAGGAAAAAGAAACAATCACAGAATCTCGCAGCGGAAAGATAAAATATAATAATCAAATAAACAGTTCATGAAGTTGTTTAATATACTTTTGATTATCATTTATACATCATTTATCAGAGTTATACATATACAACAGAACAAATAAAATAATGCAGCAGATAGCATGATGCAAGGATAATAATAGTAATAGTATACCAAATCTTCGTCTTCGTCCTCCAGAATAGATCTTCAATAAGCTGAAAAACTCAGGACTGACCCGAGCGTAATGAAAAGACAAAACACTCGAGTCAGGACTAAACATCCTTATGTAAGTTAAACAATCATAAATAAATATGAATGCAACGGCGTCAGAGATGTTTACGGGGTTTGACATCTCCTATCCAGTGTCAACAGGAGTGCAATAACTTAAGAGATGTTACGGGATATTCCATCTCTCAAGGATCCGTTAAACTATCTACTATATAATAGAATACGCTATATACAGTAATGTCTATCATAAAGTAAAATATCAAACTAGCGTTAAGCCATGGCCCATTCCACCCTTAACACATTTTTATTCCCAAGAGCAAATACAAGACCGTAGTTTCCCCAAAATCGGAAGTCACCAGAGGGCAATCCATACTAAAGGTACAAACCAAAATCGTAGTGGTCGCGAATAGGATAATCAGTATGACAAGGTACATAAGGCGATACCAACTAGGATACTAGTAGTTGCGTGATCCGGACTGATGTTGAGCATAGCAGCTACTACCTCAACACCGTGAAACAACACTCCCAAATCAAGGGGTGCACCCAAATCGAATCACAAATGTAATAGATATGGTAACGAAGAAGTGTGTCCGCTAGAGGTGGCGAACCTCAATGGCCCGGCGCGGCTCCTGTTTTAGTCATGTCAGGGGTCATCCAATATCGTTCTCTTTCTTCAGTCAACGCGTTCATCAAACCATCCACTTCATTCTAGATCAACACTCCGCGTATATTAGTTATTAAAGTGGTTTTCGGTATCGACAGAGAGTATGTCCATATCCGATCCCGGTCTCTTTAATAACTATGTATTATTACACCGATGGCTCTTTTACAATTTCAAAATCAATTCATACTTGATATCAAAATATCATATTCGCTTCAAAATCAAATCCATTTCAAATATCATCATATCTATTCAAGATGTAAGATTCCGTTTCAAAATCATTTTTCGCCTCAATATCTCATTTCGATTTCCAAAATCATTTTTCGCCTCAATATCTCATTTCGATTTCCAAAACCATTTCGAATTTCAATTTAGGTTGCAACTTCATTTAACCCAATTCGTATTTAAATCCAAGATTTAAATATAAACATTTCATCTTATTGACCAGCTTGAAATTTTTAGAAAATAGTTTTAAGTAGTTTAAAAGTAGTTTAAATGTAGTTTAAATAATTAAAATAGTTAAAATACTTAAAATCTTTAAATGGATTTCAAATAGATAAATTAGTTTAAAATAATTTAAATCGGGTTAAGTAGATTAAAATAGATTAAAATAGTTTTAGTATTTAAAGATGGTTTATATAACAGAGAAATTTGGAAACAAAATGAAACAGCTTCAAAACAAAACCATTTCAATTATAACTTTCAAATTCAAATCAATTTCAATTTCCATTCTACCGATTCAATTTTGATTTCAATTCAAATCAATGTCAACTTTGACTTCAAATTAATTCAATTTCTACATTCACCTCCAATTAATTCAATTTCAGTTTATATCGATTTTGAGCTTGATTTTCAGAATATCGATTTATAACACTTAACAAATTTTCCTTCAATATTCAAATTTAAATCCAAATTTCAAATATGATTCAATTCCAAGCTCAATTTCAAAATATCATTTTTATATCACTTTTACTTAGTAATATTCAAAGCTCGAAATAATGTTCAATCTTTAAAACAAATCAATTTTCGAAATTCAATCATATCCCGATTTCAAATTCCAAAGTCTCAACTTTAACTATTTAACAATTTCTTTTAACCAAAATTTATTTCAACATTCCAAACTCAAATTTGCGATAAAATTCGATTTCTATAAATTAATTTTATTTATAACTTTTAAATCAAACATTTAAATAAATTTCAAATCAACGATTTTTAAAAATTATTAATTTAACCAATCCGGTGTCCGTATATAATTTTCTATCCTATGGCCAAGTGATTAGTTATTTCAATTAAATGTTAGGGATGAAGATATATCACTTAAACCAATCACAGTGTTATATGTATGTATAACAGGATATATATAAGCAAATAAACATCCAAACATTTAAATATCAACCAATAGCATCCATCGAAACAAATCATCCAATAGACAATATAATTCACGGCGATTTCATGGTTATCAATATCCGATAATTTAATTGCAATTCAATTTTAATTTCAATTTGATTGTCAATTAAATTTTCAACGGTGATTTTAAATGACAATCTATATGACAATTAAATTTTATCAAACAACGACCAATAAAATTCATAACACTTCATAATATCAAATTTAACTACCATAAAGATATTCAGTACATTGTGAGCGTTATAAAACACTCACCTTGAGTTTACGATTTTCAATCAAATCGAACGACGTTCGATTTAACCAAAAATTTTAACGAGCTCCAAACACTCCCGGATCTGCACTGCAGCGAAGCTCTCATCTCTGCGATTCCAATGTCGCTAGTTTCGTCCGATTCTGATAACGTATGAGAGAGATACACATTTTTAAAGATTGAATATATATTAATATAAATTAAAACAAAATTCTTTTTATTATAAACCCACAGAAAAACATGGCCGTTAGATCTGAACTAGAAGAATTTCGGTCGTAAACCAAAGCTTCTTCCCAGCTCTCTTCGTACGCAACATCAACCAACAGAACCCAATGCACGCGACTTCCCACGATGATCGCAACCACCACGACTCTCCAGAAGTTGATCGAACTCCGGCAAATAGAAGCCCTATTCGATAGCCACCCTCGCCTGGGAGCTCGGCGAGCTCGGTCGTCCCTTGGCCGAGAAAACCCCACTTGAACACGCAATGAACGCGACCCAACCACACCTCCATTCAACGACCATAAACCAATTCCACCGTTGGATCTGACGAGCTCGACAAGCTCGTCGATTTCCTAGTTGAGAGTTTTCGACGATATTGAGCGGATGAGCGACGATCGAGGGGAGAAAATGGAAGAGTTTCGGCCATTAATCAAATAAGCGGCGGCTACGAGACTCTCGGCCTAGGGTTTACTGATACGAACGTGAATATATATGTATACCATATTAATTTAATATTATTTTCAATTTTAACGAGCTTTTTCAAACAAACTCCAAACAAGACGTGCCGACAGGCGTTCGTAATGTTTTACCCGCATTCCGAACACAATGGAACATGTTTCAAGGCCTAATTTGATCGTCTGTGTGAGTTATGGAAATAAACGATCGATTTTAAATTAAATCGATTAAATGAATTTCTAAGCGTTTACAACTGCCACGGTCAAATGGTAACTCTGATTGCTATGAAATTTGAAATCTGATAATAATAAACTATTACGGATCCAATGGAATTAATTTCGTCGAATTTCGAGACTGTTCCTCGAAAGGCTATTTTTACTCGTCGATTAAAATATAAAATTTTCAATTTTTAAATTTTCACTTTTAAATCAAAATTTAAATGTTAGCAAATTTCATTGTTGTTTAAATAAACTTTACATAAATTTCCGGTTTCATTTTCAATCATATTATATTCAGAATTTCATTATTCAAATATTTGCAGTTTTAAATTTAAACAATTTTGATTATTCAAAAATCCACTATCTTTTGAAATATTTGAAAATGAACTTATAACTTAACCACTTAAAAAAATTCAAATTTTTGAACAACCGTTTCCATTAAATAGTTATTCAGTCAAATTTCCAATATTAAATTTAAACAATTTAACTGTTCAATATTCAACAAATTTCAATAATAGATTTTAATTTAATTTTAGTTATCACTCAATTACTTTATTCACATCCAGTGCATCCAACATTTGTTATTCAACTTCAGTTATTGATTATAAACCCAGTTAATATATAAAATTTCATTTCATTTACAATTGGTTTCTAAATTCAATTTGACTGACTAAATGAATAGGTAACTTAAATAATTATCACCATTTACTTTTAATCACACTTAAGTTTATTATTTACTACAAGTGTCACAATTTCCTATACAATACCAATTAGATTCCATTACCACTGACTGTATATTATTTCATTAGTAAATCCAATATTTACATTTGTTTTTCTTATATTTCCTTTATAACTAAGTTATAACATTTGAGACATTTCAATTGATTGGAATTTCGTTCAATTCATTAATAATTAACTTAGATAAATATTGTTGCAATTCATTCTAGTTATTATTATCAATAAATAAATTATAAATTTTTAATTCTTCCAACATTAAACAATGAAATCTTATAAATTTAAATAGTTTAATTATCGAAAATCTACGGGTCGTTACACCGGTTCTTTAGGAAATAAACAGATGAAATAAGATCGGAGATCACCTCCGAACCGTTAGTGGACGGATTTCCTTATAAACATCCTAGAAGAACAAAACAAGTTCATACGTACAGTATAGCACCTCGAACGGTAACTGTACCATATAATTCTCGTATTCCTCCTAGATATTTCCCAAGTTATATTTTGGGTTCGGATTTGATAGTCGGTTATTTAACTATCAAATAAGCAATCATTCAACCAAATATTCCATTTTCCATTTAAAAACACTAAATCTCCCTTTTAATTTAATTTTAATAAATTAAATCTCTTTATCCAAAATATGTGTACTTATCTTATCGAATTCAGTTCATTCACAAACTATTCTTTTCGAAATATTGAAACCCTTTAAAATAATAAGGAAAGTACCACTGCGGTGTCAAACCATGGATTCACAACTCAATGGTTATGTCTCTATCCTAGAGAAATCCAAGACTTAACTACAGGCACCCATTGCCTCCAATTTCGCCATGCGAGTATACCATTACTCCCTAAAACTTTATTTAAAAATTTCCTCAAATAAATTTCCAAGTTTAATCTAGGTAAATATACCCAAATAAAAGTTATTATACAAGGTCATATTAATATTTGATAATTCATCTTTTAAACCAGAAATGTTGACTAATTTTTAAATAATAAATAATAATAAATCTTTAACAATATTTATAAGGTAACTAATTAATAATTAAATATGTTTTAAACAATTTAAAATAATTAATTAACTAGTTTCCAGAATATTTTTAAAAATTTTAAAGTTACTTATAATAATTAAAAATCCTCTTTTTAAAACAAGCCCAATTTCTCGATTCTAATTTCACTTCGTAAATTTGGAAATCTTACTTGAACTCCAGTATAACCAATTTTATACTTATCCAAATTCTCTTCTGTTCTCCCAATTTATTTACAATCTCGATTATTAAACCTTTTTATTTAAACCAAGTGCCACTTAAACATTTATTATTAAAAATCCTTTTATATACTTTTATCCCAAAATCTCTATTTCAATACCGAATTCGTTAAGTACAAATTTTAAAACCATTATTTCATCAGATTAATTAACCCAAATTCCTAGGTAAATATTTTACTTCAAAAGTCCCTTTTAAAATTCTTTTCCAATTCAACCCATATATTACTGGTATTTAAAAATACAAAAATCAAGGTCAAAACCTCCCATAGCATCCAATCAATTTCAAATTACACAATAATCTATCATAAATTATTCCAACCAAACATATATCACTATATATGAAATTAAATTCAATATTTTTGAGGAATCCAGTTGGATCCCTCCAACCTGTTTCCCTGCATCCACAGATGTTAGCACAACATAAAAATACCAATTCCGCTTCGAGGCGTAATATCGCGGTATAAGGGTCATCCGCTATTAAGCGGCGCGCATAGGGTCTCATCCACTATATATATGCGGGAATATCAATCATTCCAATATATATACTACTATATATAATATCACATTCAACTGATTAAAATATATCAACTCAATCAATCAATCATTACTTAATTTTAATTACTTTAAAATTAATACTAATAGTCCAAAATTGAGTGAGATTAACTCACTTTGAGTTTTAATTTCGCCAAACGCTCTAATTTTAAATTAAATCAAACACGTTCAATTTAACCTAAAATTTTAGCTTGTTCCAATCGACTCCATATCTACTCCAGCGCGTAGTATTCATCGCTGCAATTCCAACGCCGCCTGTTTCGTCCGATTTCGACCTCGTATGAGAAAGATATGAAAATTCAAAGTTTTGAATATAATTTATAATAATAAATTCTTTTTATTTATTATTATTACCCAAAACAGATCTGGCCATTAGTTTGAGATTCAAAAATCATGGCCGCTCTTGCTTTTCTTCTTTCCCACTTCACTCGTTCGAACGAACCCACCATCGCCTTGCTTCTTTGAATTTCCGCTCCTCCCTTGGTGATCGAGACGACGATCCAATGCCTCCACGACGAAGTCCATCGCAAACCCTACCTACTGCCGAAGACCACAACCCCAAAGCCCCACCATCTTCTCGAAAAACATGCTCGAACACGGCCAAAACGCGACCTAATTTCTCTCCCATCGCTGCGCCATTCCAGATCATAGCCATCCACCTCATAGATCTCGACGTGCTCTTTGACTTTCATGTTGGAAATTTTCGAAATAAACGAGTGGATTGAGATATAAACGAGGAAGAACTTGGGCTTTTTTCGTCCATTAAACGAATGGAGGCGGCTGGGAGAATGTAAATTAGGCTTTACTGTTCACGAGCTATATATACACGTGCATATATAATATTTTATTATTATTTTCACAAATTACATGCTTTTTCGAACGAACTCCAAACTAGATGTGCCGTCTGGCATTTATAATGTTTTACCCCTATTTCGAACACAATAGAATATGTTTCGGAGCCTAATTCGATCGTATGTAGAAGATAGCTTTTCAAATCGAATTAAAATATTAAATTTTCGCTATTTATTTCAACGAGTTTCTATTCCGTATGACCAAACGGTAACTCCAAACGCTATGAAATTTGAAATCCGTTAATAATACACTATCACGAATTCAATGGAACTAGTCTCGTCGAATTCTGAAACTGTGCCCCTGAAGGTTATTTTTAACTCGTCGATTATATCGAGCGATTTTCAAAATCGCCGAAATCGTCTAAAATTTCAATTTTTAAAACTTACTAACTCCATTATAAATCACATGGAATTTATATTCATATTAGAAATCATTTCGATTCATATTAAATCAAAATTCAATTATTTACACTATTTCTATATATATTAAATTCCACCATTAAATAAATATATAAATTTCAAACTTTTAAATTTATCGACTTCTAATTCCATTCAAAGACTATTACTATCACTCTACTTCAAACAGAGTTTAAAATCTGCTTATACATCATTTCCATTTCCATTCAACTCCAAATTCCCATATTATCCCAATTTTCAATTATTAAATTACTATTCGTCAAATCCAATTAATCGCTATATTTGAAATGTTAAACTACTTCACTGATTCTTTCATATTCAAAATCAATTTATAATTCAAGTTCAAAATTTAAAAATAAATTAAATGTTCAGAATTAAACGACCAAAATCCTGGGTCGTTACAATAAGTAAACAACACGTTGTTGATTTTAACAATGTACTTGTGTCAAAATCAACCTTAGTTGTTTTAATACTCAACATTGGATTAATAAATGATGACTTTTATAGTAAGTATAAAAGATGTCGGGAATGTCCCAAATGATATGCAAGAACACCTTATTAAAATGTTTAATACGGAACATGTAAGATTGATTCCTTTACATTGGCAAAAGGAATTATCATACATGTTGTGTTATGTCTACGATATCATGATTTGCTTATGTATTTGATACATGAATCAAATATCAAATCCAAATTGATATAACTAAATGGTTGTTTGAAGTGTTCTCATGTATTTATGCAATACTAGAGAATTGTTTACATAAAACAAAACTGCTTATGAAGGAGTGTTCGAACTCAAACTTCATAAGTCATATTGAGTGTAGTATGTCAATAATAAATTCAAGTTAAGAATCTTTAAGTTGGAAAAGTTCCAAATAAAAGACTGGCTTATTCAATGAAAAAAGGCTACGTTCATCGCCTTGAATATTGCCACAATAAAAATAATATATATAAAATTATAAGTGCACAATTTATAACTGAGCTGATTCCAAATATTAAGAATCTCATAACATTGTTATATGATAACAATGTTGTGATATGGTTCGTAATCGAACTTAGAGCTTACTTGAAGTTGAGAGACATACTCCGAATTGTTCCATATGATAAAAAAGTTTATCACCGTCGGAGAGAGTTGATTGACAGAGCAGATAATTAAAACATAATAGCATACCCGTTCACAAAGGGACTAACCCAATTGGTTTTGAGAAAACTGATTAGAGAAGATGGAACAAGATTCCATAATTGACCCCAAGTGCAAGTGGGAGATTGATAGAGTAAAGGGTATGCCCTAGGGGCAATCATGTAATTTGTTATATATATCTAACTCGTTGACCAATCTTGTTCGAAATAAAGGTATTTTCTTTCTATTATATACTTGATATAATGTGGTTATATTAATTAATCAATTCAATTAAAAGTATATTTAATAGAAAATCCACAAATGGTATGTTTTATGATAGTAGTTACAAAGTGTTGTAACTGTGAGTAATTTATCACGATGAAACAAATATACCATTTTAAATGTTCCTAGTCAAGATGCATCGAGATTGGATATCGATGTATTCGTTGAGACTTGAGTACGTAACACTCTTGAAGTGACCCAACTATCTTCTACTATATTTTTGTGATTTTTAGTTGAGTTTTTTTACCAGAGATCACTTCTTTTATTACCTCTTTCATTTCTTTTAATTAATTTCCCAAGATCCAGAATTTACTAATATAAAAATATCAGCATTTTAATCAAGTCATATCATTTATATATATGAAGATATATAAATGTTTCTTTGCCTATCAGAGTGTAAGTAGCAAAGAAATTTTATCACACAATATTTTCCATAATTGGAAGGTTTTGTGTCATATAGCTATTTCTACACTTAATCTTTTATTTGACTCAAGATTGACTAATACATGATTCAAGTGTTACCACCTTAATTGACTCAGGATTAACTAATACATTTTCAGGTATTTTCATCTTGGAATGACTCAAGATTGACTAATACATGATTCAAGTATTAGCATCTATTATCTCTTCTTCATTTTCCAGATTATTATCTAAACCAGATTGATTAATTTGTGGATTTTTAACTCATGTATTTGATCTTTGGAATTCAGGAATTCATATAGGTTGCTTTAAGATGATAAAACATATTAAAACTTGGTTTGATCAATGGATCACTAATTAGTCTAGCCCAGATTCAGGATTCAGACATACACATGCACAAAACATGCACAAACATGCACAAGCAAATCAGGTCAAGCAAAATGCACATATCTAGGTTCATGAAGCATGTGATGATCATGTGAGTAATAGGATTGTAAACTGATCTAAAGGTCATACAGATTCTGATATATAGACTGGAAATGGTGTTGAATATGATTTAAAAAGATCTTTGCACATTCCTGGCTAAAAGCTTACAAAGTGTGGTGTTCTGGATTTTTAAACACTTACAAAATTACACTACATTCTTGTTGAGTCTATATTGTCTATCCCAATTTCTGGCTTGCTAATTCAGTTTCATATTGAAGTCAGTTCCAGATTTTACCAATTCCAATTCCTAAGTCCTTGTATACTTATGATTTTCAGGTTCTATGGTATCATAATCCTACCCTTGTTCTAGCCCTATCATAGGATTAAGTTGCATTTCAAATTAGCTTACACTATGGTCTGGTTTGCTTCAGAAATCTGAAGACTATGGCTTCAAACTTTTGCATGTACTTGTATCAATTACAAGACATGTACAAGCCTTACTGGTTAGCCAAGACCATGTTCAACCCATCCACTTAATACTTTAGCATTTGTTTATTTTAAAACTACTTAAACTTATAGCTAAACATAACAAGCATGCCAAGGAGAATATATCCACATATCAGATTATATGGTATGCTCTCCTTCATCATAATCCTCTGGATTATTTCCGGAGTTTGCTACATAAATCAACAACTCACAAGCACATATAATACTTAAGCTTTCTTTACATGTTCTTTTCAAGAAAACAAAGCAAGTTTCAATCCTGGAAATACACAAGACATAAGAGAGTTTGCCTAGATTATTTATTACAATTAAACCTCTACTTCTCTAAAGCATTTTAAAACCAGCAAGTTCTTCAAACATCCATACAAGCAAGCTACTCAAGCATCTTTCCCTACAACAACACTTTGAACTTCCTCAATGAAAATGAGACACCCCAAAGATTGCAAAGGCAACAAATAAGGTCAGAAAATATATTCTGGTGTGAGTGAAATCATAGTTTATAAATAACTTGTAATTACTAAACACTGTGCAGAGGTTCATATGTTTGATGCTTATTTAAATTTATACTAAAATCTGAGTATATATATACATATAAGCTCATACTAACATACATGCACACAAGCATTCATTCATCAACACAATTCAGTTATATGTACATATACTCCTATGGATTAACTCCCTTAATTCCATAGCTCAATTTTTCAATCCCCATTTATCATTTATTTGGTCTTAACTCTTGCCATTGAACACCATGTGTGCATTGCAAAGGGGCTCAATTCTGTTAACCCTTTACACAGAGGCCTACAGGACTTAAACAAGTCATGCACATACCCATCATCCACCTAATGATGAATAGATCAAGGCACTACTCCTAGATTAGCTTTATAGTCTAGAGACCATTCTCATTTTTCTTTCAGGAGCATTTTATTAATTCTTGAAATGCTTCCTATTCTTTTCTTCTTTTCATAAATCAGAGAGTATTAAACCCACTCAGGGATTTCAGCCAGACATACCAAGTATCCATGTAAAACACCACATCCCATTTTAAGGTTATTTTTATTCAATCGTATTTTCTAAGACCTGCATAAATTTATTTCCAGAAATATTCCCATTTCTTACATAATTTTGGTGAAGTCATATAAAACCTTACATTTATTTTACTGTGAACATAGGGTAAGGTTTTTAAGAAAAACCCATAAAAACATATTGACTTGTGATTTGAAAAAATCAGCACACGTATATATATAATATTGCATTGTTTATATCATTTTTAAAATGAACTAGACATAAGCATGAATCTCCTTATTCGCACTGCCTATTTCATTCTTCATTAGTACCCTATTTCTCAGTAAAAATGTTTAACTTACTCCCATATAAAAACTGGATTATAAGTTATAGAATCCCTTTTTCTGTGATCAGGGTGTTTGTCTTTTCAAAGCATTATTCAAAACAATCAAAACAGATCAACACATCAACCAAAGACTCAGCCAAGACACCAACCATGATCAACATTTATTTATTCAGAGAATAGAATTAAACAAAAACATGATATGATTTTATATAAGTAATATGGCTGCCCTTAACTTGGGTCTTAATTCCTTAAATCTCATAAAATGATTAATCACTCACCTTCCTTCTTCTTTCCCCGAGAATGCTTTGACTTGAAAATAGCGTGAGTTTGCTCTTCTTTTTCTTTCTTAAAATATCTTTCTATTTTCCAAAAATAAACTATTGCTTATCCTTTGATTTTTAAAACATTCAGCTAGGGTTTTAGTGGAGTAAAAACCCCATTTTATCCCCACACAAATAAGAGAATTTTGTATATGTTTTTATGGCTAATTATGCCATTTTCTTTTTGATTCTATTTCAGGTATTTCAGTTGCTTTTCTTCTTTTCTGTGTACATGCCATTTGCATGTTTCACCTACACACTATTTTCATGTGACTTATCTACATTATTTATTTTCTTAAGGCAAATCTGAAATGTTCACATATATATCTTTTTATCAATCAATTCTTTGCTAATGTTTCAAGCCATTTGTTTTCTCTTGATTATAAAATGTATTTATACCTATATAATATTAAATAGTTTCATATATTTTAATAATCATAAGAGTTTATTTTATCACTCTATACTCCTCTTGCTACTTATATGCAATATATATATATATATGAGATATGTGAATATAAAACTTATTCACACTTAGTTATTTTCCTTCTCATTATTATTTATTGAAGTTTTTTTCTCCTCATTATCATTTACTGAAAACAACTATCCTCTTCCTTATTTATTTCACTTATTCTTGATATTTATTTTCAATTTATTTTATTCTTTGAATATTTTCCATTAACTGATTTTTATAAAAATTATTTTTATCTCAATAATTTGGGTCTTCACATACTCTCCTCCTAAAAGGAATTGTGTCCCACAATTATTTTTCTCATACATTTCCATCCAAATGTATACAAAGCATAAATTCATTTCAGAAATTTCAGAAACTCGTGCATTCAAAACCAATCAAACATACATAAGCAATGTTTAAGTTTATCATAATTTTAGGCATACCTTTAAGCAGAAAATAGATTAGGATATTTATCTTTCATCTTATCTTCAGTCTCCCATGTACAATTACTCTCATCTAAACTCCACTAGATTTTAACCAATTTAATTATTTTATTTCTCAATTTCTTTTCTTCTCTATCCACAATGCCCACTGGTTCCTTCTTATAAACCAGATTTTCTTGAATTTCAACTTGTGTAGGAGATTTCAAAATGGTCTCCTTATCATGCACCCATCTTCTTAACTGAGATACATGAAATACATCATGTATATTACTCAATTCCCCTGGCAATTTCAACTTATAAGCCAAAGTTCCTACTCTTTGGATAATTTCATATGGCCCTATATATCTTGGTGACAATTTTCCTGCCTTGCCAAACCTCAATATTTTTCTCATTGGTGAAACTTTGAGAAATACATAATTTCCCACTTCAAATTCCGTTGGCCTTCTCCCTCTATCTGCATAGGCTTATTGTCTCTCTTGTGCTGCTCTCATTCTCTGCCTTACAAGTTCAATCCTCGCAGAGGTCTCTTTCACATGTTCTGGTCCAAGCAACACTCTTTCACCTACCTCCATCCAGCATGCAGGAGATACACAAGGCTTCCCATACAAGGCCTCAAATGGAGCCATACCTATAGTGGACTGATAGCTATTGTTATAAGCAAATTCAGCTAAATAAAGATGATCTTCCCAGTTGCCTCCAAAATCAAGTATACATGCTCTAAGCAAATCCTCTAAAATCTTGTTAACAATCTCAGTTTTCCCATCTGTTTGTGGGTGGTAAGCTGTGCTCAAGCTTAATTCTATCCCCATAGCCTCTTGAAAGCTACCCCAGTACCTCGAGGTAAACAAGGTATCTCTATCACTAATGATAGTCTTGGGGATTCCATGTAATCTCACTATCTCCTTCACAAATAATTGAGCTAATTTGTGAGCATTTCTATTTGAATTCACTGGAATGAAGTGAGCTGTTTTTGTGAGTCTATCAACCACAACCCAAATACTATCATTGCCTCTTCTTGTTCTTGGCAAACCATCCACAAAATCCATTGAAATGCTTTCCCATTTCCAGGTAGGCACTTCCAGAGGTTGCAGTAAGCCTGAAGGTCTTTGATATTCTGCCTTGACTTGTTGACATGTTAAACACTTAGCCACATATCTTGCCACTGCTCCTTTCATTCCTGGCCACTAGTAGTTTCTTTTAAGATCATGGTACATTTTTGTACCACCTGGATGTATAGTGTACTTTGTCTTGTGATGCTCATCCATAACCTCTTGCTTCAGTTCTTCTACATTGGGTATGTAGAGTTTCCCTTTCTTACTCAAGTAGCCTCTATCATCAACTTCATAACTTTCCACTGACATGCCTTGTGATATCATGTTCTTCTTTTCTTTTAAATTAGTGTCTTGATTCTGCATATTTCCTATTTTATCAACCAGGGTTGATCTTAAGGAGATGAGACTTAATTTTCCATATTCAATCATATCACTATGTACATTATCTGATACACCAATTTCTTCCTTCATTTCTACTTCACTAAGGATTGTCAAATCCCTGAATTCAGTCATCATTAAGCTTGCCAATCTTGCTTGATGTCTACTCAAAGCATCTGCTACCTTGTTAGCTTTTCCAAGAGTATATAATATATCAAGATCATAGGCAGCTAAAAACTCTACCCACCTATGTTGTCTCATATTCAAGTCTTTTTGAGAAAACAAATACTTAAGTGATTTATGGTCTGTAAACAATTCAAATTTTGTACCTAACAAGTAGTGTCTCCATAGCTTCAATGCATAAACAATGGCAGCAAGCTCCAGATCATGAGTGGCATATCTGGTTTCATTTGGCTTGAGTTGCCTTGATGCATATGCTATGACTCTTCCATGTTGCATGAGTACTGCCCCTAACCCAGACCCACTAGCATCAGTATAAACCACTAATCCCTCATTTCCCTCTGGAACTTGCAAGACTGGAGCTTCCATGCCTTCTTCAATGATTCAAAAGCTTGTTCACATTTTTTTGTCCACACCTATGGTTGCTCTTTTCTGGTTAGCTTGGTTAATGAAATGGCTATCCTTGCAAAGTCTTTTATAAACCTTCTATAGTAGCCTGCCATTCCTAAAAATGACCTCACCTCAGTCACTGATTTGGGTCTACTCCATGATTGCACTGCCATGACTTTGTTTGGGTCTACACAAATCCCTTGTTGAGATATAATATGTCCCAAAAATTTAACTTCATTCTGCCAAAATGTACACTTAGTAAATTTTGCCTTTAAATCATGTGCTCTTAATCTTGACAAAACCAGATGCAAATGCCTTGCATGCTCCTCTTCTGATTTTGAATACACCAATATATCATCAATGAAAACAACAACAAATTTATCTAGAAAATCTCTGAATGTCATATTCATTAAATCTACAAAATAGGATGATGCATTTGTCAATCCAAAAGGCATTACTAAAAATTCATATAGCCCATGTCTTGTGTTGAATGCAGTGTACTTAATACTTTCCTCCTCAACCTTCATTTGATGGAATCCAGAGGCTAAGTCTAGCCTTGAAAAGATTCTTGCTCCACTTAATTGATCAAATAAATCATCAATTCTGGGGAGTGGATATTTATTCTTGATGGTAACTTTGTTTAATTCCCTGTAATCAATACACATTCTCATTGTACCATCATGTTTCTTTACAAATACCACTGGAGAACCCCAGTTTGAACTACTAGGCCTTATGAAGCCCTTCTGCTCCAATTCTTTCAATTGTTATTTCAATTCCACTAATTCTTTAGGACCCATTCTGGTAGGCTTCTTGATGATAGGACTTGCTCCTGGGATTATTCTTATCTGAAATTCAACTTGCCTATTTTCTGGAACTCCTATAACCTCTTCAAAGACATCTGGGTATTCATTTATTACTTTTATGTCTTCCAGAATTAATTCTTTTTCAGTCATGCTCCACATTTGATTAAGGCAATTTGTTTTGGCTATTTCACTCATGACTATAATATTTTTACCATTTTCTGTTTTCAAAGAAATAGTAAAATTTTCCAATTTCAAAATTGCTTTGAATTTACTCAACCAATCTACTCCTAGAATAATTCCTATTCCGAGATATTTTAACACAAACAAATCAGATTTAAACATATTTCCTCCTATGTTTAATTTTACTCCAAACATTTAATTCCTAGCATGCAAGAACTACCTAAGGGACTCTGAATAAACAAAGGCTTATCAACTAAATTGCATGTGAGAGCCAATTTATTTACTATGTCTTGTGATATTAAGGAATGTGTAGCCCCAGTGTCATATACAACTGAGATTGGATAATCTTTAATTAGGAGTATACCTTCCAATTGTCCAGAATGTCCCACTGCATTTGCTTTTGCTTTGCCTTCTAATGCTCCTACCTTTGCTCCTTTCTTGAACTCTGGGCAATTCCTTTTGATATGACCTTCTTTCCCATAATTATAGCAACTGAATGGGGCTTTCTTAGCTGGTTGACACCTATTACTCATGTGTCCTTCCTTGCCACAGTCGTAGCAAATAACTTTCTTCTTAACCTCCCCACTAGTAGCTCCTTCAACCTTCTTGTCTGAATTCTTTTTGTCATAAGGATGTGCCCTATTATTCCCTTTCTTGTTGTTGTTATTAGCTCTCATGTTCCTAAATTTCTCCCTTGCATTATCTTGTTGTTCAAAAGAAAGAGTGAGATCTATGACTTGATCAAATGTTTTGTCTTTGTATGGTAGCATTTCTCTACTTAAACCAGCATTAAGTTCTTGAATAAATCTTGAATTCTTTGATTCCTCATTCCCTATGAGCATGGTTCCATACTTAGACAAACTCTCAAACTTTTGAGTGTATTCAGTCACACTCATTAATCCTTGCCTCAATCTTATAAACTCCTCAAGTAGTGTTGCCTTAGCTGTTGCTGGGACAAATCTAGCCTCAAGCATATCCTTGAACTGATCCCATGTTATCTCATTTTCTGGTCTCCCCGTGATGATTACCTCCCACCAATCCAGTGCTGCTCCTTTGAGCCTTCTAGAAGCTATTTACCTCTTCCTTTGGTCATTGATTTGCATGTCTGCAAATATCCTTTCCAGAGTTCTTAGCCATGTTTGCACACCCATGACTCCTTTAGTGCCTTCAAAATCCTTGCCTCCTAAATTTGAGAATGTTTTCAGTAGCTTAGATAACTCCTCATGAGGATTTTCTTCCCTCTGCACTGCTCCTTCCCTAAATGCCCTCACCAAATCTTGCAAATTGACCAATGGCGTTGCACTAGAGGATCCTGCTCCAAAGTTTGGTGGTCTTCCTACCATGATTGGCTATATAATTTACATAGCTAGTTAGTCTTGTTTTTTATTTAATTTTTTTAGTAATTTATTCCTACTGAAAATATTTTTATGTGGTTTGTTCCTTAGGATTTTATCCATATAAGAAAATTAGATTTTTTTTTGCTATGTTTTTGGTAACATAGCTCTGATACCAACTGAAGTGACCCAACTTTCTTCTACTATATTTTTGTGATTTTTAGTTGAGTTTTTTTTACCAGAGATTACTTCTTTTATTACCTCTTTCATTTCTTTTAATTAATTTCCCAAGATCCAAAATTTACTAATATAAAAATATCAGTATTTTAATCAAGTCATATCATTTATATATATGAAGATATATAAATGTTTCTTTGCCTATCAGAGTGTAAAGTAGCAAAGAAATTTTATCACACAATATTTTCCATAATTGGAAGGTTTTGTGTCACATAGCTATTTCTACACTTTTAATCTTTTATTTGACTCAAGATTGACTAATACATGATTCAAGTGTTACCACCTTAAATTGACTCAGGATTAACTAATACATTTTCAGGTATTTTCATCTTGGAATGACTCAAGATTGACTAATACATGATTCAAGTATTAGCATCTATTATCTCTTCTTCATTTTCCAGATTATTCTCTAAACCATATTGATTAATTTGTGGATTTTTAACTCATGTATTTGATCTTTGGAATTCAGGAATTCATATAGGTTGCTTTAGGATGATAAAACATATTAAAACTTGGTTTGATCAATGGATCACTAATTAGTCTAGCCCAGATTTAGGATTCAGACATACACATGCACAAAACATGCACAAACATGCACAAGCAAATCAGGTCAAGCAAAATGCACATATCTAGGTTCATGAAGCATGTGATGATCATGTGAGTAATAGGATTGTAAACTGATCTAAAGGTCATACAGATTCTGATATATAGACTGGAAATGGTGTTGAATATGATTTAAAAAGATCTTTGCACATTCCTGGCTAAAAGCTTACAAAGTGTGGTGTTTTGGATTTTTAAACACTTACAAAATTACTCTACATTCTTGTTGAGTCTATATTGTCTATCCCAATTTCTGGCTTGCTAATTCAGTTTCATATTGAAGTCAGTTCCAGATTTTACCAATTCCAATTCCTAAGTCCTTGTATACTTATGATTTTCAGGTTCTATGGTATCATAATCCTACCCTTGTTCTAGCCTTATCATAGGATTAAGTTGCATTTCAAATTAGCTTACACTATGGTCTGGTTTGCTTCAGAAATCTGAAGACTATGGCTTCAAACTTTTGCATGTACTTGTATCAATTACAAGACATGTACAAGCCTTACTGGTTAGCCAAGACCATGTTCAACCCATCCACTTAATACTTTAGCATTTGTTTATTTTAAAACTACTTAAACTTATAGCTGAACATAACAAGCATGCCAAGGAGAATATATCCACATATCAGATTATATGGTATGCTCTCCTTCATTATAATCCTCTGGATTATTTCCGGAGTTTGCTACATAAATCAACAACTCACAAGCACATATAATACTTAAGCTTTCTTTACACGTTCTTTTCAAGAAAACAAAGCAAGTTTCAATCCTGGAAATACACAAGACATAAGAGAGTTTGCCTAGATTATTTATTACAATTAAACCTCTACTTCTCTAAAGCATTTTAAAACCAGCAAGTTCTTCAAACATCCATACAAGCAAGCTACTCAAGCATCTTTCCATGCAGCAACACTTTGAACTGCCTCAATGAAAATGAGACACCCCAAAGATTGCAAAGGCAACAAATAGGGTCAGAAAATATATTCTGGTGTGAGTGAAATCATAGTTTATAAATAACTTGTAATTACTAAACACTGTGCAGAGGTTCATATGTTTGATGCTTATTTAAATTTATACTAAAATCTGAGTATATATATACATATAAGCTCATACTAACATACATGCACACAAGCATTCATTCATCAACACAATTCAGTTATATGTACATATACTCCTATGGATTAACTCCCTTAATTCCATAGCTCAATTTTTCAATCCCCATTTATCATTTATTTGGTCTTAACTCTTGCCATTGAACACCATGTGTGCATTGCAAAGGGGCTCAATTCTGTTAACCCTTTACACAGAGGCCTACAGGACTTAAACAAGTCATGCACATACCCATCATCCACCTAATGATGAATAGATCAAGGCACTACTCCTAGATTAGCTTTATAGTCTAGAGACCATTCGCATTTTTCTTTCAGGAGCATTTTATTAATTCTTGAAATGCTTCCTATTCTTTTCTTCTTTTCATAAATCAGAGAGTATTAAACCCACTCAGGGATTTCAGCCAGACATACCAAGTATCCATGTAAAACACCACATCCCATTTTAAGGTTATTTTTATTCAATCGTATTTTCTAAGACCTGCATAAATTTATTTCCAGAAATATTCCTATTTCTTACATAATTTTGGTGAAGTCATATAAAACCTTACATTTATTTTACTGTGAACATAGGGTAAGGTTTTTAAGAAAAACCCATAAAAACATATTGACTTGTGTTTTGAACAAATCAGCACACATATATATATAATATTGCATTGTTCATATCATTTTTAAAATGAACTAGACATAAGCATGAATCTCCTTATTCGCACTGCCTATTTCATTCTTCATTAGTACCCAATTTCTCAGTAAAAATGTTTAACTTACTCCCATATAAAAACTGGATTATAAGTTATAGAATCCCTTTTTCTATGATCAGGGTGTTTGTCTTTTCAAAGCATTAATCAAAACAATCAAAATAGATCAAAACATCAACCAAAGACTCAGCCAAGACACCAACCATGATCAACATTTATTTATTCAGAGAATAGAATTAAACAAAAACATGATATGATTTTATATAAGTAATATGGCTGCCCTTTACTTGGGTCTTAATGCCTTAAATCTCATAAAATGATTAATCACTCACCTTCCTTCTTCTTTCCCCGAGAATGCTTTAACTTGAAAATAGTGTGAGTTTGCTCTTATTTTTCTTTCTTAAAATATCTTTCTGTTTTCCAAAAATAAACTGCTGCTTATCCTTTGATTTTTAAAACATTCAGCTAGGGTTTTAGTGGAGTAAAAACCCCATTTTATCCCCACACAAATAAGAGAATTTTGTATTTGTTTTTATGGCTAAATATGCCATTTTTTTTTGATTCTATTTCAGGTATTTCAGTTGCTTTTCTTCTTTTCTGTGTACATGCCATTTGCATGTTTCACCTACACACTATTTTCATGTGACTTATCTACATTATTTATTTTCTTAAGGCAAATCTGAAATGTTCACATATATATCTTTTTATCAATCAATTCTTTGCTAATGTTTCAAGCCATTTGTTTTCTCTTAATTATAAAATGTATTTATACCTATATAATATTAATTTGGTTTCATATATTTTAATAATCATAAGAGTTTATTTTATCACTCTATACTCCTCTGGCTACTTATATGCAATATATATATATATATGAGATATGTGAATATAAAACTTATTCACACTTAGTTATTTTCCTTCTCATTATTATTTATTGAAGTTTTTTCTCCTCATTATCATTTACTGAAAACAACTATCCTCTTCCTTATTTATTTCACTTATTCTTGATATATATTTTCAATTTATTTTATTCTTTGAATATTTTCCATTAACTGATTTTTATAAAAATTATTTTTATCTCAATAATTTGGGTCTTCACAGCTCTCCAAATGTTGGGCAGTGTATCACTCATGATCGTTGGGGGCACCAAGGGGTTACGTACTGATAGTTATTGGATAACTATGGAATGACTCACTAGATATTTCTCTGTTGGTTAATATAACTAAGGTCAAACAGAGAATATCGATGTGACTAATTTACACAGTTCTCTCGACTTGAGAATACTGTTGATCATCATTGTGGAAGCTCCGCTTTGATTATAGTTAAATCGTGGCACGACGTCCATCGAACGACTATAGTTGGGTCAAGTGGAAGCATTGGAAGTGAAACACTATTCAAGAGAGAATTTGTCTACTCAGTTATATGAGGTTAATAACAGTCAACTGAAGTCAACTAAAAGTCAAAGTCTCTGGCCAGAGCATTTCGGTTAATAATAATTGTTATTATTGAACCAAAGACTTTGTGTTTGGACTATAAAGTTGAATGTGGATGATATTGGAATTTTGACAATTACCAAATTCCATAAATCCAAAGTGAAATAGTTTTGACGAAGAGAATTGGTGTAAATAATTTTCGCTGTTAGGTACCGCTTATAATAAGTAAAATTGGATTTTACTAAAAGATGTATAAGCGATGAATTCAGCCAAATGTCACACCACCTGCTAAGTGACGTGTGAACGTTAATATTTGAATTGTTCAATATTAATTGCTGACTAATTTACACCTTTGAGTCGCACAACGTAATGATGAATTCTTCAAAAAACCACATGCTTTAATTAATTTATAAAATGTTGTAAATTAATTAAATTAATTAGTATTTGAGAAATATTAATTATTATTTATTTTATTTGATGTTTGGGAGTTAATTGTAATTATTTGAATGCATTTACAAAAGTTATATTTGTGCGCAATTATATATGATATCATTGTAATTAACTAAAAGATAATTACATACGTTAATTTATGGAACCTTATGTCATTTGATGGCATGTAATTTTAAGCCATGCCATGTAAAGAAATAGGAGTGAAAAGAGAAAGTTAATCAAGAGAATTAATTATAGAAGTTTTAATTAAAGAATGGGAAAGGTTTTATTCTTTCAAATAAAACATATTCTCTAATTCATTCTGTACGTACAATTTAGTTTCTCATTTTTCATTCTTCTTTATGTAACTTTTCTAGTTCTCTCCTTCTCTAATGGCTGAAAATATGAGATCTTTAATGGCTTCAATTATTTCGAAAATCAAATACAAATAAAATCAATTATGAAAAGTGGTTTATTCCTCTTGATCCTTGCAACATCCGGAGGCTGATTTCTGAATCTAGGAGATTTGATTCATCATTCAAGGTACGACTCATTAGCTACATCTAGAGGAAAAATTCAATGTTCCAAGGTGTACTTCAAGGCTTTGGAATTAAGGTATGATCTTTTTATTCTAATAATTTTGATATAATGTTTTAATGAACAAAATTGAATATCTTAATTTATATGTGTATAATATTGTCTCATTTGATTTGAAAATGGTTTATGTATTTCAAATTGTTTATTATATGAATTGATTGGTTTTCTTTACTTAGATATATCAAAACTAAAACTTGTATATGATTAGACAATATTTTAATATTAGATCTATGTTTAAACATTCAAATCAAAATGTAACATTTTTGATTTGAATGTTTACATGCTCTTATTGTTTGCATTTTTATAGTAATAGAAACTTACGTATGATTAAATGATGTTTTGGTAATAAATTGATTACAATTAATTTCTAAATTTGTTACCCAATTTGACATCACAATTATCCTTCTTTAACTATTCAAAGGATTTTAACATATTGCTTAGTTCAGTATGTATCACCTTTTGTTTTATAATTATTTATTCATATAGGTTGAATCTCCTTAGATTTGAAAGTTTATTTGTTCTTATTATCTGCATCTTATTGTAATCGAAACCCACACATGATTAAAGGATGTTTGGATAATCAATTGATTACGATAAATTTATAAATTTGTTACCCTATTTGACATGACTAATATCTTTCTTTAATTATTCAAAGGATTGTTAATATATTGCTCAATATAGTGTGTTTCACTTTTGTTTAAAAAATATATTTAGATAGGTTGAATCTCTTTAGATTTGAAAATTTATTTGTTCTTATTATCTGCATTTTATTGTAATTGAAACCCACACATGACTAAAGGATGTTTTAATAATAAATTGATTATAATAAACTTATAATTTGTTACCCTATTTGACATGACTAATACTTTTTAAGTATTCAAAGGATCGTTAATATATTGCTCAGTTTAGTATGTTTCACTTATGTAAAATAAAATCATATAGGTTGAATCTCTTGATTTAATTGTATACATATATATTTTGTTAATTAATTTAAGTTTATATAAGTTCATAAATACATTAGAAAATTTAAATGTTATATGGTTTATTTTGAATTAATTAAGAAGTTTTATGTTAATCTTTATATAGGAATAATTATATATATGTACATATAAAACCTAATGTTTATATTTCAAATTGTATAGTTTATATGCTTTATTAATATTAAAAAAACTTAAACGAGGCAGTAGTTTATGCATATGAATTATTGTAGGCTATTCCTAATCTTATGTCATAATGATTCATTGATTGCTAACTGAATGCTGCATAAATCAAGTTTGTCAAAAAGGAGAAGATGAATCATTCATCTTTGTCATCTTTTATTTCTTTCCTTTTTGTCCCTTATGTGATTGCCTTTAAACTTATTCTTATTTATTCATATATATCGTGTTATCAATTGATCATACTTGCCTTATGTTTAACTATTCTGTCACACAATTAAGGAATGGATATGTTTGATATATTCAAACCTTATTTTTATATCTCATTCTTTATTGTTTTATAATCAAATTAATAATAAAAAATATGGTATTAAATAAAATATTGATTTTATTTAAAAGAAATTTAGATAAGATCTAAATACATTTAGACTTCGTAGGCCCATTAATGATCCAAAAATTGTAAAATTTTTAAAATTAACTCATTTCTTCCATTGTGAACTGTCCTAGTTCCTTCACATTTAAAGCATGCAATACCCAAGAATATTATAATTTCCAAAGTTTTAGGAAACCATACCCATTTAGGTGTGGTTGAACCTTTATAAATATAGTTTTCATTACAAATCACATTCTTATAATATTTGCTATTGTATATTTGTCTATTATGATTAGTTAGATTAGTAGGAACCCATATATCAACATTAATTGTCATTGATTTAGTATTCAATGAATGTTCTTTATTTAAGTAAAATACTATCGTGACATGAAGTGGTTTTAGAACTATCTCTATTTGTAGTACTGGTATTAAAACGTGTATACATGAATGCATATCTAGTATTATTTTTATGTCTATCACACTTATAGTCTAAACCAATTTTATTATTGTTAACTTTAGTATTTATCATTAAGGAAGATAAACCATCTTTTCTTTTATTGAATTTTGTAATTTTCTCATTTAATTCATCTAAATTCGCTTTAGACTCACAAATTTCTTTTGCAAAAGAACATTATTTTCTTTTAAAAGTTTGCACTCTTTAAGTAAACCTATATTTCTAGCATTCAAAGCACTATTCTCTTTTTCAAGAAACGAAAATTCAAAATTAGATTCATTTAAAGAATTTTCTAAAATAAAATTTATTTTGAAAAGATTCATTTTCCTTTAAAAGATTGGCATTATTATTAATCAAAAGCTCATTTTTTTAAAAGGAAATTATTTTGGGAAATAAATTCTTCAATGATAGTTTCAAAAATTCTAGTTTATTTGTTAAGAAATCATTTTCTTCCTTTATCATATTTAAGTTCATAATCCTTTAATTTATGTAAAGCAACATTATTGACCTTTTGTAACAATTTAATTTTTTTTAAATAAACTATCATGTGATGCTAGAAGATCGTTATAAATAGAATCATTGTGTATCAATTCTAATTTAAGTGTAGCCACATTACACATGTATCGAGATTCAGTTTCCAGCTTTTAGAAATTTTCTTTTTCTCAACTGTCTTTGAGCTCTAACTAGATCTTCTCTTTATGGCTATTGTTCTAGGATATTGTTATGATCAGTAGAAACCCAGGCACTAATACCAAATAAAAGTCTATGCGCATCGAGTAATATGATTATATCTACTAAATAAAATCTCATATCAAACTAGCAGTAGAAAAATTGCAAAAAAATAAAGTGCACGAGAGATTTTATACTGGTTCGAACTTCTCATTCTACGTCCAGTTCCAGAATTCTTTTGTAATTAACTATACCCTCACTTAACCCAGAGGAATGGGTTTTGCAAACCACCCATGCTACCGAATAGGACTTCTATATAAACTCCTTAAGCTGCCGAATATAACTTCTTGCCCGAAAAACTATAATAGGACTTCGACTACGGATGGTAGGAATTTTTTGACCGATTATGTTCTAGATAACACGGATAAGTCTATTAATTACTTCCTTCCTATAATCTCCTTGAGATGATGATTTGAACGTGTAATTGTAGGAAGTAAGTTGTTGAGAATATTTGTAATTCACAAGTGCGTATAAATTAGAAAGATAGAAATAATTGATTCTTAGTTAAATGTAAAAGTGAATCCTCAACTCTATTTATAGGTTTGAAGAGTTCCAAACCAATAATTGTAACTATTAGAAGTGCGGCAACTCTTGGAATGAAGAGCGACTCTTCAAAATGCGATTTTCTTTGAAGAGTTGCTTCAGTTCGTTATGTCTGTAAGTCTGAACAAAAGTGCCCAGAAGTCTGAACGAACATAAAAAATTACCATAAAGCTAAGAATAAAAAACAAGTGATTTAAACGTCTGAAATTGTCATACTAAACATCTAAGTCTGAATCTAGACGTCTACGATGAATTTTCCAGAAGTTTGGATTTGAACTAAAAAGTATGTTTTAATTTCAATATGACCACACATCTATAATGAAATGTCAGACGTCTGATGTTGAAATAAAATGTTCCTCGGATGTCTATGATGAAAGTTAGACTTCTGGTCTTGAAGTAAAATGTTCTTCCTCCTTTTAAATGTTAGTTTTTGTTTATAAAATAATATTTTGACTATTTTCTTTTGAATAAATATATTATAAAATAGTCATATTATAAAAATATTTTTCAAAATATATTTGTGTGTGTGTATGATCATCAAATTGGAGATTGTACATATAATCTAGATCGACAAAAATAATATACAAACTCTATTTTTTTTCTTCAGTTTTAGCCCGATTTTGATGTGAATCTTCATATGTCCTTGTATATATTCCTACACAATATAATGACATACTTTCATTGAAAGACGTCTAGATTTGAACTAAAAGTACTTATTTATTTCAATATGACCAGACGTCTAGGATGAAATGTTAGACGTCTGATGTTGAACTAAAATGTTCATCAAACGTCTATGATGAAAGTTAGACTTCTGGTTTTGAACTAAAATGTTCTTCTTCCTTTTAAATGTTATGTTTTTTTTATAAAATAATATTTTGACTATTTTTTTGAAAATATATTATAAAATAGTCATATTGTAAAAATATTTTTCAAAATATTTTTGTGTGCGTGTATGATCATCAAATTAGAGATTGTACATATAATCTAGACCTACAAAAATAATAGACAAACTATATTTGTTTTCTTCAGTTTTAGCCCGATTTTGATGTCGATCATCATATCTCCTTTTATATATTCCTGCACAATATAATGATTGAGTATATATATGGAAATATCTGGTTGTCTCATTGAAACCGAAATGGCAGGATCTAACAACTACAACCCAAAACCATTCACTTATAATCGCCTTAAAATATTCCTTATTTAAATTCCTAATTTTATTCCTAATTATTGTCATAATTATAGTCATAATTATACTCCCAATTATATTTACTTGTATCTACCCTAATTTAGCAAGTTAATTTACTTTTACGTAAATTTACAAACCATTTATTTTAACTTGAGTATTACGGTCCAAATCTTCTTTTATTTCTTATAAAAGACTTAACTTATTTTTCCCAACTTATATATTTACTAAAACCTTTTTAAAATGGTGTATATATTTATATGTATACTAGTTTATTTATAAGCTAATACAATTAATAAAATTATAAAACAACTAAAAAAATATCATAATAAATAAGCTTTTTAATACTAATAAAATCTTTAACAAATTTTCTAAAAACTATATGTTTGAAACAAAAATGGCACAAACACCCAATAGACTGAGAGAAGAATAAAAGGCGAAGAAAATAAATAAAAAAGGAGCAAGAAATAGAACACACAAGATTTATAGTGGTTCGGCGTACTCCGACCTACGTCCACTTCAAGTTTTCTTTTATTATACTATTCTTTGTAAGTAAGGTTCTCACGGATCGGTATGAATCCGTGAGTGATAATAAGAAATAATAGTAGGAGAAAGCAAGAACTAAATAGATCCTTCAAAATGAGTCATGCCCTATTATTTATAGAAGTAGGAAGCCTAAAATCTCACTTAAAGATCTCCACCTCGTTCTCCACGCCTGAGACTAGTTCTCCAAAAAATATTGGTGCCACCTTAGTAAAAATCACGGATCGGTATCGATCCATGGGATTGGATCGGTACCAATAAATGAGATAGTCAAATTGGTCATTGTGGATTTTGTTTAAGCTTGGCTCTTGGTTAGCTTCATGCTTCCATACTTGTTTGCACCATTATTTGCTTGTTTCTGAGTCCAAATGATGGATCCATGGAGGAATAAAGTCGTAGATTCAAGTGCTCATTTAAATCGACATAGAATTGCATGGAAATAACAAAACACTACTTGGAATGGGCTTCTAACAATATCATTAGCATGTAGTAGGAGTGGGGGCATGATTTGGCTATGATTTGTGGATCAGTCCTATCCATGATGTTGGATCCGTACCGATCCAACACTTGGTTGGATCAATGACCCAAAACTCTTGAGTTGGTTTTGTTTTTTGTCCCGTGGCTTCGCTTGTGTTTGGTTTCTGGACTCTTGGGCTATCCCTCTGGGTTTCCTGCCTAGATAGCATTGAAGTTCGACTCATTAAGTTTGTCCGTATACTTCCTGGACAAAGGGCGGGATAACACTTGCCCCCAAAGCATGCCTTGCGAGTGGAAGATTTGCTTTGCTCTAGAACAAACTGTGAAGTCGATGGGACATTATTAGATCAAGCTATCATGAATCATCTTATTCCTTTGGATTCTCTTGTTAATCACGGGTCATCCTAAACCTATTACAGTCTTAGACTCTGCCTAAGTGTAGTCTACACGTCATCATCATTCCAATTTCATTTGGAGTTATTACATCACATATCAAAATCATCCCTTGTTCAGCCGGGATTTTTCAATTCTACTCTAATTACAAGGCGTTCAAATCCTTTTATCAAATCGGTATATTTTCTAATGTTCGATCTCTCCGAATCGCTTTATATTTAGTTTAATGCACGATCTCTTTGGGTCATTTTATATTTAGTTCATTCAACGGTCTCTCCTGATCATTTAATGTTTAACTTAAGGGGATGATCTCTCCAGATCATTTACCAAATTTGTGGTTGTTCCGAGCCGGTAGTTAAATCCATGGTCTCTCCAAACCTCTAGTCAAATCCATGACCGGTCAGGGTCAATCATCAAATCCATGATCTCTCCGTACCCTTGCTGAGCCTAATCCGCTTGCTCACCGGTGAGAGGACTCAACGACAAGCAATCCCATCAAGTTGCTCTTTGACAAAGTGACATACTCCCTGCATACTGGTCCCGTCTCTCTGGTCGGGACTTAGCGCGATAAGATCCATGGTCTCTCTAGACCCTAGCTGAACCCAATTTTCTCACTCTTCGGTTATTGGGTTCAATGACAAGTAAGCTTATCCGCTAGCTCTCTGGTGAGGTGACTTTCTTCTTACACTCCGGTCCCGTCTCTCCGGACGGGACCTAAAGTGATCAATATCATACAAATCCATCCAATCACTCTCCGGTGAAGGGATTTGCATCTTGCACTCCGGTCCAGTTGCTCCGGATAGCACTTTAAAGTGATCAACTACAGTCATCAAATTCAATGTGGTTTTCAAAAAATCTAAATATTTGAACCAAATCAAAGTAAACAAACAAAAGTTTAAAGCATTCATCCTAGACATCTGACTCAGAGCGTACCTAGAGACCAATCTAGGTCTCGTACACGTGTAAGCGGTCCAAGGTTATTACCGTCCTAAGTAGTCATCTCAGGCATCCGACTTAGAGCGTGCTTGGGCACCGTTCAGGATCCCATATATGTGTAAGCGGCCTGAGGTTATTATTGTCTTTGTTACTTAATACGAAAAGAAAATGCAAGAAAAGGAACAAAAAAAAGTGCGGGAATCGAATTCGACTCCCATCCATCCGATCATGTGATGACTATCCTCGACCTCGATCCAAGGTCGTTTCCATTCGCTGGGGATGATGGCTGCTCTTGTTCCACCACAATAGTTCGGTTTCTCACATACCGCTGCAATTGGTTATTTCTGACATGTTCCTTAATCAGATCGCGCAGGTGTCTACAGTCATTTTTGTTATGCCCATCCAGCTCATGGAATACGCAATATTTTCCAAACGTCCTTTCACGGTCTATGGGCTCTCTCCTTGCTAGTTTTCGATAGGGAATCTGTCCCCTAGTATCCAGTTAAATACGCTCCAAGGTCTCGTTTAAATATGCATAAGAAGAGAATTTGATTCCCTTCTTTGCCGCTTTAATCCTTCAAAGTAGTCATCCATCTTCCATTTTCCATTGTCTATGTTGGATCCTTCTCCTGGCGGTCTTCCACCATTCACAGCATTAATCTCTTACTCTTCAACTTCAGCGTCCTCCTGACGTAGATGCCTTTCAGTTACATGATAAAATTCCACGATGTACATAGGTGGATCTCGCTCCAAAGCAACCTTAAAATATGTTTTACTAGCCACTCCAGAAACTGCCGCCATCAAAACCATTGATAGATCCGCCCTATCTACCGCGGCAGCTGCCGCATTAAATCTCGTCAAAAAACTCATGAGGGACTCTCCGGCACTCTACTTCACACTCGACAATGTCATTACATTTTTAGGTTAAGAGATATGGACCCGAAACAGTCTTATAAATCTATCTCGAACTCAGTCCACGTGCTTATGGAACCATTTTCCAACTGCCTAAACCATAATGCTGCCAAATCCATCAAATACAATAGGAAGCACCATCCCATTACTTCTTCAGATGCCCCCAACACCTCCATGTGTAGGATGTACCTCATCAAATGAACTGTTAGTTCTGTCTTCCCATCATACGTTTCCAACTTAGTTAACCTGAAATCAGGAGGATTCCTAGCGTATCGAATTTTTGGAGTGAATGGACTCGTGTTCACACCCTCCAGGCTCTGTTTAGGCAATCCACCTCTCATTGTTCATCTCACTATCTCAGCAAGTTTGTCATCGTCATTCAAATAAATTCTCAAATTGGCATTTTCAGCTTGCCCCTTGTTTCCACGAGGGAATCCAGTACATACTCCTTCGACTGTGCATCAAAACTCTGATTCACATCCACACGCCCAACGTCATTCCCTGGACGTGCAATATTTATTCCTAGGCCAGCATGATCCACGCCCCAAGCCCTTGGGGTTCGGTACCGACCTATTGTGGATCGACATCGATCCATATTATTGGCTTGGGGTTTGCTATAGTCTGCTCCATTCTTCCTTCTAGCATGTTTGCTCCTACTTCAGGTCTCTGGTTCTATTTTGCAGTGACTCCGGTTGTTCCTACTTGTCCCATTCTCCTGAAGAAATTCTCCATCATCTCTTCCTGTCAAGCCATCGTCATTTCTTAATATCCATTCATCATGGTCTCCATCTCATCCTTAGTGACATAGGTGGATGGGGGGTTAGCTCCTAAGGATGTGTAACGCCCCACCTCTATGCTCACAATAACAAAGAGTATTAAAAGAAATACTGTCTGTTATCACGAAGAATAAGGCTGGATAGGAGCGGCCATCCGTAGTTGGCCTTACACTAGTATTGGTTACCTCGATAGGAGTGGTATATATTTTTCATTTTTCAACGTTTCTTTATTTACTCCCATCGACATACCCAATTACCAGTATAAAACGAACTACGATGGTTCATAATAGTTTAGGACAATATATATAATAATAACACAGATACAAAAGAATGCGGAACACAGATATTCAAAAAGTCTCATATATATATATAATAACTGATGTCAGTTACAATACAGTTGACACAATACATATGATACAACTACAACTGTCGACTTTGGAAGTTATATATACAAATACATTATCAACTAATGTACATGAATACATATCAACCTATACTAAGACACGACTACTTCAAAAGATGTGAAAAGTCTTCATAGCTCAAACGGCAACCCAAAGCAAGAAATCTACAACCTGAAATAACTCGGGTCTGACCCGAGTATTAAATTCAAAAGAAAATAATACACGGGTCAGTCTAATTCAAACTCAGTTATTAATGCACAGAAGCAATAATAATCAAATATCAAATAGACGACAGTCACAGAAATCTCGTATATCCAACTTCTCGATAAGAGAATCAGATAACTGCAGATATAACACTAAACAGTGTTAAACAACAAATCAGCAATCCAAATCATCAGCAAGATGAATACAATGATCAAATTTCTGTGTGGCTGCAGTACACGCATGCGTGCACTGCCTCGCCACACAGTATGTGAAATCATCACAACAGTGAATACTAACAGCAATCAAACTATAGAGGTCAAAGTGAAACCCAAGCTAACAAAACCGCGCAAACAACAAAAAGTCTGATTATCGATACGATAATTAGAAAACATTTAATCTAATTATCTAAAAGATAATTAGATATCAACAAAATTATCAGGTTAAACCAAATCAAAATACACTTCAAAATAAATTAAATTTGGCAATCCGAAACACTTACGACAGTTGAAATCATCAATTTAAAACTTCAATTCTGTTTGGCTGCAGTGCACGCACGCGTGCACTGCCTCGCCAATACAGCATAATAAATATGCAAAAGATCAAGTTCACAAACGGCATAAAGTCAAACCCGAATACCGAATTCAACTCAAGTGTGATTTGAAAAAATAATCCAACTGCATATTTGCAATGTAAACCCACAACTCAAAAATCAAGCAACCTGTATGGAACAGTTACTCGACCAACAACTCCGTGCAGAAGCAAATGGCACTGCTCATCAACTCAAACCAATAATATCAGATGAGCATCAAAATGCAGACTCAAGAGTACCAAGTGGTTATCGATGCACATGAATCATATAACACGAGTACAACAATTGGAGATACGAAACAAACTGCCCAAAGGAATGACATGAACAATGCATGCTACAGTCTCACGACTAGTGAAACAACACACGCCATTTACATGGAGCAATACAGGCCAAACTACCCAATTACATGAAGCAATTATGAAACTGGAAATTGCAAGATCAAGCTCGAGCACAAAGGCCACAAACCAAGTGTACATATGATAAAGTCTAGGTACTGTACAGAGAATAGTGAATCAGTGTGCAAGTATGGACAGAGTTCGAGCACAAGATTTTGGGATACTTAAATGATCAAATTCAGGCCGAAACAGTAACCCCAAGGATACACTGAAATGAAAACTATAACAAAAGTGATACAGAGTACACTTGAAACAAATATGAGAGACCATGCAACTATACTTAAAACCAGAACAATGCAGTGATACTGACAGCAGTGTGCAATCAGAACAAAATGAACAAAAGTTCTCATGTCATCCACAAACTCATAATGAACTACAAGATGAACATGTATATAGTAAAAACAAGAATGCAAAGTCAAGTCTTTATTTCCTCACAGTAGTGTCAGGGTGATGCCTGAGGATATTCAAAACAACTTAAACTCCATGCACATCCCACAATATATGTATACACACATACGTATGTATACACCTATATGCAAATTGGAATAAAAATTCACAAAAGAGGGAGCAATGCATTATGAACCAGACAGTACCACAAAGTGAAGAAATCAAGTGTACCAATACTGAGCAAAAGCATTCAGTAATGTCAAAAATCAAGTCAGGATGCAAATTCGAACAAATTAATAACAAAGCCAGCAGGTGAAATCGACAAGTGGTACCAGAAACAGTATACTGTATGGCCAAGATCGAACACAAATCATTTTTGAACAAAGCAACAAACTACACAGAACAAGGAAACGAACCCAGAGCTCAAAGGCATCCAGTTCTAAGTCAAGCAAGTGTAATAATAGAATACATTTTTTTTCAAAACAAATTATTTGAATACAAACGACTGCAGTTCAAAGAAAAATGTCGCCTGCAGTTCAAATTTAAACGACCCAATAATACCATCGCATAAACAAAGTCAAGATGTCACGAGGTAAACCTGTAAGTAAAATCGAACAAGGTTAAAAATCGAAAAAATTCGATCATCGTAAAATCAAGTGAAAGCCAAGGCCAACAAGAAATCTGGCCAAGTCAAAATTCATCAATCATCGAAACAAAGTAGACTGGCCATCACATATAGTTAACAACTTCACCCAAATATACACGAACGAAAATATAAGAGGTCGAATAGACCCAAATATCATCAAGCTATGGTTAACAGAAAGCGAACCGGGCCAGAAAACATCAATCGTCAAAACAAAAATCGAACGACTTAAGCACAGTATGGAGAATGGATTAGATGTGAGTGATAGTTCACTCACCTTGCTATCGGGACACGAACGATCGACCAAACGGCATCATTCGATCGATTTATTAAAGTCGGCATCGCGAGGTTGATCGGAGAAAACGAGTGAAACTCGTCCCATTGCAGCCTTTCCTTCGATTCCTATGCCCTAATTCAGTTGAACAGAGGAACGAGATCGATCCTAAGCTCCAATTCCAGATTCGCCAGCAAAAAGAAAAAGAGCAAAAGCCATATTTCACAGAGGAACAACAAGAACGAGCCGAAGCCCTAATTTCATTCAGGAGATCGAGCCGCCATTATCTCGTTTAGGGCTTTCGAACAAAGAAAGAAATGGGGAACGGGTTTGAATCAACAAAAATAAAGAACGGCAGTGGGTATCATCTCTTCATCAAATGGGCCAATTAAAATAGAAAAGTGTATTTATTAAAAGCCCGAATAACTTTTAACCATTTCTCAAAAGGATTTCAACTCGATTAAAATCTGCATTAATAATTAACAATGATTTAATCGTCATTTTGACGACAAATAATTGTTACAAAAATCCCAGGGTTGTTACAGGATGCCTCTTGGCTGCCCCCTTGTTGGTTTCCTCCAGTAATGACCTTCCCAATCAATTGTCTTGTCATTTGAATCTTTCCCAAGTCTCAAATCAATGAATTCAAGTGTTTCTCGTTGAAAGCACAAAAATAAAGTAAGATATCTTTAGGATACTTAGACGAGAAAAATCATTAAGAAAGGATACTAATCAAACCTATCAAAGTTGATCTAACTAACAGGAACATATATATACATATTTATATATATGTATGTATATATATGTATATATGTATATGAATAAAATTTGCAAATACACGCTCTCGAAGTTGACCCCAACCCAAAGCATATGTGTTCGCTCAACCTAAACTCTGATACCAAGTGTAACGATCTACCCTTCTTACTCTGAAAGACAAGCCATTTGGGTAAAGAAAAGAAAGACAAGAAGAAACTAAACAACACAGAATCTTATAACGCAACGGAATAATATACAATAATCAACATAAGATCATACAAAGTCATTAGCATAATAATATTACATCAGAGTCATACAGTGCAAATTTAAAAATGGGACAGTTGTCACTGTCTATCCTTACACAACTGATGCAAAGTACATACATACATACATTAATAGGGGAATAAGATAATAACCAGTTATCGGTGAAGCCACCTACTGCAAGCTCCTCCAAAATGCATTCGTGAAAAACCTGGATTACTTGGCTACTCTTACAAATTTGAGTACCTAAGAGTTTAGGGAAAGAAAATAAAACCCCGGATCAGGCATGGGTCTGGTGTGAGTAAAGCATAAGTTTTTAACTTTATAAAAACCTTCAAAGCAAAAGTATCTCGTAAGCCCACACCACACATAAACATAGACGGGTTTTTACCTTACGATAACCAAAACATTTCAATATAAAATTCCCTGATATTATCATAATGTCTAAAGTTAAAGTAAATATGGAATCGTGGCCAAAATTATTACATTAATTAAATTCCAGCATAATAGGTATACAACTAAGTCCATAAAGGCACGTATTGGAAACTGGATTCCATCAATGACAAGACACTGGGGTATCACCTATCACAGTGCATCTCTAGATAAAAAAACACCGAGAGCCTCACATGGACTCCCTGTGAGTCAAGACCAGCTCTACCCCTTACTGGATAGCGTCGAATATGTCATCACCCTGGTTGGGATCAACAAGCTAAATGGTCCCCAAGCGTACATGATCTACAATATCGATCTAGATTGGGTGATGACCATACCCTAATGGTAGCGAACCACATAGCCTTAAAGCATATCCCCTGATTTTAGTCATTTTCGGGTGGCTTGAGGTAACGTTTACCTTTTCTTCTAGCAGACCATCTTAGAATGCTAATATTGCCCTCCAGGCAACCAATGCAATGCTAGCATTCATCCATACAAGTTGTTCCAGGATCGAACAAACATTCAACATTTACCATTTTCCATTTTGGAATCACCCTCAGGAAGAATAGTACATCGCCATAGCATACTTCATGATGATCCCTCCTGAATGTTATTAGTTTGAAGTGGTTCAAATAAATTATATTTATTTGAAATCGGGGTCTCCAAACTAAGCGATAATTTACGGCTAACTCAATTCCTGTTCTTTTGAAAGTATGCTACCCGTATTCGAGTCCTTATTTGGGAATTCTAATATACACAACATACTTCCTGAGTTAAAACGGGTTAAGTTATAAATAGCAGACAATCCGCTACATATGGTAATTATACAGAGTTCGCATATGGATAACTATATACTTAATTTAAACATGACACATTGATAGGAATTAACCCTTCCATATCTATCACGTTTCCGATATTTCGACCTTACTTTATCCCTCGCCTAAAAATAAATTCTAGATCTCACAATAGAGGAACGGCCTACTCATCGGCTTTTAGTGCTAACTATGGGATGACTTACTTCCCATAAATGTGTCACCACATTAAATTTGGTTTCATATTTGTTAGAGGTTACTTAAGGGTAATCGACAAAGATATCCTTTGATTTAAAATATTTTTTAAAAAGAAAAATAGTTTTAAACAAAACCTATACTTTTGAAACAAAGAGATTTAAAACCTTATTTATTAATTAAATAACAAATTAAACCCTTATTAAAACTTAATTAAGTCATAATTAAAATCTTAGTTAATTTAATTAATCGGTAATTAATTAATAATCAATTAAACCCCTTTAATAAATAATTAATTAATAATTAATCTTTAATAAATTATTAAAAATAATTAACCCTTAATCATTAATTAAATAATAATTAACTTTAATTAATTAACTAATTAAAATTAACTTAATTGATTAACACTTAAGTATTAATTACCTTCAATAACCAATGATTAAGTACTAATTACTTAATTAATTAATGAAGTAATCATTTATTAAATAAATAATTAATTAAATAATAATTAACATTTTAATTACTTAACATAAGTTTAAAACATTTTTCAAAAAGATTTCTAAAACGAAAACATTTTTAGATTTCGAAAAGAGTTCGTTTTTACGAACTACACTTATAGCGACTATCACTATACCATCTAAAATTTTAAACTTGTTTTAATTTGTTTTAAATTTTCATAATAAGTCATATTACCTTATTATATATATATATATATATCTAAGTTAATTATATGCATGTATATATTTATCATGATACTAACTTATAAATAAATGTGTATATGTAACAACCCTAGATTTCTACATATATTTAAATTTGACTTTATTTTTATTTTAAATTATTTTAAACTTGTTTTATTTCAAACATTTCATTTCAAAATAAAAAAATTATAACTTCAAATGGTATAAATTGGATATTTTACAGAAAAGTGGATTTCTGTTCAAACTGGTCAAACTATGACTTTTAATTTTTAAATTTAAATATTTAAATTCTTGAATTTTATCTTTTATTATGAAAATAGATACAATAACTTGAATACTGCTTTTCGTTTTGTTGAAATTGGATTTAAATTGTGAAAGTTACACCCTTTACAATATTGTGTGTATATTGAATTATTTAACAATATTTTTCATTTTAGATTATAAATAATATTTTTATTGTCAAATCATGTTCTAATTTGTGTTATATGACATGTTAGGTATATATTTTATTTTTAAAACATTTTAAAGTGATGATAGAATTTTCCCAAAATTTATTGCATTTATTTCCTAGTTTTAAAGGCTGTTTTCTTATTTTATGTTATTTTCTTCATTTAAAATTATATTTAAATTAAATTTTATATATTTATTTTGTGAATGCATTTTTATTTTATGTTATTATTTATGTTTAAAAATATATTACAAGCTCATATGAATTTTCCAAAATTTATTCCAATTAATTTCAAATTTTCTAGACTAGTTTACTATTTTTAGCTATTTTCTTATTTTTACTTTATATAATTTATAAATATTATATATATTTTTATATTTTGATAAATTTTCGAAATTTTATCTGGTATTACTATTATTACCAGAAATATAAAGTTATAAAAACAAATTAAAGAAATATGAAAAGGTTTTTGACCTTTGAATTGCCTTGTGTACTTTTGAATTCCACCTCTTCATTTCCACACAACTTTTCATTTTCTTTGACCTATACCCTACACTCTTCAGCTGATATTCATTTTCATTTTCACATACATCATTTTCCTCCTTCCTGAGAAAAAAATTTCGGCCTCCATCATTTGGGAAAGTTTGGTAAAAATCTTTGTTTCTTTTACCTTTTTTCCTACTTTTATTGCTTATTTCTACTTGATTTTTGCACATGCTTTCTTCCTCTTTAGGTTCGGCCATGCCTTCCTTGCTGCCTAGCCGCCTCCACCACCTGATGGCACACCACCACCACCACCATCTCACCAGCCACCCAAGTCGAGACCCCCTTGTTGATGTGTATGCATCAATTGAATCAAAACACCCTTCATATCACCCAAGCCGAACACCACCTCATCTCCACCACTTCACCAATCCCCTAGCCGCCACCTACCTCACCTCCACCACCTCCAGCAACCTCTGCCACATCACCCTAGTGGACCACACCCCTCTGGCCATGACCATTAGACCATTGGCCGAGCCCAAAAGTCATGACAAATCCATGTATGTATGTCTTGTGTTGTTGTTTTGCCTTCACCTACTTTTGCACCACCATCCAAACATGTTGGCTGACCCATACCCAACCCAAACCTGATCCAAACACCTGCCATTGTCTTGTATTTCCCCTTATGGCTGAGCCTAGCAAAGGTTGAAAGCAAGTGCATGCAATTCAGTTCGATTCTGTGCAGTCTATTCTAGTGTAGTTTTGATAGTAGTTGATTTGAAACTTATCGTTGTTATATTATTTTGTTTGATGTGTATCCAAGGAATTTGACACTTGGCTCCTCCATTCAAATCTGTGTCGTGTTTTCGTGCTTGTGTAGATCCTATTTGTGCAATTCGTCGTTGTGTCATCAGCTCAAACCAGTGAGTTATTATCACCAGACAGTTTTATACTTATATTAATAGTAAATTGATCACATGTGAATCTGTAAATACATCACCATATTATATTTTGCTATGTCATGATTATATGATGTTCACACATGCTTAAACACCAGTTATATCATATGTTATTGTTATATTATATTGTTTTGTTATTTTTCATCAGTTAATCACACTTCAAGTTCCCTTTAGATTAGAATCACTATGGGTTGAAATGATACATACCCAAACGGACTTTAGAATAAGGGAAAATCGTTATGGGCTGAAATGATAGGCCTGAGCGGTTTTCAAATTATTTCATATACTTGGGATTGCGGGTTTGAAATGATAAAACCCGAATTTTTCCTTGTAAATTACGGGTTGAAATGATATATTACCCGTATCACTTTTCCTAGTGTAGAAAATTATATATAGGCCCGTAGTTAAAACATGTTTTCTAATTATTATTTTTAAATATCTTAGAAATGTAAATATTATAATATTTTAATTTAAACTTAATTAAAAATGATTTTTGTAAAATATTATTGATTTTCTGAATATTTACAAGTGAAATAAATTAATGAAAGTTAGAAAAATTTGAATGTAAGTTATTTTGGAAATATTGATTTAATTATAATTGAAAATTAAATTAAATATGAAATATGACAAATTTATGATAATTTGAATAAATTTAAATGATTTTATAATATATTAATATATTTTTTATATAAAGTTAAAATGTGAAATGAATGAATATTTAAGTTGAAATTTTGAAATATAACTAAATTTGGAAATTTGTGAATTTGGCTTAAAAGTGAATTTTAAGTTATGTAAATAAAAATGAAATTAAGTTATATTTGAAAATTTAACTTAATGTTAAGTTAAAATTTAGTTATATGAATTGAAATTTAATGGTGGAATTTAATAAGTGAATTATTATTAAATATTGATTTTTAAATGGTAATTTAACTTTATAAAATCATGAATATAAGGGTATTTAAATAATGATTATAAAAGTGAAATTATATGATTTTATAAGTTAAAAATGATTTAAATAAAAACATAATTGTTTGTGAAATTATATTGAATATTTGAATTTAATTAACTGCATCTTTGAAATGTTATTATTTCTAATGTAAATGATTTTACAGCATTTGTAAATGATGTAGTTGATAATAATGAACTAAATGACTAAATTTAATTAAAGGCTATTATATCATTTATGTAAGTGCTATAATTGTTGAATTTAACTAAGTTTCTTTAAAGCTAATGTAACCTATTACAGCATTCTTAAATGCTGTCTTTTGTTAAATCGAACTATTTTGAATGTGACTTTCCATAGCATTTTCTAAATGCTACGAAAGGAGAATTTTCACTGTTTTGATAAAATTAAGTGAATGAATGAATTTTGAAAAGTTTAATTTTTTTGAAATTTAATTATTAAATATAATAACTTCATTTTATGATTTAAATGAAGTAATTTGTTTTGAAATATAAACTATTTTGAAATGTGTGTTGAAATGGTAATTTAAATAAATGAATGTGGTTTGGAAGATACTATATTTGATATTTTGAAATGGATTTTTTAATGATATTGAATTTTGAAATGATATTTGACTTCGAAGTATAAAATACCATTTTGAAATTTTAACCACGGGATGTATTTAATTTATAGTTTAACTGATCCTTAAAGGATGGGCGATCTCAAGCATCCTTTGAGTTATTGTGCATTTCTACTACAGTTCACTTGAGTTGGTTTACATTATATAAGTATATATTGTCCTGACTCGAGTGTTTTGTATTTTACTTTACGCTCGGGTCAGCCTGAGTATTCACAGCTTTGGATTTCTTTCTGGAGCTGGTCTTTGCTGGAGTTTCTGATTATCTACATTTATATCTACTTTCTGTTTCAGTTGTTCTAGTTTATCTCATGTATTAGTGAACTTCTATGTATTTGGGATTTCTTTTATGTTGTTTTTAGATGGTATTATGTATTTGGTTTGAGACTCTACCGTACTAGCTTCATGAACTACTATGTATTTTATATTCCGCTGCGAGTTATTCTAATATTTCTGTGTCTGTGATTCTGTGATTGTACTTCATTTGCTCCAAATTTATTTACAATGCGGTATTTTGAGCAATTCAAGTCTGACATGTGCGGCAGTGAATGGCTAAAAATATCGGGTTGTTACAGTATATATGTTACATAAATGTGCACAACGTTTTCCGATAACTATTTGACACCAAAAAGTCAAAAATTCGAAAAACGATTTTCCGATCACATTTTCTATTTTTCTTTGAACTCATCATTTTTTTAAACAAAATTTTAAAATTATTTTGAGTTATAAAATCCATTAATTAATTATTAAAAATATATTTAAATATCCATATTTAAAGTACTTAAATTTTGGGTCGTTACACTATAGGTAAGACTGGCTATGGGGGATTCAACCGATAGAGACTGCCTATGGGTGAGACTCTAGATTCGACAAGGGTGAGGCGGAGTGTCGGAGTTGAGACGTGAGAATTAGAGGCAGAGCACAGATCTGAGGTGCGTCGACTTAGCCTTACAGAGTGTGTGACTCAGGGTTTCTCCATTTCTATTCGATTTTGAGTGCGGCTGTGGAAAACAGAAAATGAATGGGAAGGAAGTGGCTGAAGTATAATTAGGGTTTTGTTGTCTAAAGGTATCTTGGCCTTGGACATGGAATCCTAGGGTAGTGTGAAATTCTCTTCAAAAAAGAAGTTGAAATTTGTATAAAAAAATTGATTACAATTTACAATGTCTCTTTAAATAATAATATTAATAAAATGCACTTAATTTCGGATCGATTGGATATTTTTCGGATATGGGTACACTAATATCTACATTCGAATTTTTTTTCAGATATCGAATATTTACATTCGCTTTTCGAATATTAGTAATATCCTTATTTTCGAATATAGATTCAAATGGATGTTGAATATTTCGAGTATCCATTAGTAGGTCTATTGGATGTTTTGGCATCTACCATGGGAATTGGGATGGAGATGTAGGTGATTTGGGACATATGGTTAGGGAAAATTGAAGTTTTAGCGAGGAGTGAAATTTAGAAAGGGAACGGACGGCGGGACTTAAAATTTTAGTTACCACCATGTATTAATAAATTATTGATTATCAATTATTATTTATATATTAGTATAAATAACTTGTTAATTATAGTTTATTAATTATAAATCATAATTATTAAATATAAATAATTTTTTGTAGATTATTAAGTTTAACCATTAATTATAATAAATAACAGATTTTAAATTATTAATCATTAATTAAAATAAATTATTATGTATTAAGTATATATTATAGTTTATACGTTATTATTGTTATTTATTGTTTAATCATAATAATAAAAATTATTAATTATAAAAAATAATTATAATCTATCATTTATTGTTTATAAATTATTTATTAACAGCCATAAATACCGTGCATCGGTTGTTGACAACGTTTCCTTAAAAGAGAAAGACAATATAAATTAAGGTTAATATAAATTAATATTTACAACGATAATGTATAGAAAGTTGTTAAAAAAATATATTATAACTGAAATATACAAACAGTTGTTAAAATCTACTTTATTACATCTTACAATGAAAAACAGTTTTTTAAAAAACCCTTATTATAAGGGTCAATCAAAAAACGCTGCAAACAAAAAGTTGTCATTAGGCATTTTGTTGTGGGGAAACATCATGTCGACCAGGATTATCTTATAATAGTTAAGTTACGAAATGAATTACATAATTTTTCACAGGACACATCCTTAATTCTACCCATCTGTCACTTGCATTTATGGTCAATTATGATACCGCATGCCCAAACTTTTGATCGGTCTATCTAAACTAGACTGGTAAATGGCCTTAGTAAATAGGTCTGTAATATTATTATTTTGTATGCATACTTCCCCATCATTAATAAACACTTTTATTTGTTAGGTGTGGCTCGCATTGTAAATGGAGTGGGTGCGTGGATTGAACAGGTTAAAAGTCTCATATCGTAGGATATCTGAAATAATTGTGGTATATATATATGAGATTGGTGGCACGTAACATTGGGGATTCCTTTTGTTACAATGTGTTGCCAAGACCAGATTATATGCTCGATGGAGGCGATAGAGGGATGTTCAATCGGGACGCCGGCATGGGAGACTTCGACCGTTGACCCCGACTAGACAGGGTGAAGCGAACGTGTACGGTACGCGGGAATGCCGAAACTCAACATTATTAACGTGTCAAGTACGGAGAACGCATCTCGACCACTTCTTGAGTTATTGGTTTTCATAGCAATATATATTGCGTTATTAGGTTGTTGTCAATAATAGGTTATTGATCTGAAAATGAAATATCAATACGATTGTGCTCAAATTTCAATCATAAGATAATTAGATAAATGTTATCGTCACAATCTGGTTTATTCTCATTCATACAATATATATCCATAAGAACATAACATGAAACATAGATAGAAATCAACTTATCACACTAAAAAATGCATTGTTGCACAGTAATAGAATTATTCCCTCAAGACTTCTTCTTAACCGGCCTGGTTTCAAAACCGCCACCATCTCTCTTTTCAAGTGCATAAGGCATATGAGTCCCTAGCATCTTATCCCAATGAATAGAAAAATTAGAAAAGTTGTACCGGGCACCATAAAGCTGATGATGCACGTCATGATAGGCCGTATTGTTCCAGAAAAACAGATGAAGCAAGTTCCCAGGCAGCCACAGCCCGCAGTGGTCATCAATACCTTTAATGGCAAAAAAGGAAAAGAAGTAAATGGAAGTTCTGGCACTCATTCCCGATAGCAGAAACCCTATTACACCGCCCATGGTGTCCAAAAGGAACCCTTCTATGGGATGGGTGTACTGCGCTCCAAAAGAGTAGGGAACTACGAGCCTGTGATGCCAGGAGTGCACGTGTTTGTACATGAATTTGTTCATGTGCATGAACCTGTGCACAAAGTATTGCCATGTGTCCAACACAAGCATGCCTATCAAGAACTGGCAGCATGCTACCATCAACGATGGATTCGAGTTTACAACATGATCTCCGCTTGTATACTATCATAGTATTATGTAAAAAATGTTAACTTGCGTTATATGTATAACATATATAAGGAAATTGATAGATTTTATGAAGCGTTTGTATACTTTGAAAAGGATGAAGGCGATGGTGGCCTACATGAGCTGTTGGCAAAGAACAGCAATGGCGACTTTGCGCTTGGAGACTAAGTTGAGAGCGTCTTCGTCGATTCTTGAATGAAGGCGATAGTTGTCGAGTGAGCCGAACATTAGATACATACCTGAATAGGCCCAGTAGACGATTATGGGAACTACGATGGCTAAGAAATCATCTTTAGGCATGCTGTAGAACGCCATCTTTTTTAAGGTTTGCTTTTTGATCTTGTGAAAACTTTAATGCAGAGAAGTTTGTTTATATAGACAATTTGAATGATTTTTCTGTACAATTTTGTTTGACATTTGTTGTAGTTGTTCAAAAGAAAGTGCTACATCCCACTCGGAGATTGGAACTGAATCGTTGTTGACAACTCATGCAGTTTGGAATTGAATTCTCTGGTTCGCAATAGGGATACGTATTGAGTTACATGCTTTAGTCGTGAACTCTAAGCTACAACGACATATATTAATTTGATTTGTTTTCGTGTTTACACATGTTTATAAACTTAGAATGAGATTTTAAGAAATGGTTCATAAATGATATAGGATTAAAGGGAATATTCTATAAGTAAAGATGAATGTGGTTTAAAATGAAAAAATTTAGTATAGTTAAAAAGCCAATGGAATAAATACGAATGTTGTACGTAGATTATTTTATTCGCATAACTGTTTTTTATTCAAATTCGAAGACACGATTTCGAGGTGATTTACACCGGTTCGAAATAGGATTTTTCATCTGATTCTTGACTGAGAACGCTTGATACGGATTTTTGATATGATTCTAAAAAAATTTATCATAGTATATGGTTATACAAGGAGAACAGAGTTTTCTAATCAAGAAACCTGATCGAAGTCCACACTAAAGCCTTTGACTGAGCGATACTAGTTCGAAAGTGAAACTTGTATGATCAGACGAATGATCGTATTTGGTATTGCGTACGGACGATATATGTCCATCGTACGGGCTTTAATATAATTTTATGCTTCTTAACTTTAGAAATGCAAGATATGTTTTGATGACAGTTGTAAGAGTATACAGGTTCATGGAAACAAATATTAGTTTGCTGTTTTTTGTTTCATAAGTAGAGTTTGGTTGCTCGACAGATAGGTACATGTTTTTTGTTTAACGGGTGTGTTTGCTATGTGTCATGCATACTCTATGAGATATATAATTAGTATGTATTGTTGTTGTTGACGATTTTATGCCCAAGATATGAGAGGTCATTTTTGCGCTTTTGTTTTCTTTTGTTGATTTGGGTCAGTTGTGGCGAGTTGTAGTTTTTTCGGCTTGAGCCGCGCAAAAGAACCGAAATTTTCCGTAACATATGAGACTTTATAAGTTTAAATATTCATTTTAGTTAATTTGTTTTAAAAGCCAAAGGGATTTTTATGTTTAAGTAATCCATTTTTATTAATTGACTTTGTAAGTTTAAATACTCATTTTAGTTAATTGGTTTTAAAAGCCTAAGGGATTTTTATGTTTAAGTAATCCATTTTTATTAATTGATTTTGTAAGTTTAAGAGTGGGAAGTTTTTAAAGCTTAAGGGTGAGAGGACATTTTTCTTCCTTTGAGAATTTCGGGGACGAAATTCTTTTAACGGTGGAAGAATGTAATGTAACGATCCGTAAATTTTGGTGGTTTTATTAATATATTTTATTGAAATTTTGTGAAATTTTAAATAATAAAATTTTGGATTAAAAATTTAATTTTTGGAATACGTCTGTTTTAGCATAGTAACTGGTAAATTTTCATCAAATAATTTGAAAGTTTATTTTCTAGTGTAATTTTATTCCAATTTATATCAGTTAAAAATTGATGGTAATAAAATATTTTCCAAACCTAAATATTTTTACATAGAAAATTTGTAAATCATCTTCTGAGTGAGACGTCATCTTTCGTTTCGTCAAATTTGGACATCTATTGCTCTGTCGATCTTATTTTCGGAAAATTAGTAGCATTTCTGGTACCGATTATCAACTTTTGATCGGATGATCATACCACAGGTATTTGTATACCGTTTTGATCGTCCCGTCGTGTTGATCTCTGCGGTATATTCAATACTGCGTTTTGAAGCTCGATACGCGACGGAATATTTAAAACGATAACTGTATCAGTACTGGTTTTGTGACTTTTTGTTTTGTGACCTTTTGAATTTTTGTCCATTTAACTTTCCAACGTGTAACTCAACAGCCACATGCCTTTCATCATTCCAGAATTCAACTTACACGACTTCTATAATTCTAGTGGATTGAAATGCAATCTGGTTCGTTTATTTTTTTGACCGTTCATTTCTATCCTGTAGCACGTTCTCTTATTGTCAAACCCCTCACCTGCTCATAAACATTCGCCTTCATCTCTCTTCTAACCTACAACTTCTCCTCCTCCCTGCTTATTTCCATGGCCACACAATGAAGCCACCATCCCACATCACGTCTCCACCATTTTCGGCTTCATTCCCTCCGCCTCAACTTGCCTGCGACTCCACCGTGTGCTCAATGACTCACGACAGTTCATCCAAGATCACGCCGCTCATCTTCTCTACTGCTCAATGACACCTCTCTTCTATATTTATATAAAGGTATACAAAATCCCTTTAGTTTTGTATATACATAAAAGTTATATAAGTATTCATTCTATATTATATACATATATAAAATTGCTGTGTGAGTTTGTATGTATTTAGTGTTTATAGTAGTTTGCTGATTATGTTGTATATATTACATAAGCTACAGTATTATATATATTAACTTAAATTCATTTTTTTACAATTTAAAATATATCTTGCGTATATTTTCTACATATATGTTGTAGAGAAGACGCAGACATACATACTTTTTTACATATGGGCTACCAATATAAAGCACATATATATATATATATGAGTAGATTGGCACGTGCGATGCACGTGCGTAGAAGGAGCTGGTGTTAAGAAACAATGTCTATGAGAGTTGTTGAATGCAACAAAATGACTATGACGTACATGTATTGTTGAATAATTTGGATATTGACATGCAGAATGAATCTACAGCAGATGGACGTGGACGTAGAAAATTTGTATCAAACATGGGAAGAAGCATTAGATCAGACTGACATTGTGTGGGTAGGAAGAAAAGTAATATACATATGGTGTAACGAATTATTAACGCATGTTCATGCAAACTGTAGAGAATAACTTTGATTTGTAATGGAAATAGAATATGGTCTTCGTTACGTATAGTAGGTGATCAGAGGTAGATATGAAAGCATTTTGTGGGGATAGGGAAACAGAATGAGTTTTTGCACCTAAGAAACTATTTGATAGTAAATTGTAGGTAGTAAGTGTAGTTGTCGTAACCGTTTTCTCTCCTCCTTATTCTGGGCTTGAGGCCGGCATCAGTAGTAAGTTGATGGCGGAGTTAAAATTGGTTTTTAAGGGAATTTTTATGTGAACCGAAAGTGAGTTGGAGTTGTAAAGGAGTAATTTTTTATAAACCCAGTTTTGTATTTTGTATAAGCTGTAGCTAAATATATAACCGAAAAACAATAAAATGGAGAAAAAGATTATAAGTGCAGATATTACTCATTTATGGGCGGATTAAAAATCCCTTATTTATGTAAGTGGAGTAAGAAAATAATGGTGAAGAACTTATATGTGTACCCAATGTTGTAGAGTAATAATTATAGTAAAACTACAACATGTGAAGTGGAAAAATGAAGTATTGTTCATTAAGTTCGTGAGTACATTGTAATAACACATCCTTATATACAACATTTCTATTATGTGTGCCATTTCTATTTCGAATCTTTTCATTTTTCACCAAAACTTTTGTTGTTTTTCGTGAAACGCCTCTTGATAACGCAACATATAGCTGACCATGACTGAAAACATGTTCGGGAAGATAAATACCAACCCGAGGGATGGTTTGTCCTTGTGATTTATTAATCGTTAAGGAAAAGGCTAATTTAATTGGAAATTGTTTACGTATTAGGTTGAAAGGCATGTTAGTATTCTCAGAAGGCTTTAGTGGTATACGTGGAATAAATACTCTTGTACCACGAAAATGTCCAACAGTTATTTCTGCATCTATGACATTTCTGTGAAAGACACGACATAATAATCTGGTTCCATTACATAATCCAATTCGTGGATCAATATTCCTAAGCAACATGATTGGTGCATCTACTTTCAGTCTTAATTTATGTGGGGGTAGATCTCCCGGAGCAAGTGAGTTTAAGAATTCGTATTGGTATAGATTATGTGTATCTTCTTCGACTTTGTCAAAGGAGTAGTAAATGCGCTCACTACTTGGAAACAGTTCTATAACTTTGTTATTAATGTCATCCACTGTTTCGTTTGTAGGGGCTAATATTGCTCTATCCATTATAAAATTAGGATCACCTAATCTGTCATTGAGTTCAGCGAAGACTTCATTAATCAGAGCACAGAGTGAAGAAGTATTGGTCCAAGGTTCAACGATATCACTTGGGAGTTGTATAATATCGTCCTGAACATAGACTTCATCTCCATTTCCAATACGTAAAAGAAATTGTGCATATGATTGATTGTATTTTGCACGCATATTTTGTGTTAAATGAATTACCTGAACATTTTACCATAAGTATGATCGTACTATACATGCATCGACGGTTTGAGCTCTAGTACCGTTTACGACTATTAGTAGAACTTGACGAAAATCACCGCCTAAAATAACAATCTTTCCTCCAAATGGTGCGTCAAAATTAGTTAAATCTCATAATGTTCTATCTACGGCCTCAAATGCATGGCGGTGAGCCATGGTAGCTTCATCCCATAGGAAAACAGTAGCAGACAATAAAAGTTTTGCGAGTTCAGATTGCTTTGGAATATGACATGTAGATGAAGAGTCTAAATTAATTGGTATTTTAAATCGAGAATGTGCAGTTCGACCTCCTGGAAGAGCAAGAGAAGCAATTCCAGAAGTAGCGACTGCAATTGCAATATGACCTTGAATTCGTAAATGTGTTAAGATTGCTCTATATAAATATGTTTTTCCTGTACCTCCAGGACCGTCTATGAAATATATACTATTAGCTCCACTTTCGATAGAAGACATTATCATGTCAAATGCCTTCTTCTGTTCGGAGTTCAAGTTATCTACAGAATTGATATCATTATTGGGTATTTCTATGCATTGTTCTTCTGAAATAAGAGTGGATGTGTTTGTATGAGTGAAGTTGGTGAAATTAGTATGTGGAATGTCATAGTCAAAAATTGTTTTGTTATATTGTTTGAGAAGGTTGTCGAGGTCAGACAGACATTGAATTACTGAAAATGAATTGGTCACAGTAGTAGCAGATGTAGTAGGATAGTCTTCAAGTAAGAAAGGTTAAAACTCTTCCCACAATTCATGCACATGGCATGGGTCACAGTATACTAAAATTGTAACAAATAATCTTCTTAAAGCATTAGGCATATGTGTGTTTGAAGCATCTGTCAAACAGTCCTTTATACTATCATCATTTTCAAGTAAACCTCTATGTTCAGCTGATTCTTTAAATGTGTTATATTCTATTTGATTAACTGTTAGTAAGTCAGTAAAAGATAGAGGACCTCTAACATGTGTTAATTGTAGGCGCAAATAGTAACGATCTCCTTCAGTGGGAGATACAGTGTAAATTCTACCAATTGCCCTACGGTTATTTCGCCTACGGTTCCATTGCTTACTTGTAGAATCTCACCAATATTTTTCAGGAAACTCGTAGTATAAATATTGACGTGCTTGTTCATCAAAAACAATTTTACAAAAAAATTCAGTAAGCATTGTTTTAGATCTATGTTGATCATCCAAAATAGTGTGTATGTGCTCTTCTGCACGAAATAATAATTGTTGCCTATTTGGTAAATGTATTTGTAAGCCGGTAACAGAAGGAAAAATATTACTTAGGGAAAATTTAAATATTCTCCATAAAGCTTCTGGAGCACAAATCCATCTAGCATTAACAAATTTTGAAATCTCATCATTATAGTCAGATGTACTGGATAATCCTACAGAAACGCGGTCTGAACCTTTGTAAACATATTTGTAGAGATATTTCACAGATTTAATACTTGAACAAATCTCAACATTTATATGAAAATCATATTTCAAAAGTAAGTAAGGATTATAAGGTACTATCCAACGGTTATCGATTATGTGGCTTCCAATTTGATATTGTATTCCGTTGTCGCGTCTTTTATAAATAGGGTAAGAGTCAGTTCCTTGTAAAGTAAATGGAGAAAAAGCTTTTGGAAATCCCTTCTTACAGCGGTTATTTTTCATGCAGACAGCTCTTGGGTTAAAATGCCCGCATGGATAATGAATCGTATGTTTCATTACAGCGTTGTGTAGTTCGGGTTCTAAATGTGTACATGGAATTTCAGCGCGAACTAAAGCATCATAATCATCAGGATTGTTAATTTTATCGTTTTCATCTAGGATAAGTAGAATGTGAGAATGTGGTAGTCCTCTTTTTTGGAATTCAATAACGTGGACATAGGCAATGACTTTACCTAAAACACACGTGTCAAATCGGTCAGTTTTCAGTTTCTCTAGTTTTGATCGAAAAATCCTAGTTGTTAAATCCAGTCTATCTTGTGGTTGTTGACCGGGAAGCAATTCTTGTGTAATTTCTACCCAGTTAGTATTACATGTCATAGTAATGAATAAGTCAGGCTTTCCATACCTTCGCACTAATTCCATTGCATCTTGGTATCTTTGATGCATATCTCGTGGACTACCAATATGGGAGGAAGGAAGAATCTTCTTGACACCAACACTTCCTAATGTGTGAAAAGGCATAGGATTGAGTAGTAGTGAAATAACTGGTTAGTAATTACTGGGAACAACAAATGGTTGATTGAAGGAGGTAAAGAAACTTACTGGCAGATGTTTCTCCAGTAGCTAAGGCATCTTGTAAACCTTGGTATAACTCCACTCTGATAGTAGTCTGATTGTTGCGAAGAAACCTTAGCCGCATTTTTTATTTTTTTACATAATATCAACGACATATTGTTGAAATAGACGACCACCAAGCAGTATAAATGATGTCTCGGTTGGTCGTATCTTTGTGTGTAGGCGATAGACAAAATGCAAGCAACATTAGTACTGATGTTGATATAAATGAAGTTTTGTGATATTTACGAACAAATAATAAAGGATATCAATTAGGCTATACGTACCTGTAAAATATGAGAGTAGTAAGATGTACAACTTATAGGTGTACTTCCATTTTCGTGGATGCTCAAATCCCATCCATGCTGACCGTAAGGCAATAGTAATGGATATTGCAGCGGATCGTAAAAACCTGCAGTATCTGATATTCTTTGTAGATTTCCACTTGTTGTCTCAACAATGATATCTCGACCTTGCAAATTGTCTGGTTCATCTCCAATTATTATTCCTGCTACTTGGGATGTGGTTGGCAGCTCATGAAGATGGCGATCTATTGTGGTCTCTTTGATTTTGATCCTACATATTTGTACGTCAGGTTGTTGCCCCAATTGTCGAAGTATGGAGACATATGGGTTATGAGCATCTAGAATTTGTTTCAAAATCATTATTATCTCCGGTCTCATTGCTTCACTATATTGAAGTCGGTTTTCAATCTCATGGTCAGTGTCATATATGTACAGTTCCAAATATCTTGGTCTACTTCCAGGCAACGGTAAAAGACTTCCAATACTATGATATATTGAACCTTGCGTGCGATATGTATAAACTCCTTCTCTAGCATTGGCCAAGTTATTGTCAATTGATGCACCCATAGACGTGAACGAAAATGCATTATTATAGGATCGGATGTTTGTTCGAAAATGGGTACCTAATTCACCTTGATCTTGGAATAAGCTGAGTAACTGTTGTGGTGTTGTCGTAGGTCGATGAATGTCGATAGAACCTCTAGAGCAACAATTATGTAAGCTTTCATGGAAAAATATTTTAGCATTGCAAAAGTCACAGTAAGTGGGTTGCGAAAGTCGACGTTTGTGGTAGGGAATGGTTGCTCTGAAATTTCGAACATAGTTATGACTACTGCTTAATACAGTTCGCAGTATCATTTCTTCACCATCTTGTGATATTGAAGAACCTAAAAAAATAAGGTTAGCATTCAGTATAGCAGGTATACAGTAGTGAGTAAAACATCGAAGTAATAGTAATAGAGCAGGTAAACAAAATTTCATACTGTATAATTAAGTGTATTCTTTTGCAAGTTGATATTCATTAAATAGTACATGTACTTGTTGATCAACCCCTACAACTATGGTACATGTGAAAGAACGGAAATTTTCACATATCTTAATCATAAGAACATATTAGTAGTTTGTTATAGTCAAACAACTGAAATGAAAGCAGAAAATTACATAAGGTTGAAAAGAAAATAATAATACGGGGTTATACGTCATGATTAGGTAGACTCAGAGTCACATTATGGAACAAATTAGAGCCAATGCTGACCGTGTTTAAAAAATCACTACAAAATTTGAAAATTTTATAGTTGTTAACTTTTTTTAACTATGATGAAGTTTATAAAAGCAAATGAAGATATCAAAGGCCTTGAAAACTATACTGGTCCATTGAAAATAAATCTCTTAATGATTTATTAATAGTGCTACATGTCAATTGCAGCCCTGAAGGTTTAACATGATTAAAGTATAACGAAAACAACAAAAAACATGAGAAATCAATAAGGTGGAATGGACTGCATTATAAAGATATTAAAGCATTGGTTCATGTTAAAAGATATTTAACTCCCTATACCGATGTGAACTTGAGCATGAAGTTGACAAATATATCCATTCGCGGAAGCACGAAAATAAGTGTATATGCTATTATACCGAATTAGGTTGATATTTATCATGCTTCTGTAGTTTTAAAAGAGGTTAAGCATCTACATGTAATTTAAGTAATATGTAATATTTCAAAGTTTAAACAAATGAGAGAATCGATATAAATATCAAAACCATATATTGCCGAACTGTGGAGTAATTGTTACTGTCATAGGAAGGAAAAGTGTAAAGTTATAGTCCAAAATCAATGATGCCAACATGAAAATATCACACTTTGCGTTGGCTGTGTTGTACAACGTACTGTCAGTACTTAAACTTTGTGGTTTCTATTGAAAGAAAGCTATAATGTCAGAGGTGTATGTACCATTTATTAAAGTTGACAGCAATATAATTTGTTTACCAAATTATCTATAATATCCAGTGTAACGTGGCCATTGGGGATTGCATCAATTGAACATAGAACAATATTGGCCAATGGCGTGACAACAGAACATATATATAATAGTATTGATATTTAGCAACAATTTTCAGAAATACTGAATGGTTCTAATCTTTGAAATATTGTGCAGATTTTAATAAAAGTTGATAATATTGCTGTTGTATCGGTAATTAAAAAAATGAGAATGCAAATGCAATTGCAGTTGTGCTCAGTTCTTTTGAGAAAATAGCTATGCTCCTTTCTTTTCATTTGTGTTTTATTCAGTTGTATGAAAACTATGCTTTGCTGTTAGAATATGTATTTGCACTGGCCAGTGGAGTGTTGTATGTGAAATAAAGTTGTAAAAGTCCAAGTACAGAATAAAAATATTCAATCATAACTAAAGTTTTAATATTTTTGTAGTAGTGAACGTCAACTATGCGTTCGGAGATGTTGTTTCTGTATTCACATGTATACATGTGTTTGTACGTTATGAAGTGAACAATAAAATGGATATGCACTGTTTTTTTTATATGAAACAGGTGATAAATTTTATATTTATTTTAAAATTGGAAATAAAATAATAAGAGATGGCTGTTAATAATGTATATTGTATAACCACTAAAATATAATTCAGTTAAAAACTAAATTACTTATTTCAAAATAAATAAGTTGTTTTACAAAATTAATACAAAATAAATAAGTATGCAAGCGCTTAGATCTTAAAAGTTGAAAACAGAGGAAAGAGTTCGAATGTTGCAGGATTTGTTCAAGATCCTAGAAAGTTTTAGAGCAAACAAAATATGAAGAATAGATTTAACATTGTGAACACGTTAAATAACGTTTCATTTTCTATGCAGCCTATATCCTTTAGTCAAAACTTAGTAGTAGCTTAAACGTTTGACATTTTCATAGTCATAATTTATTAGCTATAATTAGTATTGATGTAAGGTGCGTACAGTTGGTTGTGTGTCAACTTTTTTTGACATTTTCCTATTCATAATGTATGAGCTATAATTAAGAGTGGCATTGTAATGCCCCGGAAATTCATGAAATCTTATTTTAGATGAATTTTGAAAATATCTGAATTTATTTGTATAAGAATATATGGAATTAATTGTGTGTAAGTATGTGTGCATGTGTGCACGTGCACACTGATATGGCACAAGGAAGAACTCCAGATTTCTTGAATTTAAAACAAGGATTAAAAAGCATTACAAACATGATTTTGTGATATGGATATTTGATTTCTGGAATTATATGGGTCATCCCAGAAAATAAGAAAAGTAAGTTTTATTTTAAAATCAGTAAACAGATTTTATTTAAAACCCAGAAAAAAAAATTTATACATATATATGTTATAAGGATTTGAAAATCTGTATACATATAGGTGCATATGTTTCTGAAATTAAAGAGGAATTAAATAAGCCTAGATAAGATATGTATACAAATATACGTTTTTAAGTACTGAAAAGTATATATATATAAGCAAGTGAAACTATAACATTAAAATGACATGAAATGCAATACAAGTCAATATGCTTGTGTAGGCAAAAATAGCAAAGGGGATTCTCAGGAATAATTAGAATATAAAATAGGGTAGTCACACTTTTAACATGACTAGGTGAGTGGCCATTTTCTGAAAAAGTAAAGAAAAGAAAATGCAGCCTTTAATTGGTAATATGACCGGGGGTAATTAGGAATAAAAATGAGAAAATGCAAACACACAATGCATGATGCTAGCCAGGACAGAAATGGAATTTTGTCTTGAGTAAAACCCTAGTAAAAATATGTTTATAAATAAGTAGTTATGGTCAGAGAAATTGTTTTACCCGAGCTACTTATAATAGGAAAAGAAGAAAACATTTTAAAGGAAGAGAAAATACACTCAGGGATTTTCTGGATTTATAAGAAGAAATATTCAAGTGAGTAATCTCACTAAACCCATGGCATTAAGTCCTGTTATGAGGCAGCCAGATTTATGTTATTTTTCTGCATGTTTTTGATTCCATTACTATGGTTTTAATGGATGCTTCAATGGATGTTTTAATGGGTGTTTCTGGATGTTTTGATTGCTTTGATGTTTGAGTGTTTTGCTCTGTTTGGTTACACCCAGAAAGGTAAAAGTATGAAATCATGAAAGTAAATAGAGAATACTTGTAACTGGTTTAGATATGGCATGGAAAACATAGAAACCAAAATGTATATGAGTTGCATTACACTTGTGTAAGTGCTGAGGCTCAAATGAAAGATTCAAGGTTGCAATGGAAATATCCAAAAGTGCTGAACACTTGATCAAATAGAAAATCCATGAGCCAGAAATCTTGTTTAAGCTAGATCTTGAATTTAGTTCAAACAGGGTTGCTTATGAAACAATAATAACCCACATGCCTAGTCTTTATTCCCAGTTGTAAATATTCTTGTATTTTCTTTAAGCCAAAATACTTGAAAATATGATTTTCCCTGGATATGAATGTTAGATTGTTCTTGAGTTATGCTTGTAAACTCTATGTAATGTTTCATGTATACTGGGATTTAGTGTGACGACCCGGAATTTTTGTATATTTGAAATGAGAATATTTAATTTATTTTAAATATTCGAAAATTAAATTTTAACTTTATTTTCAAATATACAAGTATTTATTGGATGATAGATTATTGAATTAAACAATCGAAAATAGGGTAAAATAGAGAATCCTGAGTTTCGAGCCTGTTGAAAATAGTTTAAAGGTTCAGAAAATTTATATTGTTAATATTGAAGGTGATGAAACTTTTAAAATGGAATTTTAAAGAGTTTTGTTCAGTTTTAAAAATATATCGTTTAAATCGAATTTTAAAATAGCCGTCCGAGGCACAGTCTCGGAATTCAGTGAAACCAGTTCCATTGGATCCGTAATATTGTATTATTATTGGATTTCAATTTTCGTAGTATTTGGAGTTGTCGTGTGATCGTACGGAATGTAAACGCGCTGAAATTAAATCGAAAATTCAATTTAATAACTGAATCCAAAAGGTTATCTTCTACTTACGATCGAATCGGGACTCGAGACCTTTTCCTTTGCGTTCGTAATAGGGGTTTAATATTAAAACATCTGGCGGCACGTCTCGATTGGAGATCGAGACTGTAAGTTACGTAATCAGGACGATTTCAAAATAGAATTAAATAGATGATAAATTATATTGCAAGCTTCTGAAACACGCCTCAGAAATTTACCACTTGTCAGATTTCGTGAACACGCGTCCTCACCTTTTTGTTTTCAACCGAACACTTCATCATTTTCGTTCAAAAGAAAATAAATGGCCAAATACTTTCCTTCTCCAGGATCTTTTCCCTCTTCTCAATTTTTATTTCCAACCGAGCCTTCATTTTCAAATCGAAAATAGACGAGGAAGATCTCGAATCCAAATTACAGTATCGCGAGGCTTAGCGCCTGATGCTCAGGCGAGCACGATGAACGAAGGCTCCACGTTAGGATTGGAGTTCCTCCGATGGTTGTGGGGTTGCTAGGAAAGGCGCGAGCTGCCGGTCGAAGCTTCAGGGGAGATTCGTGAGGTCGAGAACTAGGGCATCGAGTTAGGGGTTCGTGGTTCCTGACGTCAACTACTCGAGTGTGTCGGGGGAAGCAAAGGGCGGCGATGTTACTTCGAGCGCCTGGTGGCATCGCGATCGAGTTCGACTCGAGTTCGTTGGGGGTTTAAGGCACGCGAGGTGCTGCTGCGACGACGAGAAGGACTTGGAAGTGGGGAGTGATCGAGTTATTGGGGAAGCTGCTGTTGGGCTTGGCGAGGTATCGAGGCTGTAAGGTATATTTATTCATCTATTTATACATATTTACTGGAATCAGGAGAATAACTATTCTTTTACAGATTTAAACATTTATGGTTGAAGATTAAATTATTTCTTGAAAACCCAATGATTAGTCTAAAGCAAATTATTGGTTAATTCAATTTATGAAATGGTAACTTATTTGTAGATTCAAAAGAAGATAAATTTACCAGCATACACTTTAAAAGTTATTAACTTATTTCAAGGCAAAGTATTAAGGTAATAAATCTGTTTAAAAAAATATATTTTTAATTTAAACCTAATTTTTAGTTTAAATTAATTTAGCAGCCGACTAAAATTGTAAAATGGATAATAGGATTTGTTTGATTAGTCCAATTATTAAGTAACCGTATAAATATTTATACAAGGTCAAAACTATGAAGAAACAAGTCGAGATCTGGATTGGAATTTCAAACATCAAAGGTGAGTTAATCTCACTCAGTTGAATTTTATTTTAAATTTAAATGGTTAAATTTAAATAATTGATTGGATGATTGCATTGATTGAATATGCTATATTATATATATAGTAGTATATAGCAATATATACATATTGGCATATGTATATATTTGAGTTGTTGATATTCCCGCATTTATATAGCGGATGAGACCCTATGCGCCGCATAATAGCGGATGATATTTTATAAACCCATGTACCGCGATATTCCACCTTGAAGTGGAATTGGTATTGTGCTAACGTTTGTGGATGCAGGGAAACAGGTTGGAGGGATCCAACTGGATTCCTCAAAATTATTTAGATTATTTGATATTCTGTTCTATGAATATTGATATCCTGTGATGATTTTATTGATGATTGAAATATTGGATGATATGGTTGGATTGAATATTTCAATAAAAGGAGTTATCAAAATATATTGAATTGGATTTTGAAAGAAATAAAAGAGTAAAATTTAAGTAAATAATTCAAGTGAATTGGAATAAGGGAATTTCGAAATAACAAGGGAAATATTAACTTTAAACTAAAGTGATATTAAATTTGAAGAATAAAGGATTTATTTTGAATGTAAGGATTAAATTTAATTAAAGGCTAAAGAAGGAATTTTGGGAGTTAAAATTGGTATTTTCAGTTAAAAAGGGTTTTAACTCAAATAAAGGAATAAATCTAAAAGTTAATGTATTTTGAAATAAATGAAGCAGTAAAGGAAATTTATTTCAAAGTAAAGTAAAGTAAATTGGAAAAAAATTGGAAATTGATTTAGTTGTTTAAAATTGGAATTTTAAAAGAGAAGTGAGATTTTGGAGATATAAACTGGGTTTATAAAGTAAAATAAAATATCAGTGGATATTAGAAAATATAAATTCAAGGTGGGAATTTATAAAGGGATATGAATTTGTTTAAAATAAATGTTGATTTATTTTTAAAGGATGGAAATGAGAAGTGTATTTCTCTGGATAGCCAAGTACGTTTTCAAGGTAGTTTTAAATATAAGTTAAAAGTTTTAATATGTTTTAAAAAGCATGTTTTAGAAAATTGATTATTTTTAAATGTTAACTTTTTAAAGTAAGTATTTTCAAAAATATATTATTGTAGTAATTGTATAAAAGTGATTTGCTATTATGTTTTAAAAGGAGAAATTTAGTTTATATTTATAAAGTGGTTTATTTTAAAGTATATATTTTTAATAAAGTATTAAAGTAGTTTAAATTTCAATGTTATAAGATATATTTAAAATAAAGTGTTTTTAAGATTATTTAAAAATCTAAGTGTTTTGTACTTGGTGTTTCAGAAGAGAAATAAATATTTGGAAATGTATTCCGTAAGCGGAAACTGTTTGAAATTGTTTTCAAAAGGAGTTTGAAAATTTGGAAATATATCTTGGAAAGATATTTGGGCAAATAAAATAATAATGTGGGAAATTATTTATTGTGTGATGATTGCTTGTGGATGTTAATTGATAGTTAAATAACCGACTATCAATATTGGCCAATGCGCTGATCGTTTCGAAGAGACCGGGATCGAGTTTCCGTATACCGGGATTCTAGGTCTGGAGACTCGAATACCACTTCGATCCGGTTTGTACGTTTCGTGTAACGTGTTCGGAGTCGAAGATGGAGCTGTGAAGTGCAAGGGCTAGTCGCTACTAATCCTGAGGATATTTCCAAAATGGATGTAGTAGGAGTAGTGCCTTCGGTTCCGTTCAAACCCAGGACGGACTGGTATGGACGAATGCTTGCGAAACATCGTCAGCGGACGATGGGCATTCTAAGGGATATGTTCTCTAAAAGGTATCGTTTAGCCTCGAACCTCATCAACCGGGAATGACTGAAAATCAGAGGTTATGCAGCAAGGCTTCGTGGGTAGCTCCCACTGGAGGGTAAGGTCATCCCTGTCTAGATGTCCCTTTTTATTTCGGCTTAGTGGTGCGGTTGCTGATCCCAACCGTGGGGTGATTTTATTCGGGATCATCCAGTAAGGGATGGTTCCGGCTTTGTGTTGCAGGGGAGCGGGCGTACTCCTCGGTACGGTGATCTAGGCCACGTACTGTGATAGGTGGTACCCCAGTGCCTAGTCATTCGTTGGAAATCCATTCTTCCTACGTGCCTTGTACGGTATTTGTTTGTATTACCCACTTTTGTGGCTAGTATGCTGGAATTTAATAATGTAACAATTTCAGCTATTTTAATAAGTAATTGTGAATAGACACTATTATAATATCAGAGGATTTTATAAAAAGTGTTTTAGCTATCGTAAGGTAAAAACCCGACATGTTTATTTGTGGCGTGGTCTTACGAGATGCTTTTTATTTTTAAAGGATTTTTGAAACTTTAATAATCAATTGAGTGTGATTTTCTCACGCTGGTTTTCCAGACTGACTCGGGTATTGTTTTATATGATGCTCGGGTCAGACCGAGTATTATAAATTACAGGAAATGATGCTGTGGAGCTGGATGGCGATACGTACTTTCGTATTTGAGTTATATATTCCGCTGTGTATTCAGATTGTGAGGACAAGTTATGATTACTGTCCAGTTGTATGATATTGATGTGATGTACTCTGATGATGTATTGGGATGATGTATATATAAACAGATATAGATTTCTTTTTGTGTAAAGATCTGTTATTACCTATTATAGTTTATTCCGCTGCGTATGTGAGATTCTGCTGTTGTTTTCTATTTTTCTTCTTCTACCTCTTCTTCTTAACTAAAATGGTCCGGTTTTTCGTGTTAGAAAAACCCGGGTCGTTACAGTGGTATCAGAGCTTAGGCTGGCGATAACCTTGGCTCTGGTGGGAATTTAGAGAGTATTAATAGATATGAGCGCGTATTTGTTAGTGAATATAAAATGGTTTTATATTGTGTTGGTTGATTTATTGAGTGGCATATGAACTTTCGTCGGCACAGTCTGGACAACTGTATCGAAGGGGTTTCTAAACACTTGAATAGAACAGTTCGACACAATATTGTTTTAATTAGGGTGAATGAAATAATTTCGCCCAAATTATTTTGTATATAAAAGAAAAAAAATAATTATTTGAAATTATTATAGTTATATATTTGGATGCTTGGTTGTTAGAAAATGACAATAATGAGTTAGTCTCATTATTGAGCAGAAATTGGAAAAATATAACCAAAGATGAAAGAATAAATTTATATAACAAAATGGAATTTGAAATATAGACTATAAATGAAATTTATAAATTGAGATAAACTTTATATACAAATGTGAATTACAAATATGATTTATAATCAAATGAGATTAATTCATAAACAAATGAAATTTGTAAATGTAAATGGTAAAAGTGACTTATAACTTGAAATAAAATGTGATAGAATTCCAGAGTAATGTTTGGATATAAAAATTGGATGGATTTTGAATTTGAAGTTTTGGGAAAGGTTTAAATTCCTTTGGATTTAAAAATAGTTTTTAAAGGTTTTGGGAAATAATGGTGATATTATTTCATGAATATTTTTGAAATTGAATTGAAATCTGGTGGGAATTTGAGATTTAAAAATGTTTGAAATGTTTTAAAATGATAAAAGCATTAAATTCTCTTTTGGTCGCTGGAAAATAATTTCGGTGATGACTGCAGCATCATCGATGTTCATTTTCGAGTTTCCAAAGAGAAATTGCTACCAAACTGTTTTAAATTGAAAATGATTTTGAACTGGGTTGGTTTTGAAATTCAAAGGGAAAATTGTTTGATAAAAGCAGATTGTTTTGGAAATTGGGATTTGAGGTGATATACCAGATATGTATGAGTTATTTATGGATTCAAAATGGTTTTTGGAATAAAATCGAGCAATTGGATTCTGGAAATTCTATATAAAAATATAAATGTGGAAATTTAAATGAATCAACAACATAAAGTATAGAATGAAGTTGATTGAAATAAGAAAGGAATGAAAGTTTAATTCTGGGATTATAATTATGAGATGAAATTAACTCAATGAGTAATATAAGCTGGTAGATAAAAGAGTTAGAGAACTTGAAGGTGAATGAATTGTAAAACTTGTATAAAATTGTATTCTAGAATTAAAATTTAATTCGAGTATATGAAGGTGAATAAAATATATTTGAATTTAACTTAAGATGAGTTAAATAAAATTGAGAATTGGAATTGAATTAAATGTAAGTAAGTTGAAGTTGAATTGAATTGGATTTAAAGGTAATGTAAAATGCTTATAATTGTGTAAAGAAATTCATATTCTTAAATTCTTAAGTGTAATAATTTGAAATTTGATATAAAGATGGAAATGGACTTAAATGAATAGTCCCAGATCTTAAGTAAGTAAGTAAAAACTTATGAATAGAAATGAAATTGTAAGTCATAAATGGGAATTCATTTCTTTGAACCATTAAGGGTTATAATTTGAAATTGTAATTATCAAATGGAAACGACTAAGATGAGCAATCTTAATTTTAAATAAATCCAAACTTGAATTATAAAATAAATTGAACTTAAGAAAATTAAGTGAAGTGATATTTGGAAATGAAGTAGTAAATTGAAGTAAATTGAAATTCATATGAAATTGGAATTCGATTTGAATATATACACTTCAGTGGTGAAGTAGTAAATAAATATAAGAAAGATTTATATTGGACTTAAGAATTGAAGAATGAAATTCTTAAGAAAATTGGTATTGGAAATATACTTAGTAATTTTGGAAAAGAATATATATATACTAAGTGAATAGTTGAATGAAGACTAAAACTGAAGTTGTGAAATGAGATAGTTGTGAATAAGGGGATAACAATCAAAAAGGAATGTGAATAAAAGAAAATTGATATAATTGGTAATCAATTGGAATTTATACGTAAGATGTACGTATATTATTTTATTCGCATAGCTATTTGGTCCAGATATCGAACACAGAATTTCGAGATAGTTTTATCGATCCGAATCAGGATTTTTCACTCGATTTTCAACGGCGAACCTGGATATGGATTGTTGATTGATTCTGGATATTCTCTATCATAGTTTGTGGCTATGCAAGGAGAATGACGGTTTCTGATCAAGAAACCAGATCTGAGTCCGCACTAGGAAGTCGGGTGGACGATACTAGTTCGGAAGTAGAATTGTGTGATCGATTGAGCGATCGAATGTGATATTGCGTACGGATGATATATGTGCATCGTACGGGCTTAAGTAAAGCAAATATTGAAAATTTGTAAAGGAAAGTATAAAATGACTTTGGGATTTGTGATTGAATATTATTGCTTAGTAGGATATACAGGTGTATAAAAGCAATGGATAAATTGGGATTTTTGATTTAGAAGATAAAATTTAATGGCCCGACAAAAGGTATGTATTTGAATTTCTATATGAAATTTGATTGGGTTTTGGATCCAGCCACTTGGCTTTTTGTTTTCTTTTTGAAATTGGGAGGCCGTAGAGCCATTTTGTAGTAGTACCGAGCTAGCCGCGCAAAGGAGACGCTGGCGAAATTTTTCGGAAATTTAGGGAGTTAGAAAAATTTTGAGAAATTTTGATAAGTTAAAATTTGAATTCAAATTTAAAATTTGAATTGTTAAGTAGGTGGTATGGGTTGAACTTATGAATAAGTTTGAGAAGTTAAAAGATGATTAGAGTATCATTAATAAAAGATTGTTGGGTATTGTTAAAACTGTTTGAATTTGGGGAATAGTTAACGGGGATTGAAGCATTCTTCCTAACTAGTAATTTCGGGGACGAAATTCTTTTAAGGGGGGAGGAATGTGACGACCCGGAATTTTTGTATATTTGAAATGAGAATATTTAATTTATTTTAAATATTCGAAGATTAAATTTTAACTTTATTTTCAAATATACAAGTATTTATTGGATGATAGATTATTGAATTAAACAATCGAATATAGGGTAAAATAGAGAATCCTGAGTTTCGAGCCTGTTGAAAATAGTTTAAAGGTTCAGAAAATTTATATTGTTAATATTGAAGGTGATGAAACTTTTAAAATGGAATTTTAAAGAGTTTTGTTCAGTTTTAAAAATATATCGTTTAAATCGAATTTTAAAATAGCCGTCCGAGGCACAGTCTCGGAATTCAGTGAAACCAGTTCCATTGGATCCGTAATATTGTATTATTATTGGATTTCAATTTTCGTAGTATTTGGAGTTGTCGTGTGATCGTACGGAATGTAAACGCGCTGAAATTAAATCGAAAATTCAATTTAATAACTGAATCCAAAAGGTTATCTTCTACTTACGATCGAATCGGGACTCGAGACCTTTTCCTTTGCGTTCGTAATAGGGGTTTAATATTAAAACATCTGGCGGCACGTCTCGATTGGAGATCGAGACTGTAAGTTACGTAATCAGGACGATTTCAAAATAGAATTAAATAGATGATAAATTATATTGCAAGCTTCTGAAACACGCCTCAGAAATTTACCACTTGTCAGATTTCGTGAACACGCGTCCTCACCTTTTTGTTTTCAACCGAACACTTCATCATTTTCGTTCAAAAGAAAATAAATGGCCAAATACTTTCCTTCTCCAGGATCTTTTCCCTCTTCTCAATTTTTATTTCCAACCGAGCCTTCATTTTCAAATCGAAAATAGACGAGGAAGATCTCGAATCCAAATTACAGTATCGCGAGGCTTAGCGCCTGATGCTCAGGCGAGCACGATGAACGAAGGCTCCACGTTAGGATTGGAGTTCCTCCGATGGTTGTGGGGTTGCTAGGCAAGGCGCGAGCTGCCGGTCGAAGCTTCAGGGGAGATTCGTGAGGTCGAGAACTAGGGCATCGAGTTAGGGGTTCGTGGTTCCTGACGTCAACTACTCGAGTGTGTCGGGGGAAGCAAAGGGCGGCGATGTTACTTCGAGCGCCTGGTGGCATCGCGATCGAGTTCGACTCGAGTTCGTTGGGGGTTTAAGGCACGCGAGGTGCTGCTGCGACGACGAGAAGGACTTGGAAGTGGGGAGTGATCGAGTTATTGGGGAAGCTGCTGTTGGGCTTGGCGAGGTATCGAGGCTGTAAGGTATATTTATTCATCTATTTATACATATTTACTGGAATCAGGAGAATAACTATTCTTTTACAGATTTAAACATTTATGGTTGAAGATTAAATTATTTCTTGAAAACCCAATGATTAGTCTAAAGCAAATTATTGGTTAATTCAATTTATGAAATGGTAACTTATTTGTAGATTCAAAAGAAGATAAATTTACCAGCATACACTTTAAAAGTTATTAACTTATTTCAAGGCAAAGTATTAAGGTAATAAATCTGTTTAAAAAAATATATTTTTAATTTAAACCTAATTTTTAGTTTAAATTAATTTAGCAGCCGACTAAAATTGTAAAATGGATAATAGGATTTGTTTGATTAGTCCAATTATTAAGTAACCGTATAAATATTTATACAAGGTCAAAACTATGAAGAAACAAGTCGAGATCTGGATTGGAATTTCAAACATCAAAGGTGAGTTAATCTCACTCAGTTGAATTTTATTTTAAATTTAAATGGTTAAATTTAAATAATTGATTGGATGATTGCATTGATTGAATATGCTATATTATATATATAGTAGTATATAGCAATATATACATATTGGCATATGTATATATTTGAGTTGTTGATATTCCCGCATTTATATAGCGGATGAGACCCTATGCGCCGCATAATAGCGGATGATATTTTATAAACCCATGTACCGCGATATTCCACCTTGAAGTGGAATTGGTATTGTGCTAACGTTTGTGGATGCAGGGAAACAGGTTGGAGGGATCCAACTGGATTCCTCAAAATTATTTAGATTATTTGATATTCTGTTCTATGAATATTGATATCCTGTGATGATTTTATTGATGATTGAAATATTGGATGATATGGTTGGATTGAATATTTCAATAAAAGGAGTTATCAAAATATATTGAATTGGATTTTGAAAGAAATAAAAGAGTAAAATTTAAGTAAATAATTCAAGTGAATTGGAATAAGGGAATTTCGAAATAACAAGGGAAATATTAACTTTAAACTAAAGTGATATTAAATTTGAAGAATAAAGGATTTATTTTGAATGTAAGGATTAAATTTAATTAAAGGCTAAAGAAGGAATTTTGGGAGTTAAAATTGGTATTTTCAGTTAAAAAGGGTTTTAACTCAAATAAAGGAATAAATCTAAAAGTTAATGTATTTTGAAATAAATGAAGTAGTAAAGGAAATTTATTTCAAAGTAAAGTAAAGTAAATTGGAAAAAAATTGGAAATTGATTTAGTTGTTTAAAATTGGAATTTTAAAAGAGAAGTGAGATTTTGGAGATATAAACTGGGTTTATAAAGTAAAATAAAATATCAGTGGATATTAGAAAATATAAATTCAAGGTGGGAATTTATAAAGGATATGAATTTGTTTAAAATAAATGTTGATTTATTTTTAAAGGATGGAAATGAGAAGTGTATTTCTCTGGATAGCCAAGTACGTTTTCAAGGTAGTTTTAAATATAAGTTAAAAGTTTTAATATGTTTTAAAAAGCATGTTTTAGAAAATTGATTATTTTTAAATGTTAACTTTTTAAAGTAAGTATTTTCAAAAATATATTATTGTAGTAATTGTATAAAAGTGATTTGCTATTATGTTTTAAAAGGAGAAATTTAGTTTATATTTATAAAGTGGTTTATTTTAAAGTATATATTTTTAATAAAGTATTAAAGTAGTTTAAATTTCAATGTTATAAGATATATTTAAAATAAAGTGTTTTTAAGATTATTTAAAAATCTAAGTGTTTTGTACTTGGTGTTTCAAAAGAGAAATAAATATTTGGAAATGTATTCCGTAAGCGGAAACTGTTTGAAATTGTTTTCAAAAGGAGTTTGAAAATTTGGAAATATATCTTGGAAAGATATTTGGGCAAATAAAATAATAATGTGGGAAATTATTTATTGTGTGATGATTGCTTGTGGATGTTAATTGATAGTTAAATAACCGACTATCAATATTGGCCAATGCGCTGATCGTTTCGAAGAGACCGGGATCGAGTTTCCGTATACCGGGATTCTAGGTCTGGAGACTCGAATACCACTTCGATCCGGTTTGTACGTTTCGTGTAACGTGTTCGGAGTCGAAGATGGAGCTGTGAAGTGCAAGGGCTAGTCGCTACTAATCCTGAGGATATTTCCAAAATGGATGTAGTAGGAGTAGTGCCTTCGGTTCCGTTCAAACCCAGGACGGACTGGTATGGACGAATGCTTGCGAAACATCGTCAGCGGACGATGGGCATTCTAAGGGATATGTTCTCTAAAAGGTATCGTTTAGCCTCGAACCTCATCAACCGGGAATGACTGAAAATCAGGGGTTATGCAGCAAGGCTTCGTGGGTAGCTCCCACTGGAGGGTAAGGTCATCCCTGTCTAGATGTCCCTTTTTATTTCGGCTTAGTGGTGCGGTTGCTGATCCCAACCGTGGGGTGATTTTATTCGGGATCATCCAGTAAGGGATGGTTCCGGCTTTGTGTTGCAGGGGAGCGGGCGTACTCCTCGGTACGGTGATCTAGGCCACGTACTGTGATAGGTGGTACCCCAGTGCCTAGTCATTCGTTGGAAATCCATTCTTCCTACGTGCCTTGTACGGTATTTGTTTGTATTACCCACTTTTGTGGCTAGTATGCTGGAATTTAATAATGTAACAATTTCAGCTATTTTAATAAGTAATTGTGAATAGACACTATTATAATATCAGAGGATTTTATAAAAAGTGTTTTAGCTATCGTAAGGTAAAAACCCGACATGTTTATTTGTGGCGTGGTCTTACGAGATGCTTTTTATTTTTAAAGGATTTTTGAAACTTTAATAATCAATTGAGTGTGATTTTCTCACGCTGGTTTTCCAGACTGACTCGGGTATTGTTTTATATGATGCTCGGGTCAGACCGAGTATTATAAATTACAGGAAATGATGCTGTGGAGCTGGATGGCGATACGTACTTTCGTATTTGAGTTATATATTCCGCTGTGTATTCAGATTGTGAGGACAAGTTATGATTACTGTCCAGTTGTATGATATTGATGTGATGTACTCTGATGATGTATTGGGATGATGTATATATAAACAGATATAGATTTCTTTTTGTGTAAAGATCTGTTATTACCTATTATAGTTTATTCCGCTGCGTATGTGAGATTCTGCTGTTGTTTTCTATTTTTCTTCTTCTACCTCTTCTTCTTAACTAAAATGGTCCGGTTTTTCGTGTTAGAAAAACCCGGGTCGTTACATTTAGTCACCTAGCTATCTCATGATAGGATTAAACATGAACACTTAGTAAATAAACTAAGGATTGTGAGCCAAGAAGACTGCTGGAATGCTTGTCATATTTGAAGTATGCAAGTTGGCACATGGTTTGTTTAAGCCCTGAGATCTTTGTGCAATATTGTGAATTATTTTATTGCAATGTGTCCCCGTGATTCCTTTATGGCAGATGAGGCTAGGAATTAATTTGGTAAATGCAACCTTAAATTGATGAAGTAGGAACTTGAGTTATTCCTAAGATGGTTGGACTGGAGCTATGATAGTTCCTGAGTATTTCTATTTGAAATATATGTTTGCATGATTGAATGTGTGTACATGATTAGTCTTAAATACTGATCATATATGCACAAGTATATCATAAACAAGTCAGGCAAATTGTTCAAAGAAGATATGCCCACTTGTACAAAATATTTATGTTTCACTCATTTACTTAATATCATGGAATTTTTGATATTGCTCATACCAGATCTTGTATCTGACCCTTGTTTGCTTATGTCATCTGGGGTGTCTCATCTAAAATGGGGCAGCCTCTAATGTTCTTTCAGGGAATGCTGGATCTAAATAGGAAGCTGCTGTGGCTAATGAAAGTGATTATATAAGCATGCTAAATTAGAATTGAATAAGAACTTAGAGTGAAATATTTGCATGTAATCTGGGGAGTTTTTATAGTTCTGTTTTGGTTGTTATGTAATGATCTTAAAAGTTTGGATTTATTGGTTGTTCTAAATGAATCTAGTGATGTACTAAGTTTGGGATTAATCTAAAGACTTGGTTGAATTTTTGCAAGAAAATATATATTTGAGTGTTGTGGTGAAAATCTGTAAATGATATATGCCTGTATTTGAGAAATGGATATGTATATGTACATATATTGTATTAGTTAATTTCAAGTTACTTAAAACCTTAAGTTGGAAGGTTAAAAATCTGAGTTTAGCTATAAAAACCTGGAATTATTCTTGTGGATATTTTTAAGTTCATATAAATTAGATATGCATAGGATTTACTGACTTGTTACAAATATTCAAAAGTATATAGTAATTAACTTTAGTCAGAACTGCTAGAATCCAAATCAAGCAGGATACTCTTGTTTAACAAATATATATATATACTCTGAATTTAAACAAGAGAAACACGTACATCCTCATATGTATGTGTATATTATAGGGATGCACTGATATATTTATATTGGTAATAAGTTTTGAATCCTGGTTGAATTGTTTGAAAGAAAAAAAAATGACTCTGATAGTTCAAAGGAAGTTTAAATCAAACTTAAAAGTGCAAATGAGTGTAGGTGGACATCCAGACACATATAAATTGAATGTGCATATGCATGTACATAGAGATCAAATTTAGACGTCAGTCATATTAATTTAGACGTCTGAGATTAAACTTAGACGTCAGTCATAATAATTTAGACGTCTAAGGTTAAATGTAGACGTCTGTCACAAAAAATTTAGATGTCTGAATTTAGTTCAAAATGTCTTTTTCTCTCTGTTTCAATTTTAGATCTCTGAGTCGTCTGTCATAATTAGTTAGACGTCTGGGATTAAGTTTAGACGCCTGTCATAAGAATTTAGACGTCTGAACTGCTGATTTTGCCTAATTTGCCTATTTAGAAAAGAAATAAGTGGCTATGTCAATAGCTTGTATGGCATTTTGATTTCTATTTGATTTAAATTCCCTTTGATGAAGTAAAAAAAATCCTTATGAAATTAAGGTAGAAAGAGGAGGGTCATTTCAGTTGGTATCAGAGCACTTGGTTGCATTGATTGCTAAGTATTATAGAAATGTATTTTGTCAGTTTGTTTTGGATGAAATAATTTAGATAAGAAAATAGTAATTATAGAAATACTCATAATATACTAATACCATTTGCCCAGAACTTAGTTATCAGACCATGGTAGGAAGAGGATCTCATCACCATGTAGGATCAAGTGCACCACAAATGCTTGATATGCAAGACTTTATGAGGGCTTTAAGGGATGGAATTGGGCATAGGCCTGAGAACCCACATGAAGAACTTTCAAAACTACTGAAGACTTATTCCAATTTGGGAGGCAGGAGTTTTGAAGGAACTGAGAATGTGATGGAAATTCAAGCATGGTTGAGAACACTGGACAGAGTTTTCAATGACATGCAATTGGATGATCAAAGGAAGAGGCAAGTAGCTTTAAGACAACTGAAAGGGGTAGCTTTAAGCTGGTGGGAGGTGATCATAGCTGGAAGAAATGAAAATGAGATCACTTGGAATCAATTCAAGGAGATGTTGGAAGCTAGATTTGTTCCAGCATCAGCCAAAACTCTATTGCTTGAAGAATTCATCAGACTTAGGCAGGGAACTTTTAATGTGACTGTATATACTCATAGGTTTGAGGACTTGTCTAAGTATGGAGCTATGCTTGTGGCTGATGAGGATAGGTATATTAAGGGTTTAAACCCAGGGCTTAGTAGGGCTATGTTGCCATATGCAGATAAAACTTTTGATCAAATCATTGATCTGGCCTTAAAATTTGAGCAACATGACAAGGAAAGGGAGAAGTATAAGAATTTTAAGAATAACAACAATAAGAAAAATAGGGGAAGGTATCATCCCTATGACAAAAAGAAGGAGGAGACAGAAGGCAAGAAAACCAATGATACTAAGACCACTGATACAAAGAGAAAAATAACATGTCATCATTGTGGAAAAGAGGGACATATCAAACCAAGGTGCCCAGAATTGAAGGGAGGAGCTTTCAAATGCTACCTATGTGGTAAGGAGGGACATATCAAGAGAAACTGCCCTGAGTATAAACAGCAAGGGAAGCTAGCAAGTTTGGAAAGCAGAAGCAAATCCACAATAGAGGCTAATGCAGAAAACCATGGTCAAGTGGAAGGTACTTTATTTATTTGTACCCTACCCATATCAGTAGTGTATGATACAGGGGCAACACATTCTCTGATTTCCCATGAGTTAGTTGCATTGCTTAAATTAAATTGCATATTGGTTGAAACCCCTTTGTTAGTGCAAAGCCCATTGGGAAGTTCTAGTGTTTTAAACATGAGGTGTGTGGATGTGGAATTGAACATAGGAGGAAATGTTTTTATTTCCAATTTATATGTTTTAAATTACCCAAATATGGGTGTTATATTGGGTGTAGACTGGTTAAGACAATACAAAGCAATAATTAATTTAGACTCATCCACCATATCATTACAAAATTCTAGAGGTCAAAGAATCACAATTTTGTGTGAAATAACCAAGGAAAGAAAATTATATCACTTGATTGAGTTAAGTAAGGATTCCAGTGAGCCTTCTATTGAAGAAATCCCCATAATTAACAGATACTTAGATGTGTTTGGAGAAGTTAAGGGTGTTCCACACCACAGACCAGTGGAATTTCAGATTAATCTGATACCAGGAGCAAGTCCAATTATTAAGAAACCCACTAGGATGGGGCCAAGTGAGTTGAAGGAATTGAAGAAACAGTTAGAAGAGTTGGAAAGTAAAGGATTTATAAGACCAATTAATTCATGCTGGGGTGCTCCAGTAGTGTTTGTAAGGAAACATGATGGTACTTTAAGAATGTGCATAGATTACAGGGAGCTAAACAAAGTCACTATCAAAAACAAGTACCCCTTACCTAGAATTGATGATCTTTTTGATCAACTTAGTGGAGCAAAAATATTTTCTAGGTTAGACTTGGCATCTGGATTCCATCAGATGAAGGTTGAGGACTCAAGTGTTAAGTACACAGCCTTTAACACTAGGTATGGTTTATATGAGTTTCTTGTCATGCCATTTGGGTTGACAAATGCTCCATCATACTTTGTAGACTTGATGAATAGGATATTCAGGGATTATTTAGACAAGTTTGTTTTGATTTTTATTGATGATATTTTGATCTATTCTAAAACAGTAGAGGAACATGAAAATCACTTACACCTTGTTTTGTCTAGATTAAGAGAAAAAGATTTAAAAGCAAAATTTTCTAAGTGTGCATTTTGAAAAGAAGAAGTGCATTTCCTTGGGCATGTTATATCTGCCAAAGGCATTTCTGTAAACCCCAATAAAATTGTGGCAATCCAAGCATGGAAAAGGCCAAGCACAGTGGGAGAAGTTAGGTCATTTATGGGAATGGCAGGGTATTATAGGAGGTTTATAAAAGATTTTTCTAAGATGTCATCACCTCTTACCAACCTAACTAGAAAGAACCAACCCTTTATATGGACTGAGAAATGTGAACAAGTCTTTAGTAGAATCAAGGAGGCCTTAGTCAATGCACCAGTGTTGAAAGTACCAGAAGGAAATGAGGATTTGATTGTGTATACTGATGCAAGTGGTTTTGGGCTAGGAGCTGTATTGATGCAGCAAGATCAAGTTATAGCCTATGCATCAAGACAATTGAAGCCACATGAATCAAAGTACGCAACCCATGATCTTGAGTTGGCAGCAGTGGTATATGCACTAAAGCTCTGGAGACATTATCTTCTAGGTGCTAAGTTTATTTTGTACACAGACCATAAGGCATTGAAATATCTCTTTTCACAAAAAGATTTGAATATGAGGCAACATAGATGGGTTGAGTTTCTAGCAGCATATGATTTAGACATACTTTATACTCCAGGAAAAGCTAATAAGGTTGCAGATGCTTTGAGCAGGCAGCATGCAAAAGTAGCCATGCTAATGATAGAAGAGTTTAGAAATTTATCTCTACTTACTGATTTGGAAATTGAGGAAAACAGTGAGGTAAACATGGAGATGATTGAAGAAGGGAGTAAAGGAAAATTAAGTTTGATAACTTTGCAATCAGATTTAATTTTGAAAGTGGGAAAAATGCAAGGGGGAGATCCAGATTTATTAGAAAAGAAGACTTTAATAGAAAAAGGAGAAGAAGTAGCAAACTACCACATTGATAAGAATGGTTACTTAAGGAATAAAGGTAGAATATGTGTTCCAAAGGATATAGAATTGAAGGAAGAGATACTTAATGAATATCATAGGAGCAAATATTCTATACACCCAGGCAGCACCAAGATGTACCAAAATTTGAAGAGGGATTATTGGTGGAGAGGGATGAAAACTGATGTGGCCAAACATGTTGCAAAGTGTATGACTTGCCAACAAGTCAAAGCAGAAACCCAAAGACCCTCAGGCCTATTACAACCTCTAAGTATACCACAGTGGAAGTGGGAAGATATATCTATGGATTTCATAGATGGTCTGCCTAGGTCAAAAAGAGAAAACACAAGCATTTGGGTAGTAGTTGATAGATTGACTAAAGTGGCACACTTTATACCAGTGAAGGCAGAAAGAAATGCACCTAAATTAGCTCAAATATTCATGAGAGAAATAGTAAGATTGCATGGAATCCCTAAGACTATAGTGAGTGATAGGGACACAATCTTTACATCCAGATTTTGGAAGAGCTTTCAAGAAGCCATGGGAAGTGAGTTATGCTTGAGTACTGCATACCACCCCCAATCAGATGGTCAAACTGAAGTGATAATTAAAGTTTTGGAGGATTTGTTGAGAGCATGTGCATTGGACTTTGGAGGTAATTGGGAAGATCACCTCCATTTGGCTGAATTTACATATAACAATAGTTATCAAAGCACCATAGGTATGGCACCATTTGAAGCCTTGTATGGCAAACCATGTTTGTCACCAATATGTTGGGTTGAAGCAGGAGAAAAGGCTGTCTTAGGGCCTGAGTATGTTAAAGAGACTACAGAGAAAATTGAATTGGTGAGGAGAAGAATGGCAGCAGCTCAAGATAGGCAAAAGAAGTTTGCAGATATGAGGAGGAAGCAGGTAGAATATGAAGTTGGTGATTATGTTTTCATCAAAGTTTCACCTATGAAGAAGGTGTTGAGGTTTGGCAAGCAGGGAAAACTTACCCCAAGATATGTTGGACCTTACAAGATTTTGGAAAAAATAGATTCATTAGCATATAAGTTGGAGCTACCTGAAGAGATGAGTGCAATGCACAATGTATTTCATGTATCACAACTTAGGAGATGGGTGCATGATAAAGAGGAAATTCTAGAGAAACCAACTCAAGTTCAAATAAATCCTGACTTGGTCTATGAGAAAGAACCAGTGGGGATTTTAGCTAAAGAGGAAAAGAAGTTGAGGAGCAAAACTTTGAAATTGGTAAAGGTTCAATGGAGCCTAGACCCTAATGATTGTACATGGGAGTTAGAGGATAAGATAAAGATGGATTACCCTAAGCTTTTTGCAGTGGAAGGTAAAAATCTAAATCCCTAAAAAGTTTAATATGTATGGTTGTTTTGGCTGAATTGTTTGCTTATGCTATGTTTGATAGATTTTATAAAATCTGGAAATGTTTAAAGTCAAAATGAGAAAAATTGTGAGGACACAATTCCTAAAAAGGTGGGGTGATTGTAATGCCCCAGAAATTCATGGAATCTTATTTTAGATGAATTTTGAAAATATCTGAATTTATTTGTATAAGAATATATGGAATTAATTGTGTGCAAGTATGTGTGCATGTGTGCACGTGCACACTGATATGGCACAAGGAAGAACTCCAGATTTCTTGAATTTAAAACAAGGATTAAAAAGCATTACAAATATGATTTTGTGATATGGATATTTGATTTCTGGAATTATATGGGTCATCCCAGAAAATAAGAAAAGTAAGTTTTATTTTAAAATCAGTAAACAGATTTTATTTAAAACCCAGAAAAAAAAAATTGTACATATATATGTTATAAGGATTTGAAAACCTGTATACATATAGGTGCATATGTTTCTGAAATTAAAGAGGAATTAAATAAGCCTAGATAAGATATGTATACAAATATACGTTTTTAAGTACTGAAAAGTATATATATATATAAGCAAGTGAAACTATAACATTAAAATGACATGAAATGCAATACAAGTCAATATGCTTGTGTAGGCAAAAATAGCAAAGGGGATTCTCAGGAATAATTAGAATATAAAATAGGGTAGTCACACTTTTAACATGACTAGGTGAGTGGCCATTTTCTAAAAAAGTAAAGAAAAGAAAATGCAGCCTTTAATTGGTAATATGACCGGGGGTAATTAGGAATAAAAATGAGAAAATGCAAACACACAATGCATGATGCTAGCCAGGACAGAAATGGAATTTTGTCTTGAGTAAAACCCTAGTAAAAATATGTTTATAAATAAGTAGTTATGGCCAGAGAAATTGTTTTACCCGAGCTACTTATAATAGGAAAAGAAGAAAACATTTTAAAGGAAGAGAAAATACACTCAGGGATTTTCTGGATTTATAAGAAGAAATATTCAAGTGAGTAATCTCACTAAACCCATGGCATTAAGTCCTGTTATGAGGCAGCCAGATTTATGTTATTTTTCTGCATGTTTTTGATTCCATTACTATGGTTTTAATGGATTCTTCAATGGATGTTTTAATGGGTGTTTCTGGATGTTTTGATTGCTTTGGTGTTTGAGTGTTTTGCTCTGTTTGGTTACACCCAGAAAGGTAAAAGTATGAAATCATGAAAGTAAATAGAGAATACTTGTAACTGGTTTAGATATGGCATGGAAAACATAGAAACCAAAATGTATATGAGTTGCATTACACTTGTGTAAGTGCTGAGGCTCAAATGAAAGATTCAAGGTTGCAATGGAAATATCCAAAAGTGCTGAACACTTGATCAAATAGAAAATCCATGAGCCAGAAATCTTGTTTAAGCTAGATCTTGAATTTAGTTCAAACAGGGTTGCTTATGAAACAATAATAACCCACATGCCTAGTCTTTATTCCCAGTTGTAAATATTCTTGTATTTTCTTTAAGCCAAAATACTTGAAAATATGATTTTCCCTGGACATGAATGTTAGATTGTTCTTGAGTTATGCTTGTAAACTCTATGTAATGTTTCATGTATACTGGGATTTAGTCACCTAGCTATCTCATGATAGGATTAAACATGAACACTTAGTAAATAAACTAAGGATTGTGAGCCAAGAAGACTGCTGGAATGCTTGTCATATTTGAAGTATGCAAGTTGGCACATGGTTTGTTTAAGCCCTGAGATCTTTGTGCAATATTGTGAATTATTTTATTGCAATGTGTCCCCGTGATTCCTTTATGGCAGATGAGGCTAGGAATTAATTTGGTAAATGCAACCTTAAATTGATGAAGTAGGAACTTGAGTTATTCCTAAGATGGTTGGACTGGAGCTATGATAGTTCCTGAGTATTTCTATTTGAAATATATGTTTGCATGGTTGAATGTGTGTACAGGATTAGTCTTAAATACTGACCATATATGCACAAGTATATCATAAACAAGTCAGGCAAATTGTTCAAAGAAGATATGCCCACTTGTACAAAATATTTATGTTTCACTCATTTACTTAATATCATGGAATTTTTGATATTGCTCATACCAGATCTTGTATCTGACCCTTGTTTGCTTATGGCATCTGGGGTGTCTCATCTAAAATGGGGCAGCCTCTAATGTTCTTTCAGGGAATGCTGGATCTAAATAGGAAGCTGCTGTGGCTAATGAAAGTGATTATATAAGCATGCTAAATTAGAATTGAATAAGAACTTAGAGTGAAATATTTGCATGTAATCTGGGGAGTTTTTATAGTTCTGTTTTGGTTGTTATGTAATGATCTTAAAAGTTTGGATTTATTGGTTGTTCTAAATGAAACTAGTGATGTACTAAGTTTGGGATTAATCTAAAGACTTGGTTGAATTTTTGCAAGAAAATATATATTTGAGTGTTGTGGTGAAAATCTGTAAATGATATATGCCTGTATTTGAGAAATGGATATGTATATGTACATATATTGTATTAGTTAATTTCAAGTTACTTAAAACCTTAAGTTGGAAGGTTAAAAATCTGAGTTTAGCTATAAAAACCTGGAATTATTCTTGTGGATATTTTTAAGTTCATATAAATTAGATATGCATAGGATTTACTGACTTGTTACAAATATTCAAAAGTATATAGTAATTAACTTTAGTCAGAACTGCTAGAATCCAAATCAAGCAGGATACTCTTGTTTAACAAATATATATATATATACTCTGAATTTAAACAAGAGAAACACGTACATCCTCATATGTATGTGTATATTATAGGGATGCACTGATATATTTATATTGGTAATAAGTTTTGAATCCTGGTTGAATTGTTTGAAAGAAAAAAAAATGACTCTGATAGTTCAAAGGAAGTTTAAATCAAACTTAAAAGTGCAAATGAGTGTAGGTGGACATCCAGACACATATAAATTGAATGTGCATATGCATGTACATAGAGATCAAATTTAGACGTCAGTCATATTAATTTAGACGTCTGAGATTAAACTTAGACGTCAGTCATAATAATTTAGACGTCTAAGGTTAAATGTAGACATCTGTCACAAAAAATTTAGATGTCTGAATTTAGTTCAAATTGTCTTTTTCTCTCTGTTTCAATTTTAGATCTCTGAGCCGTTTGTCATAATTAGTTAGACGTCTGGGATTAAGTTTAGACGCCTGTCATAAGAATTTAGACGTCTGAACTGCAGATTTTGCCTAATTTGCCTATTTAGAAAAGAAATAAGTGGCTATGTCAATATCTTGTATGGCATTTTGATTTCTATTTGATTTAAATTCCCTTTGATGAAGTAAAAAAAAATCCTTATGAAATTAAGGTAGAAAGAGGAGGGTCATTTCAGGCATAGGCAGCGTACGGTTGGGGTAAGTTTTATATGGCTATTTCGTACTGTTAGGTAAAGTAATAGGTCGGCTGTGAATGTAGGATGTGTGATCCATCTTTCCTGTCATATCATGCCACCCCATAAAAAAATACGTACAACCAAGTGGACCAAGACATGAGAAACTAAAAAATAAGTATGAACTATGTAAATGTTCTACACAGTAAAGTGACAGATAACAGCAAATTAGGTGTTGTGTTGGGGTGAATGTCGTGAGGATGGAGGAAGAAAAAAAGAAATTACCCGGTAAACCTCGACTGTGGAAGCCTTTACTCAACCGAGTTCTTCTATTTGAAATACTTGTTTCTCTTGCTTCTGCACGTCTAGCACGTTGACTAAGTCTACGTCTTTCCCTTTGTTGCTGTTCCATTATATGTTGAAGATAAACTGAAGAGGTAATAAATAGCAATGAAGAGTAAAAAAAAAACTTGTGACTGATTTGCAGAGATATATGACAGTATCAGAAAAGGTAGTACAGTAGTAAGTGAAGGAAAGTCTTTTAGCAAGTATGTATATATAGGTAAATGAACGGCTACGTAAGTTGGTATAACTGCTGAAAATGAGTAGGTAAACGTTGTTGAAATGGTAGATATCCGGGATGTGCGCTGCTGATATCTATTAGGGGGATGAATTTTTATTATGTTCGTTGCGTTAAAGTGGCCATAAGAACAGGGTAGTCATAGGGAAATTGGTATGCAGCAAGCTGTGGTCGTATGTAAACTTGGAGTGTTTATTAAATAATGGAGAAATTTTTATTTATCATGTTGACATTCAGTCGTTCACGTTTATTTACATATGATGACTTGTCAAACCATTTGTGATTTTTTAGTCACTTCTGTACGTTATAGATTTTTATATTACAGTTAACGAAAATCTGTTCTGCAAAATACACATCAGTTTGCATGCCAATATAAAGTTCAGTTAATAAGGAGTACTCGGAGGTTGAGTTATTTGCTTAGTTTGATGGGATTGTTAATCTTCGGGTATAATTTTTTTGCTCTCTAGATGTTTTACGTGATTAAGTTGTTTAAGTAAAAGCAAGATGACATGACCATTCACTTAGAAGCTAACTGTGTATACCTAGAGTTGAACATATTCTTCCGTATTAATTTTTGCTTCATTTGAATGTAATAATTCTACGTCAATGTTTACTGATAGTTCATGTATGTTTAGTGATAGTTCATGTATATATTCAAGGCAGTATCAGTGTCAAACGAATATTACATGTATCAGCCTCGGATAATGTAATGCACATATACATTTTTAACAGCACTTACGTCCACGTGAAAAGAACATCAAATTTATTTAGGCAATGACAAAAGAAAGGAGTACACGACAAATTTAACCGAACAGTAATGAATACATCTGAAACAAATAACTTTGTATTAAGAGCGAGCAAAGGAGAAAAAGTACGAAGACCGAAAACAGACAATTTATTGGCTAACAAAGAGTTAAAGCTGTATTAAGTACGGTTCTTGAGAAATTGCTCAACAGCTGCATCACATTATTCAATCTGCAAGAGAAATTAAAATTTATGATTAGTATGTAGTATAAGCATATATATATTTGTATATATATAGATATATACATATATATATACGTATGTATGTACATATGTATATATTTGTCGGTGTATCAAATAATTAAATGTTGGCATACCACTTCAGGAGTAAAAAACTCTTCCCATTTATCATCTTTAGAGCAGTGTGGAAAATACTGTAGTTCATCAGACTGTGTCATCTGGACTTCAGAGTTGGAAGATTTTGATAAGTTTTTGTTGGTTTCAAAAAATTTTGTCCCAACCGGAGGAAGCTGAACAGAGTGGGTTGGTATGTTAACATTGTCTGATTCAATCTGGGAAAGATTAACCTCTGAGACGGTGGATGAAGCATTAACTTTGTCATTGGTAGCGGATTGAAGGTGTTTTGTTAAACGCGTACTTTTACGTTTCAATTTGTCTACGGAAGGGGATAATACAGGCTCTTTACCTTGTTGTATAGATTTGTTCTACAGTTGAAAAAAATGGCAACTTGTGGAAAAACGTACGGACAGTATATATACGGATTGAGGCAGTTGATAGTTAAGAAGTAAATAGATTTTGGACTTTGAACTATGTATGTACGTGTACAGAATAACTTGCATATTTTAGACAGGGCAGTCAAATTTGTGAAAATCCACCGTACTCAAATATTTTGCGTGCTCAACTCGTGGACAGCTATTACAGCTAAAAGCTTGTATGCATAAATGAATATAGTACATGGTTGAAAAAGCATGTGCAAAGGCTTTTGAATAGAATATGTATAAAAAAGTATATGCCTGAAAGAGGCTTTAGTCATAAAATCCCAAATAGGATAGCATAGATTAAATTTGTGAATAAAAGATAGTAATACCTTTGTCATTTTGCAGAAAAAGTAATATGAAGGTTTAAATGTTGGAGTGGAATTGGCGAAGGTGGTAGAATTTATGGAGATGAGATGTTGAGGATAGAGAGTGGTGTGTGTGTGGAGACTGTTAACAGAGATGTGGTTATAATATATAGTGGTGGACGTATTAAAATTTTTGAGTGGAAAAGTAATTATCTGCCTAGTCTGCAGGAAAAGTTGAAGGAGCAATTATAGGAAACATGGGCAGTAATAACGGATCAGGTGCTAAGGGAATTAATGTAGATCAGGTGCAGTTATAGGAATGATTGAAAAGGCATGCATTTAAGATTTGTGTTGTTGTATTCTTATTTCTTCAATATAAAAGCAAACATCTCTTCATACTCTGTTGCATACTGTGGCTCGTATACGTCATATAACTATTTTTACAATTTAAAATGTGAAATTTTGAAGAAATCAGAAACAATGACAGTGAGTTTTATTTCGTTGTCTAATATTTGTTTATATTTCATATGAACTATATTTCAGAAATACGTGCCATGTCAAACATGCAATTTACAGAAAATTCAATAATCAAACATGTCATACACATACAGGGTACATACAATTAATATTTGTGATGACTGATGTAAGGTCCTGAGATGCTCTTTTTATGTGATTTCGCACTGTGCATCTTGCGCTTGTGTACTTGTACTAATTTCTGCAGAGTAATATAATTGTTTGATTAGCAAGTACATATAGATTAAATGGTCCCAAAAATGCAAGTAACAGTAAAAAATGTCTTGTATTGCATCCTTCTTGTTTTCCTCAATAACCAAAACTGTACAGTTGTTCGTTGACACGTTATCATCTAAATCGTTGAAAAAGCAATTAAAGGTTACATTTTTAACCAATGGAGAATGGGTTAATTTGATAGTTCTTTAATGAACTTATAATAATCCCTGTACGTGTGCTATTTATGTGTCACCTAACAGTCCTATTACTGTGCAGTTATGCTGCTCCAATCTATGTTGATGTTGAGTACACTAAAGGAAATCGTAGAAATAAACATATTGAGTAGAAGGTAATTATTCAAATAATTGTTATAATTTTAAGTTTTATGTACTTTATGATTTTATTTTATCCTCACTGAGCTAAGGCAAAAGTTACATTTGGATGTATGCCAGTCATGATCCGAAGTTCTCATTATGTGTTAAATGAAAAGGATGATTCTGAACTTGCAAAACTTGGAATATTTGCATCTTACAGTCATATAATTGACAATTTGTTAATGTAGTTGGTGTGTACTCATTGGCAATGTTATTTCTTAGGTAGATTGCTTTCTCGATCTTGGTGGTTACTTCATTGAGAAGGTTGCACTTTTAATCTACTATCGGGTATATGGCTCTACACATCAACAATCTCGTGTTTTGTAAATAAAATTACAGAACCATGGTAAGTTTCACTGACTTGGTGGTAAATAACAGTAATAGCAATGATAAAGTTGAGATATAAAATTCACTAACACCTACCTCAATGGTTTAATGTAAACCTTTCCCTTTGGCAAGAATCTTGATAGCTGAATCTTCCCCTCTAATCCTAGCTCTATATGTTGCATTTCTTTTCCGAGCTTCTAGTAGCTCTAAAGTGCAAACCACTATAATACCCTGTAAAGAAGAGGAGGAAGAACAGTATCCAACTAAGATGTAAGTACGCATAAAAGTTTAGGCAGTAAAAGAAACAATTACTATCTCCATCTTTAGTAAGTTCATATGAAAAAAACTAACATGGATAGAAATATATTTTTAACAAATAGGTTTTAATTTAACAAGATAAGAGTCACAGGTCCCTGTTTTTGATGTTGTTATACAAAAAGTCCCTATAGAAATGAATTTGTAAATTTGATCCTTATTTTTCAAAAATAAAAAAAACGCAAAGCGTCTTGCACTTTTCTGACAGAAAATGCAAGATAACTTGCACTTTTTTAATTTTGAAATATTTTTCGAAATTTTCGAAATTTTCTAAAATTTGAAAATTTTGAAAAACACAAGTTAACTTGCACTTTCTATTAGGAAAGTGCAAGCCAGTTTGCGCTTTCTAATTTTGAAATTTTTGAAAAGCGTAAGGTAATTCGCGCTTTCTAATTTTGAAAATTTTAAAAAATTTGAAATGTTTGAAAAGCGCAAGGTGGTTTGCGCTTTCAAATTTTGAAATTTTAAAAAGCGCAGGCTAACTTGCGTTTTCTAATTAGTAAAAACTGGGACTAAATTTACATACTTATTTCTACAGGGACTTTTCTTGTAACACCATCAGAAATAGGGACCTTTCGTGCAAAGCCCCTTAATTTAATGTACAAAATAGTTTAAGAAAACACAATAAACCTAACCGCATCAAATATTTGTTAAAAAACTAGTGAGAAAATCAATTAAAGGTTGCATTATTAATCTACTCCAAGGAATACAGCTTTATATATCAACAATCTCATGCTAACTGTTCCAAACTGCGATAACTTATTAAAATCAAATTCTTATGGGTTCATGCTATTGTGACTTGTGATAAGTATAGGACTTTTACTCTAAATCATGCCAAATAAAGAAAACTTAATCTATGCCAGCAGACCTGAAGAAAGTTTAGAATTATATAAATTAGGAAAAAAATCAAACAAATTAGGAAACAATCAATTAAAACACCAATGGAAGATACAGACACATAAATATATGCTAACTGTAGTTGCATGGCCTACTCCACTAAATAATGGCTTAAGAAATTTTATCTTTGTTGTTGACACAATGAAGAATTTATAGCAAACTTGTAAATTTAACCCAATGAATAACCGTCCTAGGTGACGTTATGCCTCATGTTTCCCTAGAAATATCTTATAATTTAAATGAATTAATCGACTAACCTTTGAATGTGTTCACTTATGCCAAGTGAAAGGTAGATCCAATATTGGTTATCTTATCAACTGGATTTCTTTTCAGTTTGTTACCAAGCATGAGCAACTCCCTACAAATTCAAATGGGTAAATAATGTGTCTCAAGAAGCAGGTATTACAGTAATTGCAATGCTACAAAATGAACTACTAATCATTCATACAAAGAACTTTGATGTTGCAGGAGATTAATAAACCTGTTTCTTGTTTCCATATCCTAGTTTACCTTGTACTGTATAGAAAAAAAAAGTTATTATTGATAACTAAAAGAAACCTATCGCATTTATATTGGAAGAAAGTACATAACTCCACCATTACCACCATGCATTAAAATGCAATGACTCTGCATTTATAATATGCATGATTGTGATACCTCCTTACCAATATTTTGAGTACAATATAAATACATATCAAATGCATGATATTTGTGAAAAAATTTGATTAAATATGTATCATACTGACTGTACTGGTATGGTAAGGCATAGTTAACATAGAAGTCACACAAAATAATAGAAGAAACTTCTATGTGCGGGAAAAAACACAAAATTCCAAAGAAGCCTAGAATCTTGATTTTGTTTATGTTATTGTTCTTATTGGACTACTTTGAAAAAGATTTTTACGTAGTGAATTAGAGCAGTACTTAGTTTCTATAATCCAAAAGTAGGGAAAAAACTAAATATCTAATAGAACAGTCGGCAACGAAAAAACTCAAACATCAGTAATTAACAAAACACAACTTAAATTGAATGTATTAATCTACAATTAATTTTTCTTATTTTTCTAAATAGGATTCAAACATGTTGTTCTTTTCTTTGGGTTACTATAACACACAGCATTATTTCCTAAATCTAGAATATGTGTTTCAAGTTATATGTTGCACTAAAAGAATAATAATTTTCGTAAATTGAACTGAAAAAATAAATGCTCATGCATCAAAAATTCTTAACATGGATTATGCATCTGCCATAATTTTTCATTAAAAAATCTCCACCAGGCTTCATCATATAACAAAAATGTATAACTTTTTGAATCAAGCTAAATTACCAAAGAGTTCCTATTCTTGATGTGCAATTTCTCCTTCCACATCATCAAAAATTATAAATAAAACGTATTATAACTGCAAAAGAATATTGATGATGAATCTTAGGGGTAAGGAAGAATATCCTATGACTGATTTGGAGTTTATGGAATTGGTGTGCACACACATATTTGAAGTTAGAGAAAGTGTGAAACTTCAATTTATCGAATACAAACATCTACTTTAATTAGTATGCTTATGCTGCATAATGCATACTGTCTACAAATATTCATGATTTATAGGTACAAACTGGTAGGAGTCTCTATGCTACATACGCACTTGTTAATGCATCAAGGTGGCAGTGAATGCTGCTAGTAGCATCTATAATATTTAACTGTATCAGAAACACAACAACGTAAAACTATGACATAAAAAGCATATATAAAAATATTTTCAAACCTATAGAGATAGTTGGCATGGTACTGAATAGTGCAAACCTTGGGATATAAATATCAATTCAACTCCGGCATGCTAAAAGAGTCACCATCATCAATCTCTGATTCGCTGAGGACAAGATCAGCAAGCATCTCATCAATTCGGACATCAGGAAAATCATCTCCACCAATAGTGGATGCATTTTCAGATTGTTGTTACTCATCATTCTTATACAATGATAAATTAAACCTTGATTTTGGAATCTCCCCCAAATCCCTTAAGAACAACTCAGACTCATCATCCCTTTTGTCCTCATTAATTCTCCCTTTAGCCTCCATATTCATCCTCCTAAGCTTCCATTTCCTTGGCTTTCCTGTGACATCCCGGAATTTTTGGGCAATATCAATTTAATAATCTGCATTAAAAATTAAATTGATTTGATAATATTTATTAATAAGATTTGAATTGATTTAATAATCTTCTTTTAAATAAATATTTAACTGATAATTTATCTTTTAAAAGCTAATAAATTGTTTTCTATTATAATGTATATATATTTGTATATATATTGTAAATAGATAAGCTTTGTTTTAAATTTAATAAATAAAGGCATGTTTTCTAATTTTAATATTTTTGGTAATTTGGAAATTATGATTTAATTTATAATATATAGTTTTAAAATATTTAAGATAAATGTTTAATTGATTTAAATTATATCTTAGCTTAAGTTTAAGATTAATTAAAAGGTTTGTTTTAAAATATTGTTTAATAAATATGATATATTAATTTATTTAATAATAATAATAGGAATGTATAATCTCTGTTATAAATTATTTAAATTTGACAAATTGTTATTTTAAAATAACATTATTAATGTATTGTTTTATATATATAAATATAAATAGATTTAAAATAGAAGTTTATTTTCAAATTAAATATGTTGTTATATATGTATATGTATAAGCTTTTATTTGTATATATATATACACATAGTTTTGTTTTATTTTCTCTAAAAAGTAATTCATAAATATAAACAATAAATATATATATATAGAGAAATAAAAATAAGTATTTGAGTTAGAAAATAGAAGATATGGTTATATAGACATAAGTGAACACATTTGATAATTCTGGAAAATACATTTAGATGCAAGGCTGTAAGATATAAGAAAAAGAAAGATATCTTCATGTTTGTACAGGGAAATTAGTAGATAAGTACCATACGAAATAAGATAAGGGATAGTATGTAGACATGAAGAGACAATGGCATTTAATGCTAACATCTCTAGCAAGCAATAAGATCATTTCAGCCCCCATATGAGAAAAATCTCTGAACATTTTTGTACCAAATAAAATAAACAATCCTGTAACTCTTTTCTATATCAATCTCCCTTATCTCATTTTCGTTTACAAAAGAAAACTTAGCATTCCAGAAAAGTGTCTTACTACTAAAGCTTATTTTCAACTCAAAACAAACATGAAGATCAAAATAAAAAGGTTCCAGTTTGCAACTTTCAAAAGCCTATTTTCAAAAATCTAGATGCTCTGTTCATATCTGAAACTGGTGAGTAACATCACTCTTTAAAATTTAAGTATATAATTGTGTTGCATGTTCAACTCTGAAAACAAGTATGATTGTGAATATAGTTTAAACTCTGTGTGTATATATGTGAATATTTTGTTGTGTGTGCATTGCTATGATATGGATGCTTCTCTGATTTTAGTTTCCAGGTTCTAAATCAATTCATAAATCAATTGCTCTTGATCCAATCTTTATTTGTACTTAAGTCTTGAACAAAATACAATAGTTATATAATAGATTTTGGTTTAAAAACTTGTTTAAGTTAAAATAACTTTGTATTGGTTCTGGAAATAAAACAACAGAGCAAAATTTGTATAAAGTGAAAATTCAAACTTCTCAATTTATAAATTCAGGAACATTAATTGAATCCTTGAACCAAAACATGATTTTTAAAACTGAAATTATAATTTTTAGTTAGGGAAGGAGTGTGCATTTCTGGTTTGAACAGAAATGGGTGTTTGGGGAAGTTCTGATGATCCAAGTGATCGGGATGGTCGGGGTTTCTTCTGGGTGTAGTGGAGTGATCAGGGGCTTTGGCAAAAATATTAGGTGGATGATCGAGGCACGGTGGCGATGACAGGAGATCGAGATTGGTTTTTAACCTAGTTTTTAGGTTGGTCGGAAATTCGATCATCGCAACTACTCTGGTGGATCGAGTATCACTGGCTTTTGGGAGATAGAAGAGGGGTTATTGAATAAGATGTGGCCGGAGGCATTGCCACTCTAATGATCGAAGACTCGAGAACGATGGTGGTTCCAGGTTTTGTCTTTGGTTCCAGATTTGGGTTTGACCACTCGAATTCGATTTCGAGTTTGTATCGATGATCTGAAGATCGTGATTAGGAGCGAGAGTGATCGCCGACTTGAGGAGATCATCGTTGATGGTCGGAGTCGACTGCGTAGTTGGTGCATGTGCACAGTTCTGTTTTGTGTCAGGAGCTTTGTATGGGTGTTGTGTCTCGAAGTAGAGTCCGGGTTTTTGAGGTTTTGACTCGAGAAATGTCTCGAGTGACTCGTGAGTGTTTTGGTTACAGGTTTTAAAACCTGTCGGTGGTTTTAAATTTTAAAATGAACTTAAAAATTTGGAAAGCAGATTTTAAACAATGTTTTAAATCTAAGTTTAAGTCTGGATTCAAATCTAAATTTACATCCTAGCTTTGAAATGAAATAAAGTTTTAAAAAGAGTGTGGTTATAGGTTTTAAATCTATCAGCTTTTTAAAATTTAAAAATGAATTTTTAAAATGTAAAACAAAGATTTAAACTAAGTTTTAAATCAGTTTTTAAGTATGATTTCAAAGTTAAATTTGTATTCATTTTAAATCTTAAATTTAAAATGGAATCTAAAAGTAATTTTAAAGGTAAATTGTTTTAAAATGCTTTTGATAATGATAATTTAATCATTCATAAGAATAAAGTTTTATATTAAAGTTAATTAGAAAATTTAATGATTTGGATTCATTAAATTATTAAGATAATTAAAAATGGATAATTAATTAATTTAATTAATTAATGATATGGATGATTAAATTAGTAATTATGAGTTTTAAACTAATTAATTAAGTTTTAAGTTAATTAATTTGGAATAATTAATTTTGAATTAAGGATTATTAATTTGATAAGATTAGATTTTAAATTAATGACTAAATATTAATTAATCAAGTAATTAAAGATTAATTAAGTTACAGTTAAAACTTAAATTAATTAAATAATTAGTGGTTAATTTAAGGGTTATTAAGGATAATTTAGTTTAAAATTAATATTGATTAATCTAAGTTTAATTTCCTAAGAAAAGAAATTAAGAATTGTTAATAGTTAATGAAGGTCATTAACTTAAGATTTGTGTAATAATTAATTAATGTGATAATTTTAATAATTAATTAGATTAATCAATTAAAGATAATCATTTATGGAATGGAATAAGTATAATTACTTAAGGGAAGTAATTAAGGAATTAATTACTTAATATAATTAATTGAGTTTAATGTGATTAGTTTAAGTCAATTAATTAAGTTTAATTTATTTTTAATTAATCACTGGATGATTTGATAAGTAATTACTTAATGTAATTAATGAAGTATAATTACGTAGTGAAGTAATTAATGGTAATTACTGTATGTAATTAATTGAAGATGATTTAATAATGGAAGTAAATTGGATTAAATTACTGTGTGAAATTAATCAAGGGATTAATTGAGATAATTAATTAAGGAGTAATTAATTTATTTAATGAAGTAATTAAGGGTAGTTAATTACTGAATGAGATTAATCAAGAGTGATTAAAAATTATGGTTTAAGTAAAGATTAATTTCTTAATGTAATTAATTTAAATAGAATAATTAATTAAAATGTAATTAGGGATCATTAAATTATATAATTAGTGATGTAATTAAGGGTTGATTCATTAAGACTAATTAATTAATAATAAGTGATTGCGAGTAATTAATTAATGTAATTAATTAAGGATTAATGTAATTAATTATAGTTAATTAATTAATGGAGTAATTAAAGATTAATTACTGTATTTGGTCATGGATAATTAATTTGTGAAATTAATTAAAGGATAATTACTTGAATGTAATTAAAGGTTAGTTAATCAAGGATGATTAATTAAGATGGAAATTAAGGAATGATTAATTAATTGATTTGTAATTAATTAATGGTCAAGTAAGCAGGATTAATTATTTATAGAATGAAGTAATTAATTTAATTTACTTTAAATTAATTAGAGATAAAGTAATTAATTTAATTCATTTTAAATTAATTATAAATGGTGTGATTATTAATCCTTGTTTATATATAGATGGATGATATTGATTTCCTTGAATGGTTTGAAAATCTCAGATATGAGATAAGTAATGCTGTATGATATGGATGCTTTGGTTGAAGTGTGATGATAATATGGATTATCTATTTACGATGATATTGTGAATTATCTATCTGTGATATTATGAATTATCTATCTGTGTGTATATGGTTAATGAAATGAATTGTTTTAACTTTAAAACAACTTGCCCTTAAAAGATAAGTTTTGGATTTCGATAAGACCGGGATCGGGTTTCCAGATTTGGTTATCCGAAAACCACATCGATCCAAATTAACGATAGGTCGTGAAACTCGAGTGAAGATGAAGATTCAGAGTGCAAGGGTTATTGTCGTTAACTTTGAGGGTGATTCCAAAATGAGTGTAACGAGATAATGCCTTCGGTTTCGTTCGAACCCGGAACGAACTTGTATGGATTGAATGCTTTCAAAACATCGTCAGGTGGACGATGAGCATTCTAAGTGATGAGTTCTGATAAGGTAATCGTACCCTCAAGCCTCATCAACTGGGAATGGCTAAAACCGGGGAGGTGCAGCAAGGCTTCGTTGGTAGCACCCACTTGAGAGCGAGATATACCCCTGTCTAGATGTCCCATTTTATTTCGGCTGTGTGGGCAGTTTTGAGCTCCAACTGTCGGGGTTGTCTTGTTCGGGACTGTCCAGTAAGGGATGGTTCCGGCCTTGTGTTGCAGGGGATTTAGGGTGGATCCTCGGTACGCTGATTTAGGCCAGGTACTATGATGGGCGGTACCCCAGTAGCCCTGCCATTGTATGGAATCCAATCTCCAATAAGTGATCTCAGATTTGATTGTATTACCCACTTTGTTGGCTAGTATGCTGGAATTTAATAGATGTAACAATTTCAGCTATTTCTTATTTACTTGAAAACCCTAGACCTATTATAATATCACTGAGTTTCCTATCAAATGTTTGGTTAGCGTAAGGTAAAAACTTACCCATGTGTATGTGTGGGAAGTCTTACGTGATACCCTTTGTTTTCAAAGGCTTTTCAAAGTTAAGCAACTTTAACCTGTTACTCACACCAGACCCATGTCTGACCCGGAGTTTATTTCTGTTTTTCTTAAACTCTCGGGTACTCAAATTTTTACGAGTAGCCAGGGGATTCAAGTTAGCTTTGACGAATTGTGGAGGAGCAATGGAGCAGGAGGCTTCAGCGTTGTAGATATATATATAGTGTTCCGCTGTGTTGGTATCTCTGTGTTGTATTTGAGTTGTATCGAGTTGTATTAACTAGACAGGTGTTTATAACTTTCTAGTATGTGATGTATTATCTGTGTAACTCTTATTGATGTTGTATATTATGAAATATTTATGTGATTAATATAATTTATTCGTTCCGCTGTTGAGATTCTGATGTTGTTTCTTCTTTCTTCTCTATCTTTTCTCTTTTCTATCCCTTTCTTTCTTAAAGATGATGCGACTTTCTGGTAATAGAAGGTCGGGTCGCTATAGTTGGTATCAGAGCGATAAGTTGAGTGAATACCTAGACTCTGGAGTGGTATTTTTCTTGAGAGAACGTATTTGTAATTTTGAAAATATATATATATGTATATTTATTTATTTTTACCTATCTGTTGGGTTACCTGTTCGGGTTTTCCAATATAAGTTATAAAGGTAGACGGGGTAGTGGTTCGTGTAACACGACTACCAATGGTTGGAGTTGTTGAAGTTGGAAGTGTATCTGCCGAGACTGTAGACCTAATACCGTCTCGAGTGAATTTTTGTTGTGGTGTAAGGATTTCACCAATCTCTGAATAAACCTGTTAGGTTCGGAGTCCACTTTTGAAGTGCAAGTTTGGATAAGTAGAACTTGGATTCTGTCAAATGAGCAGAAGCTAGTGATGGTATCTTGGCAATCTCAGGAAGTAGTAGTTGTGTGATGAGATGCAGTGGCTCTAGGTTGTTTTCGAAGATGTTTCTCAAGGAGTTTGGATTAGGAAGTCTTTGGCATCAGTGGCAGCGTCGCAGTTCACATTGTTATGTGTGCAGGCCAGGAGGTCATCTGTCAGTAGTTTTCTAGAGGTGAAGTTCAGAAGCAGCAGCAGAGTGGACCCATTTCTTCGATAGATTGGCTAGATAGGCTTAAGCTGTTCTGATTGGTAAAGAGTGAACAGTTTTCTTTCGATATTACATTGGGTTGGTCGCAAAAGTGACTTGCGATAGTTGAGTGTTCTCTTGGTTTGTCAGAGATCTTTTGGTGTGACGACCGTCCATGACCCCTGCACTAAACATAGAAATAGTGCGCTGAAAAGTGTGCCAGGCAGCCATGGACGATCACCAAGGTAAGTTAAAACAGCAGAATCTATCGTATTACTCACAGCGCATGGATAAAATACAATAGAGAAAAATATACATAGTGAAGCTACACAAAACAGAATCGCATCAAATAGGTCTCATAGTAGTTTGATACAAAAATCTGAATAGTCAATACATCCAGCCTCACTACATATCACTCAGAGTATATACAAGCAGCGGAACATCCAGTACATATAATAAGAAAATAATTGCAAGCCTCCAACTCGTCTTCGTCATCAGCATCGTTGGAAACTAAGAACAGCACCTGTCACCTGCTACCTAGTCTGCCCATCCCAAAATGGATGAACATCCCAAGGTAATAAGAGTTGAACATAAAACCTTGAGTCAGACAACAATCTTAGTGAGCGGTAAATTAACTAACAACATACCAAAAGAGCATAAAGATAAAAGGAATAGGAACCCAACCCTCCCACTCTACCTCTTTCTACAGTGATAGCCCCCAGACATAATAAACTGAAGTAAACATAGTAAAGCAAACATTTAAAGTAAAGCAATTATCACTCGAGTCAAGGGCGATGTTTTCCAAGTACAAACCCCCAAGGCCTAAACCAAGATCAGATAAGCACCCAGAAAATATTGCTCTTAAGACCGAATGACGATACAACCAAACATCCATGACTCTGGCTATCACTGTTATCATTGCTTCGACACCACCGTTAATTAAATGACCGGCACATTATTTCAGCCGTCCGTCAAGGGCCAATGGTAACCTCGGTTCTAGACAGAACTCCGCACGTCGTCGCAGTACGTGCCTAGGACTATCGAATCTGCCCAGAGTACTCGACCACCAACTGTAGTCTTTTGGGACTATCGAATCTGCCCAGCGTACTCTTGCTTTGAGCCTGCTAGAACCTTCAACAACGATGAAATCTCAGCCTTCTAGTCATCCTCCTCGACGACTATTCTCATACTAGCTCAAGCGCCTCTCGAGCCAACCATTATCCTCAAACTCGAACCATTTCACCGAGTCATCAACATGCTTGGAATGATCCCGTCTGGACTTATCCAAGGCTATCTCACATCATGCCTCGCTTCATCTCATCATAGCAAAGCCTCATCTCAACATCATCATCAAATCTATCCATATGAGCTTTATCATCCACGTCATATGCCACGAGCAGCTTTTCTTATTCAAGAGCCTTTCCCTTAGCTTTTGAATCATCTTCGACCAACTTGTCCAAATCAAATCATCAATCAACTAATTTATAACCATCAATCAAGTCAATCATTAATCCAAGTAATCAATCATTCAAACATGATCTAATAAACAATTATAACAATAATGGCAATCTTGTAAATAAAGAGTCCAAATCTAACAAGCATGAATCATGAGCAATATCTCTCCAACTTGATGAATGAACTTGTATAGGTTAACATGTAGTAAAATGGATGTCAAATCATCATGAACAATGGATCTATACTTAAGTTTAAGAAAATGCATGGGAATCACTATTTTAAAACCAAATCAAGCCATCAATCTGATATACTCCTTTGGATCCGTGTGAGAGATAACCACCACTCACCGAATCTCCTAAACACCTTAAAAGCAACACACTTCAGATCTGGACAGCGAAGGATCTAGCTCGATTCTCCAAAATTCCGCTTCAAACGATGAAATCTCTCTTCGATGGTTGTAGATCTTCAATCTAAGCTCTTGGATTTTCGATTTGATCTTCGATTTGGATGGAAGGAAGCACAAAATTAAAGTGGAGAAAAGAAGTGAAGAAGTGTAGTTCTCGAGCTCTCAAAATGGCAGCACTTCGTCGCTTCAAAATCCGGATCCCAAAAAGTGAGGCAAGGACGTGTATTTATAGGCTGGAAATCCTTAGGTCGTCCTCCCCTTAAGTCGTCCACGACTTATGAAAACCCCACGACCTACGACTTACGACTTAGCAAATCCTACGACTTAACGACCCAAACCTATGCGCATCCACGACCTAACGAGTTAGCAAATACTACGACTTAACTTCATAAGCCCTTACGCGACCTACAACCTAACACTCATAAGCGGCTTAGCGACTTAACGCTACACGACCTAACGATCTAACAGGAGTACCGACCTAACACTTCACCTTCACGCGACCTAACAACTTAGCCTTTACCCGACCTAACTAGGTCGTCCCATGACCTAACTACACCCAACATACTAACATAGGTCGTCTACGACCTAACTAAACACGGCATAGCGATCTCAATGACCTATCCTTAACTCGTCCACGACCTAACTTCCTTAGGTCGTTAACTCACTCAACCCCTAGGTCGCTAAACCCTTTAAGTCGCCAACTGCTACCACTATCTTCCTTAGGTCGCTCGACCGACCTAAACTATAACACGACCTAACCCCTTAGGTCGTCTAAACCCTTAAGTCGTCGACTCCTTAAGTCGTCAACTTCCTTAGGTCGTCAACTTCCTTAGGTCGCTCACCTAAGCCACTAAGTCGCTCCATAACCCAACCTGCTACACGACCTAACTCTAGACGACTTAAACTCTGGTCAACTTAACAACACTAACGACCAAATGACAACAGTTCTGGTTTACCTGTTTAAATTGAGTAAGTGCTGGTTTTTGAAGCCGTTTGGCTGCATTTTGGTTGCGTAAATGCTAATAAAAATAAGCCGTTTTGCTTTAAAATGCTAAAAGGTACGCCTACGCAATAAAAATAGGAAATATGAACTATTTTCTGTTTTTCCGACCGAGTGGGTCGATGTATATATATTTATCTCTTTTGTCAAATTGCAAAAGCTCCTTCGTACAAAGGAGATTCCGCCAAAATTTTCCGAAAATTTTGGGAGTTAGAAAAGTTTAGAATTTTTGAAAATTTTTCACTTAACGACAAGTGATTTTAAATGGAATTTGGAATAAAGGTAAATAAAACTCAATATTCAGAATTAGAAGATGAATCGAATTGAAGTAAAATTCGAAATGAAAATCTGAATGAAAAATTTGGAAATATAAGTATTGAGATTTGAAATGAATTCAAATAGAATTGAAATTGTAAATTGAATTCAAATGAAATTGAAAATGCAAAGTATAAGGAAATGAATATACAACTTTGTTCGTGAAGTGAAAACGAATATAAGAAATACTTATATTGCACTTAAGAAATGAGTGAATGAAATTCTTAAGTAAATTGGTATTGGGAAATCCAATAAGTGAATTTGGACATTATTGTTCAGTAAAATATACAGGGTATTTGGAATTGGATTTTGATTTCGAAGATGAATTTAAATTGCTCGACAATAAGGTATGTATTTAAATTTCAGTATGAAATTTGATGAGTTTTTTATTTTGCCACTTGGCATTTTGTTTTCTTTTGGAATTTGAGAGTCCGTAGGGACGTTTTGTAGTAGTACCGAGCTAGCCGCACAAAGGAGACGCTGGCGAAATTTTTCGAAAATTTAGAGAGTTAGGAAATTTTTGAGAAATTTTTGGATAATTAACAATTTGAATTTAAATTTAAATTTGAATTGTGAAGTAAAATAAAGTTGTTTGAAACTATGAAAGTGTTTGGAAAGTTAGTTGAAATGATAATCTTTAATAAAAAGATTTGGGTTTGAAAATTTGTTAAAACTATTTGGATTTAAGAAAATAGTTAATGGGAATTGGAGCATTCTTCTTAACTTGTAATTTCGGGACGAAATTCTTTTAAGGGGGGAAGATTGTAACGACCCTGAAATTTTGATATTGGAAATCATGATATTTAATTGATTTTAAATATCTGGAATTCAATTTAATTTGAAATTTAAATATCAAAGTGAATTTGGTAAATTAATTATTGAATTTAATCGTTAAATCTGGATAAAAATTTGAATCTTCAGTTTTAAGTTGATTAAAAATATTTTTAAGGCTTAGAAAATTCATATTGATTATACTGAAGATAATAAGAGTTTCGGAATTGAATTTGGAAATGATTTGTTCAGTTTTGAATTATATCGTTTAAATTGAATTTGAAAATAGCATTCCGGGGGCACAATCTCGGATTTCGACGAAACCAGTTCCATTGGATCCGTAATATTGTATTATTATCGGATTTCAATTATCGTAGCATTTGGAGAGATCGTTTGGTCATACGATAAGTAAACGCATTGAAATTTATATCGAAAATTTAATATAATAACTGAATCCAAAATGCTATCTTCTCCATACGATTGAATTTGAACTCGAAACCTTTTCCATCACGTTCGGAATAACGGTTTAACATTATAAACGCCTGGCGGCGTGCCTCGATTGGAGATCGAGATTATAAGTTGCGGAAATCGAGACGATTGGGATTTGAATTTGAAGATTTAATGAGAAGATTTAACACGTGCTTCCCCTAATCTAACACCTGTTTTCAATTTCAACACGCGTCTAAAATAAATAATAAGAAAATGGCCGAAGGATCCTCTTCTCTTCCTCTTTAAAAATCGAATCCCTCTACCTTTTCATTCAGTCGAGAAACATTTTAAACAAATAAAAAATGGCCGAACGACTTCAGCCTTGCCCTTTCAAACCTCGTTTGCAAAAAAAAAAATGGGATTTCGAGATTAAATTGCTTCAGCCGATTAAAAGAGGGGGGAAGGGCGAATTCGATTCAAAGCAAATCGCGAGCTCTTCTTCATACTCTCCGAGTTCGAAGGCAAGATTTGCAGAGGAGGTAGCGGGGTCTAGCGCGTACGCGTGGAAGGGGAGACGATGTCGACGCGCGTGGAGTTAGGGTGGTCGCAATCGAACTAACAATCGATTTCGTATAGAGGCGACGGCAGCAGTTTTGGATTCGCGATGAACTCGAGCTCGAGACGCTTGGCCAGACCGATGCAGGTCAGAGCGAAGCACGTGGGCTGCGACTTAAGGGGCAACTCAATCGTGGAGGCATCGCGAGGCTTGAAAAGCAAATGGTTTCAACTGCAGTGTTCAATTTTCTCAGTAAGGTATCAATTTTAGGTTTTTATTTTCGAAAATAATTTGTTAAGTAGAAATAATGATGATTATTATTTTCAGATATATATGTTTGAACAAGACGATTTTTATGTATATATGAAATCAGAAAAGGAAGATATGTTACAGTGATATATATATATATATATATAGAATTTTATATACAAAAATTTAAATCCAATTTTTATTTTTACTAAAACAGTGAATATACATATATATGATTTCGTGAAAATAAAATAGATAATAGATATATTATAAAGGTAGTTTTATATTTAATAAAACTGTAACGACCCGTATTTTCACGGATCGAAACATCGTAAGATAGTTGACCTTTGGTTGCATTGTTGATAAGTCGTTCAGATTTTTCTAAGTCCTAGGTCGCGAACGACCTAAGAGATAAGTCGTAACCGACTTATAGATTGAATGACTTAAGAGAGCGTTTGGAAGCTTAAGTCGTATAGGAATTTAAGTCTGGGCGAGTTAATGACTAAGGGTTTAGGTCGTAGACGACTTAAGAGGGAAGACTTAAGAATTTCTGGCGAGTTAAGGTTTTGAGCGACCTAAAGGAAGTGCGAGCTAGAAGACGTACGACCTAGTGGTTAGTGTGTTAAGTCGTAGACGACTTAAGTTTTTGACCTAGATAAGCGTTAGGTCATTATGTACTAGGTCGTCTGGTAGTTAGTATAGTTAGGTCGGCAACGACCTAAGGAAAAACTATTGTGAGCGACCTAAGTGTATGGGTGAGTTAAGTGTTAGGTCGGCAGTTCAAGTTAGCGACCTATAGGGTTGAGCGACTTAAGAAGGACTTAGCGTGTTAGCGACCTAAGGAGTTAGCGTGTTAGCGACCTAAGGAGATAGGTCGCATAAGTGTTAGGTCGCGTGAGTTATTAGGTCGCTGGGTTTTGCCTAAGTGTTAGGTCGCTGAGGTTATAGGTCGTAACCTTGTTAGGTCGTGAGTTGTTGGGTTTTGTTAGGTCGCTAGGTTTTGCCATGTGATAAGTCGTAAGCCTTTAAGTAGTTGAAGCGCGTGAGTTGTTAGGTCGCAGGGAATAGTTTAAGTGTTAGGTCGCGTGATTCCTAAGTCGTAGGTCGTTGGCAGGTTAAGTCGCAGATTCGCATTTGTTTTAAGGCGTCTGGCTTTGGTTAGGTCGGAGATGTTGCTAGGTCGCAGGTCGTGGACGACCTAACTCCGAGCGACCTATGGAGATGAGCGACCTAGGGGCAGATTTCAGCTATAAATAGAAGGGGTTGGCTTCATTTTTGGGATCCGGATTTTGAAGCGACGAAGTGCTGCCATTTTGAGAGCTCGACTTCTACACTTCTTCACTTCTTTTCTCCACTCTAATCTAGTGCTTCCATCCATCCAAATCGAAGATCAAGATTGAAGATTCAAGAGCTTAGATTGAAGATCTTCATCTTTTCAAGAGAGATTTCTTCGTTTGAAGCGGATTCGTGATAGATCAAGCTCGATCCTTCGCTGTCCAGATCTGAAGCGTGTTGATTAGGGTTTGTTTTGGTGATTTGGTGAGTGGTGATTATCTCTCACACGGATCCAAAGGAGTATATCGGATTGTTGGCTCGATTTGGTGTTAAAATAGAGATTTCCATGCATTTTCTTCATCCTAAGTGTAGATCCATGTAGATCCATTGTTCATGATGATGTTACATCCATTTTATCGCATGTTAACCTATGCAAGTTCATTCATCAAGTTTGTAGAGATATTGTTCATGTTTTCATGCTTATTGGACTTTCAACTCTTTAATTACAAAAATGCCATTATTGTTATAATTGTCTACTTAGATCATATTTGAATGCTTGATTGCTTGGATTGATGTTTGATTTGATTGATTGCTATGAACTAGATGATTGATGATTAGATTTAGATCGAAGATGATTCAAAAGCTAAGGGAAAGGCTCTTGAATTGGGAAAGCTGCTCGTGGCATATGTAGCGGGATGATGAAGCTCTTATGCATAGATTTGATGATGTGATGTTGAGATGAGGCTTTGCGAGGATGTAATGAAGCGAGGCATCATGTGATGAAGACTTGGTCTAATCCAGACGGGATCATTCCAAGCATGTTGATAACTCGGTGATATGATTCGAGTTGAGGATAATGAATGGATATGAGAATAGTCGTCAAGGAGGATGACTAGGAGGTTTGGATAGCATCGTTGTTGAAGGTTCTAGCATGCTCTAAGCAAGAGTACGTTTGGGGAGATTCGATAGTCCCAACGACTAACTGTTGATGGTCGAGTACTCTGGGCAGATTCGATAGTCCTAGGCATGGGTTGCGACGACGTGCGGGAGTTATGTCTAGAACCGGGGTTTCCATTAGCCCTTGACGGACGGCTGAAAGAATGTGCCGGTCATTCAATTAACGGTGATGTCGAAGCAATGATAACAGTGATAGCCAGAGTCATGGATGTTTGGTTGTATCGTCATTCGGACTCAAGAGCGGTATTTTCTGGGTGCTTATCTGATTTAGGCCTTGGTACTTGGAAAACATCGCCCTTGACTCGAGTGATAGTAGTTTTACTTTAAAATTGTATGCTCTGCTATGTTTGCTTCTGCTTAGTGTATGTCTGGGGGCTATCACTGTAGAATGAGGTTGGAGTGGGAGGGTTGTATTCCTATTCCTTTTCCTTTATGCTCTTTTGGTATGTTGTTAGTTAATTTACTGCTCACTAAGACTGTTGTCTGACTCAAGGCTTTATGTTTTTAATTCTTATTGCCTTGGGCTGTTCGTCCATTTTGGGACGGGCAGACTAGGTAGCAGGTGACAGGTGCTGTTCTCTTCTCACGATGCTGATATCGAAGACGAGCTTGAGGATTGCATATTATCTTCTTATTATATGTACTGGATATTCCGCTGTTTTGTATTCTCTGAGAGATATGTAGTGAGGCTTGATGTATTGACTATGTGGATGCTTGTATTCAACTATTATGGAGTTTTATATGATGTCATTTTGTTCTGTAAAGCTTCACTATACATATGTTCTATTGTATTTTGTCCATGCGCTGTGAGTAATACGATAGATTCTGTTGTTTTAATCTTACCTTGACAATCGTCCATGGTCACCTGGCACACTTTACAGCGCTCTATCTTTAGATTCGGTGCAGGGGTCATGGGTGGTCGTCACATTTGGTATCAGAGCATTGGTTAATCGATTTTACCCAACACTCGCTGTCGTAACTACGTATGAGAGACGTAATTGTATTTTGATGGATGATTACTATATATAATATAGTAGCTTAGTAGAGTTTGAGTCCTTTATGCAGTTGTTTCTCTAGATGTTCTAATCATTCCTTTTTATAGATATTGAGAATGAGTCGAAGAGGGAGACCAGCTGCTAGGGAAGGCCGTGCTACTGAAGAGACTGTTGATTATGCAACCATGTTCGAAGCTATGATGACTTCGATCATGAGAAGGATACCAGTTCCGGGGGCGGCAGTTGATGTTGGAGTTCAAGTCCAAACTCCGAAACCAGTGGATTTTGCTAAGTTGTGCAAGGATTATACTGCTCTTGGAGGGAAGGTTTTCTTGGGAACAGAATCAACTATTGAAGTCCAGAGATGGATCGATGCTTGTAGAAGGATCTTTGGTGATTTGGGAATTGATGATGCAACTAAGAGGAAGTTGGCATCAAGGCAGCTTCAAGGGAGAGCTTCTGATTGGTGGAACTCTATTACCATCGATACCGCGGAGGAAGAGATTACTTGGGAGCAATTCCAAGTCAAATTTGAAGCTAAGTTCATTTCTACAGCTCAGAAGTCTGTTCTGTTCAAGAAGTTTGTGGAGCTCAAGCAAGGTGGAAGATCAGTTCTTGAGTATGTTTCTGAGTTTGAAGCTTTGTCCAAGTATGCTCGGTCATATATTGAATCTGCTTATCAGAAGAATGAGAAGTTTGTGACCGGCTTGGATAGTTATCTTGGGAGACAGTTGGTGGATCATTTGGACGATTCATTTGAGAAGCTGGTGGAGAAAGCTCTTAGGCATGAGAGTCTGTTTCCTAAGGAAGGACCTGTTGTTGCTGTTACCAGGGGAGAGTCTAAACCACCGCAGGGGGGAAACCAGAAGAGGAAGCAGCAGCAGCAGAAGGGTAAGGATGGCCAGAAGAAGCCGAAAGGCGAAGTGACTTGCTACAATTGTCAGCAGAAGGGCCATTTCTTGAAGGATTGTAAGAATCCGAAGGTGCCAATGAAGTGTCACAACTGTGACAAGCCAGGGCACATCAGGAAGAATTGTCCAGAACCGAGGAAGGACAAGCAGATTGTGCAAGCTTATGCTTTGGGAGCTGTTCCGTCGTCTTCAAAAGCTCCTACTGCTGAAGAGAAGGGAAAGATTGTGGTTGTTCAAGGTACTCTTTTCCTATGTGGTATTCCAGTTAGAGTTCTGTTTGATACTGGAGCATCGCATTCGTTTGTTTGTAATGAACTCGTAGGCCGGTTAGGTTTGGAACCGGATATTGTTGATAGGCCATTGGTTGTGACTAATCCAGTTGGGGGTTCGTCTTGTTTGTGTATGTTATGTCGTGGTCTGATTGTGTCGAGTCATGGTTTCTCTTTTGTTTGTGATTGTTTTGTTCTGAACTTTGCGGGGTTCGGAATTGTTTTAGGTATGGACTGGCTTAGGAAGTATGCGGCAAAGGTTGATTGCGAAAGGTTGGAAGTGACAGTCGAGAATGTGGAGGGGCGAAAGGTTGTGATACGATGTAAGCATGAAGAAGGCGTCTTCATGAGCTTCATGTATTCGCTAGTTGTTCCACGGGATGGACTGTCATCAGTGCCGATTGCTAATAGATTCGAGGATGTCTTTGACGAAGTCAAAGGGTTGCCGCCGCATAGAGAGATCGAGTTTCGAATAGATCTAGTTGAAGGAGCCAGACCTGTTGTGATGCCTCTTAGGTGGATGGCGCCTAGGGAACAGCAGGAGTTGAGGGTGCAAGTTGATGATCTTTTGCAGAAAGGATTCATTCGGCGTAGTGTGTCCGAGTGGGGTGCACCAGTTGTGTTCGCAACTAAGGCAGATGGGTCGTTGAGATTGTGTGTCGATTATCGTGAGCTGAATAAGGTGACTAAGAAGAACAAGTATCCATTGCCGAGAATAGATGACTTGTTTGATCAGCTTCACGAAGCTAAGGTGTTTTCTCAGATGGATTTGGCAACGGGATTTCACCAGTTGAGAGTAGCTAAGGATAGTGTGCCGAAGACTGCTTTTCGGACACCATCTGGTTTCTTTGAGTGGCTGGTAATGCCGTTCGGATTGACTAACGCGCCAGCATATTTTGTGGATCTTATGAATAGAGTGTTCAGAGATCAGTTGAACAAGTTCGTACTTGTGTTCGTGGATGATATTCTGATTTATTCCAGAACTGAAGAAGAGCACAAGACGCACTTGCGTATTGTTTTGGAAATCTTGCGGAAACATCAGCTGAAGGCTAAGTTTTCGAAGTGTCACTTCTGGAAGAATGAAGTGAGGTTCTTAGGCCATGTGATTTCTGGAAGTGGAATAGCGGTTGATCCCGCTAAGGTGGCAGCAATCCAGGATTGGGTTAGACCTAAGAATGCATCTGATGTGAGAAGTTTTCTTGGATTAGCAAGATATTATCGACGGTTTATCAAAGACTTCTCCAAGGTAGCTGCACCGTTAACAGGATTGACGAAGAAGAACCAAGTGTTCAGTTGGGATGCTAAGTGCGAGCAAGCTTTCAGAATCCTGAAAGAGCGATTGACGAGTGCTCCTGTTTTGACTATTCCAAGTGGGAATGATGAGATGGTGGTTTACACCGACGCATGTGGTACTGGACTTGGAGCAGTGCTGATGCAGAGGGATAAAGTTGTTGCATATGCCAGTCGACAACTGAAGCCGCATGAAAGGAATTACCCAACTCATGATTTGGAGTTGGCAGCGATTGTATTTGCTCTGAAGATGTGGAGGCATTATCTATTGGGAGTTCGATTCGAATTGTTTACGGATCACAAGTCGTTGAAGTATCTTTTCTCCCAAAAGGATTTGAATCTTCGACAGCAACGTTGGCTAGAGTTTTTGGCATCATATGATTTTGGTATAGCTTATACTCCGGGAAAAGGTAACGCAGTGGCAGATGCGTTAAGTCAAAGACATGCAGGATTGGGAGCCATGTTTTCGGAGTGGAAGAATCTCGAGTATTTAGCTGGATTTGACTTCAAGCCTAGATGTGAATTGGAACTTGAGATGTTGACAAACTTATCAATAAGACCGACTCTTGTGGAAAGGATTGGCGAGAGTCAAAAGCGAGATGATAAGCTTGTCAAGATTATCCGTGATTTGGAATCTGGATTGGATCCAGAAAAGGATAAAGGATTCGAGGTCGATCGAGAGGGTTGGCTTCGGAAGCAAGGACGACTAGTTGTTCCCGATATAGATGAATTGAGGAGTGAAGTTCTGAAGGAAAGTCATCACTCGAAGTTGACAATTCATCCAGGTGGAAATAAGATGTATCGGGATATGAAGAGAACCTACTATTGGGAAGGTATGAAGATGTTGGAAATTTTATTTCCAAATGTATGAACTGCCAGTTGGTAAAAGCCGAACAGAAGAAGCCAAGTGGATTGCTTCAGCCATTAGAAGTTCCTACATGGAAGTGGGAACAAGTGTCGATGGATTTTATCGATGGATTGCCTAGAACCAGAACGGGAAATGAAGGGATTTGGGTCATTGTGGATCGTCTGACTAAGAGCGCACGATTCATTCCTGTTCGATCGACTAGGACTGCATCAAAGTTGGCTGAGTTGTATGTTAAGTGGATAGTTCGATTCCATGGTATTCCGAAGAGTATAGTGAGCGATAGAGATCCATTGTTCACTAGTAGATTTTGGAAGAGCTTCCAGGAAGTCTTGGGAACCGAGTTATGTTTGAGTACAGCTTATCACCCTCAAACAGATGGTCAGACCGAGAGAGTCAACCGGGTTTTGGAAGATCTCCTCAGAGCTTGTGTTTTGGACTTCGGAAGATCATGGGAAGATCACCTTCATTTGGTGGAGTTTGCATACAACAACAGTTACCAGTCTAGTATTGGTATGGCACCGTATGAGGCATTGTATGGCAGACCGTGTAACTCTCCGACATGTTGGTTGGAAACTGGAGAAAAGCTGATACTTGGGCCAGAGATGATTCGGCAGACTTCGGATTGTATAGAGATCATTCGGCAACGAATGAAGGCGGCCCAAGACCGTCAGAAGAGTTATGCTGATAAGCGTCGAAAGGATTTGGAATTCGACGTAGGAGATATGGTTTTTGTAAAGATTTCTCCACTGAAGAATGTTATTCGATTTGGGAAGAAAGGAAAACTGACTCCGAGATTTGTTGGACCATTCCCGATCATCGAGCGAATTGGAAAGCTCGCCTACAGATTGGAGTTACCGGAGAAGATGTCGGGTGTGCACAATGTTTTTCACATATCATATCTACGGAAGTATGTGCACGACTCGAATACAGTAGTTTCTGCTGATAGCTGTGAAGATTTCGAAGTTGATCCAGTTGATAGAAGACCTCGTAAGCCGCTTCGTGTTGTTGAAACCGACACGAAACAGCTTAGGAGGAAGGTAGTTAAGTTGCTCAAGATACAATGGAGTGATGATGATAACGACTGTACGTGGGAGGTGGAAGAGAGGATGAAGGCAGCTCATCCTGAACTCTTCAAGGTATGGCCCTAAGGTGTCGTGTCACCTCACGATATTGTAACTTGTTCTAAGTCCTAGAATTCTGTACGCTAAGCTAGAATTGGATGCATGGTTTGTTGATTGCTATGGATGATAGGCGTGCAGAATAGTCTTTGATTGCTTTGTTTGTTTGGAATTTCGGGGGCGAAATTCCTAAGGGGGAGAGAATGTAACGACCCGTATTTTCACGGATCGAAACATCGTAAGATAGTTGACCTTTGGTTGCATTGTTGATAAGTCGTTCAGAATTTTTCTAAGTCCTAGGTCGCGAACGACCTAAGAGATAAGTCGTAACCGACTTATAGATTGAATGACTTAAGAGAGCGTTTGGAAGCTTAAGTCGTATAGGAATTTAAGTCTGGGCGAGTAAATGACTAAGGGTTTAGGTCGTAGACGACTTAAGAGGGAAGACTTAAGAATTTCTGGCGAGTTAAGGTTTCGAGCGACCTAAAGGAAGTGCGAGCTAGAAGACGTACGACCTAGTGGTTAGTGTGTTAAGTCGTAGACGACTTAAGTTTTTGACCTAGATAAGCGTTAGGTCATTATGTACTAGGTCGTCTGGTAGTTAGTATAGTTAGGTCGGCAACGACCTAAGGAAAAACTGTTGTGAGCGACCTAAGTGTATGGGTGAGTTAAGTGTTAGGTCGGCAGTTCAAGTTAGATACCTATAGGGTTGAGCGACTTAAGAAGGAGTTAGCGTGTTAGCGACCTAAGGAGTTAGCGTGTTAGCGACCTAAGGAGATAGGTCGCATAAGTGTTAGGTCGCGTGAGTTGTTAGGTCGCTGGGTTTTGCCTAAGTGTTAGGTCGCTGAGGTTATAGGTCGTAACCTTGTTAGGTCGTGAGTTGTTGGGTTTTGTTAGGTCGCTAGGTTTTGCCATGTGATAAGTCGTAAGCCTTTAAGTAGTTGAAGCGCGTGAGTTGTTAGGTCGCAGGGAATAGTTTAAGTGTTAGGTCGCGTGATTCCTAAGTCGTAGGTCGTTGGCAGGTTAAGTTGCAGATGCGCATTTGTTTTAAGGCGTCTGGCTTTGGTTAGGTCGAAGATGTTGCTAGGTCGTAGGTCGTGGACGACCTAACTCCGAGCGACCTATGGAGATGAGCGACCTAGGGGCAGATTTCAGCTATAAATAGAAGGGGTTGGCTTCATTTTTGGGATCCGGATTTTGAAGCGACGAAGTGCTGCCATTTTGAAAGCTCGACTTCTACACTTCTTCACTTCTTTTCTCCACTCTAATCTAGTGCTTCCATCCATCCAAATCGAAGATCAAGATTGAAGATTCAAGAGCTTAGATTGAAGATCTTCATCTTTTCAAGAGAGATTTCTTCGTTTGAAGCGGATTCATGATAGATCAAGCTCGATCCTTCGCTGTCCAGATCTGAAGCGTGTTGATTAGGGTTTGTTTTGGTGATTTGGTGAGTGGTGATTATCTCTCACACGGATCCAAAGGAGTATATCGGATTGTTGGCTCGATTTGGTGTTAAAATAGAGATTTCCATGCATTTTCTTCATCCTAAGTGTAGATCCATGTAGATCCATTGATCATGATGATGTTACATCCATTTTATCGCATGTTAACCTATGCAAGTTCATTCATCAAGTTTGTAGAGATATTGTTCATGTTTTCATGCTTATTGGACTTTCAACTCTTTAATTACGAAAATGCCATTATTGTTATAATTGTCTACTTAGATCATATTTGAATGCTTGATTGCTTGGATTGATGTTTGATTTGATTGATTGCTATGAACTAGATGATTGATGATTAGATTTAGATCGAAGATGATTCAAAAACTAAGGGAAAGGCTCTTGAATTGGGAAAGCTGCTCGTGGCATATGTAGCGGGATGATGAAGCTCTTATGCATAGATTTGATGATGTGATGTTGAGATGAGGCTTTGCGAGGATGTAATGAAGCGAGGCATCATGTGATGAAGACTTGGTCTAATCCAGACGGGATCATTCCAAGCATGTTGATAACTCGGTGATATGATTCGAGTTGAGGATAATGAATGGATATGAGAATAGTCGTCAAGGAGGATGACTAGGAGGTTTGGATAGCATCGTTGTTGAAGGTTCTAGCATGCTCTAAGCAAGAGTACGTTTGGGGAGATTCGATAGTCCCAACGACTAACTGTTGATGGTCGAGTACTCTGGGCAGATTCGATAGTCCTAGGCATGGGTTGCGACGACGTGCGGGAGTTATGTCTAGAACCGGGGTTTCCATTAGCCCTTGACGGACGGCTGAAAGAATGTGCCGGTCATTCAATTAACGGTGATGTCGAAGCAATGATAACAGTGATAGCCAGAGTCATGGATGTTTGGTTGTATCGTCATTCGGACTCAAGAGCGGTATTTTCTGGGTGCTTATCTGATTTAGGCCTTGGTACTTGGAAAACATCGCCCTTGACTCGAGTGATAGTAGTTTTACTTTAAAATTGTATGCTCTGCTATGTTTGCTTCTGCTTAGTGTATGTCTGGGGGCTATCACTGTAGAATGAGGTTGGAGTGGGAGGGTTGTATTCCTATTCCTTTTCCTTTATGCTCTTTTGGTATGTTGTTAGTTAATTTACTGCTCACTAAGACTGTTGTCTGACTCAAGGCTTTATGTTTTTAATTCTTATTGCCTTGGGCTGTTCGTCCATTTTGGGACGGGCAGACTAGGTAGCAGGTGACAGGTGCTGTTCTCTTCTCATGATGCTGATATCGAAGACGAGCTTGAGGATTGCATATTATCTTCTTATTATATGTACTGGATATTCCGCTGTTTTGTATTCTCTGAGAGATATGTAGTGAGGCTTGATGTATTGACTATGTGGATGCTTGTATTCAACTATTATGGAGTTTTATATGATGTCATTTTGTTCTGTAAAGCTTCACTATACATATGTTCTATTGTATTTTGTCCATGCGCTGTGAGTAATACGATAGATTCTGTTGTTTTAATCTTACCTTGACAATCGTCCATGGTCACCTGGCACACTTTACAGCGCTCTATCTTTAGATTCGGTGCAGGGGTCATGGGTGGTCGTCACAAAAACTTATTTAATTATTTAAAGCAAAGGTTATTTTATTAAATTTAGTTTTGAAAGTTAAATTTTAGTTAAATAAATTATTAAAGAAAAAATATTGGTTTAAAATAAAATCATTGAATAATTAAAATTACCAAGCACAAAAATAAAATATAAATTGGTTATTTGATTACTTCGAATACTAATGAATTGTATAATTGTTATACAAGGTCTAATCCAGTGGAGAAAACAGTTTGAAATGAAAATAGATTGCAAAATAAAAAGCAAAGGTGAGATCTTCTCACTCAAATTGGAAATTTGATTTTTTTCAGTTATTGATTGATTGCTATTTGGATGTGATATTAGATATAGTAGGATATATCTATATATATAGCAATATATATATATTGGCATATGTATATATTGCAGTTGTTGATTTCCCGCATTGTATAGCGGATGAGACCCTATTGCGCCGTTAGTAAGCAGATGATATTTTATAAATCCCATATACCACGATATTCCACCTCGAAGTGGAATTGGTATTGTGCTAACATCTATGGATGCAGGGAAACAGTTTGGAGGGATCCAACTGGATTCCTTAAATTGTTTGAATATTATTTCATATGTGAATGATGTGATTTATTGATAATCTGTGGATGATTTATTGATAATTGAAATTGTGAAGGCTACAATTTAGCCGAATGTATTTTTGGTATCGTTGGATACCAGAAATGAATATAAATTGGATTTTGAAATTAAAGTGGAAACTTTAAGTGAATTTATTGTTAAGGATTGAATTTATTGAAAGAAGGAATTTTAAAGTATTAAAATTTGATTTTCGAAATCTTACCGAATAAATTCCAAAATATTGAAAAAAATGAGTTTTGAATAATATAGTTTAAAAGTTGAAGAATTCATTTAAAAATGGAATTTTGAATAATTTGGAAAGAACAAAAGAATTTATTTAAAAGTGATAAACTTTTAGAAATCAATTTGAAATTGATTTGGTATTGGAAAATGAACCTTTGAGAAATCGATTTGGAAATTTATTTTGAGTTGAAAATAAATTTAGAAATCAAGTTTGTAATTAATTTGGTAATGAAAAATAAATCATTGGAAAATTTATTTGAAATTGATTTAGTGTTTGAAAAATAAATCTGGAAATCGATTTATAAATGATTTGTTATTTGGAGATAAATTCAGAAATAAATTGCAATGTTTTGTTCTATTGAAATAAAACTTAGAAATCAATTTGGAATTTGATTTTGGGGTTAAAAGTGAATATTTGGGAATCCAAATTCAAAATGGAAATTATGAAATGAAAGGGAAATTTGTTTTAAAAATAAACGCTGATTTATTTTTTAGTGTTAAAGTAAATTTATGGATTTTGAACGTAAATTTGAAATAAATCGATAAGGATTTATTTAATTAGTTTAAATGGACCGTTTTGAAGTGAAAGTGTATTTTCACTATAAAGCCGAGTATATTTTCCAAAGTCGCTTTTAAAATATAAATTAAAAGTTCTAAGTGGATTTTTAAAAGAAATATTTGGAAATATATTCCGTGTAAGGAAATTGATTTGAAATTTATTTTCAAAAGTTGAAAGGTGAAAAGTAATTTGAAATTGATTTTCAAATGTGAAGTGTGGAAAAAATATATATCTCGTGAAGATATTTTGAAATTAAATAAGTTGGGAAAATTATTTGAATTTGATGATTGTTGTAAATGTTGTTGATAGTTAAATCACCGACTATTAATATTTGCCTTTGAAATGGCATTTGAATTTGTTTTTAAAACAAACGCTTATTATTCGGTTTAGCCGGGAAAGGACCTTTGTGTCAAATAACCCATTCCGAATAATGATACGACGATATGGATCGTATTGAAGACCGGTGATGAAGACCGGGTATTTGTGAAAACGATAGGATGACCTATCGATTGTCTCTGCACCGTTAGCTACGGTATTGAGATTTCCTTTGTGATGGGAAGTTTTATCGGGATTGTGAATATCCAGATTTGCAAGGACTTCTTTTGGAAGTGCCTTCGGTTCTGTTCGAACCCGGAACAGACTTGTATGGTTACGTGTCTGACATTACATTTTGAGATATAAAGCCGATTTCTTTCAAATACATTTCTGTTGGTGGCGGAGAATTTATTCTCTTAGCTTAACACCCTTCTCTGAGACGTACGAGCTCAGAGGTTATGTAGTTGAAATTTATCAGCGATATATTCCCAATTTGGTAATGTGGCATGCTGAGTATTGCTGTGATGATGATCATTTATTTGATCATTTGTGATCAAAGCGTGGCTTTGTGAAAAAGAGTAGCTTTGTGGACGAGACTTCGTCAGGGCCTCAACAACCCGGAAATGGTCGAAACAGGAATGTTGCGGCAAGGTTATGAGGGTCGCGCCCTTTAGGGTATGTCATTTCCTTCTAGAAAGGGGTGGTATCATGGTATGGAGCCCAGATACTTACTCATGTGGACACACTTTATTTATTATGTGTGATGTTGGTTACCGAGCGCTCGGATAAAGGTCCCAAAGGACCGGGGGATGACATATTCGTGAGTTACCTAGTTACAGGGGTAACCCGGCCTTGTTTGGCAGAGAGCAGTTTGTCTCTCGGGACGTCCAGCCAGAGGCGATCCCATTCGGCAGTAGGAAAGGAAGTTCCTTAGCCTGACCATTTGTTGGAAAATCCAAAGAAACAATACGAACCTTTACGATTGCAATTGTATTACCTGCTATGGAATGTGGCGGTAACCTGCTATTGAACATGGTAGCTATAGCAGGCATACGATACTGGTCGTATGCTGGCTAAGATTAATATTATACTTTCGAAATGTTTTCCACACTAGACATTAATAATAATAATCCAATGATTGGCGTAGTAAGCATCCTTGACTATCATAAGAAGAAATCTCCTCCAATTCTGCGTTTGCATTGTGTGTGTGGCGGGAGGTCTTATGGTAGTTTCATTTTCAAAAGCATTGCGAATCTATTTTATCTTCGTTGTGAAAATAACTGTTTTACGATCTCACACCAGTCACCATGACTGACTCGGAGTTTATTGTTCCCTTCTAAACTCTGGGTGCCCATAATTTTCCACACAGGCAGCCTAAAGTTATTTTTATCAGGATATTCTGGATATTCTAGAGCTTTAGGGATAAGCTGGATGGCGAAGCGTACTACCGTACTTGTTTATTTTATTCCGCTGTGTATTCTGTATGAGGACAAGTTTATATAATTGTCCATTGTTGTATTGAGTTGTATATTGACTTTGATTGATGTATGTATAAACTGATATAGTTATTTGTTTTAAAAGACTAGTGATTATCTATTATATATTGTTCCGCTGCGAATGTGAGATTCTAATGTTGTTTTTCTTCTGTCTTTTTCTACCTCTTCTTTTAACCCTAATGGTTCGGTTTTCCGGCATTCGATTACGCGGCATTTGATACAGTGGACGTATTAATGTCGATTTTCGAGCGTCGAAAAGTCGCATCGTTACAAGTTACCTTCCCGATATAGTTTAGTCGGTCTCTTTGGCGAACACTGTGATGCTTTGACTATCGTCGTGTGATTTTAAAAAAGGATTAGAGATGACGATAGCAAAACTGAAATACCAATTCGCATCTAATGACAAATTTTTGGTAGGTATTCGATTTGTGTTTTTTTTTCTCGATCAATTTTCCCAATTTATGCTTTGTTTCTTTGCTAAGGAAATGTGAGGAAGAAAGGGGAATGGGGTTGAGAAAGAAATTCGTTACAGGAGGAAATGTCCTGGGAAACCAGAACGTGTGGATAGAATCAAAAAAGACAGTTATATCCCTATTTGAATGCGGTGGAATAAGTTTCTTTTCCAAGCAGCGCGGGGCTTTTCTGGTAGTTCGAAAAAGGCTTCACCTCCTCAAGTATTCGCTTTATATATAAGATAAATTTTAAAGCATGGTTTATATTTTCGAAGTATACAAGATTGCATTCATATTTTCAAACCAGCAGTTTTTATTTATGTAGTATAATATAGGTAATTTACATTTGTTGTTTTTAGTTGGATTTTTGGTTTTATCTTTTTCCATTTACAGAATTATATGTATTAGATTTTAAGTTTTAGGGGTTGTTGTTCTACTCTTATATACAAAGGTTTACACAAAATTTATGACCTGCTTGCTTATATACCGATGTAGTCTGTGTATATATATTTCTTTTATTTTGAATAGCGTGCATAGTTTGCAAACATATTGATTTCTCAATAAGTGTTTGATTTTGAGTAAACTATAATATATAAATATGTTTATAACTTTGTTTTGCTTATTTTTTTTATAATGGTAATATGTTATATCTATGGTATAAGTTCGGCTATAGGTTTGGGTTATCTATTTTTTTATATATACTGTGTTATAGTATAGTGTATTGTTTAAAACAGTTTGAGATATGTTAGTATATAAAGTTTTGTATATAATAATGTATATACAGCTTGAAAGAGTTATATTTGTTTTATATAAATAATGCTTTTTGGCTGTTTGGTTTTTTTTGTATATATATATCTATAAATAATAACGAAGAAAAAGGGTACGGGTTTAATATAAAAATATGTATAATGAAGGCATATATTATGTGCGTGGGTTAAAAGTATTCATATGTATATATATTTTTTCTTCTGATTTTGGAAGTTACAGTAAAGCATATATATTGGTATACATAGTATAAAATAGTCTGCACACATTTTTGGTTTACCTATTTTGTTTTAGTTTATGATCTGCATCTATATACATCATTCGACTGCACATGTATTTGTTTTTATATTTTATGTGTAAGTCTGTGTATAAAGTGTTATATATATATATAATTGGTTAATGTATATAAGTTATATAAGTGGTTGTATATATATAGTTATATAGTTTGTATATATATATATATCAGTTCGATTTGTTGAAGATAAAGCAGGGGTTTATTTGACGTTATATTTATATATATATAGATTCTAAATATGTAATTTAAATTGAATATTGGTTTTAAGAAAATATTATTTATAATAATAACAGTTTATATATATACCATTTCCATCGGGCTAATTTGATTTATTCCCATCGATTCTTTTTATCAGCCTTGTTCGTCGAAATTGTGTCCATCGTGCTTTGCTTCACAATTTGTGCTTGGATTCATAACCCATTTCATTGTCAAATTTTTCTAGCCTCGAAAGGTGAGCAATCACTCACGATTAATGTTCTTATATTTATTAAATTTGATTTCAATTGAAACGTCAATTGAAATATACTGCTGCTAGTTATTTACACTGATATATACACTGTTATCTGTATCTGTTCAACTATGACATTTGACACCATTATCTGTTATTTATATTGATGATATATGTCTGTTATATTATTTTCATATATGTTATCACTCTGCAAGTTCCCTGTTAGTATAGAATTCACTATGGGTTGAAATGATACATACCCGAACGATCTGTAGAATATGAGAAAATCGTTATGGGTTGAAATGATAAACCCATGCGATTTTCATTTGAATTAAATTTGGGATTGTGGGTTGAAAAGATATATACCCATATATATTTAAATTTCGGATTGAAATGATAAATATCTTTATCACTTGACCATAGGATAGAAAATTATATACAGACACCGTTGGTCTATATATAAATACTTTGGAAATGATTTCTATGGTTTTGAAAAGAAATGTATAGTTTTAATAAATATTGATTTTAAAGATTTATTAAAGTTGATTTAATAAAGTTGATAAATAATATGTTTAAGTATTTATTTAATATCTATATTTTCAAATATAGAGTTTTACTGATTTGAAATTGATTTGAAATTGATTTGAAATTATATTTATTTAAGAATTATACTTAAATAAGTTTGATTTGAAATGTATTGAATTTGAAATTTAAAGAAGTGTTTTACAACTTGAAATTTTATTAAAGGTGACTTAAATGGATATTTCAAACTTATATATATTTAAATGGGATATTTTGTTTATTTAAATTTGTAAATTGAAGTTGTATTTATATGTTATTGAAATGATTAAGCAAATGTTTCAAAACTAAATAATAGTTAAGTGAATTTGATATATATAGATATATAAGTATCGAATTTAGTTTTGAAATGTTGAATATTTAAAGCTTTGAAATATATTGAAATTGAAATGGCTTATTTTATGGTTCAGATATGTATTTGAAATCGATAATTTGAAATGGTTTATTGAGAAGCTGTTCGAGTTGAAATTGATGATTTGAGATTTGATTAAATTAAAATTTTGGAATTCAAGTTGATTTGAATCGATTTGTGAAGTTTGAGGAAACTATTTTTTTCATAAAGTAATTTTAAATTATATTTAAAGCTATTAATATTTTACTTTATAAATTATTTTAATATAAACTATTTTAATATAAATTATTTTATTTTAAACTATTTTAACTTATAACTATTTATATAAACTATTTTATTATATATACTAATTTTAATATCTAAACTGTTTAAAAGGAAAGTGTCATGATTTCCAAAATGCTATAATTTCAAAGTGTTATGATTTCCAAAATGCTATGATTTCAAAGCTGTGATTTCCAAAGTGTTTTGATTGTTAAAAAACTATGATTTCGAAAGCGTTATAACTTTGGAAAGTGATATGATTTTTCTGAAATGAATATATTTGATATGGAAATGATATCGTATTGATTTGGTTTTTGAAATGGAAACGATATTTTGGTTTTGATGTATAAACTATTTTAAATGACCACGGTGTTATAATAACGATTGGTTGTTAAAGAGACCGGGATCGGATATGGACATACTCTCTGTCGATACCGAAAACCACTTTGACAACTGTGTACGCGGTGGAGTTTCCAGAATGAAGTAGGATGGTGGCGACGATCCTAAGGTATATACGTGGACCCAACTCCTGTGAGTTGGCATAAGGTGGCTAAAATAGGAGCGATTGACGGGCCAAGGAGGTAGCACCTCTGATCGGACACACTTCTTCGATACCATTCTATTACTTGTGATTGATTTGGTGCGCACCCTTGATTTGGGAGTGTTGTTCGAGGTGGGCGGTAGTGGCTGCTATGCGTCACCACCAGTCCGGATGCGTAATTGGTATATCTACCCTGGCATTGCCTAGTTGTGCCGTGTCACCTACCATATCGAGCTTTACTACGAGTTGTGATTTCTCCCGTAGCCTGTGGAGTATCGAGGGTAGCCCCCATTTTTGGGGGTATGCTAATACTGGATAGACTACTGGGACTATTACGTGTTAAGGTAGAAAATGTAAAGCCTTAATGCTATTTAAAAGTATGTTTATTTTATATTAGACATTATTATAATAGCGAATATTACTACATAGTAGATAGTTTAACGGATCCTTAAAGGATGGTTATCCCAAACATCCTTTGAGTTACTTGTATTTCAGTTGATATTTCACTTGAGTTGGATTTATTGATATAAGAATGTTAATCCTGACTTGAGTGTTCTGTGTTTTGCTTTACGCTCGGGTTAGACTGAGTGATACAGCATTTGAGACTCACCTTTGGAGTTGGAGCTTTGCTTGTAGTTCCAGCTATCTATCCAGCTTTCAGATATTCAGTTGATTCCAGTGATGTATTCTGATCTTGTATTTGACTATTGTATTCGAGAATTCTGTTGTATCTTGTTTAACTCTGTTATATATATATAGTAGCTTCATGAACTACTATTCTTTTGTTTCCGCTGCATTATTGTTATATTACTCTGTGTTTGTGATCTATGATTATTTTATTTACTGTATATGCTGAGTTTTGCCAAATTTTATTAAGAATCTATTGTTTTGAATTATTCAAGTCCGACATGTGTGGATTTATTGTCGATTTGAATGGTCAAAAATAGTGGGTCGTTACATGTAACAATCCGAAATTTTCAGCGTTTCAAATGAGAATATTTAATTTATTTAAATATTTAGATTTGATTTGAATTTAATAAATAATAAGAAAATTAATTTTTAATAAAACGGCTTGATTTTTATTGACATATGTTTAATTTAATTTATAGGACTTTTCCATAATTTTATATTTGGAAAATATTTGAATTATCGTTTGACGTATTTTTCGACAATTGGATTTATTTTTGGAATTTACAGAATTTGATAACCAATGTATATTATCATTGTTTTGTGATCGTATCGCAAATTTATGCGCGATCGTACTTTTGTTTTATCGTTCGCGGATCGTACGCGGACGAAATGCTGTGTAGCATGATGCTAGAAATTCCAATACAAATCAAACCATATACTAAGAATATTCAACACGCTCTGATTTTTTTTTACACTTTCTCTTTTCTTTTTAATCGCTTCCTATAAACAAAATAAAGGGACCACCTCCATTCTAAAATCAAAATTAAAATATTTACTCAATGAAATTCTTTAAAGATGGAATCTTTGAGTTCATCTTTAAGAGATCCTCGATTCTATACAAGTTTTGGAGTGTGAGGTTGAGTTTAGTAAGAATCGACGGTTGGGCGTGAGGTGTTAGCAAACTAGGGTTTCACCTAGTTGGAGATAGAAGCGACGAGAGGCCTCGGGGATGGTTCCAACGGGTTTCTAGTGACAAGGTGAGCTAGGGGTGATCAAATGAGGTAGCATGGTCGTGGATTGGTGGACTTGACCTTGTGTAGGTAGCAACAGTTTTTTAAGGTCAGGATACGCTAAGGACGTGCGAGTTGGATGAGAGTGCGTCGAGGGCGAAGAGGACGCGAAAAGCATTTCGACGGAGGTGGTGGCGACCGATTTCATAAAGCGGAGAGTGAGAAATTGATGGGGAAAGTTCATGTTTACTACAATAAAATACCAACTGGCAGCCGCTAGTCTTAATATGCGAAGTTGTAATAGTGTTGGTTCATTTTGCAATCATTTTTGCATGTTACAATAGGGTCTTTTATAACTGTTTTTGTCTATTGCAATAGAGTTTTTTAGAACTATTTTTGTAATTTCTATTATTATAAAATCACAATTTGATAAAATTAGTCGATTCAAGTACATAGTATCCATCGATTCAAACATAACACTATTCTAAATATTTTGTAAAATATTCCCAAAAATTCAAATAGTACTACAATATCTATAAACTATACACAAAAAAATATTTTGACAAAAATGGTTACAAATATATATCAATAACAATTCTCATCAAGACTACAAATTCAAGCACAAAGAAATCTGAGTTGGATTAGCCAATTTTTGTTGGAATGCATTTAGATCACAAGTTGGATAATATTGCTACTCCCTTTCTCTAAACCATCGTTGGACCGGACCGCGGTTGAACCACGAGAAACCATGAACCATGAGCAGTTCCAGTCCGAAGCGAAATCAGACCGTCAACAATTCAGGACCGACGGCTGAACCATTGAACCGTTGATTGAATCGCTCATGGTACCGTGGGCCGCATTTTTCTTCCACTCTTCTCTATTCCTTAGCCCATCATTCCGTAACCCATTTTTAATCCCAAAACAAAAAACCTAGTTTTCTGCATAATTGCCTCTAAAACCACCATTGTAGTCGGTGCCTCCGCAACCATCTCTGAAGCAACCTTCGCAGTTGCCTCCTATCCTAAGCTCTACAATGAATCTGTGGTTACCCACTCGCGAGCTCCTACTGTTATATATGTGAATTTATATATTTTTTGAGTTGTTTTCTTTTTCTGATATAATCATTCAGTTTTTGTATTGGATGAAATTGATAAACCAAGCTACAGCAAGCTTTCTAAGGTTTGATTTTGAGTAAATAATCGGTCTTTCTTATTTTCATTTTGAGTGGCTAATTGATAAGTCAAAAAATCCACTGGTGCAGGGAAATAGGAATAAATTTATTGATTAATGTGATTTTTTTAAAATGTTATTATGTAAAGGTTTTGTTTTGAAGTATACTAATTTGGTGAATTCTGCCAATAGCTTGAAACTGACCATGGGCAAAATATTCTTATTCAAACCGTTGTTAAGACTGAATAAGAAAGGTGTTTGTTTTTATGTTCAATTGGCTTATTTTTCGATTGATAGAATACCATCTATTTCTGTCAATGGTTTTTATGTTAATGTAACCTTCAACTATTCATCTATTTTTCAGATTTGGAAAATTCTCTAATTGTACAAATGCAACTTTGCGGGGTTCGTACTTTCATCTATTTAACACGTTTGAATTATAAAAAATAAAAAATGCACAGTACCAACGGTTCGACCGGTCGCACACTCGGAACCTTGAACCTTGGGTCGTCGTGGTTCGATTGACTACCCAGTCTTCAGGAACATTGCTATATTCATTAACTTTACTCTTTCACTTCATTTTTTCCACTGATTAAAAAAACACTTTAATGGTGGTAGAGAAAATCGGACGAGTTCCAGCTCCAAAAAAATACAACAGCCGGCATGCTCATCAACTTCTCTTTGACAGATCTATGCCATGGTCATATGCTCGAAACAGATTTGAGTTTGGCTTCAATTGATTCTTATTACATTTTGGGTAGCAGCGATTTTTATACAAGTATTAGGATATATTTCACTACCTGAAGCTCTAGGACGGTCAGTTACATGATCACCTACTTCCATGTTTGGGTTTGAATCTTGTTCTACTTATGGAATCTTGCATGGTGTTATCTGGGTGATTGACTCGGTAACGTGAGGTTCACCAAACAAGTACATCGCTCGGCATTCCTCCTCGCTCGGCGCAGGAGCCTCACTTGGCATACAAAGGTTCGTTCGGCACAAGACCTCGCTCGGCATACAAGGTCTCGTTCGGCACAAAGGCTCGCTCGGCACAGGAGCCTCGCTCGGCATACCAAGACCTCGCTCGGCATACAAGGTCTCGTTCGGCACAAAGGCTCGCTCGGCACAGGAGCCTCGCTTGGCATACCAAGACCTCGCTCGGCACAGGAGCCTCGCTTGGCATACCAAGACCTCGCTCGGCATACAAGGTCTCGTTCGGCACAAAGGCTCGCTTGGCACAGGAGCCTTGCTCGGCATACCAAGACCTCGCTCGGCATACAAGGTCTCATTCGGCACAAAGGCTCACTCGACATAGGAGCCTCGCTCGGCATACCAGGACTCGCTCGGCATTCTTCCTCGCTCGGAATCCCTGGATTGTTAGCAAACCATCAAGTCCACAACAGAGTAAGAGCATTCTACCACTTGCCTCGGTTCACTTGAGTGATTACTTCGAGTCGCTCGATGGATGACCAGACAGTTCTCGCCCGGCATTCCTCGTTCGGCATGCCTCGTTCAACATGCCTGGCTCGATGCGCAGGGGTCACTTGCTGTGGGTTGAGATACCATGTTCCTAGGCCCTTGGGGGAAGTCCAACCCATCTTCGTCTATAAATAGAGGGGCAGGGGCATACTGCAAAGGACCTTTTTTTCGAGAACACGGGGGAGACTCTGCCATTTTCAAGACTCATTCTTTTTCAGTTAGAATTTGTGTTCGAGTGGTTGGTGTACGGATTGTATCTGTATTCAATTATTGAAAAAGCAATAAAGATTAAACTCAAAGTGGATGTAGGCAGTTATGCCGAACCACCATAAATTTGGTGTTCTTGTTTCTTACAGTTATTACTGCATTCCACTGTGTTATTCCTCAGTTTTAATTTACCTTCTTCATTAATCTCTCTACACAAAACTCTCTTTGGGTGTTAGTGACTAATTTTGGTGCTAACATTTTGGTGCTTTCACTGAGAACCATTCTCAGGCCATTAGGATCTACTTTGTAGCTACTGGATTGAAGAAATCCCCCGAAGGAGATCCAAGTCATTCACAGGAAATCCATTGTTTCTACTCAGAGTTTCTACCAATAACTCTACAATGGGAAGACCACGTACTAAATCAGCCTCCCACAACGCAGATGTCAATAAGACTGCTAGTGTCCAACAGGTAGGACCCAGCAATCAACAGATTAATCTGGGCATAGGGGCTGTCACTGCCCAAAATCAAATGGAAGTTGTCACTAGGACAGAGTTCAACGAGCTGATGAGAGAACTCATGGAGAGTAGGAGACAACTTAGCAAACAGATCCAAGCTAACGCCAACCTTATGACTCAGCTTACCCAACAACAGCATCATAATGTTGGAGGGAGCCCCGCTCCTTACTCCTCATCCGATAGCTCTTCTTCGTCTGATGAACCTCCCAAGCGTAGACGTCGCAGAACAGAAACAACGCAAGCAGGTGCTGCTGATCGATCAACCAGGGATGGTCCAGGTTCCCTACCTGGAGCAATGGCCCCTCACTTACACCAAGGAAATCACACTCAAGCTGGAATGGGAAATTTAGGATCTGGAGTATGAGTGGAAGCTGGACAGCCGGCATACCAAGGTCATAATGATGATGGTCTCCAGGATACACACTTGGTAGATCGCCAACGGAGGAGACACCGACCAGAACGGTCTAACAGGACAGACACCAACCTGCCATCTTCCATACAAACCCCAGACCTATCAGCTATGGTCAGACAGCTGATGAAAGAGAATCAAGGCTTATCAAATGATGATTGGGGGATATCCAGGAGTCATACTCCGTTCACAGATGTTATCTTACAGGCCGAGTACCCCAGGAAGTTTAACATGCCGACTATTCCGGCCTATGAAGGAAAGACTGATCCCCGGCAGCATGTGATGAGGTATGAATGGATGATGGACTTAGCTAGAGCGAACGATGCAACCAAGTGTAGATGTTTCCCAATAACTTTATCTGGAATCGCTACCATGTGGTTCACCCGACTTCCTCCGCGAACTATCTCCAACTTTGATGAGTTAGCGACGAAATTTGTGGAACAATTCAGGATTCATGCCATTCGTCCCAAGGATGTGATGTCCTTGTCTAGTGTGATTCAGTCTCCAGGGGAGTCGTTGAAAGAGTACTTACAAAGATTTCATGTTGCCGCAACTGAAGTTAGCAACCCCAACGACCATGCTATTTTAATGGTCGTGATGCGAGGGGTAAATCCGGATTCAGAGTTTGGAGATTGGCTAGTGGGAAAGCCTCCGACTACACTGGAACGTTTTATTCAAAATCACACCAATTTATAAGAAGGAAGGAAGCTAGGTGGACGAGGCGAGATAATGCACCGGTACATGGCAAGGAGGCTGTGGAGAGTAACATCGCTGTAAAACAATCCGTTGACAACTCTGGAAAGGTACAAGTCAATGTTCAAAACAAGCCTGAACAATCTAAAGGATCTTATGGGGGAAATCCCAGAAAAAAAGGAAGCTGGAAAGTGGAAACCAAGGATCCCAACTTAGACCGAATACACTACTCTGAATGCATCTTTGGAAAATATTTACCTATCAACTTGTAATACTTTCCAATATCGAAAGCCATGCTCAAAAGAGTCTACTAAAGAGAAAAAGTGGACTGGGAAGTATTGCCACTTCCATGAGACTTATGGGCACAATACCGAGGAGTGTAGGCACCTTCATGACGCTATAGAAAAGTTGATTAGACAGAAAAAGTTGCAGGAGTTTGTAAAGAATCCTCAGAAGGATGGACAGGGAATGTCCAATCCCAGTCGCGCACCAGCTCCACATCACCCCGAGGAGCCTGCTCGGACCGTGGGTAGACTGGTCATAAACACGATAGTAGGTGGACCTCACCCTACAGATAAGAACTGGCAAGAAATGGAGCGGTATGCTAACTCCTTGAGGCATGCAGATTTTGAGTGTTGTTCGAATGTGGAGGATGGGACCTCCGTTAAACAACAGCGCATGAAGACGAACTATATAGTATTCAGGAGCAGAGATGCTGATCAGGTGAAGGCTCCTACCGTTGACCCGATGGTCATATCCGCGACAATCAGGCCAGCATTTGTGAAAAAGAATTTGATTGTTTGTGGAAGTTCTGTTAATATCATCTTCAAAAAAGCATATGACCAAATGAAGATGGAGACGAAAGATTTAAAACCATCTAAAGCTCGTATCCATGGCTTTAATGGTGCAGCAACCAATGCGGTGGGTTATGTTGAATTGCCAGTTGAACTAGAGCAAGGTGAACGTAGGAGAGTGCGAATCCTACCTTTCATAGTTTTGGATGTTGATTCCCCATACAATGTATTTCTGGGTCGACCGGCCTTGGCAGAGTTTAGAGCAGCTTTGGCCCCGTGGTGTTTAACTTTGAAATTTCCGACAGACAAAGGAGTTGGTGTTGTACATAGCGATCAGGCGACTGGTCGTGCATGCTATGTGGCTGAGCTGAGAGAGGCCCAGCGAAGAGAGAAGGGAAAGGTTGTGGACAGCTCCATCCACAACCGAGTCATTGAAAATTGACAAGTAATGCCCCAGCCCTGGCTCGGGCAACATGATCAGATCTGTAGAGACATAGATCCGAGAGATGATGATGAGGAACCCAAGGAAGAAAAAGCAGCGCCGGCTGAACTGATGATTGACATTTCAGTCAGCCGAGACGATCTGTCACGAGTACTTAAGATTGGATCACAACTTAGCCCCTCGATGACCGAGGATCTCACTGATTTCCTCCGAGCGAATCTGGATGTTTTTGCTTGGACACATTCTGATATGTGCAGGATTTCTCCCGCTATTGTGAGTCATATGTTGAACATAGACCCGAGGTACGTTCCAGTAGTGCAGAAAAGGAGAGGCATGGACCCAGAGAGGTACGTGGCTCTCAAAGAGGAAGTGGACAAACTCAAAGCCAATGGGTTCATCCGCGACGCCCTCTACCCAGAATGGGTCTCTAACCCTGTACTAGTGAGAAAAGCGAATGGGAAATGGAGGACTTGTGTTGATTACTCGGATTTAAACAAAGCATGCCCTAAGGATAGTTTCCCATTACCTAGAATTGATCAGCTGGTCGACTCAACGGCAGGACATGAGTTATTATCATTTATGGATGCGTATTTGGGATATAATCAAATCCCGATGCACATTCCAGATTAAGAACACACCAGTTTTGTCACAGACATTGGACTGTACTGTTATGTAGTGATGCCTTTTGGGTTGAAAAATGCAGGGACGAGTTATCAGCGCTTGGTGAATCGGATGTTTAAAAACCAAATTGGTAGAACAATGGAAGTCTATGTTGATGACACGCTCGTGAAGTCACGGTAGTCAAACGACCACATTCAAGACTTGGCGGAGATGTTTGATATACTCAGGAATTATGGAATGAAAATCAACCCACTGAAGTGTTCCTTTGGTGTTGCATCGGGAAAGTTTTTGGGTTTCATTGTTAATGCACGAGGGATCGAAGCTAACCTAGAGAAGATTCAAGCTATCCGAGACATACAAGTACCCAGAACTATAAAGCAAGTACAAAGCTTGAATGGAAAAGTAGCCACGTTGAGTCGATTCATATCCAGGGCCACAGATAAGTGTATTCCCTTCGTCGATGTAATAAAGAAAGGAAAGAGAAATTTTGAATGGACGCTCGACTGCGAAGACGCATTCCGAGCTCTGGTAAGGAAATTGGAAAGTCCTCTGGTGCTGTCGAAGCCTGTAGACCAAGAAGTGTTGTATGTATACTTGGCTGTATCCGAACATGCTATCAGTAAGCTTTGGTTCGCGAGGAGGACCGAGTTCAAAAGCCGGTGTACTATGTCAGTAAACGTCTAACGGGGGCAGAAAGAAATTATCCCAAAATTGAGAAATTGTCCTACTGCTTGGTGATTGCATCATGCAAGCTACGTCCGTACTTCCAAGCACACTCGATCAGTGTTTATACCGATCAACCCTTACGACAAGTACTCCAACGACCAGAAACCTCTGGAAGGATGTTAAAATGGAATATCGAGTTGAGTCAGTTCGATATTACCTACCTACCGCGAAGGGCCATACAAGGACAAGCACTAGCAGACTTCATTGCTGAATTCACCGTGTCAGACGAATCAAATGATTATTATGTCATTCTGCCTATTCGATGGAAACAGTACACTGATGGGGCATCCAACAACCGTTGTTCTGGGGCTGGTATAATTCTTGTGACTCCCGAAAACAGATCAATTTATTACGCTTTGAAACTCAATTTCCCAGCCACAAACAACGAAGCTGAGTATGAAGCATTGATTGCTGGCTTGAAACTTATTAGGGAACTCGGAATAAAATCGATTGAAATTTTTTTCGACTCACAATTGGTAGTGTACCAAGTCCGTGGAGACTATCAAGCAAAGGGGCAGAGACTCGCCCCATACCTTGCACGAGTTCAAGAACTATTGGCAGACCTTCAATACTATGATATTTCCCATGTCCCGTGCGAGCAAAACAAGGAGGCCGATTCATTGGCAAAGTTCGCAAGTACAGGCGATGCACAGTAGATGGGCTTAGTTCCCGTCGAAGTTTTACAATCTCTGAGTATAAACGAAATGGAGATAGATTTTTTTCTAGAAACAGAAATTGAAAAGGAGTCGTGGATGACCCCATTCAAACAGTACATACTACACGGAACCTTTCCCGATAGAAAGAACGACGACGACAAGTCATTCGTAAAGCTTCAAGATATATAATGCAAGATGGAATACAGTATCAAAGGGGGTTCTCGGTTCCCTTACTTCGGTGCATCGCCCATGATGAGATAAGACGAGTTTTGATGGAAGTGCACGAAGGAGAATGTAGCAACCATACTGGGGGGCAAACACTCACAAAAAAGATCCTCCGCTATGGATATTATTGGCTAACTGTAAATCGGGATGCTGCAGACTACGTGAGAAAGTGCGACAAATGTCAAAAGTTAGCGAAAATCCCAAGAGCTCGGCCAACGGAACTCACGCAAATGGTTAGTCCTTGGCCATTTGCGATTTGGAGGATCGATATAATCGGTTCCTTACCTATTTCTAAAGGTGGCGCAAAGTATGCAATTGTTGCAGTTGATTATTTTACCAAATGGGCGAAAGCCGTGCCCTTAGCCACAATCACCACCAAAAAGGTCATCAATTTCGTCATCCGAAACATTATATGCCATTTTGGCCTCCCACGAACTATTATTACAGACAATGGAACTCAATTTGAAAGTAGGGAGTTCAAAGATTTTTGCCAAAAATATCACATTGAGAAAAAGATTTTCAGCGGTCGCTCACCCTAAAACAAATGGACAAGTGGAAGTCATAAATAAAATAATCAAGTCAATATTAAAGAAATGTTTGGAGAAGGCCAGAGGCAAGTGGGTGGATGAGCTTCCGATGGTGCTCTGGACTTACAGAACCACCCACAAGTCTGCGACTGGTCATACTCCATTCACCTTGGCCTATGGCACTAAAGCTGTAATACCCGTCGAACTTGAAGTTCCTTCTCATCGGGTAACCTATTATGATCACAAGACGAATCAGAATCTCTTATTGGAATCACTGGACTTTGTTGATGAAAGACGTGAAGAAGCTGATTTGAGAGCAGATGCACATAGGAACAGAATTGCTCGATATTATAATGAAAAAGTCTGACCAAGAAGTTTCGATGTGGGCGATCTTGTTTTGAAGCGAGTCTTTCCGGCCCCATCACATATGAATCCCACATGGGAAGGTCCATATGTCATCGAACGGAAGCTTGGAGAAGGAACTTTCCAACTAGCGACCGTTGATGGCGCGACACTCCCCCGAGCATGGAATAGCGAACACCTACGCCGTTACTACACTTAGCCTAATTATTTCGCATTTTAGTTGTAATTATTTCCATTTTATGTTCCTTTCGTTGTTTTTAGTTGTCAGCATGTAATAAGACAATTTAGTTTGTTTTTATTTGTTATGATCAATAAAGGCTTGAAGCCATCTTTTCCACGAACTATTGATGTTACCATATGGTACAATTCTATGATGAAAATTAAATTTCGTTATTCTGTTTGGCGTATGAACGCACACCCAAACCTGAGAAATCTCTAAGTCCCTAGAGTGTGGACTAGAGTATAAATGACCCAAAAAAATCTCTAAGTCCCCAGAGTGCGGACTAGAGTACTCTGAGCCCCCGGAGTGCGGACTAGAATATAAACGACCTAAAAAATCTCTAAGTCCCCAGAGTGCGGACTAGAGTACTCTGAGTCCCTGGAGTGCGGACTATAGTATAAACAACTAAAAAATCTCTAAGTCCCAAGAGTGCGGACTAGAGTACTCTGAGTCCCCAGAGTGCGGACTAGAGTATAAATGACCTAAAAAATCTCTAAGTCCCCAGAGTGTGGACTAGAGTACTCTGAGTCCCCAGTGTGCGGGCTAGAATATACACGATTAGAAAAATCTCCAAGTCCCATGAGAGCGGACTGGAGTACTTTAAGTCCCCAGAGTGCGGACTAGAGTATAAATGACTTCGAAATCTCCAAAGTCCCCTGAGCACGGACTGGAATACTCTAAGTCCCCGGAGTACGGATCAGAGTATAAGCGATCCAAAAAATCTCCGAGTCATATGGAAGTGAACTAGGGATTATGTAACTCACAAGTTTTCGGATTTCGACTACAAGTTATACAGTGAGTTGAACAACAAAAGTCATTTAAAAGAAAAGGAACGAAGTTTTATTCATCAATTCAAAATGAAGTCCTACTACAACTCTCCCAAACTCGGGGGAAAAAGTCTATCTACAACGGCTATGAAAATAAATAAAAATGATTACATAATCCAGGCTGATTCTCGTTGAACGAGCATAATAGTTATTTCTTTGGCTTCTTCTCCTTCTTCGATTTCTCAGACGACTCCTCCCCCACGCGTTTTCTCTTGGACGTTTTGCTCACTTGAGAAAGGGTGTTAAAGGAAGGAGGAACTTCTAATGGCCTGGTCTCACCTGGAATAATAATCTTCAAAGGCCTATTCAGTGGGTCGTCGAGTTCTACCACTTGAGGCTCGGCCTTAATTTCGGCTTTCTTTCTCCCCTCTTCAGTGACCTATTCCTTCATGCTTAGCTTTGAACTGTGTTTGGAGACGCCAGTAATTTCAACTTCATAATGTTCCTCGATGGGCGTCGGATCGTCGGATTTGTCTTCGTTAAGCGCCTCAATCACTTGAGCGTCGGGTCCGGGAGTCTCTTCCGCTTGCGTTGTTTCTCTCGTTCTCTCCTCCTTCTCCGTGGCGGCATCGCTCCTTGGAGTAGGTACGGGATCGGGATGACCTACGTGGAATCATAAGAAACAAGTGTTAAAATACATTTATCGCTTGCTGAAAGCAAAGACCCTTTGGACTTTGAAGGGAAAGTTTTGTACCCGTCTCTGGTTGGCTCTCGACTGTTCGGGGAGTTTCGCCTTCTGGGATAGGAGATAGAACATGAATACCAAGACCGGGATCTTCTGGGTCATACCCAATGTGTTTTTCGAAGGGGTCAAATGGTAGGCGATTAGTCGGTTGGGTAAGGAAAGGAACTGTAGACTCGGCTCCAGACGGGCCGGCAATGTCACTTTTTTCCTTTGATGAAGAAGAGTCTTTGCTGAAAAGAACCTTCACAGCAGACAAGTCTGAAGGCTCGTTCCCCCAAATGAATTCCTTTACCAAAGCCCCTTCATCAATCTCTTCTGTTCCCGATTCAACTTTATTAATCTTTATAATAGTGTCCCATGCCTCGGCTAGAGATTCGAGGTAACCCTCGCCAAGAAAAGTCAAATCCCGATGCATGAGGACGCGAGCGTTGTATTCTGCTATAAGCAGGTCGAACAAGCACTTGATCTCCTCCCTGCCGACCTCGGCAGCTGCCTCAAGGCGCGAATCGATATCAGAGAGCGCCATCTTTTTACCTTCCTCACGGGCTATCACCTTCAGTGCTTCGGCTTTGGAAAGCTCCTCATCTAGTTGTGTTTTGAGGAGTCGAGTGGCAACAATCTCGTTGCAATATCGTTGGGACTCCTCCTGAGCGGCTATTTTCTCTTCCTTCTCCTTAGAGAGTAGCTCTTCCAACTCTTTGATGCGCTGAGCAAAGGCATCTCTCTCTTTTTGAACAAAATCTTTCTCTAAAGCTAAGGCCCCGCAACGTTGAACTGCTTCGTCAATTTCTTTCTTATGTGTCGTCTCCAGACAATTAACGGCCTCTGCTATGTCTTTAGCATTCTTTTGGGCAGCTTAGAGTCGAGACTTGTATGAAGAGAGCTCTTTATCCGGAGCTTTAATGATGTCTTTGTCATGAATAGCCTCGAGCTTCAGACGATCGATTTCATGCTGACGCTCAATAGAGACTTCCGAGACTTTTTCAACCAAATGGACGAATGCGTCATGTTGAATGTAGACGTCGTTATTACATGCAATGGTGCTTTGTTTGATGTGTCCCGGAATGGGATGGATCGCCGAAAGGAACTTCAGACCATCAAAGCATATCTTGGGGAACGTAGCCTTGAGCTCGGCTAGCTTTTCCGATACCGATGGATCTTGTGCAGGAGTAGAAGGAGTTGGTTTTGAAACTACAGTTTTCTTGTGAGGCCTTGTGCTGGAAGAGCTTGAGTGTTGATCGTGGGGAGTATCGGACTGGGACCCTTTGTGGCCAGATTTCTCCCTACCTTGTTCCGAGTGAGAAGGAGAATCGTAATGAGATGAAGGCTGATGGTAAGTTTTCCTTCGGGATGACGAATCCCGGGAGCGGTAATCTCTATTGTTGTCATCATCTATATCCCGACGTTTTCCAGAGCTCGAATCCTGCCCAGAGTGGTGGAATATAGAGGACCTGCGCAGGCGATCAAATCCGTGAGAGCATCCCATATCACCTGTACAAAGTCAAATGAGCATGAGTTATCAAAGTCGCATAATAGCTGAAGGTTAAGTGCGGAGTGTAAAGTGAGTGTGGTTGTGTGTGCCCTAGTGTTTCCCCTCGACGGACCAGCTTTTTTGGCTTTCCTTATCGGAGTCTTCTCGCCCTAATTTTGGACTTGAGCGCCTTCATTGTCTTTCACGGGCGAGCAAAGCTTCAGGGCTTCCGGATCGTCGAAGCCATAATTAAGCAAATCGTCGGGAATAGTGAGGTCCGATAAGCCTTTCAATGAACTCTCTAAGTGTTGAGGAGAAGGCTCTCTCTCTACTGGAATGATTGTGACCTTAGAGGTTCCGCCCGCTATCTTTTTCCTCAATTTGTAAGCCAATTTCTTCTTTCCCTTTGAAGGAGGAGGCGTTACTTCAATGTCGTGTACCTCAACCACCGGTTCCAGAGTGGGACTGACATTTTCACCCGATGCTTCGGGCACCTTAGTTTCTCTAATCTCGCCCTCCTCAGGTGTGTCAGGGGCACCGTGTGACGAAGGCCTAACTTGCCTTTTGCCTTTGTCCAAAGCAAGTCCAGTTGTAGTGACGCTGTAAGGAAGACTTATTCGACGACCTTCCGCCAACAACCCAAATTTTGAGAGTGATTCATTGGAAATGATGGATCTGATGTCCCGATCTTCTACGGGAACAGCTCGGATAGCTTCGACGCCCTCAGAGTACCCGGAGCCTTCGGGACGTAGGCTGATACCTGTAAAAGTCGAGAAAGGGTTTAGAAAAATACACTTCCTGGCTCGTACGACTATTGATCTATAAAAGGAACTTACTCGCTTCCAGCCATCTCCTCGCAAAACCAGGGGGAAGTGCACGTAAAATCACTCTGCTTATATTAGGCAAATTTGCTCCATGCCTCTGTGAGGATTTGGCACTTGCTGTGTGGCTCAAGGAATACGAAGGATGGGCTGTCGGACCGCCTCTTGAAACGGTAAATGTAGCAGATATCGCCAGAAGTCGGGAGCCCGAATAAAATGCTTATGAAAAGAATGCACGTGCCGTATATGAATGCGTGACTGTTGGGATGTAACTGTGCTGGGGCGATCTCAATATATTGCAGCACGTCGAGGAGGAAGGAGTTGAATGGTGGCATGCTACCAACCCAGCACATAAACTTCTTGCATGCAGTATATCCGGTTGGGGGCAGGTGGGGACGATCTTGTCCTGATGGGACCAGTACATCATCAAAAGGAATTCCATGTATCGAGCATAGTCGGCGAAGGGCACTGTCATTAATTCTCGAAGCTTGAGAATCGACTGGATTGTCTAGAAAGATCGCTGCATCTAAGGCATCGGGAGCCAGATCAACAGATGCGATCAGGGGACTCGGAATATCTTGTACAGGAGTTGTCGATGGATTTGAAGTTCCAACCACTTACTATTAAGAACTTGGCCCAAATTTATCTGAAACTGTGGCTGAGCTAGAATTTCTAGACATCTTCAATAAATGTTGAATCTGATTAAACAACTGTTTGAACTATACTTGAAAGACAATCAATATTAGACATAATGACAAAGGTGCTCCCCCTGTGTGGTGTGTGGATTAGTGAAATTGTTCGAGAATAAGTGTCAGGAAATTAAAAGCTATGAAGCCGATGAAATAAAGTTAAGTATAAGCGTCCTGTGATGGTTTTTAGTTTTGAACTCCAAAGTTGGCATTATATGTCGAAGGATATTGTCTGTTTTTATCAAATTAAATTCAGATTTATAGTTGTTGAGACACTATCAATCTGGATTGGTCGATATGCTTGTTTGCTTAAGTCCTTGTCCTTGTTTTGTCACATGTTTAGGCATAGTAAGTGAGTCAAGTCAACATGAACTATGTTTGAGTTAGGATGGTTTTGACTATTATTGCCTACTTCAAGACTAAATGTCGAACGACACTCGAATGACTCGACTAAACAACCACCTAAACTCTCCTACACTCCCTCTTCGTCGTTCGGCATGCGGGAGTCATGCCGAGCCGCGGTAATACCAAGCCGCATCGCTTGACACTCTAAACCCAACACTCATTCACTTCTCTCCGGCGTTCTCTCTTCGCCGTTCGGCATGACAACACTCGTTTCTCTCCTGTGTTCTCTCTTCGCCGTTCAGCATGACTCATGTTTCTCTTCTCCACTTTCTCTTCATCGTTTGGCATGCAAAAGTCATGCCGAGCCACAGCCATACATTCTCTTCCAACTTGCACGCCATACTTACCTCCTTACTCCCTAACATCACTTCCATATGGAGACCACCGGGCCACCAGTTCCACACTTGGCCGGTTTTTCACTCGGCTACCTATACATCATCGAATTAATTAGCCACCAACTTTTCCCTTGCTCCCGGGTAACACTTCAACAACCTAACTCCCTCGCTCGGCAACCCAGCCAGAACCTATGTCCTAAAAGCCTCCAACACCCTCTTCCTTCCTCCTCTCCACCTAGCCCTAAGACATGTTCAAACCAAGATTCATTTTCTTCTTCCACACGATTCCTACTGTCCTTGATCTAACGAAGATCCACGAATTCGAATCTCATACTAAGTTTCCTAGTCTGGAAAAAGCATTTAAAAGAGAAGTTATTACCTAAGAGGGCGATCGAGGCAAGTGATCTGATTAGGTCCGAGACTAAAGATTGTTTAGATCCGACCTGGGGAAGAACTTTAAGGAAGGCTTGCTAGATTTAGGGTAAGGAAGGAGGATTAGCGAGGTAGCCGAAGTTCGGGAGAAGGAAAGTTGCGAATTCCTGAAACGAGGTAAAAGTAAAAGGGAGAAGAAAACGAAGTGTCGGCTTATATAGGAAGAAGGGGAGGTGAACAGGCATCGACCAGTGGAACCGGTCAAGATATCTCAATGGTTTGGCATACTTAAGCCGAGCGGCATGTGACTTGCCGAACGAGTGGCTCGGCATCCATATGCCGAATGGCTTCTTGTGTATGTAACAAAGGAAAGGAGGGAATGGATTCAGGGTTGCACCGCTGTGACCTTCAATAAGCATATTCAAATTCCAGGAGAAAGAATTGGATATTAGCTCGAAGCGTGTTCTATTGCCTCACACGACACACTTTGGGGGGCAAGTGTTACCCGAGTGATTGACCCGGTAACGTGAGGTTCACCAAACAAGTACATCGCACGGCATTCCTCCTCGCTCGGCACAGGAGCCTCGCTTGGCATACAAAGGTTCGTTCGGCACAAGACCTCGCTCGGCATACAAGGTCTCGTTCGGCACAAAGGCTCGCTTGGCATAGGAGCCTCGCTCGGCATACCAAGACCTCGCTCGGCATACAAGGTCTCGTTCAGCGCAAAGGCTCGCTCAGCACAGGACCCTTGCTGGGCATACCAAGACCTCGCTCGGCATACAAGGTCTTGTTCGGCACAAAGGCTCGCTTGGCATACCAAGACCTCGCTCGGCATACAAGGTCTCGTTCGACACAAAGGCTCGCTCGGCACAGGAGCCTCGCTCGGCATTCTTCCTCGCTCGGCATCCCTTGATTGTTAGCAAACCATCAAGTCCACAACAGAGTAAGAGCATTCTACCACTTTCCTCGGTTCTCTTGGGTGATTACTTCGAGTCGCTCGATGGATGACCAAACAGTTCTCGCCCGGCATTCCTCATTTGGCATGCCTCGTTTGGCATTCCTGGCTCGGTGCGTAGGGGTCACTTGCTGTGGGTTGAGATACCATGTTCCTAGGCCCTTGGGGGAAGTCCAACCCATCTTCGTCTATAAATAGAGGGGTAGGGGCATACTGCAAAGGGCCTTTTTTTTAGAACACGGGGGAGACTCTGCCATTTTCAAGACTCATTCTTTTTCAGTTAGAATTTGTGTTCGAGTGGTTGGTGTACGGATTGTATCTGTACTCAATTATTGAAAAAGCAATAAAGATTAAACTCAAAGTGGATGTAGGCAGTTACACCGAACCACCATAAATTTGGTGTTCTTGTTTCTTACAGTTATTACTGCATTCCACTGTGTTATTCCTCAGTTTTAATTTACCTTCTTCATTATATCTCTACACAAAACTCTCTTTGGGTGTTAGTGACCAATTTTGGTGCTAACACATGGAGAACCACCAACCTCCTTTTGCAATCTGGAACTAGAGTTACCATTAGTTGTTGAATTGCCTTTCTCTGATGCATTTAACTCCACTCCTATGTATTATAAATTCTGACTATTTGCATTACATTTGATTCTTCATGTAGATTAACTTGGACTATACTAAATAGGAGTAACATATTATTTTTCAATTTGCTTGCTTAATCCGGATTTACCACAAAAAAAACTGCAGCTTTGTATCTATTGAAAATGATTTATTTTGCACCTTCTCGATAAACTGCACATATCATGTATAGGTGTAGTAAGTTAGAAATAAATTTTGATTACTGGCTAATGCTTGAAAATTGAAGATAGGAAATTACCTATGAATCGATCGAAGATTCCATCTGACCCCATATCTCTCTGTGAAATTTGCCTTGAATCATAAAGTTCGAGTAAGTTAGAAAATCTCGCTGTAGAAAAAATAAGATTTGATATAGCCTTTTCCGTTGGAATCACATCGACTAACCAATGAGATTCTGCTTCTCGTTGCAGCAAAAATGAAAGTTCGGGTTAGCGTAGAATGCACCAGCTAATGAGATTCTGCCGTTGGAGTCACATCCGATGGCCCTCCATGACAAGCAATGGTAGAAGGCCCGATCTAGGTTCCAAGCGAGTTCGGAAGGGTTGCAAACTATGATTGAAAATTTGTGCTGATGTTAGCAGGGGTGCGAAGGTCACAATGGAGAAGAGGAAGAGGGATATTATTGACATGATTTGATATTTCATTTTTGGATTTGAGAAAAGGCGTTGCAGGAAAAAGAATATATTGAAAATCTAAGCAGGGACGCCAAAATTTTGAATTTGGAGTCAAATTTTCTGCTTTCGGGCCAAAATAAAACTTGTATATATATAATTGTTTGAATTAGAAATGGCATAAACAGCGATGTTGTAATTTTCGGCACTTTCTCGCATCTTTCGCTATGCGTGCACTTCATTTACTGTAGAAGAAGCAAAACCACTGAACGAAGCTCTTTTGGTGCCAGCATCATGATTGGATATCCCTACATCCTCTTTAGAGCACATATATTTTCATGGAAATATTTATTTGTAACAAAAGGAATCACTTATTGTTACATGCTACCAATCTCATATATATGCTCATCTCTTTTAGAATATCTTACGATGTGAGACTAATAATAATCCAATCTACGCATCTACTCTAATACGATGCGAGTCACACCTAATAGATCTCCACCTTGGTGCGCATTTTCTCAATGCAACTTGAAGTTATACAGAGCCCTCAAACACTTGGATAAGGTCGCTAATGCCTCCCACGGTATAGATTATGTCGCTATCACCTCTCGGTAGTTGGACCAAGCTGTTTTTACAAAGAGTTCTATTTTCCACGGTTGGAGCAGCTCACGTTCTAACTTATAACTCCACCTTAATGAGAATCCTGAGCTTAAACCACATGTTGGAGCATACTTAGGTCAACTATGCATCGTATTGGTTCCCACGAACCATCGGCTCTGATACCATATTGAAATTTTTGGCACGTCCACGCATCTCACTTCATTTAGAGTAGAAGAAGCAAGACTACTGAACGAAGCTCTTTTGGTGTCAACGTCATGATTGGACATCCCTACATCCCCTTTAGAGCACATATATTTTTATGGCAACATGTATTGTAACAAAAGGAAACCCTTGTTGTTACATATTACCAATCTTATATATATGCTCATCTCTTTTAGAATATCTTGCGATGTGGGACTAATCATAATCCAATCTACGCACCCACTCTAATACAATGCAAGCCACACCTAACAATAAACACCATGAAAAGTAAGTAGTAGAGATTAAATGAAGAAAGTAAATGAAGAACAAAATAAATCAATCAAAAAACAAGCATATACAAATTTATAGTGGTTCGGCAATCTTGGCCTATGTGCAATTGAATGTTTTTATTGCTTTTGTACTAGATTTTGTGATTGCAAGTAGGAGGGATCTGTAAGGATCTTAAAATACAATGGATTTTTCATGTAGCAGCAGTGTCCAGATCCTTAGAATGAAGCATTGCCCATGTATTTATAGGGGTAAACGACCAAATATCTCGATGATATTTCGCCTAGGTTTGGTGATCAGTACCAATCCCTATGTATGCATCATAGGGTCTTGCGACTTCTTGTGTTGGCTCGTCCTGATGTTGGTTTTATGTTTCCAAGGTTGTTTTCCATAGTCGCCTAGGATTTTTTTGGTCCAAGCGATGGATCTACAGAAAGTTGAATTACTGTTTTAGACTGTATATGGAGATTGTCAATAGGACACATAGGAACTCTAGAACAACACTTGAATCAGGCTCTATGTAGATAGAGAAGATTATCGTATGAGTAGGGGCTACTTTGGGTGTACCCTTAGGGATCGGTACCTATTCCTATGTATGCATCATAGAGTCTTGTGACTTTTTGTGTTGGCTCATCTTGATGTTGGTTTTATGTTTCCAATGTTGTTTTTATAGTCTCTTAGGTGTTTTTTGGTCCAAGTGATGGATCTACATGAAGTTGAATTGCTGTTTTAGGCCATATATGGAGATTGTCAATAGGACGCATAGGAAATCTAGAACAATACTTGAATCAGGCTCTGTGTAGAAAGAAGAGTGTCATAGAATGGGGGCTACTTTAGGTGTACCCTTAGGGATCGGTATCGATACCCTGTGTAGGGTGGAGCACCAATCTATACTTAGTGTATTCCAAGATGTTTTTGACTCTAGTGCTCATAGAGATCGACATAGAATTGCATTAATCCAATAAAACGACTTTGGAAATAGGCGCTTAGCATCGAATAAGAGACAGTGATATTTCTGACGGCTACCAAAGAAAGACTGACGGCTCCAAACGGCCGTCGAAGACACGTGGACGTTCATGGGAGTGCAAAAAAACCATTGTTAGCCATCAGAAGCTGTCGAAATACGGCCGTCGCAAGCCGTCGCAAGCCGCCTGAAAATTTCAACCTATAGGCCGGCGCTAGTCGTCGGTAGCCGTTGGAAATTCTGAAGCTGTTTTTTGCATTTTCTGATGCGTTCTAGCCTACTATACACAATCCAGAAATATAATATATTCACACACAAGCACATATCCAATTCAGATATTCAATATAATAGCAAATCATATAAATATAATCAAATCACATAAAGAAATAAACCAAGTATAACTCGCATAAAATCAAACCAGCACTTCGTTAACATAATGTACATACATCTCATTGTACAAAATACACACCGTGGAACATCAACTCCCCACCATCAACTCCCAAATTTCAAAATTACCATCACCAAATGTATCATCAAATAATATACACAACATTTCAAAGTATCCAACTCCACCAAGTCAATGTATCATCAAAAATTACTAAACAATGACGCAAAACGAAAAAACATACCTATCACTCTTGTTAATCACCTCCAGAACCTCTGGAACCAGCTGAAGATGGAAAGAGGCCACCATACTGTTGCACGTACTCTGCAATAGGCTGGTCCAGCAGTTGTGTCATCTCAATGGCCTACCGATGGTTTTGCTCCTCCAACTGCGCCGCCCTAGATCTCAACTCTACGATCTCTTCTAGATCGATCTAAGCTCTGGTTTGGCTGGTTGTCCTCTGTCTACCCTGCAATACTTATTTAATTTAGTAAAAGTTCAATTACTATAATCTTACTATCAAAGCTAAAGCATAATATGTTAGTTGTTATATCTATAAACTTATTATTGAAACTAAAGCGATGTGAAGTTCTTTAGAACTGAAAAAATATTAAATTGTTATATCTTAATATATTATTCATTACCACTTAATTGCCAAAGTCGTAATGCCTATTCCGTGAAGGTGGATCCATGACTAACTCAAAAATGACATCCTCCTCGTCTGTAGTCAGCTGCTCTCGACTAGTTTCCTCCAAGAGTTTCTGTCATTGTTCCATAAACCTTACCTGCATGAACAAATAAAAATACAGTTGAAATTAATAGCATAATATCTTAATTCATTATACTTTAATAATTAATAAAATTACTAATAGTATATAAACTAAAATATTCTTACATGGCTCTTCCTGGATTTATCGTCATGCCATGTATAAGAAACTGTCCCGTCTGGATTTACATGCTCGACGACATGAGTATAGGGAAATACATCCATGTATGATACGAGACCCTACGCCTCAGCTTCCTGAAATTGATTATTATGTACTATCAATGTATATTCAAAATTATACAGCACAATAACTATTTACAATTGATTAACCAATTTACCAACTCTTGGCGATATTGTTGGAACGACTTGGACCCTCCTCGATGAGTGATAGGATTTTTGTTCATATTTGTAGAGTTTCTTTGTAACTCTGCCTGTACATTTAAATAAACAATACATTATTTACTTACCAAATATTTTCTGATATTTACATATCAATCAAATAATTAATAAAAGTTTAGTAGACTTACCTTCGCTTCATCACTATCCCAATGCGCCAGCCACCCTTCCCACACACTCGCTCCCATCCAGTTCGGCTTCTCCCCTTTATGGTTCACAGCCGACATAGAATCCTGGTAATTCTTTCTCATCTTCTGCATCCAGTAGTGTCGTACCAACTGCAGGTCATCTGATTATACGTCGATTATGGCCTATATTTCATGATAAACAAGTGATAAATAATTAAACAATAAAAAATGAATAATAAATAAGCGACAAAAAAATTAAGAATGGAAACAGAAGATTATACTTACAATGAAATTCTGCCATATACACTCAATGATGTAGGAAGCGATATTATCCCACTTGGACCAACAAGCCGTCATCCTACTTTTGTACGAATCTCTAGAAACTGATAGAACTACAGCTGATGGTTGTAGGTCAAACCTCTTGTGTTAAATATGATACAGATTATTATATCATATACAAAATATTTAAGATGCTAAAAAATTTAATATTTACCTCTCTGCTCTAGGTACCAGATACACAGCGGGACGATGTGGCGGCTACGATGGGCCACTGCCATCACCTCCTGATTAATGGGAAGAGCTCCTTCTTCTGGACGACATGATACCTGTCACAGACACATCATTTTAAAAGATAATAATAGCATAATAATGAAATATATTGTACAATAATGACATAAAGTACATAAAGTGCAAAATATACCTGATTCAGATTGGGTCTCATATTCCAACGATAAGCAGAATACATTGCATTTGTAACATAAATTGCTAAATAAATGACAGAAATGGTAATGACATAAATGACGTAAATGGCAATAAGCAGATTCGGTTTCATAAATGACATAAATTACATAACTTACAAAATAAATCTCATCAATTACATATATTGTATAATACATAAGAATTCAGATTCAGTCTCATATTCTCGTTATTTTCCTCCCTACTCTCAAATGCTTGTACCAAAACGTTTGATTCATCGTTCAGAGGTCCAAAATCAGCACGATCGTCTGTTATTATTATTTTGTTGCTTTGTTCAAGATCTTCCTGATAAGCTTGTTCGTCTAGAATATTATTCCCATCAAACGTAAATCTTGCCTTTGTTTTAAAAACTGCTGACCAATCTACTTTATCTCTTTTTAGAGATGGATAAGGAGCATAATAAACTTGCAATGCATGTTGACTAGTACAAAAGGATCGTACTTGTGATAATGCGATGTGTGATTTATTTCAATAAGATTATAATCCTTATGCACATTAATTCTAGATCCTAGAACATTGCTGAACCAATTGCATCTAAACAGAAAACATCCTCTATGGGTTGTGAGAAATATGTCGGTTGCAAATTTGAGTTAAAACGCCATAAAAATCATTTATGTGATTTTCTAGATCATCGCTACCTTTAACAAATACACCTGTATTATTATTTAATTTTTCTGCACCCTATTCTTTGGTGTTAAATTTATATCCATAGACTAAATATATTGGATATGTCTTGACACTTCTTTTTGGTCCCAACGCAAGATGTTTCAATCCTTCGTCGACCATATAATTTCTCGGTTCATAAACTACTTTGAAAACTAATAAAAAAATTCTTTACTGAGATCTCTGTGTGTCACTTTCAAAAATACTGCATATATGAATAAAATATTGCATTAAATTCTACAAGCTCATGCATTATTGAAATGAATAAATCAAAAATTATTATTTCATATTACCTAAAAATTGGTGCAACCTCAGCACAATTAAGAAGAATATAAGTGTGTACTACATGAAGATCTCTATCGTCTAACCATACTTATACACATTTTCCAAAAGGTCGACCATGTTGTCTAAAAATAGATAACATTGTTTGAGAGGACTCTTGTTCGTCGCCTTCATCATTACGTAGAACAATTTCAAATGATATGTTCACATGATCACTGAAATAGTGAGAGTAAAAGAACGAAGCTTCTTCTTCGATATAAGATTTACATATTGAACCTTAAACTCGTGCTTTTTGCCTCACTTTTTTCTTCAGATGACTCAAGTATCTATGAAAAATTAATTTACATTAACTTTAACTTTCGAATGTAATTAAATTAATAGGTAACATATTTCATACCTCTTGAATGGATACATCCATCCATATTGCACAGGACCTCGAAGTCGTGCTTCAGATGGGAGATGAATAGGTAAATGTTCCATTACATTAAAAAAACCTGGTGGAAATATTTTCTCCAATTTGCAGAGCAATATAGGAATATCTTCTTCAAGTTTACGTAAACGTTGCACTTTTAGCATAGTCGAACAAAGCTTTTTGTAAAGCAAACTAAGTTCTGTTATTACCTTCCAAACTTTTAAAGGTTTGGAATACAACGGGTATTTAATTTTTCATCATTATGTGACAATCGTGGCTTTTCATTCCACTCAATCTACCATTATTAAAGTCAACACATCTACAAAGATTTGATGAAATTCCATCAGAAAATCTTAATCCTTCCACCTATTTTAACACAAATTTAACTTAATTATTATCTAACTCATAGCACGCTTTGGGTTTTTTTACTGTCGTTTGGTTTCATATGAAGCTCAGGGCATTTGCATAATTCTTGTATATCGCGTCTTGATTTCAAATCGTCCTTAGTCTTTCCCTTGACATTCAAAATTGTGTTAAAAACATTATCAAATGCATTTTTCTCGTTGTGCATCACATTAATATTATGACAAAGCAGAAGAACTTTCTAATAAGGCAACTCCCAAAATATACTTTGTTTGCACCAATTCTGAATAGTCGATTTACCTGCAATTTCTGTTTGCACTCCAGTTTTATGTATCTTTAAATAGTCCCTTACAAGTTCGTATATGTCTTAGCTTGACCATATTGTTGGTGGTTGTCTGGTTTCTACTCTATTAGCTAAAAAGTTTTTTCTATCTCCTTTGAAGGGATGATTGACATGGAGAAAACATCGATGACAGTCAAACCATGAAATTTTCTTACCATGGGTAAAGAAAATGCCCATGTTTCTTCCATGCAATAAGGACAAGCTAGATGATCGGATGTACTCCATCCTGAAAGCATTGTATAGGCAGGAAAATCACTTATAGTCCACAACAAAAAAGAAAACACACGAAAAAAAAAATTCTTTGAAATGTCGTATGTTTCTACTCCTTCAGTCCATGGTGTTTTTAACTCCTCAATCAACGGTTGTAAATAAACATCGACTCCTTGTGTCGGATCGTCGGGGCCAGGAACGACAACAGTGAGAAGCATATATTGTGTTTTCATACACATCCACGGAGGTATATTATAAGGTGTGATGATAATGGGCTAAGATGAATATTTAGCATCAAATTAAGAAAATGGTGAAAAACCATCCGTACTGAATCCAAGTCTAACATTACGACTCTCTGCCGTAAAACTGGGATAGGTTTTGTCGAAATGCTTCCATGCTTCTCCATCGGCTGGATGTGTCAACGTACCTTCTTCCTCTGTTCTCACACTATGCCATCTCATATGAGGCACGGTTACAGAAGATGCGTATAATCTTTGAAGCCTATGAGTGATGGGAAAATAATGCATACTTTTGCATGGAACTTCCTTTCCCTTCTTTTTTCTTGGTTTGTACCTTTCCTCGTTACATCTTCTACACTTCCTAAGAGTGATGTCCTCTTTCCAAAACAACATGCAGCCATTTAAACATGTATATATTTTTTGATAAGGTAAACCAAAACCCAACATAAGTTTTTTAACTTTATAGTGATTTTCACACATTAAATTATCAGACGGCATATGTTTTTTTGCAGCTTGTACAATAGGTGTAATCCATCTTCGGTGATGTTGTATTTTGACTTCATTGCAATGTATTCTGTGGTTACTGATAGCTGAGTGCCGCTTTTAAAACCATCCCAAAGAGGTTTCTTAGCAGCATCTAATAACTCATAAAAATTTTTTGCTTCAGTGTTTGGTTCTGCAACATTTACATCGTCATCATCAACTTGAACCGTAGGGAACATTGATCATGTTGCATCTTCAACCATATTTTCTATACGGTTTTTCATAACAATTTCATTACTAGCAATCTCTAATTCAGACTCTGCAGAAGTATGTGCTACAACTTCTCCATAACGATCCCAAACATAATACTCCGGCACGAAACCGTTTTTGCACAAATGAACTTTCACGATATTAGGTAACAAATACTTCAGATGTTTACACCTACTACACGGACAATGAATTTCTGCATCGTTTCCGTTATTAATTAAAGCAAATTCAACATATATATTTACACCATTATAAAAATCTTCCTTTATTGAGCCTCTCAATCCCCTTCTTTGATACATCCATCTCCTCTGATCAACAAAATAATTGATCGTTATTTCTATTTAAAAAAATATGTCACAAATTCAAAAATAAATATTGGCCATTTTAGGAATTTTCATATTATTTTTCAATGTATTGATACATAAATTTATACGCATCAATTTTACCCCACTTAAGAATACAATATTGAAATGTTGGTTTATGGTTTTCTTTTTTGCTGGTCAGTCATCCTACTTCCCATTACAAACATAGTAAACACTTACATTTTGTACATTATTTCGTTTTAAACGATTCAACAAAATTTCGGCAGCACTTCCCCTTTGTTTCCTGCATTGTACACAAATGTGTGTACAAAGGAAACAAAAAAGAAAAGTGACGACGAAATTTTATGAACCGTTTAAAACGAAATAATGTATGAAATGTAATTGTTTACTGTGTTTATAATTTGTCCAATACAAGGACAAATCCAGCAAGTATTGTACCAGATGAATATAAATGTCCAATTTAAGACAAAAACGAATATTTATATAACGATCATGAATAATACTTGTCGGACGGGGCCAAAAACTCTCTAAGGGACGTAATAAAAAAGTAGTTTATACAAAAATTGGAAGTTTTATAGTTTATCTTCTTATTTATTATGTAATATATTATTGTTTGTAAATGGATGAAAATTTACTAATTTTATATATTTCAAAAAATTATTTATTTACCACATTATTCTGCGTATTTTATCGAATAAGGTTGCTTCAATATTGTTGTCATCTTCCAATGTAGTCAATTTCTTCTTAAGACTCGTGCATTCATTTTTATACAAGTCAAGATGTTTAAAAGCAATGGACATGGATGATTCTAACTCCGACTGAAGTAGAATGTATCTTTGTTTTTCAATAAGTAACTTGTTTTCAAGTTCTATGGCTTATTCCAATTAACATAAGACAATGTTAGAAACAACACATATATAATGGTTTACACATACACACAAAATCACAAATTATACATACTCTTTATAATTTCACGCTAATAAATGAAATAGGTATACCATGGGATACTATAAACCATTATTAGGCTATTAAAAATAATTAGAACCACTAATTAGCCCTAATTTATCAACTTATGCAAATCTAGATTTAGGGTAAAAATTAGATTTTTCGCTAAAATAAGTGATTATACCTGAGATTGAAAGCAATATAGAGTGATTAGGTAGCCGTGGAGGATCCAAAAACTTGAATTTGGGGATTGGAAGAAATTGGGTTTAGGGGTTGTACTCTTCTTTTTCATACCGAGGAATGAGGAAGAAAGGTCTCGGTTGAGGCCTATAATTCGCGAATTTGCGACGGCTTCCGACGGCCGCCGATGGCTCATTGGAAGCCATCGAAAACTGGCCATCGGAAGCCGTTGCTAGTTGCTGTCGATATTTCAGCCTTTTCTAGGCAGAAGATAGGGTCCACCCATGGTGGAATTGGGAGTTAGCACTGATCTAGAGAATATGGTCGATATCGATCCCCAACTTGGGTGGTTCCCTTGTTGTTTTGGTTTGGGTGGAATTTGCTTGCAGTCCAACCTGAGAAATTTGAGTGTGTGCTTGGGGCTCGATCTGAAGATCTCTGAGATTTTTGTATTCTAAGTTTTCCATTGTTTGCTTGGAGTCAGATCGGAGATTTTTTAGTGTTTGGTTTGAGTCATTAGGGTTTAGTACTGAGTTAGGTCCTAAGGATCGGTACCGAGTCCACTGTGGGTCACACTTCGGGTTTTTTTATGGATTGCTTTGGGTCTGATTCGGGGATTTCTCAAGTCTATTCTGCTTCGAGTCTGACTTAAGAATTTTGTGGGTTTGCTTCGAGTTGGCCCTTTCAAAAACATGAACTTTCAAATTTTCAACTTTTTCGCTCATTATTTTATATTTCTTTTTTCTTTCCATTTTATGATATTCCTAATGTCCTTGGATCATTTCTCCTGCATTTTCTCGTCTGATTCGATCATTTAAGACTGTTCGAATACTTCTTGGTCAAAAGGCCGGATAACACTTGCCTCATAAAGTATATCTTGTAATGAACATGATGTGCTTTGAATCGAGACAACTTAGGATTGCTGGAATGGATTTCACTCGGTACCTCTAATTATCGTTATCTTTTTGTCGAGTGGCTATCATGAAGAGTCGTATCTCTAACTGTCTGTTGCAATGCTTGGTCGATATCTGACATTGTAAAATCGAAATGTATTTTCTCGGCAATTCTCTATGCTCGGTTCTATTGAGCTATTTGATTGACTTAGTAGACATCGATTATCTGAATTTGTTTATTTTCATAAGTTCCAGGTAAGAATTCAATTCTTGTCAATTTAGGAAATTACATGTCGAGTATGAACCTGCTCTCGTACGTCCACGCACATACTTTTGTCATTGGCTCCCAAGCATGTTCATGTGCCTATAGATCATTGCTAAGTTTGTGAAATTGTAATCATAGGTTATTTTGTTTGTTTTTATCCTAGGGCATCCTTTCGGTCGTGGCTTAAGTCATATCGAACACTAGGCACGGGCCACAGTGTTAAGCTGTCATATCCAACTTTTAGGTGATTATACTCCTACCTCCAGTCTTGGGTTAATGCGGTTAGCGCATAGACGGTCGAGTTTCATCCTTATGAAGTTATAGTTTTCTCGTCGGTTCTAAGGTCTGAGTTAGTGAACGGGTGTTCAGGTCACATCCATCTTGACCTTGCACTCTCCCTGTTGGATTAAATGTAGGAGTTAGCGAATGTCCAGATCATAGATAGTGTCAGCTGATGGATGGTCAGATCACATCCATCTTGAGTTATGCTTCTGCTCCCATGTTAAGGGCAGAAGCTGGTGAGTGAACGATCAAGCCACATCCATCTTTATTTGGATGGTCAAAGTTAGCTAATGGACGGTCGTGTCATGTCCATTTTAATTTCATACTCTTCCCATCGGATCAAGAGAGGGAGTGGCTGATGGATTGTCGGATCACATCCATCTAGGATCGGACGGTCGAGTTATGTCTGATTTATAATTTTTTCTCTTCCTGTCATGTCAATGAAAAGAGCTAGAAGTTGGATGAACGGGTCATATCCGCTCTACTTTTGATGATGGACGATTGGATCACGTCCTTTTGAGTTTAAACTTCCCCTGTTGGGTTAAGGAAAGAGTTAGGAGATGTATGGCCAATCACATCCACTTATTTATTGTTTAAGCCCCTCATGTCGTATCAAGGGTAAGGGTTAAGTTGATGGATTGTCAGTCACGTCCATTTTGGTTTGAACTCCCCCTGTCGGGTCAAGGGATAGAGTTAAGTTGATGAATGGTCAGTTACATCCATTTTGGTTTAAATTCCCCCTGTCGGGTCAAGGGGTAGAGTTCAGTTGATGAATGGTCAGTCACATCCATTTTGATTTATGTTTTGGACCCCATGCCAAGGGCAAGAGTTAGTGCATGGATGGTCATGTCACATCCACGGTAGATTGGGTTTTGAGTCTGCCGAGCTCCAAGCAAGATGTAAGTGATCTGGAAAACGCCGAGTACGAGCTTTAGAGTGGATGGTCAAGTCACATCCACTTTTGGATCGCGTTCTTGCCCCCTAGTCAGAGGCAAGAGTTGGCTGATGAGCGATCGAGTCACGCTTGCCTCGGTAGAGCTCCATAAGTCTGATCATTGACCATGGACATTTGATGGGCACCTAACTCCGGGTACCTCCACACCTACATTATTCATATGCAGTATCATTAGAATTGGTCATGGTTCATAACAAAATTGCACAAAGGTAAAGTTGCATGGTTGGAAAGTCATTTATTAAAAAATTACAGAGTCTGCCTTATGAAATAATTCAAAACAAATAGGAATAAGTTTTATTCTCGAGCGAAATAGCATCGTAGATGCTCACTATTCCATTCCGCTCTAGCATTCACGGCTGGAAGATGACCGTCAGTGGTCTAGTTTATAATTAATCTCCTTTTAGGCTGCTTAGGTTCGTCAGCACTAGGAGCGGTCTATCCTCGTTAGGGATCAGATGTTCCTTGTCCACCATCCTGGAGGTTTTTTCACAAACTATTGGAACTTTTTCTTTCGGATCAATTCTTCGATCATATCATGAAGGTGTCTACACTCGTTCATGTCATGACCTTATGTCTTATGAAATCTATAGAATTTTCCAAACTTGCTCTATTCTTCAGTTGACTCTCTTGGGGCTAGTTTCATGTACTGCTCTGAGTCGCGAGTAGCTAAGTAAATATTTTTAGTTGAATCATTCAGTGGGGTTATGTATCATGTCTTGGGATTCTCGGTCATCTTCTAGAATCCAGGTTTTCATTTGGGGCTCCGCTACGACCCTTGCTCTGACCATAGCTCTTATTCTATACATTCACAGCTATGTTTCCTGAACTCGCTTCGAACTGTCTCACAGCAATGTTGCTTCGCACTTCTTTGGCCTTATGGCCTAAAGCATTGCCTCTCATAGTAAGTGTAACCTCCTCCTTGCGCAAGTACTGGGCTGCCTTGTTGTAAAATCGATCCAGAATAGCAGAAAGCTTTCCCGATAACCATTCGCCAAAGTTTGTATCTAGGTGGATCCCCCTGATCAAAGCCATCAAGATTATGTTGTCCCAAGGGTTGCTCACCTCAGTCACAGGGTATTAAAATTTGCAAAATGTCCTTGAGCGATTCCCCGGTCCTTGTAACAAGTTAGATAACGACATGACATCCTTGGGGCGAGTCCCATGCATTCTGAACTACTTAATGAATTTCCACACCAATTGATCAAAGGATGAGATGGACATTTGTGGTAGTCGAGTAAACCACATGGTCGCTACTCCTTCGAGCAAAATAGGAAAGCATCTGCACTTGACGGCATCCGTGGCCCTAGCAGAATCCATATACCACTCATACTTCATAAGGTGTTGTCAGGGGCTAGTTTTCCCTGAATATGACAACATGGTTGGTATATTGAATCTCTATGGATACTCTTCACGTAGAATGGCTTCAATGAAGGGATTTTGATTTGGGGAGGTGCCCTAATTGTCGTTAGTTTGGCATTGACTCTCTCTCACAAGTTGTCTCACCATCCCAGCCAAGTTCGGCTCTAGAGAACCTGCTGGGTTGTGGAAGTCGCAATCTATTCCTTGTGCTTGGCCCGGCAAACGATCTCGGTTTGTGCCTCATCTCATAAGTTCTCCTAGCTTCAGAAGAACCGTTTGCTAGGCAGCTCGGCATTCATTCCTTGGGGGCAATTTAGTAGAAAACTCTTGATTTTTGGTGCCCTACTCAGTCACAATTCGTCTGGATTACATTCCAATAAAGCTTGAAGTCCCATTCCATGGTGGATGGATTCGGTACCGGCCCGTATAAGGGGCGATCGGTACCGACCCTTATGCTTAGGTCAAGGTCGGTTGCATTCTACTACATAGAGGTTCCTACTTCATATGCCTCCATCTTTCACCTTCCATTTCCGTGGAGGTGGTTAGATGATGAGTAACTACATGATTTTGAGTATGGAGGAGATGGCTCTCTCCTAGTCTTCCTATGGTGAGTATTCAGTTGGGTCATCAAGTTTGTGTTCTCTTGGATTTGTCGGTTCAACTCCGCACGGCTATCCTATAGCTCTTTCATCATATGCTCAAAATCAATCCTGGTGATAGCATCTGAAGGATTTTGGACATTAACAACTTCTTATTGCGCATCTTCATCCTGGATGTGAAGGTTAGCGTTCTCTACCTCATCAGTAGCACTTGAGGAGGTAACAACTTTTTCTTTCCTAAAGGCCATTAAAGATAGCTTCTTGTAGACTTTGTTCAAACTTGAGTAATAGGGAAACTAGCTTAGAAGAAATTGTATCTCTTCCTTGGATTTTAGGTAATCCAATAGAGGCAAAGATTCAAATAGCCTGAGAATTGAGTCTCTCAGTGAAAGCACCAAAAATTTTGAATAAAAAAGGGCATAAACACCCAAAAAAGTAAGTAGTAAAGATTAAATGAAGAAAGTAAATAAAAACTAGAAGAAATCAAATGGAAAACAAGCACACACAAATTTATAGTTGTTAGGCAATCTTGGCCTACATCCACTTGAATGATTTTATTGTTTTTGCACTAGATTTTGTGATTACAAGTAGGAGGGATCGGTAGAGATCCTAAAGTACGATGGAGTTTGTGTGTAGCAGCAATGTCCAAATCCTTAGAATGAATCATTGCCCATGTATTTATAGGGGTAAACGACCAAATATCTCAATAATATTTCACCTACAGATCCTCAAGATGAAGACGAAGTCCTCAAAAAATTTTGGCCTCGGATCTTCTAGGATTGGGGATCCTAACCAATCCCTATGTATGCATCATAGGGTCTTGCGACTTCTTGTGTTGGATCGTCTTGATGTTGGTTTCATGTTTCCAAGGTTGTTTTGCATAGTCGCTTAGGTTTTTTTGGTCCAAGCAATAAATATACAGAAGGTTGAATTGTTGCTTTAGGTCGTATATGGGGATTGTCAATACAACACATAGGAACTCTGGAAAACCACTTGAATGAGGCTCTATGTAGATAGAGAAGAGTGTCATAGGAGTCGAGGCTACTTTGGGAGTACCCTTAGATCCTCTATGTAAGGTGGAGCATCAGTCTATACTTAGTGTATTTCAGGGTGTTGCCAACTCTAGTGCCCATGGAGATCGACGGAGATTTGCATTGATTCAACAAAATGACTTTCAAAATAGGTGCTTAGCATCGAGTCAAGGATGTAGGCAATAGATAGGGTTCACCCAAGGTGGAATTGGGAGTCGGTACCGATTCGTAGAGTGTGGTTGGTATCGATCCCGAACTTGGGTGGTCCTCTTGTTGTTTTGGTTTGGGTTGAATTTTCTTGGTGTCCAACCTGAGAAATTTAAATGTTTGCTTGGGGCTCGACCTGAAGATCTTTGAGTTTTCCTTTGTTTGCTTGAAGTCGGACCCAAGATTTTTGAGTTTCTGCTCCAAGTCATTAAGGGTCGATACTGAGTCAAGTCCAGAGATTGGTACCGAGTCCACTCTGAGTCGTGCTTGGGGTTTTTTTATGGATTGATTCGGGTCTGATTCGGGGATTTCTCAAGTCTATTCTGCTTTGAATCTGACTTGAGAATTTTGTGGGTTTGCTCCGAGTTGGCCCTTCCAAAAACTTGAACTTCCAAATTTTCAAATCTTTTCACTTATTTTTTTATTTCTTTTTTCTTTCCTTTTTATGATATTTGCACGTTTGATTCGATCATTTAATTCTGTTCGAATACTGCTTGGTTAAAAGGCCGGATAACACTTTCCACCAAAAGTACATCTTACAACAAAGATGATGTGCTTTGAATCGAGACATCTTAGGATTGCTAGAGTGGATTTCACTCAATACCTCTAATTGTCGTTATCCTTCTGTCGAGTGGCTTTCATGAAGAGTCACATCTCTAACTGTTTGTTGCAATGCTTGATCGATATCTAACATTGTAAAATTGGAATTTATTTTCTCAGCAATTGTCTATGCTCAATTCCATTGAGCTAGTTGATTGAATTAGTAGGCCTCGATTATCTGAATTGGTTTCTTTTCCATAAAGTTCCAGGTAAGAATTCAATTCTCGTCAATTCAGGAAATTGCATGTCGAGTATGCACATGCTCTCGTACATCCATGCACATACTTTTGTCATTCGCTCCCAAGCATGTTCATGTGCCTATAGGTCATTGCCAAGTTCCATGAAATTGTAATCAAAAGTTTTTTGTTTATTTTTATCCTAAGACATCCTTTTGGTTATGGCCTTAAGTCGTATCGAACACTAGGCACAACCACAGTGTTAAGCTATCATATCCAGCTTTCAGGTGATTATACTCCTTCCTCTAGTCTTGGGTTAATGATGTTAGCGCAAAGATGGTCGAGTTTTGTCCTTATGAAGTTGCATTTTTCTCGTTGGGTCTAAGGTCTGAGTTAGTGTATAAGAGGTCAGGTCACACCCGTCTTGACCTTGCACTCCCCCTGTTGGATCAAATGTCGGAGTTGGCGAATGTCCAAATCATAGATAGTGTCAACCGATGGATGGCCGGATCACATCCATCTCGGGTTGTGCTTCTGCTCCTATGTCAAGGGCAGAAGCTGGTGAGTGAACGGTTAAGTCACCTCCACCTTTGCTTAGATGGTCAAAGCTGGCGAATGGACGGTCATGTCACATCCATTCTAATTTCATACTTCTCCCATCGGATCAAGGGAGAGAGTGGGCTGAAGGATGGTCGGATCACATCCATCTAGCATCAGACGGTTGAGTTACACCCATTTTATGATTTGTTCTCTCGAGTCAAGGAAAAGAGCTAGGAGCTGGATGGTCAAATCACATCAGGTCTATGTTCGATGATGGACGGTCGGATCACGTCCTTTTTTGTTTTAAACTCCCCTTGTCGGGTCAAGGGAAAGAGTTAGGAGACAAATGGCCAGTCACATCCGCTTTTTTATTGTTTAAGCTCCCCATGTTGGATCAAGGGAAAGAGTTAAGTTGATGGATGCTCAATCACATCCATTTTGGTTTGAACTCCCCCTTCAGGTCAAGGAATAGAGTTAAGTTAATGGACGGTCAGTCATATCCATTTTGGTTTGAACTCCACCTGTCGGGTCAAGGGATAGAGCTAAGTTGATGGATAGTCAGTCACATCCATTTTGGTTTTTGTTTTGGGCCCCATGCCGAGGGCAAGAGTTAGAGTGTGGACGGTCATATCACGTCCATGTTAGACTGGGTTCTGAGTCTGCCGAGCTCCAAGCAAGGCGTAAGTGTTTTGGAAAATGCTAGGTACGGGCTTGATAGTGGATTGTAACAACCCGAATTCTAGTGGGTCCTGATTTTTTGCAAAAATGCTAAAATTCAAGCCCACTAAAGCCCGAGTTGGGTATCTGGTATCCTACAAATAGGCAAAGAAAAATATATCAGAGCTCAAATAAATATCTCACAGCGGAACTAACTAAAATATAATAGTAAGTAAATACTTACCAACATAATAACACTTTCTAAACAAGTGTCTCGAAGCTGGGAAGTCTCTTCCATTTACCTAACATGTGGGATGTTATGAGGAGGGGGTCAGAACTAAAGTTCTGGTGAATGGACAAATTATACACTTCTAAGCTTAATTCTACATATATCGTTTTATTTCCATTTTCTGTTATATTAGGTTTACTGGGTTTATAATACTCTTTCCTCTATGCATGAATCGTACCCATCTACTCCCTAGTAGATTAAAACCTAATAACTAATATATATGTAGCTACATGCCCAAAGACCGCATCAGTCCTAGGTACTACCCATGGTACCTTCCGTATCCTCCTCGAAAAGGACTTCTTCGTCTTGCTCCTAGAACGTTCTGCAACTACATTTGTAAGGAACAGCTTCGTGAGGCCTACAATACAGATGTTCCATCGTCTACTATGAAAACGTAAAACTGCGTCCGCACTAGCTTATACTAGTGCTTGGACATCCACAATGTACCACCCAGTGCGTACCTTGAGGACTATACGTAATCGTTCTGTCTATCCCTGAATCCCATCAATAAGATCTACCTTATACGGAACTCGGTCGAGGATTTTCTATATCTATAAAGGTCCGCTTCATTAGGCCTACAGTATAGATATTCTACTTGGTCTCTCTCTTTTCTCATCGTCGCTATGGTCCCACGCAGCCACCCCTTAACTAATCGAAAGACCTTTAAAGAGTTAAGTGGCTGTGCCCTACTGCAAACAATCTAAACATCCAATTAGCTGCGCCCCTCACCCAATGTCTCGATAGTGAAAGAATCATTGGCCTGTTGGTTTAACTCTAGTCTTTCCCGAACTCGTTCTTGGTTGATGATGGCTTGATCTCTACATGCGACTATCCTTTTGGGTCCTGCCCACTAAAACCTACTCACAAGTCAGAGTACGGTGTCATACGAATATCCTACTCCATTCATCAACCTTTTGACTGCCTACAAAGGTCCGCTTCGTTAGGCCTACAATGCAAAAGCAGTCAAGGCATACTCTCTTGATGGAACAACTACATACCTGCCTTCGGGGGTGCAGCTTCGTTAGGCCTACCCAAGAGGGCCATCCTAGAGTACTCTCACGTCCCGTTGAAGTCTCTACTTCCTTCTAGCCCAAAATAACTAAGTTGGACGTGCTTCTTTTGTGCTTAAATCTGTGATGAACTACTTCGTTAAGCTCTTCATCTTTTGGGCTGCTCTAAATGCATCTTACTATTTTATTAGACCCTATGTCTAATCTTTTATTATGCATTTAGTTTACTTTTGTTATTTTTTTGGCTACTTGTTTACCCTGATCAGCATAAGCATGTCCTAATCTCACCTAATTATTGTGAGACCATCATTTCCTAACTAAAAGGGAATGCTGTTGGTATGGGCCATTCTTCTATGTTTGCTTATTAACTTAGTGTAAGTTTTAAAATAAGCCTTATCTGTTTTCTCAACCTATGTTATAATTATTCTTGCAATTGTTACTTCTATATTCTTTTATAATCTACATGTTATAAATATAATTGCGAGTGTCTGTTTTCTATTCTAGTCTGTCTTCTTTCATTATGATATTGAATCCTCTTTAGTTCTCTTATATCATACGACAAATCTTGGCTTGGGACTATGTCTGACTGTCACAAATTTACTTATCATAATAACTGCTTTGCTTTTATTCTACTATCTGCATAATAAATGCAAAATTAGACACATGTTGTTTATTGTTTCTAGTCTGGTCAAATAATTAACTTGATTTCTTCTTTAATTTCTTTAACGCTTTACGTTATTCTCTTCTATTCTAGGAAGTAGTTCTATTCTATTTGGTTGGTTACAAAAACTGTGCAAAAAATCCATTTTCATATTTTAATACTAAATATGCAATAAACAATAACTCGTAATTGCAAGATATTTCTTTTATTACTTCTTTAATTATTGGATAATGCAAAATACAGAAATGTTCCTATTTTACACTAATTCCATTTTCCTTTCTTTTTATTCTTGCAATCACATTTATCGTTATTCTTACAATATTAAACTATGGAAATGTATTCTCTTTTCTAAATCAACCAACTAATCTATCACTAACTTCCCAATCAAGTTATTAAACTTTTCCCTTTTATTTATTTTTCCCCATCTTAGCATAATTTACTGTAAATTTCTTACTTTTAGGCTTATGCCTTTCTCAATAACTGTTAAGCCTAATTTTATTCATATTTAATTGGACTTCTATCTTTCTTTTTATAAATAATAATTAAATATAATCTCTCTTATAAAATTTACAGTTTCAACATAACTAATTAATGGAACTAATTATTGAAAATAAATGCTGAATTAAATATTTAACGGGAATCTAACGATAATATATCATAAACGTAAAGATATATAATTCAAATCCACTCACCTGTCATCCTTAGCTTTGCTCCATGGCCTTCCTATATCCCCTTCTAAGGCGTCTAATATTTTTATTAAGAAGATCTTCTCCCTAGAAATATTTTCTACTTAAGGTTAATCCTCAGGCAATGAACCCAATTGGGATAAAATCTGATTGTGAGAAAATAGCTAGGCCTAGGGTTCTATTTATAGTGGAGTTTGGGGATCTCAGACCGTTAGATTTTAGGATTGAATCTGGTGCAACCACGTCACAGGCTTGCTGCGAATCGTTGGATCCAGAAAACAACGCTCGAGATTGCGCGAAAATCAAATTATTAAATGTTAACTTTTAACCGTTGCCTATTCATTCTAATTAATTTCCATCAATTGAAAATTTAATTCCCTTTATAAAACATGTTTATTTTGAAATTCAAACATTGCTAATTAATGTAAATTAATTTCCTTTAATATCTGATTTGATTAACATTGCCTACTAATATTAATTAATTACCTCTAATTGCTGATGTCAATTAATTTCCTTTATGACGCGCGTCTATTTTGAAATTTAAACGCGCATTATTTCTGGAATTTATACACACATATATTTATAAATAAATATATTTACGCACATTTACACGTATAATTATTTTTCGATATGGAACTTCGAACGTCAATAACTTTTTCATATGAAGTTCTTTCGAGGCATATTATATATGTAAATTAATCAAAAATCACCACGAACACATTGGTATAAGTTTCGAGCCATATTCTGACAATTCCAAAAATGCTTCATTTTCACCGTTTATAATTATTTGATTATCTAAAAATGGGGGGTGTTACATGGATGGTCGAGTCATATCCACTTTTGGATCGCGGTCTTGCCCCTGAGTCAGGGGTAAGAGTTGGTTGATGAGCGGTCGAGTCACGCTCGCCTCGATAAAGCTCCACAAGTCTGATCATGGACCATGGAGATTCGATGGGCACCTAACTTTAAGATCCTGCACACCTGCATTATTCATATGTTGTTTCATTTGAATTGGTTGTGGTTTGCAACAAAATTGCATAAAGGCAAAGTTGCATGGTGGAAAGTCATTTATTAAAAAATAACAGAGTTTGTCTTATGAAATAATTCAAAGCAAATGGAATAAATTTTATTCTCGAGCGAAATAGCATCGTAGATGCTCGCTATACCAATCCGCTCCAGCCCTTCACAGTTGGAAGATGACCGTCAGCGATCTAATTTATAATCAATCTCCAATTAGGCCACCTAGGTTCTTCGGCATTAGGAGCTGTATATCCTCGTTGTGGGACGGATGTTCCTTATCTACCAGCATATGGGTTTTTCACGAACTGTTGGAGCCTTTTCTTTTGAATCAATTCTTCGATCATATCACGAAGGTATCTACACTCGTTCGTGTCATGACCATATGTCTCATGAAATCTATAGAATTTTCCAGACTTCCTCTATTCTTCAGTTGACTCTCTCGGGGTTGGTTTCCTGTACTGCTTCGAGTCACGAGTAGCTAAGTAAATATTTTTCGGTTGAGTCATTCAATGGGATGTATGTGTCAAATCTTGGGATTCTCGGTCGTCTCCTAAAAGCCGGGTTTTCATCTTGGGCCCCGCTACGGTCCTTGCTCTGACCACTATTGTTATTCTGTACATTCACAGCTATGTTCCCAGAACTCGCTTCGAACTGTTCTACAGCAATGTTGCTTCGCACTACTTCGGCCTGATAGCCTGTAGCATTGCTTCTCCTAGTCAGTGTAACCACCTCTTTGCACAAGTACTGGGCCGCCTTATTATACGATCTAGAGTAGCAGGAATCTTTCTCGATAACCATTTGCCAAATTTTGTATCAAGGTGGATCCCCCTGATCAAGGCCATCAAGATTATGGTGTCCTGAGGGTTGCTCAGCTCAGTCACAGCGGTATTAAATCTTTGCAAAAAGTCCTTATGCGATTCCTTAGTCCTTGGAATAAGTTACACAACGACATGACATCATTGGGGCAAGCCCCGTGCATTCTAAACTACTCGATGAATTTCCTTGCCAATTGATCAAACGATGATATGGACATTGGTGGTAGTCGAGTAAACCACACGGTCGCTACTCCTTCAAGAAAAATAGGAAAGCATCTACGCTTGACGACATCCGTGGACTAGGCAGAATCCATGTGCCATTCATACTTCATAAGGTGTTGTCAGGGGTCAGTCTTCCCTCAATATGACGGCATGGTTGGTGTATTGAATCTCTATAGATACTCTTCACGCATAATGACTTCAGTGAAGGGATTCGACATGGGAAGGTGCCAGATTCATCGTTAGTTTGGCCTTGACTTACAAATTGTCTCACCGTCTTAGCAACCTTCGGCTCTTGAGAACCTACTGGTCGTGGTAGTCGTAATCTATGCTGTTTGCTTGGCTCGTTAAATGATCCCGGTTCATGCCTCATCTCCTAAGTTCTCCTAGATCCAGAAGAATCGTTTGCTCGGCAACTCTATGTTCATTCCTTTGGGGAAATTCGGTAGCAAACTCTTGATTTTTGGTGCCCTGGTCAGTCACATTTCGTCTAGATTGTGTTCCTATTCTAGCTTGAAGTCCTGCTCCTTGGTGGATGGGTTCAGTACCGACCCCTATAGGGGGTAATCAGTACCTACCCCTATGCCTAGGTGAGGGTCGGTTTCATTCTCTCACTTAGAGGTTCCTTCTTCATATGCCTCCGTCCTTTGCCTTTCGTTTCTCCGGAGGTGGTCAGATGATGAGGAACTGCATTATTCTGAGTATGGAGGAGATGGCTCTCCCCTAGTCTTCCTATGGTTAGTATTCAGTTGGGCCTTCAAGTTTCTGTTCTCTTGATTTTTCGATTCAACTCCGCATGGCTATCATGTAGCTCTTTCATCATATGCTCAAAATCAATCCAGGTGATAGTATTTGAAGGATTCTGGATTTTACAACTTCTTGCTGCGCATCTTCATCCAGATTGTAAAGGTTAGCATTCTCTATTTCATCAGTAGCACTTGAGAAGGCAACAACTTTGTCTTTTCCTGAGGGCTATTGAAGATAGCTTCCTGTAGACTTTGTTCAAATCTGAGTAGTGGGGAAACTAGCTTAGAAGAAACTGGATCTCTACCTTGGATTTTAGGCAATCCAATAGTAGGAAAGGGTTCAAATAGCTTGAGAATCGAGTTTCTCAGTGAAAGCACCAAAATATTAAAACCAAAAATGGCACAAACACCCAGAAAAGTAAGTAGTAGAGATTAAATGAAGAAAGTAAATTAAAGACGAAAGAAATCAAATAGAAAAAAAGCATACACAAATTTATAGTGGTTCGGCAATCTTAGCTTACGTACACTTGAATGATTTTATTGCTTTTGCACTAGATTTTGTGATTATAAGTAGGAGGGATTGATAGGGATCCCAGAGTACAATGAAGCTTGTGTGTAGCAGCGTCCTCCGGATCGTTAAAATGAAGCATCGGCTATGTATTTATATGGGTAAACGACCAAATATCTTGTTGATATTTCGCCTATAGATCCTCATTATGAAGATGAAGTCCTCAAAAAAACTCAGCCCGGATCCACTAGGGTAGGGGATCAGTACCGATCCCTCTAGGGGGATCATCGATCCCTCATAGGGTCTTGCAACTTCTTATGTTGGCTCGTCTTGATGTTGGTTTCATGTTTCCAAGGTTGTTTTTGCATAGTCTCCTGGGTGTTTTTTGGTCCAAACAATGGATCTACATAAGGTTGAATTGCTACTTTAGGTCGTATATGGAGATTATCAATACAATGCATAGGAACTCCAGAACAACACTTGAATCAGGCTCTATGTAGATGGAGAAGAGTGCCATAGGAGTGGATGCTACTTTGGGTGTACCCTTAAGGATCTGTACCGATCCCCTATGTAAGGCGGAGCACCAATCTATACTTAGTGTATTCTAGGGTGTTGCTAACTCTAGTGCACATGGAGATCGATAGAGAATTGCATTGATTCAACAAAATGACTTTGAAAAAAAGTGCTTAGCATCGAGTCAGGGATGTAGGTAGAAGATATGGTCTATCCAAAGTGGCATTGGGAGTTAGCACCGATCCCTAGAGTGGGGAGGTACCGATCCCCAACTTGGGTGATCCCTTTGTTATTTTGATTTTGGTTGAATTTGCTTGAAGTCTAACCTGAGAAATTTGAGAGTTTGCTTCGAGCTCAACTTGAATATTTACGGGATTTTTGTGCTCTGAGTTTTCATTTGTTTACTTGGAGTTAGACCCGAGATTTTTGAGCTTTTGCTTCGAGTAATTAGGGGTCGATACTGAGTCAAGTCCAGGGATCGATACCGAGTCCACTCTGGGTCGCGCTTGGGGTTTCTTATGGATTGCTATGGGTCTGACTTGGGGATTTCTCAAGTCTATTCTGCTTTGAGCCTAACTTGAGAATTTTGTGGGTTTTCTCCTAGCTTCTAAAAACTTGAACTTCCAAATTTTCAACTTTTTTCACTTATTTTTTTATACTTCTTTGTTCCTGCCTTTTATGATATTCCCAATGTCCTTGGGTCATTTCTCTATCATTCGCTCATCCGATTTGATCGCTTAAGTTTGTTCGAATACTACTTAGTCAAAAGGCTGGATAACAATAATAAAAAAAGAATTGTAAAAAAATAAATCTAAATGCATATGAAAGTAACATTTTAGATGTGTTCGTAGGCATAAACTAGCATATTAAATAGTTAGTAGTATCTTTACGTATAAATTCAAACATTTTTTTAGTATAGATTATTTATTACTAGTTATTAGTATCGTTACGTCAACTTAGAATTTTTGTTTGTTGTTGAAGAAAACTATAAATTAAGTTTGTTATTAATTAATATTTGCAAGTCATGTAAGAAAGTTGTTAAAGAAATCTAATTATTAAATATTAGTTATTGAATATTAAATATTAGTCTTAATTATTGATTATTAATTATTTAGTATTAATTATTAATTATTTAGTATTAATTATTAATTATTAGTCTTGATTATTAATTATTATTTAATTGTAATTATTAATTATTAAATATTACTTCTTACTTATTAGTTATTAATTATTACTTCTTATTATAATTAAATATTAATTATTAAATGTTAATTATTATGTATGTTTTATTAATTATTAACAATTAATTATTAATAGTAATTATTAATTACTAACTATTATATAATTAATATTAATTATTAAATGTTAATCATTATTTTTAATTATTAATTATATAATAGTAATTATTAATTAATAACTAATAATTATTAAATATATTAATTATTATATGTTAAATATTAATCTTAATTATTACTTATTAAATATTAATATTAATTATTTAATAGTAATTATTATTATTAATTATTAAAGTATTACTTCATATTTATTAATTATTGCTTATTACTTCCTAAATATAATTGAATATTATTTGTTAATTATTATGTATACACTATTAATTAATAATAATAATAATAAATTATTATATATTCAATATTAGTTATTAAAGGTTATTTTTAATTATTAATTATTTATTAAAAATGACTATTTTCAAGAAAAAGTCTTAATAATTAAAAGTCTTAAAAGTTTCAACTTTTTTATAAACTTTGAGAAAATATCAATAATTTACAACAGTCAAAACCAATACGTTATTATATATCTCTATTGCAACTGGCTAAAACAAATAGTTCTTGAAAACACATTTGGTATAATTTGCATGAAAATATAGTTGTTAAAAACTCTTTATTACCACTATCAGTAAATGACAGTTGTTACAAACTCTTTATTACAAATGTCAATAAAAGTTGGTTGTTAAAAACCTTTTATTACAACTATCGTTGTGCGCCAGTTGTAAATAACTAGTTGTAATATGGTATATTTGTTGTAGTGGTTAATGGGTAGTGGTGCATGACATGTACAGGCAGGGGCAGGAAAGTTTAATTTGGGGAAGATGGAGTTAATGATGGTGATTAACTAGTTAATATTAATTAGTGTAAATAATTTTAATAATATAATCATAAATCGTATTAAATTAATAACTTCTTCATACAAGGTCCAATCGAGATGCGGTCTTTTGCGCCGTGCTTGAAGGGGCAATATCTACGTGCTGGAACTGATTTTATCTAGTTTGAAGCAAGTGGAATTTTGAGTTAAAATTGAACGTCGTTCGATTTTAGATCAAACCGCGGCGCTTAATCATTCGTTGGAATTTCAGTGAGTTATCACACATCTGAATGAATACTATAGGATATATAGTAGATAATAAAATTATTGCTTTTGTGTTTAACTGATTTATTGGTTTGGTTTGGTTGAATTATGCTTTGAAAAGCGAACGACATTTAAAATGAAATATAGGGAATTTTATAGAGAAATCTGAATTTCTCTCTATTGTGATTTTAAATTTTAGTCATCTACCTGTTGATTTTAATTCCATTTATATACATGTTATATAGATTGTTAAATGTCAAAAATTTGGTAGTTTAGCCATATTGGATGTGACATTGGTATATGATAAAGGTTGAACCATTTTAGTGATAAAGGTAGTAATAGCATTGATTAAGTGCTATGGTAGCTATTGGCCTTGTTATAATATTTTGAAATACTATTAGTTGTTGTTTTGATTTGGAAGTAGTTTTCACTTAGAAAAGGATTTTAAAATGTGATTTTTTGGATTCCCGATGGTATTTTGTTTAGAAATGATTTTAGAACTTCTTTATTTTATTTCAACCTTTTTGTCAATCTTTTCTAACTTATTTTGAAATGTTTTCAAAAGTATTTTGAAAAGTATTTATTTTACAAAAATGTTAATATAATGACAAATGTTTATTTTATAAATAAAAGGGGAATCTATCTTTTAAAATAAGATAGAAATATTTTGGAATAAATATTTGTGAAATATTTTATATGAAATGTTATATAAAAAGGATAGATTTAGAAATGGTAATAAAAGAATAGTTTTATAAACAGTGTTTTTATAATAAAAGAATAGTTTTATAAACAATATTTTATAAATGGGAAATGTATCATTTTTATAATTTGGTATATTAACCCACATTTTTGGATTTATAGTAATACATGGAATGACCATTTTATGGAAAGTATTTGGTTCTATTTTAGAAACTGAAAGTTTATGATAAATTTGGAGATTTATAAATGAAATTTTATAAATAGAAATGAGTTTTATAAAAGGAATTTTATAAATGAATTTAGTTTTATAATTATTTTTGTAAATTTATAAAGGAGATTTATGAAGGAGATTTATATACGAGATTTTATAAAGGAATTTATAAATGATATTTCACAAAAGGAGTTTTAAAATTATACAAGGAGATTTATAAAGGAGTTGTAAAAGAGATTTATAAAAAGGGATTTTATAAAAAGGAACGAGATTTGATTTTCATAAATGACCAATTTAAATTACGGTGGTATGGAAAGTATTCTTTTCATACTTAACACCAAATTTCGAGGTATGGAAACTCATCTCTATCTTGAGAATTAAGAATGTGTGTCGAGGCAAGGATAGTTTTCTAACTTATATGATTTCATTGTTAATCGAGAGATAGTACCGTTTGAAAACGGAAAGTGGTGGTAAGTATATTTGGTCTAGTTTCTATACGATCCATTTACTTACACCAAAAGTGTTTGGGTTTATTTTTATCAGTGTTTTTAAATGACATTTGTTTAACCCAATTTAATATGGTTTTGGATTTTTAAATCTTTCTTAAGATTTGTTAATAAACATATACCATTGAGGTAAGTATATATGTACATTTCCTAAGTATTGGGAGTGTAGTGTTTTGTGAATATACTTATATGATTGATATAAGTATATCAAAAAGCTTTCTTAGTTTTGAAAGTGAAATGTTTTGTGAGTATACTGATATAGTTGAGATAAGTATATCAATAGTTTTAAGGTAGTGAAAAGTGTAGAGGGGGTTTGCGAATATATCTTTGGAAAAGTATTTTAATACAAGAATTTATAAAGTGGTTTTAATTAATGAAATGATTAATTAAAGAGGCTTAGTGCTTGCTTTATGCTTAACCATGCTTGGTCAAATATCTGGTTGATTTGTTTATTTATTGATAGTTAAATAACCGACCATCAAATGTTGGCCAGTTTTAAAAATTATCGTTGTCGGTACGGAGTGACCGAGATCAGATATATTATCCGAAAATCACTTCGAATAAGCATAAGCGTTCGAATTAGAGACATCTTGAAGATGATGGAATCGAAGATGGAGCTCTTTGAAGTGCAAGGGCAACTTGCTACTAATCCTAAGGGTGATTTCAAAATAGATGTAGTAGAAGTAGTGCCTTCAGCTTGTTCATATACTGAACAACTTATATGGATGAATGCTAGCACTGTATTGTTGTCTGGAGTGCAGTGTTGGCATTCCAAGTGGGATTGCTATATAAAAGGTAAATCGTAGCCTCTAGCCTCACAATTGGGAATGACTAAAACAAGGGATATGCCGCAATGGTATGTGGGTTGCACCTATTAGGGTATGGTCTTCACCTTTCTACATCACTATTTATGGATTTGGTATGTGCATGAGAGCTCTTTAGAAAAGGTTGTAAAGCAACCAGGGTGATGACGATAGGCAGCCCGGTCTTGCCATGTAGGGGGTCCATGTGAGGCCCTCAGCACATCTTTCTAAAGGTGTACTTGATGGGTGGTACCCCAGTAACCTTGTCATTGATGGAATCCATTCTCCAATAAGTGCCTTACGGGATTAATTGTATCCAACTATGCTAAAATGTGAGATGCAAGCATTTCGTCTGTTTTATATATTTATTTTAAACCCTAGACATTGTTATAATATCACTGGATTTTCTATTCGAAATGATTTGGTTATCGTAAGGTAATAACTCATCTGTGTTTATGTGCGATGTGGTCTTACAAGATACCTTTATTATAGAAAGGTTTTATAACAATAAAATCCATATGATGTGTCTTTCTCATGCTGGTTTACTAGACTGATCCAAGTGTTATTTTCTTATAATGCTCGCACCAGCCCGAGCATGTTTCCAGATTTACTTTTGGATGCTTTAGAGCTCTAAATAATGAGTTGGATGCCTCCAGGATGTACTTACGTATATTTTATTTCCGCTACATTGGTTATTGTATTCATCGACAATTGTGAGGACATGTTGTTATAACTGTCCAAGCTGACGATAGATTAGTGTACTCTAATTGATGTATCTATATTATAGTATTCTTTTATAAAGATTTGTTGTGTATTATATATTACTCTTCACTATGTGAGATTCTGTTCTGCCTTTTTTTCCCTCCAAAATTCTATCTTTCGGACACTTGGATGTTCGGCACATGAATACCGTGAATGTAATAGTGTCGACTTTTAAGGGTTGAAAAGATGGATCGTTACATATATATAAGCAATGGAATGATTTCGATTAAATGCAACCACTCAGATAATCTAATTTATTTACCACAAAAATCTATAAAAAACAGTCAAATCAAGATATCTTAATATAGAATGTTCTTTGTATTTAAGTACAATCTTAAACTTATACCTTTGTTATGACTAGTAGAAGTTAAGAACTAAGTATTCTAAGAAAAATATTTGACCCTTCTTAAGGCATGTTTATGTTGATGACACCAACACCACCATCTTCAAGGGTTTAAATGAATCGCATCACCTCCTGAAAATCCTTAGCACATTTCAAGCTCATCGATTCCTTTGTGCATTTTTACCATTTCATTTTTCATACCATCCACATCTTCCAACAATATGAAACGAACAAAGAGTAAAATAAAATAAAATAAAATAAATTAAAAAAATAAAAATCATTTTTATAAGTTCATGTTAGCCCTGAAATTTAGTCGGTAACGAAATAAAGGCAACTTAATACATATTAGGTTAATTTTAATTAATTCAGATTTTAATTTTCTCCTTCTAAAAAAAATAATTCTAAAATTATACTACTTCAAGCATCATAACTCAAATCCATCAAAACATATCACTCCATCACCATCAACCAACTACTGTGCAACCCGTGCGTTGCACATAGTAATGTTGTAAAATATAGTATTTATACTTTTAGTGTTAAAATTAGAACTTTGTTATGCAATGTACCATAAATTCAGTGAAATAAATGAATTATAAATAAAATTATTATTAATTATGTATAATTTATGTTATGCTGCTTATATATCTTTATAACTGAGTAAAAAAACCAATTTTGTCATTTTTGTTAATATGTATATGGTATGTTGAAAGTGACATATTTTAATGATCTATTAGATGAATTAAAAATATTATTTACTGGTTTTTATAAATACGTTCAATTTAAAATAACATAATTAGTTTGAATATCTAGACTTGAAGGTAAATAGTATGAAAGAATTAAGAAGGATTTTATAGAAATTTAATATGGAGTTATTTGAAGTAAAAAAACAGAAATTTGTAATGCAGCGTATGGTAAAATTTTAAGATAAATGATTGTAATTGTTTTACAAAATTAACTTTGTCGTTATTGTTTACATATATTATTTAATATATTTGATTTATAAATCTATATAGTTGAAGCGAAAAAAATAAATTTACCATTCTTGTTAATATGAATATGAGTATATATATATTGATAGAGTCAGGGTTATGCCTTAAGAGCAATTATGTAATTAGTTGCATACGTCTAACTCAATAACCAATCTTGTTCGAAATAAAAGATGCTTTCTTTTTATTATAAACTTGATATAATATGTTATATTAATTAATTAATTTAATTAAAAGTATATTTAATACATAATCCATAAATGGTATGTTTCGTGATAGTAATTACAATGCATTGTAACCATGAGTGATTTATCATAATAAAATAAACATACCGTTTTAAATATTTCTAGTCAAGATGTATCAAAACTGGATATCGATGCATCCCTTGAGACTAGAGTACGTAACGCTCTCCAAAGTTGGGCAGTGTATTACTCATGACTGCTAGGGGCACCAAGGGATTACATACTGATAGTTATTAGATGACTATGGAATTACTCACTCAATAGTTTTATGTTGGTTAATATAACTAAGGTCAAACAGAAAATATTGATGTGACAAAATTACACAGTTCTCTTGACTTGAGAATACCATCGATCTTCAATGTGGAAGCTCCACTTTGAATATGATTAAATCGTGGCATGACGTCCATCGTGGTGGAACTAGGCCAGCCGGCGCAGTGGAAGTTATTGTTGAATTCCAAATATTTTACCATATTGGATCTATATTTGGCTTATGAAGTCTAAATTATTTAAAACATTTCTAAATTTCTTTTAAATAAAATCTTTATTTTATTTAAATTTATAAGATGATTTTATATTATTTGAGTAATGTCATTATTTATATACATATGTGTGTGTCTGTGTGTATATGTGTGTATCATATACAAATATATACATACACACATACATACATACATACATATATATATATATATGTATGTATGTATATATGTATGTGCATATGTAACATATCAATCCGTGTAAGGTATAACATGCTCATGTATAGATATTGGGATTTATGCAGCAACAGACATGTTAGCACATCCTATATACTAATATATTTTCCAAATGTATGTTTATATATCTACAAATATTATATATAGATATATGTATATGTATGTATATGTATGTATGTATATAAATCGTATTTTGTTTAAATAATTATATATATGTATAAATTTATAAACATATATCTGAAATTTAAATCATTTATAAATTACATAAAATATAATTATATATATATATAAAGTTGAAAATAATGTTTGAATATATATATATATATATATACATACATACATACATATATATATATTAATATTTCTATGTTTGTGCATAAATAATATTATAATAAATTATATATATATAAGCACTTTAAATTTATATAAAATATATATTTCAAATGTAAATAATAGTCACAACTGGGTAATGCTTAACATAGTAAAATTGAATTTTACCCAAACCAATTAAGCAATAAATTTGGCCGAAATGCCACACCACATACTAAGTGATGTGTGAAAGTTAATATTCGAATAGTTCGATATTAATCGCTGACTAAATTTACACCTAAAGAGTCACACAACAGAAATGTAAAATACTCCTTAAAACAAATAATTTAATTAATTTGTAATTTTTATAAATTAATTAATATTCATGAAATATTAATTATATTTGATGTGTTGAATACTATTAAATATGTTTATAATAGTTATAAATATATTAATTGATATACGATATCGATACGCGTTTAAATTGGATTTAAATGCGATTAATATTATTCTAGCTCAAAAGGTTTTAAAGCCTATATAGGCAAGGGAAATTCGATCATGGTTAGACCACGTAGAAGGTGACTATAATGTAAGAGAATGAGATGAGTTTTGATAGATAAGAGGTAGAGAACGGGTAAGAGAAAAGAGTGGATCTTGATCCTACTTTTTCTCTCTACTCTCTCCTCTATAAATAGATCATAACCTTCACTCTTCTAAGAACTTTTTGGAAGCATCCAGCTCTCAATTGCTGGTCGAAATTCATCCCCTCCTCTTTTCCATTTTCAAGCTCAAATCAAATAAATTAAAAGCTATATGATAGCTGGTAGTCAACGAGTTAGCACCTTCGGGATTAGAATATGATTCAAAGGAACTCGTATTCGCATTTCAATGTATATTTAGTAAGCTTTGGTGGAAGTATGTCTCTATTTACAAATATAAATTAATATCATATGATGTTTAGATCGATAGGTGACGAATCTAGTATATCGATCCTATGTCACATATTAAATCGTTAAATATATATATTGGTAGGTATACATGTATACGATAATATAATAAATATTTGTATGCTTGCTGGTGTTAAAGCTAAGGCCAACGATAAAAAAACATTTTTTATTAGATAATATTATGTATAATTTAATTAATTAATTATATCCTAGTAATTAAAATCATATAATAAATATATTTTTATAAAAAAATTATATAATAATGATTCGACAACATGGAAAACTTTATTTTAATATATAACTTTATCTATTATATATTTAATATTAATATAACTATTTATTTAACTAGAAATTGACTATATTAATAAATAATATACATACATATGCACACATTCAAACACGTATATATATAATACGAAATTAAGTATGAAATTTTATACAATAATATTACATAACTTTTAAATTTCGAAATTGATTTTTTAATAAATTTAATAATTATTTAAATAGGTTTTTAAATTTATCTTATAATTATTTATTTAAAATTAATCTTAAATTCAAATTTATTTTCTCGATAATATGAATTTTCTAATTTTATAAAATTTATTATTCATATCTGTAATGACCCATATTTTACATATCAAAAGATCGTAAAACGTTATTTTTTAAAATACATACGAGGTTGTATACTCTATAACTTTAGCAAATGCCTATTAGTGACATTTCTTATACTTAAATTTTTTCCGAACGAAGTTACCCTTAAAAAAAATTGTATCGTCCATAATTGATGGGAGCCGAATTAACATTCGAGACCACTTTCATTGGAAAGATATAATGGTTTCCCATCCCGTAGAGTGGTCATAATAGCGATTTGGACTTTCTGGCTAGAAAATATGGCTGTTTGAAGATTGATAGTTTTTGAAACAGCTTAGTGGGTAATTAGTGCAATTGGGGGCAAGCCCACTAACCCGTTTCAAGTTTGGAGACCTATATGGCTGAACCATCATCCCCAAATCACTTTTTCACCTTCCCATTAAATCTAAGCCTCCATTAACCTATCCTCTACCCAAAACTTCTCTTTTCTCCTCCAAATCAAGTCTAAATCATAGATTAGTATTAGATTAGTAAGGAGATTCATTAGAGATCTTCAAATCTACATTTTTGAGAAAGAAAAAGTACATCATTGTTGTTCATTTACGGATCCACCTCGATTTGCGTGAAACTTGGATTTTGGAGGTTTTGGTGAGTGATTTATCATCTCTCACCTTATTATATATGTATCTATTGGTTTTGGCATGTTTTAAACTCACTTTTAAGGTCAAAATCATGTTTTGAAAAAAAAAATAAAGTCGAACCTGAAGTAAAATGAATTTAAAATGTTTCGAAGTGTTTTAGTCATGTTGATTTGATGTGTTGTTGCATTGATGGGCACTAGGCTATATTAGATATACATTATAGGATGATTTGCAATGAATTATTGTATGTTTGCATGCTCTGATGTTTGAATGTTGATTGTTACATGTATGGTGTTTGCTTGAATACTTGTATGGTTGAAACGCTCATCGGAGCAACTTAGAGTTAGGAACCATGAAATCGGGTTTTGAAGAATTAGCTCTAGAGCGTTTTGAGTCATATTATTGCATAAGCGATGCATGAGGGTCGAAGCGTTGAGTGTAATGATGGAATCAGTGTTATGTTGAAGTGTTGAAGGAGCTATAGGAAATCGATTTGGCATTGGTTGGTTCTGCCTAGGCATTAGTTCGGTTAGTGGAGGGGCCGAACAAGATATTCGATTCGATAGACGTCAATTCAGTTAGTGGAGGTGCCAAATAATATATTTAGTTAGGTAGGCATTCGTTCGGTTAGTGGAGGGGCCGAACATGATATTTGGTTCAACAGACGTTGATTCGGTAGTTGAGGGACCAAACAAGAAACGTCGTTCGGTAGTTATTGGTTTGGCTAGTAGGGTACCAAACAGAAAACCCTATTCGGTGTTGTTTAGTCTGGTGGTGCTATGGTGGGATGCTGGACGAAATGGGAGTGAAGCTTTGGGATGTTGGCTTGGGGGCAAGGCATGGGTTTGCTTGGTAGTCTCACGAGTTGGTTCGGAGTATAGATGGAGAACCCCAGGATGGCTCTAGATGACTTTGGATGGCAACTAACGAAGTACGATGACTTCGACGACTTGATGTGGCGAGTGACTATAGCATCTAGCGATGGACCGAAAGGGACGAGTTCTGTGTAATAGCTCGTAGTGTGGAACGTGAAGTCATGATGCTCGTGAGTAGGACAGGGTTGTCTGTGTGTACCCAGGGTAGTCTACATGTACCCATTTGTTTGGACGTCTGCGTGTGTCTAGAACTTAGCCATCTGCGTGGGCAAGAGTGAGCATCTATAGGGTAGTTCTACTATCAGTACGTATGCTAATGGATTGATGGATAACTTTATGGTTGTGATGCTCATTAACGGGACAAGGTAGTCTATGTGTACACAGGGTAGTCTATGTGTACCCATATTTTTGGACGTCTACGTGTGTTCAGTCCCTAGCCATCTGTGTAGACAATAAGGTGAGCATCTGAGGGAGATATCACGTATCTAAAAGCACTTGAGTGAGAGATGCAAGACTATGTGATGGATGCTATGTTTACCATGTGCTTAGTACGCCGTGTGATACCCTTATACCCTATATCTTCCATTTGTGATAGTAGTGTAGCATATATTGTATTTATATGCTAACTCTTTAGACGTAGGGATAGGACAAGTATGGCTGTTCATACGCTATACCCTATTTACTATATATGAGTTTTATAGTATTTTGAGATGATACATCACTCACACCAGACTGTTGTATAACCCAAGTGTTAGCACCAAAATTGGTCACTAACCTCGTTGAGAAAGATTGTGTAGAGATGTAAGTGATGAAGTTAAATTAAACAAGAAAGAATATGCTAATTTGAATGCAGAAAGTAAGAACACCGGATTTATAGTGGTTCAGCGTAATCGCCTACGTCCACTTTGAGGTTAAACTTTATCGCTTTACTTGATGATTGATTACAGATACAATCCGTAGACCAAACACTTGAATACAATTGCTAAGTAAAGAGGATGAGTCTTGAAAGCAGCAGAGTCTCCCCAGTGTTCTCGAAAAAAAAGCCCCCTTTCACTGTGCCCCTGCCCCTCTATTTATAGACAAAGATGGGTTGGACTTCCCTGGCAGCTGAATCCCTTGGCCCATATGGACTAGTCCCTATATGCCGAACCAAACAAGCCGAATGGTCGGATGTCGGACCATCCTCCTCATGCCAAACGATGCTTGTTATGTGGGAAGAGTAGGCCAAGCAATAATTGAAGCCGGACAAGCTGGGAAGAATGCCGAATGATTTTCTTATGCCGAACAGAAGTGAGGTGCTGAGTGGGGAGTGTATGCCGAGCAATGGTTGAAGTTGACTGAGATTGGATTAATGCCGAACAATCTTTGGATGCCGGACGAACCTGGATGCCGAGCACTCCTGGATGCCGAGCACTCCTGGATGCCGAGCGCTCCTTGGATTCCGAGTGCTTGCCAAGGCCGAGCGCTCCTTGGATGCCGAGCACTCCTGGATGCCGAGCGCTCCTTGGATGCCGAGCGCTTGCCATTGTCGAGCACTCCTTGGATGCCGAGCGCTTGCCAATGCCGAGCGCTTCGTGGATGCCGAGTACTCCTGGATGGCGAGTGCTTTGTGGATGCCGAGTACTCCTGGATGCCGAGCGTTCGCTAATGCCGAGTACTTAGTTGCCTGGTCAAATCTCCAGGAAACACTTGCCCCCAAAAGTGTATTACGTGACCACTCGTGATACGCTTTGAATTACGAATCCTCCATGCTCCGCTTCAAACCTTGATTAAATCTCCTTGGAGATGCCTTCTTGAGAATATCAGTGGTTGAGGTGTGTGCCGAACATGGTATAAATGCCGAACGATGCGTTCGAAGCCGAACGCTCCTCATGTGCCGAGCGACTTTACATTCCGAAGCCGAACGTTGCGGCTTTGACCGGTTCCACGGGATATAGCCTTTTCGACTTCTTCTTCTTCCCTATAAAACCAGGCATCCCCCTTCTTCTCTTCTTTTCCACTCTTATTTCTGTCCTCTAAAGACTTGCAATTCTCGCCAGTTAATCGAACTTAAAGCCTAATCAATCCTTCCCAAGTTTCGATCTACTAACTAGGTATTATCCCTTCTATCTAAATCTCTTCCATGATTAAATAGTTTCAATACGAGACTTAGGTTTGCGCGTAGCCGAGAGGGTCATGTGGAAAACTTTGATTAGGATATCTTTATGGCTGAATGATGTGAGGCGAGGAGGAATGACCAGGGGTGATCGCACATAGGAGTTGTTGGATGATGTGCGGTAGTTAGGCCTAGCTTCTTCGTGCCGAACGAGACTGGAAGAAAGGAAAGAATAGAAGGAGTGTTGGAGGTGATTGGGGTGTCGAATGGCATAATCTTCGTCGAGCGACCTATTCTTGTTGTTCGGTGTAGATGGAGGAGGAGAGGAGTGGAACTGTAGTCAAGGGTGGAGTGCCGAACGTTAAAGCTCGGCATAACTCTGGTTCGGCGTATCTTACCATATGCCGAATAGTGAAATGGAAGGCTAAGGTGAAGGCATGATCTAGTGGGGATGCTGAACGATCACGAATGCCGAACAATATTTCAGCCGAACAACACTCGGGCCGAACAAACTTAAATGCCGAACCATATCAAGGCCGATCATAACTTAAATGCCGAACCATAGCATGGCCGATCATAACTTAAATGCCGAACCGTATCAAGGCCGAACATAACTTAAATGTCGAACCATATCAAGGCCGAACATAACTTAAATGCCGAACCATATCAAGACCGAACATAACTTAAATGCTGAACCATATCAAGGCCGAACATAACTTAAATGCCGAACCATATCAAGGCCGAACGATGATAAGTGTCGAATCATACTTAGGTCGTCCCATGTAAATGTCGAACCATACATAGGCCGATCAAACATAAATTCCGAACAGACAATTGCCTTGGCTAATCACACAACAAAACAAGTATGAAGACTCTAGCATACCAGCATATGAAACTGACCCGGATCATTAACTCCCTATCTTTAGTAGACATAAATCTGAACTTAGATTAACATACGTTTTCTGAATCTGAAACTGTAATCACCACAAGGCAGGCTTTTGGAGACGGTCAGCGATGACGGTCTTCGAAGGCGATGATTTGAAGCTCAGTTTTATATCAGTAACTTTGTGACCTTCAAATTCTCGACGCTTATACACGATTGCTTGCACTAGTTTACACACCACGTGGGGGGAATACTCATGTTGTTAATTCTAACGTTGAACATTTTTCAAGTATAGTTTTCACAGGCGCTTAGCTAGATTCACTATTTATTGGAGATGTCTAAAAAATCTAGCTTCGCCACTATATCTGATAGGCCTGGGCCATCTTCAAGGCAAGAAGTCGCGGACACTTCAAATCCGTCGACTTCCCCTGCTCATAACTTAGCTCCTGATGCCCTAGAGGCATCGATTCTCTTGGACAATCCGATCGACTCACAGGCTTCGAAGATTAACGAAGTCGCGCTTCGGCGAATATGCTCCGTCCACGGAATCCCTTTTGCCGATGTGTTGGTCCCATCGAGACATGATCGTCCTCATCTGCCCCTAGTCGGATATACTGCTTGTAATAAGTTCATGTGCTGGATGGGCAGCGTGCCTCCATTCAATCTATTTCTTCGGGACGTGTTGCAATACATAGACATCGCCCCGTCGCAGCTGCATCCAAACGGTCACGTGTTCATATACGGGACCTACCTACTTTTCATGGCCGTCTTCTCTAGGACTCCAACTTCCGGCGACATCAGATATATTTATATGATTAAGAAGCGGAAAGATAGCCCCTCCTTTATGTTCCTCGAGCCGTACCACAAATGCTAGATTTTGACCGGAGCATGTAGCAAATTCGCCCTGTACAAACAGGAATGGTTCTATGTGCGTTGCCCTCCTGGTTTCGCGAGGAGATGGGTCGAAGGCAGTAAGTCTCTTCCTTGAGTCAACATTCGTGCTCAATCGGAGCTATACTTTTCTAACTTCTTGTTTCATCTTTTCAAGTATTAACCCACGTCCTGAGGGCCGAGGATATTCTGAGACCGTCGAAGCCATTAGAGCTCTTCCTGCCGAGGAATGGGACATCCGAACCATCATCTCAAATGAATCATTATCGAGGTTCAGACTGTTAGCAGGAGGTCGTCGGATTAGCCTTCCTGTGGGCGTTTCCATTCCCAAGCCCGCATCCGTTAAAGGAAAAAAACAAGCTGAATCGTCATCACGCCATACCCCCGATGCACATGAAGGGGGAGAAAACAAAGAGGATGAAGCTCCTGAGACACAAGGCGAGAATGTGGGTCCTGCTTGGAACCCGGCGGTCAAAGTGCACGATATTGAAACGTCATCTTCCCCTTCGAAGGGGAAAAAGAAATTGACGTACAAGATACGGAAGGAGAAAGTTGGCGGAACTTCCAAAGTTACGCTCATCCCGCCAGAGAAAGAGGCTTCTTCAAAGCACATGGAAAGTTCTTTAAAGGGTCTGTCGAACCTTACCATTCCCGACGATCTACTCAATTATGGTTTCGACGATCCGGAAGCCCTTAAGTTTCATTCACCCACTAGAGGCAACGCGGGAGTTCAACCCCCAGTTCAGGGAGATAACACTCCAATCAGTAAAGATAAAGGAACCGGTCCGTCGGGGGGAACACTAGGACACACACGCACACACGCACTTCACCATACACTTCAAGTTTTTCCACTACCTCGATTTTTCCTAACTCGTCGTTATTTTTATTTTATGCAGGTGACATGGGGCCCTCCCACGGGTTCGATCGCCTCCATGGTTCTTCTTTATTTCACCACCTGGGATGGGATTCAGGCTCCTATAGGCGCAGGGACAGAGACGATTACGAAGATCGAGACAACCGTCCTCGTGATTCGTCTTATCGAAAAAAACATATTCCCAGTCTTCATATTCTCATGATCCTCCTCCTCAAACTGAGCCAGATAGAGAAAAGATTTCGCGGAAGGGGTCTCAACTTGATGTCTCCCGAGACCAACATTCCGGTTCATCGAGTACATGGCAATCTCGGGAACACCGGAAGAGAGCAGAACTTTCAAAGCCTCCCCCCTGTTACTGCGGCTGACCCAACAATTGCAGAGAAGATGGTCGATCTTAAGGCTAAATTTCCAAAAATCTGCTTCAATGGCCTGAAATTTCTCCCAGCTATTCATCACATCCCAGGGCACGTCAAACAGAGCGCTCTCGCCTGCAACATTGATGTCTATGTTCAACATGACGCGTTTGCACATTTGGTCTAAAAAGTCTCCGAAGTATCTGTTGAGCGCCAACAGGAGATTGACCGTTTGAAGCTGGAAGCTATCTTCGACAAGGACATCATCAAGAGTCAAGATGAAGAGCTTTCTTCATATAAGTCGAAACTTGAAGTTGCAGAGCAGAGTGCAAAAGACACTGCCGAGGGCGTCACTCGTCTAAAGGCGACCCATAAAAAAGAGCTTGATGAAGCAGTCCAGCGCAGTGGAGCCCCTGCCTTAGAAAAAGATTCTATCCATAAAGAAAGGGATGCGCTCACCCTACAAGTCAGAGAGTTGAAAGATCTATTCTCTAAGGAGAAAGAGGAGAAAATAGCCGCTCAAGAAGAGTCCCAACGATACTGCAACGAAATTGTTGCTACACGGCTCTTAAAAACAAAGCTCGATGATGAACTTGCTAAGGTTAAGATAATGAAAGACGAGGCCCGTGAGGAGGGCAAGAGAAAAGCTTCTGAGGAGATTGACTCTCGCCTCGAAGCAACTGCAGAGGCCGGTAGGGAAGTGGTCAAGTGCATGTTTGACCCGCTGATCGCCGAGTACAGCGCCCGCGTCCTTATGCACCGCGACTTGACATTCCTAGGCGAGGGCTATCTTGAATCTCTAGCTGAGGCCTGGGAAACTTTAATAAAGATCAGAAAGATCGAGTCGGGCTCTGAGGAAGTCGATGAGGATGCTCTGGTGAAATAATTTCTCATGGGAACGCGCCAGCAGACTTATCTGCAGCTTTGGCTCTTTATAGCAAAAGCTCTCCCCTACCAAAAGAGAAAAACGACGAAGCTGGTCCATCTGGGGCTAAGGCTGCAGCTCCTCCTTCTGCTGCTCCTCCTTCTACTGCTCCTCCTTCTGCTCAATCGGCCGGTCGGCCAACACTTGACCCATTTGAGCAGCATGCCGACTATGATCCAGAAGATCCTGGGCTTGGCATTTATGTGTTATCCCCTATTCCAGAGGGTGAAACTCCACGCGCAACTGATAGCCAGCCAGAACCCGGTATAAAATTATTCTTTTAGAAGCTAAAAGATCTGTCACTTTCTGGTAGCGGTTATTTGTCCTAATGTTCATTCTTTATGTTTTCATGCAGGCTGCTCTGATCCTGAACCAACTCCGAGGAGCGATGACGCCAAGGAGGAGGCAGAGAAAACAAGCGATGTTGCTCATGCGGGAGTAACTCCTAGCCCTGACGCTCAAGTGATCGGGGAGCTAAATGATGATAAGTTTGACACTTCATCTCCCGTCGAAGGGAGTGATGAAATCGAGATCACTGGCACCTCCAAACATACTTTGAAGATGAGCATAAAGGAGCGACTTGCAGAAGAGGAGAAAAAGAAGGTCGAGATCAAAGTCGAGCCTCAAATACTGGAACTTACCGACCCGCGGAATAGACCTCTGAAAATCATTCTCCCTGGCAAATCCAAACCGCTGGATGTTCCTTCTCCCACTCCTGACTTTGATTCTTTGGCAAGCAAAAAATCCAAGAAGAAGCGTGAAGGAGAGGAGTCATCTGAGAAAACAAAGGAAGACAAGAAGAAGAAACCGAAGAAATAGTCGTTATACTCGTTCAACGAGATTTTGCTTAGGTCTTGTAACTACTTTTATTTTTTCGTTTCCGTAGTTTGTGTAGATAGATTTTTGACTCCAAGTTTTGGAGGAATAGCTGTGTAACCCCATTTGGGACTATTAAATAAAGTTTAGTTTCTTAGTCACTTGAATGATTCTTTTGCTTCTTTAGCTTTCTGAATAACTGTAGTCAAAACTCAAGTTCTTATGAGTTGCATAATTTCTCAATCCTTTCTTACATTGTTCGAACATTCTTTGGAGTGGCATATTTCTTGTTCCACATTTTTGAGTACTTAGAATTTCTTCTAAATCCGTGCTCCAAGGATTTAGGGCAATTCGATCCGCATTCAGGGGATTCGAAGATTCGAATTGCCTATACTCTAGTCCGCATTCCGGGGACTTAGAGCACTCCGGTCCGCACTCAGGGGACATGGAGATGGGAGTCGTTTATACTCTAGTCCGCACTCCGGGGGCTTTGAGTACTTTGGTCCGCACTTAGGGGACTCGGAGATTCGAATCGCTTATATTCTAGTCCGCGCTCCGGGGACTTAGAGTACTCCGGTCCGCACTCAGGGGACTCGGAGATTGAAGTCGTTTATACTCTAGTCCGCGCTCCGGGGACATAGAGTACTCCGGTCCGCACTCAAGGGACACGGAGATAGAAATCATTTATACTCTAGTCCGCGCTTCGGGGACTTAGAGTACTCCGGTCCGCACTCAGGGGACTCAGAGATTGAAGTCATTTATACTCTAGTCCGCGCTCCAGGGACTTAGAGTACTCCGGTCCGCACTCAGGGGACTCGGAGATTGAAGTCGTTTATACTCTAGTCCGCGCTCTAAGGACTTAGAGTACTCTGATCCGCACTCAGAGGACTCGGAGATTGAAGTCGTTTATACTCTAGTCCGCGCTCTGGGGACTTAGAGTACTCCGGTCCGCACTCAAGGGACTCGGAGATTGAAGTCTTTTATACTCTAGTCCGCGCTCTGGGGACTTAGAATACTCCGGTCCGCACTCAGGGGACTCGGAGATTGAAGTCGTTTATACTCTAGTCCGCGCTCTGGGGACTTAGAGTACTCCGGTCCGCACTCAGGGGACTCGGAGATTGAAGTCGTTTATACTCTAGTCCGCGCTCTGGGGACTTAGAGTACTCCGGTCCGCACTCAGGGGACTCGGAGATTGAAGTCGTTTATACTCTAGTCCGCGCTCTGGGGACTTAGAGTACTCCGGTCCGCACTCAGGGGACTCGGAGATTGAAGTCGTTTATACTCTAGTCCGCGCTCTGGGGACTTAGAGTACTCCGGTCCGCACTCAAAGGACTCGGAGATTGAAGTCGTTTATACTCTAGTTCGCGCTCTGAGGACTTAGAGTACTCCGGTCCGCACTCAGGGGACTCGGAGATTGAAGTCGTTTATACGAGTTCGTACATCATATAGAATAATGTAACTCCAGCAATTCATCACCCGACTATGAGATATAGAAACATTAGTAATTTATAGGAAAGACGGCTTCAAGCCTTTATTAATGAAAACCAACTAAATTGCCTGATTACACGGTCAAAAAGAAACTAAGTGATAACGGAACGAAAACCTACAGGAAATAACTGTGCCTACAATAAGAAAGAAATAGGCTAAATGTAATAATGTCGCAAATGTTCACTGTTCCACGCTCAAGGGAGTGTCACGCCATCAACGGTCGCTAGCTTGAATGTTCCCTCTCCAAGCTTCCGTTCAACGACGTATGGACCTTCCCAGTTGGGATTCATACGTGATGGTACTGGGAAAACTCGTTTCAAAACGAGATATCCCACATCAAAAATCCTTGGGCGGACTCTATCGTCGTGATATCGCTTGACTCGGTGCCTATGTGCTGCCACCCTTAATTTAGCCTCTTCACGTTTACATCGATGCAGTCCAGTGATTTCGACAAGAGATCCTGATTCGTCCTGGGATCATAATATGTCACTCGATGCGATGGAACTTCAAGTTCCACGGGTATAACGGCTTCCGAGCCGTATGCCAAGGCGAATGGAGTGTGGCCAGTCGCGGACTTGTGGGTAGTTCTATAAGCCCATAATGCTGTCGGGAGTTCATCTACCCACTTGCCTCCGGCTATTTCCAAACGCTTCTTCAGTATGGACTTGATTATTTTGTTTATGGCCTCGACTTGTCCGTTAGCTTTTGGATGCGCAACGATGGCGAACTTCTTCTCAACGCCATACTTTAAACAGAACTCTTTGAACTCTCTGCTTTCAAAGTGCGTTCCGTTGTCCGTAATGATGGTTCGAGGGAGGCCAAAGCGGCATATAATGTTTCATACAACGAAATTAATGACCTTCTTAGAGGTGATTGTGGCTAAAGGTTCTGCCTCGGCCCATTTTATGAAATAGTCGACTGCAACTATCGCGTATTTCGCACCACTTTTGGATATAGGCAAAGAGTCGATTATGTCGATTCCCCAGATTGCAAATGGCTAGGGACTAACCATTTGTGTGAGTTCTGTTGGTGGAGCTCTCAGGATTTTCGCATATCTTTGACACTTGTCACATTTCCTTGCGTAGTCTGCAACGTCCCGATTTACGGTTGGCCAATAGTATCCATAGCGGAGGATCTTTTTTGCTAGTGTCTGCCCCCCAGTATGGTCGCCACATTCTCCTTCGTGAACCTCCTTCAAGACCTGCTTTGTCTCATCATGGGAAATGCATCGTATTAAGGGGACCAAGAACCCCTTTCGATACATTAGTCCATCCTGCATCACATATCGCGCGGCCTTTCGAATGACCTGTCGTCTTTCGCTCCTTTTTTCTGGTAAAGTCCCGGTCGTCAGGTATAGTTTAAATGGGGTTATCCATGATTCTCTCTCGATTCCTGTTTCAAACACAAAATCAACTTTCATTGCGTCGATGCTTGGAGCATGCAAGGTTTCAACGGGAAACAGTCCCATTTGCTGTGCATCGCTAGTGCTTGCGAATTTAGCCAATGAGTCAGCTTCTTTGTTATGTTCACGCGGGACATGCAAAATGTCATAATGTTCGAGGTTCGATAATAGTTCCTGAACCAGAACAAGGTACGGAGCAAGCTTCTGTCCCCTTGCTTGGTAGTCTCCTCGCACTTGGTACACCACCAGCTGCGAGTCACAAAAGATCTCAACTGATTTAACCCCAAGTTCTCCAATGAGTTTTAAGCCAGCAACCAGTGCTTCATATTCTGCTTCATTATTCGTAGCCGGGAAATTGAGCTTCAAAGCGTAACAGATCGATCGATTTTCTGGAGTTACAAGAACTATGCCAGCTCCGGAGCAACGGTCGTTTGATGCCCCATCGGTGTACAATTTCCATCGAACGGGGGGAATGACACTGTGATTATCTGGTTCGTCAGATACAGTAAACTCAGCGATAAAATCTACTAATGCTTTCCCTTGTATGGCTCTTCATGGCAAGTAGGTAATATCGAACTGGCTCAACTCGATATTCCATTTTAACAACCTCCCAGAAGTTTCTGGTCGTTGGAGTACCTGCCGTAGGGGATGATCGGTATAGACACTGACTGAGTGTGCTTGAAAGTATGGGCGCAGCTTATGTGATGCAATCATCAAGCAATAGGCCAATTTCTCAATTTTAGGGTAATTTCTTTCTACCCCCGTTAAACGTTTACTAACGTAATACACCGGCTTTTGGACTCGGTCATCCTCGTGGACTAAAGCCGCACTTATAGCATGTGGGGATACGGCCAAGTATACGTATAGCATCTCGTGGTCTACTGGCTTTGACAGCACTGGAGGACTCTCCCGATGCCTCACCAGATCTCGGAATGCTTCCTCACAGTTAGATGTCCATTTGAAATTCCTCTTCCCTTTCTTTATTATATCAAAGAAAGGAATGCACTTGTCCGTGGCTCTGGATATGAATTGACTCTGCGCAGCCACTTTCCCATTCAAGCTTTGCACCTGTTTTATAGTTCTGGGCACTTGCACATCTCGAATAGCTTGAATCTTTTCTGGGTTAGCTTCAATTCCCCTTGCGTTAACAATGAATCCTAAAAACTTCCCCGACGCAACGCCGAAGGAACACTTCAGAGGGTTAATCTTCATCCCATAATATCTGAGTATATCGAACATCTCTGCTAAGTCTCGAATGTGGTCGTTTGACTGTCGTGACTTCACGAGCATGTCATCCACATAGACTTCCATTGTTCTGCCAAGCTGGTCTTTGAACATTCGATTCACCAAACGCTGATAAGTCGCTCCTGCATTTTTCAATCCGAAAGGCATTACTACATAGAAATATAGCCCGACGTCTGTGACGAAACTGGTGTGTTCTCGATCCGGAATATGCATCGGGATTTGATTGTAGCCTGAGTATGCATCCATGAATGATAACAGCTCGTGTTCTGCAGTGGAGTCGACCAACTGATCAATCCTAGGCAATGGGAAACTGTCCTTGGGGCATGCCTTGTTCAAATCGGAATAGTCTACGCAAGTTCTCCATTTCCCATTCGCCTTTTTCACCAGCATCGGGTTTGATACCCATTCAGGGTAGAGGGCGTCGTGGACGAACCCATTGGATTTGAGTTTGTCCACCTCCTCTCTGAGAGCAGCGGACCTCTCTGGGTCCATTCCTCTCCTCTTTTGTTTAACCGGGATGTATTTCGGGTCTATGTTCAACATATGACTCGTAATGGCAGGAGAAATCCCGCACATATCAGAATGCGTCCAGGCAAAAACATCAAGATTCGCTCGGAGGAAATCACTAAGGTCTTCAGTCATTGCAGGGCCGAGTTGTGATCCGATCTTCAGTACTCGCGATGGATCGTCTCGGCTGACTGAAATGTCAATTGTTAATTCAGCTGGCGCTGCCTTTTCTTCCCTGGGTTTCTCATCGTCGTCTCTCGGATCTATGTCTTTGAAGATCCGAGAATTATGCCCGAGCCAGGGCTCGGGCACTACTTGTCAATTATCAGTATTATGGATGTGGACGGGATTGTCCGCAACCTTTCCTTTCTCCCTCCGATGGGCCTCTCGGAGCTCAGCCACATAACAGGCACGACCAGTCGCCTGGTCTCCATGAACAACACCTACTCCTTTGTCAGTTGGGAACTTCAAAGTTAAGCACCATGGGGCTAATGCTGCCCTAAACTCAGCTAGGGCCGGTCGGCCCAAGAACACATTGTACGGAGAATCCACATCCAAAACTACGAAGGGTAGGATTCGCACCCTCCGACGTTCGCCTTGTCCCAGTTCAACTGGTAACTCAACATACCCCATTGCATCGGTCGCTGCGCCATTAAAGCCATGTATACGAGCTTTAGACGGTTTCAAATCCTTCGTTTCCATCTTCATCTGGTCATAAGTCTTCTTGAAGATGATGTTGACAGAACTTCCACAGTCAATCAAAATTCTTTTCACATAAGTCGGTCCGATTGTCGCAGATATGACCATCGGGTCGATGGTAGGAGCCTCCACTTGGTCAGCATCTCTGTTTCTGAATACTATATCGTCTGTCATCACGCGCAGCTGTTTAGCAGGGGTCCCATCCTCTACGTTGGAACAACACTCGAAATCTGCGTGCTTCAGGGAACTAGCATACCGCTTCATCTCTTGCCAATTCTTATCCGCGGGGTGAGGCCCACCGATGATAGTGTTTATGACTAGTCTACCCACAGTCTGGGCAGGCTCCTCGGGATGACGCGGAGCTGGTGCACGACCTAGGTTGGATGTTCCATGTCCTCCTTCCTATGGATCCTTCACAAACTCCTGTAACTTTTTCTGCCTGATCAACTTCTCTATAGCGTCGTGTAGGTGTCTGCACTCTTCCGTATTGTGCCCATACTCATGGAAGCGGCAGTATTTCCTAGTCCGCTTCTGTTCCTCGGTTGACTCCTTTAGACGTGGCTTTCTGTACTGAAAGGTATTGCAGGTTGATAGGTAAATGTTCTCAAGAGACACATTCAGTGGGGTATACTCGTTGTAGCTTGGAATTCTCGGCTGCCACTTCCCCGCTTCTCTCTTCTTCCCTTGACTTCTTCCTCCGGATTCCTTAGCCTGCCCGGGCTTGTTCTGGACATTGACTTGGACTTTTCCCGAGTTGTCTCCGGACTACTTCACAACAATGTTGCTTTTTACGGACTCCTGGACAGGTCCCGGTGCCTTATCTCGCATTACCCACCTGGCTTCCTCTCTTCTTATGAACTGGTGTGCCTTTGAGTAAAAATGCTCTAGCGTAGTCGGAGATTTTCCTGCCAGCCAGTCTCCAAACTCAGAATCCGGATCCACACCTCGCATCATAGCCATTAGAATTGCATGATCATTGGGATTACTGACTTCAGTCGCCGCAACATGGAATCTTTGTAAGTACTCCTGCAATGACTCCCCAGGAGTCTGGATTACACTTGATAGAGACATCACGTCCTTTGGACGAGTAGTGTGTATCCTGAACTATTCTATAAACTTCTTCGCCAACTCCTCGAAACTGGATACGGACCGCGGAGGAAGTCGGGTGAACCACATAGTAGCGATCCCAGATAGAGTAATTGGAAAGCATCTACACTTGGTTGCATCATTTGCTCTAGTTGAATCCATCATCCACTAGTACCTCATGACATGCTGTCTGGGATCAGTATTTCCTTCATAAGCCGGGATAGTTGGCATACTAAACTTTCTGGGGTACGTTGCCTGTAGAACAATGTCTGTGAACGGAGTATGACTTCTCGACACTCCCCAATCGTCATTCGATAAGCCTTGAGTCTCTTTCATCATTGTCTGATCATGGCTGTCAGGTTTGGTGTTTGTATGGAAGGTGGAAGGTTGGAGTCTGTTCTACGTAACGGATCATGCCGATGCCTCCTCTGCTGGCGATCTGCCAAACATGCATCTTGAGGTTCGACATCGTTAGCGTTTTGATGTTCTGGGCCTCCAGCCTCCACCTGCACTCCAGTTCCTAAGTTTCCAGCTCCGGCTTGGTCACGGTCTCCAACTGTTCGGACAGCAGCACCTGCCCGCGCAGTTTCAGTCTTACGGCGTCTACGCCTGGGAGGTTCATCGGAGGAAGTTGAGCTATCGGATGAGGAATAAGGAGCGGGATTGCCCCCAGCATTCTGGTGTTGTTGTTGAGTGAGTTGTGCCATGAGGTTGGCTTTGGCTTGCATCTGCTCTCCGAGTTGTCTCCTGTTTTCCCTGAGTTCTCTCATCAAGTCGTTGAACTCTATTCTGGTGACAACCGGCATTTGGTCCTAGGCGGTAGTCCCTGCACCTGGAATTGCTTGCTGATTGCTAGGTCTTGCTTGTTGCACGCTAGTAGTCTCGTGGGCGTCCGCATTATGAAAAGCTGATCTGGTTAGTGGTCTTGCCATTGTAGAGTTATTGGTATGAACTCTAAGTAGAATCAACGGACGTCCTATCAATGAGTCGGTTGGGGGATTTATTCAATCCAGTAGCTTCAAAGTAGATCCTTGAGGTCTGAGAATTCAATTCTCAATGAAAGCACCAAAATTGGTCACTAACCTCGTTGAGAAAGATTGTGTAGAGATGTAAGCGATGAAGTTAAATTAAACAAGGAAGAATATGCTAATTTGAATGCAGAAAGTAGGAACACCGGATTTATAGTGGTTCAGCGTAATCGCCTACATCCACTTTGAGGTTAAACTTTATTGCTTTACTTGATGATTGATTACAGATACAATCCATAGACCAAACACTTGAATACAATTGCTAAGTAAAGAGGATGAGTCTTGAAAGCGGCAGAGTCTCCCCAGTGTTCTCAAAAAAAAGCCCTCTTTCACTGTGCCCCTGCCCCTCTATTTATAGACAAAGATGGGTTGGACTTCCCTGGCAGGCTTGGCAGCTGAATCCCTTGGCCCATATGGACTGGTCCCTATATGCCTAACCAAACAAGCCGAACGGTCGGATGTCGGACCATCCTCCTCATGCCGAACGATGCTTGTTATGTGGGAAGGGTAGGCCGAGCAATAATTGAAACCGGACAAGCTGGGAAGAATGCCGAACGATCTTCTTATGCCGAACAGAAGTGAGGTGTTGAGTGGGGAGTGTATGCCGAGCAATGGTTGAAGTTGACTGAGGTTGGATGAATGCCGAACAATCTTTGGATGCCGGACGAACCTAGATGCCGAGCACTCCTGGATGCCGAGCGCTCCTTGGATGCCGAGCGCTTGCCAATGCTGAGCGCTCCTTGGATGCCGAGCGCTCGCCATTGTCGAGCGCTCCTTGGATGCCGAGCGCTTGCCAATGCCGAGCGCTTCGTGGATGCCGAGTACTCCTGGATGCCGAGTGCTTCGTGGATGCCGAGTACTCCTGGATGCTGAGGGTTCGCTAATGCCGAGTACTTAGTTGCCTGGTCAAATCTCCAAGAAACACCAAGGTTTTATACTTTGCTTCTTATTATCTCGGGCACTCTTAAATGAGTAGATTAGGGATAGCAAGGCTGGATAGCGCATGGAGATGTATGGAGTACGAGCAGAATGCTAGGCTTTCATATATATATATATATATATATATATATATATACTTGGAGCTTACCATAACTTATATTCCGATGTGCGGAACTTGGAGCTCCGCCATTACTTATATTATTTGATAGTTATAGAGTTTATTATAGAGATATAGGATGTATAAACTCTTTATTTCAGTTTTTGTACAGTCTGTTAACCTGAAGAACTTTGATGTTCTTATTTACGGATCATTTGATTATATCAATGTCTCTTCTATTTTACATCTATGTTGTTATATTATATATTATATGTGCACTGTGAGATGATCTACAGGTTCTATGTTTGGACTTTCTTTATTTTGTATTCTTGGCTACCATCCTACATTGATCGGGTACCTCCACAGCGCATCACATAGGTCCTGCATCGGCTTGTTTTACATCACATAAGTATAATCACACATCACATACGTATAATCACATAGATAAATTTATAATATAGTAAATACATAAAGTTAAAATAAAACTATATGATAAATTTAACTAAATATGATTTTATTTAAAAGAAATTTAGAAATGTTTTAAATAAATTAGACTTCATAGACCCAATAAAAATCTAAATGGTAAAAAAGTTTAAACTTTTGAAAGGTATATATGATATTATATACCTTTAAAGTTGAATGGAAAAAAGAAATTTACAATTTTTGTTAATATAAATATGAATATGAATACATATACATATTGATATACATACATATATATGTATGTATATTGAATTTATTATATATTTTTAGATTTATTAAAAGCATAAACTAATTATTTAATGAGATTATTTAAGTAGTTTAAATTTGAGAATTTGTAAGTATTTTAAATACACGGATTTCAATATAAAATATAAGAAAATAATTGAGGGAGGTGTAAATAATTATAGAAAAATTAAAATGTAGGAATTTGAAACTTAAAAAAGAATTCTACAGTGCAATGTATGATAAATTCACTAAGATAAATGAATAAAAAATTAAATCATGTAATATTATTTATTTACATTATTTGTGTTATGTGATTATGTATGTTACTATTTGAATAAAAAACAATTTTACCACTTTTGTTGATATGAATATGGATACATATTGAGACCTTCATGTTACAGCCAAATTTTCCTCAGTCTTAGAACAGACACAAACATATGAAATGGATTACAAACTTATGAATGAATGAGTCAAGGAGCTTAGAAGATGTCGAGATTGAAGAAATTAAATTTGACTAAGTTTTAGAAATGCAAATTGGATTGGTACCGACATGATTCATGTTGGTACAAACATGATTTCCACCGACATGATTCACGCCAATATGATTATAACCACTTAGAACGATGATACAACTTGACAAACTTTTGAACAATAAAATCATGTCGGTACCGACATGATTTGTTTGGTACCAACCTAGTTTTGAGACTTGGAATGGCAAGAGGTAGATGAAAGGAGCAAAAATATGGAGAGAAAATCGGCTTTGGATGCATACATTCAAATTCGTACCGACCTGATTCAGGTCGGTACTGACCTAATTTTCTTTTTGATATTCATGCGGTATGACTTTTTCTAACTACCGGATTATCAAAATTTGAAGATTTAGACGAATTTAAGCCGTAGAGCAAGATTGGTGCATGAAATCGTCTATAAATAGCAAGCTACTCATAATTTGGAGAGGACTTTTCCTTTTGGGACTTCTTTTTCTATCATTTTCTTCCTGAAACCCTTGTAAATCCAAAATCTACTAAATTATGATCGGATTTGAGTGGTAATCTTTGATTTCTAAGGAGAAAACATAAGATAATAAAATTAAAGTGGATGTAGACTGGAGAATTTGTCAAACCGCTAAAAAATCGCGTTCTTTTCTTTGTTTATTTTGATATATTTACATTTTTGGTGCTTTCATTTGATATTGGGGTGTTGTGTTATTTTCTGGCACAACATTTTTTGTGCTTTCATTGAGAAAGAAGTAGGATTTGACAAATTAAATCTTGAATCTGTAGTTTGGAAGAGATGATAAGGCCTTTACCAGAGCTATTGCATGACCAAGTCAACTAGAGCATAGGGGCAACCAGGAGGTGTCCTCAAGTTCTAAACCATTAGTCTACATGACCAGAGAGGAGATGGAAAGGATGATGAAGGAGATGTAAGATGAGATGATGGATCGACTAAGATGGAAAGGATGACGAAGGAGATGTAAGATGGGATGATGCATCGACAACAAGAAATGTAGATGGATTTTTCAGAAGGATGGGACATCAAGGAATAGCCGAAGTAGTTGAAACTCAGAATCAAAGGCCAGAAACAAATGCACAAACATTGGGAGTTCGAATAGAGCAAACTAGAACTAAGCCCCTATAACCAATTCATATCGGTACCGACCATAATCAGGTCGGTACCGACATGAATTTACAAGAGGGCGTAGTGGATCTGAACTTAGGGCAAGCTAGGATCCAAGAGTGGATGATGCTAGAGCCATAAATGCAGATCAGAGTGCGGGTGCATAATAATAGTAGATGGACCCAGATGCTCATGGTAGGAACGGGGGAGGGCAAAACAAAACTATGGATCAGAGACTTCCATTAGATGACAATGAACAAATAGCTAAAATGTCAGAAGAATAGTTAAAGGTGGACCTCGAGACAAGAGTTTAGAGGACGTGAACGGAAATACAATTACTCCCAACATCCGATACATAAGGAATCACCTGATTTCAATCTACCGACACTGGAACTGTACAATAGAAAGACAGATCCAACCATTTATTTAATGAGATACATCCGACGTATGGAGGTATTGGGTGCTTCTGAGGAAGTCATAGGATGTTGTTTCCCATTATTCTTGATGGAGTTGGCTACAATGTAGTTCAGATAGTTAGAGAATGGGTCCATAAGCACGTGGGCCTTAAGACAGTTTATAGTTCACATTTCTTGACCAAAGAATGTGATGATGCTTTTAAGCATGAAGTAGAGAGGCGGAGAGACCCTAACAAGTTATTTCACTTGATTTAGCATAGCAGCCACTGTGGTTCATAAGTCATATCCATCGATAATTCCGATAGCAGTAGTATTTGGAGTCGCAAATAAGACTGACTTCAAAATTTCTTTGGAAAGGGATCCACCAATGGATCTTACAAAGTTCTACCATAAAGCCGAGAGATATCGACACCAGGACGATGCTAAAGCCGAATATGCTAAAGTTAATGTTGTAGATGACGGAGGATCATCTGGAGCAGGATAAACTAAGGACAAAGGAAAGCGAAAAGCTGAAGAAGGCTTCGGAGGATAGAAGCGGCAAAAGAGGAAACCAAAATCCTCTTCCTATACGGACCTAACCGAAACCCCAGTGAGGATATACCTATATACTAGGGGCAAACCCTCTATTAGAGGCCAACTAAGAGAAAACCCATGGATCAAGAGTGAAGGTCTGGAAAATTTTGCCTATTCTATGAGATGGATTGACATGAAACGAACGAGTGCAGACACCTTCGTGATTTAGTAGAAGAGCAGGTTTGGAACAACCGACAACAACAAAACGTAAAGAATCAAATTGCAGCGTGGTGCAACATAGCCAACATCAACGGCACATGCAATAGGATAAGACCATAGATGTGAGTTAAGAATAATTATCCCATGATCATGATGGATAAGGGTCAGGTTCAATTCCCTTATTTTAATTTTAATTTCAAATAAATAGGACGGAATTACATCAGGCCGCTTACACATGTATGGGACCTCGATTGGTCTCTGGGCACGCTCTAAGTTGGATGTCTGATATTAAACATTGATAGTAGGAATGTTTAGGATATATTCTTGTTGCTCTGATTTGGATTTAGTAAATGAATATTTGGTTTTGAACATGATACTGATTGTAAACTGATTGGACATGGTTTTCCTAACCGAAGAGACGAGATGATTAACCATAAGGTACATGTCCCCATGTGGAGTGCAAGTGGATGGACTTGTACAGAAAAGTAAGTCTCCTCATCCGAGAGTGAGCGGGTGGACTTACTTGAACATTGGGTCCCCTAACTGGACAGTGAGCAGATTGGACTCGGCATGAATATATGATACTAAGAGATCAGACCCTGGATTAAACATTGATTATGCAATCCAAAGATATCCAAACTCAGCCTTAGGATTTGAACGCATTATGATTTGATAATGTTAATTTATTGATAAATGATTTTCATTGCCTCGATTCCATTGGGGTTACTAGAAATGGGATGCTAGGCGATACTGGACGATTTATAAGTAACTTTCCAATTGGTGGCAATACACCCCTATGATTAACCAAAAATATATAAATCTCGACGAACACGGGACTATATAGCTATTTACTTATGGCAACCTAAATCCCGAACGAACACGGGACTACTTCAATATATGATAATTTAACCGTGAGCAATCGCGGGATGATTTTGATAATGACATTTGATAACTTAACCCCGGGCGAATACGGGATGGCTTTGGTAATGATGTTTAATATGATAACTCTGGGAGAACATGGAATGATTAAGATTTACGACTGACACTCAAGCAAGGACTATAGTCGTTAGCTTTTATGGTCTAGAATGATCTTTGATTTGTAGGTGGATTCGAAGGAACAAGATAATTCACCACAACTTAGATCGATGGATAACCGAAGAACTCAACTACCAATGACTGATCACTCATAGAACCTGTTCTTGAGAAAAACACATGTTACACACATAAGACATACTTTGATGGCAAGTGTTATGATCCAATTTTCCTCAATCTTAGAATAGACTCAAACTGATGAAATGGACTGAAAATCGATAAAAAGTTGAGTTAAGGAGCTTAGAAGATGTCAAGATTGAAGAAATCAAAGATTTGACCAAGTTTTAGAAATGCAAATCAGGTTGGTACCAACAAGGTTTTCACAAAACATGATTCACGCTAACATGATTAGAATCATCTAGAATGACGATATAAGAAACTCGGGAATTTTAACGAACTTTCGAACAACAAAATCATGTTGATACTGTCATGATTTGGTTGGCATCGGACTGATTTTGAGATTTGGAATGGCAAGGGATGGAAGGAAATAGCTTAAATATAAAGAGAAAATCGACTTTGGATGCATAAATTCAGATCCGGCCCGATTCAGGTCGGTACCTGTAACAACCTGCCTCGAAACGAGCCTAATTTTCGACTCATTAAAAGCCTATCGAACTTTAGGCCCATTCCAAAGCTAGTTATTAGTTGATAAATTTGATATAATAAACAATACATATAACTATCTATCTATGCTATGGGAATCTCACAGCGGAAAGGATAAAATATAATATCACAAATAAGTAACCATTTCATAAAAATTCAAATTTCAAAAATACAACATATCATCTTAAATATCCCAAAATAACAATATGTATAAAACTGGATACATCATAATACATCAAAAACATAAATGGATAGTTAAACTGCCACAAGACTTCGCCTATGCCTTCATCTTCTCTACCAACATCGTCTCCCCTAATTTGTGTGTTGTAATAAGGGGATCAGAACAACAATGTCCGATGAATGAAAATCTCAACCTTACCATAATAGTATTAGGGCAGTATCATTAGATAAGTAATAATTCTTGCGCATCCTATACTATATCCTACATAAAATATCTCCAACTGCAAACACGAAGGCCCTTCTAGTCCAACTCTATAACTTATGCTTTTTTAGTCAAACTTTATAACTTACCTTCAACAATAGGCCAAAGGCCTTTTCCAGTCCCACGCAGCTACCATTGGTCATGTCTTAACAGTACGAGAGAAAGTACCCGAATCACATAATACCTCTTTATTGGAAACTAGGCATACTCTGACCATTTAATACATATATCATAAGCAGGTCCCCATCATTTAATACCTAACCAAGACGGACCCCTCTTTGGTACTCCCTAACTAACATCACTTAAAATCTCAGCAGGCCACTTAATACTTCTTTATGGGAAGAGGGGGACCCTACAATAGCCACTTAATACCTCAACCCATTGCGGACCCCTCCCGAGATTTCCCTACTACTGCACCTAACATTACAAGAAAAGCTGAAAATAATGACAAATAGTAAAGATGGAATTTTCTATCGCTAAATTTGCAACGGATTTCCATGTGATTTTCAAGGGATAATATTAAGTTTTTTCTACTTCAAGTTCTTTTATATTGTCACAGTCAACTTATTATATCTACCACCAAACCATTGCAAATTGCGTCAATTTACAGACAAAAATTTTCTGATGCTAATTTCTGTTGCAAATTGAGGTAGATTACTTACGCTTACTTTTCAAAGCTATTTTACGATGGATTTCCAAGGAATTTGCAACGGGCATTTATGTTATTTTTTGTAAATATAAAATTTTGAGGGGCTTATCCCAATTTAACTATGATGAATTTTGTATTAAATATATTTAATAATTAATAATTAATAATTACGAAGTAATATTTAACTTTTTATAATTGATTATTATAATTAGATAACTAATAATTAATAACTAATAACAAATATTAAATAATTACTATTAATAATTAATAATTAATATTTAGTAATTAGTAATTGATAATTACTATCAATAATTACAAATTAATAATTAATAATCAGTATTTAGACTAATAGTTAATATTTACTTTTTAATAATTGATTTTTAGTTTAATTAATGATTGATAAGATATCTTTAATAATTAAGAAGCAATATTTGTTATTTAATATTTAACTTAATATGTAATAATTATACAATACAACAAATTTGAATTTCACAACACAATTATTTGCGATGCAAAATTACAAGTCGCTAATGCCTACTGTCACGATCCAAATTTCAGCGTTCGAAAATCGACACCCGTACTTCACTTGTACTCGAATGCCGCAGATTCAATCGTTGAGATTCGACTCGTGCCGGAGCTTATAACACATTAAGTATAACAACACTGCGGAAGAAAGAAATAAATGATATCATATACCACTCTAACGAATACAATATCCAGAATGATATACAACAATGATATCAATAAGATACAACAATATCAGAGACAAATAATAATGCTACAGCGGAAACAACAGAACTGATAACTCCAAATGATCTGAAAAAGAGAATGAGTCCAACAACTCCAATATCAAGCTCGAGCCACCATCACGTTTCACAAAGATAAGCAAGGGCGGTCGTGAGTGAACTCCCAAAACTGAACTAGCTCCTGCTAATCTACTAAACCTGACTATCTGAAAAACCCAACTCTAGACTGCCCGTGTGGAAAATTATGGACACCCAGAGTTTAGGAAGGGAACAATAAACTCCAGGTCAGTCATGGGACTAGTATGAGCAACAAAAACAGTTTATATTTAAAACAAACAACAAAAGAATTTTAAACATTGAAACCCGCAATGCTTTTTGGAAAATGAAACTACCATAAGGCCTCCCGGCACACACACAATGCAATCGCACACATGGGGGAGATTTCTCCTTATGATAGTCAAACATGCTTACTACGCAAAAATCCTTTTGATATTATTAATAGTGCATAGTGTACAAAATCATTTCGAAAATACAATATTAATCTTAGCTAGCATATGTACCATTATATTATGCCTGCTATAGCTGCCGCTTGAGGAGACAGGTTATACAACTGCAATCGTAAAGGGCTCATATTGTTTCTTTGGATTTCCAACAAATGGTCAGGCTAAGGAACTTCCTACTGCCACATGGGTACGGCTCTGGAGGGACGTCCCGAGAACTAACTAGCTCTCTGCCAACACAAGGCCAGGTTTCCTCTTACTAGGTAACTACTACACGAGTATGCCACCCCCCGGTCGTTTGCGACCTTTATCCGAGGATCCTCAATTAAAAAACAACAATCACACAGTAAATGAGATTGATGCAACCACACAGGTAAAGCATCTGGGCTCCATACCATGATACCACCTTTTTCCAGAAGGAAATGACATACCCTAAAGGGAGCGACCCTCATAACCTTGCCGCATCTTTCCTGTTTTGACCATTTCGGGGGTGTGAGGTCCGATGAGGTCTCGTCCACAAAGCTACGCTTTTCACAAAAGCCATGCTTTGATCAACAAATGATCAGCAACACACAGCAGCACTCAGCATGCCACACTACCAAATTGAGAGTATATCACTGATAACCTTCAACTACATAACCTCTGAGCTCGTACGTCTCAGAGAAGGGTGTTAAACTAAGAGAATAAATTCTCCGCCACCAAACAGAAATGTATTTGAAAGCAATCAGCTTTATATCTCAAAGTGTAGTGTCAGACATACAACCATACAAGTCTATTCCAGGTTCGAACAGAACCGAAGGCACTTCCAAAGAAGCCCTTGCAATCCGGGTATTTACAATCTCGATCGAACTTCCCATCACTTAGGGAATCTCTATACCGTAGCTACTCAGTGCAGAGACAATCGATAGGTTATCCTATCGCTCTCGCAAACACCCGGTCTTCAACACCGGTCTTCAAATGCTATCCATTTACGTCGTATCACTATTCGGAATGGGTTATATGACACAAAGTCCTCTCCTGGCTAAACCGAATAATGAGCGCGATATTTCAAAACATATGGATATGGGGATTTCAGTTAAGTCACAATTTATTACCCAAAACTTTTCTTTCAAATGGTTTAAACACATTACCATTTTAATCTTTTACATAAAAAGATTCATCTCACAAAGTTCACCCAGTTTCACAAAGATCTATTCATAGATTTACAAATCGATTTCCATTTCAGTTTGGATTAACTCGTCCAATCTTTAAATCAAAGATTTAATTGATAGCTTTCAAAACAATTCCATTTTGAACTTTTATACAAAAGGTACACCTTTCCAATTTCAAAATAAAGTTCAACAATCTTTCACAAAGATTTATTCATAACTCGGAAAACCATTTTCATTTCAAACTTGAAATTCTTTTGACACAAATTGGAAATTCATTCCTTATATGAAAGCTTCTATTATTTGAAAACAAATAGTTTTCATTTTGGAAAATCTGATTCATTTATACGAGTTAAAGTCCTTGGGTTAAATTCAAATTCTCAAAACCATACTTTTAAAATGTTTTAAATTCATATAAACACATTTATAACATCTTTAACCATAATTTCCAATCATGGAATTCAATTCCAAATTTTTGAATTCAAATTCAAATTAAATTATTTAAATTGAAACTTTACCAAGTTATTCAAAATAATTTTTATCTTAAAAACTCCTTTTCAAAACTTTAACATTTAACCCAAATCCATTTCCAAAATCAATTGAAATTAAAATTTCAATTTCAAAAACATTAAATTTAAATCATCTGTGACTTAACCGATTTCCTCGTGAAATCCATATTTGTGTGTGTAAAAGTGTAGTCCAGGGGTTTAACACAGTAGTGCAACACTACAAATCATCACATCATCACAGATTCAAATACAACAATATATTTGATAAGCGGTATAACTATAACGCTTATCTTTTATTCACAGATCACAGATATATATATATATATATCATAGATAATAAATTGCAGTCATCCCAGATAAATAAATTACATTACAGATCACAACACAAATCAGGATTTATCACAAAGCATCACATATCAGGGATATCAAAGAATTCACCCATTCAATAAAATCCAAACATTCACAAGTAAAATTTATTAATCCTTTGATTACTAACAAATAATTATACTCAAGTTACTAATCATCATTAAATTAATTACATCCAGTAATCATCTATTAATTACTTCTCTAAGTAATTTTACTTTCCAAATCGTCAAGTGATTATTCTAAATTAATTTAAACTTAAGTAATTAACTTGAACTAATCCAATTAAACTCAATTAATTACACTGAATAATTAATTCCTTAATTACTTCCATTAACTAATTATACTTAAACAATTCCATAGATGATTATTATTAAATTAATTAATCTAAATTAATTAATTATGAAAAATTTATTACATCAATAATTATTTAAAAAATCTTAGTCAATGACCTTCATTAACAATTTAAATTTCTTTAATTACTTTACTAAAGAAGTTTACTCTTATTAATCATTATTGATTATAAATTGATTAACCATTAAGAACTCATTAATTAATTCTAGTTATTTGATTAATTAAATGTTAATTGTAACTTAATTAGTTCCTAATCACAATTTAATTGTTCCTTAATTAAATTAAACTAGCTTCACTCCATAAACTTAAACTTGTAATCACTAAGTTAATTAACACAAAATATTAATTATCCATTCTACTTAACTTAATAGTTAATGAATTACAAATCATTCAATCTTTGTTTAAAAGTAAACTCATATTTATTAATGATTTAATAATTAACACTCACAAATATACTAAAAACACTGATTTTCAACTTGCTTTTAAATTCACATGTTAAAGTATTACTTTTGTTATAAAGAAATTTAAAAGAACTTAAATCAAATTCTCTTTGTATTCACATATTTAAAGTATAACTTTACATTTAAATTTACTTAAACATTTGACTTTATAAAAAAACTAGAATTCAAATTTAGTGTGAAGTCCAGGTTTTAAAACTTGGTTTAAATTCTTTCTTTACAAATTCAAATTCCAATTTAAATTCAAGTTCTTTTTGAATTACACTTAACTACTTAACATTTCAAGTTATTAAAACAATTTAAATTTATAAACTTTATTCCCAAACTAAACTTCAAAACTGATCTTAAATTTATATTTTAACTTTGATTTAAAATTCAATTTAAACTTTGATTTATAATTTAGATTTCAATTTTTAAAATCTGGAAACAAGATAGTGTTCTGGTTTAACCCTGTACAAAACATTACCCGAACCTCCCCTCTACTTGCTTCGAGACCAACACCAAAATTCTTCGAGTAAAACACTCGAGTTACTCGAGAAAAATCTCGAGTTCACCCTGCTTCGTCCCCAACTACCCAAATTTCCATATCACCAGAACTCGTGCACGGTGCACATGCACGTCACCGATGATCGATTCCAGGCGACATCACATCGTCGAACAAGTCGAAGTCCATCCTCGAATCAATCTCTGATCGCCAGAACTCCACCATTCACTCGAATTCGAAATCGAGATTTCGAACCAAAACTTGGAACAACAGTCCCACCACCACCAAACCCTGGAAACGCCTCGTCCTCGTAGCTCCGACCAACTGAAGGTCTACAATTCCGTCCTCGACTTCGACTACCACCCAACTACCATTCCTCAAAAACTCGAAACACTCGATCAACTACTCACAACGTGATGATCGATTTATCAAACCCAGCTAAAACTAGGTTTACAAAAAGAAAATGCTCGTCGCTGCCGCCTCGATGATCGAGAGCATCTTCGGCTATTTTTCCCATCACCACCATAGGCTCCTCTATCGCCACGAGAAAACCCGACCCCCCAAGCATCTCCGACCACCGGAATTCGCCCAAAAACCATTTTTCGTTCAACATCGAACTGCTCTTAAACCACGCAACTAAATATCATCATATTAGTTTTAGAAATCATGGTTTGGTTCAGGAATTCGATCTATGTTCCTGAAATTATGAATTAAGATGTTTGAAATTTTGCTTATATTGAGTTGCTCGGTTTTTTCTTGGTTTCCAGAGATAATACTAAGTTGTTTTAACTGGAATAAATTTCTAATCTAAACTATATGCTATAATAAACAAATTTTGTTTAAACCTTAAATCCAAATTATGCTTAAATCAAAAGGAAATGATTTTTTTCTTTCAAACTGATGTTTGAAACAAGAACAGGATAGTATAGAAGCCAAACATCCATTATCCAAATTTACTCAGGGAATCTACACACACACACACACACGCGCAAGCATACTAATTCACAGATTAACATGCAACGGATTCATACTCTTAAATTTTAAAAAATTGAGGTTACTCACCTTGGTTTCAGAAAAAGAACAGAGCTTTACTTTTCTTTGAAACAGGCTTGAACTTCTTTTTTTTATTTCTAGTTTGTATTGATTTGTTCTATTGTTTATGATTGAAGTTTGTTTAATTTTGAATGGTATTTGCTTTAGATTTTTTTCTCAGTTAAAATGAACGAACTGGAATGAAGAGAAGTTGATATATAGGAAATGAGTTAACAGGTTGATAAATTATTTTTTACAAAGTGATATTTTTGTTTGTACAATAGTCAGTGATTTTTACTAGCAAATGGAGGCTGAGGTACCTTGCATTAATTATGATTGTCTTGTTTAACAAGCTTATACTTATCCTATTTATTTATACATAGATATTTATGTTTTTACTTTACTTTGCCTATTACTTACTTCTTGTCTTGCATACTACTACACATACATATTTACTTACCTGGCAGCTTTATGTACAAAAACATACTTTATAGCATAAAGTTGTTTTAGCCAATGTTTAAATTTTTTAACTTAAACTATCAAATACTTAATTTACTTATTATTATTTTCATACTTATGCTAATATTTATAAGATTTATTTTATTTTAAAAAAATTTTGAAAGACTTTATTTTAAATTTTCAAACCATAGCTTTCTTTCAAAATACACACACACACACACACACACACATATATATATAAATTTGAAATAACCATTTCTATTTATATTAAAATCCATTTGTAAAGACATTACATTATTAACATTGTTTAAAAATAACTCATTATTAAATTAAAATAATTTATAAAAGAAACTATCTCTTTATTAATAAATAACATATTTTTATTTGAATTTGAAGAAACTCAAATCAATTTACTAATTAATTTCAAATTTTTTTATTCCAGGATTAAATTAATTCCCAATTTAAACTTATTTAAAATCCGAAATCGTTACTGTTTCCCCCCCTTAAGAAATTTCGTCCTCGAAATTTGCCAGGGAGACACAAAGATAGGTGAAAAATGTTTCATCAAATCAACTGAATATCTATTCTGCATTTGGCTTACCAAATCAGAATATCAATAATAGATACAAGAACGAAGCTTTTTAATTTTTCCACAAGATACTCGGGTTATCCAGATCTACGAAATATGCAGTGGCATTGGTTAGTTCAAAGGGATAACTAAGCATTCGTAGAATATATTAGGACCCAAAGAATAGATAGATATATGGATATAATTTCAAAACTTTTAGTTTAGAACTAAAGTATACCTATCAACCATAGCAACCAAAGCAACCAATTCATCCAAACAAACAATTCAACCTATTTGGAGTTTATGTCCCATGCAAATATATCAAATCTTCTTCCTGGATCTACCAGGAACCATCGAAGAATTGAAAAGAGATGCTGAACAAAAGAGACTGATAGAGAAAAGATTGTTTCCTTGTTGTTACAGGGTATTGACCATTTATAGTCGTATTCCCCTGTCTCCTATCTCATCCTCTTCTTGCACTCATACTTACTATCAGTGGATAGTAAGAGAATTTACTAAGGCATACAGACGGATATCTAAAGGATACTCATTCTAGGGTATACTTCACCCTATCTCTAATGAATTACTTAATGTGTTATACTCCTGAGCCAAAGTTCAACCTTAGCTCTGATACCAAAATGTCACGGCACAAAGCAGTGGCGACCGGTAGGCTTTGCAACCATCCCAGACCCACCGCGGCAGGCATTGGTACCCTGCCCTTTCTTTTACGGCTAGCCTTTCGACTGTCACACCTACGGTTAACCAGCCCCACTAAGAGGATATGTAGGGGTAAGAGTCTCCTGCTCGCCACCAAACAAAAAGCGAGAACCCCCTATCACATCTCATAAAGATAAGCAAGGATAGTCATGAGTGAACTCCAAAAACTGAACTAGCTCCTGCTAATCTACTAAACCTGACTATCTGAAAAACCCAACTCTAGACTGCCCATGTGGAAATTATGGGCACCCAGAGTTTAGGAAAGGAACAATAAACTCCAGGTCAGTCATGGGACTGGTATGAGTAACAAAAACAGTTTATCTTTAAAAAAAACAACAAAAGAATTTTAAACATTGAAACCCGCAATGCTTTTTGGAAAATGAAACTACCATAAGGCCTCCCGGCACACACACAATGCAATCGCACACATGGGGAGATTTCTCCTTATGATAGTCAAACATGCTTACTACGCAAAAATCCTTTTGATATTATTAATAGTGCATAGTGTACAAAATCATTTCGAAAATACAATATTAATCTTAGCCAGCATAGGTACCATTATATTATGCCTGCTATAGCTGCCGCCTAAGGAGACAGGTTATACAACTGTAATCGTAAAAGGCTCGTATTGTTTCTTTGGATTTCCAACAAATGGTCAGGCTAAGGAACTTCCTACTGCCACATGGATACGGCTCTGGAGGGACGTCCCGAGAACTAACTAGCTCTCTGCCAATACAAGGCCGGATTACCTCTTACTAGGTAACTACTACACGAGTATGCCACCCCCCGGTCGTTTGCGACCTTTATCCGAGGATCCTCGATTACAAAACAACAATCACACAGTAAATGAGATTGATGCAACCACACAGGTAAAGCATCTGGGCTCCATACCATGATACCACCTTTTTCCAAAAGGAAATGACATACCCTAAAGGGAGTGGCCCTCATAACCTTGCCGCATCTTTCCTGTTTCGACCATTTTCGGGGTGTGAGGTCCGATGAGGTCTCGTTCACAAAGCTACGCTTTTCACAAAAGCCATGCTTTGATCAACAAATGATCAGCAACACACAACAGCACTCAGCATGACACACTACCAAATTGGGAGTATATCACTGATAACCTTCAACTACATAACCTCTGAGCTCGTACGTCTCAAAGAAGGGTGTTAAACTAAGAGAATAAATTCTCCGCCGCCAAATAGAAATGTATTTGAAAGCAACCAGCTTTATATCTCAAAGTGTAGTGTCAGACATACAACCATACAAGTCTATTCCGGGTTCGAACAGAACCGAAGGCACTTCCAAAGAAGCCCTTGCAATCCGGGTATTTACAATCCCGATCGGACTTCCCATCACTTAGGGAATCTCTATACCGTATCTACTCAGTGCAGAGACAATCGATAGGTTATCCTATCACTCTCGCAAACACCCGGCCTTCAACACCGGTCTTCAAATGCTATCCATTTACGTCGTATCACTATTCAGAATGGGTTATATGACACAAATTCCTCTCCCGGCTAAACCGAATAATGAGTGCGATATTTCAAAACATATGGATATGGGGATTTCAGTTAAGTCACGATTTATTACCCAAAACTTTTCTTTCAAACGGTTTAAACACATTACCATTTTAATCTTTTACATAAAAAGATTCATCTCACAAAGTTCACCCAATTTCACAAAGATCTATTCATAGATTTACAAATCGATTTCCATTTCAATTTGGATTAACTCGTCCAATCTTTAAATCAAAGATTTAATTGATAGCTTTCAAAACAATTCCATTTTGAACTTTTATACAAAAGGTACACCTTTCCAATTTCAAAACAAAGTTCAACAATCTTTCACAAAGATTTATTCATAACTCGGAAAACCATTTTCATTTCAAACTTGAAATTCTTTTGACACAAATTGGAAATTCATTCCTTATATGAAAGCTTCTATTATTTGAAAACAAATAGTTTTCATTTTGGAAAATCTGATTCATTTATACGAGTTAAAGTCCTTGGGTTAAATTCAAATTCTCAAAACCATACTTTTAAAATGTTTTAAATTCATATAAACACATTTATAACATCTTTAACCATAATTTCCAATCATGGAATTCAATTCCAAATTTTTGAATTCAAATTCAAATTAAATTATTTAAATTGAAACTTTACCAAGTTATTCAAAATAATTTTTGTCTTAAAAACTACTTTTCAAAAGCTTTAACATTTAACCCAAATCCATTTCCAAAATCAATTGAAATTAAAATTTCAATTTCAAAAACATTAAATTTAAATCATCTGTGACTTAACCGATTTCCTCGTGAAATCCATATTTGTGTGTGTAAAAGTGTAGTCCAGGGGTTTAACACAATAGTGCAACATTACAAATCATCACATCATCACAGATTCAAATACAACAATATATTTGATAAGTGGTATAACTATAACGCTTATCATTTATTCACAGATCACAGATATATATATATATATATCACAGATAATAAATTGCAGTTATCTCAGATAAATAAATTACATTACAGATCACAACACAAATCAGGATTTATCACAAAGCATCATATATCAGGGATATCAAACAATTCACCCATTCAATAAAATCCAAACATTCACAAGTAAAATTTATTAATCCTTTGATTACTAACAAATAATTATACTCAAGTTACTAATCATCATTAAATTAATTACATCCAGTAATCATCTATTAATTACTTCTCTAAGTAATTTTACTTTCCAAATCGTCAAGTGATTATTCTAAATTAATTTAAACTTAAGTAATTAACTTGAACTAATCCAATTAAACTCAATTAATTACACTGAATAATTAATTCCTTAATTACTTCCATTAAGTAATTATACTTAAACAATTCCATAGATGATTATTATTAAATTAATTAATCTAAATTAATTAATTATGAAAAATTTATTACATCAATAATTATTTAAAAAACCATAGTCGATGACCTTCATTAACAATTTAAATTTCTTTAATTATTTTACTAAAGAAGTTTACTCTTATTAATCATTATTGATTATAAATTGATTAACCATTAAGAACTCATTAATTAATTCTAGTTATTTGATTAATTAAATGTTAATTGTAACTTAATTAGTTCTTAATCACAATTTAATTGTTCCTTAATTAAATTAACCTAGCTTCACTCCATAAACTTAAACTTGTAATCACTAAGTTAATTAATACAAAATATTAATTATCCATTCTACTTAACTTAATAGTTAATGAATTACAAATCATTCAATCTTTGTTTAAAAGTAAACTCATATTTATTAATGATTTAATTAACACTCACAAATATACTGAAAACTCTGATTTTCAACTTGCTTTTAAATTCACATGTTAAAGTATTACTTTTGTTATACAGAAATTTAAAAGAACTTAAATCAAATTCTCTTTGTATTCACATATTTAAAGTATAACTTTACATTTAAATTTACTTAAACATTTGACTTTATAAAAAACCTAGAATTCAAATTTAGTGTGAAGTCCAGGTTTTAAAACTTGGTTTAAATTCTTTCTTTACAAATTCAAATTCCAATTTAAATTCAAGTTCCTTTTGAATTACACTTAACTACTTAACATTTCAAGTTATTAAAACAATTTAAATTTATAAACTTTATTCCTAAACTAAACTTCAAAACTGATCTTAAATTTATATTAATACTTTGATTTAAAATTCAATTTAAACTTTGATTTATAATTTAGATTTCAATTTTTAAAATCTGGAAACAAGATAGTGTTCTGGTTTAACCTTGTACAAAACATTACCTGAACCTCCCCTCTACTTGCTTCGAGACCAACACCAAAATTCTTCGAGTAAAACACTCGAGTTACTCGAGAAAAATCTCGAGTTCACCCTGCTTCGTCCCCAACTACCCAAATTTCCATATCACCAGAACTCGTGCACGGTGCACGTGCACGTCACCGATGATTGATTCCAGGCGACATCACATCGTCGAACAAGTCGAAGTCCATCCTTGAATCAATCTCCGATCGCCAGAACTCCACCTTTCACTCGAATTCGAAATCGAGATTTCGAACCAAAACTTGGAACAATAGTCCCACCACCACAAAACCCTGGAAACGCCTCGTCCTTGTAGCTCCGACCACCTGAAGGTCTACAATTTCGTCCTCGACTTCGACTACCACCCAACTACCATTCCTCAAAAACTCGAAACACTCGATCAACTACTCACGACGTGATGATCGATTTATCAAACCCAGCTAAAACTAGGTTTACAAAAAGAAAATGCTCGTCGCCGCCGCCTCGACGATCGAGAGCATCTCCGGCTATTTTTCCCATCACCACCATAGGCTCCTCTATTGCCACGAGAAAACCCGACCCCCCCAAGCATCTCCGACCACCGAAATTCGCCCAAAAACCATTTTTCGTTCAACATCGAACTACTCTTAAACCACGTAACTAAAAATCATCATATTAGTTTTAGAAATCATGGTTTGGTTCAGGAATTCGATCTATGTTCCTGAAATTATGAATTAAGATGTTTGAAATTTTGCTTATATTGAGTTGCTCAGTTTTTTCTTGGTTTCCAGAGATAATACTAAGTTTTTTTAACTGGAATAAATTTTTAATCTAAACTATATGCTATAACAAACAATGTTTGTTTAAACCTTAAATCCAAATTATGCTTAAATTAAAAGGAAATTTTTTTTTCCTTTCAAACTGATGTTTGAAACAAGAACAAGATAGTATAGAAGCCAAACATCCATCATCCAAATTTACTCAGGGAATACACACACACACACAAGCATACTAATTCACAGATTAACATGCAACAGATTCATACTCTTAAATTTTAAAAAATGAGGTTACTCACCTTGGTTTTAGAAAAAGAACAGAGCTTTACGTTTCTTTGAAACAGGCTTGAACTTTTTTTTTATTTCTGGTTTGTATTGATTTGTTCTGTTGTTTATGATTGAAGTTTGTTTAATTTTGAATGGTATTTGCTTTAGATTTTTTCTCAGTTAAAATGAACGAACTGGAATGAAGAGAAGTTGATATATAGGAAATGAGTTAACAGGTTAATAAATTATTTTGTACAAAGTGATATTTTTGTTTGTACAATAGTCAGTGATTTTTACTAGCAAATGGAGGCTGAGGTACCTTGCATTAATTATGATTGTCTTGTTTAACAAGCTTATACTTATCCTATTTATTTATACATAGATATTTATGTTTTTACTTTACTTTGCCTATTACTTACTTCTTGTCTTGCATACTACTACACATACATATTTACTTGCCTGGCAGCTTTATGTACAAATACATACTTTATAGCATAAAGTTGTTTTAGCCAATGTTATAAAATTTTAACTTAAACTATCAAATACTTAATTTACTTATTATTATTTTCATACTTATGCTAATATTTATAAGATTTATTTTATTTTAATTTTTTTTGAAAGACTTTATTTTAAATTTTCAAACCATAGCTTTCTTTCAAAATACACACACACACACACACATATATAAATTTGAAATAACCATTTCTATTTATATTAAAATCCATTTGTAAAGACATTACATTATTAACATTGTTTAAAAATAACTCATTATTAAATTAAAATAATTTATAAAAGAAACTATCTCTTTATTAATAAATAACATATTTTTATTTGAATTTGAAGAAACTCAAATCAATTTACCAATTAATTTCAAATTTTTTTTATTCCAGAATTAAATTAATTTCCAATTTAAACTTATTTAAAATCCGGGATCGTTACACCTACCAACTGCGATGCAAAGTTACATCACTAATGTTCTACATAGCGACATCGGTCTCTTGTTGGCGACACTATTATACGTCATGGATAACACAAGAATTTAAAACTAAAATTGAAAATTAAAATCAAACTGCATTTTACTCTTCTACAACACATATAAAGCATCACAAATTATTAATAAATTCCAATGACATTATTATGTGTAAAAGAATTGTCGTGAATGGTCTTTCATTAGTAGTGTTCATCACAAAAATTAAATCTGAATATGGACTTTTCTTCCATCATCTTTCAATTCTATGGAGTTGGAAGTCATTCCTTGTTTTTAAATAGCAAATAATTCTATGCTAATGATGATCATGTGTATTGCGATTAATGTAAGTTGATGATTTATTTAATATCTAACGCTAAAAATGCATTCTTTAACTTCAATTATTAATAGTGCAATTCAATATGTACAAAATTAACCATAAACTTTAACCACGGATTAGCATAGTGAAAAACTTTGTTAATAGTTATGATGATATTATTTTCAATGTCCAAATTGCTCTATCAAATTTTCTGAATGTTAAAGAAAAGAATAACAAGGAAAAGTTATTCATTTGCTTCACCTATGATATGAACTATCTCGTACTCTTAAATCTTTTTTTATTTAGAAATAAAATGTATTATAACTCAAAAATGTTATTGTATAGAAGAAGACTGATTAAAATAAATTTAAAATGACTTTATTACATATACAAGAAGTTAGAATAAAATAAAGTCATTGTACCTGTTGCTTCTACAACACAATTAAGAAATTAACATGTTGATGGAATTCCAATAAATAATCATATGAACTTTAAAATAAGGTGGGACACTTATCAATTTAATCGACATAAACAACATTCATCGAATTGACTTCACCGTCATTAAGAATGGTTAACCAACATTAATAGTTATGTGAGAAAAAGAATTAGTGTTGTTTATCTTTTACACCAATAATTGCCAATTTTAATAAAATTTCATATCATTGTTGAAAACTATTTACAAAACTTGATATTTTACATTTTAGTTTTAAAGTTATAGGTGACTCGCTAAATGTCGACAAATAAAATTAAGAAGAAAATCTTTTAAAAAATAAAAATCCAATGATTTTAGATAAACTCAAACTAAATACTACAAAACTCAAATGTTACGAAATGTAATAAATACATTTTTTTAAACTTTATTAAACCAAACTTTTCTTAACATAAAATAAATAATTTTACTAACAATTTTCGTTTTCCCCTAAAATTTTTGAAGCCCGCCTAAAGGCATAAAGAAAAAGCAATCGTCGCCTGAGTACACAATTTTCTTCCCAAAACCCTTGTTTTACCACTCAAAACCAATATCTTTTTCCCCAAAACGCTCGCCTCTCCCCTCATTCTAGCTTCTTGAGCTCGCCACATCAGACAACTCTTCCCTTAGCTCTCAAATCAAGATCACTCTTGTCTATCGCTCTTAGTTGAACGTTGTCTCTACGCCGCCATTAAGCCTACTCTGAAGTGGAGCTGCTTGCAGCAATATCTAACACTATCAGCTGGACTGAGGTTATTTTAACAATTTTGCATTGGTTGCACTGAGTTATTTTTATTTATTTAGGGTTTTGCTGCCTATCCATTCCTAGTGACGATTGTATGGATTGGGTTTAACAGTCATTATGGTCATGTAATGGTTATGATATAATAAGAGAATAAGCAGTAACAGTTTTTCAGGCAAGATACCAGATTTCATTAAAAAGTTCACAAAATTAAACATATTGTAATATTTTTTTTTTTTCATTTTGTTTTACTTAATACGACAAATTATATTTGAAATTTTAAATTAGTTGATCAAACGATAGAACAGTAATCATACATCCAGTTACATCAAGGTTGTTTTCCTTTACTTAGTGCTTCAAGTAAGTTCCATTTTCAGCTATTATTGTTTCAGACCAGCAAAAATGTTCCGTTGCAGTACAATTATAATTAATGAAATTTATAAACTTCTATTACCGTCAGTGGCGTTTAAGAGTTCAGTTGTAGCACAATCAAAACTTGAAATGGAAGCAAAAATGTTTGATAAGCTGCCATGGATGAAACAAACTATGATGCGTATAAAAATATATCAAAACACTGGTTTTCCAATATTATCTGCCAAAGGTATATGGTTTAAGGTACATGATGTAAATGAAATGTAGCATATCTTTTTGTATGGAAAAAGTGAATATTTCATATTTGACCCAGGAAAGTATTGTTTTATCTTCATAGTAAATCAATAATGGTAGAACCAACAAAATATGCCAACAATGAACGGACTACAAAAGTCATTTACCTTCAAGATTGAAATAGCATTTGTGTAATCAGTATTCCATATGTTTTCTAAATTGTAAAATGTAAACAAGAATGTATATATTAAATGCAACTACTGGCAAAAAAAAAAAACTAAATTAAAGTTATTCCAGTGTATTAACCTAGCATTATAACTATAGGATCAAATGACATTTTAACGCTTTCTTGCTTACATTTTTGTGTTGTGCATACATGTTTAAAGTCTAGAAATATAGGTTGAGAAGTGGATGGAGAAACCTGAAGAAGCTGAAGTAAAGAAAATAATTTCATCCGAGACTCAAAATCAAAGTTAAAGCTTTAAGTTTTCCTAATCCTCCCTGTTGATACAACCGTTGTTGACTGATTTAAATGGGTTAGTTTTAACTTATTAGCTTTTGTATTCTTATTATTTAGTTTGTTTGATAATACTCCAACTGTGATTGTGGTTTGGTAAATTTTCTCCTTTAATTACTTAAAACTATTACACACTCACACACACACAATTTAAAAGTTTCTTTTGTAACATGCTGCTTTCAAGTAACCAAGTTACATAACTACATGTAGTAGAAGGAGGTATTCTAAAGAATCTACTTAACTAAATTTATTGGTTATTTTATATATTTTTCTGACAATTTTTCATTGTTGGATTTTGACAAGAAGATACACGCTAAGTAACTTTGCGTTTTCATGAATCACATCCGTAATGTTGTAGCATTAATTGCTGAAATCTACATAGGGGCACTAAAAGACCCTAAAGGAAAACTAAAATGAAAATTAAGGTGGTATTTATGATTCTTGTTTTAGGCAATTGCACAAACTATTATATGAGCAAAGATAAAATGGGTAACAAATAAATTGAATGTCTAAAGTTAGAATGATTGTTCTGAAAGTAAGTAATCACGTAATTTTTTTACATTGTATGTAAACTATTTTTTTTTCTCCGACATAGTTTAAGTATGACTTAGTGTAAATAATAGGATGATTCATGTATTTTCTTACCTCATTTTCTACGGTTTGGTTCGAAGATGATTTTTTTAATCTTTTGAATACCCAATTAATATGATGTTATATGACAAGACTGTGTGTATCTACTTGAGGATTGGCTCACTGTTCTCATGGTTGTTATCACTCTGTAGTGAGTGTCCGTTTTTAGTTAGATATGTAGCTAACTAAACTACACTATAACACTAATTATTCTATACTAAATAGTTTGGGAAGTTAAGAGTATTGATTTTTATGGGGTGGACATATCACTATACACCCGACATCATGATTTCAGTATACCTTTTGTGAGTCATGATTTCAGTATACCTTTTGTGAGTCATGATTTCAGTATACCTTTTGTGAGTGGACAATCGCTAGCTGCTTCATTTGCAAACTTTGAGTGACACATTTTTATTACTAGTAAAAGGAAGGTTTGTTTCATAAATGACAACAGTTTGTACATTGTTTTATTTGTTCTTACTCACCTCAAATCCTCAGTTCAGTAGCTATTTGCTTTTTTTTTATTATGACATTGGCTAATCAGTTTTAGTGATTCTCTATATTGCAGTGAAAATGCATGTGACATCAAGCAAAGAAAGTTTTGATGAAGGTGCGGATGTAAGACAAATAATGTCTACTTTCAACTTCAAAACCTTAACCAGTGGTGTGCATCTCGACATTCTTGTGAGTTTGTTTTCAGAAATTTTTGGTCTATAAGTTTTATTTTCTTATTGTCGAGCTCTCTTGAATTAATGAGCATAGAGCATTTTTTAAAATATTTGCATTAAAGTTGGTTAATGATCTCAGATGAACTCACTTTGTCTTAAAAATACTTCTTAGGCATGAATTACAGAATAGCAGCATATGTGAAATCAATAGATACACTTGCTTGAGGGGATCAAAATTTTCAAATCTATTTATTACTGTTTTCTCACCTATACTTTGATGTTAATATTCAACAAAATAAGTGGTTATATGATTTACTCTTCACTCGCCATCACAGTTTAGTATTTCAATTAGCAGAATATACTAAACTTTACTATTATTTTTACTCTTCACTTGCCATACTGTTCCTTGATTTGTTGTCTTTTGTATCACATCCCAATCCTATAAAATATTTTATATTCTAGATTTTTTGTATGAATATTCTTATTCAATTTGAATTTTTTTATTCTAGTTAATTACTACTATTTTATGGGTATGTTTTTACAGGCAGTGCATTATGTTGTTACAGGTAGTGCATTATGTTTTGAACATTATTTTATGGACTGTGAGCGAGCAAGGGCTCGAGGAAGAGAAGGTGAGCAAATCATAATTTGTTGTAACTGAAATTTTATGTAGTTTTTTGTATGGGATATTAGTCATGGATGTGGATGATATTGTTTTTTATATGGGATATTAGCACCAGTAAAATAGCTTTATTGTTTAGAATTCGACTTAGTGTGTATATGGATTAATGATTTATAATTGCATTTTCATTTTTATTATATTCACTCATATAAACTAGTATGTATGCACGCCCTGTGGGCCTGCATCTAGTCACATTGATATCTAGACTTTATATATATAATGATATCTATACTATTATTTCAGGAGCACATTGTTTTCTTTCTTTAGTTAACATCTGTTTGATGATTACTACATTTATTCATTGTTCTATTCTTTATAGGGTGAATCAAAATTCAAAACTCCATCGCTGACTCTTCCGCTAAGAATGTGAATATATGTACTTAAATAGTTAGCATATTTATGAATTAGTTGTGCTTAACTCAGGAAATGTATTTAAGAAATACATGTATACTTTTCTTACTTTCTCTACGAATGCAACCAATGTTATTAATATTTATTCATAAAATAAAAATCATATTCTAAAAGAATGAATTCAACTAAAACCTCAATTATCTTATATGAATAATAAAATTACATTAAAAAACATACAATATTATTACCAGCAATACAAAAACAAATCTTTAATATTATTACCAACAAAATAGTCCTCTCCTAAGATTACCGTGGAATATGAACATGCTGCAAATGCTCCAATAGTTGAACACATTGAGCCATCCTTTATTACAGGTCCTTCTCCAAACACCCCATTAGTCAAAGGTAGCAACACTTGTAACCTTTGGATGTTTCAAACTACCATATCGTTGTCTTTTATGGAAATTTCTGACATTATTTATGCTGTCATACTGCTTATTAGTGTTGTTGCCTATATTGGTGGGGTCATGCAAAATTATTCTTCGGATCCAATTCTCTCGTACCCTATCAATGACATAGCACTCCAGATCACTACATCCTTAGAAAGGATTGATGCTGTAAATCTTGATGCTGAGGTAGGGAATTCCTGATATGCAGATCTTAATAATGGAGAAGATTGATGTAGAAATGCTGGAGTGTCGACTAAGGAAGAGCACAAAGCCATTACTTGGATAGGTTAAGTTGGAAGGAGTCAAGTTGGGTCTCATCTTGGAGAAGGATATCACTCGCATGTTGTAAGCAAAAGCAAGGATACTTCCACATATTACATCAGATCTACTCATCTAATGCCCAAAGATACAGATAACATCCCTAAAGCCAAGGCTCGTAGGTCCATATCCAAGAAGTGTTTGAAGAATTTATCAGACTAGTGTGTAACCCGTGCGTTGCACACGGTAATGTTGTTAAACAATAGTATTTATATTTTAACTATTGCTAAAATATATCTTATTATGCAATATGTGATAAATTTATCCTGATATATTAATCATAAATTAAGATGACATGCGATGATTGGATATAAGGTTGAGGGTTCAATCTTCACTAACTACACATCTCTGTAAAATTAATGTACTAATTCAAAAAAAAATATAAATTACATTTATTAATATTGTATATGTAAATAATTTATGTTTTCTCTTAATGACAAAAATAATTTATGTTATGTGATATATATTTTTATATGTAGGAGTGAATTAGTAACTTTACCAATTTATTAATATGATTATTGTATATATTTATATATATATATATATATATTTATTGTCACCTTTTTTTAAGGTTATAAATGGATTAATGAACATTAAATAATTGAATTTATTCAAATAATTTGAATTAATGGTCAACATAACTAATTAAATATAAGAAGTTGAATGTAAACGTTGAAGAAAATTGAGAAGAGCTTTATACATATTGTAATATAGAAGAGCATTGGTCTTATGGTTAGTTTATCTACATGTGAACTTTTATCCATATTTAGTTTTTGTATTAAAACAATTTTATCCTTGTAATTAACCATATATTTTATACTGTCGTAAACGGGTCATGATAATTGCAAAATAATGTATGTAGCATTAAATTGAGTTATAAGTTTGGTATGGTTTGATAACATGTTGAAAGCGAGAATGTTTATATAATCTAATATTGATGTAATCTGTGCATTCACATCATAATGTTGTAATAAATTTATCTTTTATAATTGTTCAAAATGAAATTATGTTGTGTAATGTCCGATAATTTTTTGAGATAAATGAATCAGAAATTAAAAGAGTTAGTATTATTTATGTACGTTTTACTTTATGTGATTTAAATATCTTTCTATATATCGGAATAAAAAAGAAATAATTTTATCATTTTTTCCCCATATATATGAATATTGTATATATTGAAATTCTCGTATTTTTAGGATTTATTACATGGATTAATGAATATAGTTAATCATATTTATGTAAATAGTTTAAATTTACGATTACACAATTAGTTAAATATATGGATTTGAAATGTAAAATATTAGAAGATAATTGAGAAGTGTTTTAATGTAATTGTAAAAACAGTAAAATTTAGGTATTTGAATTTAACAGAATTTTACAGTGCAATGTATGATAAATTCATTTATTAAATAAATTATAAATTAACTTTATTATTGTCATTAACCTAAATAATTTATGTTATGTGATTTATATATATTTGCATCTGAATAATTTTTCTAACCAGTTTGTTGATGTGCATGTAACATACATATTGAAACTTTCATCTTTTAGGTTTATTATAAATATTAGTTGACTAAATTTAACAATTAGTTTAAAATTTGGATTATGTAATTAATTTAAATGTATGGACTTTAATGTAAAATTTTGATAGAGAACCGTGAAAGATTTGTAATTAATTATATTTTTTTAAAAGTAGGCATTTGGATGTAGAATAGTATGAGAAATTTAGTAAAATAATTGTAAAATGGTAAATCATAGTATTTTAAAAATAAAATATCCAAATTTTGAGAAAATTAAGGAGAATAGAGATAAGTCCTAGAAATAAGGAGAGGGTTTCAAATTCTTCTGTTTTACTATTATTTAATAGATTGACTTTCAGATTCTATCATTTGTTTTGCTTCTTCATGGCTTACCTTCTTAATTACATCCTCATGCTTAAAAGCCGAAAATTGCATACCACATAAAGTACAGACATGTGACATATGCCTCATGTTGTATTTATGAGTCCTTGCATATAGGACTCTTCATTGCCGGGGCAGCGTTTATTTTCTCCACTATGGTCTTTAACACTTACTGCTATATTTATTTGCTACATACATACAAACACACGTCAAGCTATGAATGTACAATGAAACAGTTCTACTATATGACCTCATATGCTGATTTGAAGCTTCTATAAGCAATTGTCAGATCTACTCCAACACATAATCCCAACAAATTTAGAATCCCACTTACAGTGAAACATCTTTGTTATTTCCAAGCATTCTCTTCACCATTTTAGGCTTAGTGAATCCTTCATTATACTGAAAATATTGCATAACTTACTGAACTCGACCATATTGAGTTCCTCCTATTTATGCACTTGTTGCTTAATCATAGAACATGCATGCCAAGCTTACAACGAAGATGCCTCTAGGTTTTAATGTCCTATACACTTTTGCACGTACCTACAATAAAACCAAACAAAAGGTCGTTCATTTATGATATATTCCTTTTTTCAAGTTAAAGGTTAATTATTTATGACATATATAAATAATTAATAAAATGTACAATTTATTTCATATTCAATACAATCAGTAGTTATCGTCAAATGGAGTTGTTTGGACCGATAAATCATATAAATGAACGTTTGAATGGTTAATAGTGAAAATCAAAGATTACTATAATTTGTTTATGTAAGTGGCATGTGCTATGGATGTGTTTGGGTTCATAATTAGTACAACACCATGCAATTCACATGTATTATGCATAATACATACAAACATCACCTAAACTAATTATATAAATAAAACATGCACCCCCCATGCAAGAATAAATCATTTATGATCCATTATATTTTTACTCAGACTAAACTATTTGGTATCTATTTTCAATGCAACATTTATTATATTTTTATTTAATAGTATGATTCAGTTTGATAGTTAAGATGTTTATCTTTATGGTGCCGACTCATTTCAACTAATGGGTTGATCCATACTTGGCTATTTAAGTAGAGAACATGCTTAGTGTTCTTGTGAATGGTTCTCTTTCACTGTGCTTGCATTTCACATTGTTTTTAATAATACACAAATTATAATAGGTGCATAATGCTGAGAGAAAAATATCCATAGAAAATAAAATGATCCAATCATTTTCATAGCAAAAACCAATGTGAAGATTCTGCACATTAATTTGAAATATTTTGTGAATCATAACAGTCAACTATTTTAGCGATTCCAAAATCCATAATGTTAACCTCAAATTCATAAGTATCCATACAACATTATGTGAGGAATGCAGAATATGGATCTTAAGGCTAGGAATAACACTAGAGGGGGGGTGAATAGTGTTTATAAGAAATTACTAAATCTTTTTGAGTTTATGTTAATTTGAACACAAATGTATGTAATTTTCAAACACAGATATAATCACAGAAACGAACACAAATGCAGAAATAAAGTAAATGCAGTAAAGAAAAAGAACACACCGGATTTTATACTGGTTCGGAGTTACCCTACATCCAGTCCCGCACAACTAAGTACGGATTTTCTTTCAAAAGCAATTCAACAATTACAACCCTCGGTTTCAAGGCTACGAGGTACACCCTCCAGAATCACAATCCTCTGGGTAGAGATACTTGATTTCCAGGGCAACAAGTTCACCCAATTGATTTCCAAGACTACAATCACACCTTTTCCCGCTTGATTGATTTCCAATGCTACAATCACACCTTTTCTCGCTAGATAGATTATAAAGAAGCCTATAACTCTGAATAGCACTTGGATCTTGTTGAGATAGTGATAGAGAATCAAACCAGAGATAATCTAGTTAGATTCAATGTTGATTTCGGCAGAGTGATGATAGGATTTTGAATAAGAAAATGTGGAAGAAGAAGAGAAGTGAAAAACCAGAAAATCTAATGTAAAATTCGTTGAAACTAACCCCTATTTATAGAAGAACAACAGTCATGTCCATTCGTGAAAGGTTATGACGAATAGACACTTCTTTTGAAATTCAAATTTTGAAACTAACTGACACTATGTCGACATGGGGTACTAGGGCATGTCGACATCCCAAAGGAAATTTTGATGTTTTGTTTTTCTTTGAAAATAACCTTTATCTTATATTAAAACTATTTTAAACTTTATAAATATACTTGACTATAGATAAAATACATAGATAAATATAGAGAACAATATATATAATTTTACTATAATTTTATATTTAAATCTAAGTATAAATATATTATAATTAAAAGATAGTTTAAAACAAACGAAATTTAAAAACAAGAATATTTAAGGCTAAAACATCTTTTTGAAAATCATTTTAAAAGATAATTTTTAAGGCTAAAACATTTTGAAAAGCAATTTTGAAAATCATTCCGAAGTTGTTTTGAAAAACATTTTGAAGTAGTTTTGCAAGCTTCTTCCTGTAGAATATCTCATCATGTCAGGACTCGAGAACTTGTACAAAACTAGGATGTTCGTGGGTTTGTAAGCCACTTGTCGTAGGTTTGTAAGCTACTTGTCGTGGGTTTGTAAGCCACTAAAAAGGTAGAAATGGGTTCCATCCCAAAAGAAAAATGGAGGGAAGATTTCAGTGCTATTGTGAAGTTCTAACAAAATTCTAGACTCAATACTTATCTTGAAATCTTGAACTCTTGATAATCTTGATACTCATGAGTCTTCAATCTTGATATCTTGAATCTCTATACTGTACAGTCTTCATTCTTGGTACCTGCATGATTAAATCCTGCATATACATATATATCTAAACTATAATGTTAGTATTTATATTTTATAATCTTATTCTAAGGTTGTTGTCATCAAAACCATCAACTCATGGACTAACAATCTCCCTCTTTTTGATGATGACAACCTTTGTTTATAAAATATTACTTCTATCCTAATAACTCCCCTTAAATCTAATAACTCCCCCTTAATCTATGCCTAACTACCCTATTTTATATTTCTCCCCCTTTATCATCAACAAAAAAAACTAACTCCAAACTATATAACTCCCCCTCATTCTTGTACTCAAGTACCTGCATTAATAAACTTTTTTTGAGTCCGCTTCCTTGAATTTGTTGAAGTCGTGAACTGCCGTGAAACACAAATTTGAGTTATCTGTCTTCTGATCATCATCGCTTGAGGACGAGTCTGAGTCATCTAGAGTAACAGTAAATGCACGCTTCCGTTTCTTTACAGAATCATTGTTTATAGGAGGATTCTGCCTTTCTGGATACGGACAGTCTCTTTTGATATGGCCTGGTTCATCACAGTTGTAACATTTGACATTGTTTGGCACTACATTCTGATTTCCAGAATTCTTATAGTTGTTTCTCTTGAGATTATTCATCTTTCTGTATTTCAGGAATTTCCGAAAATTCCTGGTCATAAATGCTATCTCTCATCATTATCACTGTTTGAGTCTGATCCGTCGGTTAATGCATTGAATGCCATTGATTTCTTTTCAGATGCTTTGCTTTCTCTTCTCCCAATCATTTGGACTTCAAACGACATTAGATTTCCAATCAATTCTTCTATTTTTAAAGTACTGATGTCATTTGCCTCTTCAATTGCAAGTGTCTTTTGATCCCATTCTGAAGTGAGAGAATTTAAAAATTTTCTGGCTTGATCTTCTTCCGAAAATTCCTTTCCCAAGGATATTAAAGAATGCATAATATCTTGAAATCGACTATACATATCAGAAATAGACTCATTAGTATTCATTTTAAATAACTGAAACTGATTTGTGAGCATGGAAATTTTGATCTGTTTAACTTTGCTTGTTCCTTCGCGAGTCACTTGCAAAGTTTTCCAGATTTCATATGCAGACTTACAAACTGACACTCTATTAAATTCATTTCTATCAAGTGAACAAAACATGATATTCATTGCTTTAGAATTATTTTGTGCAACAGTCTTTTGCTCAGTGGTCCACTGTGCAAAATTAGTTGTGGGTTCAGAATATTCAGTTTGTGTGATATTCCAAGTATCTAATCCTATAGATTGTAAATATATTTTCATCCTACATGCCCAATATGCATTGTTACTGCCATTAAAAAGTGGTGGTCTGGCTGTAGACCGACCTTCTACAAATGAACTAGTGACAGGGATACTAGTGTTAATAACAGTACCAGTGTTGTTAGCCATTTTGAAAACTTTTCAAAAATCAGATTATGAAACTTTTGAAAACCTTGCTCTGATACCAAATGCGAGGAATGCGGAATATGGATCTTAAGGCTAGGAATAACACTAGAAGGGGGGGGGGTGAATAGTGTTTATAAGAAATTAATAAATCTTTTTGAGTTTATGTTAATTTGAACACAAAAGTATGTAATTTTCAGACACAAATATAATCACAGAAACGAACACAAATGCAGAAATAAAGTAAATGCAGTAAAAGAAAGAACACACCGGATTTTATACTGGTTCGGAGTTACCCTACATCCAGTTCCGCACAACTAAGTACGGATTTCCTTTCAAAAGCAATTCAACAATTACAACCCTCGGTTTCAAAGCTACGAGGTACACCCTCCAGAATCACAATCCTATGGGTAGAGATACTTGATTTCCAGGGCAACAAGTTCTCCCAATTGATTTCCAAGGCTACAATCACACCTTTTCTCGCTTGATTGATTTCCAAGGCTACAATCACACCTTTTCTCGCTAGATAGATTACAAAGAAGCCTATAACTCTGAATAGCACTTGGATCTTGTTGAGATAGTGATAGAGAATCAAACCAGAGATAATCTAGTTAGATTCAATGTTGATTTCGGCAGAGTGATGATAGGATTTTGAATAAGAAAATGTGGAAGAAGAAGAGAAGTGAAAAACTAGAAAATCCGATGTAAAATTCGTTGAAACTAACCCCTATTTATAGAAGAACAACAGTCATGTCCATTCGTGAAAGGTTATGGCGAATAAACACTTATTTTGAAATTCAAATTTTGAAACTAACTGACACTATGTCAACATGGGGTACTAGGGCATGTCGACATCCCAAAAGAAATTTTGATGTTTTGTTTTTCTTTGAAAATAACCTTTATCTTATATTAAAACTATTTTAAACTTTATAAATATACTTGACTATAGATAAAATACATAGATAAATATAGAGAACAATATATATATAATTTTACTATAATTTTATATTTAAATCTAAGTATAAATATATTATAATTAAAAGATAGTTTAAAACAAACGAAATTTAAAAACAAGAATATTTAAGGCTAAAACATCCTTTTGAAAATCATTTGAAAAGATAATTTTTAAGGCTAAAACATTTTGAAAAGCAATTTTGAAAATCATTCCGAAGTTGTTTTGAAAAACATTTTGAAGTAGTTTTGCAAGCTTCTTCCTGTAGAATATCTCATCATGTCAGGACTCGAGAACTTGTACAAAACTAGGATGTTCGTGGGTTTGTAAGCCACTTGTCGTAGGTTTGTAAGCTACTTGTCGTGGGTTTGTAAGCCACTAAAAAGGTAGAAATGGGTTCCATTCCAAAAGAAAAATGAAGTGAAGATTTCAGTGCTATTGTGAAGTTTTAACAAAATTCTAGACTCAATACTTATCTTGAAATCTTGAACTCTTGATAATCTTGATACTCATGAGTCTTCAATCTTGATATCTTGAATCTCTATAATGTACAGTCTTCATTCTTGGTACCCGCATGGTTAAATCCTGCATATACATATATATCTAAACTATAATGTTAGTATTTATATTTTATAATCTTATTCTAAGGTTGTTGCCATCAAAATCATTAACTCATGGACTAACACATTACAGTTCATTTTATAGAGAGGGAAAAGCGGAAGCATGCAAAATTTCTTAATTTTGTGCATACATTGGTGGGGAGTTTAATTTTGTCATGGGTCACTAATACTCTATTCGGTTGACTCTACCAACAATAGCAGATACGACTAAGTCGTTCAAAATACCGACAAAAAAGAAGATGAAAATGAGAGTTAGCGCAAATATCACAGTTCAACAACTTTCCTAATCAAGTTCCTTGATGAAGGTTGTCCTGTTTGTTAGACGTCAAACATGAAAATTTTCAAGTACTGTTAATTAAAAAGTTAAATGCTGTAGGGCATAATAAAATAGCTTGCAAAATAAAAAACCAAATTCCAAATACTGGCTAGGGTTGTTCAAGTGCAAAAACATGGTTGAAAACTTTGTGAAGCTCTTAACAGTGGTTGCTTATGATGTCAAAAGTTAAAACTACATTTGTCATCGAAAAAATTACACCTCCTACACCATGAAGTTAATGGTTAAACAAATTCTAAAATGACCAAGAATATAGTTTATGTAGTTCTTTATTCTTCTTATAGTAAAGGTTTCTCTTATAGTAAAGGTTTTCCTATTTAACTCATGCAAATTTTTAGACGACCTAGGTTGAATTTCCTTTTATGGACATGTACTAACACTTTTTGTTGCTTTATATCATTCTTTCCAACTTCCAAAGTGTACCAATACAATATAAATAATGATAATAATGGAGGGATGCAACCATTAGTTAATTGCCTCCCAGTTTCACTAACCAATAGAAAGACTTCCACCACAATTAAATTCTAGTTCATACAATACTTAAACTTACCCAAGAACTTTAAAGTAGTAGACAAGCAAAGGGTTCTAATCTTATACACATAAGCTTTCTCACTATTCACATGTTAAAGTTATTCTGCCATCATCCTGTATCACTAATTTCACCACTTACACTTCTTAAAGACAATTCACAGTGCACATTTCACTGTAATGCATTTTTATTTATCAATTCTGCATTCCTGCAATTCAACCATTGATATGGGTAATGTTCTAAAGTTAAAGAAAGTATATATATGTTTGGAAAAACAATATAATTCAATCCCGGTTTATCAGCCCTTATATAGTGTGAGACAACAGTTAACAATACATCCTCCTATGCTGAATTGAACATCCATCAAATACAATCTAGGTTGTTGTCTAATTTGCAACAATGGTAATAAGGAACGAATTAGGAGAAAAAAATACAGAAGTTTAGAAAATACCTAAAAGCGGTCGAAGTTGGGTATCGGAGGAGCAGCAGTTGAGGAATAGAAGCACAATAACTTAGCGAAGTTGAGCAGTCAGAGCATAATAAGTTAGCCCTAGTCTGTGAAGTCATGCGATTGCAAACTACAACGCAGTGGAGGAGGAGTAGTTTCTGACAATGGATAGCTTCGATGATCAAGAGGTGGCAGATGACTGGCTTTGGCAATGGACTATCGACGATGACGACATTAATGTTTGAGTGGCTAGGGATTTTTACCTGGCTGAGATGAGATGTAAGATGGAATGAAACGTGAAAGGACCGCGGATTAGGGAAAAGGATATTTTGGGGAATCCCAAAAGACACGATCGAAAATAGTTCACCGAATTACCATTATTAATAGTAAAGATGTGCATGTACATATATCTGCAAATGATTTTATTATTGGTTGTTGAAGTTTTGGCAACTACTGTATAGAGAAATTTGTAAAAAAATATAAATTTAAGTTACCGAGGGAATTATGGCTGTCAATGGATACCCGAAAAATCCGAAATTCGTCCTCATTCGAAAAGCGGATAAATATTTGATATTCGAAAAAACAGATGCGGAAGGCATCCACATTCAAAAATTATCCATTCGATTTTTGTCAAGATTATAGTTCAAATTATGTTTATTTTAATGCAGTGAAAGATATTCGTTTATTATTTTATTACGTTACTAGTTTATATTATATGCACTTAATGCTTATTAACTGCTCGAAACTATTTATTATCATCATATTTGTTAATTTTTAACATTTTTATAATCAATGAGATTGAAAAATATTTATATTAAACTATAAATTTTTATTTTATAATTCTTGATTTATCGATCATTAACGGATATGATAATTATCCGATATCCGTCCGTATCCATGGATATGGATATCCGATATCCGAAAATGATTTCGGATGCGGATGTGACACTATCCGCATCCAAAAGCATCCGTTGACAGGCCTAGAAGGAATGCAAAGGGAATACCAGCGGAAATTACAAATAAAACCGCTGCTAATTTGTCACGTATAGTGGTTAGTGATTACACAAAAATTACATATTCCGTCGCTAAACCTTCACAAATCGGCGTATGATTAGCAAAGGAAGACTATTTCATCCGTCGCTGATCCCAGCTATATACCTATGGTTTACCGACGACAATTTATTAAATATATTTTAAAAAATAATAATAATTTTATATTGACGTTGGAAAAACGTCGATGATTTCAGGTTAAATTTTATAGCTAAATTGACACTAGTTTACCGACTATGAATTTACCGACTTAGACAAACCGTCGTAAATTCATCGGTAAATGCAATTTAGCGATGGTTTATCGATGAATTTTGCCGCTGCAAAATCAAGTTTTTCTTGTGATGTAAACGATAACCTCGACCATTTAATACTTCTTAAATGGAAAGAAGGTGGATCCTACAACGGCCACTTAATACTTCCAACCCAAAAGCAAGTCTAACGCATTATGACCCGTAATCTAAATTGTGACGTCTCATATTAGTCCGACTATTCGTAGGCGTTGGTAGCCAGATTAATTGAGCAGACTTACCCTAAAGAATTGGATCTAATTTCGCATCCACCATGGATACGAATTATAGGTGATATCTCATATCAGTCTCAAAGTTATACTGATGGTAGTCAGATTAGCATGTCAGACTTCTATGTTCTTTTAACCGACCTCGCGTCCCTATAACTTAGTCATAATTTCACTCTCCTAACATACTACCATATATACCTCACCATATTTCAAATTAAGGCCATATAAAGAAAGCTCCTTAGTCCATCTTAATTATGGATTAATTTCCATAATTATCCTTACCTCTTTCTATGGATTTTAATGCTAATTACTATTTATACTATGCAATTAACACTTATTAATTTTACGTTAATAATATATTTATACGCCAATATACATACATAAATTATGCTAACTAATATTCCTATACGTGCGAAGATTTTTACGTCATATACTAATCATTTTAAATGTCAAAACTTCTAATCCATACAAGTCTAACTTCATACAATAACCTACAAATTAGCTAATATTCTTAGCCAACCAATAGGCTTGCGTTAAAAAATAGAATCAAATACCAAACTTAATTCATATTAATATAGTAGAAACTACACCTATAAAACTTACAATTTAAACCCTTTATATTCTATTCAACTTTTACCTATACAGTGAAAATGAGGTTTATATTTAAAATTATAGAAATAAGCGGTGCAAACTACGAATAAGATAATTCGTACTTTACACACTATTTCCTAACTTATTTGCATTTTTGAACCCTTTATCAAAACAAAAGAGAAAAGTTGGAAGTTGAATAGAATATAAAATAGTCAAATTGCAATAACAAAACAAATTCTACCATTTTAATATCAAACAATTGAGTTTCTAATAAACATAAGAATTGACATTTCGTTTGGGGAAATTTTGGGGTTTTAGTTTTAGGGTTTTCATAAACAAAATTTCTCAAGGCATAAAACAAATTCAAACTTCTACAATACAATTGCTAAAAATGTGAAAAACTAAGATTTCCACTTACATATAATTTTCCTGCCTTCTTTTAGATTTGATTCATGCTTGCTCCTAGTTCTTTCTTTAGATTTCTTCTGTTCAGAATATACAGTAACTCAATTGTATATTGACTAGATTCAGAATCAGAGATTAGGGAAGAATAGAATTAAAAAAACGTATCTATCAATATCTAAAATCTCTTACCTTTAAAACCTAATTGATTCTGAGCCGTATGTGAAGAAGAAGACTGAAAGAGTTTTGCTAGAGTTCCCAATATTATTTTGAATAAAAGAGAGAGGGCTATCTTCATATTTGTAGTGGTCAGGAGGAGTCTGGAATGTTGGATTTAAGTTGGTTTGAAATAATAAAATCCGGGTTGTTCATGCCTTAGAAAATCCTAGCTGCTACTCACCATCGGTCGACCGCTCTTCCCTAGGCAGTCGATTGCTAGCGGTTGACCGACCCTAGTGGAGGCAGTCAACCAGCATATTATAAATGACGTATATTAATTGTTGTCCTTTTAAATTAATTTCTTTCCTATTTTTATAATTAACGTTAATGTTTTCTTCAACGTTAAATTACCTTAATGTTAATTTATTAATTACTCGTTTTAATCTCCATATTAACATTATTTAAATTCAAATTTTGAATTCGTTTGAATTATTTTAAACACGAAAACTTCAAACGTCAATAACTTTTCGTTTGAGCTTCAATTATAAAACTTTATATATGAAAGTTGATTAGAAAATTGCCATGAACGCAATGGTGAATTTTCGTGGTCAAATTTTGACATTTAAAGAATTTCCATTTTTCGTCTTATTATTAATTAGTTAATTTCATACAAATTTTCACGGGGTGTTGTAGTACCGACCCGATTTTCTTCCAGATATTCATGCGGCATGACCTGTTCTATCTGCTGGATTATCGGATCTTGAAGATCTGGATGAATTCAGACCTGGATAGCAAACTGGTGCATGGAATCATATATAAATAGCAAGCTACTAACAACTTGGAGAAGACTTTTTCTTTTGGGACTTCTTTTTCCATCTTCTTTCCAAGATCCTTGTAAATCCGATATCTATTAGATTGTGGTCGAATTTGAGTGATAATCTTTGTATTCTGAAGAGAAAATATAAGATAATAAAATTAAAGTAGATGTATGCCGAAGAATTTGCCAAACCATTATAAAAATCATGTTCTTGTCTTTATTTATGTTGATAGATTTACGTTTTTGGTGTTTTCACCTGATATGGGGATGTTATGCCATTTTCCGACACAAGGCTTCATATTTTAGGATTTAGTAGATGGATTAACGTATGTTTGTTTACTGAACTTATTCGAATAGTCTAAATTCACGATTACATAATTGATTAAAATATATTGATTTAGATGTACAATATGATAGAATTAAGGGTATGCCTAGGGGCAATTATGTAATTTATTAAGTATATCAAATTCGATAAACAATCTTGTTCGAAATAAAAGGTATTTTCTTTCTATTATATACTTGATATAATGTATTATATTAATTATTAATTCAATTTAACTAAAAATATATTTAGTAGCAAATTCATAAATAGTATTTTTTTTGTGATAGTAGTTACAAAGTGTTGTAATTGTGAGTAATTTATCAAAATAAAACAAATATACTATTTTAAATGTTCCTAGTAAAGATGCATCGAGATTGGATATCGATGTATCCGTTGGCACTAGAGTATTTAACTTTTTTCAAATGTTGAACAGTGTATGACTCATGGCTATTGGGGGTACCAAGAGGTTACGTAGTTATTAGATAACTATGGGACGACTCACACTACAAAAAAAGATGAAATTCCGACGACAAATTGCCGTCACAAAGTCGTGGGAAACTTTGTTTTCGACGACATAGCGATGACAATGTCATCTCAAAAATGCCCGTGGTTAACGAGAATAAGTCTAGAGAATAGGTTTTGGGTATGGAGAACGAGGTGAAGATCATGGGCAAGATTTTAGGCTTCCTACAGCTATAAATAGGAGGGTAGTGGCTTATTTTTTAGGATCCTTTTGCTTCTCTACAATTTTCTTATAATTCTATTGTAATCACCCGCAGATTTATACCGATCCGTAAGAATAGAAGTGTAAACTGCACTATAAACCATTAACAAAGTTAAGTGAACGTAGGCAATGATTAGCCGAACCACTATAAAACGCCATGTGTTTTTTCTTCCTCTTTTTAATTTATTTTTCTTCACTTTTTATTCTCTACTATATTCATTTGGGTGTTTATGCCATTTTTGGTTCAAACATTTTTGTGCTTTCACTGAGAAACACATGAATTCGCTAATTTAATATTTGAAAAAGGTTTAAAATGACAAGACAATCAACTAGAAAGACCGATGTTAGAGGAAATCAACAAGGGGCAGCCAAGAGGTGTCCTCATGGGTTAATCCCCCATATATCTACATAACCAGAGATGAGATGGAGACCATGATAAATGAAATGCAAGAAAGGATAATAGCCCGTTAAGAAAAGATGATGGAGAGTTTCTTCAGGAGGACGAAACAGGAATAGCTGAAAGTCGTTGCAAACTAGAACCAAAGACCAGAAGCTGTAGGAAATGCACTTGGGAGCTGAGTGGGACAAACTGGAGCAAACCCTAAACAAGTGGTATGGATCGGTACCGATCCACATGTACAGATCGGTACCGATCCAAAGAACAAAGGGGCATGGCCAACGTTGACTTAGGCAGGAACAATACACACAGAAAATGATGCTGAGCATATGAATGCGAATCAAAATGCAAAAGCACAACTAGAGGAGTACGTGCCGGAATTCCCTCGTGGAAACGGGGGACAGGCTGGGAATGCAAACATGAGAATTCCTTTAGACAACAATGACTTACTTGCTGAAATGGTGAGACGAGCAATGATGGGTGGACTGCCTAACCGGAACCTGAAGGATGCAAACAGGAGTCCATTCACTTCGAATATTCGGCACGCTAAGAATCTGGCTGATTTCAAGTTATCTACGTTGAAGGCGTATGATGGAAAGGCTGATCCAGCAATTCATTTTTTTGAGGTACATTCAATACATGGAGGTGTTGGGTGCGTCTGAAAAGGTAATGAAATTCCCCTTTATATCTGACAGGTTTGGCGGTACTATGGTTAGGCAGTTGAAGAACGGTTCCATTAGCACATTGAGCGAGTTAGTCAACAGATTCATGAAGCAGTTTCGGGTCCATGTTTCATGATCCAAGAATGTAATGATGCTGTACCGTGTGAAGGAAAAGACCGGAGAAACCCTTAGGAGTTTTTTGATAAGATTTAACGCAACTGCTGCTGCGGTTGATAGGCAAGATCCATCAGTGATTTTGATGGCGGCAGTTTCAAGAGTAGCGGATAATACTAATGTCAAGGTTGCTTTGGAGTGGGATCCACTAATGGACCTTGCCGAATTTTATCATGATGCCGAAAAGTACCTACGTTAGGAAGACGCTGAAGCCGATGAGGAAGAAATTAATGCTGTAGATGGTGGAGGACCGTCCGAAGTAGTATCTGGTAAGGATAAAGGAAAGAGAAAGATGGATGATGACTTTGAAGGATTAAAGCGGTAAAGAAGGAAATCAAAAATTTCTTCTAATATGGATTTGAATGAAACCTCAAAGTGGATTTATCTGGATACCAAGGGCAGATCCCCTATCGAAGCCGAGGAGGAGAGAGCCCATGGACCGTGAAAGGACGTTCGAAAAATATTGTCTATTCCATGAGCTAGATGGGACTGCAGACACTTGCACGATCTGATCGAGGAACAGGTCAGAAACGACCAATTACATCAATATGTGAGAAGCCAAACTGTGGTGGTGGAACATGGGCAGCCATCATCTACAACGAATGGAAACAACATTGGATTGAGGTAGAAGATAGTCATCTCTTGATCAAGATGGCGAGAAATCAGGTTCGGTTTTCGCATTCCATCTTCACTTTCAATAAACAATGCAATGCTACAGTCAAGCCACTTACTCGTTTATGGAATCTTGATCGGTCCCTAGGCACGCTCTGAGCTGGATGCTAAGCTATAACGCCCAACGAGGTAGTTATCATAATGTTTGATTTTATGTTTGTTAATGCTTGAATTTGAATCCAGCGTATGGATCCCTAATTATTATAATCCATATGAATGTGATGACTGAAATTGATTGCATTAAAGTCCCGTCCTGAGAGACGAGACCGGAGTGCATGGTGCAAATCCCATCACTAGAGAGACAGCGGATAAGCTTGTACAATCGCAGTAAATCCCAGCCGAAGAGCAGGGACCGGAGTGCAAGAAGTAAGTCATCTCATCGTAGCGTGAGCAAATGAGCTTGCTTTTAGTTGAGTCCACTCGTCGGAGAGTGAGCGGGCTCAGCAAGGGTCCGGAAAGACCATGGATTTAGATCTCTTTATGCCCTATCCGAAGAGACGGGGCCGGAGTGCAGGAAGTAAATCACCTCATTGGAGCCTAAGCGGATGAGCTTGCTTTTCGTTGAGTCCCCTCGTCGGAGAGCGAGCGAATTGGGCTCAGCAAGGGTTAGGAGAGACCATGAGTTTGATTATCGACTCCAAACGACTATGGATTTGATTAACAGTTCGAAGAGACCATGGATTTGACCATCGGCCCTGAACGGCCATGAATTCAGTTAACGATCCGAAGTTATCGCGAATTTAACTACCGCCCTGAACAATCATGGATTTGATTAACGATTCAGAGAGATCGTGAATTTGATTGTTGGTCCGGAGAGGCCAAGGATTTCACTAACGATCCGGAGAGATCGAGATTTCAACATACGACTGCTAACTCTCGGATAAACATGAGATGATCCTAATTAGTGATGTAGTCCACGGCTTACAGATTTCTGGAGAACATGGAATCACTGTCTGTGACTGATACTCAAGCAAGGACTCGAATATCTATGGTCTAGAACAACTTTTGATTTACATGTGAATCTAAAGAAACATGATGATTCGTAAAGATTTAATCAGCCGCTAATCAGAAAATTCCACTACTAATGTTCTATCGACATCAATATTCACTACACCAGAAACGTCATTTCGCCACGGTCCAGAGTTGTGACGAAATGGGCAGTGGCTAATATTTAGCCACGGCTCTAAACCGTGGCTATGCAATATTTAGCCACGGCTCTAAGCCGTGGCTAAATATAAATTAACCACGACTTAAAACTGTGGTTAATTTGCATTTTAAAAAATAAAATAAATATTAAACCTTTTCATGGGCAGTAATATTACATTATTCAACACTTAACAATATTACACTATTCAACACTCAATAATATTACAACAATTTCGAAGTTTAACTACAGAATTATAATTTTTATACCCACTTTTGGGGATGAAACAACATCAATATATACTATAACTAACGGCATGCCTACTGTACCTAAAAAATATTAAAGAACTTAAGTAGAGAAATGATGGTAGAACATCACATAATTTAACAGTATTACCATTTTCACCAATAGTATCCAGTACCTAAAAAATATTAAAGAACTTAAGTAGAGAAATGGTGGTAGAACATCACATAATTTAACACTATTACCATTTTCACCACGAGCTGTTTCAGTATGCTTGGCAATAGTATCCATCAGTGATTGTTCATGTTCCTACGAGAAGTCACAAAATAATTCAGCAAATAATAGATTACTCTATTCAAATGTTTCATTTAAAAAGTCAAAGGGGAATTACTCTGAGCTTTTTCTTTGCCTTATCAATCACGAAAGGATCTACATGACTTGATGCAAATACAGTTTCCACCTGCATAAACACAAAAAAGATAATAGCATTAACCAGTCCATATAAAAAACAATCACACATCTAAATAACAAATATAAATTATGTTAAAAAAATGAATCTGCAAGCTTAATCCAGTAGACCTCCACAGATCTAGATGGCATATAAAATGGTAATATGGTAAACAAATATACTTAAGTACGGGTATAAACAAAATAGCAACAAATTCTTTCATCAACAATATTTCCATTTGTTAGTTAAAACCCAACAGATGCTGTAACAGAGCAGACTTTGAGTTCATAAATAATTGAGGAGTCTAGTCAACAAAGAAGTTACAATTATTTTTCCCAGGTCAAGTAAAGATCATTTATACTAGCAAATATTGTCTAAAGTCAAAAGGTCTACAAGAAAAGATGGATGGACACTAGGTAGACTTCAGTTTCAAGGAAGTAGATTACGAGCAACTAAAGACGCACCTCCAGTAAGTAGATTCCTTTATAACAGATTCTGTGTTGAGTATCTTGATTTTCTCATATAGGTTCTCATGACCAATTTTTAGTTGACCTGAATTTTCAGTAGGCTGATGATTGTTTAGCAAAGCCTTTTCCTTGTCTGTGTGAGTCTGACCTCCAGGTTGCCTATCCCAGGAGCTTCCCATCGAATGTCATCCGGTGATATCTACCAGCAAAAGTAAGTATAAAAAATAACTAAAATCGTGGTTATAAATTCTCCCTAGTGATTATTATTTATATATGTGTATGTATGTATGTATATGTATATGTACGCACGCGCGAGCGTGAAGAATGTATTCAATGAGAAGAAATTTAACTTAAAATCAACATATTAAATGGGATGTGATCTAAATGATAACATGCATTATCATCACCAATCTTAAAATCATATGATTTTAATCCAATGTTAAATCGAATTTCCTTTACGATTCGATTTACATTCCAATCAAAACTCAGTAATAACTGCAATTTAGAAAAATCTTTCCGTTCATACTTATGTACATCATACTAATTTTTAAGTGTACAAATCTTAAAATATGGATATTTTGAATCTACGATTGACAATTTATTAAATAAATTATAATCCTCAACCCTATTTATTGAAGTTAATTTTTTTCTCAGAGATTACTGGGGTGATATATGCTGATTAATATGTTTGACTGCACTTTTTGGGGAACCATAGAAGCATGCGTGATTCTCATGCTGCGATGGCAATTGGATCGGTTTCAATTACGGGTGAACCTTGGTCGATCACAAAAATTATAATGGACTGTGAGTCGTCGTCGACCTTTCTAAATCGCAGCCTTGCCATACTCTCAACTTCCATATAGCTCGTGAACAAGGTGATAATCTACGAATCCTGAGGTAGTTGGATAGTGTTGAAGTTATTTTAAACGAGTGTCTGTTCAATGTGTTCATATTACATTCTGAAAGAAATATTGGATTCATTTTGTAAGTTGAATTTAGTTGTATTTGTGAGCTGCGGAAGTTGTTATGGTATTGTGTGTTTAAATTGTAAGCTGTTGAACGTTGTTAGCGGAGTTGAACATGAGCATTTCTTTTTGCAATTGCATAAGTTGACAACAGCACTATATGGAAAGAAATCATATTTCACGTGCAAGATTTAAAGGAATCAAATCACCTAGTCTGATTCAAAGATAAACTAAAAGAACGTGAACAATTAAATTTAAGAATTTAATGGTCTGTAAAAATATGGTGCATTTTAGAAGCTGCTAAACTGCGCTAACGCAGCTAAACTGGATTTACAAAAGGGGCTTTGCACGAAAGGTCCCTATTTTTGATGGTGTTACAAGAAAAGTCCTTGTAGAAATAAGTATGTAAATTTAGTCTCTGTTTTTTCTAATCAGATAAAGCAAGTTAGCTTGCGCTTTTTAAAATTTCAAAATTTTCAAAATCAGAAAGCGCAAACCAACTTGCGTTTTCCTGATAGAAAGCGCAAGTTACCTTGCGCTTTTCAAAAATTTCAAAATTTTTAAAATTTTCAAAAAAAATTCAAAATTAAAAAGCGGCGCTACCTTGCGCTTTTCAAAAATTTCAAAATTAGAAAGCACAAACTATCTTGCACTTTCCTGATATAAAGTGCAAGTTAACTTGCGTTTTTCAAAATTTTCAAATTTTAGAAAATTTCGAAAAATATTTCAAAATTATAAAAGTGCAAGTTAACTTGCATTTTCAGTCAGAAAAGTGCAAGACGCTTTGCGTTTTATTTATTTTTGAAAAATAGTGACCAAATTTACAAATTCATTTCTATAAGGACTTTTTGTATAACAACATAAAAAACAGGGACCTGTGACTCTTATCTTGTTTACAAAAACAATTAGATCCACATCTAATTGTGCATATTATGTTTAGTACTTTAGTACTGAACATTGCAAGTCAATCTCATATTCTAATTTAAAACCTTGTTAATATAGAATAAAGGATAAATTTTCGAAGTAGGTCGGTTTTCGAAACAATTTCGCGATTAGTGCTGGTTTTGAAACTTATTATCAAACAAGATCAGTTTCTACCCAGTCAGCGTCCAATTCAGCAATTTGTAACTGTCTTACCTGGGCGCAACTCATAGTTGCGTTTAAATTTTTTTATTTTTGAATCGGCGCAACTCTTAGTAGCGTCCAGTCAAATAATAGTTATTCTATTATTGACCAACTATGAGTTGCGCACCTTGTTTTATATACAGGCGCAACTCATAATTGCGCCTAAATTTTTATTTTTGTATCGGTGCAACTCTTAGTTGCGCCATTATTGGCACAACTATGAGTTGTGCCCCTTGTTTTTTATTTCAGACGCAACTTATAATTGCGCCTGCACAGATTAATGTTCTCATACAAAGGCAACAGCAACCCATACCTCCCGCACCATATCATTTTCACCAACTTACTCCCCTCTTTATTGCAGCTCGAACCATCATTTTCAAGCCCTAATTCTTGGTTTTTTTCATCAATTTCACTCAAAATTTACAAATTTCTTCATCAATTTTCGATTAAAACAAATCTATAACAATGGAAGCGGGATCTTCTTCAATACAATACAATTTTGGTAATCTCTAAATCCTAGTTTTTTTATTAATATCTGATTTTTGTATTATTTATTTATATTTGCTAGAAACATTGTCAATTGACATGTTCTAGGTGTTAGTGATCCAATTCGTAGAGTTGAAATAGTGATCCAATTCATAGAGTTGAATCAATCATTTATTGTAAACGATGTTAAAAATATGGGTTCCTATTGCATGAACTTTGCAGAACCGGAAAGCGGACCCGTTGATGGTACAATGTTATATCTGCATGATAATCACCACACAAATTTTGAAGATTTATTGAGGGTAATATTTTTTATTTTGTAAATATAGTAAATAGTTTAAGATTTTTAGCATTTTGAATTAACTATACGTTATAATTCTTTGTTTTGTAGAGTGTAAAACCCATCGACTGTCTGGATCATTCGCAGAGTTTCGAAGATCTGATGGAGATGGTTGATGATCACCGAGTTCAACAATTACTTAATCAAGCGGGCTTCTGGTATTTCTTGCATATAAAGTATATCAGATTTGATAGGTCTTTACTGACAGCATTATGCGATAGATGGAGACCCAAGACTTGCACCTTTCATTTTTCCATTGAAGAAATGACAATTACTTTCCAAGATGTTTCTATTTTGCTCGGCCTTCTTATAGAAAGCGCCGTTTTGAATTACGGTGGTAACGTGGACGTCGATGATGTTTGTCACCGTTTGCTTGGTGAAATTCCACCCCTCGAAGCGGTGGTTAATAGAAGAGAGTTGAATGTCAAATGAATAAATGACCTTATAATTGATTGGGAGATTATTGTCGATTCATCTGTTGAGGAGCTAGAACAGTTCACACGGGCTGTTATATTGCTTCTTATAGCATCCCATCTTTTTCCAAACCATTTGAAAGGTCGAGCAAGTGTCAAATGGTTGTACATGCTACATGACTTTGCCACTATTTTTGTTTATTCGTAGGGTAGCGCGGTTTTATGTGCACTATATAAGGAGTTGGATAATGTGGCACCAAGGAATTCGAACGGGTTAGTTGGTTGCCTAACCCTTCCGCAGTTATATCGATTTTGACTTATAATTATACTAATATTTTGAAAGATCGTTTTAACACTGATAATGTGCAGGTATGGTCATGGACGTGTATTCCTATTGGTCATCCAAATGTTCGTGCCAATGTCGCCCCTGGATTACCTTACGGGGCCAGGTAAAAACCGCTAGTAATTTCTATTGAAAACATTATGTTTTAGTACAATATTCACACATTATTTTGTTAATTGGTTGTAGATGGACTGGAGATAGACGTTGGAGAGGTAATTCAGCCCGTCATCCCACATTCTATCACAATGAGCTCGATGTTATGGAGCAGCATAATGTTGATTGGATGCCATACACGGCTGAGATTGTACATGATTTGCCGCCAATTTGCTTGAATGGAGAACAAACTTGGTATTCAAGAACCTCAATCATTTGCTTACAAAGTATGGCCATGCACTACGCGGACATAGTAATGAGGCAATTTGGCCTTCATCGGCATATACCAGATGCAGCCAAGCAAATTTTCCCACACGTTTGGAACATAGATTTGTATAACACGTATAGCAAGATGGGATCACATGTTGGATCATGTTCAAGTTGAACGCATACCAAGAATCATCATCGAACAATACTACAGTTGGTACTGGCATATAACGCGACGATTTGTTCTTAAAGAATCGTCTACTAGGTTGCCAAGATATGCTCCATGGAGACCAATGGAACGTGACTTGGTACGTGTTTATAAGCTTTCATATCTTAACTCCTTCAACTAACTTTACTTACTTGCACAACACTTCTTTTTTTAGGTTCAAGGGCTGTACCTCATTTCAAATGAAGTTGATGATGTCCTTGCAGATCCTGAAGATGAATATTGAGTAAAAGGTAAGTGTTTCAACATCAAAGAAATTATTAAGTCGCTTCTTGGTAGACATAAGCTTGAACGACCACCGTCGTATGTGCCTCGTCCGCCTGAGGCTTTTGCTCGTACATATCAACGAAAACGTTTTAGAGGCGTGGGTGGTTATTCACAAGGAAGTTAACTAGGGCAGGACATAGTTGAAGCTGGACCATCTCAACCGCCTCCGACTCAAACACAAAGAACACCACGCGAGCTTAGAAACTTAAGAAATTAGGTATTATAATAGGCGTACTTAAGTTGTTTAATTTGGTTTGTAGACTGGTTGCTTTCATTTGAAGTTGTACTATGTTGTTTTGAACTCGTATTCAAATTTGAAGATGAACTTTTTTAATGTACAATCAAGATATGTACATTATTTAATAGATTTTTGGCTTTGCAACTTGTTGTTGTTGTTGTTTTCATATATATAGTTGAATTATATTTGCATGAAATATGATAGTTTTGAATGAAATGCATATTTTGTTTCCTATGTGAGCTGCTGTTTGGAGATCGGCAGTAAGTTACAGGCGCAACTGAAAGTTGCACCAATAATGACACAGAGTAGCGCAACTTTGAGATGTGCTGCGTTGTATCCAGAAATGCGCATCTCAAAGTTGCGCTAACCTATTTCATTATGGGCGCAACTCAAGGTTGTATCTATATTCATGGGCTGCTCCTACTAGCCCAACAACAGCTTATAACCCCTTTACTCCTCTCCACTTCAACAGAACTCCTCAAACCCATCATATTTCAGAAATCCAAAACTCCATTGCATTTGCTACAACTCAGTTAAAAATATAGCAAATCCACTAAAATTTGTTTAAATCGACAAAGATCAACACAAGATTTCACTTTCATCTACAGTTGAGGTAATGTTTTGAAACCCTTCTCCGCTAATTTTGTTAGATCTATTATTGAAACTTAGTTTCTTAAAATTTGCTAGATTTATGACTACCGTGTCGATTATTTGTCACTATGATGGTGATTTAATTATTGACGTAAATAGCAAGCCAACCTATGTTGGCGGAAAACATAAATGATCTAAAGTAAGGAAGGGTTGTAATTTTTTTAAATTGTAAACAGCAATTTACAAAGCTATAAAGATTAATTCTACTGAATTCGACATCTCGTTGGTAAGTAAATGGGTAACGGATGGTGGCTCGATTGCTATTGAGGTGAACAATGACGACAACGTCGATTTTATGTTTTGCGTGGGGATGAAAGTAATGGAGTTGTATGTTAAGAAGAAGGGGGTGGTACAAAAATTTGAACAGCAAGCTCATATCTTTGATTATGCAAGCCAACCAGGACCGAGTAATACTGCCGAGCAATGTCAAATATATTACCCATACTACTCCTACCAGCTACCGAACATTTACGCACAAACAGCTGGGTATAGTTTCATGTGATTTATGTATGTTTCATTCATGTTTTATGTTGTTAACACTCATATGTTTGCTTACAGGTTGTATCAAACATCCGGCTACGGTATCATGCCCATATCCATCGCAGTCACCCGGGTATGGTTTCATGTCGTATCCTCCACAGTCAATTCCAACTTCGAATTCAAACGAATACTTGCAAGAAATTGAAGATGAAGATGTTGAAATTGCATATATGGAGGGTGGAAATGCTGATAATGAAATATCACATTTGGATAGCATGGAAATCGTCTTCACTTGACGAAGATGAGACCTGGATAGATGCTATAAATGTTAACAATGATGCTCCTTTAGATGATATTCCAGAGGAAGTTGATGACATTGACGAGCATATCGAGATGGAAGAACCGTTAGAGGATGACCAATGCAATGACACAATCATGGAAAGATATATTATACAAGAAGTTCAATTTACAGGTGAAATGTTTGAATTGGAATGTGTGGAGAAATACCCTCGAGTCGGTATGATTTTTATATCAAAGGAATCTTTAATTGAACATATAAGTGAATGGTTGATAAAATATTCAGTTTCATTTAAAAATATAAAGTCTTATGCTAGAGAGTTCACTGTTATATGTGATATTGATGCTAATTGTCCATGGCGGCTTCATGCTATTGTTTCTAAAAGAGATCATGCTGGGTGTTGGGTGATAAAAAAATACGATGGTGATCACACATGCTCAAATCCAATCATCAACTCAAACCACAAACAAGCAACAACCAAATTCATCTGTACCAAAATCCTTCTACATGTTTGATCGAACCCAACTTACACTGCAAAATCTGTCCAAGAGCATATGGCAAATACGTACAAAATTCAAATAAGCTACATGAGAGCTTGGAAAGGACTAAGCAAAGCCGTGTCTAAAATATTTGGCGATTGGGAATCTTCATACAATGACTTGTCATAGTTTCTTCGCGCAATATAGAAATGCAATCCAGACACTGTTTATCATGTTCATACAAAAGGCGTTCAAATTTGGAGTGCTTTCTGGGCATTTGGACTGAGCATTGAAGGTTTCAAGCATTGTCGTTCTGTTCTTTCTATTGATGGAACACATCTTTATGGTAAATACCAAGGTACGTTGCTTGTGGCTATAAGAGTTGATGCAAACAACTCTCTTTTTCCTTTGGCATTTGCTATTGTACGAATCGAATCGGCGGAGAATTGGGGATGGTTTTTTCATGCATGGGACACTTAATTCCATCTTTAAATGCAAGATGCATTACATTCATTTCTGATAGAATGAAAGGAATTTCAACCGCCTTGCAAGAGAAATGGAGAAGACCACATCATCATTGCTTCTGCCTTCGTCATTTGAAAGCAAACTTCAAAAAGGCTGGTTTTGGTAGTAAGATTTTGCAAAACTTATTCCATGCTTGTGCTGAAGCAAGAGACGATGTAACATACAAAGAACCAAAAGAGCAATTAAAAAATGTAAGTCCGGCTGCTGACAGATAGATTGACAGAAATCTCAAACATAAGGATGAACAGTGAGCTCTTTACAAGGATAACGGTGAATGTTTTTGTATGATGACTACCAATGCTTCAGAGAGTTTCAATGGAGTTCTATAAGGTGCAAGATTATCACCGATAAAGGCAGTAGTAACACGTACCTTTTATCGTCTTAATAGCTACTTCTACAGAAGACATACTGATGGACTGGAGTACACAGCTGCACTCACGCCAACGTATGAAAAAGTAATGGAAATGCAGCAGAAGCATGAAATATGAGCAATAATAGGTTCAACTTGACGGAGTGGCATGTAACAGACACAAACGCGTGTAACTACGCAGTAAATATTGCCAGTGACAACTGCAACTGTGCATGCAATATTCCTATTCTTGCCCATTTTCCATGTTCTCATGTTTTTCCTGCATGTGCATGATGTAGAGGAGGAGCGAACAAAGCTTACCATGATCTTATTTCGTCATGGTTTATAATAGACAGTTATGGACATAGTTATTCTCCGGTTTTTCATCCTGTGCCCAACAGTAGATATTGGGATGTAAATAAAGACCCAAATATACATTCGCCACCAACACGTAGGAATACAGAAAGACCCAAGTCCAAAAGAATTTGGGGATTCATGGACGAAATGGGGGGCAGAAGACAAGACAGATGTGGACAATGCGGTAATTTGGGTCATAAGAGAAGAACTTGCGGGAAGCAATAACTAATTTGATTGGTTTTACTACATATGTCATTCATGTACTGTATAACTTCTATTTTTATTCTGTAAGCTATTTTGCTATTACAAGTTATCTTCGGTCAAACATTTATGTCAGTTGCTATGTTCTGCAACTTTGATTTATTTTGTACCTAGCTTTTATACGTAATATCCATAGTGCGTAACATGGAACAACAACAAAACAATAAATAAACATTACAACCAAAAAACAATGCAGCATCAACTTATGGGGATATGAGTTGCAGCTGCCTTTATATGGCAGCATTAACTTATGTAGAAGCAACTATGAGTTGCACCTGTAAAAAAAACAAGGTGCGCAACTCATAGTTGCGCCAATAATGGAATTACTACTATTTGATTGGGCGCAACTAAGAGTTGCGCCGATTCAGAAATAATTTTTTTAGACGTAACTATGAGTTGCGCCCAAGCGAGGTAGTTACAAATTGCTGAGCTAGACACTGACTGGGGAGATACTAGCCTTGTTTGATAATAAGTTTCAAAACTAGCACCAATCGTGAAATTGTTTTGAAAACCGACTTACTTCAAAAATTTGTCCTAGAATAAAACAAAACAAATAATATTTAGTGAAACTGTACTAGGCATTCAAACGTTATATTCAAGTATTAATTCTGCATTGGTTTGCTTCACAAATACAAGTGAAGAAACCAAAAACAATCTACAATTGAATAAACTAGGATATATGAAAGTTAAGCTCTGAAAGATGTAACATGTTCTTGTATAAGAATAAAAATAGAGATGAATCATTGCAGTTCTGGCACTATTTTCATGCTGCTAGTAATAGTAACCTAGTACATATTATAAAAAGTGGCGATTACTTTTTTCTTAACTTTTCTAACCTTCCCTGAAGGTCATCGTCTATATATATATAAAGAAACAACAACAAATTATTTGTATTATTCAAGACTTTCATGAGTAAATGATTCATAATCGAGCCAAATAATCGAATACATAAAAATAATAACTTACACAGAACCCAATTAAAGATTTCGTAGATCAACATATCAAAAAATCAGTTTTAGTTTCAGAATTAAGCTTAAATCAACATCTTGGCATTATACTGTACCATCCATGAGAATGTGATATATATAAAGAAAAAGATTAAAAATAAAATTGATATATTCTTAAAATAATAAACTTACAAAATAAGAACCGCCTTATTAAGATCACAATGCTAAGCCCTAAAAAAGTAAGAAATATATGTCAACCAGAATTTCCTAATACTGGTTACAAGAAGCTCTGGATGATGAGAGCAAAAAACATTAGGTGCTTCGTCAGTTTTCAGTCAAAAATTTAGGAAAAACGTATGTGTGAGAAAATGCAAATAGAGCCATGAGATGAAGGCAAAACTACCACCAGAATCCAAAGTCCAAAAATCCACCAAAGTGTTGGATCGACACCGATCCAGCAAACTTCACACATTTTTGCCCTGCTTCCTCCTATTTGCAAGTTTTGATGTTAGAAGCTTATTCCAAGTTCCATTTCATCGATCTCCATGAGCACTTGAAGTCGCAACTCCATTCTTCCATTGATCCATCGTTTGGACTCAGAAATAAGATAATAATGATGCAAACAAGTTTGGAATCATAAAGCTAACCACAAATTGAGCCAGGACAATGCATTTAAGACAACCCATATGACAATCTTATGGATTGGTATTGATCTAATCCCATGGATCAGTACCGATCTACAGATAATGATGGGGTGTCCACCAAATTTTCTAGAGAATAGGCCTTGGGCGTGGAGAACGAGGTGGAGATCATGGGATGATATTTTAGGTTTCCTACAGCTACAAACAGGAGGGCAAAGAATCATTTTTGAGGATCTTTTTACTTCTTTATAGCTTCCTATAATTCTTTTATAATTACTCATGGATTTAAACCAATCCATAAGAACAAAAGCGTAAACTACACTATAAACCATCAACAAAGTTAAATGGACGTAGGCAACGATTAGTTGAACTACTATAAAACGCTGTGTGTTCTTTTCTTCCTCTTTTTAATTTACTTTTCTTCGCTTTCTATTCTTTACTATACTCATTTGGGTGTTTGTGCCATTTTTGATTCAAACAATAGGGTGTCTAAGAAGGGTAGTATATAGGATTGAGTTTGGGTAATCAAATACTATGTTCTACGTGGCTACTGGCCTAGCCCGAAAAGATATATGAGCCCAAAAGTTTGCCTTAATAGAAATGACCTAATTTGAATTGGGTCTTGGGCTAATTTCAAAATTGTTTCGAAATTAAAAATAAATTTTTTAAATTAAAAGTTAAATTTGAAAAAAAATATAAATGTTATAATATAAATTTTCAAAATTGTTTGAAAATTAAAATATAATATTTTAAATTTTTTTGAGAAAAATGTGTGATCCTCTATAAATAGAGGAGAGCACACATGCAACTATATATATTACACAAATAAGGCGCTGCCAACATGCCTGGCAGGTAACAAAACTAGATACAAGTATCAAAAAAGCTCAGGTACTCCTAAGATGAGTTCCGGCAAGGCCACCACCCATCACACCCCGATATCGAGCTCCGACATGGCCACCGCCCAATATTAAGGTGTTAGAAGTACCTAAAAAACTAAAGAAAAGCCAAAAATACTATATGTCGTCACAAACTAAGAAGGAAGCTCCATGCATCTGGTTCAAAAGGAATGGAAAAGCAACTACTCTAAAGTGGAACTGAATATGATGCTGAATGGAAAATCCGCTCTGAAGACTCTGTACAAAAGGAAGAAGTGCCAAGCAGAAGAGTAGATCCTCCTGAAAACAGTACGCCACAATGGAGATGAAAGTGTCCAGTATCTGTGGTGGAACTGCTAGTGATCCTAAGAGGAAAACTCTGCTCTGATGACCTCTCTACAATCCGAAATCCTGCAATCTGAAGACATGAGTACTTGAAAAGTGAACCTGACGCCCTATCACCCATACTTGTGTCTGAAGGATGACTAAAAAAAATTAGAATGATACATACATATGTATATTTATGTAATTTATATACATATATACGTATTAAAGAGGTAGGAAATAAAAACCTAAATAAGACTAACTGGACAAATACTAAAGAATTAAATTACTTATAAACTAATACCAACAATGACAAGTACAATAATTGAAACAAATCTTAAAAAATTCTTATGAACCTTTGATCATAAGTAAGTTATGATTAACAGTGAAACCATCATATAAGTTAGAAAAAATATTAATACTACTATTGTGAATGTTAAATATATTATTATTGTGTTTAAAAAAGTTAATATTATAACTAACCTTATTAAGATACCCTTTAAATAGGTTATTTTTAGCTAATTTATATTTGGGATTAGAAATCCAATTAAAACAAAATGAAGAAATTGTAAAAATCAATTTGTTAAAATGACTATTATTATTATTAAAAATTATTTGATTTCTTTCAAACCAAATATACCAACAAATAATAATGAATAAAGTTTCAAGTAAGTATCTTATATTCTTATTGAACCTAAATCTAAAATTATTCCAGTAGAAGTCGCAGTCCGAAATTTTAGTTATTATATTAAAGTTAAAAATTTTAAGAGTATAATTTAGAATGTAATAAGAATCCATGCAATCATAGTATATATGTTTAATATCTTCAAGATGCATATTACAAAAATAACATTTATTATCAGTTTGAATGTTTTTTCTCTTTAAAAATTCTATTGTATTAAGTTTTCCATGCAGTATTAACTACATGTGAATTTTAGATTTAGGAGGAGCATTAGATTTCCAAATAAATTTAAAAGAGTTGTTTATTGTACCCCAAAAATCAATAAATCTGTAAAAAGAATTAGAAGTATATTTGTTACTCTTATCCCATTCCCAACTAATAATATCATTATCATTATCAATATTATAAAGATTTAATCTAGCATAAAGCAAAGAAAGTTGCCTAAGGGTTGAACATACTAAAATTCTGTTAAAACTAAAATTCCAAGGAGGATCGTTTTCAGGAGAATAAACTTCATTAATTAAAGCAAACTTAAAATTACAGATTTCATAAAGCTCTTTAAATTCCAACTTAAGAGGTAAGACCGAAATCCAACGGTCATACCGGAAAGAAGTACAATTACCAGAATGAACTATCGTATTAATACCTAAGTTAAAAATCTCATGACATTTTAAAATGTCTTTCCAAAAATTAGATAAATTTTGAGTGACTGGAGAAGCAATTTGATATAAATTGCTATTACCATTATAGTAATATTTAGAAATGATCTCTTTCCAAACAGCGTTATCATTTATATCCTTAAACTTCCATAACCATTTACCTAGTAAGGTCAAATTCATATTACGCAAATTAATAACTCCTAAGCCACCTTCCTTTTTGGCTTTACAAACTGTTTCCCAATTTACTAAACATTTTATACTATTATTAGGATTTTCCCCACTCCATAAAAAATCTCTTCTAATTTTATCAATTTTATCAATAACCCAATTTGGAAATAGATGCATGGACATCCAATAAATCGGAAGGGCTGATAAAACTGAATTTATTAAGACTAATCTACCTGCCCTAGATAAAAATCTCCCATTCCAGTTAGAGATCTTATTTTTGATTTTATCAATGATTATAAGCCAATCATCATGTTTGAGTTTGGTAGGTCTAATCACGAAACCTAGATAGTCAAAAGGAAAGTTCATAGTTTTGCAATTTAGAGTATTAGCAACTAAGTTTTCTACTTTTTCAAAATCATTTAAAACTAAAACAGAACTTTTGTCAAAATTTATTTTTAAACCTGATAGAAGTTCAAAACTGTATAAGATAAACTTAAGGGTGATAATGTGTCTAGGTAAATGGGAAGAAAAAAGCAAGGTATCATCGGCAAATTGGAGAACCGATATACCATTACGCAAAATGTCATTGCGTACATATCCTAGAGACCCATTATCCACTGCTCTTTTAATAATCGTAGCAAAAACATCAGCAGCTAAGTTAAATAATAAAGGCGATAAAGGATCCCCTTGCCTTAAACCTCTCTTAGATTGAATTTTATTACCTAATATACCGTTAACCATAATACTAGAGTTACCAGTTCTAAGCAAATTCATAATCCAACTGATCCATCTATGACCAAAACCTCTAGCATGAAAGATATCTACAAGAAAATCCCAATCTACCGAATCAAAAGCTTTTGCAAAATCCAGTTTTAAAATCGCACATGTTATGTTATTCTTACAACAGTGATTAATATATTCTTGAACAACTGCCACTCCATCGGTGATATTTCTCCCTTTAATAAAAGCCGATTGTGAACAATCAATTAAATCATTCATTCTTGTACTAAGTCTATTAGCTAGAACTTTAGAAATGATTTTAACTGAACAGTTAATCAAAGATGTTGGTCTAAAATCTTTTAAGTTTTTAGCTCCTACTTTTTTGTGTAACAAGATAACATTTGCATAATTAAATCTCCCTAATTGCAAATTACAATTATAAAAATCATTAAACATATTAACTAAATCAAGTTTTAAAATGTCCCAAAAAGTTTTATAAAATAAAATTGGAAACCCATTAGGGCCCGGGGATTTATCACCTGGCAAGTCATTAATAGCTTTTCTAATTTCCTCTACAGTAAAAGGATTATCTAGCTCAGATAAATCAACAATAGAATCAGAGGGATACGGGTCTTTCCATCTAACATTGATTCTATGTTTGATTCTAGTGCCAAAAATATCCTTATAATAGTCTGTAAAAGTCTGGTTAAGATCTCTTTGATCAACTAACTCTTCATTATTAACAATAATAGAGTTAATTGTATTACTACATTTTCTACCATTAGCTATATTATGAAAAAATTTAGTATTATTATCCCCTTCGTTGATCCATTGGATTCTGGATCTCTGCTTCCACATAACCTCCTCCTTTTCTAAAATAGAAATTAGTTCATCTTTTAAATTGGCGAGAACATTACGTTCACCTAAATTTAGTTTTCTAGATTCTTTTACCTTATTAATTTTAAGCATCTCATTAAGAATATGATCTTTTTTGATTTTTATATTGCCAAAAATATTTTTGTTCCAATTTTTAAGAAAAATCCTAAGATCCCTAAGTTTTGAAACAAAAGATTTTGCAGAATTTTTCTTATTTCTAATATTATGGTAACTCAAAGAAATCCATTTACCATTAATTAAGTTCACGAAGTTAAATTCCAAAAGCCACATCTTTTCAAATTTAAAATTATTAATAATAACTCTATGATGCTCGCAGGTGAGGATAATAAGACAATAATCAGAGTACGTGTAAGGTAAACCAAAGACTCTACAGATTGGAAATTTATCTTCAATCTCATCACTAACGAAAAATCTATCAAGAAGAGCCATAGATGGAGACTCCCTTGCAGTACTCTATGTAAATTCTATATTTGAAAGGGGGATCTCAATCAAATTAGAATTAATAATAAATTGATCGAATTCCTCCATAGCAGAGTAATCCCCTACCCTAGGAGAACGCTCTCCTATGAAGCGCGTAACATTAATAAATAAAATTATGATGGTTATATTAAAAGCTATATTTTAATATGCTCTATTTGAAAGCGCGTAATATTTTAAATTTAAAAGCTAAATTTTAAATAAGGTATAAATACATTATGATGGTTATAATATAATAAAATTTTCAAAATGTTTGAAAAAATATATATATTAATTTAAAATTTTAAAATTTATTAATTGAATTAATGAAATAAATTAATTAAATAAGTTAATTAATAAAAATACATATGCATGTATTATATATTATGATATATGTTATGATATTTTAAATGTTTAAAATAACATAAGTATACATATATGTATATGAATTGAATTTTGAAATTAATATAATTTAATTGAATAAATTAATTAAAAGTTAAATGATTATATAAAATAATTAAAGGTTAATTAATTAAATCAATATACATATATAAGATATATGGGCAATACTATAAAGGTTATAATACGTAATAAATATTTAATATAAAATGTTATACTAAAATAATACAAAACTAATTAAAACATTAACTAATTAAATAAGATTTAATTAATATAGTATTATACATAATGCTATTATATAAGTAGTATGAAATATAAATGTTATATAATAATAAAACTTATATAATATAAATGTATGAGCTAAATGTGGAACATTAAAGAAACCCTAAATAGATTTAAGGGATAAATACATACGTATTGTACGTGTACCATGAATTCTGATGTGTCCGACACTTGAATCACGAGGATATTTCATAAGAAATACATTATTGCATAAGTCAATATCACTCGATATGATATATTGAAGATTATGAATCTTTAAGATAAAGTTTTCCTCTATCATTTATATATTAATAGATTACTTGCATACTCTTTAATTGTTGAGCTTTCCTTAAGCTAGGGATGTTATGGTGGTACTATTAATATATTGAATTGACGAGGTAAGATAACTGCACATATTCGTTGAGTTTTTCTCAAGGTAAGTGTATTATACTTAGGCCGTCGTGAAATGATAGGTTCGAGTGAATAGTCCTACTTTATTTGTTGAGCATTCCTCAAAGTAAAGGCGGGATTAGAACAAGGAACCATGGGTTAGGAGTTGTATGTGATACAACCGATAAAGAGTTATCCATCGTATATGGAAGTAGTTGAGCTTACCTTATGGTCAGAATCCTAAGATATACGAGTCGTAACACCCGCTAGTGAAGTTGAAAGACTTTTATGTTTCGCTTTGGGTTTGGCGAAACATAAAAGAATAGTGTGAGCCTTATTAGAAAACTGAAATGATAACATTTAACATGTCTAATATTGTAAGAACATATGCTATATAGTGTTATAATAATCTACAATGATAAATTTATGCATTTAATATGATTGATAAAACATTTATCAATTAAGGTATACAAATGATTTGAATCAAAGATTGACAAATAGAAATATAACATATACTTACTAATAAATGCTTCTTGCATGTTAATGTTTCAATACCCATGTAAGCACCTGATTTTACAACTACTAAATACACTTGTAATTTGGTCGCTTACACGTTTATTTGGTCGAGACCATGTATTGTATTTGATGAGTTTCGAGCTTTAAAAGAAATACAAGACTACGGATATTCGATCCATATACTATCGCATATAAGTGTTATATAGGGGAACGGTCATAGTTTATAATGTATGATACTTCAATGAAATTAGTTCATTCGAAACAACCAAATAAATAGTGCTGGAAGATCGAATGTTCAATTTGATTGATTACAATAGAAGATCATATTGTGTTAAATGTAAATAAGACCAAAACTATAATATAAATTTAAGAATTCGATCACTGAAATGTCAGTTTGATCAATTTACATAAGGTGCATCATATTTGATGTCCTTAAATGTTAAGAATGATCAAATTCATCTTTGTAAAGAGTTCATTATAATGTTGTAGTAAGGGTTTTATTTTGAATGGTTTGACCATTTAAAAAGAAAAATGAATGTGTAAGAGTATATGTGATTTATGGTACAGTTGAGATGAAGAGAGTGAATAGTCACTTCTGCTTCATAAAGAAACATCGAAAACAAGAATTGTAGTAATAATACTTGATACTTAACATTGGAATAAGGAATACGTTTTTTATCCCGAAATGTGTTTTCATACAAAAGATTATTTTCTATGAGATTCATTTCTTTGAGTTCAAGATATTTGACCAAAGAACTCACCACGTACTGCAAACTAATTGTAGTACATAAAATAAACAGTCTATACTAAATGGATGATGGACCTCTGACTTTAGTACGCTACTGTAGTAATGGAGAAAATAGTGGGAGTACGCTATATAACACTTATTGATTACATCAAGTTACGAAAATTGATTTCGTAAAACACAACGAACATTATTTATGAAATAATGACTATATTTCGATGTCGAATAAAATATAGACATAATTGTATTTCAATGTGAATATTATGAATATTTGTTATGAAATAAAACTATGACGTGGTTTTTGTTTTCACAACAAAATGATGCGGTTAAAAATACAGAAGTATCCAAAATTATTTACAATTATTTTGGAATTAAAGACTAGGCCGTAGTTTAGAGAAACAATTTTATTATATGATTATGAGTCATATGATATTAGTTAATTGTATCTCAAACAATTAAGGGTGACGGACCCATTTAGTGAGAGCATCATAAGAGTTGATGAACTCTTTGGATTGATACATATAGATGTATGCAATCGTAAGTCTATTAATACTAAAATGGTTCCACGTACTTCGTCATATTCACCGATGAGTTATCACCGACATGGGAATGTGTATTTAATGCATATGTAGTATGTCTATGTAAACTCATAGAATGTACAATGGAAGTAAATAATATAACATGCGGTAGGAATGATTCGATTTGATCGAATGAGTGATTATATTGGAAAAGGTTCCGAACGTACCTAAAAATGAATAAAGATCCAATCTCAAAAGTCACACCTTCCTGTATTACATAATGATGTATCGATAAGGAGTAATCTAACCATGTTGGACAAAGCACGATTAATTGTGAGTGGAGTTGAGTTGATTTATTTCTATAAGGTCATGTAGTTAAGAGTACAAGGTTAATATTATTTCATCTAAATAATAGTTTACAAAACCATACAAGATAAGGGTTATACGAAACCCCAATATATCCTAGCCAAAAAGTTGGTAGGTTGTGCGAGTCGTAAGTATGCACGTAATATTGTTCGTAAAGGATCATGTATGAATCTTTCCAAAAGAAGTTTGGAAAAGACTGTCATTGGATGACATATTTATGTTTTGAACATAAGTTTTGTAAACTAAAACCAAATCAGTCTTATAACCAAGGAAATTCTTAAAATATTTATGAATACCTATTCCGTTGCACTAAGAAACAATTATTGTTTCAAGAAGTACCAACTTAAGGGTGAAAGAATTTCTTTGAGAAATTATTGGTAGTAAAATGGAATTGGATAAGATCCAATGATAAAAATGATTACATGAGATGAAATGAAATTAACTAACCTAAATGAAAACATCGCATTAGAGTTTCTAATAAGTATTCTCACACAGTGAAGAGAAACCACGAGTTTCTTTTCAATGTCAAAAATATATAATCCTTGGTTGTTTAGTTAAACCATTAAGAGTGTTGACTCTATAATATGGTATGATGCGAAGATCCGAAAATGAATTCTAAGTACATTATCAAAATATGGTTTTGGTAGTCGCAACTGATGGGATGTGATTCATCGGCCATGATTGTGTCTTTATGAGCAAGACTAATGCAGTTGCAATTAGATGAGCAATGTTGTATTGTAAATTTCAAACGTTGAAATTGGCATAATAAATTCATCATTTAACATGATCAAGTTAATTTGGATTTACTCACAAAATCATCGCTTTGTAAGACTTTGTAATTAGGTACGTATGTGCTGAAATGGAAAATTCTAAATAATTATTAATAATAGATTGTTTGTACATAACAACCAAAGTGTCTCGAAGTCAATGGGAATGATATTTGGGTTTGTGAGCTTTTGGATATGATCCAAGAAGAAATACAAAAGTATCATTTGACAAGCATCAAAATTGAATAAGTATTTTGATAAGAATATCAAATAGTTTGATTTTCAATCAAAGTGCAGAGAAAGCATGTGTTCATAAGAAAGTATGTTAAAAGATCCATTGTTATTTCTAAACTATAAGTAAATAATATATTATAGATTTTTAACAATGTATTTGTGTTAAAATCAGTTTTAGTTATTTTGATACTCAATATTGGATTAATAAATGATGTCTTTTATAGAAAGTGTAAAGATATAGGGAATGTCCCAAAACGATATGCAAGGACACCCCATTAAAATGTTTAATAAGGAACATTAAGATGGATTCCTTGTGTTGGCAGTAGGAATTATCATATGTGTTATGATGTCTATGATATCATATTTGTTTGTGTATTTGATACATAAAGAAAATATCAAATCCAAATTAATATCACTAAATGGTAATTTGAACTATTCATGTGTATTTATGATATACTAGAGAATTGTTTATAGAAACAACGAACTCCTTATAAAGGAGTGTTCAGATTCAAACTTCATAAATGATATTGAGTATATATGTCAATAATATATTCAAGTTAAGAATCTTTAAGTTGGAAATGTTCCAAATAGAAGAGATTTTGGCTGATTCATTAACTTGAGTAGCGCCGCAATAAAAAAAATGTGTGTGTACGTGTGTGTAATAAATGCACAAGTTTATAATGGAGCTGAAGGTGATTCCAAATGTTGAGATTTCTGTAACATTGTAATATATTAACAATATCACAATATAGTTTATAATAGAATTTGGAGCTCATTGGAAATTGAGAGACATACTTTGAATTGTTCCACATGATAAATGTAGTTTATTAGCATCAGATAGAGTTTATTGACAGAATAGATAATCAAAACATAATAGCATATCCGTTCACTAAGGGACTAACTGTAACGGATGGGGAATTTTGACCTCGAAAATCGACATCTATATGTTCATTATATAAACTGCCGAGTAGTCGAGTGCCGGAAATACCAGTTCATTAAGGGTGAAGAAGAAAAAGGGTAGAAGAAAAGAGAAACAACACAGAATCTCACAATCGCAGCGGAACAAAATATAATATATAATAACAGATTTTTAAACAAAAGAATCTGTAACTGTTTAATACTTACAATCATCAGAATACACAATCATTGCATCAAATCTGGACAGTTATAACAACTTGTCCTCATACAGTGGAAATATCCAAGTATGTGATATACATCTGAACTCCTCCAACTCGTCTCCTGAGTTCCATAGCATTTTAACCTGAATTTGTAATACTCAGTCTGACCCGAGCATTATAATAAAATAACATCCGAGTCAGTCTGGAAAACCAGCGTGAGAAAACACACTCAAATTGAATTATTAACTTTTCAAAATCCTTTGAAAACAAAGGTATCTCATAAAACCACGTCACAACTAAACACAACGGGTTTTTACCTTACGATAACCAAACAATTTTTATCAAAATCATCTGATATTATAATAGTGTCTATAGAAAGTAAATAGAATATAGCTGAAATGCTTGCATCTCATGTTCCAGCATAGTTGGACACAATCAAAACCGTACGGCGCTTATTGAAGAATGGATTCCATCGAATGACTAGGCTACTGGGGGTACCGCCCGTCACGGTACACCTCTAGAACAATGTACCAAGGACCACTTCGGGATCCCCTGCTACACAAGACCGGACTACCCCTAACCTGGATAGTCCGAGTAAGATTACCCCGCGGTTGGGATCAGCAACCGCACCACACAACTGAATAAAAAAAGGGACTCTAGATAGGGGTAGCCTTACCCTACTTGGGTGCGACCCACTTAGTCTTGATGCATCTCCCCTGTTTTATTCATTCCCCGGTTGATGAGGCTCAAGGCTAAGCGTTACCTTTCAAGGACTCAACTTTACTTAGAATGCTCATCGTCCTCCGATGACGATGTTCTGATAGTATTCGTCCATACAAGTTGTCCTGGGTCTGGACAAACCAAATCACCATCTTCATCATCTTCACGGTATTCATTCGTAACGTTCAAACCGGATCGAAGTGGTTTTCGGATAATTAAACCCGATCTCAGTCTCTTCAAAACGATTAACGAAATTGGCCAAAATTGATAGTCGGTTATTTAACTATCAATACACAGCCATAAACAATCATCAGGCTTTATTATAAATTTTCCAAAATTTATCTCAAAATATCTTTGTAAGATATTACTTTCAGTTCCCCAACATTAGGAAACAGTTTTCAATCCCTTTTTATCTCATGGGACATTTTTAACCTTTCCCAATACTTAGAATATTTTCTTCACTTCATTTGATATTCAACACTTGGAAAATATTCCTCTTATTTCCTTATTCTTTTCTCAAAAATCATTTACAACTTTGTTTGTAAATTTCCCAACTCGTTTCACACGAATTCTATAAATTCCGGAATTCCTTAATTAATTCCCTTAATATTTTCAAAACCAACTATACTTGCTTATAAATAAATTCCCTTTGTACTTCTTTATGAATTCTATTTTCATTATTTGAAGTTCACTTTTATTTAACTTCTTCAGGGTTTTCTTACTTTTCCAAATTTTCATTTTGAGAATTCTCTTATAAGTCCATTTACGAAATAACCATTTTCCAATTCTCGAGAAAGTTTATAAATAAATTTTAAAACCCTTTCTAAAACTCTCTATATATATACATATGTAAATAAAATAAATGTTTTAAAGAAAATAATAATAATTTATTTTTAAGACATATTCAAATAATGATTAAAATATTGAAACACCTTTTATGATATCACTTTCCAGAGCAGATTTAAAATTTAGTATTCTATTAAAATAAATATCAAGTATTTAAAAATTCATTTCTAAAGTATTCAATACTAACTAACTTTAAAATTTCATAGTTTAATAAATAAAAGTTTCTTTTTAAAAAAAAATTTAAAACTTAACTTATTTAAAAATATATTTTCAAGTCTCGATAACCAAATTTCCAGTCTATAACCCTTCTCGATTTTCATCACATTTCTTCCATTTCGGTCTCCTTATCCATATTCATTTTAAAAATAATATATACTATTTTTTCTCACCCTTTTTCCATATTCCAATATAAATTCTTTCCGTAAATTTATATCTCAAAATTTATCATCCGATATCACTTTCCTCCATTTTTAACTTCGTTTATAAATTTTTATAACTCCTTTGAGCTTCACTAAAAATTATCTCATTTATAAATTCCATTTTATAAATTCAATTTCTTATAAAAATCCATTTATCCTTGCCAATCTAATTTTAATATCGATTTCAACTTCTTTCTATATTTTTCGAATATCATTTTAAAACCCTGTCTTTAAAAACCCCTTTATATAATTTATTTTAAATTCTCTATTTAAAATATTTTCCCGCATAATTTTATACGATTAAAAATTCACCATTTCTCTTTCAAACCAATCTCTTTTAAATAACTCAGATTTCGATATACAAATTTTTATATAAAACTCTCCGTTTAATTCCTTAAAATTTAAAATAATATTTGTGGTATTTAATATTTCCAAAGTTTATTTCCATGCCATTATATCATTTAAAATTTTTACAACACACAATAATCCAGCATTTATATACATATGAAAAATACTAATATATATTTGAGGAATCCAGTTGGATCCCTCCAACCTGTTTTTCCTACATCCACAGATGTTAGACAATAGTAAAAATACCAATCCCACTTCGAGGAGGATATCGCGGTATATGAGGTCATCCGCTATTATGTGGGGCGTATAGGTCTCATCCGCTATAATATGCGGGAATATCAATCACTCCAATACTAATATATATACTACTATATATATATATATTATAACATCTAATAGACAATTATAATTTATCAATCAATCAAGCATCCAATATTTTAAATTTAAACCTTTAAGTTTAAAAAGGGTAATCCAAATGAGTGAGAAATTATCACCTTGATTTTTATTTTGCAATTCGATCCAAACCCGACTTGTTTCCCCACGATTTTAGACCTCGTATAAACATTATACAGTTTATTAATATTTGAAATAATCGAACAATTAATTTCCATTTAAATTTTCTTAACCTATATATATATATATTATTAAATTTAATTAAAATAAAATTATATAATACCTTACTACTACACTGCGAACTCAAGCCATCCTTGCTACTCACCCAAACCCCTCGACATACCCTTCTTCACCATTGACGAGACCACGAACCCCGACTCCAGAAAGGAAGAAAAAAAAATGCGACCCCTCCCCAATCCTCCCTGACTTCATCACGCAACTGTACCCTAGCCTTACAGTCAACGCAACCACTCACCCACCTTCGATTTTGCTCTGACCTCTGCCTCCCACCCTCCCATGCTCACACGAGCACATCCGCGATCCCCAAAACCTCACGCGAACAAACCAAATTGAGCCATCGAGCCACGAGACGCCGATGCTGTTGAAGTCGCGTCAACGAGATGCCAATCAAGTTGATGGAGCATCGCCGATTCGAAGTTGAGTCGCTGGCCGCTGTTGATTGGAGATGGAGCCGTCGTTGCCTTCCAGTCGCAGTCGAGCTACAGCCGCCGATAAACTCGAACTCAGCCACCAAATCGAACAAACTCGAGACGGCCTCGATCGCGAATCTACTCCTCTCTTCTTCTTTTTTATTTTGAACGAGACCTCGTTCCTCGATTTGAATTTCATTTAATTTTGAAGATAGAAGAAAATGAGACGGAGGCCAACTTAGTGGTTCGATCCATGATTTTATATGAGAATGCAACGCGATTCCTTTTTTTCACTTTCTTTTTTTCTCTAAGACAATGGCTGCATGATTTAAAAGAAAAGAGGGGGGAAAAGATGGGAAGATTGTTTTGAATAGGTTAGCTACAGTGATTTGAAGAGAGGTGAGAAAGTTCTGATGTGAAATGAATTTGACCAGTCAACATATTATATATATATTATTCCAAATCGTCTCAATTTACGTAGCTTAAAATCGCGAACCCCTATCGAGGCATGCCGCTAGGCGCTTATAATGTTATATCCCTATTTCGATCGCAATGGAAAAAGTTTCGAGTCCTAATTCGATCGTATGGGGAAGATAGCTTTTTGGACCCAATTATTTTATTAAATTTTGATAGTAAATTCAACGCGTTTATATTCCGTACAACCAAATAATAACTCTAAACACTATGAAATTTGAAATTCGATAATAATACACTATTACGGATCCAATGGAATTGGTTTCGTCGGATTCCGAGACTGTGTCCCGGAAGGTTATTTTTAATGTCAATTTAAACGATATATTTTTAAAACTGAACAAATCACTTTTAAATTCAATTTAAAACCTTTTATTATCTTCATTATAATTAATATAAATTTTATAGGCTTTTAAATTATTATTATCAAGCTTAAAACTCCAAATTCACTATTTTAACCAATATTCAATTATAGCTTTAATATTTAAATTATTAAGTAATTTGCTATATTTAAATCTGAATTTATTATATAAATAAACCCAAATTTTCATATTCAAAGTCAATCTATAATTCAAATCCAATATTTAAAACCATTTAAATATTCCGACTCAAATGTCGAAAAATCCGGGTCGTTACAGTAACCAATTGGTTTTGAGAAAATCGATCGGAGAAGTTGGAATAAGATTCCATAATTGACCTCAAGTGCAAGTGAGAGATTGATAAAGTTAGGGGTATGCCCTAGGGTCAATTATGTAATTTTTTATGTATATCTAACTCGATAACCAATCTTGTTTGAAATAAAAGGAGTTTCTTTCTATTATATACTTGGTATAATGTGTTATATTAATTAATTAATTTAATTAAAAGTATTTTAAGAGAAAATCCATAAATGGTATGTTTTGATGACAGTACTTACAAAGTATTGTAACTGTGAGTAATTTATTAAAATGAAAACAAATATACCATTTTAAATGTTCCTAGTCAAGATGCATCGAGGTTGAATATCGATGTATCCGTTGAGACTAGAGTACGTAACGTTCTCCACATGTTGGACAGTGTATACTCATGGTTATTTGGAGGCACCAAGGGGTTATGTATTGATAGCTATTGGATAACTACACTCGATAATTTTCTACTGGTTAATATAACTATGGTCAAATAGAAAATATCGATGTGACTGATTTATACAGTTCTCTCGACTTGAGAATACTGTGGATCTTCAATATGAAAGCTCCGCTTTGATTACAGTCAAATACTGGATAACATTCCATCGAGTGGCTATTGTTGGGTCAACTGGAAGTATTGTAAGTGAAGCATTATTCAAGAGAGCATTCGTCTCTTCAGTTATATGGGGCTAGGATCACGGTTAACTCAAGTCAACTCAAAGTCAAAGTCTCTGGCCAGAGCATTACAGTTAATAATAATTGTTATTATTGAACCATGGACTTTGTGTTTGGACTATAGAGTTGAATATGGGTGATATTTGAATTTTGATCATTATCAAATTCCATAAGTCCAAAGCGATATAGTTTTGACAAAGAGAATTGGTGTAAAATAAATGTCACAACCGGGTAACGGTTAATAAAGTGAAACTGGATTTTACCGAAACTAAATAAGTGATAAATTTGGCCAAAATGTCATACCACCTACTAAGTGATGTGTGAACGTTAACATTCAAATAGTTTGATGTTAATCACTGATCGAATTTACACCCATGAGTCATACAACTAAAATAATAAATTTTCTTTAGACCAAACGATTTAATTAGTTTATAATTATTACAAATTAATTAATATTTATGAAATATTAATTATGAAATTTGAATATGATTTGAGAAATACATATTGTTGTATATATTTATAATAGTTATAAATATATCGATTGATATGTGATGTCGATAAGGAATTAAATTGGAATTAATTAAATATATTTACATGGGCCTAAATGGGCTATTAGCCCATGAATTTGGAGGTAAAATTTTGGTAGTAAACATTAGATATAGGGGGGGGGGGAAATAGGGTAAAAAGGGTTGTGATGGATGGTAGAGTTTTAGTGAGAAAAGGTATGTGATGTGATCCACTTTTCTCTCTAGTTCAACCATTATAAAAGGAACCCTAACCCTAGCTTTAGAAGGACTTTTTGCTGCCTCATATCTCCTTCATCTTGGCTAAATTACACCTTCCTAAAGCTCCAACAAAACTCAAAACAAATCAATTCAAATTAACAGATATTTGATAGCAAAAAGGTCTGTGGTTCAAGACTAGCAATATTTAGAATCATGAAGGTTTCAAAAGAGGAGAACTCATCATTAAAAGGTGGACTTAAGGGCATTAGTTTTTAGGTAAGTTTTCAGTCATATATATGTGATACATAACCTCTGTATAATTGTATATTATATATATATATATATTGTAATTATTGTATTGTTAGTTAGGTAAGATTCTTATAGGTATAGTTATTATCACATATTGACTGGTTATGTGTTTATGTTTATAAATTAAAAAATAAAAACAATTTTTCATTAAGGATCCGACACACACAGTCGAAATTAATATATTTTATTAATTAATTTATACATATATTAATATGTTTATTAATTTATTTATATAATTTGTATTCAAATATATAACTATATCACATAAATAACCAAACTAATATTTTCCAATTGTATATTTACATTAACTATGATTTTTAATGATCGAAAATATTTTCTTGGTAATTATTTAATAATTTTTATTATTATTTAATCATTACATGAATTAATAAATTGATACGCCGATCCCACTAGAGGGAGGATGGCCGATCCCTCTTGCTTGCTCTATTTGGGGTGCGATCCCTAGCGTGAACTCCCTAAGGTCCCCTCTTCTTGTTTCTAAAATTCAGCTTTAAATTTTCTAAAATTAATTTGTCATCGTAGAAGCTCGCAGGAAAAATAAGATTTTTTGAACCATTTATATATTTAAAAAAAAATCATTTTTAAATTTGAGGAAATTAATTAATTCATAAAAATAATATTTTGACTTAGAAAAATTTGAAATTTTTTGTAAGCTATAAGATATCATTCCTAATTTTCTAAAATTTTAAAATTCAAAATATTTATTATTTAAATATTTTATATCATTTATTTGTTGTTATTTAACTAATTAATTCATAATATATATATATATATTATAATATAATAAAATTATAATTAAATTTAGAACTATTGTGTATTCGATCTGGGATGTAAAAAAATAATACACACACACACACACTATTTTTAAGTTTAGTAATTTATACATATTTATATACACTATTCTAACTCATATTTACATTATTTATTATATTTATATTTATAAATAAATATTGCTATATATGTGAAATTATGTTACTTTAATACATACATATATATAAATATACACATACATATTTAAAATAAAAAAATAAAAAAATAAATTAAACTTATATCTTATACACACACACATATGTTTATTTAATATTTAACACTATAATATTTTAATTATAAATATATATAATATTTTCTCATATTATAAGTACACACTCAGATATATATATATATATATATATATATTCACACTTGGATTTTTATATATAATAAGTATAAATATATACACATATTTGGATAATATACAATACATATAGGATGAGTAAACATGTCCATTGCGGTATAAATCCCATCTATATATGAGCATGTTATATCTTGCATGGAATATCATGTTACACATGCACACACATACACATATGTATATGATACATATGTTATTTATATATAAATTGAAAATAAACTAAATAAATTTCCATCAACAATTTATAAATTTAAATAAAATATATGATTTTACTTAAATTAAGTTTAGAAATGTTCTAAATAAATTAGACTTCACATGCCCAATAAAGATCTAATAGGGTAAAAAAAATTAAAATTCACCCATAACTTCCGTTATGGGCTGACCTAGTTCCAACACAATATTAGGTGATATTGACCAGGGTTTTGTAAATATCTGTAGAAATTTCAAAATACCGACGCTGGACGTTAAAAAAAGAATTTTACAATGTAATGCATGATAAATATATTGATATAAATGAATTTTAAATTATTCATAATTATTATTTATGTATAAAATTTATGTTATGTGATTGATATATTTTAATAGCTGAACGAATACCATTTTCTTAATATGAGTATGGTATAAATATTGAAATTTTCATATTTCATAATTTAATAGTTTAAATTTATTAGATAAACTAATAAACAATAGATTATTCAATTTATTTAATTTGTTTAAAATTACGGAATTGATTATGATATGTGGAGTTAAATGTAAAATGTTAAAACTGAACTGCAGACGACTTTGTAAATAGTTATAGAAATTTTAAATGAAGGTGCTTGATGTAAAAAAAGCATACTATTGTAATGCACTATATGATGAAATTATTTAAACAATGAATTGTAAATTAAAATTTTCATTATTGTTTATATATACACTTTATCTTATACGACTTATGTAGCTTCACTTTAATGAAAAAGTAATTTTACCATTTTTGTTGATATAAGTATGATGTATGTTATACCTATTTTTCTGCTGTAAAAATGTATGCAAGGCAGGTTCATGATCTAAGCATAAGAAATAAAGAATGTGCCCAAGACAAATAAAAGAGTAAAAACATGGCACAACTTCGTCAAGAGGAATTGTACAAAACACGACACACGAAGTCCAACAGGCAGTATCCAAGTGTGACCAAACGGCCCAAAATTCATGTGCAAAAGGCAAGGTAAATGTGCTGCAAAAATCAATTTGACTAAAGAATAAACTGCACTGCCGCCGAAGTACCTGGCATCAGCTAATCATAAACAGAAACCACACTCTCTAAAGGAAAGAACCATTATACTAGGCACATACATACAGCTAAATCCAAGGTCGGGGATTAACCTGAATGAACAACACCAAACTCCGCCAACCCAACTAAATAAGGGCGCCATAAACAAAGTCAGGACGAAACTCAGCATGAACCAGAACCAAACCTCCAGAAAGAATTGCACCACCTTCCCTTTTAGGACTGTGCTACCACCCCAGAAATGACTGCGCCACTTCTTCCCTGTAGGCTACGTCGCCGCCAATAAAGGACTCCATCGCCTTGTCCAAGAAGATTGCGTCGAATCTTCAAACACGGACTATGCTCCCACTTCAAGCCACATCCAGGAAGCCATATCATGTATCAAATACAATGCAACAACCAATTCAAATGCAGCTTCCATGCCAAACTCAGATGCTTACCCCAAGTGTTCAAAATTCAAATCTCCCACCTAAACCCAAAATTAAAAATTCCCGCCTTCAATTAAATCTATTGTCTAAAGAAACTGTTCAACCCACCAGCTACATCAGCAATCCATGCACAAATCAATAAGCAACGTGATGGATGACACGTGAAATGATAAGATGGTGGAGAAGGAAAGCTGGAGTAGGGGAATTGCAATCACGTGATGTCATAATACTATAAATAGAAGAGTATTATAGCAGAGAAAATGACTTTTAGATATTCTCAAAAATTCAAAATTCAAACCACATAAATTCTGTGTTCTTTACTTTTTTTGCACCTTTTTATTTACTATTTCTAATACTAGATTCTCTTTGATTTTTACTTAAATTGGGTACAAAGTTGAACTTGACATTTTAACTACTAACGGTTAAAGTGCAACCACCTAATTGTGTAAGCATACAACAACATAATTACCACCCTTAAGGAGAATTTAATACAACATAAATTTGTTGATTCATGATTATGAAAGCGTACTACACCGTAATTGCTTCATAATTAATATGGTGTTGTCAGACGAAAAATCTCATCAATAATGTACATATTGAAATTTTCGTATTTTCATAATTTTGTAGACTAATTAATGAATATTATTAATTAATTAGTATTATCTACTTAGTTTAAATTTAAAATCGCATAATTAATTTACGTATGTGGGCTGAAATGTGAAATATTCAGAGAAAAGCAAGGTGAGTTTTGTAAATAATTGCGATAATTTTAAATGTTGATATTTGAAGTTAAAAAGTAGAATTTTACAATGCAATGTATTATAAGTTTATCGAGATAAATGAATTACAAATTAAATTCGTTATTATTGCTTTATGTGATTTATATATTATAGTTAAATAAAAAAAATCAATTTTATGATTTTGCTTGGTATTCATTATTTAGTATGTATTAGAAATATTAATAAATATTAGGTAACTGAATTTATTTGAATAGTTTAAAATTTTGATTATGTAATTAATCTAAATATATCGACTTAAATATAAAATGTTAGGAGATAACTAATGAATTCTTTTTAAATAATTGTATAAATATTTAATGTACATACCCGAATATATGTTGATGGTAGAGAATGATCAGTAAAATAAGTGTAAAGTGGTAATTTAAAAGATTTAAAAATAAAATATCAAGAGAGAATCAAGAAGAAGAGAGAAAACTCGCGAATCAAGAGGAGTGGTGAAATTTTTTCTACTTTACTATTATTTAATATATTAATAGATATCAAACATACTTATTATCTCATTACACTCTTCATTGCTTTTATTCTTTCCAAGTCTATTAAGTGTTCCTTTTAGACTCCTAGATGTAATGCATCCTTCTCCATTCATTCCATAAACCTTAACATTTTCTTCTCTTCTTCAATTTTTTTTTCTGGAAATCTTCATAAATTCATCCATGTGTTGTTGTTCATCTTCACTAGAGTCTATTGACATAACGAAACCTTCAAGTTCTTCCAATGTTGCTTCTTCGTCGATAATTTTTGTAGAATTATTTAGCTCCATGGGTGATATTTTTCCGTCTTTGTCCTCATCAAGAAATTTATAAGTCGTTCCATCTTTTTGTCCTTTGGAAGTGATAACGAATTTGGAAGGCGAATAACAGGTTCAAGTTTTGGTATTGACTGCCTGTGTTTTTTAGGTATGGTTTATGCCCACCCATGCGATAAGCTATCAAACAATGATCCAACTATTGCAAAAATTCTAATAGTACAACCGTAAAATAATGAAAACCCATCGTTTGGTTGTATAATTTTAAAAACAAGTATTTGTTGTAATTTTTCATCGATTTAATTTAAACACATTAATAATAATATGTTGGACGATAATTATTTGCATTTCAATAAAAAAAATTAAATAAAATATACAATAGAGAAAATTAATGATTATGTACCGGAATACACACACATACATATGGGCAAGTAGGGCCGTCAATGGATACCCGAAAAATTCGAAATCCGTTCGCATCCGTATCCGAAAAGCGGATAATATCCGATATCCGAAAAAACGGATGCGGATACGGATACGAAGACATCCACATTCGAAAATTATCCGTCCGGTCTTTGTCAATATTATAGTACAAATTATGTGTATTTTAGTATAATGAAAGATATATATTTGTTGTTTTATCAGGTTAATAGTTTATATTATATACATTTAATGCTTATTAACCTTTCAAAACTATTTATTATCACCATATTTATTTATATTTAACACTTTTATGATCAATTGGATTGAAAAAAATGTATGCTAAACTTAAAATTTATATTTACATTTCTTGATTTATCGGTCGTTAGCGGATAAGATAATTATCCGATATCCGTCCGTATTCGCGGATGCGGATATCCGATATCCAAAAATCATTTCGGATGCGGATGCAGATATGGCACTATCCGCATCCGAAAGTATCCGTTGACAGGCCTATGGGCAAGGATCAAAACGCCTCTCCCATTGCTTCTCTGTCTTAATGTGCAAAAATAAATTCGAATCGAAGTGATTTCTTGTAGATATGATTTGCTAATTTATTAGCATGTTACTTTATGCAAAATTTTGAATCGTTTTACCAGCAAACGCAAATGCAATTCGTGCTCAGAAAAAGTCAGCTCAAATATTGCCTCTTGTCTAAAACATTTGACTTTCATTGTATACACACATGTACACATTTGTTTTCTCCATTCTTTTGCTACAACTTTTAACATTTCTGACATATTTTGAGTTGCACTGTTACGAGCTACAAAACTTTGATGATGCTACGTACCGCATAAATATCATATCCAAAAGATTTAAGATCACTCAAAAAAATTGAACTCTTTAAAATTATGAAGTATCGCTAAACTTTGAAGGACCAAATTCATTAAGTTATAAAACTTTCAAAAAAGACTTCAATTTTTATGAAATGTTCTTAAACATAGTATGAATATATCACAATTCTTTAAGCAATTGAAATTGTACAACTCAGAATAAGAAGAGACAGTAAAGGTACGTTAAAAAGAGATGAAGCATGAACCCCGTATATACGGACTTATTTAAAAAGGCGAGGAGCGTATATAATATACAATAGAACGTGTCAAAAAAATGAAGATGTTGATACCACATCCGCCACCCACAAACGTGTATAACATACCACCATAGCATACATAGCTAATCTGCAGTTTCATGACCAAACAATTTGCGACCATCTTCCTGTGAAGTTTTTCTTTCGTAAATTGTTGAAGGCATTTGCCCACCCCACTTTATTACACCAATTATTCAACTATTTAACAGTAAAAGTATAACTTAAGCATAGTAATACACCCACATAAATTTGTCCCACCTTTATTGCATGGCCAATATAATCATAGCATCACAACTATACCTTATAGAACAAAATAAGATAATTGATAAAAAGTAATTCACCATACTCATGTATTTGCTTGAAATTTTCAACTCATGTATCAATCACCCCATTTATCAAAAGGTCTGAGAATCTGTAAGAATTGCACATCAGTTTTTAAGCTACAGAGGCCACATAAGAGCGGAACTACTTTCCACTGACTTTCACAACTGCCATCACAGGCATCACTCCAACAGCCAAACCAGCCCACAATGCTGAAGACCAAAATGATGTTCATTGCGCTCAGCTATTAAGAATACATGATAACGGAATACACTATTAACATGAAATGTAAGGCAACACCAAAATAATATACTTGATACTAGTATAAACTGCTCGTACGTTGATGGTAGTAGGAGATACTGCATTATATTTGCAATAAAAAGTTGCCATACAGTAGAAAAAAATTTGAAGGTTTGTTGTTCGGTACCGTTAACAGAAGCAATAGTAGTTCAATGGTACATGTTCAAGGTTATATCATCATCAATTTTGTCTTCAAATATTCATGAAGATTTAGAAGAAAAAAGCGGTTATTATAGTGTCAAGGAGCAAACAATATTTGTATAATTCATTACTCAATATAAAATACTAATTAGTTAGAAATGAATGAGTAACTATTGGGAAATGTGAAGGCATTAATCGCCTTGGAAGATAAATAATCTCACATCTTAGAATAAAATAAATTATTTGTGTTTATATACTAAGATGTGAACACTATGATAATTCCTATAGACAAAGAGAGACACCAGCCATGACGGATGCACCACCTCGCACGCGCGCATCCGAATGGGCGTTTAAGACGTATTAGAGGCACTTAACACTTTGCAGTTGCCAGTTGGCTTGGCGTGGCTATTCAGACCGAACATTTTTTATTTCTTTCCGTTCAAATTCAAACGATCGCACCACCTGGTAAAGGGTCGCAACCTTTTCAACAGTCACATCCATTTAAACAGGCGCCTATTACCGAATATGTGCATCTCCCCACGCCTATATATAGGCAGATAGAAAACAGTGAAAAATAATTAAGTTTTCCTGCATTTTCTTTCTCCACACAGTACTCTGTTCTTAAAATTACTTTCTTGAGTTCGTCATTGCTATGCGATTGTTGCGCAGCATCGCAGAGAAGGTCCGTTTTATCTTGGAAAACAATTGCTCGATATCCTTAAGCGCCGTAGAGGGAGCAATATTGTTTCAATGAAATAGTTTTCAAACACTTGACTTGGACAATCTAATCGGTACGCTGTTTACTGTTTTAATTGTTAATTGCACAATTCTATTTGTAACATTTTTGTGACATGCTTATGACAGTTTGTTGTTGTTGCAATTTGCAACATAATTGTAACAGTTTCGTAACACTTTTGTAACGTTACTGTTAACAATTTTTGAATACAGTTTCGTAATACTTTTCTGACATTACCGTCTAACAATTTCGTAACACTTTTTTGACGCTACGAGTAACAATCTTGAAACAATATTGATTTGTTGTTGGCTATTTTTGTACACAAAAATGTCTCATGAAAACAACAATTCTGCACCAACACTGACTGTGATTACTACTCGGTCCACAAGTATAGTCCCAACGATGGCGCTGTCTTATGGAGAACGGCCGGAAAAGTTCACAGGGATGGACTTCAAACGCTGGCAGCAAAAGATGATGTTTTACTTGACGACTTTGGGTCGTGCAAAGTTTCTTACAGAAGATGCTCCTGTAGTCGAAGAATTAAAACCCGATGCAACAAAAGTTGAAGCCTTGAATGTCTGGAAGAGTTCTGATTTTATGTGCAAGAACTACATATTAAATGGGCTCGACAACAGCCTATACAATGTATGCTGTACTCCTCGAACTTCCAAAGAACTTTGGACGACATTAGAGAAAAAGTACAAAACCGAAGATGCGGGCATGAAGAAATCATAGTAGGGAAATTCCTTGACTTCAAAATGATTGATGCAAAGACCATTGTCAACCAAATTCAAGTGTTACAAGTCACCATTCACCAACTGCACGATGAAGGAACGACTCTAAGTGAATCCTTTCAGGTTGCCGCTGCAATTGAAAAGCTTCCTCCATCATGGAAAGATTTCAGAAAATACCTTAAGTAAAAGCGCAAGAAGATGACAATGGAGGAACTTGTAATCCGATTGAGGATTGAGGAAGATAACTGAAAATCTGAAAAGAAGACTTTGCATAACATGATTGCAAGGCAAATGTAGTCGAGTTAGGGAAACCAACAAAAGGAAAGGTGAGCATGCTCCTAAGAAATCAAAGAAATTTCGGGGTTCATGCCATAATTGTGGAAAGAAAGAACAAAAAACCGCCGAATGCTGCGCACCCAAGGAAATGAAATCAGAAGCAAACATGGTTGACATCTCAGAAGGCGTGTTTGATATGGACTTATGTGCAGTAGTGTCCGAATGCAACCTTGTTGGTGACTCGAAGGAATGGTTTGTAGATACTGGAGCCACACGACACATATGTGCAAATAAGTGGATGTTTACAACCTACAAAACTGCTACCGAAGACGAACGACTTTTTATGGGTAATTCATCCGCATCAAAAGTCGAAGGAAAAGGAAAGATTGTACTGAAAATGACTTCTGAAAGGGAACTAACTTTGGCAGATGTTCTTCATGTTCCAGAGATCAGCAAGAACCTGATTTCCGGATCGCTGCTTAGCAAGCATGGCTTCAAACTCACTTTTGTGTCCGATAAGTTTGTATTGTCAAAGAATGGAGTGTATGTAGGAAGAGGATATGTTTGTGATGGTTTATTTAAGGCAAATGTAACCACTATTGTACCAAACAATGATATGAATAAAATTGAATCTTCTGCTTATATCGTTGACTCCTCTAACATATGGCATTCTAGATTATGCCATGTAAATTTCAATACCTTTTGAAAATTGATTAATCTAGACTTTATACCAAAATGCAACATAGATTCCAACTATAAATGTCAAGTTTGTGCAGAAGCAAAATTGACAAGAAACTCGTTTCACCATGTTGAACAAGAAACTGAACCTCTAGACCTAATACACACAGATGTATGTGACTTAAAAATGTGTCAAACTAGAGGTGGAAAAAGGTATTTCATTACCTTAATTGATGATTGTATAAGGTACTGTTACGTGTATATCATTAGAAGCAAGGACGAACCATTCAACATGTTTAAACAGCATAAAGCAGAAGTTGAAAATCAACTCAATAAGAAAATAAAAGCTTTAAGAAGTGATAGAGGAGGAGAATATGAATTCCCTTTTGAGGAATTCTGCACCGAACATGGTATTATACACCAAACTACAGCCCCTTATTCACCTCAATCGAACGATATAGCCGAACGGAAAAATAGAACTCTTAAAGAAATGATGAATGCCTTACTAATTAGTTCTAGATTGCTAAATAACTTCTGGGGAGAAGCTATTCTTTCTGCAAATCATATTTTGAATAAGATACCACGAAAGAAAACATCTAGATCCCTTTTGGTCCAATTTTGACTTTCTTTGGTTTAGGTACTTCTACTTTCTCAAGGCACCCCATACTTTTAAGTATTTGTAGGATGGTGGTCTATTTTTCTAAAGATCAAGGACATCAAAAACCTTTGGTCCAGACTTCTATACATTTATGTTAGAAGGCGATCAATTAACATACAAACAAGCTATGTCCTCCACCGATGCCCCTTATTGGAAGGAGGCCATTAATAACGAAACCGAATCTATTATGGAAAACCATACATGGGAGTTAGTTGATTTACCTCAAGGATGCAAGACCTTGGGAAATAAATGGATATTTAAGAGGAAATTGAAACCTGATGGCTCAATAGACAAGTATAAAGCTCGACTTGTGGTTCAAGGTTTTAGGCAAAAGGAAGAACTAGACTATTTTGATACATATTCTTCAGTAACTAGAATAACATCAATAAGAATGCCGATAGAAATCGCATCCACACTCGATTTATAAATGCATCAAACAGATGTAAAGACAACATTTTTAAATAGAGAACTGAAAGAAGAAATATACATGAAATAACCTAAAGGTTTCCTAAAAACTAGAAATGAAAGTAACGTTTGTAGATTAAGAAAATCGCTGTACGGGCTTAAACAAGTGCCTAAACAATGGCATGAAAAATTGATGAAAATATGATATTAAATGGATTTCATATAAATGAATGTGACAAATGTGTCTATTCTAAACATACAAATATGGGATATGTCATTGTATGTCTATTTGTAGATGATCTACTAATATTTGGAAGCAACAAGGAGATAATAAAATCTACAAAAGATATGCTCTCCGCCATATTTGATATGAAAGATCTGGGAATCGCTGATTTGATACTTGGTGTCAAAATACATAAAACCAACCAAGGATATGTGTTGTCCCAATCACATTACATTGGGAAAGTACTTGAAAAGTTTAAACAACACAGTATATTATCAGCAAAAACACCCATAGATTTGAACCAAAACTGGGTTAAAAATAGTGGTGATAATATTTATCAACTTAAGTACTCTCGTATACTAGGTAGCATTATGTACGTAATGAACTGCACTAGGCCTGATATAGCATATGCTATAAGTAAACTCAGCAGATATACTAGCAACCCAGGAAAGAATCACTGGAAAGTTATAATTCGAGTACTAGGATACCTAAGTTATACACAAAGTCATGGACTAAATTATGATAGGATCCCATCTGTAATAGAAGGGTATTGTGATGCAAACTGGATAACTGGTTCATCGGATACAAAATCCACTAGTGGATATGTGTTTACCTTAGCTAGTGGGGCAATATCTTGGAGATCCTCTAAACAAACTTGTATAGCAAGATCAACCATGGAATCAAAATTTATTGCCTTAGACAAATCCGCAGAAGAAGCGAATTGGCTTCGAGGTTTCTTAGAAGGTATTCCAAATTGGGAAAAACCTGTACCTCCAATAAGCATACATTGCGATAGCCAATCAGCTATTGGAAGGGCCAATAGTAATCTTTATAATGGCAAGTCTAGACATATTCGTCGTAGGCATAAAACCGTTAGACAACTTCTCTCCAATAGAGTTATCACAATTAACTATGTAAGATCAAATGATAACATTGCAGATCCACTAACAAAAGGTTTACCTAGAGAGAAGGTTAATATCTTATCGATGTGAATGAGGTTAAGGCCCATAAACTAAAAGTTTCTTTAAACGGAAACCCCACCTAGCTGACTGGAGATCCCAAGATCTAGGTTCAAAGGGACAACTAAGTTTAGATAGAATTGATAGCACTATAAATATTCAAACCATTCCTACGATAAGTCAGTGCACTACTCGTTAGAGAATAGGATAAGTTTTGATACTTTTAATGAAGTCTATACTTGGTAATATTATAGAATCAAGTAGAGTATTGAGAAAATACCCGTTATAGAATCACCTACGTGAGTGCGAAGGTGCCGCTTCAAGGAGAATTATAAGACCAAATTCTCCAAAGCACTCATGAGACCAAACTGGTGTTCGTGGAAAAAACGAACACAAATAGAGAACCAAGGAGGATTAGAAACACTTATTGCGTGTTGTCTATTTTAGATTTACACAAAGGCTTACAGTTCAAAGACAAACTAGTCCACTGATTTGCCAGAAAGTCAAAAGGATAAACACTAGGTAAGTTCAAGGCCAACGTGCTACTTTAACCGATACGATAAATGTTTCGCATAATTTTAAGAACAAATTGAACAATTACTCATTCATGTGGGGGATTGTTAGAAATGAACGAGTAAGTATCAGGGAATGTGAAGGCATTAATTGCCTTGGAAGAGGAATAGTCCCACATCTTAGAATAAAATAAACTATTTGTGTTTATATACTAAGATGTTGACACTATGATAATTCTTATAGACAAAGAAAGACACAAGCCATGATGGATGGTGCAACGCACCACCCCGCATGCCGCGCCCATGCCCGAGCCCGAACCCGAACCCAAACCCGCATCCGCGGCGTGGGCGAATGGGCGTTTGAGGCATATTAGAGGCACTTAGCACTTTGTAGTTGGTAGTTGACAATTGGCTTGACGTGGCTGTTCAGACCGAACAGTTTTTATTTCTGTCCGTTCAAATTCAAACACTCGCACCACTTGGTAAAGGGTCGCAACCTTTCCAACAGTCGCATCTGTTTGAACATGCACCTATTACCGAATAGGTGCATCTCCCCGCAATTATATATAGGAAGATAGAAAACAGTGAAAAATAATTAGGTTTTTCTGCATTTTCTTTCTCCACACAGCACTCTGTTCTTAAAAATACTCTCTTGAGTTTGTCATTGCTCTGCGATTGTTGCGCAGCATCGCAGAGAATGTCCATTTTATCTTGGAAAACAATTGCTCGATATCCTTAGGCGCCGTAGAGGGAGAAATATTGTTTCAAGGAAACAGTTTTCAAACACTGGACTCAGACAACCTAATTGGTACGCTGTTTACTGTTTTATTTGTTAACTGCACAGTTCTATTCGTAACATTTTTGCGACGTGTCTGTGATAGTTTGTTGTTGTTGCAATTTGCAACATAATTGTAACAGTTTCGTAACACTTTTGTAATGTTACTATTAACAATTTTTGCATACAGTTTCGTAACACTTTTCTGACCTTACTGTCTAACAATTTCATAACACTTTTCTGACGTTACGAGTAACAATAGTTACCACGATGTCGAAAAATAAGGCTTTTTGCACATCAACATCCATGTTCTTCCATGAAGCCACCCAAAAATCACTTACATATATGAAGTCGCCCTTGCATCAATGCGATCGCATATGTGAAGCCGTCGTACTCGATGTTGGAATCTAGAGAAAAGGGCACGATAGACTAGAATTGAAGTGGTGGTGGAAAGTAGCGATGAGGACGTGATCGACGGTTGGTTGCGGTGGAGCGAGAAACTATGTGGCGGGGCGTCGAGCGATGCGGCATAGCAAGGAGCGATGCTGTGGAGATAGACTAGGAGTTATGTGGAGTGATAGGATTGAAGTAGGTTAGGGCATAGGGTTGATTTTGGGGGAATGAAATACTAAGGAGGCAATGTTAAGGTATAACAAATGTTATGGAGCGAATTATAAGGGAAAGTAATTTATCTAAAGAAATTTGTGCTAAGATGCAATTATAGGTGATTGGTAAATTATACATTTTTCTATACAAGAGTTATATTTAATAGAGGGAATTAGGCTGAATGAAAAAGCTGATGTCAATTTTAGTCTGAAGGACGCAAGTTTTAAAGTTAGCCTGAAGGACAACAAAATGATATATTCATATAGCATTATAGGTATATAATGCTATATTCATGTAGCATTACACCAACATTACTATTTTAGCCTTTTATCATGCCCATACCTGTTTAGGCTAGTTCTAGTGTGGTTGGTGCACAAATGTCTATCCCTTGTATATGACTCAATTGCTACCTCCGCCACTACTTCAGCCTCATCATCATATTGTCTAGCTCTTTACCTACCTTACCAATCTCTTCTGCTCTTCATCTATTTCTGTGATGATTTTTTGTGTGTTTATGATATAGTATAAAGGTTTAGCCTTTTCTTTTTTTATCAGATTGTGATACTCCTTATGTATTAGCTAGCTGTATTATATATATTATTTATAGAATATTATGCTTCTTTATAATAATAACAGATTGTGATACTCCTTATGTTTCTTTCATCGAATACATATTCTTTGGTTCTGAATGCATTTTACAATGGTTTGATTGTTGCTTCAGTCCAAGAAATATTATTGCTGATGTACTTATATTGCAGTTCATCACCGTGATGTTTTATTATGCAACATTGAATTGGACTTTAACTTGGATACAATTACACTATTATTATTGCAGCAAGCATTGTACCCTTAATGATGATTGGAATGATCGGTGTTATGACATTCATCCCATTCGGGCCACTTTCTAAAAATAGTTTGTTGAGATATAAGTACGGGTACAATAAGGACTGGTATCTCTTACAATCCCTACAAAATGAATATAAAATTTGGATCGAGTGTCCTAATTATTTGCTACCATGCATAGATTAAGCCATTGGGATGCAGACATTCGTGCACCAGCAACACTAGCATCAGCCAATTCAACCATTCATATATATATATATATGTGTGTGTGTGTGTGTGTGTGTAATGCTATACAAATATAGCATTATATACCTGTAATGCTATATGAATATATATCATTTTGTTTAACTTCGGACTAAACTTTAAAATTTGTGTCCTTCAGACTAAAATTGACTTCGGGTTTTTCCTTCAGCCTAATTCCCTCTATTTAATAAATATAGCATTCGGTTAAATTATATTTATTTAAGCAATGCGAGAGATAATTCCTTTAAAAAATTATTACGAAATAACACGATTTAATTTGCTGCGAGTTTGAGAATCAAATTGTTTTACAATTTTTACAAATTGATAGTTATAATTTAAATTTAATTCTAAAAAAATTAAGACATAATTTCCGTTAACAAATTGCAACTAAAAATTATAATTAGCTATATGTATCTAAGATGGAGTTTTATAATTTATATTTAATTGTTATGGATTTGTGAGGATCGAGTATTGAATTATAATGATCTTATTCGTTATAAATTTTAGTTATGTTTCAAGTATCCATCACATATATGTAACTGATTTGTGATGCATCAACCACTTTACATCACAAATACAATTTGGTACCATTTTTCTTAATTTTAGCACAAAATTTAGTTACATTTCAAATATCCGTGACAGATACTTAACTGATTTGTCATAGTTTTGTGATGGATTTCTATTACATCACAAATTTTTGTATTAGACAATGACTTTTTAATGTAAAAACAAAACAAAATAAACATCATAAATTCGAAATAGATCTATCACAAATTAGTCAAAGATTTTTCATCACAAGATCTGCATCACTATATCAGCTTCTTATAGTAGCGATTGGAGAAAAAAAAAGCCACCTCTTTATTTAAGGTTAGGCACCCGGTTGCTTGTTATATATATATATATATATGGGATCTGTATAAGAAATAAGTTATTGTTGCTCTGATCAAAACAATACACATTGATGTAACACTTTAAAAGGAGTTGACGGCATGAGGGTAAGGAGTGTAAATTAGTAGAGCTTAAGGCAAGGTTATGTGAATATAATGAAAATTTTCCTCCACCACGTTCATGATGTTCATATACGAAACGTCATCATACCATATTTTCATGATATAAGAGTGACATGGAAATTTGAAAACACTACAAACATTGGCATGAATTTAATTCCAAAATGCAAAGTGATAAAAAATAGGACAAATTTTACTTATAGGTCCGAGAAAAAAAATCTATTTCAACTTTAGGCCTCCTTCAAAACTTATTATAAAAATATGTCTTTTTTTCCATATAGCGACACTTTATACTTACGCAATCTGAATTTCCAAGTATATTTTTTTTTCCAAAAAATTACACTTGCATAATTTGAATTTCCGCAAGCACAAATTTTTTTTTGTCAAAAATTTACACTTCTAATTGCACAAGTGCAATAGAGATTCTGTGCTTGCACGGTTTCAAGTTGCGTAAGTGTATATTCTACCTACTGAAAACTAGGTCTTTTTTATAATAAGTTTTGATCGAGGCATAAACTTGAAATAGGTTGTTTTTTAGGCTATAAGCAAAATTTGTCCTTAATAATATAATCCATTTTGAGTTTGTATACATTGTGGTTATTGTAGTGTGTTGCTAAGGGCACTAAATTTCCCTCTTCCTAATACCATAGAAAAAATAATAAACCCAATAAAAATTGTGCTTCATAATACCAAAGTCGTTTTACACGGCAATCAACCACCGATTAAAATCATTTTGCATGGCGAACAACCGTTGACCAACATCATTTTTCATGACCATCAATCACCGAACCACTGGTGTTCTATGGTTGATCACTGTGGAAAATGTTAATCGGCGGTTGTTCGTCGTGCAAAAAAATTCGAAAATGATGCCTTTGGTTGCCTCTTAAAAAGTCTAGTATTAGAAAGGGTATAATATAAAATTTTATGTTATTTCCTAGCAATGGTATTAGAAAGTGGAAATTGATGTATCATTAGAACTACACTTATTGTATGCCCATCCAACAAGAAATTTTTGGTGATATGTAACCCATTCATATACAAATCGATACAGTTTTACTTCTCTGCTAATTTCATCATTATATCGAATTATTTGTTGCTATATCTTGAATCCTTATTTATCAAGAATTGGCAACTGTTTTTTCCACTAGTTTATTTGATCATAAGTTAGCAAAAATTTTTGAATCGTATCATCCAACAATAATGTATCTCGAATCCTTGATTACATAGTGTCCGTCTCTTCAATATCTTCTAATTTGTTAATAAGACGGTCATGGTAACTATTAAATGTTAATCACTGTTGACCAACATCATTTTTCATGACCATCAATCACCGAACCACTGGTGTTCTATGGTTGATCACTGTGGAAAATGTTAATCGGCGGTTGTTCGTCGTGCAAAAAAATTCGAAAATGATGCCTTTGGTTGCCTCTTAAAAAGTCTAGTATTATAAAGGGTATAATATAAAATTTTATGTTATTTCCTAGCAATGGTATTAGAAAGTGGAAATTGATGTATCATTAGAACTACACTTATTGTATGCCCATCCAACAAGAAATTTTTGGTGATATGTAACCCATTCATATACAAATCGATACAGTTTTACTTCTCTGCTAATTTCATCATTATATCGAATTATTTGTTGCTATATCTTGAATCCTTATTTATCAAGAATTGGCAACTGTTTTTCCACTAGTTTATTTGATCATAAGTTAGCAAAAATTATTGAATCGTATCATCCAACAATAATGTATCTCGAATCCTTGATTACATAGTGTCCGTCTCTTCAATATCTTCTAATTTGTTAATAAGACGGTCATGGTAACTATTTGTACTAATTATAAATGTGAGTTAATCTTACTTTTCAAATATCAATTTCAATTCTATGCATGAAATTGTTTACTGCTAAACTTTTTGTCCATTTAATTGATGGGTGTCAAGATCGTTATAAATTTCTAAACAGCCTCACTCCGTTCATCTTTATTTAATTTAATCTGTTAATACAATAACGTAGGTACAAGTGGTGTCATTGTGCCACATTATTTTTAGCTTGCCCGAACTGGCAGATTTTATCTCCGGAATGACACTGTTGCAAATCTTTTTTATTTATAATTTGGATATTATTTTTCAATAAACTACCAACATACTCTAATATATAGATTATATGCAATGCATCTTCTCAAGTTCAGAATGATGCTTGTAGAGAAACAATGCAAAGTTGTTAGGAACTGTCAGTTTCAGGATTGAGGTGTTATAAATGCTCTTGCTTTTCTATTACTTTGCTTTATTGCACGATTATGGGAAATGTCTGGAAGTGTTATGGCTGGTGTTACACTATAATTTCTATAAAGTGCAAATTGCTAATATTCACAAGGAAAGCTCCTTGGCTTGTTATTCTAAGACTGATCTTCCGGTTTCTAACAAGAACACGCCATCTGAGGGCATGAATCAATGTGTCAACCAAGGCCAAGATCATTATTCGGCTGAGATAAGAAGCCTGACCGAGAGCATCAGTAGTCAAAGCCCAAAGCAATTCAATAAACAACAATAATCAATGGCTTAGATAGCCCAGGCTGAAACCAACAGTCAAGATGAAAAGAAAATATCCAAAAGCTATATATATATAAAAGCATCATGTCAACAATCTATATCAAGTTGCACTCAACCAGATGATGAAAACCATTCAAAGCAAGATCGATCATAGCAAGTCAGATCATCAATCTAAAGGAAGGCACACAACCAATGGCGTCATTGCGTATCGACTATAAATAGGCGGCAATCCCAATGCACAAGGGATTTTTTCTAGCAGATAACAAACAATACTTAGATAGTACTTTCCTATATTAGAGCTCTAATCAAAAACTCATTAATGGCGGAAACACTTAGATTCAATGTAATAAGCCTCTCGGCTATATAAAGAATGACTAAATAAGGAAAGGACAGTGGACGTAGGGAATTTCGGCCCAAACCACTGTAAAGGTCTCGGTGTTATTTACTTCCAACATTTTACTTCCTTTCCATTCATCGTCCTAAATCAGTAGTTCAATGTGTAATAGTTCTAGCAATATGACATCTCGTCTCGGTATTCTTATATCTGGGACCTATAATCAGACCAAAGTCCGAAGCTAAACCTTCAGATCTTGGGGTATTGGTGTAGACAAAATTCTGCATTAAAATGTTTGATGCTAGAAGGAGAGCCAACTGAACCTTAGTCATCTATTCCCTCTCAAAAGGTCCAGCGAGATCATCCTTTCGGCTATGACCAACATAGAGAATGAGAAACTGACCTCAAAGCTACCCCTCAACCTACGCATTTATCTTATTGAAGAAGACAACAATGAAAGATTAATTACCCTCATTTTGAAGAAAGAGAATAGTCAGGAATATGACCCCATTTATGAACTTCAAGCTCTCCAGATCAGCCAACTTTTGGAGTATCTCCAGAAGTCCCTCTAAGAATATGCTTATCTTAGAAGAATGATTAAAGACATGGCAAACAAAATAAAAGATTTGAGTATCGTGGTAATGACAAATAAAGGTTCCTCTCTCCCAATTAAAAGAGCCTCCTTAGTTGCCCCTGCTCTTTTACCTCGAAAGAAGATTAAACAAGACCAAATCTTTACTCCTCTTAATCAAAGCCCATCTCAGACTTTTAGGGAAATTCGTAGAGAGCTTCACTACCCAAACTATCCCCCATCCACTCAGGAAAACCCAAAAGGATTATTGCATTTATCATCAAGTGAACGGGCATGAAACAGATGGGTGTCATAGACTTTCTCAAGTCATAGAGAAATTCATACGAAAAGGGTGATTGACTAAGTTTATTAAATTATTAGTTTATTATCTTGTCTTTGTAAGTATCGAACTTTTTCTCTATGTTTCAGGAGAAATTCTTGTAATGAAACCCCGTTCGACCCAAACATACCTACATGCATTCTTGAAGAGTATGAGCCACAATATTTAAAGAAGTCTCTTATCTCATCAGAACACTTCTTTCATGGTCAGCTCTTTCCTTTTTCGAAGAAATTCATATAGTGAAAGCCTGTTCGACCCAAACATATCTACACGCATTCTTGAAGAGTATGAGCCATTATATTTAAGGAAGTCTTATCTCACCGGAACACTTCTTTCAAGATTAGCTCTTTCCTTTTTTGGTAAGCATAATCCAATCTCGATACTCATAAATTATACTTAGTATATCTTCCTTTTAGTTACTAAATGTTGTGTCTACATTAAAATTCTTATGACCAAAACTCTCTTACTGATCTGACGAGATCGATAAAGAGTTTCATTTAAAAAAATACTAATTCTCTTAACAATTCTTTTTCTCAAACTCAAAGTTAATATGTTTCCTACCAAACCATAGAACCTACCGATTATTCGAGTTCAAAATTATTTTACAAATTCGAGATCCTTCTTTCCAAGGAATTTATATTTTTATCAAATCACAACTATAATATAGTACAACTATTAACTTAAGATGGTGTTAGATGGACGATGCCCACCGAAAGCGGTTGTAAATGGTCGATGCCCTCCAAAAGGGGTTGTAGATGGCTAACACCGGCCACAAGTGGTTGTAGATTGGGACCCAATGATAAAATTGGTAGACCTCGCCATAAGAGTACCCCAACAACAATGCACCAAAAAGATTGAAGCCATATCACCTGGGTTTAAAAAGACATCGAAAAGTAGAATGCATGCTAATAGTGAGTCATTGTCGGTGTAACCATGAATTTGGTAGATTCCCAATTTAGAGTTGGGTAGATTCCCAATTAGAATGGAGAAACTGGTAGATTTTCATATAGATTAGAATTGGGAAGATTTCCAATTAGATTAGAGAAATGGGTAGGTTCCTATATAGATTAGAATTAGGTAGATTCCTAACTAGAATAGAAAAATGGGTAGATTCCCGTATAGATTAGAATTGGGTAGATTCCTAATTAGAATAGAGAAACAGGTAGATTCTCATATAGATTAGAATTGGGTAGATTCCCAACTAAAGTAGAGAAATTGGTAAAATCTCACACAGATAAGAATAATGAGAAGATTCTTAATAACATCGGAATCTTAGGAGGATAAATTCCTAAGCTAAGATGAGCATCAAGTAAGAATCCTAATCAGGACTAAAAGGATGGCATCAAGATCAGTGAATAAGAAAACCAAGAATATTGATATGAAAAGGTATCAAGGGATAAAAGCACCCCGAGATGGAATTAAGAGAATAAGCAAGGTAGCCAGAATCGAAAGAATAAGTCGACTAAAAGGATAAGAGGACCTAAAAGTTATAAAAAGATTATCCAAGCAAATTAAGAATACAATATTTACAGAAAGAAGAGATAAGGTATCATAAGCCTTCGTACAATCTTCTAATCCTAGTTTTGGCCTCCTCCACGGCCTTCTCCTTAATAGATTCAAAGTGTTTCTCCATCTTATCTTATGTCCTGGATACCCGTTCCTTCTTATATTCTCTGAATGAAATTGTTTGACCATCTCGGGTATAAATAAGAACATCTGATGCAATGGGTACTGAAGTTGAGGCAGAATCCCTATCGGGTTGTGAATGAGGTCCTGAAGAAACAATGGTAGCTCTATAAGAAGAAGGAAGTCCTATAGTAGCATGACCTCTACCTCTACTTGTTCCATGTACAACAACTGTAGCTTCATTAGTACGTATAGTCTCAGTTTCAAGCTCTCGAAGTTTGACCATCGAAAGCTCTTGGTGAGCTTTCTCCGACCGCCATCTAAGATCAACGACTGACTCCTATAACCTCAAAACTATTGATTTTAAAGCCCAACCAGTGACCGACACTGCTTCTGGGATAGTGGACATCTTTTTGGACAGATCTTCTAAAGTTGTTTTAAGGATTCGTTATCCCTCAAGACAACATGAATTTTAGTGTTCAGTTCAGGACTATATTTGCTCAACTCGGCTATCTTATCATCGAGACTCTGTTGCACGAAAGCAAGGCTCTCTCTAACCTTAATCAGTTGGGGCATGACTGCCCCTATAGAGGAATTTAAGATAAGATTAGAAAAAGTCTGATCACCATAAAAGAAATTCCATTTCATTCCACAGCAAAATCGATAAAGGCAGTATGTAAAGACAAAAGGTATACAAAGTTCATGGTCCTTGGAAGTAAGTAAATATCTCCTTAGTAACTGAAAAAATTCTTAAGACCACTACTCCTAGTATCAGCCAAATATCCCATGGTTCTTGCCTTATTTGAAAAGGTGATGTCCTTCCCTAAGCCTCCTTTCGGTATAAAAAGTTCTGAGGGAGAAGAATATACTAAGGGCAGTCTAAGGTCTGCCTCTAGAACATATTGAGGGACCTATTCCGAAACATGTTTGCTTTTAGGAGTCTTCCCTTCGGTAATAGCTAAGGGAGATGGAGTTACACTTCAGTAACTAGATAGAGCCTCAGAGTTAAAGTTAGGTTTGGATCATCGAATCTTCTGAGGAAAGATAGCCTTGTATTCTTCAACCGAGGGTCTCTTGGATGTAGTTTAGAAAGTCGGGAAAACTATTGAAAGGCCTCGTCTCAGTCATCTAAAGCAAGCTTTAATTTACCCCTAAGATCCAAGACTTGATTAGTTAAACTAGTAACCCTAATCTAAGGAACTTAATGGATTTGGCACAAGTTTTGTCATGAATTTCCCGTACCTCTTTGATCTTATTAGATAACTCTACATTCTTTAATCTACTAGATTTTAGTTGGGTCTTAATGGTGCCTATGGTTGCTAACAATTTTGAAACCTTGGTTTGATTCCTCTTCCACAAGACTTCATAATGTGAAGTGAAGCTGGATTTTCTCTATTTAAACATGGTTAAGGATAAAACTATTTAAGAATAGACACTATAAAGAAAGTAAGGAAGGAATTCAACTAAAGCTCAAATGAGAAAACCACCAAAGTCTGCAACCATCACAAACAACAACAAAAGGAAATTGTATCGAAGTTAAAGCAGAATTCAAGCATCATGATTAGGAGATTCTTGAAGTTTAGAACCATAACTCACCTCTTCATTTTTTTCACCTTTCTTCACCGGGACTGATCGTTCAACGTTCGGCGAGGTCTGGGCTATCTCATATTTCAAGGAGAAGTTTTTCTCGATCGTTTTATCATTAGGATTGAAGCCCATGTAGATGGTCGTGCCTCTGTCCCGATTATACTAATAGGCACTATAAAGAATCCTGAAAGCTTCAACAGCGGCAAACCTATCAGCCTCCTCCTTACAAATCAAACACGAGTTCTCCTTCTTGACCTTTGCAAGTTCATCCTCAGTGTCTTATGCTTGGTCGCTAAATCTTTCAAGACCTTCTCCGAATCAGCAACCTTTCGGAGACCTTTCTCCCTTTTGTCTTGGGCTTCCTTCTTAAACTCGATAAACAGCTTCAGCCTTCTCTACTCCCCCTTCAGCTTTTCAAACCCACGGTGCAAAACTAAGAAGTCGACTAAGACCCGAAGGAAAGAAATTATTATGGAAACTAAAAAATAAATACTTCATCGATAAAAAAAACTCTACCCTGAGCTAGTCTTCTATCCCTAAACCCATCATCCTCTTGAAGTTGCCCATATCATTAACTATCTCCACTCAAGAGCTTCCTACAACTTTGTATAGGTGAGCTCCGATAGTAGAGCGGGTTACTTCAACCACCCAGTCTACCCGGTCCTTTAAAGCGGAAGATAATATAAGGGCATTCGATGCGGACATGGTTGTGGCAGAAGTAAGTTTCTTCTTGGGTTTCTTGGTTACGATCGAATCCTTTAGAAGTGGCTTCGGCCGAATAAGATGGGAGAAAAAGATGACTTGTTCAAGAGCATATCTCCTATCAAAAACATATCATTAGAAGCCACTGTGGTATAATAAGGAAACGGGTCAGTTAATTAAACTTTTATTCCATAAAAAATAAAACCCTAGAATATGTGCTATTAGATATTTGGAACCATGATCTACCCCTGGGAGCAACATCTTTCCTTTCGGCCTCAATAGTTTTTGGGTTACATCCAATGGGTTCATCGGGTTGACTTCGGTCGATTACCTCCAAAGGCATAATCTTAGTTGAAGGAGGATCATAACCAAGGAATTCAGCCAAAGGCGACAATAACCCGCAAGTCTTAAGATTAGCCTCAATAAGGACTATATGTCTAAGCCTCTCAGTCTTTGGTATTTTCATCGCGTCCTCGTACCTAGAATTGAAGAAGTCCGTGAGGGTTGGAGCCTTATCCCTTCCAAGTTTAGCTAAAAAATCAAAAGGGAAAGGATATCAAATAAAGATGTGACCAAAAAAGAAAAAAGAAAAAAAGAGCCTTCTAAGACAAAAGCAGCTTGAAATGGTTATAGGCTTCCGAAAGATCAGCAACAATTCGAGAATCCTTTGCCTTTATAAAAAATCAATGTGTAGGAGTAACCTTGCTGAGTGGTTTAAGTAGAGGCATCTTCTTCCAAAACCGATATAAAGGAACCCCTGCACTACCAACTGACCTATGCAAGTTACACAGATAGTGGATTTCAGAGGTAGTCATATTTTGATAACCTTTCTTTTGGTATAGATCATCGGAGCAGATAAAGTACTATATGAAACCACCCTAAGTTGGGTTGGGTTAAACTGTAGAATTCCAAGATCTTGATAAATAAAAGGGAAAGGGGAAGTGATATCTCGTTTGCCAAATGCTCCAACATCCAAGTAACGAACCCTCCAAGGGTTCACTCCAGTCATCTTCATGACTGGGAGCCTTAACCTTAACCCCTTCGATACCATAATAACTAATCTGATTCTCTAGCTCCCCCTGGTCAGTTATTGGTTTGTCCACTACAAAGCCTAAAAGAACCTGTATTGGGCTAACAATTCAACAAGGATCCCAAGAATTCCTACTGGAAAAGTTTAATACCTTTTGATCCAAAAAAGAATTTGGATCCAAACTTAGAATTTACAGCCCAAACTCAAAGACCAAAGATTCTCTCAAAGAACCAAAACAGTTACCGACCTAGGGCAATGAAAACTCAATCTAAGGATGAAAACCCTCATCTACGAGGTAATAGACGTTATGAATTAACTAGTCAAGCAAAGCCCCAAATCAAAATCAATCGTTAACATAGTAACAGGAATCAAAATTGAGTTTTTCATGAATTCAAAAAAGAGGAATGCATGCAAATAGTAATAGTGGCAATAGATGCTGATATACTTATATATATATATAATTAATAGAGAAAAGGCAAAGAACTTACTCTTTCAAGTAGGAATTTGCGATAATTTGGGAAGGACTCCAAGCGTCAGTAATGGGAGCAACCGCTGGGAGTTTGAGTAAAGAAAAAGAAGGAAAGGGTTTATTTAAACCTCATAATCAATAGCAGAGATCACCTAGCCAAATAAACCATAACCATAGATTACACGTGTCAAAAGCAAAAGGAGAATCATCCTAGGACGGAGAAAAGGAACGCACTTTTTAGAAAGAAAATAAAATCATAATAGTTGGCAAAAACATTTAATGCAACAGCAGAACCCATCCTTTCAAGATCAAAACTTCGAATTTCATTCAAATCTCACAAATCAAGAATCTCCTAGACCTTACGGTCTCAAATCAGACATTGCCTTTCGACACCAAAACTGTTTCGCTTATCACTTAGTCTAGATGACTTCAAGTGACCAACAAAGTTTTCATAAGTTTTGACCTCTCGGTCCCAAATTATATTTAGCCTCCCGGCACCAAAACAGTTTCACTTATCACTTAGTCAAGATGACTCCAAGGGACCGACAAAGTTTTCAAAAGTTTTGACCTTATGGTCCTGAGATTTAGATTTCACCTTTTGGCGTCCAAGCCAGTTCATGTATCATTTAGCCTAGATAGCTTCAAGTGGAAAATATGATTTCAAAAGTTTTGACCTCACGGTTTAAGTTAAAATTTCATCCCTTCAGTTTTTAAACTTTATGGCAATCAGCTCAGCCTTCGCCTTTGGGCACTGATTTCAAATTGTTTTAAAACCCTCTCGATTAGGTTAGATCTTTACGAGTCATATAATTGGAGCAATGTCCCCGAAGGCTTAGAATCAGGCCTGTGATGAGAATAGAATAAACAAGCCAAGGACTGATCCTGACACGATGATATTCTTTCTAAAGTTCACCTCATATCAATCATATGAGGTGAACTTTAGGAGGGCAAACAAAGTACAGATTGCTAATATTCACAAGGAAAGCTCATTGGCTTGTAATTCCGAGACCTATCTTCCAGTTTCTAACGAGAACATGCCATTTAAGAGTATGAATCAATGTGTCAACCGAGGCCAAGATCATTATTCGACTGAGGTAAGAAGCCTGGCCGAGAGCATCAAAAGACGAAGCCCAAAGCAATTCAACAAATAACAATAATCAACGGCTTAGATAGCCCGAGACTAATGGTCAAGATGAATAGAAGATATCTAAAAACTATATATATAAAAGCATCACATCAGTAATTCGCATCAAGTTGCACTCAACCAAATGACGACAAGTGTTCAAAGCAAGACCGCTTATAACAAGCTAGATCATTAATTCAAAGAGAAGACGCTCAACCAATGGTGTCATGGCTTATTAGCTATAAATAGGCGGCAATCCCAACACACAAGGAATTTTTTTGGCGGATAACGAACACAAAATAGATGGTACTTTCCTACATTTGAGCTCTAATAAAAAACTCTTCAATGGTGGAACGCTTAGATTCAATGTAATAAGCCTCTCGGCTATATAAAGGTGACTAAATAAGGAAAGGACAGTGGATGTAGGGACTTTCGGCCTGAACCGCTATAAAAGTCTTAGTGTTATTTAATTACAGCATTTTACTTCCTTCCCATTCATTGTCCTAATTCAGTAGTTCAACATGTAATAGTTCCAGCAATATAACATCTTGTCTCGGTATTCTTATATCTGGGGCCTATAATCAGTCCAATGTCTGGAGCTAGACCTTCGAACCTTGTCGTGTTGATGTAGATGACATTCTGCATTAATAGCTGGTCACAAAAAGAATTCGTGTTCACATTTACATAACTCGACAATCAACTCAGTTTTAAAACTAAGTTGCAAGCAACTTGATTTTCTGTTTGAACTGAGTTGCAATCAACTCACTTTTAAAACGGAGTTACACAACTTGGTTTTAACACCGACTTGCTACGACACAACTCAGTTTAAGAATTGAGTTGCTTGCAACTCATTTTTAGAACCGAGTTGCACAACTCGGTTTTGACTAAGTTGGGCAAACTCTATTTTTTAACTGAGTTAGCAACTCAGTCAAAACTGCATTACACAACTCAGTTAAAGTTAGGTGCACAAAATTGAGTTGTGCAACTCAGTTTTGAACTGAGTTGGCAACTTGTTTTAAAGTTATGCAACACAGTATTAAAACTGAGTTGGCAACTGTAACTCAATTTTAAAGCTAAGTGGCAAATTGCAACTCGATTTCAAAACTGATTTGCAATTACAGCTCAGTTTTGAACCTGAGTGCAAAAATATTATAAAACTAAGTTATAATCCATATAATACTAATTGTAGTGAGGTAAAAACTGATAGAGTAAGGTATATGCCCTAGGAGTAATTATATAATTTGTTACATATATCTAATTCGATAACCAATTTTGTGCGAAATAAAAGGTATTTTCATTCTATTATATACTTGATATAATGTATTATATTAATTAATTAATTTAATTAAAAGTATATTTAGTAAAAAATCCATAAATAATATGTTATGTGATATTAGTTATAAAGTGTTGTAACTGCGAGTAATTTATCACAATGAAAAACAAATATACCATTTTAAATGTTCCTAGTCAAGATGCATCGAGGTTGGATATTGATGTATCCATTGAGACTAGAGTACATAATGCTCTCCAAATGTTGGGCAATATATTACTCATGACATGAGGGTCACTTAGGGGTTACGTACTGATTGTTATTGGATTACTATGGAACGATTCACTCGATAATTTTCTATTGGTTAATATAACTAAGGTCAAGCATAAAATATCGATGTGACTTATTTATACAATTCTCTCAACTTAAGAATACTGTCGATCTTCAATATGAAAGCTCTTCTTTTATTATAGTCAAATCATGGCATGACGTCCATCGAGTGACTATAGTTGGGTTGAGTGGAAGTATTGGAAGTGAAGCACTATTCATAGGGTTGGTATCACAGTTAACTCAATTGAACTCAAAATCAAAGTCTCTAGCCAGAACAGTTAGGTTAATAGTAATTTTTATTATTGAACCAAGGACTTTGTGTTTGGATATAAAGTAGAATATGGATAATATTGGAATTTTGACCGTTTTTATTTTTCATAAGTCCAAAATGATATAATTTTGACACTAAGAATTGGTGTAAATAAAAGTCACAACATGATAACACTTAATAAGGTAAAAATTGACCAAAACCAAGTAAGCGATAAATATAGCTAAAAGGTCACACTACCAGCGACGTGTGAACATTAATATTCGAATAGTTCGATACTAATCGCAGGCCAAATTTACACCTAATCGGTCACACAACCGAAACGATGAATTCTCTTTTGACCAAACAATTTAATTAATTTATAATAAATAAATTAATATTCATTAAATATTACTATAGAATTTAATTTTTATTTGATGAACACATATTATTAAATATATATTTATAATAGTTATAAATATGTTAATCGATATGCGATATTGATACGCGTTTAAATTGGATACAAATGCAAAAAAAATTATGTGGGCTTTAAATAGGTTTGAGGCCCATATGATGGCTAGTTGGTTCGGCTGTGATAGGAGAGGGTAGGTGCAATATGTTTGCTTGTGGTTGGGCTAGAGAATTGCTAAAGGTTTAGATCCTAACTTCTCTCCCTTTCTTTCTCTATATAAGCATCTCAACTCACACCTTGTAACAACCTGCACTTCCCGACACACTAATCCAAAGCCTAGGGAGACTTTTGGGCTTGCATCATGCCGAGAACCGTTGGGTTTTTAAAACATTACATAAAATAATTATAAAGGTAAATTATAAGGCATTCTACATTTCTGGATCTCACAGCGAAAGTGTGACGACCCGCCTTTTTAACCCTAAAAAGTCTACACTAATACATCCACGGTATTCACGTGTTGAGCATCCTATTGTCAGAAAGAAAGATTGTTGGGGTGAAAGGAAAGAAAAGACATAACAGAATCTCATATCGTTACGAGTAATATATAATATCTAAATGATCTTTACAAAAGGAAACGTTAATATTTATACAACAATTAGAGTCTAAACTATCATCAATCTGGATAGTTATAACAGCCTGTCCTTAAAAATGCGAATAAATACAAAACAACAAAATACAGCGGAAAATAAAATATGCAAAATCTTGAAAGCATTCAGCTTGTCTTCTGAAGCTCCAAGCGCCCATCGTTAAATCTAGAAAAGCACTCAGGTCTGATTCGAGTATTATAAGAAAATAACACTCTGGTCAGTCTGGTAAACTAGTGTGAGAAACTCAAATAATATGAATTTTTATATTTATAGAACCTTTTCACAAATAAAGGTATCTTGTTGTAACAATCCTAATTTAGTAACATTATTTAGGATATTTAATTAGATAAATAAAATAAAATAATGTGAAAAGATAAGGAGATTAAAATTTGATAAGTAATATAGGTCGAGCCTTAATTAATAAACTAATAACGTCGATTAGAACATAAATAGAAGGAGGAAGTATGGGAAGGGAAAAATATGAATAAGCTTCATTACCTAAACATAAACCCTTATTCTCTCATTACTTTCATTTCATTTCAACTCCACTTATACTAAAGAAAGCTTAGGCCGGCCATTGCTAGGAGAAACCAAGAAAAGAAAGCTAAGAAAAATAAATCTAAAGCTTAGGGGAATCAAATCAACATTCAAATCTCAAGTTCTTTTAACCAATCAAGGTGAATAATGATAACCATCTCATGTTTGTTTGCTTATTCTCGGTTTTATGCTTAGACCCAAGTTATATGATTGATATTATGCCATGTTTGAATGTATGGATGATTATGTGTTTATTAATGAATTATTGAAATCATTTTATGAAATTAGTAATAAGTTTAAGTGAGAACCAATCATATGGCACCCAAACGACTTGAAATTTTAATACTATGTTAGAAACATTATTTTAGAAGTGGATTTTTAACTTTATAATTTTCTAAGTTAATATGAATATTTTGTGATTTTCTTAAGAAAAGAAAATAGTTCATTTTAGGTTTTAATTATTAAAATTAATTAAATGAAGTTTTTATCCCCGAAATTTTTATATGTTAAAGAGTATATAAAATTTGAATTATTGTGATTTTTAGGTACTTTTCTTATGCTTTTATGATTTATTATGAATTTATTAGGCTAGAAAAGCTTAATAATTATATTAAAATATTAATATAAAACAATAGGTTTGCAAATGTTTTGAGAATGATATTTCTGCTTTATGACAAATTTTAGGAAAGTATTTGATAATAAAAATTATTATCTAATGAGATTTTAACAAACTATAGGAGTTGGTCAAAAGAATTTACTTTTAATAGCAAATTAGCAATTTCTAGGTAATTACCAATATACCACGTTGAAGTCAATGATGTCGCCTTCCATCATGTATGTCTATGGTCTTCGACATTAATTATGGGTGATGCATGGGATATCAACTCTGGTTGGTATTAAATGAATTGGCATTGGTTAAAGTACAAAGCATAACATCAAAGTCGACGTCATGAACTTCGAGGTAATGCATTGCTGCCTGTTTTCAATATTGTCGCCGACTCTATAAGGTAGCTATGCTGCCAGTTACCTATTCCTACTATTATTTTAGTGACGTCGCTCCTATCCATATCGACATTGATAGTTATAGCGGCAACGATGCCGCCTATCTTATTTATTAATATAAGGCAGTGACGCCGCCTTTATACTATTATTTTCGATGATGAATTTAAATGGCAATGATGTCGCCTATTTTAAAAGTCGCCATTCCCCTATACAAGTTTACCAACTTTATACTATGCAAACTTATGAAAGTCGACACTATGTGATGCGACATAGTTATTATCGACTATATAGACTTATGTTTTATAATCGAAGAATTTAACCAAGCTTGGTAATGAAGAGGGGCGATGACCTATGTCGGCTATATCCATGTCACGTTTTATCCATATAATGGTTTTACTAAATTTGGCTTTATATCCTACTGTTTTGAGGTATGATAACCTCTAACTGATATCGACTTTCATTAGTAAAGTTTTATAAAAGCATATAGCCTGCCATAAGTATTTTGGATAGAGTAAAGGGCTTTCTTTTCCTTGTTTTAAAAGAAGATTTCAAAGGTAAATCAATTCAAAGGTTTAAGTTTTCAAGGAGGTATAAAAAAGGTATTCAGCCCAGGATTCTACTAAAGAGACTGTTATTATCATCACCTTTAGATAAATCATGATAGGATGAATTGACTTAGAGATTAGAAAACAAAATGAGATTGGCGTGGGGTAGCGCCCTATACTTTAGCTATTAACCCCTAGCTGATATAAGTCCAAAATTCCAGTGCATATGACTTTGTCATGGGTAAGACTAAAAGTAGGTTTACGTATAGAAAGGAATACACAAAGATGAGGTAGGTTATTGGTTATCCCATAAAACCATTAAGATCGGGATAACCCTAGGAATAGTAAGTTTCAGACATACCATCTAGTTTTCTTCTAATGTAAGTTAGAAAATTTTGTATACTGGTAGGCCTGAGTCGGGCATATAGTTTATAGTCACCCTAAAAAATATATAATGATGGGATATATAGTCCATCAATTTAGACAAATTGGTCATGATTATCCATGTTGCATGAATGCATATGATTGTTTATATTGTCTAGTTTAACCATTGTGGTTGTAGGTGTTTGATTTATAAAAGACATATAGTTAGAGGATACTAGTGAGGGAAAAACCCATTCCGCTCAACGGCGTGGTCTCACTAGATATTCAGTTACCGAGATGACATATTATTATTCACACCAAACTTTTTATCTGGCTCGAAGTTTTTGTTTTCCCTTTTAACTATTAGGGTGCTCGTTTCAGTAGTTCGAGAGTTAGGTTTTCAGGTTAAGTAGGTTTTGGCGATCCGGAGACGTGAAGGAGGCAAAGTTAGCTATGTAGGAATCTGTCTACAATTTATGTCTGCCATGTGATGTTATTTTGTTGTGTGTATGTAATGGTAGAAACAGTATCTGTCTAGTAGTAAACTCTGATCAACCAAGGGGCATCTTCGTACGTCGCTCTTGGAATATTTTGTAATAATTATATTTTTTCTGAACTTGGACAACGTTTGGGATTATGTAATGAATGTGAAATATTATCTTCGAAATGAAATTGAAAGTTGTTTTAAAATTATGTTTAAGAAAATTTCATATTCTTATGCTTCTGATGTTATAGATACAATTAACATTACTTCATTTTATCACCGAAAATTACTACTAAAGATGACTGCAACATCTATAGCGGTTAGTTTTGGGCCTCATAATGGGGGATGTTACAACTTGGTATTAGAGCAGAGGTTTATATAAAACTAGAGGAATTTTGAACTTAAAAGAGTTTGAAAACATAATCCAAATGAATCAGAGAATAAGATTGGGGTATGGGATAACGTTATAGAAATGTACTCATATTTGCTATTTATATAAGTATATATATACCTTATCTCTATTCCCATATCTCTTAGATTGTTCTTCCCTATTATACTAAGGTTCGAATGCAGATTTAAGGAAGTAAGATATGGAGGCAGGAAACGGAAGAGTGAACCTGGATGGACAAAGCAATGGAAATGTTAGGCCCAATACTAGGAGGAATCCGGATCGACAAACAGCTGCGATTGTGAGTGATGGAACACCGTAGGTGGAAATGGGAGCTATGTATATGTTCTTCGTCAACATGATGCAAGCAAGAGTTGCAGCTGGATTAGTTGGTAGAAATGCTAGAGGAGCAAATCCTGAAGTTTCAATTGTCAACAATTATGCTGTTTTGAGTAGGGATTATGCCAACTTGGAGGGAAGACATACATTAGAACTGAGGATGCTATCAAGGTAGAGAATTGCTGCTCCATTGTGAAAGGATTTTTACTAATTTAGGACTAAACGATAAGCAAAAAAGGAAATTGGCATCCAGACAATTGCAAGAAGCTGCATTGTACTGGTGGAACAATGTTACCGATGGAGCGTCAAAAGAGAACTTGACTTGGGTAGATTTAAGGAGGAGGTTCGAGGAGAGGTTTATGTCAAAAATTACTAAGTCGACTTTGCTAAGGAAGTTTGCTGAGTTAGTGCAGGAAGACATGATTGTGTTGGAATATGCAACAAGGTTTGAGGAGTTATCCAGATATGAGTATGCTATGGTTGATACAGTGATTATGAGAAATAAGAAGTTCATCCGTGGATTAAGACTAGAGCTTGCTAAGGCAAACTTGCCACATCCCAGAGATCCATGTGACGTGGTACTGGAGATGGCTTTGAGGAATGAAGGGATGCTTTCTATATTTAGCGATAACAAAGTAGTGGAGACCCAGAGTGGACAGAGTCAGAAAAGAAAGTTCTTTTAGAAAAAGGGAGCTTAGAAGGGTAAAGCTTCCAAAAAAGGAAATACTAATGTTATTTGCTACAAGTACGATAAGAAAGGGCACTTCGCGAACGAATGTCGTTTAGGGGATGGAAAGACAGTCATTGGAAGGAAGAATATCAAGTGCTTCAATTGTGACCGGATTGGACATTATAAGAATTAATGCAAAGAACTAGCCAAAGGTGAGAAAGGGAAAGTGTACACTTTGGAACCATCTGCCTCGAGACCCACAGCAGAGGAGAAAGGAAAGGCTGTGATGGGAGGTACACTAGATTCATGGTATAACTGTTAGAGTATTGTTCGATACTTGTGCATCGCATTGTTTTACTTCCCATTGCTTGGTAGATAAGCTAAGTTTAGAACCATCATACCTAGTTACTTCCTTAAGGGTTGCGAATCCGATAGGGGGTTATGCAACTCTTGGGATGATGTGTGACCATTTAGAGTTTGAATTGTTAGGTCATATATTTTTCTGAAGTTTGCATGTGTTTGTTTTCGTAGGCTTTGGGATTATTTTGGGTATGGGCTGGTTAAGTAAATACAATGCTAGGATATTTTGCGAAGATAGGAAAATATCACTAAGACACCTTAATAGTAGCAACCGAATTATATACTCAGTAGAGGACTTGAATTTTGATGTTTGTGCTTTACTGGGTGCAATGGAGGAGGAAGATGAGTTGAACCGAGTTTTAGTCAGTAGAGAGCTTGCTGATCCAGTGATAGGACTACTGCCGAAACGAGCTATTGAGTTTCAAATAGATCTTGTACCTGGAGCTAAACCCGTTAGTAGGCCGCCTAGCAGAATGACACCTACAGAGATGGATTTAAGGCGCATCTAGTGGACTTAGAAAGAAAAAGTTTCATTAGACCAAGTAGCTTGCCTTAGGGAGCGATCGCGGAATTTGTGAAGAAACTGGATGGGTCGTGAAGATTGTGTATCAATTATCATAAGTTGAATGAAAGGACGATAAATAACCGATATCTCTTGCCGAGAATCGATGACTTATTTGATCAGTTGAGTGGAGCCAAAGTGTTTTCCCTGTTGGATTTACTGACAGGGTTCCATCAATTGAGCGTGGCAGAAGATAATGTTCCTTTGATGACATTTCGAACAAGATATGGTTCGTATGAGTGGTTAGTAATTCCATTCGGACTGACTAATGTGTCTGCTTTCTTAGATTTAATGAGTAGAATCTTCTGAGAGCATTCGGATAGATTTGTGTTAGTATTTATAGATGACATTCTGATATATTCTAGGAATGAGTAAGATCATGAGACTCGCCTTAGAATAGTGCTTGAGACGTTGAGGCAGCATCAACTGAAAGCAAAGTTTTCGAAGTGTCATTTTTGGAAGAAAAAGGTGAAGTTTCTTGATCATGTAGTTTCAGAAGAAGGGTTGTCAATAGATCCATCGAAGATAGAAGCTGTTAATAATTGGAAGAGACCCGGGATACTGACCGAGATAAAGAGTTTTCTTAGGTTAGCTGGCTACTACCGGAGATTAATCAGGGATTTCTCCCATATAGCAGCACCGATGACTAAGTTAACAAGGAAGGACATGAAGTATGTTTGGACTGATAAATGTGAGGAGGCATCCAAGCTCAAACATTTATTAACCAATGCACCCGTGTTAGTTGTCACGGATGGAAATCAAGATTTGGTTATGTATACCGATGTACGCAAAATAGGATTAGGTGCTGTGTTAATGCAAAGGAGTAAAGTGATTGCATACGTTTTTTGACGGCTCAGGCCACATGAAGTTAGGTATCCAACCTATGACTTAGAATTGGCTGTTGTGATTTTTGCTTTGAAAATGCAGAGCACTACCTTTTGGGGGGAGATTCGAGCTATTTACGGATCATAAGTCTTTAAGATACTTATTCTCTCAGATGGAGTTAAATATGAGACAACAGACATGGTTATAGTTTACAGCTGCATATGATTTTGGAATTGAGTACACACCAAGAAAAGGGAACAAAGTAGCCGATGCGCTTAGTAGAAAACATAAGAATGCAGTATTAACAATGACAGCTGAGTGGAAAGATTTAGAGGCATTGACCACATGTAGTGTGCAGTTAAGATCAACGTCTAGTTCTAGTCAGAGTACTGCAATGTTATCTAGCTTAGAAGTTCGACCAGTAGTGATTGAAAGGATTGCTTCTAAGAAAAGAGATGATCCATTTCTAGTTGAAAGATTTAGAAGATTGGAAGATGGAACTGAGACCGATGATTTGAAAGACTTTTATCTTGATCACAACGGATGGTTAAGGAAGAAAGGATGGATATGTGTTCTAGATATGGAAGACCTAAGGAAAGAAGTACTTAGGGAATGTCATCGATCAAAGTTTGTCATTCATCCTGGAGATACTAAGATGTATCAGGATGTGAAGAGAAATATCTTCTGGGAAGGTATGAAAATGGATGTAGACTTATGGGTAAAACAATGCTTGAATTGTCAACAAGTGAAAGTCGAGCATCAGAAGCCAAGTGGATTGCTTTAGCCTTTAGATATACCAGTATGGAAATGGAATTCTATATCTATGGATTTCATAGACGGTTGCCAAGGTCGAATAGAGGAAATGAAAGTATTTGGGTTGTAATGGATAGATTGACTAAGAACGCACACTTTAATCCTGGTAAGTCAATAAGGATGGCCCCTGTTTTAGCTAAGCTATTTATGAAGAATATAGTAAGATTGCATGAGATTCCTAATAGTATAGTCAGTGACAAAGTTTTGTTATTCACTAGTGAATTCTAGAATAGTCTACAAGAGGTTTTAGGTACCATTCTCAAGATGACTACTGCTTACCATCCACAGACCGATGGACAAACGGAAATAGTTAACAAAGTCTTGGAAGATTTGTTAAGAGCTTGTGTGCTTGATTTTGGAGGATCATGGGAAGACCATCTAAACTTAGGTGAATTCTCGTATAACAATAGTTATTATACTAGTATAGGGATTAAACCTTTTGAAGCTTTGTATGGAAAACCATGTAAATCACCCGTATGGTTGTTAGAGACTGGGGATAGATTAATTCTTGGTCCGGAAATGGTAAGAGAAGCCGTAGAAAAGATTGAGTTGATTCGAGCTAGAATGAAGGAAGCTCAGTCTAGGCAAAAGAGTTTTGCGGATAAGAGACGTAAGGACTTAGAATTCTCAGTTGGAGATCATGTTTTCATCAAAGTATCGCTAATGAAGGGTGTAGTAAAATTTAGGAAGTCAGAGAAATTGGCACCTACGTTTGTTGGACTATTTCCTATTATAGAAAGGATCAGGAAACCCGCTTACAAGATAGAGTTACCGAGCAGTTTAACAGGAGTTCATATGTGTTTCATTTTTCTCCTCTTAGGAAGTGTGTTCGAGATCCAGAAACTACCATCACTCCGAATGTATTGGAAGACTTAGTAGTGGAATTGGACATGACTATTTTTAGATAAACGATTCGTATTGTAGCTAACGCTAAGAAGAAGCTCAGGAACAAGAAATTCAGATTAGTAAAAGTCCATTGGAGTGGTGACGAGAGAGATTGTACTTGGGAGACAGAGGGCAGGATTAGAGACATTTATCCTGATTGGATTTGATTATGTGCCTTATCGTAATTTCGAGGATGAAATTCTTTAAGGAGGGGAGTCTGTAACAACCCTAATTTTGATTAACATTATTCAGGATATTTAACTAGATAAATTATATAAAATAATGTGAAAGGATAAGGAGATTGAGATTAATAAGTAAATGGGTCGAGCCTTAATTAATGAACTAATAATGTCGATTAGAACATTAAATAGAGGGAGGAAGTATGGGAAGGGAAAAATAGGAATAAGCTTCATCCTAAACATAACCCTTATTCTCTCATTACCTTCATTTTTATTTCCACTCCACTTAAGCTAAAGAAAGCTTAGGCCGACCATTGGTAGGAGAAATCAAGAAAAGAAAGCTAAGGAAAATAAATCTAATGCTTAGGGGAATCAAATCAACATTCAAATATCAAGTTCTTTTAACCAATCAAGGTGAATAATGGTAACCATCTCATGTTTGTTTGCTTATTCTCGGGTTTTCCTTAAACTCCAGTTATATGATTGATATTATGCCATTTTTGAATGTTTGGATGATTATGTATTTATTGATGAATTATTGGAATTATTTTATGAAGTTAGTAATAGTTTTAAGTGAGAAAATCTATCATAAGATACCCAATGACTTGAAATTTTGATATGATGTTAGAAAAATTATTTTAGGAGTTGGTTTTAATTTCATAATTAGTAGAAATATTTTGTGATTTTCTTAAGTGAAGAAAATAGTTTATTTTAGGTTTTAATTATTAAAAATAATGAATAATTTTTTGGCCTCGAAATTTTTATATGTTAAAGAGTATATAAAATTTGAATTATTTAGATTTTTAGGGATTTTTCCCATGCGTTTATGATATATTATGAATTTATTAGGTTAGAAAAGCTTAATAATTATATTAAAATATTAGTATAAAATAATAGGTTTCAGATGTTTTGGGAATGATATTTATGGTTTATGATAGATTTCAGAAAAGTATTTAATAAAGACAATTATTATCCAATATGATTTTGACAAACTATAGGAGGTGGTGAAAAGATTTTACTTTTAATAACAAATTAGCAGTTTTTAAGGTAATTACCAGTATACCACGCCGAAGTCAATGATGCCTCCTTCCATCATGCCGCATCTATGGTCTTCGACGTCAATCATGGGCGATGCATAGGATATCAACTTCGGTTGGTATGAAATGAATTGGCCTTGGTTGAAGTACGAAGCATAGCATCAAGGTCAACATCGTGAACTTCGATGTATTGCTGTCTATTTTCAATATTGTCATCGACTCCATAAGGTAGCTATGCCGCTAGTTACCTATTCCTACTCTTATTTTAGCGACGCCACTCCTATCCATATCGAAATTGATAGTTATAGCGACAATGAAGCCGCAGATCTTCTTTATTAATATAAGGCAGTGATGCCTCCCTTATACTATTATTCTCGACGATGAATTTAAACGGAAATGATGTCACCTATTTTAAATGTCGCCATTCCCCTATACAAGTTTATCAAAGAGACTGTTTTTCTCATCACCTTCAGATAAATCGTGATAGTTTGACTCAGACATTAGAAAACCAGATGGTACTGGTGTAAGGTAGCACCCTATACTTCAGCTATTAGCCCCTAGCGATATAAGTCCAAAATTCCAGTGTGTAGGGCTTTGTCAAGGGTAAGACTAAAAGTAGGTCTGCACACATAAAGTAATACACAAAGATGATGTAGGTTATTGGTTACCCGTAAAACCATTAGGATCAGGATGACCCTAGGAATTGTAAGTTTCAGACCGACCGTCCCATTTTCTTCTAATGGTAAGCTAGAATTTTTGTTATATCTGGTAGGCCCAAGTCAGCCATATAAGTTTATAGTCACCTTGGAAAAACTACAATACTGAGATAGACAGTATATCAATTTATATAGATTGGTCATGATTACCCATGTTGCATGCAAGCATATGATTGTTTATATTATCTAGTTTAACCATTGTGGTTGTAGTGTTTGATTTATAAAATACATATAGTTAGAAACTAGTGAGGGGAAAACTCATTCCGCTTAGCGGTTCTCACTAGATATCCAATTACGAAGATTGCATATTATTATTCACACCAGATTTTTTGTCCGACCATAAGTTTTTGTTTTTCTCCTTCAACTCTCAGGTGCTCATTTGAGTAGTTCGAGAGTAAGGTTTTCAGGTTAAGTAGGTTTTGGCGATCCGGAGATGTTCAGGAGGCGAAATTAGCTATGTAGGAATCTGTCTACTATTTATGTCCATTGTGTGATGTAATTTTGTTATATGTATGTAATGGTAGAAACTGTATCTGTCTAGTAGTAAACTATGATCAACCAAGGGGGCATCTTCATATGTCGCTCTTGGAGTATTTTGTAATAGTTATATTTTATCTGAACCTGGACAACGTTTGAGATTATGTAATGAATATGAAATATTATCTTTAAAATAAAATGTGAAAGTTTTTTTGAAATTATGTTTCATAAAATTTTCTGATGTTATTGATACAATTAACATTACCGCATTTTGTCATCGGAAATTTATACTAGAGATGACTACAACATCTGTAGCAGCTAGTTTCGGGCCTCAAATGGGGGATGTTACACTAATAAGACCATACTGCATATAAACACGAAAGAGTTTTTACCTTACGATAACTAAATCATTTCAAATAGAAAATCCGATGGTGTTATACTAATGTCCAGGGTTTAAACTAAATATATAATATAGCTGAAATGCTTTCATCTCACATTCCAACATATTTGGTATACAGCTAAGTCCACAAGGCACTTAATGGAAAATGGATTCCTTACAATGACAAGGCTACCGAGGTACCGCCTGTCATAGTACAGCTCTAGAAAATGTACCGAGAGCCTTAGTCCACTCACCGCACATCAGGACCGGCCTACCCCTTCCTAGGTACCGAATATGTCATCTTCCCAATTGCTTTGCACCTTTTCCTTGAGAGCTCTCATGCACATACAAAATCCATAAATATCGATCTAAAAAGGCAATGACCATAACCTAATAGGTGCGACCCACATAGCCCTGAAGCATATCACATGTTTTAGTCATTACCGAGTGTGAGGATTAAGGCTACGTTTTTCCTTTTACTTTAGCAAATCCCACTTAGAATGCTAACACCGTCCTCTAAGAAATAACGCAATGCCAACATTCATTCATACAAGTTGTTTAGGATATGAACAAACTGAAGGCATTACTTATACTACATCCTCAGGATTAGTAGCAAGTTGCCCTTGCACTTCATAGAACTCCATCTTCGATTCCATCATCCTCAAGATGTCTCAATCCGCAAAGTTCATAAACTTTTATAATGCTCCCACTAAATTGGTGATTTTCCCTTTATTATCTGAGATATAATTTACTAGTACCATATGATTCATAATCATATAATCATAAATTATTTCTCAAAACTGTGGCTTAGTCCATAATTTCAAAATAATTGCAAATAAATTTAGATACTTTTGTATTTTCCAGTGCATCACAAATACCACTATTATAGTTTTATTTTATAAAGAATATTCATATTGAAATAAAATTATGTCTATATTTTAGTAACCACTGAAAAATAATCATTATTTCATATGGTACATTTTACAAAAACAATTTTCGTAACTTGATGCGACCAATAAGTTTTTTATGGCATGCTCTCACTATTTCCGCCATTACTATAATAACGTATGAACAAAGCTATATTCAACCACTTAATATAGGCTATTTATTTCATTTACTGTAACTGGTTTACAGTCGAGAATATTTAGATTAAGTATCTTAAATTCAAAGAAATAAATGTCATAGAAACAATTTTCTATATAAATACTTTGGAATAGAAATCATATTTCTCATCCTAATGTTAAACATCAATAATTGTTTTACAATTCTTTTTTCCAATGTTTTTCCATGAAGCAGAAGCGACCATCCACTCTCATACATTTGATTCCCCTTCTAAGTGGTTGAACCATTTTTGAAAGGAAATTCTTACTACAATATCATAATGAAATCTTCGCAAAAGTCCATTTGATCATCCTTAATTTTTATGGATATCAAATAAATTACACTTTATATAAACCGATCAAACTGACATTTCAGTGATCAAATTCTTTGATCCACCATGTAGTGGTCTAGTGTTACATTTAACACAATAAGGTCACTATTGTAATCAATCATATCGATTACACGATCTCACACTACAATTTACTTGCTTATTTCAATAACTAATTTCATCAAGTACTCGTACATTACGAATTGTGACAGTTTACCCGCCACATGTTATGCCAGCTTCAACTCTAGTTTATTTTTTTAGGAAAATAAATTAATAGGGAGATAACATCGAATCTAGAAAAGTTATTGGAATAAACCTTTTGTTATTTTCTCTTCTTTCGCTTTGACTGCTAAATGAGAAATAAAATATTCCAATTGTGAAACCTACCCACTCCGAAGAAGAAGTCATTTGAAACTCCTTAGCTGGCAATCATTCCGCCCATGCATACCTAGGCCTTGCTTTGCTTGCCAATAAATATCCTTGGGGCGAAAGATTCCCTATCCTAGGTATTATAGAGATAACTCCCCAATTGATATGCCAACCCCCTAGTATCTAGGCACCTTGCTCCCAGTTACGAATAAGGCTTTACTAAAGAAAGTACGAGTGTAATCTTGATTGGGTTATTGTTCAGTTAACCTTAAATATGAGATTTCGCACTCGAATTGTGGATTTTAATTGTAAAATTGAGAAAAACATACCGCACACTATCTCATGCCTACTAACTGATCGAGAAGGTAGTGAGGATGCAAAAAAAGATCGTGGTAGTTGGTAAAGAGCTCCCAGATTATGGAGAATAATTGATTTATCAAGCAAGGGGACAACCTAACTCAACATAAATATTAGTGTCCTTGGTAGGTCGAGACCGCGCACCAAATGAGAGATGAAATTGTCATGCATAGTGTAAATTTTAAAGCCTTTCAAACATGGTTTTTCAATCAGTCTCATCGAATATAAGCATCCTTCTGATGAATAAAGTTTAGGAAGGCAGAAATATGAGTCTTGTGAACATCCTGTTCACATAGAATTCCATTTTCATTGGTATTCAAGTGGAAAAAGTAGTTATTTGTCCTGTTCAGTTAGTGACTACTATTATGGAGGAAGTACCTCCTGTTCCACCAGTTACAGGTGTAGTACCACCCGTAGAGGCCCATGTCCCACTAGAGGGCCATTATTCAAATAAAATTTATATGTATATGGATCAAATATCTATATTCTTTATTTCTTTTAGAGTTTGAAACACATTGAAGACAATACATAGTCTCGAGCAAGTAAACTTGTAAGTGACCAAGTTACGAATGTATGTAGTGGTTGTATAATGGTAAGGACCCAGAATTTCAATCATTCGAATTTGGAATATTTAATTAATTTTAAATATTAAAAAGTTAATTTTATAAGTTAAATAGCTTATATTTCAAATATAGAGATTTATTTGATAATTGAATTGTTAAATTGTTTAATTGGAATTGTTTAAATAATTAAATCTTGAATTTAATATGAATAAAAATGATTTCGAAAGTTGATTTAAATTATATTTAAATAAGAATGAAGATAGTAAACTTTAATTTATAATTAAAGTGATTAGATAGATTTTTTATAATAATCGTTTTAATTAACATATGAAAATAGCTTTCTAGGACACTTGTCTAAAATTTCGAAGAAACCAGTTTCATTGGATCTATAATAATGAATTGTTATCTGCCATCGAATTTCATGGCGATTAGACTTCTCGTTTTGTCATGTGAGTTCGAAACGCATAGAAATTTATTAAAGGAATTTAATTTAATATAATTCAATTTCAAAAGCTAACTTCTGTATGCTTTAGGATTGGGTCCTAATACTAGATCCATTGTATTTGGAAGAGGGGTATTACATATAGAATGCCAGGTGGTATGCCTCGATTGAAGTTCGAAAATTTAACGAGTGAATAGTGCTTTGAAATTTTCTATAAAAGAACCTTGAAAACATTCATTTGCAAACCCTAAATTCTAAAATCCACAGCCGCCATCTCTCCCCTCTCATCCAACGGCCTAAATAGATTGGAGCCACTCTGTCCACTTTCGGCCATTGACTTCAACAGCAAAGATGAAAAGCTCGACTAGATGAAGAAGATGAACGGTCGTGATCATCATCGGCGAAGCACGGTGACATCTGAGGGTGCACGAACGGCGTTGTTTCATGGATGAATTGCTCACGATCGGCGATGGGGAGGAGGAGGCCAGGCGCGTTGTCGGAGGTGAGGTGGCGACGAACATCGCGACGTGGCGGCGGACGGCTCGGCGTGGTAGTGGCGACGAACGACGAAAGCCGCGGTCGAGGATGGGCTTGAGTTCGGTAGCCTGGTTTTGAACGTGAGTTATGGGAGGGAAGGTAATTAAGTTTAAAATTTAATTAATTTAAAGTTAATTATAATTTAAATAATCTCTAACGTTCATTAATTTATAACTTTTCCATATGGTCGAGATGTAATAGTATTATTCACACCAGCCTTTATGTCTGACTCAAAGTTTATGTTTTCCCCATTCAACTCTCTCGATGCTTAAAATTTAATTTGAGTAGATTGAGAGTTAAGGTTTTCAGGTTTAGTAGGTTGGACAAATAAGCTTCCGAAGACGTGTAGGAGGAAAAGTTAGCTATGTAGGAGCTATTTAGTTTTATTTCCGCTAGATGTATTTATGACTGATATGTCTATCTAGTACTCTGATCATCCAATGGGGCATCTTCATATGTCGCTTTTGGGGTAATTTGTATTAATTATATTTAGTTAGAACCTGGGAATCGTTATGGGATTATGTAACAGAATATGAAATATTGATTTAAAATGTATTCTGAAAAGTTAATTTTGAAATCTGTGTTAATTTTATTTCATATTCATATGCTTTGATATTATGGATACCATTAACATTATCGTATTTTATCACCAGAAGTTAATACTATAGATAATTGCAGCAACTGCAACGCTTAGCTTTGGGCCTCAAGATAGGGGATGTTACAAAAGTATTTTGACTAGAAATATTTTTAAAAGGAATTTAAAAGAGATAGAAAGCACTGAACTCGGTGTTCATTTTCGAGTTTCTAAGTGATGGATTGCTACCATGGTGATTTTATATTGAAGTTGTGTTTTAGTAAAACAAGTTTTGACTTTAAAAATCCAAAGTATAATTTGATAAATATGAGAAAATATGTTTTATAACCTATAAATTTTGAGAATTTGTAAGTTAAAACAAAAAATTTAATTTGTTGAATATAAATGTTAAGAAAAGTAAATTTGGAATTGAACTATGAAATGAAATCTAACTTAAGTTAAGTTAAATAAAATGAATTTTGAAAAGGAATTTGACTCAAGTAAAGTTAAATGAAGTGAATTAATGAAGTAAGTTGAATGAAATTGAATTTGATTTGAAATTGATATGAACTTAAGTTGTAAAGTGAAAATAAACATGAGAAGTGTTGTATAAAAAGATTATAATAAACTTAAGTAAAATTTGATGGAATGGTTCTTAAGTGATATTAGTACTGAAAGAAATATACTAAGTAATAAATGAATGTGAATAAAGCAATGTGAATAATGATTATGAATAAACGAATGTAAATAAAAAAAATTAAATAAAAAAGGAATAGGGTATAATAAGAAAACAATTGAAATAAATACGTAAGTTGTACGCATATCATTTTATTCACATAACTGTTTGATCCAGATTCAAATATATGATTTCGAGGTGATTTACACCGATCCGAGTTAGGATTTTTCACTCGATTCTCAAAAGGGAACACTGGTTATGGATTTTTTATTAATTCTAGGATTCTCTATCATAGTATATGGCTGTACAAGGAGAATGGCGGTTTGTAATCAAGAAACCGGATCTAAGTCCGCATTAGAGTAGTCATATGAATGATACTAGTTCAGAAGTGAAATTGTGTGATTGAGCGAGCGATCAGGTATGATTTTGCATACAGATGGTTTATGTACATCGTACGGGATTTAATAAATTAAATGTTGAGGTTGGAAAAATGTAAATTGATATGGTTATGAATTAATTGGATGGATATTATTTGTTGGATGGTTTCTCTTGTTACATTTGCATACAGTTATTGTATTAGTACATGTTATATATTGATATTACTTTCCCTATACTCGTTCTCATTGGTTGTTGAGTGATTAGTAGGTGTGGATGGCGTATGCTTCGCATTTGGAGCTTGCTTTCGCATTATATATTGACTATATATGCTGCTAATATAAGAGAAGGTACACATCTCGGATTACATATCGTACTTTTATATTTTTTCCCTACGGGATGCCTCATCCTTGAAGATGAGATGTATATTTGTGGTTATATATTGTAAAATTTTCCGATCGAACCATGCAAAGGAGATGCTGATGAAAATTTCCAAATTTTAAGGACTTAGAATTTTTTTTAGAATTTTGGAAAAAATTTTGATAACAAAAAAAATGATTTTGATTATAACTTTGAAAGGTATTAGTTTGAATCTGTGAATGAATTTTAAAGAATTAGAAAATTTTATAATCTATTTCAACTAAATGTTTTTGAAGAGTTAATGAGATTGTGGCATTTTTCTTACTTGCTATTTTCGGGGATGAAATTCTTTTAAGGGGGGAAGTATGTAACAACCTAGAATTTCAGTCATTCGAATTTGGAATATTTAATTGATTTTAAGTATTGAAAAGTTAATTTTATAAGTTAAACAACTTATATTTCAAATATAGCAATTTATTTGATAATTGAATTGTTAAATTGTTTAATTGGAATTGTTTAAATAATTAAATCTTGAATTTAATATGAATAAAAATAATTTTGAAAGTTGATTTAAATTCTATTTAAACAAGAATGAAGATAGTAAACTTTAATTTATAATTAAAGAGATCAGGCGTATTTTTTATAATAATTGTTTTAATTAACGTGTGAAAATAGTTTTCAGGGACACTGTCTTGAATTTCGACGAAACCAGTTTCATTGGATCTGTAATAGTGAACTGTTATGTGCCATCGAATTTCGTGGCGATCGGACTTATCGTTTGGTCGTGCGAGTTCGAAACGCATAGAAATTTATTAAAGGAATTTAATTTAATATAATTCAATTTCAAAAGCTAACTTCTGTATACTTTGGGATTGGGTCCCGATACTGGTTCCATTGTGTTCGAAATAAGGGTATTACATATAGAATGCCAGGCGGCATGCCTTGATTGGAGTTCGAAAATTTAGTAAGTGAATAGTGCTTTGAAATTTTCTATAAAAGGACCTTGAAAACATTCATTTGAAAAACTTAATTTCTAAAATCCACAGCTGCCATCTCTCCTCTCTCATCCAACGGCCAAAATCGATCGGAGCCACTCCGTCCACTTTCGGCTATCGACTTCAACAACAAAGATGAAGAGCTCGACTAGATGAAGAAGATGAATGATCATGATCATCATCGGCGAAGCATGGTGACGACTAAGGAAGCATTAACAGTGTAGTTTCATGGAGCAATTGCTCACGATCGGCGACAATTTAGGGTGTTGGACCGGTGGCGATGGGGAGCAGGAGGCCAGGCGCGTCGGCAGAGGCGAGGTTGCGGCGAATGGAGAAAGTCACGGTCGAGGATGGGTTCGAGTTCGGTAGCCTGGTTGTGAATGTGAGTTAGGGGAGGGAAGGTAATTAAGTTTAAAATTTAATTAATTTAAAGTTAATTATAATTTAAATAATCTCTAACGTTCATTAATCCATAACTATTTCATACGAGGTCAAAATCGAACGCGACAAGTTACGTTGCGCTCGTTACAGCGAAATCTATGATATAGAGTTAGATTGGATTGATGAGCTAGTAGGAATTTGGGATAAAATTAAACGCCTATTCAATTTTAATTCAAATCGGAATGTGTTGACGAATACTGGAATCAAAGTGAGTTAACTCATCTCTCTCGCCCACTTATATTTCTATATAAGTGTGGATAATTTTATTGTTGATTGTTTGTTGACTTTTTGGATGATTTTGTATTCTATTAGTTGGATTGGATATATTCCCGCCCTTGGAGCAATGAGACTCTATCACGCTCCAATGTATGAGCGGATGCCCTTTGTATACGATCCCACGTCGAAGTGGTTGATTTATATTATTTGATTTATATATTGTATGTGATGCAGGGGGACGGGTTGGAGGGATCCATCAGGATTCCTCACACTTTTGATTTTAATTTTCATGTATTTTGATATATGAGGTGTTGGATGCCATATTTGATGACATTGATATGATTACCCTTATTTAGTGCTATAGTAGTACTGGGCCTTATTTTAGTATTTTGAAATACTATAAAATAATGATTTTGAATTGAAATGATTTCAATGTGATTTTGGAAATTATATATGTTTTAATAATTTTTGAATTATTAAAGAAAGGAATATATTTTAAATAAATGAAAAGTGTGATTTTTGATATTATAAATTGACAGTTTTGTGAAATACTTAAAATAGAAATTTTCGAATGGTTTATATAAAGATTTATAAAAGTAAATTTTAAAAATAAAGTAATAGATTTTTTAAACAATGCTTTGTAAGTATTAAATGGATTTGTAATCAATATTTTGTAAGTGGTTTATAAATGAATTTTTGATAATAAATGAGATCTATAAAAGGATGGATTTATAAATGAAATTTTATAAATAAAGAGATTTTATAAAAATAGAAGTTTTATAAAATAGAAGTGAAATTTATAAACATAATTTATAAATATAGAAATGACTTATGTTGAGATTTGAATATGGATTTTTATAAAGGAAATACATTCATATTTTAAAAGTTGAATTAATCTTTTAAAGGAATGTTATGAAAGTGATAGTTTTAGATGGAGTTTAGTTGTTTTAAAAGTGATTTAAAATGTGTTAAGTGACGAAAACATAGATTTCAACATTTATTATTGTAAAAGACATTTTCGGGAAAAGTGAGGAAGGCATTGACTATAACATTGTTGTTATAGTAAATGATTTCCGAAAGGAAATGTTTTATATAGTATATGGTAAATATATATATATATATATATCCTATATTTGATGTTAATATTCGAGGTGTGTAACTTCTATCTAATTAGAAGTTAAGAATATTGTTCAATCAAGGTCTGAGAGGTAATGATACCCCAACTTGAATGGCTTCATTGTTAACTAATAAATAGTTGAAGTTCGACATCGAAGATTAATGTTAAGCATAATTAATCGAATCCCTATACTATTTTTTTGGGTTTTCGTAACGATGTTTTACGCGACATTCACTTTGACCCAATAAAGCGTGTTTTGGAAAATATAAAGCTTTCCTCAAATGATTTTTAAATATAGTTATTACGAATTTAATTATATAGAGATATTTTCTAAGTATTGAAAACGAGATGGTTTGTGAATATACTTATACCATTTAAATAAGCATTTGGATTGTTTTCCAATCGAAAGATTAAAATGGTTTTGAGAATATATCTTTTTAAAGATAATTTGAAGTAAATATTTGGAAAGTGATTTAATTAATGAGAGATTAATTAAATGAGCCTAGTGATTTCTTTTGTGATAGATTTTATTTATTCTTTGATAGTTAAATAACCGACCATCAAATTTGGCCAATTTTAGTTCCTTGACTTAAGTGAGAATTGATTAGTCGTGCACTTATCACGAGGCCAACTATGTACGCTTGATTATCGTTTGTTGTTAAGAACGATGATTCGAGTAGTGTGGGGTGGCTTTGGTACTCCAATCTACCGGGCATCCTTCTTGGCCGAAGGATAGCAAGTTGAGAGTTGAAAACATGATAAGCTTACGAGGCTTGCTTTCCATATGAGGTTGAGAGCCATTTTATAGTTGTTGGTCCGGAGAGACCGGGATCAGATTTATTCGAAAACCACTTCGGACCAACGTATGTGTTCGAAAGTGCTGGTTGAAGACAATGATTATTGAAGATGGAGATCTTTGTGATGCAGGGCTACTTGCCGCTAGACCCGCGATGTATATTATATATATGGTGGCAGTAGTGCTTCATTATGAAAATCTTCGATGCAAGGACTGCTCGCTACTAATCCTAGGGCTGATTCCCGACAGGATATAGTAGGAGAGTACCTTCGGTTTGTCCTGTTCCTGGACAACTTGTATGGACGAATGTTTGATGTTGCTTTCTAAATCACATTGATTTATCTCTATAAACATATCATCTATTTAGTGGCGGAGAAGGCAGCTTCTCTTAGCTTAACACCCTTTTTGAGACGCACAAGCTCAAGTGTTATACGTTTGTAGAAATTAGTTGTGTGATTATGGAATGGTAATGTGGCATTCAAAGTGTAAAGTTGATGTTCTATATGAAAGGTAATCGCTACCTTAGGCCTCGCACCCAGAAATGGCTAAAACATGGTAGATGCGGCAAGGCAATGTGGTTCGCAACCATTAGGGTATGATCATCCCCTTCTAGATATATTTATCCCCACTTTGGCATCGGGTTTTAAATTATTGTGGTGTATGATAAGACATCTCAGATAGGTCGGTAACGACCGTGGTGATGACATATTCTGTACTATCTAGTTAGAGGTAGGCCGGTCTTGTCTTGGTAGAGGACCATCAGTTAGGCCTCGGTACATTCCTCTAGAGATGTACTGTCAGAAGGTAGTCCCTTACTTGGTCATTTGTTGGAAATCCATTCTCCAATACGAGCTTACGATTTTAGTTGTAGAGCCTAGTATGCTGAAATTTAATAATGGTAACAATTTCGGGTATGATTAATATTATTTGTATACTAGACACTAGTATAATATAACAGAATTTGATATGAAATGTTTTAGTTATCGTAAGGTAAAACTCATCTGTGTTTATGTGCGGTGTGGTCTTACAAGATACCTACTGTTTTGCATAGAAAAGTTTTTGATAACTTTAAAAATTCAGACTGAGATGTGTTTTCTCACGCTGGTTTACCAGACTGACTTGGGCGTTCTCCCCTTTTAATGCTCCTGTCGGACTGAGTATATTTACAGATTTAGATTAGATTCTTTGGAGCTTTAGCAGACGAGCTGGAGGTATTCAGTTCATATTCACGTATATGTCTATTTTCTTCTGCATTAGAATTCCAAAATTATCAGCAATTGTGAGGATGGGTTGTTATAACTGTCCAGGCTGATGATTTGTGATTGGTTGTTGTACTCTGATTGATGTATGTATATTACAGTTTCTCTTTTGTAAAGATCATTGATATTATATTATATGTTATTTCGCTACAATTGTGAGATTCTATGTTGTTTTAGTTTCTTCTTCTCTTCTCTTCTTCTTTCTTTCCCATAACTATCCGTTTTTCCATTAAATTTGGGTTGGACATGTGTGGTTTATTGTCAGCTTGAATTGTGCGGATTTGTAGGTCGTTATAATAATTAGGTGCTTGCATGGGTCAACATGCAAAATTTTATTGATATGTATATTTTATATTTCTATTTATCGACATTATTTCAGTCCATTTGTGTATTTTAACTGATGAATATTATACCAATTATATTAATTGCACAAAATTATCAATTTCGATTATTACAACTTTATATAGCAGATGTTCTTACAATGTTAGAAAGGTTAAATGTTACCATTTTATTTTTCTAATAAGGCTCCCACTAGTCTTTTATGTTTCTCCAAACCCTAAAACGAACCATAGAAGTCTTTTGACTTCACTAGTAGGTGTTATAACTCGTCTGTCTTGAGATTCTGACCTTGAGTTTGCTCAATAAGTAATAACCCTAAAAATGATGGATAACTCTTTGTCGGTTGTATCATATACAACTCCTACTCATGGTTCGTTGTCGTAATCTATTTTCAACCTTGAGTTTTCTTAACAAATCGAAAGAAATCATTCAATCATATCTATCATTTCGCGATGGCCTAAGTATAGTATATGTACCTTGATTTTGCTCAACAAATACATATAGTTATCTTACCTCGCCTAGTCAACATATTAATAATACTACACATAACATCTCTAGCTTGAGTTTGCTTAACAACCAAAGAGTATGCAAGTAATTTATTAATATATAAATGGTAGAGGACAACATTTATATTAAAGATTCATAATCTTCAATATATTTAATCGAGTGATATCAACTTTTGGAATAATGTATTTGTTATGAAATTCCCTCGTGATTCAAGTGTCGGACACATCAGAAATCATGGTATATGTACTTTTACGTATGTATTTATTCCTTAAGTCTATTTAGGGTTTCTTTGATGTTCCACCTTTAGTTTATACATTTATATTATATAAGTTTTATTATTATATAACTTTTACACTTTATTTAATTTATATAATATTTTATTTGTAACATTATATTAATTAAATCTTATTTAATTAATTTAATTTATTAACATTAAAATAAAAATATGTTATTTAGTGAAACATTCTAATTGAGTATGTATACCATAACATTTATGGTTATACATATATATCTATATATATATGTATGTTATTATTTGTTATTTAACTTATTTAATTAGATAATTTAATTAAATGTTAATTTCGAACATTTCTTATGTTACATATATATATATATTTACATCATCTTAAACAGGTCAAGATAATGTAACATATATATATATGTATGTATGTATATATGTTGTACATGCATATACTTTAATTAATTAACTATTCAATCAGTTTATTAATCTTATTAATAAATATTAATTTTTTTGAAATATGTTGATTATATTTCAAAGCACTTTTGAAAAATGTGTTATAACATTTGTAATATACATTGTTTTCAAAATCAACTTTGAAAATTATATTATAACACTTATAATGTAAGTCATATTTTAAATTCAACTTTTAAATTTGAAATATTATTTTAATTTCAAAACAATTTTAAAATCACATTATAACATTTATAATCTAATGACCCTTTTCTTGCACCGAGAAACAAGCCATTAAGGATAGAAGAGAAAGAAAGATAAGGAGAAACTACATAATCACAGAATCTCACCACGAATCAACAAACATATAGTAGATAACATAGGATATTACATAGTCATTTCCATAATATTAATACATCAGAGTCTTTAAATTACAACTTCAACTGGATAGTTATAACTATCTGTCCATAAAAAAACATAGATAATACATAAACATGGCGGAAATAGATATAATAAGCTACGGTGAAGCCACCTGCTCTAGCTCCTTCAGAATGCTTCCGTAAGAAACCTAGATCACTTGGCTACTCATAAAAATTTGTGTACCCAAGAGTTTTAGGAAAAAACAAAACTCTGGGTCAAACATGGGTCTGGTGCGAGTAAAACTCAAACAACTTAAATTTTATTTTTATAAAACACTTTGAAATCAAAGGTATCTCGTAAGACCATGCCGCACATAAACACGGACGAGTTTTTACCTTACGTTAACCAAAAACACTTTATATAGAAATCCAGCGATATTATAATAATGTCTAGGGTTTTCAAGTATAATAGAACATAGCTGAAATGCTTGCATCTCACATTATAACATATTTGGATATAACTAGAAACGTACGGCACTTATTGGAGAATGGACTTCTATACAATAACTGGGCTACTGGGGTACCGACCATCATGGTGCATCTTTAAATAAACTAACAATGAGGATCTCGCTTGGATCCCCTGCCAACACAAGACTGGCCTACCCCTTGCAGGATAGTACCGAGTAAGATCACCTCTCGGTTGGGATCAGCAACCATACCAAAGCATACATGAATTGATAGTAGGGAGTCTAGATAGAGATAACCTTACCCTAATGGGAGCGACCCATTTAGCTATGCTGCATCTCCCTTGTTTTAGTCATTCCTGATTGATGAGGCTCGAGGCTCCATTTACCTTTATTATAGTAGTGCCACTTGGAATGCTAACATTTCCTTCCATATGTTGACACAATGTCAGCACTCATCCATACAGGTCGTTCAGGAGATAAATGAATCGAAGGCACTATTTCCACCACACCCATTTTGGACTCATCCTCAGGGTTAGTAGCAAATAGCCCTTGCACTTCAAAGTCTTCATCTTGGACCTTGCCTTTATTATTTCCAATTCGAATGTTTACGTTGGTTTGAAGTTGTTTTCGGATAACAACTAATATCTAATCCCGGTCTCTCCGAACCAACGTCCGATAATTTTATAAGTTTAAGTTATTTATAGTGGACTATCCCACTATCAGGGTGTAAAGATTTACATATGAACATATGTTCCATATGCTTAGATTATCATGATCTGCTTATCGAAATTAACCCTCTTGTATTCATCACGTTTCCGAAGTGTGGTATTTGTGATAAGTACAAGCCGAATTACTTTCAATATAACGTGTCACCGTTTTATTACAACTACTTTAATTCATGGACAAGAGATCCTTTGGTTTTAAAACAATTTATTTAAACAAGAAAATTGGTTAAAAATAAATAACCGATAGGGTTTTAGAAGAAACTTTAAAATAAATGAACTTTAATTAAATCATAAGTTTAAAACTCAATTAAACCTTAATCATTCTTAATTAAATCAAATTTAAATCATTAATAATCCAAATTTTATTTATAATTAAACCTTAATTACACTTTAATTAATTAACATTTATTTAAGAAATTGAACCATAATTAAATGGGTAATTAACCTTTTATTAAACAATAATTAATTAAATAATTAACTCTAATTAAATAATTAATTAAAGAAAATAAACTTGATTAAGTAAAAATTAATTTTCTTTTATCTTAATTAATCATTATTTAAAACTTACTTAATTAAAAATAATTTACTTAGTTAATAATTTCTTAAACTCTAATTACTTAACCTAATTACTTAATTAATTAATTAAATAATAATTACCCGAATTAAGAAATTAAATAAATTAAATAAATAAATTATTGAATAATTAAAACTTAGATTTTTGACTTACTTAATTGATTTGAAATGAGTTTTCAAAAACAATCCAAGAGAAATCACCTTAAAACTTAAAATCGCGAAATTTCCGAACTACGTCCATAACGACCATTGCTATAAGCGCAGTTCGGTAGAATTGATTTCTAGGTGAAAACTTCACTTTAACTCTAGATATAACATACTTGAAAACACAATTGTAAGAGTTTTGAAAACTTAAACAAAAGGTAGAAACTTGGAAAACGTTTTCAAAAATCTAAAGCTAGAAAAAGAGCTTTCGTTTTCAAATCGGATCTCAAGTGCTTTGCGACTTTTTAAGGCACTAGTTTTCACAACCATTTCACAAAATACTCGTTAGAACCTCCAACTTATCTTTCAATGATAACAACTGTACAATCATATACATATATAGACTTTATCAAAATTACAGATATATACTACAAGTAGACACCATGATCGAAGATATTATCAAAGATATTAAGACTCAAAGAGAGAAGAAGATTCATTGACCATACTAAGGTTATTCTATTGTAAAAGAGTACTAGATAAAATATTGTTAAGGTCTCCTTGAGTATATATGCATACACAATTTAATATACATCAAAAACAAGTAGAAAATTGCATTTTCACCTCACAGACGTCTGAGGTATACTCAGAGACGTCTGTGACAAGTTTCGGGTTAAAAAATAAAATAGTCACAGACGTCTGTAATTATACAACAGACGTCTGTGAAGGAAAAAAATGTCATATTTGAAAAGGCACTTCTTTTTGGAACCAAAAGAAATCATCTTTCTTGAAGAGTTGCAGCCATTAAAACAAAAAGATTTCTTCAAAGAGCAACAACTCTACATTTGCACCTCTCTAACTCTATAAATAGCAACTTTATTAAGAAGTAATAAGAAATAACTTAAATTGCTTTGATTTATTCTACACTCTCTTGATTTCTAAGCAAACTCTTGCATATACACTATTTACATACTCTCAATCCATTATAACCTTTTGGTTAAATCATTTCCTACAACTCAAAGCAATCATATTCATATACTTAAAGGAGATCATAGGGAGATTTGTACTATAAGTCAAAAACTGTGTTATTAGAACACAAGATTGTCAAAGAAACTTTTATATTCAGCCTATTCCTCCGGACAAAGTGAGGGTAGTTTGTTTAAAGGAAATACCAAAGGGGAGCTTCGGGACTGGACGTAGGACGGGAGGTCCGAACCAATATTAAAACTCTTGTTTGCACGCTTTTTTATATTTTACTATTTATTATCTACTACTGCATTAATATATATACTTGCATATTATACACAAGTTAGATAGTATACGATCCACTAGACTTTCAATTGGTATCAGAGCACGGTTATTTCAAGTTACAATAACACATAATTGAAACATATTTAATATGGAAAGTACATTTCAAGAAGGTCAATCCACTACACGTCCTCCACTATTGACTGGATTTAATTATGCTTACTGGTCTACATATATGCGTAATTTTATGGAAGTTAATGGTCTAGAAATTTGGTTAGCAACTCAAATAAATATGAAGCACCTAACACTGATAAAGGCACATGCACTGATGCACAAAAAGCAGAGGCGTCTAATAATTCCAAATCTATGAATGTTTTATTTTGTTCACTCGATAAAATTGAATTTTCACGAGTCATGTTGTGCACTACCGCTTATGATATATGTCATACATTACAAATTACTCATGAAGGCACAAATAAAGTCAAGCAAACAAAAATTTCTATTCTACAAAATAAATTTTCATCTTTGAAAATGAAATTGTTATCCCACTTTTTGGTCAAGGCCGGAATATCAATAGATTATCTGAAAAGGACGGATATCAGGATTGGAAACAAGGCTGTGATCGATGTCGTCAAAATTTGACCGAGCTTCAGTCAAGACGGAATCGATTGGGAATGATGAATAAGGCTAAGAAAGGCTACGTTTCAAATTACAAGTCAAACGGAGTTCATTTGATCAAGAAATTGATGGATACGTGCACAAGGAGGTCTCATTCGAATCGATACGAATTCGTATCGATCCGGCATGTATACGAACAAGTTATTCATATCCATCGACATGGATATGAATACGTTGTTCGTATCGATCAAAGAGAAGGGGTGGAACGCGGTAGTATGCTTCGAATCTATAGACTTCGTATCGATACAGTGCGAGTCGGTTGGATGGGTGCATAGGTGTACTTCGTATCGATCATTGCCGAATCAATACGAAGGGGAAGCAACGGTTTTAGGACTTCGATTGGACATTTCGTATCGTTCGCTTATGGATCGATACGAAGAAGGCGCTTGAGAGTGATACAAAGGAGGGTTGGTCGATGGATATGAACTGCAAGTGATGACGGGTACGAATAAGTGAAGCCTTGATCGATACAAAGGCTATGGACTCGGATCGATGGATACGAACAGAGGCACAGTTGATGGATACGAATGATGAAGTAGTCAACGCGACATCAAAAGTGGATCTCCCCTGGGTTTCCGAGCCACGTCATCGACACGATGTTGATGGATATGAAATCCATGGATACGAACAGGACAACCGACTTAAGAGCTACATTTGCATCGATCATAACTCACAATCTACAAGTCCAAATGCCACCAAATTTTCACAGGAGCTTGCGTACAACCTAAAGAATGTTCCTGCTCAATTTCAAACCGATTTGACAAAATCTTGATTGATACGAAATTGGTTCGTATCGATCACAGATCGAGTCGGAATCACTTGGGATCGATCGCGTGGGCCCACTCACGTGCCAGAAGAGGTCTCACGAAATCTGAGCGAGATATTTGCAACCTACGCCTATAAATAACATCCCAAAGCCTACAGAAAAGGGACTTTTGGATTCTCCAACGTCCTAACACTGCCGAAATCGCCATTACACCAAAACTTCACTGTTGTACTCGAGAATTACTGCAGTAATCTATTGTAACCAGCAAGCAAAGTCAATAAAAGATTAACTTTTGAACTGGACGTAGGCCGGAGATAGCCGAACCACTATAAATCTTGTGTCTCTGTCTATTTCTTTCTGTTTTAAGTGTGCTATTCTTCATTTTTATCCTCTACATTACCTAGATCTGTGATTTGTGATCATATACTGCTGATCTGTGTTCATACATTGCTGCTTTTGTGATATTTGGGGTTTGTGACCAATTTTGGTGCAAACACTTTGGTGCTTTCACTAAGAATGACTAGCGCCCGCTAGGCCGGATTTGAAGTTCAGATTTGAAAGGCTAAAGGATCAGATCTAAAAGGAACCATGATAAAGCAATCGACAAGGAGACAAAGAGCGGAGAGAAGTCAACATGAATGAAGCCAGGAGGCATCTTCAAGAGCTAATCAGACTTCGACTTTCATTACCAGAGACGAGATGGAGATGATGATGGGAGCAATGCATGAAGAGTTTCTAAAGAGACAATATGAAATGATGCAAAACCTTCTCAGACAGTTTGGACAGGCAGGAACAGCTGGAATTGCTGGAGTTCAGATCCACGGAGCTGGAAGGGAACGACCCAACAGGCAATCAGACGAGGCATCTCAACAGGATGCAGCCCCTAATCAGCACACAACTGTTAATCAGGATGGATCTAGGCATGGGGGCACACCAGCTGGCAACGATGGACCAATTCATGAAGGAATTCCAGGTGACACCACACAACAAGATGCTGGCAGGAATGCAGGAGCGCATGATGAAGAGTACGTACCAGAATTCTCTCGGGGACTCGAGGGGCAACCTTTAATGGACAACGCTGGGTTGGCTGAGATTATCAGGCGAACTATGCGTGGAGGTTTAACAAACAGAGATCTGGAAGGAGTAAACAGGAGTCCGTTTACCCGTGACATCAGAATGGCTCGAAACCCACCAGAGTTCAGGCTACCTACACTGGAGGTATACAATGGCAAGGCTGATCCTACCGATCACTTGATGAGGTACACGAGACACATGGAAGTGCTGGGGGCATTGGATGAGGTTATGGCCCGATGTTTCCCCCTGTACTTGACGGATATAGCTGCTATGTGGTTCAGGAAATTGGAAGAGGGATCTATCAGGACATGGACGGAATTGGTGGATAAGTTTTTAAAGCAGTTTCGAGTTTATATCAAAAGGCCAAAGAACGTAATGACGCTAACATCGGTGAAGCAAAGGACAGGGGAATTGCTCAGAACTTTCTTAACTCGATTCAATGCAGCGGTTGCTTCGGTGGATCGGTCGGAACCATCAATGGTTTTAATGGCAGCAGTGTCAGGAGTCAGGGATAACTTGGATTTCAAAGTGTCATTGATACTGGACCCACCAATGGATCTCGGGGAATTCTTTCACGAGGCCGAGAGATTCCTTCGATGGGAGGATGCATGTTCGGATATGAGTTAAAGGAAGTGAACGCGGCCGAGGATGGAGAGCCATCCGGCAGAAGCTCGGGCAAGGATAGGGATAAAGGAAAACAGAAGTCGGATGACAACTTTGGTAGGGCAAGGAAACGTTGGCGAGAGCCAAAATTCTCCACTTACACATAGGGCTGGGTATCTTTTCCATTATCCCGCTTTCCGTGAATTTCCTTTCGATTATTTCCTAACATTCCAATTTCCATTATTTTCCTAAAAAACGATGTTGGAAGGAATTCCTTCCTGTAACAAACTGGAAAAGCCTGGAATATTTTTTGGAATTCCATAGGAAATACTTTCCTTCCGTTTAACCAGATCCTTGTTAGTTGGGCCAAGCCCATAATATATACATACGGGGCTAATGAACTAAAGAATCTTTTTTGCTTTACTTTGTCTGCATCGTGAGAGAACTCTCCAGTCTATCATTAGACAATTTGTCCAGTCTATCACTAGACAATTTGCATTTAATCTTTTGGTCACCTTTTACAAAAGATTATGTTGGATGATAATATCAACTTTTCTTTCGGCTTAATAGCTTATTTAGCTTGTAACAAGCTACTAGGTGTAAGTGATATTAAATTTAAGAGACATTAACTTTTGGTCACAGTGCTAATCTCATTTTTGTTTTACAGGTATGGAAACTTGTTTAAGAGACATTAAATTGTTCAACTATTGTATAAGTGGATCCAAAGTTCAATGATATTACGTTGTTGTTATTTGTTAAACAACTGTACTAGTGTTTTTAATTTTATATGCTTGTTTTTATTCTACTCTCCTAATTAGAAAGGTCTTCAAATATATGTAAATTTTGACATGTTGCTACTCGAAACATTTTAATATTTCATTGTCCAGATGTTGAATACGCTACTTACTGCTGCTACTTGAAACATAAATATTTGCATTTTTCATTCGCAAAGACACTTGGTTAGTAATGAAATTAAATCATTACGGCATAACATGAAAGTAGTAACAAATTTCAGAATGACTGTTACTAATTCTAATAGCAAATTTAATAGCAGCAAGATCCAACAACAACTTCTTCCCAAGCCATGTACAAAAATGAACATCCCCTGGAAAAATGGAATTTCCATGTTCCATTCCGTGTTTTCCAATTTCCGCATATTCAATTTACTGGAATTCCAAGGTCAATGGAACGGAACTCGAAACTAAAATCATTTTTCCACCAACGATCGGAAAAAGCGGGAAATTCTTCGGTTGGTACGGAAATCTTCCGTTCCCACCCCTACTTACACATGGTTGAATGAAACGTTGGAGCGGATATTCATGGAAACTCGGGATCGTCTTCCCTACCGAAGGCCAGCAAAGAGAGAACCATCGGAACGTGAAACGGCATAAGGAAGGCACTGTCTCTTTCATGATCTAGACGGACATGATACCAACAGCTGCAAACATCTAAAGGATATAATTGAGGAGCATGTAAGGAGTGGCCAATTGCGACAATACGTCGGGACTCGGAATGCGGTGGTGGAACAGGAGCAGCCACTGTCTACCTCAAATGACGATGGCCCGAGGCCCAGGAATGATGGTCGATTAGTTATCGACTGTCAGGGATATGGAATAAGTAACAACTACAGGAAAACGGCCAAGTCACTTACTCATGTACGGGGACGGAGATGGCCCCTAGGCATGCTCTGAGATGATGATAAACCGCGACGCTATGGTTTGTGAAATTTGTTTTTTTGTTTTTGGTTTGGACATTTGCTTTTTTTCTGGTTTGGTTTTGGAGTTTGGTTCGAGCTCCAAGTCTTGTTTATTTTCTGATTTGGACTCTAGTTTGGATGCTTGTTTTCTGGTTTGGATATTGGTTTGGATTTCGGGTATGGATTTTTGGTTTTCCGATTTGATCTGAATTTTGGATTGGATTTCAATTGGATATTTTGTGTGGCTTTTAATAAAAGGTCGTCAGGTATGGATTATGCTTGGCAAGGGGTAAGTCGTTTCCTCCGAGCTTGGCAAATTGACTTATTCAGGTCGTCGAGCATGGACTATGCTTGGCAAGGGTCTGGAGAGACCAAGATTCGGCCTAGAACTTAGGCCCTATATTATCGGTTAATATTTTAGGTCGTCAAGTATGGACTATACTCGGCAAGGATCTGAGGCGACCAGGATACGGCTTAGGACTTAAGCCATGGCATTGCTCAGCATTCAAGGACACTGGACCACAGATACCAAGGCATTGCTTAGCACAGGTCGCCGGGTGTGGATTACGCTTGGCAAGAACCCGGAGAGGTTATGGATACGAATATCGGCTATGAACAGCTAAGGATTTGGATGTCAACCCGGAGAGGTCCAAGATTCGGTTATTGGTTATCGGATATGGATGGATTGGAACTCGATTGTGGAGTTCGAATGGATATGAAATTGGCTAAGGGTTTGGTTACTGGATTCAAAATCGGACATTGACTCGGATCAGTCGCAGAAATGGATCAGGATATAGCTGAGGTACTCGGACAAGATAGCTATGGATGGAATATGGACTTCGGTTATCAGATTCGGAACTATTCAAAACACTCCTTTTTACCACAAGGCATGTTTTGGGGGGCAAATGTTATCCCACTTTTTGGTCAAGGCCGGAATATCAACAGATTATCTGAAAAGGACGGATATCATGATTGGAGATCGATTGGAAACAAGGCTGTGATCGATGTCGTCAAAATTTGGTCGAGCTCCGGTCAAGACGGAATCGATTGGGAATGATGAATAAGGCTAAGAAAGGCTACGTTTCAAATTTCAAGTCAAACGGAGTTCATGTGCTCAAGAAATTGATGGATATGTGCACAAGGAGGTCTAATTCGAATTGATACGAATTCGTATCGATCCGGCATGGATACGAACAAGTTATTCATATCCATCGACATGGATACGAACATGTTGTTCATATCGATCAAAGAGAAGGGGTGGAATGCAACAGTATGCTTCGAATCTATAGACTTCGTATCGATGCAGTGCGAGTCGGTTGGATGGGTGCATAGGTGTACTTCATATCGATCATTACCGAATCGATACGAAGGGGAAGCAATGGTTTTAGGACTTCGATTGGACATTTCATATCGTTCGCTTGTGGATCGATACGAAGAAGGTGCTTGAGAGAGATACGAAGGAGGGTTGGTCGATGGATACAAACTGCAAGTGATGATGGGTATGAATAAGTGAAGCCTTGATCGATAAGAAGGCTATGGACTTGGATCGATGGATACAAACAGAGGCACAATTAATGGATACGAATGAAGAAGTAGTCAACGCGATATCAAAAGTGGATCTCCCCTGGGTTTCCGAGCCACGTCATCGACACGATTTTGATGGATACGAAATCCATGGATACGAACACGACAACCGACTTAAGAGCTACATTTGCATCGATCATAACTCACAATCTACAAGTTCAAATGCCACCAAATTTTCACAGGAGCTTGCGTACAACCTAAAGAATGTTCATGCTCAATTTTGACTTGATTGGACAAAATTTTGATCGATACGGAATTGGTTCGTATCGATCACAGATCGAGTCGGAATCACCTGGGATCGATCGCGTGGGCCCACTCACGTGCCAGAAGAGGTATCTCGAAATCTGAGCGAGATATTTGCAACCTTTGCCTATAAATAACATCCTAAAGCCTACAGAAAAGGGAAATTTGGATTCTCCAACGTCCTAACTCTGCCGAAATCGCCATTACACCAAAACTTCATTGTTGTACTCGAGAATTACTGCAGTAATCTGTTGTAACCAGCAAGCAAAGTTAATAAAAGATTAACTTTTGAAGTGGACGTAGGCCGGAGATAGCCGAACCACTATAAATCTTGTGCCTCTGTCTATTTCTTTCTGTTTTAAGTGTGCTATTCTTCATTTTTATTCTCTACATTACCTAGATCTGTGATTTGTGATCATATACTGCTGATATGTGTTCATACATTGGTGATTTTGCGATATTTGGGGTTTGTGACCAATTTTGGCGCAAACAGAAATCAAATGAGTCAATTATTGACATGTATGCTAAATTTCAAACTATACAACACGATCTTATGGCACTAGGAGTTAAATTCACTGATTTAGATTTAGTCACGTGAATTTTGAACTCTCGGACAAATGAATGGGAAATAAAAGTTTTAGCCATCGAAGAAGCTAACGATCTTTCCCAACTCAAAGTCGAAGAGTTAATAGGAAATCTCATGTCGTATTAGTTAATTTAGAGGGAAGAAAAGAACATAATCAAGAAAGGAAAAACATCGCATTTCAGGCAAACAACTCCAACTCCAACTTGGAAGAAGATGAGATTGTTTTCATCGCCAAAAATTACAAAAAATTCAAGAAGTTCAAAAAAACGAAGAAATTTCAAAACAACAACAGCACTAATTCCTCAAATCAAACATCAATGAAATGCTTCGGGTGTGACAAATTTGGCCATATGAAGAAAGACTGTCCACTACTCAACAATGATAAAATGAAAAAAAAAATTGAAAACTTCAAGAAAAAGAGAAGAGCATTTCAAGTAACTTAGGATGACTCTGACTCTTCATCTTCATTTGATAGTGGCAGTGACTCAGAACAAGCAAATATTTGCTTCATGGCTAACACAGATGAGGTACGTCCTGAATTAACAAATGATGAACTTCTTGAAATTAGTATGGAATTAGATGACAAACATAGAGAATTAAAGAAATTAAATAAAGAAAATATAGGAAAATTAAACAGAGCTGAATTAGAAATTGGAATGTTAAAAGATGAGAAAAGTATTTTAGAAGAAGAATTAGAATTAGCACAAAAAGAATGCAAAGAATTATCATCTCATAATGCTACTCTAAAACGTGATATAGAGAATAACAAAATAGATAATTATAAACTTGAAAAAGAAAAATATGAATTAAAACAAAAATTCAGAATTAGCTAATATAGAAATTTTTGATCTTAGAAATAAATTAGATAAAATTACTAACAATGTTTCAAAATTTAATAAGGGAAAGTAAAATCTAGATGTTTGCACAAAAAATGGGCAAACACCTCCAAGTCGTACGATTCAGTTGATTTTGCGTTGTTTTTAGTGATCTGGGTGATTTATGCAAATATGTAAAAAAGCAGGGACTAAACTGTAAAAGACATGCGGATTTATAGTGGTTCAGCCAGAATGTGCCTACGTCCACTTTATATATTATTTCTCCTTTCTTGTTCAGATTACAAGTACAAAGCTTTGGTACAAGTATATAAAAGTTGTTTGAAAGTTCTATCCGTGCTTAAGCTCTCAAACTTGTCCTTCATTGTTGTACCCCTGCCCCTCTATTTATAGAGTGAGGCTGGGGGCAGGGGTCTTGGATGTATATAGTCGCTGGTGGGCCTGGGCTGATGCGATCTGGCCTGGCGGTGTTGATCCGGTACACCTCAGTCCGGTTGTGAGTGGATGGAGTTTGGTTTGGTGGGAGTTTGGTTCGGCAGGCGAACTTGGTTCGGTGGGATCTGGTTCGGTAGGCAGGGGAAAGAGTTGGTTTGGTGGGATCTGGTTCGGTAGGTAGGGGAAGGAGTTGGTTCGGTGGGATCTGATCCGGTGTGTAGGGGAAGGAGTTGGTTCGGTGGGATCTGGTCCGGTGTGTAGGGGAAGGAGTTGGCCCGGTCGAAATTTACTCAACACTTGCCCCCCAAAGTAGGGCATGTGGGTACGCACATGGCGTGCTTTGCTTTAGCTTGGATATCCTCACCCGGTCCTATGTGCCGAACCAACTGGTCCGGTCATTAGTATTTGTCTATAAGTATGGACCTCGCGTCTATGTTCACCCTTCAACGTTTGGAACAGCCGAATCAACTGAATAACGAATCAGACTTGATTGCTTGAAATAACCAGACCAGCCAATTACCGAATCAACTCATCTGCCGAACCAGGTGAGCCGAATGATTCTTTAAAACTGATCCATCGAACGAACTCAATCATTTTACCGAAGGGGCTTGAGTACCGAATGAACTGACCGAATGAACTTGGGAGTATAAGGCCGAATGAAAATTCGTGCTTTGAACTACCGAATGGCTTGTATGCTGAATGAAGCTTCATGCCTTGAACTCCCGAATGGCTTGTATGCCGAATGAAGCTTCGTTCCTTGAACTCCCGAATGGCTTGAGTGCCGAATGAAACTTGAACTTTGTTATGAGTTTATGTGTTTATAAGTGAAACTCTGGACAACATACACTCGTTTGTTTATATCTCTATATCCTTATTCTAACAGTGTGTTTTCTCGTGTTGCAAATAATGTCTCATAAAGTTGAAACCCGATCAGAGAAGAAAAAATCCCAGGACAGAGAAGATCCTTCCGCAGTGCCCCCAGCTCAATCAGAACCGGGACGTCATGGGCCCACCCCGAGGTCACTAGTAGATGGGTACGGCCCTCAGGAGCTTCTGAACTCACCTCCTGACTGTTTCCCAAGCTCTCTCAAAGGCGAGCAGCTTTATGTTATCTCCCGCTCCTTTGGGATTGACAGAGCGCGCATGTTATTGCCGGGGGAGGGAGTGATGCCATATAATCGCCCCGAAGGGTATTTCGCCTATAGTCGGTACCATTGCATGTGTGGGGCCATTCCTCCAATCAATGCTTGGATAATCAGCTTCATCACCTACTTGAAGGTAGCTCTGTTTCAGCTTCAGCCTAACTCCTACGCCATCCTGGTGAGCCTGTTTGTCATTTTCCAGAGGAGGTACGGGCGTCCTCCCTCCAACCGGGAGATCCGGTACTTGTACAATTTGAGAGGCTATAAGAAGGGGTCTCCATACATCAGCTTGGAATCAGCCGTATCTTTCAAGCCTGTCCTGGACCTATATTCGAAGTTCAACATGTTTAAGAAAGAATGGTTTTTTATCAAGGATGACTCTGTTTCCATCCGTCGCTTCACCTCCGGCTGTAAGTGTGAAGCTTATTTATAATTTCCGTTATAACTGCAATGCTTCTTCTTATGTGTTTTTATTTCTTGCTAGCGACAGGTGGCTTTGCGGTCGTGGAGAATGATCGCCTGGTTCATATGGCTATGGAAATAGAAGCCATTACGGGAAGGGACAGGTCGGCTTCTTACTTGATCAGGAGTGCTACACTTCTGGGGCACAACCTGATCCTTCCACATCAGTCCGTGGTTAAGCAGAGAGACACAGCGGAGGAGAGAGCTGCCAAAGTTATAGGAGGGGCCACGGTGAAAAGCAGCAAAAGGAGACCCTTCTCGATGCTGTGAGTATCCGCTTCCACTACTGAATGTCTCCTATTCGGTGTCCTGTACTTCAGGGATTGTTACAGAGGATAGGAGAAAAGTTTTTTAAATAAAATTGAAATATACAAAATAGTAAAACTTCCAATCACGGAAGGCCTTCGATGTGCTTAAGTTCGTGGCAAACGGGCTTTGTAGTCACTTTCCCTAGCTGTGTGTCTTGGAGACATTTGTCACCCATCTTACGCCTCCGCGGGGAGTTAATCTTTTTTACCACAGCCGTACTTAAGACACATCGGAGCCGAGATCGCGCACAGTAACTACCCGGGCCATTATGGCCCGTAATCGTGGGTATTATTCGATTTACTGTGGCCGGCTAGCGTGGGTGCCGATCGTCAACCGTGAACTACCACTGGCTGGCCATACCTTATGTTGGGGCTTAAAGTAGGTTCACAGTTGTCGGCGAGCCGAACGCCGTAATGAGCTGCCTTGGCTATAGTCGGCCTTCTCGGTGGCTTATAATCGGCTCATTACAGTTGGCTTTAAGGGCCGTCGCGAGCAATGAGTTAACCCGCAGCAGAGGGATGCCGGAGCAAAAGTGTCTCATTGGCGAGGGCATAGATTCGCATAGTACCTGTTAGGTCTTGTCCAGGTGAAGTCGCGCTGTGGAGTGCCTTGAATGGAAATGCTATATGCACAGGATTTTGTTCAACAGAAAAGGATAAAGTTAACAAGTAGCCAAGATATAAAGGAACAAGTTAAAAAAGAGACAAGGTTTTTAAAGTGGTTCGGCACGAAAATGCCTACGTCCATTGATTCTCTTTGTTAATTCACTTCATATGGGCAGTACAAGTTAAGAAAAGTATCGACGGAGGTGTTGGATGTTCCATGCCCTCTGGAACACCTCTCCGTCCACTGTTGACAAAATATAAGCTCCATTGTGGAGATCTTTATGAATGACATATGGTCCATCCCAGATTGGATCTAGTGCTCCGGGGCGAGGGAAGATTCGCTTAAGGACAAGATCTCCTTCTTGTAAGGTACGATGCTTGACTTTGGAGTTGTAGTGTGCTGCCACTTTTTGCTTGTGGGTTGCTGCTTTGAGGGTTGCATCATTTCTTCTCTCCTCAATTAGATCCAAAGACATGTGAAGGATTTCTTCGTTCTCTTATGGGTTATAGTGGATCCTACGGTGGGAAGGCACGATGGTTTCAACTGGGAGCATAGCCTCCGATCCGTATGCCAAAGAGAAAGGAGTATGCCCTATTGATGTCCTGAAAGATGTGCGGTAGGCCCACAGTGCCGTAGCGAGTTCATCCACCCAAGCGCCCTTTGACTTTTCAAGCTTCTTTTTTATTAGAGTTTTCAGAATTTTGTTGACGACTTCGACTTGTCCGTTTGCCTGGGGATAAGCTACGGATGAGAAGCTTTTGTGAATTCCGTGCTCTTGGCACCAGTTGGCGAACTCCTCGCTGTCAAACTGAAGTCCATTGTCCGATATAATTTTGAATGGGACTCCGTACCTGCATAGAACATTTTTGATCAAGAAGTTAATAACTTTCGCTGAAGATACTTTATTTAGGGGTTCTGCTTCCACCCATTTGGTGAAATAGTCGACTGCCACTATAGCATATTTGGCCCCGCCTCGGCCCATTGGCAGTTCGTCGATTAAGTCAATTCCCCATACTGCAAAAGGCCAAGGGCCGATCATTTGAGTAATCTCAGTTGTTGGTAGCCGCGGAATCTTAGCAAACTTCTGGCATCTGTCACATTTTCTGACGAAATCTAAGGCGTCCTTGCTTAAGGTGGGCCAGAAATATCCATATCGGAGTATCTTTTTTGCCAAAGACTGCCCTCCGGTGTGATCTCCGCAGCTTCCTTGATGAATGTTGGATAAGATTTCCTTGGCTTCCCTTCCAGCGACACACCTTAATAAGGGGTTAGAGAAGCCGCGACGATAGAGAGTGTCCTCTTGTATTGTGTAGCGGGAAGCTTTCCTCAAGATTTTCTTGACTTCGCTACGCCCATTGGGTAGTGTGCCACTTTGTAAGTAGTCTCGGATGGGAGTCATCCAAGTTGCTTCTTCGGTTGCAGCTATCAGATTCACTTTCTCAAAACTTGGGGTCAGTTGCTTTGAGATGGCTACTACTCCGGAAATAGCGCCGTCTCTCATGCTAGCTTGCTTCGCCAATTCGTCGGCCTCTTGGTTCTCTTCCCGAGGGATGTGTTTGACTAAGTAGTGGTCCAATCGACTGAGAAGTAACTTGGTCTTCTTTAAATACGCTATGAGTCGTTCTTCTCGAGCTTGGAATTCTCCTAGTATTTGATTAACAATAAGTTGAGAATCGCTATGAAGACACAAAGAATTAGCTCCGATTTCTAAGGCAAGTTCTAATCCAGCTATCACTGCTTCATACTCTGCATCGTTGTTGGTGGCAGCGAATTCCAACCTTATAGCATAGTGCAGCTTATTTCCCCTGGGAGTGAGTATTACCACACCTGCCCCCGAGCCTTGTTCGTTTGATGCACCATCCACAAAGAGGTTCCACTTAATGTCTTCTGCTATTTCTGATTGCTCCTTACCTTCGTTGGTAGTGAATTCGGCAATGAAATCGGCCATGGCTTGCCCCTTGATGGCGGTGCGAGGATGGTAGGTAATATCATATTGACTTAGTTCAATGCACCATTTAAGTAGTCGCCCAGAAGTGTCGGGACGATGGAGTACCTGCCTTAGTGGTTGATCGGTCAGAACTCTGATGGAATGGGATTGAAAATAGTGTCGTAGTTTTCGTGATGCGATTAGTAGACAGTATGCTAGCTTCTCAAGTTTAGGATATCTGACTTCTGCCCCTGTAAACCTCTTACTTACAAAGTATACTGGCCGCTGCGTGCGGTTGTCTTCTCTTACCAAAGCAGCGCTTAGAACATGAGATGATACAGCAAGGTATAGGTATAACTCTTCGCCTTCGTTTGGAGTCGAGAGTACCGGCGGTTTCTGGAGGTGTTCGATTAAGTTAAGGAAAGTTGTTAAGCATTCGTCAGTCCATTCGAACTTTCCTTTGTCTTTCTTTAGAGCTTTGAAGAAGAGGACGCACTTGTCCGTTGCTTTGGAGATGAACCGGCTTAGGGCGGCCACTTTCCCATTCAGGCTTTGCATTTCCTTTCGAGTGGAAGGTATTTTGATATCTTTTAGAGCTCGGACTTGTTCAGGGTTTGCTTCAATCCCTCTGGCATGGACGATGAATCCCAAGAACTTTCCTGATGATACTCCGAAGGAGCATTTTAGAGGATTAAGTTTCATTCCATATTGGCAAAGTACTCGAAACATCTCGCCCAGGTGGCTTACGTGATCATCGGCCTTCCTTGACTTTACCAGCATGTCATCCATATACACTTCCATAGTTTGTCCTATTAGCCCTGCAAACATCTTGTTGATGAGGCGCTGGTAGGTGGCTCCTGCGTTTTTAAGTCCAAAAGGCATTACCTTGTAGCAGTACAATCCCCGGTTAGTGATGAAACTAGTGTGGTCTTGATCGGGAGCATGCATGGGAATTTGGTTGTATCCTGAGTATGCGTCCATAAAAGATAACAGTTCGTGCCCGGCTGTGCTGTCTACAAGTTGATCGATTCGGGGAAGTGGGAAGCAATCCTTCGGGCAGGCGTCATTTAAGTTGGAGAAGTCAATGCATGTTCGCCACTTCCCATTAGCCTTCTTTACCAGCACCGGGTTGGCGATCCACTCTAGGTAGATGGCTTCTCGTATGAAGTCATTGGCAAGTAGATTCTTTACTTCTTCGTCGAGGGCTGCTGATCGTTCTGCCCCCATACTGCTCTTTCTTTGTTTTACGGGCACCTTGGTAGGATCAATGTTTAGTACGTGGCATGCTATGTCAGGGGAGATTCCGGTCATGTCAGCATGTGACCATGCAAATACATCCAAGTTGTGGCGGAGAAAGTCAGTGAGTTGTTCCTTCAACTCTGCTTTTAGTTGGGATCCGATTTTCAATAGTCTACTCGAGTCATGTTTGTCTACAGATACAAATTCCATAGCCTCTGCAGGCTCGGCGGTGGCCTCCTCCTCTTTGTCTCTGGGGTCTAATTCATTGAAAGGGTCGCTGGTATATTGAAGAGGAGGGGCTTTCTTTAGTTGCTATGCTTCCAAACTTTTTGTGCAGAGGGCAACCTCTACACTCTTCCCTTTATCCTTCCTGTGGTTGTTGCGAAGTTCAGTTACATAGCAGTCTCGAGCAACATCCTGGTCTCCCTCTACTTCCCCTACTCCATTGTCCGTTGGAAACTTCATCTTTAGGCACCATGGGGCCAGGACAATTTGGAAGTCAGACAAGGCTGGCCTTCCTAAGAAGGCGTTGTAGGCCGAGTGGTTTTCTATCAGCACAAATGTCTGTTTCCGCACAACGGAGCGGGGATGACATCCAATTTCAACAAAGAGGTCCAGTTGCCCGAGGGGCATCTTCGCATCTCCAGTGAAACCGTGTAGTGGTTTATTGCAGGGAGAAACGTCCTTTATTGATAGTTTCATTTTGTCGAATGCATGCTTGAATAAGATATTTACTAGCTACCAGTGTCCACTAGAATTCGAAAAACTTCGGCTGGACCGAGCCGGGCAGAGATAACCATGGGATCCATGTGAGGGTACTGCCTTCCCTCTAGGTCACGCCCACTGAATGTGATGTCATCACTCTCTTTCCTCTTCGGGTGGCGTTCTTCTATAACAGAATTAACACAGTCTTCATTATTTCTAAGCGACTTTCCATATCTTTCCATCTCTGCCCAGCTTCAGTCGACGATGTGCGGTCCTCCCGAGATGGTATGGACCACTATCTTCTCTTGACCGGAGCCGCTAGCGTTGCGATTTCCTCTGCCTATCTCTGGTGAGGGTAGCCTTGGGTTCTCATTGGCAAGAGCTGGAGTCTTGTTCTGACCTTTTACATAGCGTTCCAGTCTCTTCCTTCTGATGTGTTCTTCAATCAAGTCCCGGAGATGGTGGCATTCATTGGTGTCATGCCCATGAGATTCGTGGAAGCGGCAGAACTTTCCAGATTTTTGTGTGTTATCTGATTCCTTCTTGTATGGTAGGCGTTTGTATCTAACTTCGTCTTGGGTGGCAAGGAAGATGTTTTCAATGGTTTCGTTCAAAGGAGTGTAAGTGTCGAATCTCGGTCCTGGCCGATATAGGCACTTTTCTCCCTTCTTTCCCCCAGCATTGTCTCTAGAATCACTTCTTCGAACGTCCTTCGCTGCAGCGGGCGTGTTGCCGTGAGCTGCCTTATTTTGTTGCCCTGACTGCCCCTCAGTGGCAGCGTCTTCAAGCCTCATATATTTCCCGGCTTCATGGAAGAAATCGGGTAAAGTAGCTGGTTTTTCTTTTGTCAATCTTCTAGCAAATTTAGTATCCGGATGCACACCACTACAGAGGGCCATTAAGACAAGCTTCTCATCGGCATCTTGGACTGCGGCCACTGCGGCATTGAATCGGGTTAAATATTGCTGCAGCTTCTCTCTAGGTTTCTGTTTGATATTGGATAAGGAATAAGTGTCCTTGGGTTGTTCCACATGAATGCGGAACAGGCTGACAAACTTTTCTTTCAACATCTCCCATGAGCTGATGGATCCTTGGGGCAGATGGCAGAACCAGGAGGTAGCTAGATCTGCTAAGAATAGTGGAAAGCATTTGCACAGTACTCCCTCTGTTGCCCCGCTCATGAGCATATGCTGTGTGTATCTCTGTAAGTGTACAATAGGGTCAGAGGTCCCTTTGTAAGGTTCCATTGTTGGTATTTTCCATTCTCGGGGGGTGATAGCAATTTCGATATTGCGGGCGAAAGGGCTAGTTACCCTAGCGCCTATCCCTCGATCTCTTTGATCCCGTTGGAAGCACTCTCTGAACAAGCGTGCCATCCTTTCATCAGAATTTGGAGCAGATAGAAATGAGTTCGGTTCTGTTCTGTGGGATTGATTCCGTCTAGATGACCTGTAGGGATGGTATCGTCTATCATTCCTAATATTTTCCAGTGGCTGCCTTTGGTCTTCTCGGAGCATGTTAGGGTCAGCTACAGTTGGCCCTTGCCTTGATCTTGCCCTGCTGGGTTCTGATCTAAGCACTTCCTCGGGTCCAACTTCGGGCTGGACTCTAGCTCGGCCCCGTTCATTGGTGTTTCCGTGGTTAGGCAGTACGACAGGCTCAGCCACAGTTGACCTCCATCCGGTACCTCCCCCATTGGGTTCGGTTCTAAGCGTTTCCTCAAGCCTAACTTCGGGCTGTGCTCGGTCTCGGCTCCTACCATGGCCGCTTCTGTCGTTAGCTCCTTCGAAGAAGGAAGATCTTTGCTGTCTCTGAGATCCTCCAGACTGGGACTCACCCCATGATTCAGTGTTGCGGTTGGACTCTTCAGCATCCCTTAAGCGTGACATGAGATGGTCCACCAAGGCTTCCTACTGGGATGTGAAGCAATTAGTCACTTCAGCCACAACCCTGTCTAGATCTGCCCTAGTAATTGTTGCAGGCTGTTCTGTGGCAGGAGTTGTCGGATTTGCCTGCCCTTCATTTGGTACTGCTGTTGGAAGGGGACGACTTACTTGATCTGTGACCACTGGATCTGGAAGACTGCTGGTTGCGATGTTCTTTCCTTTGTTAACATCTTTCTTCTGCTTGGGAGGCATGTTTTCCAAGCAATGAACGACGCTGTCAGGAAGAAGGTTAAGTGGGAGAAGCTGAAGCTTCGAGCTTCTTGTTCTCAGTGAAAGCACCAAAAATGTTTGCACAAAAAATGGGGAAACACCTCCAAGTCGTATGATTCAGTTGATTTTGCGTTGTTTTTAGTGATCTGGGTGATTTATGCAAATATGTAAAAAAGCAGGGACTAAACTGTAAAAGACACGCGGATTTATAGTGGTTCAGCCAGAATGTGCCTACATCCACTTTATATATTATTTCTCCTTTCTTGTTCAAATTACAAGTACAAAGCTTTGGTACAAGTATATAAAAGTTGTTTGAAAGTTCTATCCGTGCTTGAGCTCTCAAACTTGTCCTTCATTGTTGTACCCCTGCCCCTCTATTTATAGAGTGAGGCTGGGGGCAGGGGTCTTGGATGTAAATAGCCGTTGGTGGGTCTGGGCTGATGCGATCTGGCCTGGCGGTGTTGATCCGGTACACCTCGGTCCGGTTGTGAGTGGATGGAGTTTGGTTCGGTGGGAGTTTGGTTCGGCAGGCGAACTTGGTTCGGTGGGATCTGGTTCGGTAGGCAGGGGAAAGAGTTGGTTTGGTGGGATCTGGTTCGGTAGGTAGGGGAAAGGAGTTGGTTCGGTGGGATCTGGTCCGGTGTGTAGGGGAAGGAGTTGGTTCGGTGGGATCTGGTCCGGTGTGTAGGGGAAGGAGTTGGTTCGGTGGGATCTGGTCCGGTGTGTAAGGGAAGGAGTTGGCCCGGTCGAAATTTACTCAACACTAGATAATTTGATAAAGATTTCAAAACCATAAGGAAATAGGAATGGTTTAGGATTTAACAAAAATAATCATAAACATTCTAGAAATAATCTAATCTCTAATAATAATCAAAGTTTAAATAAGTATGGTACATTATATACAAATTTTAGAAAAACAAAACCTAAATATGAGAATAAGGAAACAAAATTGATTAAGATATGGATTCCTAAAACAAATAACAAATTGATTAGACAAAAACATATAGATGTGCACCTAAAAGAAATGATTCATAATGAAAATTACATTTCTAAAGGTTTCAAACCCTCATGGGTATGACTACCTTCTCCTACTAACCCATAGGACCCTAACAAATGATATGGGTACCAATTAAAACTGTTTATTATTTTGCAGGTACCCAAAAACAAATATAAGGAGAAATGGATACTCGGTAGTGGATGTTCCAAACATATGACGGGAAATGCACACATGCTATCAAACATCACTTACATGGACGGTGGTAGGGTCAGTTTTGGGGATAATTCCAAAGGATATATTATGAAATTGAAAACGTCATCAATGTCAGTACATCTACTTCTCCTATTATTTCAAATGTTTTGTTAGTTAAAAATTCAAAACATAATTTACTTTGTATAAGCCAATTATGCGATAGAATCTTTTGAAAAGGATAAATGCAATATCTTTGATCAAAATAAAATTTTAATTTTTGAAGGAACAAGAAATCAAAATATTTATATTCTAAACATGAATATTAATCACAATAATGATTTATGTTTAACCGCAAATCATGATAATCCATGGATATGGCATAAAAGATTTTGTCATATAAATTTCAAATATATAAAAAATTAGCTAAAAACAATTTGGTAAGAGGGTTACCTAAAATAAATTTCAAAGTTAAAAATCTATGTGATGCACGTCAACTTGGAAAATTAAAGAAAAGCTCGTTTAAATCTAAAAAGGAAATCTCTACTAAGCAATCTGAAGAAGGAGAAGAAGATAGCGATGAGATGTACATGTCCGACACTCCACATTTTCAACAACCATACATGGCATTTCAATGTCTTTCTATTCAAGAGGATGAGGAGTACAATGATCAAATACAGTGGCCAGGCACATATAAGTAGGATCCATCTTCCTACTGGGAATATTATGAGAATTACGGAGGATTGACTTATTCGCACAATCAATATAATTAGACTTTATTTTATGTAATTTTATAACTCCTATGCTTATTTGTTTTTACAACTTTTGTCTTTCATTTTGTGTTGAACATTACTATTTGATGATTACATGCTTTGGTTATTCAATATTTGATGATAACATTATATATCAATTTTTTTCGTTTCCCTCCATTTTGATAATAAAAAGGGGGAGAAACCTATGCACATACATAGGGGGAGACAAAACATAGATAAACATAATAATACTTCTATTGTTGATATCTGATTATATGAATGAATAGTTGATTTGTGATCGTATAGTTATCATCATCAAAAAGGGGGAGACTATTAGAACCTCTAACTTATGTTTCAATAATAACAACTATACAATCATATACATTTATAGACTTTATCAAAATTGCAGGTATATACTACAAGTAGACACCATGATCGAAGATATTAAGACTCAAAGAGAGACAAAGATTCATTGACCATACTAAGGTTATTCTATTGTAAAAGAGTCCTAGATAAAATATTGTTAATGTCTCCTTGAGTATATATGCATACACAATTTTATACACATCAAAAACAAGTAGAAAACTACATTTTCACCTCACATGCATCTGAGGTATACTCACAGATGCCTGTGACAAGTTTCGGGTTAAAAAATAAAATAGTCACATACGTCTGTCATTATACCATAGATGTCTGTCAAGGAAAAAAATGTCATATTGAAAAGACACTTCTTTTTGAAACCAAAGGAAATCATCTTTCTTGAAGAGTTGCAGCCATTAAAACGAAAAGATTTCTTCAAAGAGCAATAACTCTTCATTTGCACTTCTCTAACTCTATAAATAGCAACTTGATTAAGAAGTATTAAGAACTAACTTAACTTGCTTTGATCTATTCTATACTCTCTTGATTTCTAAGCAATCCCTTGCATATACACTATTTACATACTCTCACTCCATTATAACCTTTTGGTTAAATCACTTCCTACAACTCAAAGCTAAGAAGCTATAGTTCTTGTTGACTCTACGGGAATTAAGTGGGTGCCTTTTGTTAATCGATCTACAGTTACCCAAACACCTTCATTACCTCTTCTTGTTTTGGGAAACCCATCGATAAAGTCCATGGATACCTGCTCCCACTTCCAATTCAGTATCTTCAATGGTTGGAGCAATCTAGCAGTCTTCTGCTAGTCATTCTTGACCTGTTGACAATTTGCACACAGGCTCACGAAGATCGAAATGTCTCTCTTCATTCCTTTCCACCAAAAGATATTCTTCATATTTCTAAAACATATTAGTTACTCCTAGGTGGATAAATTACCTTGACCTATGACACTCTCTTAGTATGTCTTGTCTAACTCCATTAACATATGGCACACAAATTCGACCATTCATTCTTAAAATGCCTTGAGAGTCAATCTGAAAACTAATAACAATTCCATCTTAAACGTTCTTCTTAAGCCGAGCTAGAATAGGGTCTTCTTCTTGGAAATATGCAATTCTCTCAATTAGTGGTGGCTTAACTTCCAAACTCGCAATCATCGTCACATTCCTACTCAATGCATCTACAACTATGTTTGCTTTTCCTAGAGTATAAATAATCTCTAGGTCATAAGACGCGAGAAATTCTAGCCATCTTTGCTGCCTTAAGTTCAAATCTTTTTAGGTAAAGAGATACTTTAATGAATTATGATCCGTATATAACTCAAACTTTACACCCAAGAGATATTACCTTCATATCTTCAATGCGAAGACAACTGCCAACAGCTCCAAATCGTGCGTAGTGTAATTCTTCTCATAAGGTTTCAACTGTCGACTATCATATGCTATTACTTTACCATTCTGCATTAAAAGTGCTTCCAATTTGGTCCTACAAGCTTCCGTGTAAACTGTCAATACTTTGCTCCCATCTGGAATAGTTAAAACGGAAGCACTAGTCAATTTCTCCTTTAACTCATTAAATGCTTGATCGCACATGGGCGTCCACACAAGCTTAACATCTTTCTTCATCAACTTTATCAGATGAGAAGCAATCTTTGAGAAATCTTTAATAAATCTTCTATAGAAAACCTGCCAATCCCAAGAAACTCCCGACCTCTGTTGCACTTTCACACTTATTTTTCGGTATGCCGCTCCGCGAGCAAGGAGCGCCACGAGCAGAGCGAGAGAACGCAGTGAGCTTTGGTGATGTCTGAATTTTCACCTATTTTTATCTATTTAGTGATGATTCCGCTAGTTTCTTTGATCCCACTCGGTCTTCCTTTTCCATTTGCTTCCAATAGTTCGACCTATCCAGAAAAAAGGTTTCTCCAATATTGAACCACAACTACTTTAGCTGGGTCCACTGATATACTTTCTCTCAAAACTACATGCCTTAGAAATCTAACTTCGGATTTCCAAAAATGGCACTTAGAAAACTTTTCCTTTAAAACATGGCTTCTTAATGTACTTAGAACAACATGAAGATGGTACTTGTGCTCTTCCTCCATTTTAGAATAAACGAGAATATCATCTATAAAGACTGGAACAAACTTGTTAAGAAAATCTTGAAACACTCTATTCATCAAATCCACGCCATAAGCGGGTGCATTAGTCAATCCATATGGCATGACTAACCACTCGTAAATACTATCAGGGGTTCGAAAAGCTGTCGAGGGTACACTCTCCTCTGCTAAACTTAATTGGTGAAAACCTGTAGCAAGATCCAATTGAGAAAATATCCGAGCTCCGTGGAGCTGGTCAAACATGTCGTCAATCCTAGGTAAAGGATACTTACTCTTGATAGTCCTCTTATTTAACTCTCGGTAATCTACACATAAACTAAGAGAACCATCTGCCTTGGTGACGAAAACTACTGGTGATCCCCAACTCAACGTGCTGTGTCTGATCAAACCCTTCTGCAATAAATCAAATGTGTGCTTCTCTAACTCTCTCCTTTCCTTCAGAGCCAACCTTCGAGGAGGTTGTACAATAGGTCTGGTTCCTGAAATCAAAACAATGTGGAACTCCACTTCTCAGTGAGGAGGTAAACCTTGCACTTCTTCAAAAATATCCTTGAAATCCCAAAAATTGGTATATTCTTTGTCGCCTCTTTGGGTACTTCAAGGGAATAAAGAAAACTACTCATAAACTTATTAGCCTCTCTGCAACAGATATCAATGCTTTTGCCTACTGCATCCTTTCTCACAATGATTCTTGAACTATAACCTAGGATGACATTGAACTTAGATAAACAATCCATCCCCAAAAGTTACCCAAAACTCATGAACCCAAGAACGAATACGTCAAACGAGAAATGCCAATCTCGATAAGAAATAGGCATATTCAGAAGTCAGAACATAGTGTCAAGATTTAGGATTCGACACACAAAGAGAGTTACTAAGAATAACTTATTTAAGGTTTAATTGGTTCACTAGGTACATGAAATAAAACTGTGCGATGCACAGGTATCGAATAATACTCTAACAGGAATATCGAAGATGGATAGTGTACCTTGCAACACCTGCTTTCCTTTTGGATCCGTAGAAGTAGAAGGCATATCTTCAATAGTAAAAGCTTTCCCTTGAGCCCCTTTCTTAAGAAATGGGCACTCATTCTTCATATGTCTACGTTTGTGAAAACTGTAGCATAACGGTATATTAGTCTCCGGGCAACTATTTGCAAAGTGTCTCATCTTATCGCACTTATAACAGATTATCTTAGAGAAGTCGATCTACTTTTTTGATGCTGGAGCTCCCCCTCCAGGTTTCTTTCCCAACCACTTCTTTTTCCCTTTGTGCTTGAAAAATGGCTTGCTAGCAACTGGTATCACCAATAAAGATTGGGCATTGACTGTTGGCAATACTCCCTTATGAACTCCTTGCTCAATATCAAGAGCTTCAAACCTTAAAGCCATACTGATCAGGTTGGTAAAGGTACTGTTGAGATGATTGGTCATTTCTCGATGGAATTCTGGTCGCGTTTCTTTCACAAACATTTCATTCTTTTTGAGTGGAGTATCAATCAATCCTGGTCCAAATCAAGACAATGCATTGAACTTATGCTCATACCGTGCCATTGTCATCTCACCTTGTTTCAAATCAATGGAACTTTGGAACACTTGAGTCCTTCCTGCCTCTAGGATAAAATGAACTTCAAAAATGTCTTAAAACTGTGCCCAAGAGAAATCTTCATCTGGTGCATTCATGGTGACTGAATCTCACTAATCCACTACTGATTTCTGAAGCTAACACGATGCTAAAAATCTCTTTCTGGCATCTCCTAACTGAAGATCCCCGAATGAAATGACCCTCCTATTTACTCACTAATTTTATTGATGATTTTTTTTTTGCAATAGAGATGATATATAGATATATCATTTATTACAAATATATTTCCCAGGGTCATTTTTCTTTCTCTAATAAACAAAAACATATCCAGGATCTTTCACAATATAGAAATATTGTTTTAATTCTAAATCATTTTTAACATACATATATGAAGATATCTATGTTATATTCTACTTGAATCAGAGCATGATAATAAGTAGAAATCCTTTCTAAATTTGCAAAAATGTGATAAATTCCCTTTTTAAATTAAAACTTATTGTATCCAGATTTTTGACTATAGTGTCCCCTGGAAATATGTACCTTAGACTGTTATTATAATTAAGAAATAACCAAGCAATGATCAGTGGAAAGCAAGCTTATAATATGGATGATTATCTTAAAGTCTGAATATTATCAAACTCAGGTTAAAAGAAAGTGGATCCTAAGTGAACACAAGCAACATCTAGGAGTAATGGAAACGCGCCTAACTTATTCATACAAGGTCACTGGTTCGAGTACTATGCTGGTCGGTTCAAACACAATTTTTGTTTTTCTTTTTTTTTCCTGTATGGCTGAAATCTGATACCTACCTATAATTGTACGTATATATATTTAATTTTTGCCTATAACCTAACATACAAAACAATTCTTCTTGCATAACTATTTTTAAACCCATTCTTACAACTGTTTTAAGAATTTTCATTTATATTTTTGCCCAATATCAACATGTACACAGATATACATGTACATGTCAGTGTTTTTGTTCTTTTTCCAGAAAATTGAGCTCAAATGTTCCCTTGCTTCATTGATCTGAAGTGGGGCATTTGGCCTGACCTATGGCCTAACCATGTGGTTACTCTGGCCATTCTTTTGTTTGCATTTTCACAACCCAGATTGTACACAAAATATTGATACCTTTCCTTTTCAAAAGCATGTATATATATTTGTGTGAATCAGACATTTTGTGGTCAGATATATCATTCTTCCTAATCATACTTCTCTTTTAAAAATACATCTTCAAAGTATAAACACTTTTTCTTGCATCTGGACTTATGTCAATTTCATAAATTGAAGATATAGCAGTTCAATTCTTTTCTGGTTTTCCCAATATTATTTTCTGTATATCTATATTCTTTTTGAAAGAACTCAGGATTTACTGAAATCATCATAAAATGATTATGCTTATAAAATCCAGGTTTTACCTCTAAATCAAAACAACTTTAGCAAATAGGTTTTCAAATCAGTTCACAACAATATCCTTAGTACATACCAAATCAGAAATAACCAGAAACAACATAGCACATGTCTCTTACAAATTCTGCCTACTTAATACATTTAGATAGCCATATTGATTAGGGAATACATGCATGAATTAACACATTTTAGCTTTTATTTCTAATTATCTTAGCATCCTCTATTCCATATCTTTTTAATCTTGCTTACTTAGCTCCATCATAACCTGCAAAAGCATTAGTGGCTGCCTCATTATAAATGAGACACCCCCATGTGCCATGAGCAATAAGGGTCAGATCTATGATCTGGTGTGAGCATTTCTAACATATCCATGATTTTAAGCTAAGGATACAGCATAAATATACTTTGCATACTTGACAGGTATTATCATGTACAATACATCAGAGCAAACATATGCAATAAAACAACTTCTATCTGGAACTACTAGGTTGCCTTTTCTTTTTTTTTTCTTATAAATTCCTGGCCTCATCTGCTATAAGGAATCAAAGGGACACATTGCCATGAACTAATTAACATTATGGCACAAAGATCTCAGGACTTAAACAAGCCATGTGCCAACTTGTCTACTTCAAATAGGACAAGCATTCCAGCAGCCTTCTTGGCACAAAATCCTTAGTTATATCACTAAGTGTATTTATGTTCATTCTATCAATGATAGCTAGGTGTACATACTACCTGTACTCATGAAACATACTAGTTACCTTGCAGCCATGATATTGCAAGCAAGTTAAAGGTTACTTTCTAGAGATATAACACCCCAGTCATTCCATCTCACATTATTTATCATAGAAACACCCTATTCAAGCATATACCAGAAGGTTTGCAACTGAGAATAAATACATGGCTCTATTGAGTTTATTTTGATTTTTCAAGCAACTATATTTAGCCAGATTTTCAATCTTGTTTAAACATAGTTTTTAGGCTTGTAAGTTTCTGTTTAGTTTAGGGCTCAGCACTTATAGAGAAAAACTCCATTGCACCCTTAACCAATTATTTCAAGCCTCAGCACCATACCAATGTATATGCAGCTCATAGTTTTCTTTATCTTTTCATTCTTTGTCTTAAGCCATTATTCAAACTAGTTACAAATACTCTGATATATGTTCCTTAAGGTTTTGGTATAATATACAGAGATGAAAATAGAACAACAAAGTTAAACATCCAGCATAGCAGATCATATCTCATCAAACATTCATGAAACCATCAGCAGCCAACATAGTTTGTAAATCAAAACATGCAAAATATAACATATAAAAGCTTGGCTGCCTAATCCCAGGTCTTAATGCCATGTATATGAGTGAGGATACTCACCTAAATGCTTACACAGACTCAAACCAGAAAACCCTTCAAATCTTTAGCCTTATCTTCCTCTTCTTCCTTAGGTTAATTAATTAGTGAGAGAGCAGTTTTCTGATTGGGCTCTTGGTTTAAATAAGGGTTCTGTCTAGGGTTTTGGGTGATGCAAAATCCCTATTTTAGCCCAGACCAGAATCATGCATTTGGCATTGCACATTCCTTCCCTCCTAACCCTTAATGTCCCGGCCAATATTTTAAAACAAGACTAAATTGTGCCTATTTTCCTTTCTTTTCAGAAAGTGATAACTTTAAGTATTTTTATTATATTTACCTCAAACATGATAATGGTGTGACTTTCTATTTTTCTGCCTATGTACATTTGCTTTCTTGCACTTTGGTTCTTACTGTTTTAGTGCTTCCTTTATTTATTTTCTGCTCCATAATATCTGGATATATATATATATACATTTATACAACCATGGGTGTTAATTTAATTTTAACCATTTATTTGCAGAAAACATGTGCATACTTATGTGCATTTCTACACCTATTTAAAATTTCACTTATTCATTATAAATCAATGTTTTCTTCTGTCTAAATTTTCAGACAAGTCATACATAGGCATATATATATAGATATATATATATATACACACATCCTCAGGAATTTTTAATACTCATGTCTAAGTCTATATTTTCTTTATTTAAAACATTTTATCTAAATGTTTTCCTTCCTTGTTTTATTATCCAGGAATTCTGGATTTTCTCTTAGTGCCATAACTAGTGTGCACGTGCACACATGCACACAACCTTGCACCACTGAAAATCCCACCTATATAATAATTCTGATTTTCCCCCAGAATTTTAATCATTTATTAAAAGAATTTTCCTCAAAATCTTGGGGTATTACACCGAATATCCTTTCACAAGAGCAGAACCATGTCTAAACTCCCAAAATATCTTCTTTTCATAGAAAGGCTTACCACCTAAAGCAGTGTGATTCTTGCACAAGGTCGCAAAGTTCTAGGGTGTCTGAACTTGCATCACTGCTTCTACTACTGTTTCTACAACTGGCTCATTTCTAGGAGCTTTACCATTTGTAGCCGTGCTGGTTCCAGATCCCCTCCCTCTTCTTCCTTTTTTACTCATTTTCAATAATCTGGATAAGTGACAGGTATCATTAGAATACAATATATGGTCAAAGATGATAAGAGGGAAACTACAACAAATGATTTAAAACCAGACTTTTATGGGAGAAAAAGAAACGCTCTCTCAAGATTTACTCATTCTAGGGCTCTACTCACCCTATCTCTAAGGAGTTGTACCCCAATCAGGCTAAGGTGTTCGCTCAACCGAAGCTTTGATACCAACTGTGACGATCCACCTTTCTAACCCCTAGGAACGACACTTAGCACATCCTCGGTGTTCGTGTACCATTTCCCAAGCATCAGAAAGATGAATCATTTTGGGGTAAAATAAAGAACAGAATAGAAAACCTCACAATGAAACTGCTAAATAAAACGTAACAGTCAATAGTACATCGACTCCTTAACAGGGAGTTAGCAACGTTACACAAAAGTACTACAAATCAGCTTAGGCAGTATTAACATCCTACCTTTACAAATACTGAAACAAAATACACTTACACAAACTAAAAAACATTGCGGAATTGATAGCTAAGTAGATAAAAGCCTCCGGCTCGGACGCCGTCTTCAAATGAGACCATAATGACATGCTACTCTCGGCTACTCAAATAAAATGAGTACTCGAGAGTTTAGGGAAACAAACGACTCGGGTCAGACGATTTGTCTGGTATGAGTAAAACTTTAAACAATATGTGTAAAATTAAACACAAACATGAGAGACCACGCCATTGAACATGAAATGGGTTTAATTCCACATAAATCGACATCCAAACATAAAGAATGGATAAATAATTAAACATCAAGAAGAGTGGTTGATTCTTCCTATGCAAATATGGAAATAAATTTAAAGGTTCGAATCAAATCAGAAAAGAAAATCCCCAACAAATGACTAGGAAGGTGCACCACCCCTGAAGTATACCTCTAGTAATATACTTTTGAGAAGCTCATATACTCCGTGACACTTCTTGGAAATGTACCGGCCAGACCCCATCAAACCTTATAGAGTATCCGAATATATCACATCTAAATGCGCAAACGAATCCGATTTAGATGAGATGTGAAATACCTATTTAATGGGAGTAACCCCACATAGCTGGAAGTGCTTTCGCGCTTTGGATTCAGTCATTTACCGACAAAGGATAACAAAACTCAGCGGAGTAATAAATCATCTTAGAATGATGATAATAAAGAAGCTGAAGTAACCAATAGATGAGAAACCAATTATCGAGGATATAAAATGATCGTATATGGAAATTAAGTCTTGTATCCTTACCACCACTCATCGAGTTCAAACTTGTACTAATTATTGGTTAACAATAATACCGGACAAGTCAAGGTAGCATTACCTCAAAGTCATATCCCACGATTATTCTTAAGTTTCGAAATAGCGACAAGTCTACTTCTTCGATGTTTAGTGCTAATTATACAATTAAATCGTTTCCATACAAGTAAATCACTTTAGAGAAATTAATTTATTTCCATAAACGAATATGTGATGCCCCACCTCTATACTCACACTAGCCAAGGACACTACGAGGTAATGTCGTCGACTAGCACGAAGAATAAGGCTGTTGAGGAGCGACCATCTGTGTAATTGCTTTGTGCGAGTACCGATATGTCAGATAATATAACTTACATTTCATTTCAAGAGGAAATCCGACATATCAAATACAAACTCAAAGCTACCACACAGTGGTTATGTGGACTTCGGAAACAAATATAGAAATAAGCATAACACAAATCAGTCACAGATATTCATATCACAAAGGCGGAAACATATATGAATATAACACATAGAAGTGTACATCAAAGTAGTGGTCAAACAAGATCCACTACATCACAAAAGAATAGATACAAGTGCTAGACAAAAGAATAATTATACATTAAGGAGTCTCTATCTCAAATGTATAATAACAAAAACTACTGATCTAAAGTAGTTAGCCAAAAGTCAGGTGACGAACCCTGATAAGAAGTCAAGCAGAAGCACCTGAAATACCTCAGTCTGACCTGAGTATTATTTAAGAAGAGAAATAATAAACGGATTAGCTATAATTATCAGATATGATAAGAGATATCACAAAAACGTATGATAACAATAATGTCATACTATGATAAGTATACATCAAATAACAACAAAAATCATACAGTATCTCAAATATTCTCAAACACCAAAAAGAATCACATTCTTTAAATTATTCACCAAAACACAAATATTGATAGAGCTTATCAATGCAAACCATGAAAATTGGTGAAACATTCTAGAAATCACACCCAGAAATCCAGAAAACACAAAGGGGGAAGGCCTATCACAAACGGGAGCATGAAAACTCACCAACACGTGTATCACAAACGGGTCGCTATCCCATGAACCGAACATCGACGTACCTAAAAAGATACGCCCACAGTCGAACATCGATGCACCTAAAAAGATACGCCCCATGCACAATCAAACATCGACGCACCTAAAAAGATACGCCGCATGTATAGTCGAACATCAACGCACCTAAAAAGATACGCCCCATGCCTAGTCGGACATCGATGCACCTAAAAAGATACACCCCATGCCTAGTCGAACATCGATGCACCTAAAAAGATACACCCCATGCACCGACTTATTGAGCCGAATGCTCCACGAACGGTCCAAAGAACATGGGTCGCTTGCCCATAAAAATGAGACGAAGCTCAACAGAACGGGGTATAGTCCCCACGCGGACAAAGAGACATCGCACATCGCTAGTCTAAATCATAAAACGATCACCATTGATCAATAAGAAGTGTCGATTACACTAAGATAGTAAATAAATGAGTTTAGCTTCATGTCCCATAACCACTGGCTTAACTTAAATATTTACGAACAAATTGTAGATTTCCACTCGAAAATTGTCACAAGATTTCAATCGAACAAGTCTAAGAATTAACCGACAAAGTAAACGCAAGCGTTTCATACCACTTGTTTTGCTAAGCCATTTAATTAGCTTTCTCATACGAATGAGGTAAAGGTTTGTATATACTAATAGATTGGAAAACGGTTTTATAAATGAGATTTGTATTAAAAATAGAGTTGGAATAATCTTTGTGAAATAGTTTGGATATTTACTACTAGTATAGAAACCTTTGTATTTTAAAAGTGACAAATCAGAAAGATGATTGTAAAAACAATCAATCACCAAAGATTCACATTCGAAGACGTGAATCAAAACCATAGAAATCGATATCAAATCCATCAAATGGATATTCCCTAAAATCCAAAGAAAGAAGTCATCAAAGTCGATAAATGATAACAACAAATCGGATCATCAAGAATCGATTAAAAAACGGAAATCAACACAAAACTGCCTAAAATAGGCAAAAAGCACATATCCCAGATTCAATCGACTGAACCAGAAGGTCAGTCATCTGATACAAGGCCAGAAACTCTCGGGTTCCTGGTTCAATCGACTGACCATCTGGTTCAGTCGACTGATACAAGGCCAGGAACATTCGGTTCCCTGTTTCAGTCGACTGAACCACAAGGTCAGTCGACTGATACAGGGCCAGAGAATTTTCTGGTCCTAGATTCAGTCGACTGACCTTCTGGTTCAGTCGACTGAACTCAGTTGCAGTATTATCAGTCTGGCCCCATGAAGGGCAAAAGTCCAACGGAATTGATCGGACGAGCAACGGAGACTAGGGATTTATGCCAAGCGACAACCCAGCCTTATAGGCTCTTCGATATACCCCAACAACATGTTCAAACATCAAAGAGAGGATTTTTAAAGATTTGACTTCAAAATACCAAAAATTGGAATATTCATCAAACTAATTCAATTCAAAAGAAAATGAACAAGGAATAGATGTTAGGAATTACTACCTAACAACTATCAAAGATATAGACATAGATGTGAGTTCAAAACTCACCTTTAAACCCAAAAACAACGAATGGGAAGCTTTTAAAACAAAGGAAAGATCAACCACTCTTCAACTTCAACTCTAGAAGCTCCAATCTAAGATTATAAGCAAATTTCTGAAATTGGAGAGAGATTGAGATGGAGAAGATGAAGAGGATGCTTACCTAAGCTTCTCTTTGATTTTGGAGCAAGAACTTGAGTTTCCAAATCAAACTAGGGTTTGGAATTTCTATTTCCCATTATTTTCCCCCATTTTCTCTTAAGCTAGAGTGTTAGGAAAATAATAGAATGTAAGAAGAGTGAGTGGAGTGTTAGAGTATTAGATGGGTTGATGGGCTGAAATCCAAACCCAAACCCAAAGCCCTAAATGAAAATATCAAAATTCTACTCAACTCCAAACATATCGATGTTTATACTCAAAAAAGTTGTAAACGCCATTTCGGACTCAATGGAAGTGATCTCGAGTCCTAATTCGACTGTTTGCAAAAAGTGACATTTCGGACTTAAATCCGACTAACGATGCTATATTTAAATAAAACATTTAAATATAATATCGTAAAATATGCGGGTTGTTACAAAATCAAACTTTTTCTTTTAAAAACTCGAATTCGTACTTAGCCTCACATTACAAGTATTAGATTTAAAACCTTTGTTAATGAGTTTACTAACTTTGAAACATCATTATAGAAAGGATTTAACAACCAAAAACATCCTTATTACATTGATTAATTAACTTTAAAACTTTGTTAACTAAGTTGATTAATCAACTTCAATAACCTTCAATTAAAAAGGGTAAATCACCTTCAAAACATCATTGATTCAATTAATTAATAATATTAATTAAATAAATTTAATGATAATTATCATTATTTAAAAGTGATTAATTAATTTAAAATTTTATTTAAGGAAAGATTAATTAAGGTTAAACAGATTTGTTAACTTCTAAAAGTCATTAATTAAAAAGATTAATTAGTTTAAAAAAATTCATTATTAAATTGATTATTTAACTTTAATCCATCATTATTAAAAGACTAACTAATCTTAAACATCATTAAATAAAATGATTAATTAAATTCAAAACATCATTAATTAAGAAATTAGTTCAATTTTAAATACATCATTAATAAGTTAATTAGTTTAACTTTAGTTTTTATTAATTAATTAATTAATTAAATTAAATAATCATTATTAAAATAATTAATTATTTTTGAAAACATCATTAACCAAGAACTTGCTTAACTTGTAAAATAATTCCAAGCACGATAATGAAACCAAATGGTTTCGATGAATGGTGATTTTCCGAAAGTGCCGACATAGCGACTATAACTATATGTGCAGTTCAAAATTCAAGCATATGACATTTGCAACACAGCCACACATCACATAACCAAGGTATGAGCATATATACATGGTGATTTACAATAATACCACATATATCAAGCATTTAATAACAGCGGAATTAGTTTAACTACTAGATTTTCATATAACTATTGATTCGCTTACTAACTTTCCAAAGCGACTAACTTTAAAGCAACAAACCAATCCAACAACCAAGCCATTATCACAACTATACAATAAGTGTTCGATGGCTATAAATAAGAGTACGAATATAGTTTAAACTTTTATGGTTCAAAGGTGGAAACTTTACTCACAAAAACACTTCTAACTTAATCGGATCACCACAACAAGTTGCTGAATTCACAAAATATCTTCACGACACCTTAACTTGAACTTTGGGCCCTTAATGGCTGAGTTTGGGTTTGGCCTAGGAAATATGCGGCTCAGCCTTGGATTTTTCAGGTGGGAATGGCTTTTGTTTTGGTAGAGGAGTGTTTGTAGATGAATATATAAAGTTTAACTTGAATTTTGGAATTGTATTCACTAGTTTTTGGCTTGGGAATTTCTCTTGAAACCCATGGAAGTATTCATGTATATGAAGAGGAGAGAAATGCAGATAAAAATGAATATGTAAAGTTGGAAAAGTGTGGAGATGAGGAGTATTTATAGGCAAAAGAAATGAAGAGGTAAATAAAATAGCTTAAACATTAAATAATATAAAGTTGTCATGTGTTCATGCTTGACATACCCCCTCCACCTCAACTAGTACACACGCACACACCTCTCTCCCTCCATTCACCATGCCTTAAGTACTTGTTTAGGTTATGGTTAGGGAACTTTATTAATTTCCTAACGTTATTTAATATGTTTTTGTGCATTTTATGTCAAGTTGTATATTTAAACTAAGCTTGATTATTAACTTTAACACATTTATTATCTTACCACATGACATATATGCATGTGTTCATGAGTGACACATAAATATGCACAACATTTTCGCCGACTTTCCGATGCCGAAAAGTCGAAATTTTGAAAAACGTTTTTCAGTCACATTTTCTATTTTTATATGAACTAATTATTTTGGTAAACAAAATTTGAAATGATTTTAATATCATTAATTAATGTTTAAAATATGTTTATTTGGTTATTAAAGTACATTATTTAAATATTTAAAAATGATTTAAATATTCAAATACAAAGCGATTAATTTAGGGGTCGTTACAATTAAAATAATTACAAACAACATCCGAACATCAACTAAATTAAACAATAATTAATTTTTAAAAATATTAATTAATTCAATTAACTTACAACATTTTATAAATTAATTAAATCATGTGGTTTTTCGAAGAATTCATCATTACAATTGTGCGACTCAAAGATGTAAATTCTATCAGCGATTAATATCGAACAATTCGAGTATTAACGTTCACATGTCACCATAGCTAGTGGTGTGACATTTTGGCTAAATTTATCACCTACACATCTTTTGGTAAAATCCAATTTAACTTATTATAAGCGATACCTTGTAATAACAATTATTTAAACCAATTCTCTTCGTCAAAACTATATCACATTAGGACTTATGGAATTTTGCTTTGATCTAAACTACAACATCGTCCGCATTTAACTTTGTAAATCCAAATACAAAATCCCTGGTTACATAATAACAATTAATATTATTAACCATACTATTCTGGCTAGACTTTGATTTTGAGTTGACTATAGTTGACCGTGATACTAACCAATATAACTAAGGAGACAAATTCTCTATTAAATAGTGTTTCACTTCCAATGCTTCAACTCAGACACAACTATAGTCGTTCAATGGATGCCATGCCACGATTTGACTATAATCAAAATGGATGTCCATATTAAAGTTTCATAGTACTCCCAAGTTGAGAGAACCGTTTAACATCGTCACTTCGAGATTGTATGTTTAACCTTAGTTATATTAACCAACAGAGAAGTCTCGAGTGAGTCATTCCATAGTTATCCAATAAATATCATTATGTAACCCCTTGGTGCCCCCAGCAGCAACGAGAAATACATTGCCATGTATATGAAGAGTGTTACATGCTCTCGTCTTAACAGATGAATCTATATCATTTCTCGAAACATCTTGACTAGAAATATTTAAAATAATATGTTATTTTCAAGGTGATAAAATTCTCATGATTACAACACTTTGTAATTACTATCACATAAAATATCATTTTAGTATTTCCATATATATAGTTTAAATTAATTACTTAATTATTAATATCATTATATAACAAGTAACACCCTTTATTTTGAACAAGATTGCACATAGAGTTAGATATATGTAACATATTACATAATTTCTCATAGGGCATACCCTTAACTTCATCACAAATAACTCTGATAGGTCTCTCATATGGTTCATTGATCACTGTGACTTCACTAGCATATTGTCTACAAGAACTCAATTATATGTTCAATCTGATCCTTAAACATCAAATTTACCCATCTCTAGTAGGTTGCTCGTGCATTCTTCAGACTTTATGGCATGACATGGTAGCAATACAGTCCATGGTCAGTAATGAAACTAGTGTATTCTTGATCTAGAATGTGCTTTGGAACCTGATTGTAGCTAGAATAAGCACCCATAAATAATAGCAATTCATGTTCAGTTGTTGAGTCCGCCAGTTGGTCGATCTTTAGTAGTGAGAAGTTGTCATTTGGGCATGCCTTATTCAAGTCTGAGTAGTCGATGCATGTCTGGCATTCTATTAGGCTTCTTAACCGACACTGATCAATACCCATTCGAGGTATAGAGCATCGTTGATGAAGCTAGTTGCCTTCAGCTTATCCACTTCTTCTTTCAATAAAGCAGATCGCTCCGGATCCAGGCCGGGTCGTTTTTGTTTCACAGGACATCGGAGGTTCACATTTAATGTATGGCAAGCTATCTTCGATGATATTCGACACAAATCAAAATGCGTCCAGTAAACACATCCAGGCTGTGCAGTTAATGCCCCGCTATTACCCCGCTATAACCTTGCTATATCTCACAGCGGATTTCTACCGCTACAATTTTTTCATATAGCCCCAAATATAGCCTTTCCGCTTTAAGCCCCGCTATTTCCGCTATATCCCGTTATTCCCGCTATATTCCACTATTTCCGCTATATCTTCTTTAAAAGAAATGAATTAAAAAATGATGTTTATACATTATGAAAATTATAAAATTAATTTATTTAATTGAATTTTTAATAAATTTTTAGAAATGAAAATACTTTAATATCTTACTAAATTCAATCATGTTATATAATAGTTTTACGTTTATTTACAGTATATTCGCACATGTTTTTATTTAAAATTATTTATGTATTAATTATAATTCAATTGAATGTTAATTTTTCATTTAATTACCATTTATATATTTGTAAAAACATTAAGTACGAGTTTTATATGCTATTTTAGAGTCATCCGCTATATCCTGATATATCCTCGCTGTATTCCCCCTATGACTTTTTGCACCTCCGCCGCATTAAATCTGTTGAGTGCTTTAACCGCACAGCATCTAGGTTTGCCAAAAGGAACCCTACCAACTCCTTCTTCATCTTCACACTAAGCTACAATCCGATCTTTAGGACCCGAGTAGAATCATCCTGACCAATCAAGGTGTTAATTATTAGCTTAGATGGAGCCGCCCTCACATCCTTTGGCTCTTTCCTTGGATCCATAGATTTGTAGAATTTACTATGATGTCTAATATTGGGCTTAGCGGTGGTTGATATGCGTCAATTGATTTGGCACAGAGAGACTTCTCTACATCCTTTCCTTTTTCACGTCGCTTTGCCTCTCTCAGCTCTGCGAAGTAACATTCACATCCCACACTTTGGTCACCTTAGATGACCCTTACCACATTCTCCGTAGGAAATCTCATTATTAAGAACCACTTGGCTAGAGCCACCCTAAATCTAGCAAGGGTTGATCAACCCAAAAAGGCAATTTATATAGAGTATGCATCCATCACAACGAAGGTCACAACCTACACTCTCTTGTGGTTACCTTCACCAAATTCCACTGGCATGTCCATACATCCAACAAGCTTTGCAGCCTCTCCGGTAAATCCCTGAATTCAGGATTTACATGGGTTTAGATCCTGGTCATCCAACATCATTTGGTCTTAAGTCTTCTTAAATAAAATGTTCACTGAGCTCCCATAATTGATGAGAATTCGCTTTACAGTAATCAGCCCAATCATGGTTGTTATCACCAGGGGGTCAAGCGTCTATGCTTCTACCCTATTAACAACACGATTTCTGAATACAGTACCAAATATCATCATCCTTAGCTGCTTTGCTGAAGCTTCTCTTCGACAGTAAAGCAGTTCTCTTGAACAATATGCTTCAGAGAACTCCCATACTTTTCAATCTCATTTCAGCTCTTCTTGACTAAATGAGGTCCACCGGTGATAATTAGCGAATCAATATGCATGATGTTGCTAACTGGTCCACCGGTGATAATTAAAATGCTCCAAAAGTCCAAGAGGTAAAGAAACTGCTAAACTCATACAGTCTTTGATATACCAGATCTTATAACACATGTTCTACCAACTAATGCACTTATGATGTGTCGTGCCTAATGACAAGTGAGTAAGTGTTATGACATCAAATATAGCCCAAGATACTGATAGCTGGCTTTTTGGTATAGGGCTAATAACTAAAAAGTTACCACGACATGGGTTGCGACCCCGCAGTCAGCCGCTAGGGCGAACAACTAGCCTACAAGGTCAAGCGATGAATGCACTAATGAATATGCCAAAATGTAGATATAGAATGCTTCCCCAAGATACTATTTAATCTAAAAGTGTTATATACTTTCCAATGGTAATTACTTAGTGTCCCCTATGTCCCATAACCATTTGGTGACACTTGAATATTTACTACAAGATAGTAAACTCCACTCCATAAAATATTCTATTAAACAACTTGAATTAATCGATAAAGCGATACAAATGTTCCATACCACTTGTACTACTAAAATGCTTAATTAGAGTTCTCATTTTATAGAAGTAATATTTTTATATATAAATTTACTTCTTTTAAGATCCTTTAAATATTGGTCTAATGACCGTAAAATTTCTATGTTTATAAAGAATGCTACTATATACATATAAAAGTCTAATATATATATATATACACACATATATATATATATAATTTTATTATCATCTTTTCGAACACTTATTATTACTAAAAACACTATAATACTCTTTCTTTGTAAAAGAACTTTTAAACATAAGATTCGTATCCATAATTCAAAACCCAAAATTTTGAAATCAATAATTTATTTTATATAAACTCTAAAAAGTATTTTTAAATTATATTTTAGTATAATAGTTTAGAGATAATTATTCATATATATATATATATTATGTATATCTATATTTCTAAATAAATTAGAGTAATAAAATTCCTTAAAAATATGAAGCTATAAAAATTCCAGAATTTGAAGAAATTTAGAAAGCAGAAGAAATAGAAGAAAACACGAGAAAATAGGAGAAACGGATATATATATATATATATATATATATATATATATATGCACATACATACATATACATATGCATATACTAAATGGCCTAGAGAGAGTCAATTGGTTGACCATTAGTGGTCGACCGATGGAAGCAACTGATCGACGGGTTAGGTCTCTTAGAGCCCGAAAACTCCAAGCATCGTCTCTGGCGATGATTGTTGCATGTCCGGCTATTGAAACTTGAAATACTGAAGCTACAAACTACTATTAATATGCATGCAATCTTTTATACTTCAATGATCCATATAAGAGATGAAACGAGAATTATAGTAAGCAATTTACAATAATTCAACAATCAGGTTATTAGTTTATCCTTAAAATCTCATCTAAACCAGTTAGCAACATCATGCAATTCAATTATCACAATTTAGCTAGACATAACTGCAACATTGAAACAAAGTTTAAAGACAGAGGTGAGAATTCCTCACCTTAGAACTTGAAATAGCTTGCCAAAAACTTAAATTAAGCTAGCTTTTACAATTTCAGAAAACCCTAGAATAACTCAACCAAGAAGAAGAAAAAATAGGAATCAAAACACTGTAATATCTGAAATTAACAAGCTTACAAGATGTAATATGGTTTGAGATTAGTAACTTGGATTAACAAGCTTATCGTTTAAAATAAACCTCATTAATATAATTTATCCTTCTGATGTCGAATCATCAAAATACCAAGTTTCAATTACTTCAAGTATTTCTTATTTTGCAATTTCAAAAAATTTGTTTACACGATCACTTTTCATTCTTTACAAAATAAATGTATTTTCTAATTAGAACTCATATATTAAATTTTAATATTCATTTAAATCACAATATTTTATACGTAGCTAATCAAAAGCATCACATATAATTCATTTTAGCATATTTGTTGTAAACAAACATACACAAATTTACATATACTGAATACTATAATGACATTGCCTTGCCATTCATTTATAAAAAATTGCTTTGTCAATTGGTTGCGATGTTTACCGTGTGATCAACATCACCTCACCAATAAACTTGACTATCATTAATGCTTGATAGCTACATTCGTCATCTAAAATAAAATCAATACTTATAAGTATTCTGATTGTTTTTATCATAATTACTTTCAAGCATTAAAATTTTAAAATACATAATAACTATTTCCATACTAGATATATTTTTCTTCTTGAAATATTTACTAAAACATTTTTCCAAATAATACACAATCCTATATCAAATTACTTTGTATTATTATTAAAACTCCATGTGATACCTTCTTTCAAAAATAAGATATATATAGCCATAATACTTTTAAAAATATTATTTACCTTCAAGGCATTTTCTCCTAAAATTATTACATATACATACATACACACACACATACATATATATCCAAAACATTCATTCCATTTTTTATATATAATATTTAACTCACTTCTAAAATTTATTTCTTCTTTAAATATTATTTATAACACCTTCATGAACATTTATAATACTTTCAAAATATAATAACTCAAAGTATTGGTCTAACTTTCTTATCCTAGTGTTTAGGAATTCCTATCGAGAACGTTGGCAAAACGCCTCGATCAAAATTCTTAAAGCACCCAATGGGAATTTTAACACAAAATATATTCCCAAAGATTTCTTTAACAAAATAGATTCTTAATTTAAATAGATTCTTGCTTTTATTAAACTACTTCAAATAAATCTTTATATTTTTATACAAATAATAATTCACTAATAACAATTTAATAACACAACTATTTATCCATACATACATCTAGCAACAATCTAATTTTAAATTCATCTTAGCATTTAATTAACCGTACATATGGATTAATATTCTATTTTATACAAAAAATCAAGCTTTCAGTATTCCTTATGGTAACTCCACCACCGAAGAGACAGCAAGGTCTTATTATTAATATACTACTCAATATAAATTTTAAATTGTTACTAAAATTTTCAAAACAACCAAGCATTCATCAACCAAAAAACATATATAAGAGCAAACTAATTATTATGCTCAACGGAAGGCAGTCCATCACCTTCTGCTGTGCAACTCTAATCATTAACGGACCAAAACACAACAATTCAATTCAAAACCATATAAGGTCTAATCTATGCTATTTGTTAATCTCACTCTTGAAAAAAGTGAGTTCCAAACTGTAGCATCATTTCTATAGTAATAACTTGTATAATAATTCAAAATTTTTACAAATACGTCCCGATGATTATTCCCAATAATTATTTATATTTTTATCCTAAATAGGAATAAATTATACCCTGCACACCCAAGGGATGGGATTCTAAGTCTGTCTAGGTCAAGGTTCATTTCTCTTACATTCTATATTGTTCTAAACCTCGCTTTGGTATCAAGATATAACGCGCTACCTCTATACCCATATTACCCAAGAATATTACAAGTAATATTGTTGAGTAATATGGAGAATAAGGATGAATAGGAGCGACCATCTGTGTTTGTTCCCATGGGCTAACACTTTCATGCTTTTACCTCTATATCTGAAGAAATATGTTGGTGTAACCAGTCTCGGCACAAAGCAATCGACACATTGGGTAATATAAACCAGAACAATATATTACATAATAAAGAACACAAAATCACAGATCACAGCAGAAATTATAATATATAAAAAAAATATTACATAGAATGAGTCTACAAAAGAGACTACTAGACTCACATGTATATACATACAAGTTCAATAGCTAGAAAAGTACAAAATATACATCATGAGTCACTATCTTTCATACAAGAGTCATTCAAAGCAAATATACAAGGACTAGAACAAAATGATACATATGATATATGTGTGTGTGTCTATATATATATATATATACAGAACTAGCCCAACATCAAGGTCATTGGATCTCTATACCTGTCAAGTTCCGGTCTGACCCGAATATTATAAAACAGATAGTCAATTTATCTCTAAATATAACTAGGTGAGATCATAATTTAAACATGTATAATACTCAGGGTATAGTAATAACTATACAATGTGCCACATCCAATAAAAAGGAATCAATACCAAATCACCATGTCATAAAGTCATCTCATGCCTATCAACAGTAATCATCTCAAATATGGTGATAAGATCACAAACTCAAAAATAAAAAATAGAAGAGACTACATGAAAGCAAGTCAAACTCCAGAAAATATAAGAGCACATAAAAGCGAGTCAAATCTATTAGACTAGCACAAAAGCGAGTCAAAACCAAAAGACTAACTTAAAAGCAAGTCCAAACCAAAAGAAGTGCATGAAAGCGAGTCAAAACCAAAATACTAGCAAGAAAGTGAGGCAAAACTATAGACTAGCATGAATGCGAGTAAAAAACAAAGGACTAGCATGAATATGGGTCAAAACTATAAGACTAGCATGAAAGCAAGCCAAAACAAATGATGAGCACAAAGCAAGTCAGGAAAAATAACTAATTATATAGATATCTTGACTATAAGGGAATTCTTAGTGCAAGCTGCTCTCTTCCAAAGGGAAATTGATACGAAAGGCTCCAGGAGTCGAAGAAGTAATGAAACTGCTAAACTCCTATAGTCGTGATATACCTGATCCTCATAATACGTAACCTACCTACTAATGCTTGCGATGTACTGTGCCTAATGACAAGTGATGCAAGTGTTATGACATCGAATATAGCCCGAGGTACTTACTATTGACTTTGTGGTATAGGGCTAATAACTGAAAAGATGCCATAACTGGGGCTGCGAGCCCGCACTCAGCCGCTAGGGCGAACAACTAGCCTATAAGATCAATCGAAGAAAGCATTAGCGAATATGGTGAATTATAGAAATAGAACGTATCCCCAAGATACTATTTAATCAAAAAGTGTTATTTACTTTCCAATGGTAATTACTCGAGTGTCCCCTAATGTCCCTTAACCACTGGGTGATACTTGAATATTTACTACGAGATAGTAAACTTCACTCTATAAAATATTCTATTAAATGAGTTGAAGAATTAATTGATAAAGTGATACAAATGTTCCATATTACTTGTACTACTAAATCGCTTAATTAGAGCTCTCATTTTATAGAAGTAATATTCTTATATAGAAATTTACTTCTTTTAAGATCCTTTAAATATTGGTCTAGCGATTGCAAAATTTCTATGTTTATAAAGGATGCTACTATATACATATAGAAGTCTAATATATATATTTATACATATATATATATAATTTTATTATCATCTTTTAGAACACTTATTATTATTATTAAAAACTCTATAATACTCTTTCTTCATAAAAGTGCTTTTAAATATAAGAGTCGTATCCATAACTCGAAACCTAAAATTTTGATATCAATAATTTATTTTATATAAACTCTGAAAGTGATTTTTAAAGGACGTATTTTAATATAATGGGTTTAAGATAATTTTTTGTACTATACATATATTATATATATATATATTTCTAAATAAATTAGAACAATAAAATTCCCTATAAATATGAAGCTATCAAAATTCAGAAATCAAGAAATCAAGAAAGCAGAAGAAACAGAAGAAAATAAGAGAAAATAAGAGGAGAAACACAGATGTATGTATGTATATGTATATGCATACGTATATGTGTGTGTGTGTCCATATATATATTAAACGGGATGGAGAAAGTCGACCGGTCGTCCGTTAGTGGTTGACCGGTGGAAGCAAATGGACGACCAATTAGGTCGCTTGGAGTCTGAAAGCACCTGGCATCGTCTCTGGTTATGATTGCTGCATTTCCGGCTATTGAAACTTGAAATACTGAAGCTATAGACTACTATTAACAAGCATACAATCCTTGGTACTTCAATGATTCATATAAGAGATGAAATGAGAATTACACTAAGAAATTTATAGTAACTCTACAAGTATATTATCGGTTTATCCTCAAAATCTCATCCAAACTAGTTAGCAACATCGTGCAAGTCAATTACCATAATCAACTAGATATAACTACAACATGCAACAAAGATTAGAGATAGTGGTGAAGATTTCCTGACCTTAAACTTGAAATAACTTGCCAAAACCTGAAATTAAGCTTGCTTTTACAATTTCAGAAAACCCTAGAATAATTCAACCAAGAAGAAGAACAAATAGGAATCAAAACACTATAATATCTGAAATTAACAAACCTACAAGATCTAATGCGGTTTAAGATTAATACCTGATTTTTCTCTGATTTTCTAGAAATTTATTTTCGATTAAAAGGAGGGATTTTGCCTTAGGGTTTAAAGAGGAGGATATAAAGTTTCTTTCTTTGTTTTATTTTATGATGTTTGAATGTACTGTAAACCGAGAATGAGAAGAAAACATCTCCTTTGTTTAATTTAATTTGGTCCTTAGGTAATGATACAAACTATTAAGAAAAGAAATCCTTTTAATTTTTATTTATTTCATTCCTTTTAATCTCTCTTCTTCCAAATACATTTTAAATCAAAGCTTTTAACTAATTTTTAAAGTGTATTTTCTAATGATTATTAGCTAATTAATTTTCCCATTTATCTTCATTTTATGATTTAAAATCTTAAACTTTAATACAACTCTTAAGTCAAATTTCTAAATCCATTTTAAATTGATTATTAACAAAATAATCATTTCTTAAACTCTTTTTGTCGATGATTAAATAATTTAACAAATAAAATCTTATATCTTTTAAAATTGATTACTTATTAATTTTCATTGCTTCTTAACTCCTCTTTAAAATAAATAAAAAGGATTTACCAAAATAAAATCTCTATTCTTCTTATAAAATAGATTTATTTATAGTTTCCAAAATATTCATTCAATATATAAATTCTCTAATTTAAATCATTATTTATTTTATTAGAGTAATTCTAAATTCAGGGTTGTTACAATAATCCTCATGTTTTGGGTAACTTAGACGTTTCTTGAAGTCTGGTTTCGCTCCTCCTGTACCTTGCTTACCTCTACTCTAATTATTATTCTTATTTTCCACATTAATAGCAACATTTTCGGTGCTCTCACCGGTCAATTTCATAGCAACATTACTCTATACCACCTCAGTCAATTGCCTTCCACCAGCCTTTACAACGGCCGTGTCTGCCTCTTCTAAGCGCATATACTAGGTCACCATTCTATATATACTAGGTCACCATTCTATATATACTAGGTCACCTTTCTATAGAACTCTTCCATGGTTAGTGGTGATTTAATATTTAGCCATTTACTAAAATTCATTTTCGGATGAATCCCTCTGATCAAAGCCATCAATATAATGTCCTCCTTGGCATTGTTTACCTCGGTCACAACCATATTAAACCTACAGAGGAATTTTTTTCTGAGACTCCTCAGGACTCTGAAAAATGTTAGACAATGACACCACATCTTTAGAACAAGCAGCATGCAACCTAAACTGCTCTACAAACCTGCTAGCTAACTGGTTAAATAAGGATATAGATCTCGAGAAAATTTAAGTGAACCACATCGTAGCTACTCCTTCCAAAAATATCAAAAAACATCTTCATCGTACGACGTCTGTTGCCCTGGCACTATCCATGTATCATTTGTATTTCAGGAGATGTTTTCTCAAATCAGTCGATCCATTGAAAGATGGGAACGTGGGTATGGTGAATCTCCTGGAATACTCCTTCCATAAAATATTCTCGATGAATGGGTTTCCTACTAGGAGAAGAACCCTAGTTATCATTACTTCTATGCTAGTTTTCATTTACCAGCTTTCTCACCATATCAGCTAAAAATTCCGGTTCTACCGAATCATCTGGACAGTGATCATCATGGCCTTCCCTGAATGTTAGCTTTGCAAATGGTCTCTGTTAGCTCTATGATGTCTGGGTTCTCCTTTCATTGGAAGAATCGTTCGCCTAGTCGGTCCGTTTCTACAATCTTTACGTGATAGGTCAACAGCAGCCGTTTAAACTCCACCACCTTAGCCATCATCAGAATCAACATCCCAAGTTGTAATGGTAGTTCGATGCCGAGTTGTGACCTACCAACATAAGTCTTTCCAATTCTAAACTTTGATGTCCCAGCCTCCTTCATCTTCAATTTCCATTTTCCATCTCTGTGGTTTTTTCGATGAGGAGGAAATATCTTCTTCTGAATCGGAAGGTGATTATTCCTTTATGTTCCTCCTAAAGATTTGGGATAGCGGGGTCATCAACTCCATAATTTCTTGTTAGAACCTACACTCTATGGTTTCAATGACAACAACTATACTATCACATATATTATATATCTTCTTAATTTATAGGTATACACTACAAGAGATTGCTATGCTCAAAGATATCGAGACTCGAAGACAAACAAAGATTTATGGACCATACTTAGGTCATACTAATGTGTGAATAATCTTAGATAAACAATGTAAGATCTCCTTAAGTACACATACACACACAAATTCAAATATACAAATATCTGCATCAAAACAAATTTCATTTCTGGAATTGCCAGCAATGGACATCTATGGAAAACCAACAGATGGCTGTGACAAGGCTCAGGATTTTATTCCTGAAGCCACAGACGTCTTTGGAAAACCAACAGATGTTTGTCACATGGCTCGGGATTATTATTCCCAAAGCCACAGACGTCTGTCTTTTTCGAACAAATGTCTGTTATCTGGGTAATTGCAATATTACTAATGGGTGTCCCTGTTCATATTGAAAGAACTCCTCTCTTCCTCAAAAGTTGCAGCCATTAGATCAAAGAAATTTTATCTAGCAGTAACTACTCTCTGTAATTCTATAATTACATCAAAGATTAAGATTACAAAAACCAACTATTCTCTTGATTTCTACTACTTTCTGTAATGACCCGCAAATCCATAGAATTCAAGTTGACAATAAACCACACATGTCAAATCCAAATTGAACGGAGAAATACATAGTTATGGGAAAGAAAGAAGAAAGAAGAAAGAAGAAGAAAAGAGAAGAAGAGGAGAAAAAGGAACTGGAAACAACACAGAGTCTCACAATCGCAGCGGAACAATATATAATATAATATAAGTCATCTTTACTAAAGTGAAACTATTATATACATACATCAAATCGGAGTACACAAATAACCAGTCACAATCATCAGCCTGGACTGTTATAACAAACTGTCCTCACAAATGCCAATAATTTCAACAACAATGCAACAAAAAAATAAACATATACGTGAATACGGTTTGAAGACCTCCAGCTCATCTTCGAAAGCCCCAAAGTATCCAAAAGCAACCTGTAAATATGATCGATCTGACCTGATAATGATAATAGAATAATACCTGAGTCAGTCTGGAAAACCAGAATGAGAAAACACACCCAACTGGATTTTAAAGTTATAGAAAACCTTTGGAAATCAAAAGTATCTTGCAAGACCACGCCGCACATAAATACGGATTTACATTATGACAACCAAAACATTTTTGTAGAAAATCCTCTAATATTATGATAATGTCTAGAATACAAATACTTATTAATCATAGCCGAAATTGTTACATTATTAAATTCTAGCATACCAGATTCTACATCTAAAACCGTAAAGGTTCACGTTGGAGAATGGATTCCATACTATGACAAGGTATGAGACTACTTTCCGAAGGTACATCTCTAGATAAAATATACCGAGGTCTGACAAGAACATCCTGTACCCCTACCATAAAAGACTGGCCTACCACTTTATTAGTAGTACCGAATATGATCACCCCTTTCAATAATGGGCCCCGAAGCATACATGGGTAGATAGTAATCAATCTAGATTTGGAATGACCATACCCTGATGGGAGCGACCCACTTGGCCCTGCTCCATGCATGATGTTTGTCATTTCCCGGTTGATGAGGCTCGGGGCTATGTTTTACCTTTATATAGCACTTCCCACTTGGAATGCTAACACCGCCCTCCAGGAAAACAATGCAATACCAGCATTCATCCATACAAGTTCATTCTGGGACTGAATGAAACGCTTGAGAGATTCATCTTCAAATCCATCATCTTCAAGATGTCTTCACTTCGAAACGCTTTAGTTGGATCGAAGTGGTTTTCGAATAACATATCTGATGTCGGTCTCTCCGAAACAACATTCGATAACTCTCGGCAAACTCAACCCCGGTTCCTTAGGAAATAAACAGTCAAGATAAGAGCAGAGGTCACCTCCTAACCGTTAGTGGATGGATTTCCTTATCATCGTCCTAAGAGAAATAAACGAGATTTATACGCTCAGTACAACATCATTGGAGATGATTGTGCCATATAACTCACGTATTTCTCTTAGATATTTCCAAATTTACGTTTTGGGTCCAAATTCGATAGTCGGTTATTTAACTATCGAATAACAAACATTCAAATCAGGGATTTATTTCAAACAAGAAAAACCAACATTGGTTAAGCACATAAGTAACCACTAGCCTCTTTTAATAAATCGTTTCATTAACTAAAATCACTTTGTAAATTACTTGTATAAAAATATCTATACAAAGACATACACACAAATCCCTATATTTCAATACTTGGAAAAATATCCATATACTTATCTCAACGGTTTAAGTATATTCACCAAAAATTGAGGAAGATTTCCTTTTTATACAATTCTGACCCATTTATAAATTCCGTTATAATTTTTTAAAACCATTTATTATAAATCTCTAGAACCATTTATAAAACTCTCTTATACATTCCTAAAATCATTTATGACCCCTTTTTTAAATCCATAAAACCATTTATAAAACTTCTTTGCCTTGTGAATAATCTTCCTTTAAGCCTTTAAACCATTTTATTAAACTTCCATTATAAAACCCAAAGTTCGTTTATGTAAACTCTATTTATAAGCCTTACAAAATATTATAAATAAATAGAAAACATTTACTTCAAAACACCTATATATAAAAATTAATTAACTATAAACATTAAAAATAAATAATAATTATTAACCTAAAATTTTCTTAAAATTAATATTTAATAATTTCAAAACATTGTTAAATAAACAATAAGAATTAATATTTACCATTATTATAAATAGTAATAATTTATTTCCAAAACTTTATTGATAGATAATCAAAATTAATTTCAACCCATATTAATATTTAAATAATTAACTTTCCAAAATATTAAAATTTTGATAACAATTTTAAAACAATAGTAATATAAATCAACAACTTTTAAACCTAAATATATTTTCTTGATAAAATCCATACTTAAATTTCCACATAATCATTTCCATATTTTAAAACAATACTTAATAATATGTTTCTATTTATAAAACTTCCTTTTTTGTAAAATCCCTTTATTTATAAAACCCCATTTATAACTCTGTCCCTTCATAAATCTCACTTATTCATAAGATCCCATTTTAAACATTAATTACAACATGTTTTTAACATTGTTTCCATATTTATAAATTTCTTTTATAAATTCTTTTATATTTATGAAATATTGTTTAACATCTCCAAATTTATCCAAACTTTCAATTTCCAAAATATAATCAACTATTTCTCTGAAACAACATTCCACCTATTATAATAAATCCACAATTTGATTTATTTTCCCAATCTATCCAATGATAATGGTTCCTTTTTATTTATAAACATCGTTTATAAATCTACCCTTTTATTTATAAAACACGATTTTTCAATCTTCGCTTTGTTTGCAAAATGTCACATTTATAATTTATCACATTTATAATTTTCCACATTTATAATATAATCTTAATACATGTGCGTGTGTATATATATATATCAATTTCTTTACATAAAATGGTTAATAAATGTTTATACCAAAATATTTCTATTTTCTTTTAAAACCATGTTCATTTATTATAAAAGATGGACTTATTTTTAAGATTTTAAAAGTATTTATTATATAGTTCACAAATCTCTATTTAAAATATTTCATAAAACTATAAATTTACAATATCTAAAAATCATACTTTTTATCTTATTTTAAAATAAATTCCTTCTCTTAGTAATTCAAGAATTACTATTAAAATATATATATATATTAGAAATCACTAAAAATCCTTTTTAAAAACTAAATCATCATTTTATTATATTTTAAAATACTAAAAACATGGCCCAGTGCTACGATAGCACTAAATAGGGAAAAACCATCTATGTCATCAAATATGGCATCAAACCCACCATATTTCAAAATCTATGATAAATAAAATCAACAGTGTGAGGAATCCTGTTGGATCCCTCCAACCTGTCCCCTGCATCACATACCGTATATAATCATAAAATATAAATCAACCGCTTCGAGGCGGGATCGTATACAAAGGGTCATCCACTCTTACACGAGGACATAATTGGGTCTCATCCGCTCCAAGGGCGGGACTATATCCAAACAACCTAATAAAATAGTAAATCATCCAAACCATCATTTAACAATTCACTATTATTATATGATATTACTGGTTAACCAAAAAGGTGAGTTTAACTCACCATTATTCCAGTTGTCGCCAAAATGCTCCGGTTTGAATTAAAATTGAACAAGCATTCAATTCTAACCCAAATTTGTACTAGCTCCAAATCCATCCAATCCAACTCTATAGCGTAGATTTCATTGATACGAGTTCAACGCGACGAACTGCGTTCGATTTGGACCCTATACGAGAAAGTTACACAATTTATAAGATTTGAAAATATAAATATGATTTATTTGATAATTACAAGTATTAAAAACTAATTATCCTTTTAACTATTCCTCTATCTTCCCCAAAAACCCACTCCCGTGCCTGAAACCGAAATGCATGCTCCTCCATCTATGCACGCCGACCATGCCACGGAGCCTCGATCAACGGTTCTCTAATCTAATCAGGCCGTTGAAACACTCTTCTCTTCCTCTACCCTACCCACACCATCACGCTCTACCCGCACGCACGAGGAAAATCACGACCTGAAGGCTTTTGGGCGCTGTCCTAGATGACATGAGCCCCCCATTCTCCATCGCGAGCCACCAAACTTCACCTCCTAGTGCCAATCACTATGCTAAACCTAAATCCTACCACTATATCACCAATCGAAGCCTTAACTTCAACAAAACGCAAACCCTAGTCTTAATACCCAATTTAACCCACTGACGAATGCCTAAAATGGCAGCCGCACTTGCTAATAACCTGCCCGCATGAAAATCTATACTTATGCAATTCAAAGAAACAAGAGTTGGAATTTCCCATTGAGAAACGAATTTAGTTTTAATCTTTAAAGTTCAAAAAGCTCTCATTCTTCTTTTACATGTAATGGTTTTAAATGGAGAAGGGGTAGGAGCCTGTACACAAACGCATGGGCATGGCATGGCAGTGGTATGGTGTAAACAGTAGGGTATGAACCTAAATAATAAGGTATACATCTTTTTTCTTCCAAAATATCCGACATAACACGTCCAAAAATATCGAACTCCAATCAAGACGTGCCTCTTGGCGTTCTAAATGTAATACCCTATTTCGAACACAATGGGACTATTCTCGAGGACTGTAACAAACCGAAATTTAACCCGTAATAATTAATTCATTAATTAATTAGATAATAAAATAACTTTGTGAAATTATCAGAATTGAGCCACGGGAGTTACACCATTGTGTCCGTGATAATTTTTTGGTCAATTTCCATATATAGAACGTCAGAATCCGAGTTAATATGAGCAAAGAACGAAATAATCAAAGAAACGAAAAATATTGACCAAGAGTGCTCACTTCATCCTAGTTAAGAGTAAGCGTACGACTTCATATTTGGCATCCTTGTATATTCGAGAGATAGTCTGTCTACATGGAGTTCCTTCTAGCATTGTTAGTGATAGAGATCCCAATTTCACTAGTGAGTTATGGAGAAGCTTATAGGAGGCACTAGGGACGCAACTTAGGTTGAGTACGGCCTATCACCCCCAAACAGTTGGCCAAACGGAGAGGGTAAATAGGGTGCTTGAGGATTTGCTGCGGATGTGAATTTTGGACTTTGGAGGAACTTGGGAGGAGCATCTTCCGTTGGTTGAGTTTGCGTACAATAATAGTTGCCAAATAAGTATAGGAATGACACCATTTGAGGCTTTATATGGGAGACCTTGCAAGTCCCCATCATGTTGGGTAGAGTCTACGAAGAAGTTATTACTTGGACCTGATATGGTTAGGGAGACCTCTGAGAGAGTGGATTTGATTCGGCGAAGGATGAAGACGGCTCAATCCAGATAGAAGTCGTATGCGGACAAGCGGAGGAGAGACTTATAGTTTGAGGTTGGAGACTTAGTTTTTATCAAAGTATCTCCGCTTAGGAAGGTGGTAAGATTCGAATCAAATGAAAAGTTAGCCCCTAGATTTGTTGGACCATTTCCTATCACAGAGAGAGTTAGGAAGATGGCTTACCGAGTAAGGCTACCTGATAGGCTCGCAGGAGTGCATGACGTTTTCCATGTTTCGCACTTGCGAAAGTGCTTACATGACTCGGCAGAGGTTGTAGAGCCTAGTCAGTTGGAGGAGGTGGAGGTAGAAAGGGAAGCTTCTGTTAGGCGTATCCCCACGAAGATTGTTGGAAGAGACATCAAGCGACTAAGGAATAAGGAGGTTCCATTGGTGAAGGTGCAATGGGGAGATGATGTTGCAGACGCAACTGGGGAAGCAGAAGAGAAGATTCGTACTTCCTATCCTCATCTTTTTGATAGTAAGTTTTAGAATTCTTTTTTCCATCTTTAGATTTGAATAGGTTCTTTCCTTTATTATCCTTTGGGAGGGTAGAACTTAGGATTTAACCTATGTATGATAGGATTTGATGTAAACATGTTAATAGAACATGTTATGAATGATGTATGCTAGTGGTTGCAAGTGTTTGCTAGTGGATGCTAATGGATGCATATAGGTACACTAGGCACTATTATTCTTTAGGGATCAGCCTAACTAGGACACTAGAGCATATGCATATGGATGTGTACATATTTTTATTTTATTTCCATGGTTGCTATAAATGGATGTTTATCACATGATTGTTGCACTTGGATGATGTTTGTAGCACGCATGTAGAATTATCGGGATCATTAGGAAATTTTTGCATTCATTTGGATACATGTCACGGACATGTTTGCATAAAAAGGAGGTCGACTGAATCAGTGGATCGCCTAATCTTTTGCATTAGTTAAGAACATTTACACTACACTAATTGCATAAGTATCATAAATTGCTTTAGAATTTTTTTTAAGGAAATGGATGAATGGTTGATGATTGAGTAGTCGGTTGTAGAATTGGATGAAAACATTTAGTACATTCTTTTATCCTTAGAGATTTCGGGGACGAAATCCCTTGAGGGGTGAATGTAACAACTCGAAATTTAACCCGTAATAATTAATTTGTTAATTAATTAGATAATAAAATAAATTTGTGAAATTATCAGAATTGAGCCACGAGAGTTGCACCATTGTGTCCGTGGTAATTTTCTGGTCAATTTCCATATATAGAACGTCAGAATCCAAGTTAATATGAGCAAAGAACGAAATAATCAAAGAAACGAAATATATATATATACAGGTCGACCGGTCAGTCGACCTGGGCTAGGGGGCGGTCGACCGCCCGGTCAACCCGCCTTGGCTTTTGGCAAGCGAACGAACGTTCGTTCGAACATTCCAGAGCCTAATGGTGACGTGTTTTGCATTCTTCTGACCAATCCGGTCCATCTATTTTCGCAACCGATGGCTCCTATTCAGCCTATGATGTGGATGCATTGTATTCAATCTCCAAATCGAACGATCCGAGATCCACTTCTACTCCTATAAATAGACCCCTAGACTGAACACGTTTTCTCATTCTAGGTTTTCTCTAATTGGGTTCACCTTTCTAGGAAGGACCCTAAACGGAATAATTTTTCAAAAGGAGAAAATCATTATAAATTAAATTATTTTACAACTCCAAGTGGATCCGGGAAGACCAAAGGAAGAACTTAGGACCGGAGGTGACTGATTGTAATTATTTTAAGATTTCTTTAAGTAATTTAAAATAATAGGGTTTCCAATAGTTGTAGTTTTACTACGATTTTTGGAATATCCTTTTCAGTAGTTTATTTACAATTTTTAGAATTATTTTCAATCTATTTCCTTTCACCTATTCTTTTTAGTAATTTTAGTTTATTTCTGTAAATTATAGTTTTTCCGTTTATTTATAGTTTATTTACAGTATTTTAGTTTATTTACTGTTATTTATATGTTATTTACATCTTCTTTCTACGCTTTGGATTTTCTTCTATCCTCAGTTTTCTTTTATTCCTCCTTCTTCTTCGCGTATGGATTAGAATAGGATTAACGCGAATACGGATTAAATTGTAAGAAAATAGAAATAATGGAATATAAGATGTAAATTTCAAAGACTGTAATATAAATGGAGTTGGACTGAAATTACGCCTATTTATGACGTTAATTGGACTGAATTAAAAAGATTGGCCTAGTTATAACTTAGAACTATAACTAAAAAGAGTAAAAGATGAAAGAAGCTTATTTTCACACTTATACCTTGGGTTAAGTAATAAGCATGATTATACCAAAGGTTATAATAAGAAATAGAACAGAATGAAGCTTATTTTAAGACTTAGGATAAATTAATAAGCAAAGATAGTAGGGATAAATTGTAACGGCTTATTTAAAATAATTTATCTAAGTTAATAAGCAAAGATGAAAGTAGGAACTGTACCAAATAACATTCCCTATTAGACAAAATGGTGAGCCTAGGGCATGCTTATGCTAAGAATGGTAGTAATTGGTCAAATAAAAGCCCAAATCACGGGGGATTTGGATAAGGGGCGCAACTAGATATTGTTTGGATGACGGGCCAGTACCACCAGCATTTCTCTTATAGATTCTATGGACACACGATGATATCACGTTAGCCTGAAGTGGGATGAGGGGCACACTTATGATGGAGTTTGAGGTAATAAGAAGACCCAATAGGTGGAGCAAAAGGTAGCATGGGTATGGTGGCAGTTACGCGTGCGACTTCCATTCGGGTGCTCAATAATAGCTATGAGTTCCAAGCGCTTAGTATGAGTGTCTTCCATAGACACCATTGCCTTCTGTGTAGGGAGCTATATATGTCGTCCGGATCCACAGTGGTTGCTCTGTGCATCTTTCATAGATATTATTGGCTGCTGTGTAGGGAGTTATATAGCGTTTGGTCCATAGTAAGGTCTATGGAGTAGCAGGCTGATCAAAAAGGGTAGAATTAGGGTTACATCCTAGTTACAGGATTAGGAATTCAGCCTAATCATAGAAGAAATCAAGGACAAGTGCAAGCAATCAAAGTTAACCTATCTTATAAATTGTGCAATATTTAATCGTACTTATTTTCAGTTTACCTCTTTCCTATTTCCTTTTATTATCCTTATTTATGCTAGAACTGTTGTAGAGTCTATTACTTTTATCTTGCTTAAAGACTCTAGTAATTACTATCATTCACTAGACTTTTAGTCTGACCCACTCCTCTATTTTCCCCTTTCCCCCATAGACAATCAAGAGAGAAGTCAGTAGATTGCTGTTGCTTGGCGGTTTCTTGGAGGAGTTCTCTACTATGTATTTCTTTTATTTTTAGCTTTTGTTCTTTCTATGTACTGGCTTATTATGAGGGATATTATGTACTCTGATTTTTGAGACTATGAGTTTTTGTTTCATGAGACATACTGGATTTTTAGACATGTATGTGGTATCTGGTATTTGACTTATTTACGAAGCAATTATGAAGCTCTGTTTTAATTAAGTTATTATTTTAAGTTTCCGCTGTTTTTATCTATATTTGTCTTGTGAATCTTAGTCTATGTTAGCTTTAGTTATATCTACAATGCACCACGCCTTTTAATGTGTCCTTTTGGGTATATTAAGGGGTGTGGGGGTGTTTCACTTGGTATCAGAGCCTAAGGTTATAGGATTCCAAAAAAATTATTTTTAAAGGTAAAGTTTTTTTCAAAATAACTTGTTTTAAAAGTATTTTTCAGAAAAGAACTTCTAGAAATTATTTTTATGTATAAAAGAATTTTTATAAAAATCCTCTCATAAGTCTAGTTCAATCTCCCTTTGACTCTTTCCTAAACTATCCTTTTCTTTTCGTAGAATGGCTAATGTCCCGAACCTTCTCGAGGGCATTCCAGTCCCAGCCTGGTTTCGTAGGTACTTACAAGCCACGACTCCAGAGGTGCACGGGTCTGTGCCCAATCCTGCACCAGCGGGTGGGAATCCCATCAACCCACCTGTCACCATCAATTTCTCTAAGCTTTGTAAAGATTATGCGAGGTTGGGCGGGAAGACTTTTTGTGGTAAAGAGACATATATGGAGGCGAGAGCATGGCTTAGGGACACGGAGAGGATTTTTGGTCTTTTGGGATTGGATGGTCAGCAGCGAGTTCAGCTAGCCGCTTGGCAGCTGAAGGAGGAGGCATCTTATTGGTGGGAGGTGATCGAGTTGGAGGGAAGGAATAATACTTGGGATGGATTTCGGGAGTGATTCTATAGGAAGTTTCTGTCTCAGGCAGAAGAGGGTGTTCAGCTAGAGAGGTTTATCAATTTGAAGCAAGGGAGTTTGTTTGTCAAGGAATACATCAATCAATTCAATGAGCTGTTGCGGTTTGGTATGGATTTGGTGAACACACCGCACAAGAAAGCTATGAAGTTTGCGAAGGGATTGAATCAACCCCTTCAGGGACTATTACTGACTCATGTACCGATGGGAGCTACTTATGAGTCTTTGGTCGAGATGGCGCTTTTGACGGATACAGTCAAGGAAGGAGAGTCTAAAGAGGAGGTTAAGTCAGAAGGTTCAAAGAAGAAGTGGTAGGAAAATAATAAGAAGAAGAAGAAAGGTGATGGTCCTCAGAAGCATATTAAGAAAGGAATAAAGTGCCATAGTTGTGGGAAGGTTGGACATATGGCCGAGGATTGCAGGAAGGAGAAGTTGAAGGGTAAGTGCTATACTTGCGGGCAGCCCGGTCATATGAGTAGGAGTTGTCCCCAGGGTGCGAGTGCACCAGTTGCGCAGATTCAAGTGTTTAGACACAGCACCTTCCAGTAGCATTCCAGGTAGAGGTAGGAAAGTCACAGTTGAAGGTTTGATTTCTATATCTGATTATCCCATTCAGACCTTATTTGATTCTGAAGCATCACACTCTTTTATATCTAGCTCTCTAGTAGATTTTTTGCACTTGGACATATCATTAGTAGTAGCCCCATTATTGTTTCAAACCCTATAGGAGGATCGGCACACTTATCTATGGTTTGTAGGGGTTTGAAAATCTTTATATTAGGCATAGAATTTGACTGCGATGCCTATGTTTTGGGATTTTCGGGGTATGGGATGATCTTAGGGATGGATTGGCTATCCATATATAGAGCTATCTTAGACTGCGAAAGGAGAGTCGTTAGACTTGAGACTTACAGTGGTAGGATTCTAGAGGTATCTTACGACTCGTAAGGGTCAGTCATGTTGAGTTTTCTCTATTCCCTCGATTCATCGTCATCAGAGTTACATTCGGTTCCTATCGTCAGAGATTTTGCAGACGTCTTTAAGGAGGTTAGGGGACTACCCACTAAGAGAGAGATTGACTTTGGGATTTATTTGATCGAGAATGCTAAACCAGTAGCATTACCTGTGAGGCACATGGCACCTAGGGAGAGGAAAGAATTGAGCAAGCAGCTTCGTGAGCTTTTGGAGAAGGGATTCATAAGAAGGAGCATATCGAAGTGGGGAGCGCTAGTCGTCTTTGCCACTAAGGCGGATGGTTCTCTCCGACTTTGCGTAGATTATAGAGAATTAAATAAGCTCACCAAGAAGAACCGATATCCACTCCGTAGGATTGATGATCTTTTTGACCAGTTGGTAGGTTCTTCGGTTTTCTCTCAGCTTGATTTAGCCACGGGATTCCATCAGCTTAGAGTCGCTGATGACAGCATAGACTACCTTTAGGACACCGGACGGATTCTTCGAGTGGTTGGTTATGCCTTTTGGGCTAACCAATGCTCCAGCCTCTTTCGTTGATTTAATGAGCCGCGTCTTTAAGGATGTCATAAATAAGTTTGTGGTGGTATTCATGGATGATATCTTAGTAATTTCCAAGAATATAGAGGCATGCTGTTCATTTGGAAGAAGTTCTTTGCACACTTCGTAGTCATCATTTGAGAGCTAAGTTTTCGATGTGTCATTTTGGAGAGAGGAAGTTCGTTTCTTGGGGCACGTAGTCTCAAAGGGAGGTTTTGTTGTTGACCCCGCCAAGGTTATTGCAGTGCAAGATTGGAAGGCCCCCAAGAACGTTACCGAGGTTAGGTGCTTCCTAGGATTGGCTGGTTACTATAGGAAGTTCATTAGAGACTTTGCCAAGATTTCAACACCACTCACGTGCCTTACTAAAAAGAATAAAGCTTTCGTGTGGGACGTGGATTGTGAGGATTCCTTCACAAAGCTTAAGAGAGCCCTTACTAGTGCACCCGTGTTAGTTTTACCCAACGGAGCTAAGCCTTTCACTGTATACACTGATGTATGTGAAACGGGTCTAGGAGCGGTGTTGATGCAAGAAGGGAGGGTAGTGTGTTATGGTAGTAGGCAGTTGAGGACGCATGAGAAGAACTACCCTACCCACGATTTGGAGTTGGCTGCCATAGTTTTTGCACTTAAGGCTTGGAGACACTATTTGCTAGGAGAGAGGTTTGGGCTTTTTAACGATGTAACGACCCGTATTTTTTACGGATTGAATGATTGAAACCGGTGTTATTTGGACGATAGTGTTGTAGCTTGAATCGAGTAGAAGATAAGTCATCACGAAGTCCAGGCGAAAATTTTGACTAAGTCTTAGGTCATAGACGACCTAAGGAGTTAGGTCGCAGCATTTGTGGCGACCTAAGAAGACTGACCGAGTTAAGAAGAGTAGGCGACCTAAGGATTGGAGCGACCTATAGGAGTTGGCGAGTTAAGGAATGAAGCGACTTAAGGATAGGCAGACTTAAGTAAGTTACCGACCTAGGGGAGTTAACGACCTAGTAGTTAGCAAGTTAGAGTAGTTAGGTCGTAAATCTATTAGGTCGTAAGTCGCGACTATTGTTAAGTCGCTAGGTCGCATGTGTGTTAAGTTGGCCATAGTTAAGTCGTAAGTCGTTGAAGCCCTGTATGGAGCTAGGTCGTAAATCTGTTAGGTCGTAATTCGCGCGTATGCGTTAAGTCGCGCAGGTGTTAAGTCGTGAGTCGTAAGACGTTAGGTCGGCAACAGGTAAGTCGCGCGCGCATGTTAAGTCGTAGGTCGGAGAGGCTTAAGTCGCAACCCTGTTAAGTCGCGTGGGTTTTAGGTCGGCTACCCTGTTAGGTCGCGCATATAAGTTAAGTCGTGAGTTGCGCGTGTGTTAGGTCGGGGATAGTTAGGTCGGCAACGACTTAAGGGGGCGGACGAGTTAAGGTGAAATCAGCCTATAAATAGGAGGGTTTTTCTCACTTTTTGGGATCCGGATTTCGAAGCGACGAAGTGCTGCTATTTTGAGAGCTCGACTTCTACACTTCTTCACTTCTTTTCTCCACTCTAATCTAGTGATTCCTTTCATTCAAATCGAAGATCGAAGAGCTTAGATTGAGGATCTACATCCATCGAAGAGAGATTTCATCGTTTGAAGCGGATTCGTGATAGATCCAGTTAGATCCTTCGCTGTCCAGATCTAAAGTGTGTTGTTTTTGAAGTGTCTGGGTGATTTGGTGAGTGGTGATTATCTCTCACACGGATCCAAAGGAGTATATCGGATCGTTGGCTTGATTTGGTGTTAAAGTAGAGATTTCCATGCATTTTCCTAATCATATGTGTAGATCCATATAGATCCATTGCTCATGATGATTTGACATCCATTTTACTACATGTTAACCTATGCAAGTTCATTCATCAAGATTATAGAGACATTGCTCATGTTTTCATGCTTGTTAGACTTTCGACTCTTTAATTACGAAATTGCCATTGTTGTTATAATTGTCTATTTAGATCATATTTGAATGCTTGATTTACTTGGATTAATGTTTGACTTGATTGATTGCTATGAATTAGATGATTGATGATTTGATCTAGACCGAAGATAATTCAAAAGCTAAGAGAAAGGCTCTTGAATTGGGAAAGCTGCTCGTGGCATATGTAGCGGATGATGAAGCTCTTATGCATAGATTTGATGATGATGTGGAGATGAGGCTTTGCGAGGATGTGATGAAGCGAAGCATGATATGAGATAGTCTTGGTCTAATCCAGACGGGATCATTCCAAGCAGATTGATAACTTGGTGAAATGTTCGAGTTGAGGATAATGGTTTGCTCGAGATGCGCTTGAGCTAGTATGGAAATAGTCGTCGAGGAGGATGACTAGAAGGCTGAGATCTCATCGTTGTTGAAGGTTCTAGCATGCTCAAAGCAAGAGTACGTTGGGCAGATTCGATAGTCCCTGAAGGCTACTGATTGGTAGTCAAGTACTCTGGGCAGATTCGATAGTCCTAGGCACGGGTCACGACGACGTGCGGGAGTAATGTCTAGAACCGGGGTTTCCATTAGCCCTTGACGGACGGCGGAAAGAATGTGCCGGTCATTCAATTAACGATGATATCGAAGCAATGATAGCAGTGATAGCCAGAGTCATGGATGTTTGGTTGTATCGTCATTCGGTCTCAAGAGCGGTATTTTTTGGGTGCTTATCTGATCTTGGTTTAGGCCTTGGGGATTTGTACTTGGAAAACATCGCCCTTGACTCGAGAGATAATTGTTTTACTTTAAATTGTATGTTCTGCTATGTTTGCTTCTGCTTAGTGTGTGTCTGGGGGCTATCATTGTAGAAAGAGGTGGAGTGGGAGGGTTGTATTCCAATTCCTTTTCCTTTATGCTCTTTTGGTATGTTGTTAGTTAATTTACTGCTCACTAAGACTGTTGTCTGACTCAAGGCTTTATGTTTATCTCTTATTGCCTTGGGCTGTTCGTCCATTTTGGGACGGGCATACTAGGTAGTAGGTGACAGGTGTTGTTCTTGCTTTCCACGATGCTAATGTCGAAGACGAGCTGGAGGCTTGCATATTATCTTCTTATTATATGTACTGGATGTTCCGCTGCTTTGTATAATTCTCTGAGTGATATGTAGTGAGGCTTGATGTATTGACTATTCAGATGTTTGTATTCAATTATTATGAAGTTTTATATGATGATATTCTATTCTGTAAAGCTTCACTATATATATATTCTATTGTATTTTGTCCATGCGCTGTGAGTAATACGATAGATTCTGCTGTATTAATTTACCCTGACAATCGTCCATGGTCGCCTGGCACACTTTGCAGCGCACTTTCTCTAGGTTCAGTGCATGGGTCATGGGCGGTCGTCACATTTGGTATCAGAGCATTGGTTAATCGATTTTACCCAACGCTTGCTGATACAACTACGTATGAGAGACGTAATTGTATTTTGATGGATGATTACTATATATAATATAGTAGCTTAGTAGAGTTTGAGTCCTTTTATGCAGTTGTTTCTCATGATGTGCTGACCGTTCCTTTTTATAGATATTAAGGATGAGTCGAAGAGGGAGACCAGCTGCAAGGGAAGGCCGTGCTGCTGAGGGGACTGCTGATTATGCTGCTATGTTCGAAGCTATGATGACTTCGATCATGAGAAGGATGCTAGCTCTGGGGCCATCGGTGGATGTTGGAGTTCAAGTTCAAACTCCAAAGCCGGTGGATTTTGCTAAGCTGTGTAAGGACTATATTGCTCTTGGAGGAAAGGTTTTCTTGGGAACAGAATCAACCATTGAAGTCCAGAGGTGGATAGATGCTTGTAGAAGGATCTTTGGTGACTTGGGAATTGAGGATGCAACTAAGAGGAAGTTAGCATCAAGGCAGCTTCAAGGAAGAGCTTCTGATTGGTGGAATTCTATCACTATTGATACTCCGGATGAAGAGATTACTTGGGTGCAATTCTAAGCCAGATTTGAAGCTAAGTTCATTTCTACAGCTCAGAAGTCTGTTCTGTTCAAGAAGTTTATGGAGCTCAAGCAAGGAGGAAGACCAGTTCTTGAGTATGTTTCTGAGTTTGAAGCTTTGTCCAAGTATGCCCGGTCGTATATTGAATCTTCGTATCAGAAGAATGAGAAGTTTGTGACAGGCTTGGACAGTTATCTTGGGAGGCAATTGGTGGATCATTTGGACGATTCATTTGAGAAGCTCGTGGAGAAAGCTCTCAGGCATGAGAATCTGTTTCCTAAAGAAGGATCTGTTGTTGTTGTAACCAGAGAAGAGTCTAAACCCCAGCAGGGGGGAAACAAGAAGAGGAAGCAGCAATAGCAGAAGGGTAAGGATGGCCAGAAGAAGCCGAAAGGCGAGGTGACTTGCTACAATTGTCAGCAGAAGGGCCATTTCTCTAGGGATTGTAAGAATCCGAAGGTACCGATGAGGTGTCACAACTGTGACAAGCCGGGGCATATCAGGAAGAATTGTCCAGAACCGAGGAAGGACAAGCAGATTGTGCAAGCTTATGCTTTGGGAGCTGTTCCATCGTCTTTGAAAGCTCCCACCGCTGAAGAGAAGGGAAAGAGTGTAGTGGTTCAAGGTACTCTTTCCATATGTGGTGTTCCAGTTAGAGTGTTATTTGATACTGGGGCGTCGCATTCGTTTGTTTGTAACGAACTTGTAGGCCGGTTGGGTTTAGAACCGGATATCGTTGGTAGGCCATTGGTTGTGACTAATCCAGTTGGGGGTTCGTCTTGTTTGTGTATGCTATGCCATGGTCTGATTGTATCGAGTCATGATTGCTCTTTGGTTTGTGATTGTTTTGTTCTGAACTTTGCGGGGTTCGGAATTATTTTGGGTATGGACTGGCTTAGGAAGTATGCGGCAAAGGTTGATTGTGAAAGGTTGGAGTTGACAGTCGGGAATGTGGAGGGGCGAAAGATTGTGATACGATGTAAGCATGAAGAAGGCGTCTTCATGAGCTTCATGTATTCGCTAGTTGTTCTACGGGATGGACTGTCATCTGTGCCAATCGCTAATGGATTTGAGGATGTCTTTGACGAGGTCAAAGGGTTATCGCCGCATAGAGAGATCGAGTTTCGTATAGATCTAGTTGAAGGAGCCAGACCTATTGTGATGCCTCTTAGGCGGATGGCGCCTACGGAACAACAGGAGTTGAGGGTGCAGGTTGATGATCTTTTGCAGAAAGGATTCATTCGGCGTAGTGTGTCCGAATGGGGTGCACCAGTTGTGTTTGCAACCAAAGCGGATGGATCGCTGAGGTTGTTTGTGGATTATCGGGAGCTGAATAAGGTGACTAAGAAGAACAAGTATCCATTGCCGAGAATAGATGACTTGTTTGATCAGCTTCACGAAGCTAAGGTGTTTTCTCAGATGGATTTGGCAACGGGATTTCACCAGTTGAGAGTGGCTAAGGATAGTGTGCCGAAGACTGCTTTTTGGACACCATCCGGTTTCTTTGAGTGGCTGGTAATGCCGTTTGGATTGACTAATGAGCCAGCATATTTTGTGGATCTTATGAATAGAGTGTTCAGAGATCAGTTGAGCAAGTTCGTGCTAGTGTTCGTGGATGATATTCTGATTTATTCCAGAACTGAAGAAGAGCACAAGACACACTTGCGTATTGTTTTGGAAATCTTGCGGAAACATCAGCTGAAGGCTAATTTTTCGAAGTGTCACTTCTGGAAGAGTGAAGTGAGGTTCTTAGGCCATGTTATCTCTGGAAATGGAATAGCGGTTGATCCCGCCAAGGTGGCGGCAATCCAGGATTGGGGTAGACCTAAGAATGCATCTGATGTGAGAAGTTTTCTTGGATTAGCAGGATATTATCGACGGTTTATCAAAGACTTCTCCAAGGTGGCTGCACCATTAACAGGATTGACGAAGAAGAACCAGGTGTTCAGATGGGAAGATAAGTGTGAGCAAGCTTTCAGAATCCTGAAAGAGAGACTGACGAGTGCTCCTGTTTTGACTATTCCAAGTGGGAATGATGAGATGGTGGTTTACACCGACGCATGTGGTACTGGACTTGGAGCAGTGCTGATGCAAAGGGATAAAGTTGTTGCGTATGCAAGTCGACAACTGAAGCCGCATGAAAGGAATTATCTGACTCATGATTTGGAGTTAGCGGCGATTGTTTTTGCTCTGAAGATGTGGAGACATTATCTATTGGGGGTTCGATTCGAGTTGTTTACAGATCATAAGTCGTTGAAGTATCTTTTCTCCCAAAAGGATTTGAATCTTCGGCAGTAACGTTGGCTAGAGTTTTTAGCATCATATGATTTTGGTATAGTTTATACTCCAGGAAAGGGTAACGCAGTGGCAGATGCGTTAAGTCGAAGACATGCAGGGTTGGGAGCCATGTTTTCAGAATGGAAGAATCTCGAGTATTTAGCTGGATTTGACTTCAGGCCTAGATGTGAATTGGATCCTGAGATGTTGGCAAACTTATCGATAAGACCGACTCTTGTGGAAAGGATTGGCGAGAGCCAAAAGCGAGACGATAAGCTTGTCAAGATTATCCATGATTTGGAATCTGGATTGGACCCAGAAAAGGATAAAGGATTCGAGGTCGATCGAGAGGGTTGGCTTCGGAAGCAAGGACGACTAGTTGTTCCCGATATCGATGAATTGAGGAATGAAGTTCTGAGGGAAAGTCATCACTCGAAGTTGACAATTCACCCAGGTGGAAATAAGATGTATCGGGATATGAAGAGAACCTACTACTGGGAAGGTATGAAGAAGGATGTTGGAAATTTTATTTCCATGTGCATGAACTGCCATTTGGTAAAAGCCGAACAGAAAAAGCCAAGTGGATTGCTTCAGCCATTAGAAGTTCCTACATGGAAGTGGGAACAAATATCGATGGATTTTATTGATGGGTTACCTAGAACCAGAACGGGAAATGAAGGGATTTGGGTCATCGTTGATCGTTTGACTAAGAGTGCAAGATTCATTCCTGTTCGATCGACTAGGACTGCATCAAAGTTGGCTGAGTTGTATGTTAAATGGATAGTTCGATTCCATGGTATTCCGAAGAGTATAGTGAGCGATCGAGATCCATTGTTCACTAGTGGATTTTGGAAGAGCTTCCAGGAAGTTTTGGGAACCGAGTTGTGTTTGAGTACCGCTTATTATCCTCAAACAGATGGTCAGACCGAGAGAGTCAACCGAGTTTTGGAAGATCTCCTCAGAGCTTGTGTTTTGGATTTCGGAGGATCATGGGAAGATCACCTTCATTTGGTGGAATTTTCATATAACAACAGTTACCAGTCAAGTATTGGTATGGCACCGTATGAGGCATTGTATGGAAGACCGTGTAACTCTCCGACATGTTGGTTAGAGACAGGAGAAAAGCTGTTACTTGGGCCAGAGATGATTCGACAGACTTCGGATTGCATAGAGATCATTCGGCAACGAATGAAGGCAGCCCAAGACCGACAGAAAAGTAATGCCGATAAGCGTCGTAAGGATTTGGAATTCGACGTAGGTGATATGGTTTTTGTGAAGATTTCTCCACTGAAGAATGTTATTCGATTCGGGAAGAAAGGAAAATTGACTCTGAGATTTGTTGGACCATTCCCGATCATCGAGCGAATTGGAAAGCTCGCCTACAGATTGGAGTTACCAGAGAAGATGTCGGGTGTGCACAATGTTTTTCATATATCGTATCTACGGAAGTATGTGCACGACTCGAATACAGTAGTTTCTACTGATAGCTGTGAAGATTTCGAGATTGATCCAGGTGATAAGAGACCTCGTAAGCCGCTTCGTGTTGTGGAAACCGACACGAAACAGCTTAGGAGGAAGGTAGTTAAGTTGCTCAAGATACAATGGAGTGATGATGATAACGACTGTACATGGGAGGAGGAAGAGAGGATGAAGGCAGCTCATCCTGAACTCTTCGAGGTATGGCCCTAAGGTGTCGTGTCATCCAACGAAATTGTAACTTGTTCTCGTTTTAGAATTCTGCATGCTAAGCTAGAATTGGATGCGTGGTTTGTTGATTGCTATGGATGGTAGGCATGCAGAATAGTCTTTGATTGCTCTGTTTGTTTGGAATTTCGGGGGCGAAATTCCTAAGGGGGAGAGAATGCAACGACCCGTATTTTTTACGGATCGAATGATTGAAACCGGTGTTATTTGGACGATAGTGTTGTAGCTTGAATCGAGTAGAAGATAAGTCATCACGAAGTCCATGTGAAAATTTTGACTAAGTCTTAGGTCATAGACGACCTAAGGAGTTAGGTCGCAGCATTTGTGGCGACCTAAGAAGACTGGTCGAGTTAAGAAGAGTAGGCGACCTAAGGATTGGAGCGACCTATAGGAGTTGGCGAGTTAAGGAATGAAGCGACTTAAGGATAGGCAGACTTAAGTAAGTTACCGACCTAGGGGAGTTAACGACCTAGTAGTTAGCAAGTTAGAGTAGTTAGGTCGTAAATCTGTTAGGTCGTAAGTCACGACTGTTGTTAAGTCGCTAGGTCGCATGTGTGTTAAGTTGGCCATAGTTAAGTCGTAAGTCGTTGAGGCCCTGTGTGGAGCTAGGTCGTAAATCTGTTAGGTCGTAAGTCGCGCGTATGCGTTAAGTCGCGCAGGTGTTAAGTCGTGAGTCGTAAGACGTTAGGTCGGCAACAGTTAAGTCGCGCGCGCATGTTAAGTCGTAGGTCGGAGAGGCTTAAGTCGCAACCCTGTTAAGTCGCGTGGGTTTTAGGTCGGCTACCCTGTTAGGTCGCGCATATAAGTTAAGTCGTGAGTTGCGCGTGTGTTAGGTCGGGGATAGTTAGGTCGGCAACGACTTAAGGGGGTGGACGAGTTAAGGTGAAATCAGCCTATAAATAGGAGGGTTTTTCTCACTTTTTGGGATCCGGATTTCGAAGCGACGAAGTGCTGCTATTTTGAGAGCTCGACTTCTACACTTCTTCACTTCTTTTCTCCACTCTAATCTAGTGATTCCTTTCATTCAAATCGAAGATCGAAGAGCTTAGATTGAGGATCTACATCCATCGAAGAGAGATTTCATCGTTTGAAGCGGATTCGTGATAGATCCAGTTAGATCCTTTGCTGTCCAGATCTAAAGTGTGTTGTTTTTGAAGTGTTTGGGTGATTTGGTGAGTGGTGATTATCTCTCACACGGATCCAAAGGAGTATATCGGATCATTGGCTTGATTTGGTGTTAAAGTAGAGATTTCCATGCATTTTCCTAATCATATGTGTAGATCCATATAGATCCATTGCTCATGATGATTTGACATCCATTTTACTACATGTTAACCTATGCAAGTTCATTCATCAAGATTATAGAGACATTGCTCATGTTTTCATGCTTGTTAGACTTTCGACTCTTTAATTACGAAATTGCCATTGTTGTTATAATTGTCTATTTAGATCATATTTGAATGCTTGATTTACTTGGATTAATGTTTGACTTGATTGATTGCTATGAATTAGATGATTGATGATTTGATTTAGACCGAAGATAATTCAAAAGCTAAGAGAAAGGCTCTTGAATTGGGAAAGCTGCTCGTGGCATATGTAGCGGATGATGAAGCTCTTATGCATAGATTTGATGATGATGTGGAGATGAGGCTTTGCGAGGATGTGATGAAGCGAAGCATGATATGAGATAGTCTTGGTCTAATCCAGACGGGATCATTCCAAGCAGATTGATAACTCGGTGAAATGTTCGAGTTGAGGATAATGGTTTGCTCGAGATGCGCTTGAGCTAGTATGGAAATAGTCGTCGAGGAGGATGACTAGAAGGCTGAGATCTCATCATTGTTGAAGGTTCTAGCATGCTCAAAGCAAGCGTACGTTGGGCAGATTCGATAGTCCCTGAAGGCTACTGATTGGTAGTCAAGTACTCTGGGCAGATTCGATAGTCCTAGGCACGGGTCACGACGACGTGCGGGAGTAATGTCTAGAACCGGGGTTTCCATTAGCCCTTGACGGACGGCTGAAAGAATGTGCCGGTCATTCAATTAACGATGATATCGAAGCAATGATAGCAGTGATAGCCAGAGTCATGGATGTTTGGTTGTATCATCATTCGGTCTCAAGAGCAGTATTTTTTGGGTGCTTATCTGATCTTGGTTTAGGCCTTGGGGGTTTGTACTTGGAAAACATCGCCCTTGACTCGAGTGATAATTGTTTTACTTTAAATTGTATGCTCTGCTATGTTTGCTTCTGCTTAGTGTGTGTCTAGGGGCTATCACTGTAGAGAGAGGTGGAGTGGGAGGGTTGTATTCCTATTCCTTTATGCTCTTTTGGTATGTTGTTAGTTAATTTACTGCTCACTAAGACTGTTGTCTGACTCAAGGCTTTATGTTTAACTCATATTGCCTTGGGCTGTTCGTCCATTTTGGCACGGGCAGACTAGGTAGCAGGTGACAGGTGCTGTTCTTGCTTTCCACGATGCTGATGTCGAAGACGAGCTGGAGGCTTGCATATTATCTTCTTATTATATGTACTGGATGTTCCGCTGCTTTGTATAATTCTCTGAGTGATATGTAGTGAGGCTTGATGTATTGACTATTCAGATGTTTGTATTCAACTATTATGAAGTTTTATATGATGATATTCTATTCTGTAAAGCTTCACTATATATATATTCTATTGTATTTTGTCCATGCGCTGTGAGTAATACGATAGATTCTGCTGTATTAATTTACCTTGACAATTGTCCATGGTCGCCTGGCACACTTTGCAGCGCACTTTCTCTAGGTTCAGTGCAGGGGTCATGGGCGGTCGTCACAACCGACCATACGTCTTTGAAGTACCTATTCTCGTAGAAGGACTTGAACTTGAGGCAACAGAGCTGGATGGAGTTTTTAGCCTCGTATGATTTTGAGATAGCTTATATCCCTAGCAAGGGTAATGTGGTTGCGGATGCATTGAGTAAAAAGAAAGCAACCCTTAGTCCTTTGTTCGTAGAGTGGAAGAGCTTGGAGTTTATTTCTACCTTTGATTTTAAGCCCTCTACGGACATTACTCTCGGATTAGTGGCGACATTAGAGGTGAGGCCTACCCTTATGGATCAAATTTGCTCGAGGCAGCGAGAGGATTCGGAGCTCATGGACATTATGGATAGGATTAGCCGAGGAGAGGTCTCGGGACATTTCCAACGCTATTCAATTGATAGCAGAGGGTGGCTTAGGAGAGATGGGAGGCTTTGTGTTCCACGTGCCAGTGACTTGTTGAGAGCAGTTTTGGAGGAGGCGCACCATTCCTATATGACTATTCATTCGGGTGGTGACAAAATGTATCGGGATACAAAGAGGATGTTCTATTCGGGTGGCATGAAGAAGGACGTGGTGGAATTCGTAGCTAAGTGTCTCATATGCCAAAGGGTAAAAGCAAAGCAACAGAAGCCCGGTGGATTACTTTAGCCCTTAGACATGCTGGAGTGGAAGTGGGACAGTATTTCTACGGATTTCATTGATGGTTTACCCCATTCTAAGAAGGGGAACACTAGCATTTGGGTGATTGTTGATAGAATGACCAAGAGTGCTCACTTCATCCTAGTTAAGAGTAAGCGTACGGCTTTATATTTGGCATCCTTGTATATTCAAGAGATTGTCTATCTACATGGAGTTCCTTTTAGCGTTGTTAGTGATAGAGATCCCAATTTCACTAGTGAGTTTTGGAGAAGCTTGCAGGAGGCACCAGGGATGCAACTTAGGTTGAGTACGGCCTATCACCCCCAGATAGTTAGCCAAACGGATAGGGTAAATAGGGTGCTTGAGGATTTTCTACGGATGTGCATTTTGGACTTTGGAGGAACTTGGGTGGAGCATCTTCCGTTGGTTGAGTTTGCATACAATAATAGTTACCAAATAAGTATAGGAATGGATGTGTGCGCATTTTATTTTATTAGGAGCCATTATTATTCTTTAGGGATCGGCCTAACTAGGACACTAAAGCATATGCATATGGATGTGTGCGCATTTTATTTTATTTCCATGGTTGCTATAAATGGATGTTTATCACATGATTGTTGCATTTGGATGACGTTTGTAGCACGCATGTAGAATTATTTGGATCATTAGGAAATTTTTGCATTCATTTGGATACATGGCACAGACATGATTGCATAAAAAGGAGGTCGAATGAATCAGTGGATCGCCTAATCTTTTGCATTAGTTAGGAACATTTACACTACACTAATTGCATAAGTATCATAAATTGCATTAGAATTTTTTTAAGGAAAATGGATGAATGGTTGATGATTGAGTAGTTGGTTGTAGAATTGGATAAAAAATTTAGTACATTCTTTTATCCTCAGAGATTTCGTGGACGAAATCCCTCAAGGAGGGGTGAATGTAACAACCCGAAATTTAACTCGTAATAATTAATTTGTTAATTAATTAGATAATAAAATAAATTTGTGAAATTATCAGAATTGAGCCACAGGAGTTGCACCATTGTGTCCGTGGTAATTTTCTGGTCAATTTCCATATATAGAACGTCAGAATCCGAGTTAATATGAGCAAAGAACGAAATAATCAAAGAAACTATATATATATATATATGTATATATATATACAGGTCGACCAGCCAGTCGACCTGGGCTAGGGGCGGTCGACCGCCCGGTCGACCCACCTTGGCTTTTGGCAAGCGAATGAACGTTCGTTCGTTCGAACATTCCAGAGCCTATTGGTGACGTTTTTGCATTCTTCTGACCAATTCGGTCCATCTATTTTCGCATCCGATGGCTCCTATTCAGCTTATGACGTGGATGCATCATATCAATCTCCAAATCCAACGGTTCGAGATCCACTTCTACCCCTATAAATAGACCCCTAGACCTAACACTTTTTCTCATTCTAGGTTTTCTCCAATTGGGTTCACCTTTCTAGGAAGGACCCTAAATGGAATAATTTTTCCAAAGGAGAAAATCATTATAAATTAAATTATTTTACAACTCCAAGTGGATCCTGGAAGACCAAAGGAAGAGCATAGGACCGGAGGTGAGTGATTGTAATTATTTTAAGATTTCTTTAAGTAATTTAAAATAATAGGGTTTCCAATAGTTGTAGTTTTACTACGATTTTTGGAATAGCCTTTTCAGTAGTTTATTTACAGTTTTTAGAATTATTTTTAGTCTATTTCCTTTCAGCTATTCTTTTCAGTAATTTTAGTTTATTTCTGTTAATTATAGCTTTTCCGTTTATTTACGGTTTCCTTACAGTATTTTAGTTTATTTACTGTTATTTATACATTATTTACATCTTCTTTCTACGCTTTGGATTTTCTTCTATCTTTAGTTTTCTTTTATTCCTCCTTCTTCTTCGCGTATGGATTAGAATAGGATTAACGTGAATACGGATTAAATTGTAAGAAAACTGAAATAATGGAATATAAGATGTAATTTCAAAGACTGTAATATAAATGGAATTGGACTGAAATTACGCCTAATTATGACGTTAATTGGACTGAATTAAAAAGATTGGCCTAGTTATAACTTAGAGTTATAACTAAAAAGAGTAAAAGATGAAAGAAGCTTATTTTCACACTTAGACCTTGGGTTAAGTAATAAGCATGATTAAAACGTGGGTTATAATAAGAAATAGAATAGAATGAGGCGTATTTTAAGACATAGGATAAATTAATAAGTAAAGATAGTGGGGATAAATTGTAAAGGCTTATTTAAAATAATTTATCTAAGTTAATAAGCAAAGATGAAAGTAGGACCTGTACCAAATAGCATTCCCTATTAGACAAAACGGTGAGTCTAGGGCATGCTTATGCTAAGAATGGGAGTAATTGGTCAAATAAAAGTCCAAATCACGGGGGATTTAGATAATGGGCGCAAGTAGATATTGTTTGGATGATGGGCCAGTACCAATAGCATTTCCCCTATAGATTCTATGGACACACGGTGATCTCACGTTGGCCTGAAGTGGGATGAGGGGCATGCTTATGCTGGAGTTTGAGGTAATAAGAAGACCCAATAGGTGGAGCAAAAGGTAGCATAGGCATGGTGGCAGTTACGCGTGCGACTTCCATTCGGGTGCTCAGTAATAGCTATGAGTTCCAAGCGCTTAGTATGAGTGTCTTCCGTAGACACCATTGCCTTCTGTGTAGGAAGCTATATATTTTGTCCGGATCCACGGTGGTTGCTCTGTGCATCTTTCGTAGATACCATTAGCTGCTGTGTAGGGAGTTATAAAGCGTCTGGTCCGCAGTAAGGTCTATGGAGTAGCAGTCCGATCAAAAAGGGTAGAATTAGGGTTACATCCTAATTACTGGATTAGGAATCCAGCCTAATCAAAGCAGAAATCAAGGACAAGTGCAAGCAATCAAAGTTAACCTATCTTATAAATTGAGCAATATTTAATCGTACTTATTTTCGGTTTATCTCTTTGCTATTTTCTTTTATTATCCTTATTTATGCTAGAACTGTTGTAGAGTCTATTACTTTTATCTTGCTTAAAGACTCTAGTAATCATTATCATTCACCAGACTTTTAGTCTGACCCACTCCTTTATTTTCCCCTTTCCCCCCATATGCAATCAAGGGAGAAGTCAGTAGATTGTTGTTGCTTGGCAGTTTCTTGAAGGAGTTCTCTACTATGTATTTCTTTTATTTTCAGCTTTTGTTCTTTCTATGTACTGGCTTATTACGAGGGATATTATGTACTCTAATTTTTGAGACTGAGTTTTTGTTTCATGAGACATACTGGATTTTTAGACATGTATGTGGTATCTGGTATTTGACTTATTTATGAAGCAATTATGAAGCTTTGTATTAATTAAGTTATTATTTTAAGTTTCCGCTGTTTTTATCTATATTTGTCTTATGAATCTTAGTCTCTGTTAGCATTAGTTATATCTACAATGCACCACGCCTTTTAATATGTCCTTTTGGGTATATTAAGGGGTGTGGGGTGTTTCAAAGCCTAATTCGATCATATGCATAAGATACCTTTTTAAACCAAGTTATATTATATTAATTTCTAAAATTAATTTCTAAGTATTTCGAGCTCGCACGACCAAATGATTCGTCTGATTGCCATGAAATTTGTTGACATACATTAATACACTATTAGGGATCCAATGGCACTAAATTCATCGAAATCCGAGACAATGTCCCAAAAGGCTATTTTACACGTTAATTAAAAAGAATTATTATAAAAACCAAATTAATCACTTTTGAATCTAAGTTAAAAGTATACTATCTTCATTTTTATTTAAGTGGAATTTAAATCAACTTCATAAATCATTTTCATTAACATTAAATTCTAGAATCAATTATTTAAATATTCCAATCATTTAAATTTATTATTCAAATAAATCTCTATTTTTGGCTATTTGACTTATAAAATAAGTATCTCAATATTTAAAATCAATTAAGTATCTAGAATTTCAAATGGCTGGAATTCTGGGTCGTTACATTCTTCCCACCTTAAAAGAATTTCGTCCCGAAATTGCCAAGGTAAGAAAAATGCCCCAAACACATTAACTTTCCAAAACCAATTAGTTGAAGTAGATTATAAAATTTCTAAGTCTTTTTAATTCATCCACTTATACCAACTAATTACCACCCGTTTATTCATTCCAAGTTATAACTCAAAATCAAATTTTAGTTATCAAAAATTTTCCAAAATTCTCAAAAAAATTCTAACACCTTAAATTTACGAAAAAGTTCACGAGCGTCTCCTTTGCGTGGTTCGATCAGAAAAATTTATGATATATACATAATCACAAATATACATCTCATCTTCGAGGATGAGGCATCACGTAGGGGAAAATATAAAAATACGGTATGTAATCCGAGATGTGTACCTTTTTATTAGCATTAGCAAGTATATACAATCAATATAATGCGAAAGCGAGCTCCAAATACGAAGCATACGCCATCCGCACCTGCTAATCACTCAACAACCAATGAGAAAAAGTATATGAAAAGTATATCAATATATACCGTAGACTATATAATAACTATATGCAAATGTAGCAAATGTAACAAGAGAAACCATCAAACAAATAATATCCATCCAATTTATTTATCATCATATCAATTAGCATTTTCAAATGTCAACATTATATTTATACACTTTCATTTCTTATTAACATTCAATTTCATTCAATTAATAACATTCACTTTACTTACATTCACTTTAAATTCAATTTATGTTTAACAACATTTCATTGCATACTAAATTCGTTTATGAAACATTTCATAAAATTGTTACATTTTAACTTTTCCTAAGTTAAATTTTATTTCATTAATTCATTACAAATCAAATCAAATTTCATTTAACTCATTTCATTCAATTCATTAATTCAATTTATTTAACTTAAGTTAAATTTTAATTTCATATCTCAATTTCAAATTTTCTTTTCTTATCTATACCATTTCCAAAATATAAATTCAAAAATTTATTTTCATATATTTATCGAATCATACTTTGGATTTTAAAATAAAAACTTGTTTTACCAAAAAAAAACAACTTCACTAGTAGCAATTCATCACGTAGAAACTCGAAAATGAATGCCGATAATGGTGCAGTCATCACCAGAATTATTTTCAGCGACTGAAGTGAGTTCAGTGCTTTCTATTTTTTTAAATCCCATTAAAAATATTTATAGTTAAAACATTCTCCAAAATAATACAATTATTATTCATCGAAAACCTTTAAAAAAAATTTCAAATCAATGGAATTTAAATTCTCAAATTTCTTTTTTAAATCCATTTTTGTTTACAAATCATATTTATAAATATACTTATACAATTTCCTTTCCTTTCCCTTTATAAATCACATTTATAAATCATATTTATATAATCTCACTTCTTATGTAATACCATTTCACAAATGTTGATTATTTTAGTCATAATCAATACTCTATAAATTCACTTTCTTAAATAACTCGTTTTTCAAATGTTTATCTTTATTTAGATTATAATAATCATAATTTTTATTAGAATAACAAACAACAAATGATAATAATCAAATATTATCACTCACTAAAAACCAAACACACCATACTACTGCAAATATTTCTTTAAAAAAATTCTTTATATATAAAATATAATTTAGGTAAAATTATTTCATTTACCAATTTCTAAACAATACTATGTCGGTTTTCCTTGTTTAAGTGTTTAGAAACACCTATCTACATCATGGCGTCCCACGTACCGACTAGAATTCATAAGCCACTCAACAGATAAATTAACACAATATAAAACATTTTTATAATCACTAACAAATATGCTCTCATATCTTTATACACTCAAAACTCATAATAAGGCATTCTTTTACCTTATCTCTTAATGAGTTGCCCCACCAAAGCCAAGTTTTTCGCTTAACCTTGCGCTTTGATACCAAGCTGTAACGACCCATAAATTCACACAATTCAAGTTGACAGTAAACCAAACATGTCCAACCCAAATTGAACGGAAAAATGGATAGTTATGGGAAAGAAAGAAGAAAGAAGAAGAAGAGAAAAAGGAATTGGAAACAACACAGAGTCTCACAATCGCAGCAGAAAAATATATAATATAATATCAGCGATCTTTACAAAAGAGAAATTGTTATATACATACTTCAAATCAGAGTACAAAAATAACCAGTCACAATCATTAGCCTGGACAGTTATAACAACCTGTCCTCACAAATGCTGATAATTTCAACAACAATGCAATGGCAAAATAAACATATACGTGAATATGACTTAAAGAGCTCTAGCTCATCTTCGAAAGTTCCAAAGTATCCAAAATAAATTTGTAATTATGCTTGGTGGGACTCAAGCCTTATAATAGAATAACACCCGAGTCAGTCTGGAAAAAAAGCATGAGAAAACACACCCAACTGGACTTTAAAGTTATAGAAAACCTTTGAAAATAAAAAGTATCTCGTAAGACCACGCCGTACATAAACACGAATGGGTTATTACCTTACGATAAAAAAACATTTTTTATAGAAAATACTCTAATATTATAATAGTGTCTAGAATACAAATACTTATTAATCATAGCTGAAATTGTTACATTATTAAATTCCAACATACTAGGTTCTACATCTAAAACTATAAAGGATCATATTAGAGAATGAATTCCATACTATGACAAGCTAAGGAACTACCTTCCAATGGTACATCTCTAGATCAAATGTACAGAGGTTTGACAAAAACATCTTGTACCCCTGTCACGTAGGACTGGCCTACCACTTGACTAGTAGTACCAAATATGATCACCCTTTTCATTAATGAGCCCCGAAGCAAACATGAGTAGACAGTTATCGATCTAGATTTGGAATGACCATACTATAATAGGAGCGACCCATTTGGCCCTGCTGCATGCCCGATTTTTGTCATTTCCTGGTTGATGAGGCTCGAGGCTATGTTTTACCTTTATATAGCATTCCCACTTGGAATGCTAATACTACCCTCCAGGAAAACAATGCGATACCAGCATTAATCCATATAAGTTTGTTCTAGGACTGAACGAAATGCTTGAAAGCTCCGTCTTCAGTTCCATCATCTTCCAAATGTCTTCACTTCGAAATGCTTGAGTTGGATCGAAGTGGTTTTCAGATAACATATATGATCTCGGTATCTCCGTAACAACATTCGATAATTCTCGGCAAACTCAACCCCGGTTCTTTACGAAGTAAACAGTCAAGATAAGAGCAGAGATCACCTCCTAACTGTTAGTGGACGGATTTCCTTATCATTGTCCTAAGAGAAAGAAATGAGATTTATACGCTCAGTACAACATCATTGGAGATGAATGTGCCATATAACTCACATATTTCTCCTAGACATTTTCAAATTTACGTTTTGGGTCCAAATTCGATAGTCGGTTATTTAACTATCGAATAACAAACATTCAAATTAGGGATTTATTTCAAACGTGATAACCAACATTGGTTAAGCACATAAGCAACCACTAGCCTCTTTCAATAAATCATTTCATTAACTAAAATCACTTTGTAAATTACTTGTATAAAAATATTTTTACAAAGATATACACACAAATCCCTATATTTCAATACTTTGAAAAATATCCATATACTTATCTCAACGGTGTAAGTATATTCACCAAACACTAAGGAAGATTTCCATTTTATACAATTCTAACCCATTTATAAATTCCATCATAAATTTCTAAAACCATTTATAAAGTATTTTATAAATCCCTGGAACCATTTATAAAACTCTTTTATACATTCTTAAAATCATTTATGACCCCTTTTAAAATCCATAAAATCATTTATAAAACTCCTTTTCCTTGTAAATAATCTTCCTTTAAGCCTTCAAACCATTTTATAAAACTTCCCTTATAAAACCCAAAGTCTGTTTATACAAATTCTATTTATAAGCCTCACAAAATATTATAAATAAATAGAAAACATTTACTTCAAAACACCTATATATAAAAATAATTAACCATAAACATTAAAAACAAATAATAATTATTAACCTCAAAACTTCTTAAAAATAATATTTAATAATTTCAAAAAATTGTTAAATAAACAAAAAAATTAATCTTTACCATTATTATAAATAGTAATAATTTATTTCCAAAACTTTATTGATATATATTTAAAATTAATTTCAACCCATATTAATATTTTAAATAATTAAATTTCCAAAATATTAAAATTTTGATAACAATTTTAAAACAATATTTATATAAATAAAACTTTTAAACATAAATATATTTTCCTGATAAAAATCAATACTTAAATTTCCATATAACCATTTCCATATATTAAAACTATATTTAGTAATCTCTTTCTATTTATAAAACTTCCTTTTTATAAAATCCCTTTATCTATAAAACCCCATTTATAACTCTATCTCTTTATAAATCTCGTATTCATAAAATCCCATTTTAAACATCAATTGTAATCCATTTTTAACGTTGTTTTCATATTTATAAGTTCTCTTATGAATTCCTTTCTATTTATAAAATATTATTTAACATTTCCAAATTTATCCTCACTTTCAATTTCCAAATCCACATATTATAATAAATCCACAATTTGATTTATTTTCCTAATCTATCCAATGATAATAGTTCCTTTTATTTATAAACAACGTCTATAAATCTACTCTTTTATTTATAAAGTATGATTTTACAATCTTCCCTTTGTTTGCAAAATGTCACATTTATGATTTATCACATTTATAGTTTAACCTTAATATATGTGTGTGTGTCTATTTCTTTCTATAAAACGGTTAATAAATGTTTATACCAAAATATTTCTACTTTCTTTTAAAGTCGTATTCCTTTATTATAAAAGACAGACTTATTTTAAAAAATTTAAAAATCTTGATTATGTAGTTCAAAAATCTCTATTTAAAATATTTCATAAAACTGTAAATTTACAATATCTAAAAATGATACCTTTTATCTTATTTTTTAAAAAAATCTTCTTTTAGTAATTCTAGAATTACTACTAAAATATATATATATATTCAAAATCACTTAAAATCCTTTTTAAAAACTAAATATTTATTTTATAGTATTTTAAAATACTAAAAATATGACCCAGTGCTACTATAGCACTAAATAGGAAAAAAATCATCCATGTCATCAAATATGGCATCCAACGATCGTATATCAAAATCTATGATAAATAAAATCAACAATGTAAGGAATCCAGTTGGATCCCTCCAACATGTCACATGCATCACATACAGTATATAATCATAAAATATAAATCAACCGCTTTGAGGCGGGATCATATACAAAGAGTCATCCGCTCTTACACGGGGACGTAACAGGGTCTCATCCGCTCCAAGGATGGGAATATATCCAAACCAACTAATAAAATAGTAAATCATCCAAACCATCATTCAACAATTCATTATCATTATATAATATTACTGGTTAACCAAAAAGGTGAGTTTAACTCACCATTATTCCAGTTCTTGCCAAAACGCTCTGGTTTCAATTAAAATCAAATAAGCGTTCAATTCTAACCCAAATTCCTACTAGCTCCAAATCCACCCAATCCAACTCCATAGCATAGATTTCATCGATATGAGTTCAACACGATAAACCACCTTCGATTTGGACCCACTACGAGAAAGTTACACAATTTATAAGATTTGAAAATATAAATATGATTTATTTGCTATTTATAAGTATTTAAAAGTAATTACCTTATTAATTATTCCTCTATCTTCCCTAAAAACCCACTCCCGTGCTTGTACCAAAATGCGTGCTCCTTTATCTCTGCATGTCGACCATGCCACGGAGCCTCGATCAACGGTTCTCCAATCCAAATGCTCTTTTCTATCTCTACCCAACCTACACCATCACGCTCTACCCGCACGCATGAGAAAAATCACAACCTGGAGGCTTTTGGGCGCTGCCCTAAACAACGCGACCCCTCCACCCCCTCCCCCCTCGCATTCCCCACCGCGAGCTACCAAACTTCACCTATTGGTGCCAGTCACAATGCTAAACCTAAATCCTACCACCATATCACCAATCGAAGCTTTAACTTCAACAAAACACATACCCTAGTCTTAATACCTAAATTAACCCACTGACGAATGCCTAAAATGGCAGTCGCACTTGTTAGTAACATGCCCATATGAAAATCTATCCTTATGCAAATCAAAGAAACAAGAATTGGAATTTTCCCACTAAGAAACGAATTTAGTTTTAATTTTTAAAGATCAAAAAGCATTTATTCTTCTTTTACAAGCAATGGTTTTAAATGGAGAAGGGGTATGGGCCTGTACACAAACGCATGGGCATGCATGACAGTGGTATGGTGCGAACAGTAGTGTGACGAACCACAAATCCGTACCCTTTGAATCGACAATAAACCACACATGTCTGACCCAAAAAGCACATAATGATGGAAAGTCATGAGAATAAAGAGAGATGGTGAGAAGAAAGAAAGAAGAGAGAAGAAGAGAAGAGAAGAAGAAGAGAGAAACAGAACTATAACAATACAGAATCTCATATCGCAGCGGAACAAAATATAATATAGATGAATAATCTTTACAAAAGAGAAACTGTAACATACACACATCAATCAAAGTACACAAATAACTAAATATCGGCCTGGACATTTATAACAACCTATCCTCACAAATGCTGATAATTTACAACAACGATGCAGCGGAAAATAAACAGATACGTGTATACGACATGAAGATCTTCAGCTCGCTGTGACGACCCGCAAATCCATACCCTTTGAATTGACAATAAACCACACATGTCCGACCCAAAAAAGCACAGAATGATGAAAAGTCATGAGAAAGAAGAGAGAGGGTGAGAAGAAAGAAAGAAGAGAGAAGAGAAGAAGAAGAGAGAAACAGAGCCATAACAATACCGAATCTCACATCGCTGCGGAATACCATATAATATAGATGAATAATTTTTACAAAAGAGAAACTATAATATACATACATCAATCATGGTACACAAATAAATAATTATCGGCCTGGACGGTTATAACAGCCTGTCCTCATAAATGCTGATAATTTACAACAACAATGCAATGGAAAATAAACAGATACGTGTATACGATAAGAAGATCTTCAGCTCGTCTACTGAAGCTCCAAAACCACCAAATCTGAACCTGTAAATATACTCGGTTTGACCCGAGCATTGAAAGGGAAGAACACTCAAATAAGTTTCGTAAACCAGCATGAGAAAAACATAGCTCAACTGAATTTTAAAGTTTTAAGATTACCAAACTTTCTTTATCAAAACAAAAGGGTATCTCGTAAGACCACATCCACACATGAACACAGGCGGGTTTTTCTCCTACGATAACCAAAACATTTCATATCAAATTCTCATATATTATAATAGTGTCTATTATACAAATAATAATTAATCATAGCCGAAATATTTACATTATTAAATTCTAGCATAATAGGTTTATAAACAAAATGGCAGGCATGTAGTGGATATTGGATTCCATACAAATGAAAAGGTAAGGGACTACCTTTTCTGAACTCGGTACACCTCTAGAGGGATGTACCTAGGGTCGAGATACTTGGTGCCTAAACCAACACAAGACCGGCTTATCCCTTCTTGGGTAGTACCGAATATGTCATCACCCCGGTCTTTATCGACCTCTAATGGGTACCCGAGTCATACATTCACCACGTACTTAGACACGTATAGGGTAAATCTAGAAGGATGATGACATCTCCTAATGGGAGCGACCCACTTAGCCTTGCTGCTTCTACCCTGTTTTAGTCATTTCCTGGGGTGTGAGACCAAAAGAGGTATCGAATGCCTTTCACATATCACATCATCATCTATGAATGCCACATTTCCATTTCCGTTGGCTACTAATTGCTTTCCACAAAAATACAACCCTTGAGCTCGTACGTCTCAATGAGGGTGTTAAGCTAAGAGAAGTTGCCTTTTCCGCCACCACGGATGTATGTTTGTAAAAACCAATGTACGTAATCTTAGAAATGCAATGTCAAACATCCATCCATACAAGTTGTCCAGGAACAGGACAAACCGAATGTACTTTCCTACCACATGCTATCGGGAAATCCCTAGGATTAGTAGTGAATAGTCCTTGCATTGGATATAACAAAGAGACTACTGCTACTATATGTATATTGGGATTTTAACCCCAAATGATCAACAAGAAGTCCTTCACTATGAAAATCCTAAATATCAATATCATCAAGAAACCTGCACAATCGTCGCATATAGGTTGGTCCGAAGTGGTTTACGGATAAACCGATCCCGGTCTCTTTGCACCAACAATGCAAAAGAGTTACTCAACCTCATGCAGAAACCAAGTCTCGTAGACTTATCACATTTTCAACTTTCAACTTGCTATCCTTCGGCTAAGAAGGAAGCTCGGTAGATAGGAGTAACCACTCTGCACTACTCAAATAAACATCATTTACACCAAACGATAATCAAGACTACACAGATGGCTACGTACTAAGTGTACGACTAAATAGTTTCCATATCAAGTCGAGAAACTAAAATTGGCAAAAATATAATTTAGCACTTAAACAGTCGCTAGGCCTGATTTATTAATCTTTTATTTATTAAATCACTTTTCCAAATTTATTACTTCAAATTATCTTTAAAAAGATATTCTCAAAACCATTTCAATATTTGGAAAACATTTCATAAACTTATTTTAATAATAATTGAATTCACAACTTATTATATTTTCAAACCATTTAAACTCCATTTTAAAATATCACTTTCCAAAACATTCATTTTAAGGATTTTTCACTTTAAAAACGTGAATATATTTCCTTTTATAAAAATCCATATTTATCTTATCAAATTAAATTGATTTCACATTTACAAAGCAGTGTTTATAATTCAAATTTCTATTTTATAAAAACTTCTATTTATAAAATTCCTTTATTAACCAATTTTCCATTTATCTCATTTATATATCAAAATCCTATTATAAGCTTATTTACTTATAAATTTCTTTATTTGCACATTCATTCTTTTGCAATCTCATTATTTATAAAGTCGTTATACATTCATTTCTAAACAATTGCAAATCCATTTACAAATTTGATTATAAATCCATTTCTAATATTTATAAAACACTGTTTATAAAAATCCATTTCATTAAATCTCTTAATTAATAACATTCTTTAATATACTTTCATTTTAACACTTATAAAACTCGTTTATAATTCCATTACTTTTATTTAAAATTATCAATTTTATAAATCTTATATATAAACCATTTATAATAAGTTCAAAATTCTCAATTTAACTTATGTTACAAAATAGTTAACTTCATATTTCAAAAATCATATTTAATTATATTTCACAAAGCCATAATTTTTATAACATAAAAATTATAACTTTTTATTCATTTAAAATAAATTCATTTCTTTAACAATTCAAAAATTATTAAAACATATATATTTTCAAAATCACTTTGTAATCCTTTTAAATTGAAATCATCATTTTAATATTTTAAATTTCCAAAAATAGGGCCCAATGCTGCAAAAGCGCTAAATAAGGGGATTCACATCAATAATAGCAAACATGGCATCCATCACATCAAATATCACATGGTACAACATATATAATAATATGTGTAAATAAAAATCAACAATGGTGAGGAATCCAATTGGATCCCTCCAACCTGTAACCTATGAAAAATACACATATGAGAAAAATAAGTACAATGTCTGCTTCGAGGCAGATGCGCATACAAAGGGTCATCCGCTCATACACGGGAACGTATAGGATCTCATCTGCTCCAATAGGCAGGAATATATCCAACTACTAATAATATAGCATAACATCCAAACAATCATCACATAGCATAAAATAAATTTATTCCCACTTATATAAAAATATAAGTAGGTTAGAGAGAGTGAGTTTTACTCACTTTGGGATTGCAGTCATCGCAATAGCGATTCGTTTGGATTAAAATTAAATGATCGTTTAATTTACCCAAAATTGCTGCTAACTCCAAATCTGTCAAAACTAGCTCTAAAGTATAGTGCTCGTCAATACAAACCCAACGCCGCTTGTTTCGTGAGAAACGGACCTCGTATGAGAAAGTTATGCATTTTATAAGTTACATGAATTATAAAATAATTAACCAACATTATTAAAGAAATTAATTAACTAATAAATTTACTTAATCTTTCTCCTACATCTTGTTTCCACGCTCCAGGCTTGCATGTGAATGAACCCAACTCACGCGACTTCATTTGATTGTTGTGCCTCTAACGTCGCGCCGGGGAGCGATCCAATACCACCACATCGAAGAGCACGCTCCACTACACCTCCACCCCGAATGCCATCAACTCCGACCCCACCAATCGGCCATGCAACCCCAAAAAACGCAGTCCAAACGCGAGCAACTTCCCATGTAACGACCCGTATTTTTACGGATCGACAAGTTCGTCAAAATCTGGGATTTTCAGCATTTTAAGTCGTTTCAGATTTTAGACAGAATTTTGTTAAGTTCTAGGTCGTACACGACCTAAGAGTTAAGTCGTGACCGACTTAAGTGGGTTAGGCGACCTAAGGAAGTATTGGAGCGACTTAGAGATTAGGACGTCTTGGTTTAGGTCGTAAGCGACCTAAGGGGAAGTGCGATCTAGTGTGTGAGCGACCTAAGTTTGGGAGTTGTGTTGTTAGATCGTCTAAATGACCTAAGGCAGTGGATTGGTTAAGTACTAGGTCGGTTGGAGCGACCTATAGTAGTTCGCGACCTATAGGAGTTAGCGATCTAATTATTAGCGACCTAAGGGATAGCACAGTTGCTAGCGAGTTAGAAAGGTTAGGTCGTAGGCGACCTAAATAGTTAGGTCGCGTGAGTTGTTAGGTCGCTGGGTTTTGGCTTAGTATTAGGTCGCGCATAGTTAAGTCGCGCGGTGCTTTAGGTCGTTGGTTTGTTAGGTCGCTGAGGAGTTAAGTCGTAGCTGTTAGGTCGTAGGGTGTTAAGCATCTATGGCCTAGGTTGTAACTTTGATAGGTCGTTGATGCGTTATATCATTAGGTCGCGAGAAAACACTTATGTGTTAGGTCGCTGAGGTTATAGGTCGTAACACAGTTAGGTCGCTGAGGCGCTACGATTGATAGGTCGCGTAAGCGCTAGGTCGCGGATGCGCATCTGGTTAGGTCGTAGAGGCTGGGGTTTTGTTAAGTCGTAGGTTGGCAAAGCTTTAGGTCGGTGAGTGTTCTTAGGTCGTAGGTCGGAGATGACCTAATTCCGAGGCTGCGACTTAAGGAAATTTCTGCTATAAATAGAGGGGGTTGTTCTCACTTTTTGGGATCCGGATTTTGAAGCGACGAAGTGCTGCCATTTTGAGAGCTCGACTTCTACACTTCTTCACTTCTTTTCTCCACTCTAATATAGTGATTCCATTCATCCAAGTTGAAGATCAAATTGAAGATTCAAGAGCTTAGATTGAAGATCTTCATCCATTGAAGTTAGATTTCATCGTTTGAAACGGATTCGTGATAGATCAAGCTTGATCCTTCGCTGTCCAGATCTGAAGCGTGTTGATTTGGGTTTGTTTTGGTGATTTGGTGAGTGGTGATTATCTCTCACACGGATCCAAAGGAGTATATCGGATTGTTGGCTCGATTTGGTGTTAAAATAGTGATTTCCATGCATTTTCTTCATCCTAAGTGTAGATCCATATAGATCCATTGTTCATGATGATTTGACAACCATTTTTACTAAGTGTTAACCTATGCAAGTTCATTCATCAAGATTGTAGAGATAATTCTCATGATTTCATGCTTGTTACACTTTATTTACGAAATTGCCATTATTATGATAATTGTCTATTTAGATCTTATTTGAATGCTTGATTGTTTGGATTAATGTTTGACTTGGTTGATTGCTATGAATTAGATGATTGATGATTTGACTTAGATCAAAGATGATTCAAAAGCTAAGGGAAAGGCTCTTGAATTGGGAAAGCTGCTCGTGGCATATGTAGCGGGATGATGAAGCTCTTATGCATAGATGATGATGTTGAGATGAGACTTTGCGAGGATGTGATGAAGCGAAGTATGAAATGAGATAGTCTTGGTCTAATCCAGACGGGATCATTCCAAGCACGTTGGTAACTCGGTGATATGATTCGAGTTAAGAGTAATGGATGCTTGAGAGGCGCTTGAGCTAGTATGGAAATAGTCGTCAAGGAGGATGACTAGGAGGCTTGGATAGCATCGTTGTTGAAGGTTCTAGCATGCTCTAAGCAAGAGTACGTTTGGGGAGATTCGATAGTCCCAACGGCCAACTGTTGATGGTCGAGTACTCTGGGCAGATTCGATAGTCCTAGGCACGGGCTGCGACGACGTGCGGGAGTTATGTCTAGAACTGGGGTCTCCATTAGCCCTTGACGGACGGCTGAAAGAATGTGCCGGTCACTCAATTAACGGTGATATCGAAGCAATGATAACAGTGATAGCCAGAGTCATGGATGTTTGGTTGTATCGTCATTCGGTCTCAAGAGCAGTGTTTTCCGGGTGCTTATCTGATCTTGGTTTAGGCCTTGGGGGTTTGTGCTTGGAAAACATCGCCCTTGACTCGAGTGATAATTACTTTACTTTAAATTGTATGCTCTGCTATGTTTGCTTCTGCTTAGTGTGTGTCTGGGGGCTATCACTGTAGAATGAGGTTGGAGTGGGAGGGTTGTATTCCTATTCCTTTTCCTTTATGCTCTTTTGGTATGTTGTTAGTTAATTTACTGCTCACTAAGACTGTTGTTTGACTCAAGGCTTTATGTTTTAATTCTTATTGCCTTGGGCTGTTCGTCCATTTTGGGACGGGCAGACTAGGTAGCAGGTGACAGGTGCTGTTCTCTTCTCACGATGCTGATATCGAAGACGAGCTAGAGGGTTGCATATTATTTTCTTATATGTACTGGATGTTCCACTGCTTTGTATTCTCTGAGTGTTATGTAGTGAGGCTTGATGTATTGACTATTTGGATGCTTATATTCAACTATTATGGAGTTTTATATGATGGCATTTTATTCTGTAAAGCTTCACTATACATATGTTCTATTGTATTTTGTCCATGCGCTATGAGTAATACGATAGATTTTGTTGTTTTAATTTACCCTGACAATCGTCCATGGTCGCCTAGCATACTTTACAACGCATTTCCTCTAGATTCAGTGCAGGGGTCATGGGCGGTCGTCACATTTGGTATCAGAGCTTTGGTTAATCGATTTTACCCAATGCTCGTTGACGTAACTACGTATGAGAGACGTAATTGTATTTTGATGGATGAATACTATATATAATATAGTAGTTTAGTTGAGTTTGAGTCCTTTATGCAGTTGTTTCTCTAGATGTTCTGATCATTCCTTTTTGTAGATATTGAGAATGAGTCGAAGAGGGAGACCAGCTGCTAGGGAAGGTCGTGCTACTGAGGGGACTGCTGATTATGCAGCTATGTTCGAAGCTATGATGACTTCGATCATGAGAAGGATACCAGTTCCGGGGACAGCAGTAGATGTTGGAGTTCAAGTCCAAACTCCGAAACCAGTGGATTTTGCTAAGTTGTGCAAGGACTATACTGCTCTTGGAGGGAAGGTTTTCTTGGGAACAGAATCAACTATTGAAGTCCAGAGATGGATAGATGCTTGTAGAAGGATCTTTGGTGATTTGGGAATTGAGGATGCAACTAAGAGGAAGTTAGCATCAAGGCAGCTTCAAGGGAGAGCTTCTGATTGGTGGAACTCTATTACCATCAATACTCCGGAGGAAGAGATTACTTGGGAGCAATTCCAAGTCAGATTTGAAGCTAAGTTCATTTCTACAGCTCAGAAGTCTGTTCTGTTCAAGAAGTTTGTAGAGCTCAAGCAGGGAGGAAGACCAGTTCTTGAGTATGTTTCTGAGTTCGAAGCTTTGTCCAAGTATGCCCGGTCGTATATCGAATCTGCCTATCAGAAGAATGAGAAGTTTGTGACAGGCTTGGACAGTCATCTTGGGAGACAGTTGGTGGATCATTTGGACGATTCATTTGAGAAACTTGTGGAGAAAGCTCTCAGGCATGAGAGTCTGTTTCCTAAGGAAGGATCTGTTGTTGCTGTGACCAGGGAAGAGTCTAAACCTCAGCAAGGTGGAAACAAGAAGAGGAAGCAGCAACAGCAGAAGGGTAAGGATGGCCAGAAGAAGCCGAAGGGCGAAGTGACTTGCTACAATTGTCAGCAGAAGGGCCATTTCTCTAAGGATTGTAAGAATCCGAAGGCACCGATGAAGTGTCACAACTGTGACAAGCCGGGGCATTTCAGGGAGAATTGTCCAGAACCGAGGAGGGACAAGCAGATTGTGCAAGCTTATGCTTTGGGAGCTGTTCCGTCGTCTTCAAAAGCTCCTATCGCTGAAGAGAAAGGAAAGAGTGTGGTTGTTCAAGGTACTCTTTTCCTATTTGGTGTTCCAGTTAGAGTTCTGTTTGATACTGGGGCGTCGCATTCGTTTGTTTGTAGTGAACTCGTAGGCCGGTTAGGTTTGGAACCGGATATTGTTGATAGACCATTGGTTGTGACTAATCCAGTTGGGGGTTCGTCTTGTTTGTGTATGTTATGCCGTGGTCTAGTTGTATCGAGTCATGATTGCTCTTTTGTTTGTGATTGCTTTGTTCTGAACTTTGCGGGGTTCGGAATTATTTTGGGAATGGACTGGCTTAGGAGGTATGCGGCGAAGGTTGATTGCGAGAGGTTGGAAGTGACAGTCGAGAATGTGGAGGGGCGAAAGGTTGTGATACGATGTAAGCATGAGGAAGGCGTCTTCATGAGCTTCATGTATTCGCTGGTTGTTCCACGGGATGGACTGTCATCAGTGCCGATCGCTAATGGATTCGAGGATGTCTTTGACGAAGTCAAAGGGTTGCCGCCCATAGAGAGATCGAGTTTCGTATAGATCTAGTTGAAGGAGCCAGACCTGTTGTGATGCCTCTTAGGTGGATGGCGCCTAGGGAACAGCATGAGTTGAAGGTGCAAGTTGATGACCTTTTATAGAAAGGATTCATTCGGCGTAGTGTGTCCGAGTGGGGTGCACCAGTTGTGTTCGCAACCAAGGCAGATGGATCGTTGAGATTGTGTGTGGATTATCGTGAGCTGAATAAGGTGACTAAGAAGAACAAGTATCCATTGCCAAGGATAGATGACTTGTTTGATCAGCTTCACGAAGCTAAGGTGTTTTCTCAGATGGATTTGGCAACGGGATTTCACCAGTTGAGAGTGGCTAAGGATAGTGTGCCGAAGACTTCTTTTCGAACACCATCCGGTTTCTTTGAGTGGCTGGTAATGCCGTTTGGATTGACTAACGCGCCAGCATATTTTGTGGATCTTATGAATAGAGTGTTCAGAGATCAGTTGAACAAGTTCGTACTTGTGTTCGTGGATGATATTCTGATTTATTCCAGAACTGAAGAAGAGCACAAGACGCACTTGCGTATTGTTTTGGAAATCTTGCGGAAACATCAGCTGAAGGCTAAGTTTTCGAAGTGTCACTTCTGGAAGAGTGAAGTGAGGTTCTTAGGCCATGTGATTTCTGGAAATGGAATAGCGGTTGATACCGCTAAGGTGGCAGCAATCCAGGATTGGGTCAGACCTAAGAATGCATCAGATGTGAGGAGTTTTCTTGGATTAGCAGGATATTATCGACGGTTTATCAAAGACTTCACCAAGGTAGCTGCACCGTTAACAGGATTGACGAAAAAGAACCAAGTGTTCAGTTGGGATGCTAAGTTTGAGCAAGCTTTCGGAATCCTGAAAGAGAGATTGACGAGTGCTCCTGTTTTGACTATTCCAAGTGGGAATGATGAGATGGTGGTTTACACCGACGCATGTGGTACTGGACTTGGAGCAGTGCTGATGCAGATGGATAAAGTTGTTGCGTATGCCAGTCGACAACTGAAGCCGCATGAAAGGAATTACCCGACTCATGATTTGGAGTTAGCGGTGATTGTTTTTGCTCTGAAGATGTGGAGACATTATCTGTTGGGAGTTCGATTCGAGTTGTTTACGGATCATAAGTCGTTGAAGTATCTTTTCTCCCAAAAGGATTTGAATCTTCGGCAGCAACGTTGGCTAGAGTTTTTGGCATCATATGATTTTGGTATAGCTTATACTCCGGGAAAAGGTAACGCAGTGGCAGATGCGTTAAGTAGAAGACATGCAGGATTGGGAGCCATGTTTTCTGAATGGAAGAATCTCGAGTATTTAGCTGGATTTGACTTCAGGCCTAGATGCGAATTGGAACCTGAGATATTGGCAAACTTATCGATAAGACCTTCTCTTGTGGAAAGGATTGGCGAGAGCCAAAAGCGAGACGATAAGCTTGTCAAGATTATCCGTGAATTGGAATCTGGATTGGATCCAGAAAAGGATAAAGGATTCGAGGTCGATCGAGAGGGTTGGCTTTGAAAGCAAGGACGACTAGTTGTTCCCGATATAGATGAATTGAGGAGTGAAGTTCTGAAGGAAAGTCATCACTCGAAGCCGACAATTCATCCAGGTGGAAATAAGATGTATCGGGATATGAAGAGAACCTACTACTGGGAAGGCATGAAGAAGGATGTTGGAAATTTTATTTCCAAGTGTATGAACTGCCAGTTGGTAAAGGCTGAACAGAAGAAGCCAAGTGGATTACTTCAGCCATTAGAAGTTCCTACATGGAAGTGGGAGCAAATATCGATGGACTTTATTGATGGATTACCTAGAACAAGAACGGGAAATGAAGGGATTTGGGTCATCGTAGATCGTTTGACTAAGAGTGCACGATTCATTCCTATTCGATCGACTAAGACTGCATCAAACTTGGCTGAGTTGTATGTTAAGTGGATAGTTCGATTCCATGGTATTCCGAAGAGTATAGTGAGCGACCGAGATCCATTGTTCACTAGTAGGTTTTGGAAGAGCTTCCAGGAAGTTTTGGGAACCGAGTTGTGTTTGAGTACAACTTATCACCCTCAAACAGATGGTCAGACCGAGAGAGTCAACCGAGTTTTGGAAGATCTTCTTAGAGCATGTGTTTTGGACTTCGGAGGATCATGGGAAGATCACCTTCATTTGGTGGAGTTTGCGTACAACAACAGTTACCAGTCAAGCATTGGTATGGCACCGTATGAGGCATTGTATGGAAGACCGTGTAACTCTCCGACATGTTGGTTGGAAACAGGAGAAAAGCTGTTACTTGGGCCAAAGATGATTCGTCAGACTTCAGATTGCATAGAGATCATTCGGCAACGAATGAAGGCAGCCCAAGACCGTCAGAAAAGTTATGCCGATAGGCGTCGTAAGAATTTGGAATTCGACGTTGGTGATATGGTTTTTGTGAAGATTTCTCCACTGAAGAATGTTATTCGGTTCGGGAAGAAAGGAAAATTGACTCCGAGATTTGTTGGACCATTCCCGATTATCGAGCGAATTGGAAAGCTCGCTTATAGATTGGAATTACCGGAGAAGATGTCGAGTGTGCACAATGTTTTTCACGTATCATATCTACGGAAGTATGTGCACGACTCGAGTAAAGTGGTTTCTGCTGATAGCTGTGAAGATTTCGAAGTTGATCCAGTTGATAGAAGGCCTCGTAAGTCGCTTCGTGTTGTGGATACCGACACGAAACAGCTTAGGAGAAAGGTAGTTAAGTTGCTCAAGGTACAATGGAGTGACGATGATAACGACTGTACATGGGAGGTGGAAGAGAGGATGAAAGAAGCTCATCCTGAACTCTTCAAGGTATGGCCCTAAGGTGTGGTGTCATCTCACGATATTGTAACTTGTCCTAGTTTTAGAATTCTGCATGCTAAGCTAGAATTGGATGCATGGTTTGTTGATTGCTATGGATGATAGGCATGCAGAATAGCTTTGATTGCTTTGTTTGTTTGGAATTTCGGGGGCGAAATTCCTAAGGGGGAGAGAATGTAACGACCCGTATTTTTATGGATCGACAAGTTCGTCAAAATCTGGGATTTTCAGCATTTTAGGTCGTTTCAGATTTTAGACAGAATTTTGTTAAGTTCTAGGTCGTACACGACCTAAGAGTTAAGTCGTGACCGACTTAAGTGGGTTAGGCGACCTAAGGAAGTATTGGAGCGACGTAGAGATTAGGACGTCTTGGTTTAGGTCGTAAGCGACCTAAGGGGAAGTGCGATCTAGTGTGTGAGCAACCTAAGTTTGGGAGTTGTGTTGTTAGATCGTCTAGATGACCTAAGGCAGTGGATTGGTTAAGTACTAGGTCGGTTGGAGCGACCTATAGCAGTTCGCGACCTATAGGAGTTAGCGATCTAATTGTTAGCGACCTAAGGGATAGCACAGTTGCTAGCGAGTTAGAAAAGTTAGGTCGTAGGCGACCTAAATAGTTAGGTCGTGTGAGTTGTTAGGTCGCTGGGTTTTGGCTTAGTATTAGGTCGCGCATAGTTAAGTCGCGCGGTGCTTTAGGTCGTTGGTTTGTTAGGTCGCTGAGGAGTTAAGTCGTAGTTGTTAGGTCGTAGGGTGTTAAGCAGCTATGGCCTAGGTCGTAACTTTGATAGGTCGTTGATGCGTTATATCATTAGGTCGCGAGAAAACACTTATGTGTTAGGTCGCTGAGGTTATAGGTCGTAACACAGTTAGGTCGCCGAGGCGCTACGATTGATAGGTCGCGTAAGCACTAGGTCGCGGATGCGCATCTGGTTAGGTCGTAGAGGCTGGGGTTTTGTTAAGTCGTAGGTTGGCAAAGCTTTAGGTCGGTGGGTGTTCTTAGGTCGTAGGTCGGAGACGACCTAATTCCGAGGCTGCGACTTAAGGAAATTTCTGCTATAAATAGAGGGGGTTGTTCTCACTTTTTGGGATCCGGATTTTGAAGCGACGAAGTGCTGCCATTTTGAGAGCTCGACTTCTACACTTCTTCACTTCTTTTCTCCACTCTAATCTAGTGATTCCATTCATCCAAGTTGAAGATCAAATTGAAGATTCAAGAGCTTAGATTGAAGATCTTCATCCATTGAAGTTAGATTTCATCGTTTGAAACGGATCCGTGATAGATCAAGCTTGATCCTTCGCTGTCCAGATCTGAAGCGTGTTGATTTGGGTTTGTTTTGGTGATTTGGTGAGTGGTGATTATCTCTCACACGGATCCAAAGGAGTATATCGGATTGTTGGCTCGATTTGGTGTTAAAATAGTGATTTCCATGCATTTTCTTCATCCTAAGTGTAGATCCATATAGATCCATTGTTCATGATGATTTGACAACCATTTTTACTAAGTGTTAACCTATGCAAGTTCATTCATCAAGATTGTAGAGATAATTCTCATGATTTCATGCTTGTTACACTTTATTTACGAAATTGCCATTATTGTGATAATTGTCTATTTAGATCTTATTTGAATGCTTGATTGTTTGGATTAATGTTTGACTTGGTTGATTGCTATGAATTAGATGATTGATGATTTGACTTAGATCGAAGATGATTCAAAAGCTAAGGGAAAGGCTCTTGAATTGGGAAAGCTGCTCGTGGCATATGTAGCGGGATGATGAAGCTCTTATGCATAGATGATGATGTTGAGATGAGACTTTGCGAGGATGTGATAAAGATTCGAGTTAAGAGTAATGGATGCTTGAGAGGCGCTTGAGCTAGTATGGAAATAGTCGTCAAGGAGGATGACTAGGAGGCTTGGATAGCATCGTTGTTGAAGGTTCTAGCATGCTCTAAGCAAGAGTACGTTTGGGCAGATTCGATAGTCCCAACGGCCAACTGTTGATGGTCGAGTACTCTGGGCAGATTCGATAGTCCTAGGCACGGGCTGCGACGACGTGCGGGAGTTATGTCTAGAACTGGGGTCTCCATTAGCCCTTGACGGACGGCTGAAAGAATGTGCCGGTCATTCAATTAACGGTGATATCGAAGCAATGATAACAGTGATAGCCAGAGTCATGGATGTTTGGTTGTATCGTCATTCGGTCTCAATAGCAGTGTTTTCCGGGTGCTTATCTGATCTTGGTTTAGGCCTTGGGGGTTTGTGCTTGGAAAACATCGCCCTTGACTCGAGTGATAATTACTTTACTTTAAATTATATGCTCTGCTATGTTTGCTTCTGCTTAGTGTGTGTCTGGGGGCTATCACTGTAGAATGAGATTGGAGTGGGAGGGTTGTATTCCTATTCCTTTTCCTTTATGCTCTTTTGGTATGTTGTTAGTTAATTTACTGCTCACTAAGACTGTTGTTTGACTCAAGGCTTTATGTTTTAATTCTTATTGCCTTGGGCTGTTCGTCCATTTTGGGACGGGCAGACTAGGTAGCAGGTGACAGGTGCTGTTCTCTTCTCACGATGCTGATATCGAAGACGAGCTAGAGGGTTGCATATTATTTTCTTATATGTACTGGATGTTCCACTACTTTGTATTCTCTGAGTGTTATGTAGTGAGGCTTGATGTATTGACTATTTGGATGCTTGTATTCAACTATTATGGAGTTTTATATGATGGCATTTTATTCTGTAAAGCTTCACTATACATATGTTCTATTGTATTTTGTCCATGCGCTGTGAGTAATACGATAGATTTTGTTGTTTTAATTTACCCTGACAATCGTCCATGGTCGCCTGGCACACTTTACAGAGCATTTCCTCTAGATTCAGTGCAGGGGTCATGGGCGGTCGTCACATCCCGCCTCTACGTCATGCCATTCGTTTGTCGAACCGTATGGATTTGAAGATCTCGACGTACTCTACAACTTTGTAGTTGGGAGTATTTGCTAATTGTTTACGAATTGAGAGACAATGGAGGAAGAAGTTTCGAAAATTTCTGGCCATTGAAAAGAAAACGACAGCTGGGGTTTAGTTTCTAGGGTTTTGCAAGTTAGGGTCCTCTATTTATAGGCAATATAAATTACTATTCACTCAAAATAATTCTGAACTCCAATCGAGGCATGCCGCTAGGCATTTCTAATGTTTTACCCCTATTCCGAACACAATGGAATATATATCGGAGGCTAATTCCATCATATACAAAAGATAGGTTTTCAAATCGAGTTATTTTAATCAAAATCTTTTAATCAATTTTTACGCGTTTCAAACTTGTACGATCAAACGGTAAGTCCAATTGACGCAAAATTTGAAATCCTATAATAACTCACTATTACGGATCCAATGAAACTGGTTTTTTCAATTCTGAGACAGTGTCCCGAATGGCTATTTTTACACTTACTAATTAATTATTAATTTTCCAATTTATGTTCATTCATTTTTAATTCAAATTTAAAAGTTCTCTAACTCCATCCAAATTCAAATAGAATTTAATTCAACTTTAGAAATCTTTTTTTTCTTCATTATACTCCAGATTCAGTTATTTAAACATCTTAACTTATAAATTTTGCATTCAATATTTAAAATAACTTAAATATTCTAAATTCGAATAACTAAAAAGCTGGGTCATTACAAGTAGGGTATGAACCTAAATAATAAGGTATATATCTTTTTTTCTTCAAAAATATCCAATATAACACATCCAAAAATATCGAACTCCAATCGAGGCGTGCCGCCTGGCGTTCTATATGTAATACCCCTATTCGAACACAATGGAACTAGTCTCGAGGCCTAATTTGATCATATACAGAAGATTGCTTTTTAAACCTAGTTATATTATATTAATTTCCAAAATTAATTTCTAAGCATTTTGAGCTCGCACGACCAAACGATTCGTCCAATCGCCATGAAATTTGTTAACATACAATAATACACTGTTACGGATCCAATGGCACTAGTTTCATCGAAATCCGAGACGGTGTTCCGGAAGGCTATTTTCACACGTTAATTAAAACAAATTATTATAAAAACCAAATTAATCGCTTTTAAATCTAAATTGTAAGTTTACTATCTTCATTTTTATTTAAGTAGAATTTAAATCAACTTCTAAAATCATTTTCAATAACATTAAATTCCAGATTCGATTATTTAAATATTCCAATCATTTTAATTTATTATTCAAATAAATCTCTATTTTTGAAATTTAAGCTATTTGACTTATAAAACAAGTATATCAATATTTAAAATCAATTAAATACCAAGAATTTCAAATGGCTGAATTTTTGGGCCGTTACACTTTCTATCTTCATATTTGTCTACTTTTTGCTTACATATTCTCAATTAATCATAACCAAAATATTATTTTGGTTAGATCACTTCCTACAATTCAAAGTGCTCACTTTCATATACTCAAAGTAGATTATAGAAAGAACCATACTATTAGTCAATATCTGTGTTATTTGGAACACAAAATTGTCAAAGAAATACTTTTGTATTATCCTATTCCTCCGAATGAAGTGAGAATTATTGGTTAAAGGAATTACCGAAGGGGAGCTTTGGGGCTTGACGTAGGACGGGAGGTCTGAACCAGTATAAAAACTCTGGTGTGCTTGTTTTTATTATTTATCTTATTCATACTATGTTAATGTACTTTACTTGGTATAACTATTAGTATATACTCTCACATTAGTATATAAGTTGCATTATCTAAGATCCTACAGACTTTCATTTGATATTAGAGCAAGGTTATTTCAATTTACAGTAACACGTAATTGAAAATTTTCTAATATGGCAAGTACATTTCAAGAAGGCCAATCAACTTGTAACGACCTTCAAATTTATCAATTTGATAAATTATATTTATTTTTAAATTTATTCAATTAAAAGGTTGATAATACAAATAATATTGTTTTAAGTGATAATAATTCATTTATAATAGTTTTACAAAGATATATATTTGATTTGAAAATATAAGGAAAAATCGATATCGCTTTATCAGTATAATAATGATGTCTGTAAATAATTGTTAATATTAATTTATATGGTTTTATAAATGAAATGTGATCATTTTAATAAGTTAAAATTGATAATAAATTTATTTTCAAATTTTGTTCACGTTTATATGTAATTTAAAATATATGTAACGACCCGTATTTTTACGGATCGACAAGTTCGTCAAAATCTAGAAAATTTAGCATTTTAAGTCATTTCAGATTTTGGGCATGATTTTTCTAAGTCCTAGGTCGTGAAAGACCTAAGAAATAAGTCGTAACCGACTTATAGATTGAACAACTTAAGAGAGCGTTTGGAAGTTTAAGTCGTATAGGAATTAAGTCGTGGTGGCTTAGGTCGTAGGGTATTGGAGCGATCTAAAGTCGTGACCGAGTTAGAGATAGGTCGTAGGCGATTTAAGGAAAGTTGGCGACATATGAGTTTTGGCGAAATTGCTAAGTCCTAAGTCGTTCACGACTTAGTATAGGTCGTAAGTCGTATACGACTTAGGAGAGGAGTGACCCAGTAGTTACCGACTTATGGTATTGTCCGACTTATAGAAGATAGTGGTTGGCCGACCTAGTGGAGTTACCGACCTAGTGGTTCCGAGTTAGCATTGTTAGGTCGGCAACGACCTAAGGAGTTTGGAGATAGCTGTGTGGCGACCTAGTGTCTTGGTATGACCTATAGGTTAGCGACTTAGGGAGTATACGACCTATGGGAGTTAAGTCGTACGAGTTAAGTCGTAAGTCGTAACATGTTTTAGGTCGCGTGAAGACTTAAGGTGTTAGGTCGCTGGGTTTCTGCCTGAGTGATAGGTCGTGAGCGACTTAGTAGTTGTTAAGTCACGAGCGACTTAAGAGTTGATCTATTTTAAGTCGTAGATGGCTTAGTAGTTGAGTCGTAAGTCGTATCTTTGTTAGGTCGCGAGCGCTGCTAAGCTATAAGTCGTAGGCAGGTGATTCTGTTAGGTCGAATAGGCGCGCGCAAGTGTTAAGTCGAAGGAGAGTTAGGTCGTAAGTCGGAGGGGTCTTAGGTCGTAAGTCGGAGACGACTTAGGAGATAGCCGAGTTACGACTTAGTGGATTTTCAGCTATAAATAGGAGGGGTTTTTCTCACTTTTTGGGATCCGGATTTTGAAGCGACGAAGTGCTACCATTTTGAGAGCTCGACTTCTACACTTCTTCACTTATTTCCTCCACTCTAATCTAGTGCTTCCTTTCATCCAAATCGAAGATCAAGATCGAAGATCCAAGAGCTAAAGTTGAAGATCTTCATCCATTGAAGTTAGATTTCTTCGTTTGAAGCGGATTCGTGATAGATCAAGCTTGATACTTCGCTGTCCAGATCTGAAGCGTGTTGATTTGAGGTTGTTTAGGTGATTTGGTGAGTGGTGATTATCTATCACACGGATCCAAAGGAGTAGATCGGATTGTTGGCTTGATTTGGTGTTAAAATAGTGATTTCTATGCATTTTTGTAAACCTAAGTGTAGATCCATGTAGATCCATTATTCATGATGATTCGATAACCATTTTTGTATATGATTAACCTATGCAAGTTCATTCATCAAGTTGTAGAGATAATTCTCATGTTTTCATGCTTGTTAGACTTTCAACTCCTTAATTACGAAATTGCCATTATTGTTATAATTGTCCATTTTGCTTATATTTGAATGCTTGGTTACTTGGATTGATGTTTGACATGATTGATTGCTGTGAATTAGATGATTGTTGATTGGTTTTAGACAAGGTGGTCGAAGATGATTCAAAAGCTAAGGGAAAGGCTCTTGAATTGGGAAAGCTGCTCGTGGCATATGTAGCGGGATGATGAAGCTCTTATGCATAGATTTGATGATGTGATGTTGAGATGAGGCTTTGCGAGGATGTAATGAAGCGAGGCATCATGTGATGAAGACTTGGTCTAATCCAGACGGGATCATTCCAAGCACGTTGGTAACTCGGTGATATGATTCGAGTTAAGGGTAATGGTTGCTCGAGAGGCGCTTGAGCTAGTATGGAAATAGTCGTCGAGGAGGATGACTAGGAGGCTGAGATCTCATCGTTGTTGAAGGTTCTAGCATGCTCAAAGCAAGAGTACGTTGGGCAGATTAGATAGTCCCTGAAGGCTAATGTTTGATAGTCAAGTACTCTGGGCAGATTAGATAGTCCTAGGCACGGGTCATGATGACGTGCAAGAGTTATGTCTAGAACCGGGGTTTCCATTAGCCCTTGACGGACGGCTGAAAGAATGTGCCGGTCATTCAGTTAACGGTGATATCGAAGCAATGATAATAGTGATAGTCAGAGTCATGGATGTTTGGTTGTATCGTCATTCGGACTCAAGAGCGGTATTTTCTGGGTGCTTATCTGATTTAGGCCTTGGTACTTGGAAAACATTGCCCTTGACTCGAATGATTATTACTTTACTTTAAACTGTATGCTCTGCTATGTTGCTTCTACTTAGTGTGTGTCTGGGGGCTATCACTGTAGAAAGAGGTGGAGTGGGAGGGTTGTATTCCTATTCCTTTTCCTTTATGCTCTTTTGGAATGTTGTTAGTTAATTTACTGCTCACTAAGACTGTTGTCTGACTCAAGGCTTTATGTTTTAATTCTTATTGCCTTGGGCTGTTCGTCCATTTTTGGGACGGGCAGACTAGGTAGCAGGTGACAGGTGCTGTTCTCTTTTCACGATGCTGATATCGAAGACGAGCTAGAGGGTTGCATATTATCTTCTTATATGTACTGGATGTTCCGCTGTTTTGTATTCTCTGAGTGTTATGTAGTGAGGCTTGATGTATTGGCTATTTGGATGCTTGTATTCAACTATTATGAAGTTTTATATGATGGCATTTTATTCTATAAAGCTTCACTATATATATGTTCTATTGTATTTTGTCCATGCGCTGTGAGTAATACGATAGATTCTGTTGTTTTAATCTACCCTGACAATCGTCCATGGTCGCCTGGCACACTTTACAGCGTACTATCTCTAGATTCGGTGCAGGGGTCATGGGCGGTCGTCACATTTGGTATCAGAGCATTGGTTAATCGATTTTACCCAACGCTCGCTGACGTAACTACGTATGAGAGACGTAATTGTATTTTGATGGATGATTACTATATATAATATAGTAGTTTAGCAGTAAGTTAGTCCTTTATGCAGTTGTTTCTCTAGATGTTCTGATCATTCCTTTTTATAGATATTGAGAATGAGTCGAAGAGGGAGACCAGCTGCTAGGGAAGGCCGTGCTACTGAGGGGACTACTGATTATGCAGCTATGTTCGAAGCTATGATGACTTCGATCATGAGAAGGATACCAGTTCCAGGGGCAGCAGTAGATGTTGGAGTTCAAGTCCAAACTCCGAAACCAGTGGATTTTGCTAAGTTGTGCAAGGATTATACTGCTCTTGGAGGGAAGGTTTTCTTGGGAACGGAATCAACTATTGAAGTCCAGAGATGGATCGATGCTTGTAGAAGGATCTTTGGTGATTTGGGAATTGATGATGCAACTAAGAGGAAGTTGGCATCAAGGCAGCTTCAAGGGAGAGCCTCTGATTGGTGGAACTCTATTACCATCAATACTCCGGAGGAAGAGATTACTTGGGAGCAATTCCAAGTCAGATTTGAAGCTAAGCTCATTTCTACAGCTCAGAAGTCTGTTCTGTTCAAGAGGTTTGTGGAGCTCAAGCAAGGAGGAAGATCTGTTCTTGAGTATGTTTCTGAGTTTGAAGCTTTGTCCAAGTATGCTCGGTCATATATTGAATCTGCATATCAGAAGAATGAGAAGTTTGTGACAGGCTTGGACAGTTATCTTGGGAGACAGTTGGTGGATCATTTGGATGATTCATTTGAGAAGCTTGTGGAGAAAGCTCTCAGGCATGAGAGTCTGTTTCCTAAGGAATGATCTGTTGTTGCTGTGACCAGGGAAGAGTCTAAACCCCAGCAAGGTGGAAACAAGAAAAGGAAGCAGCAGCAGCAGAAGGGTAAGGATGGCCAGAAAAAGCCGAAAGGCGAGGTGACTTGCTACAATTGTCAGCAGAAGGGCCATTTCTCGAAGGATTGTAAGAATCCGAAGGTGCCGATGAAGTGTCACAACTGTGACAAGCCGTGGCATTTCAGGAAGAATTGTCCAGAACCGAGGAGGGACAAGCAGATTGTGCAAGCTTATGCTTTGGGAGCTGTTCCGTCGTCTTCAAAAGCTCCTACCGCTGAAGAGAAAGGAAAGAGTGTGGTGGTTCAAGGTACTCTTTTCCTATGTGGTGTTCCAGTTAGAGTTCTGTTTGATACTGGAGCGTCGCATTCGTTTGTTTGTAGTGAACTCGTAAGCCGGTTGGGTTTGGAACCGGATATTGTTGATAGGCCGTTGGTTGTGACTAATCTAGTTGGGGGTTCGTCTTGTTTGTGTATGTTATGCCGTGGTTTGATTGTGTCGAATCATGGTTGCTCTTTTGTTTGTGATTGTTTTGTTCTGAACTTTGCGGGGTTCAGAATTATTTTGGGTATGGACTGGCTTAGGAAGTATGCGGCAAAGGTTGATTGCGAGAGGTTGGAAGTGACAGTCGAGAATGTGGAGGGGCGAAAGGTTGTGATACGATGTAAGCATGAGGAAGGCGTCTTCATGAGCTTCATGTATTCGCTGGTTGTTCCACGGGATGGACTGTCATCAGTGCCGATCGCTAATGGATTCGAGGATGTCTTTGACGAAGTCAAAGGGTTGCCGCCGCATAGAGAGATCGAGTTTCGTATAGATCTAGTTGAAGGAGCCAGACCTGTTGTGATGCCTCTTAGGAGGATGGCGCCTAGGGAACAGCAGGAGTTGAGGGTGCAAGTTGATGATCTTTTGCAGAAAGGATTCATTCGGCATAGTGTGTCCGAGTGGGGTGCACCAGTTGTGTTTGCAACCAAGGTAGATGGGTCGTAGAGATTGTGTGTGGATTATCGTGAGCTGAATAAGGTGACAAAGAAGAACAAGTATCCATTGCCGAGAATAGATGACTTGTTTGATCAGCTTCACGAGGCTAAGGTGTTTTCTCAGATGGATTTGGCAACGGGATTTCACCAGTTGAGAGTGGCTAAGGATAGTGTGCCAAAGACTGCTTTTAGGACACCATCCGGTTTCTTTGAGTGGCTGGTAATGCCGTTTGGATTGACTAACGCGCCAGCATATTTTGTGGATCTTATGAATAGAGTGTTCAGAGATCAGTTGAACAAGTTCGTACTTGTGTTCGTGGATGATATTCTGATTTATTCCAGAACAATAGAGGAGCACAAGACGCACTTGCGTATTGTTTTGGAAATCTTGCGAAAACATCAACTGAAGGCTAAGTTTTCGAAGTGTCACTTCTGGAAGAGTGAAGTGAGGTTCTTAGGCCATGTGATTTCTGGAAATGGGATAGCGGTTGATCCCGCTAAGGTGGCAGCAATCCAGGATTGGGTTAGACCTAAGAATGCATCTGATGTGAGAAGTTTTCTTGGATTAGCAGGATATTATCGACGGTTTATCAAAGACTTCTCCAAGATAGCTGCACCGTTAACAGGATTGACGAAGAAGAACCAAGTGTTCAGTTGGGATGCTAAGTGTGAGCAAGCTTTCGGAATCCTGAAAGAGAGATTGACAAGTGCTCCTGTTTTGGCTATTCCAAGTGGGAATGATGAGATGGTGGTTTACACCGACGCATGTGGTACTGGACATGGAGCAGTGCTGATGCAGAGGGATAAAGTTGTTGCGTATGCAAGTCGACAATTGAAGCCGCATGAAAGGAATTACCCGACTCATGATTTGGAGTTAGCGGCGATTGTATTTGCTCTGAAGATGTGGAGGCATTATCTGTTGGGAGTTCGATTCGAGTTGTTTACGGATCATAAGTCGTTGAAGTATCTTTTCTCCCAAAAGGATTTGAATCTTCGGCAGCAACGTTGGCTAGAGTTTTTAGCATCATATGATTTTGGTATAGCTTATACTCCGGGAAAAGGTAACGCAGTGGCAGATGCGTTAAGTCGAAGACATGCAGGATTGGGAGCCATGTTTTCAGAATGGAAGAGTCTCGAGTATTTAGCTGGATTTGACTTCAGGCCTAGATGTGAATTGGAACCTGAGATGTTGGAAAACTTATCGATAAGACCTTCTCTTGTGGAAAGGATTGGCGAGAGCCAAAAGCGAGACGATAAGCTTGTCAAGATTATCCGTGAATTGGAATCTGGATTGGATCCAGAAAAGGATAAAGGATTCGAGGTCGATCGAGAGGGTTGGCTTCGAAAGCAAGGACGACTAGTTGTTCCCGATATAGATGAATTGAGGAGTGAAGTCCCGAAGGAAAGTCATCACTCGAAGCTGACAATTCATCCAGGTGGAAATAAGATGTATCGGGATATGAAGAGAACCTACTACTGGGAAGGCATGAAGAAGGATGTTGGAAATTTTATTTCCAAGTGCATGAACTGCCAGTTGGTAAAGGCTGAACAGAAAAAGCCAAGTGGATTACTTCAGCCATTAGAAATTCCTACATGGAAGTGGGAGCAAATATCGATGGACTTTATTGATGGATTACCTAGAACCAGAACGAGAAATGAAGGGATTTGGGTCATTGTGGATCGTCTGACTAAGAGCGCAAGATTCATTCCTGTTCGATCGACTAGGACTGCATCAAAGTTGGCTGAGTTGTATGTTAAGTGGATAGTTCGATTCCATGGTATTCCGAAGAGTATAGTGAGCGATCGAGACCCATTGTTCACTAGTGGATTTTGGAAGAGCTTCCAGGAAGTTTTGGGAACCGAGTTGTGTTTGAGTACAGCTTATCACCCTCAAACAGATGGTCAGACCGAGAGAGTCAACCGAGTTTTGGAAGATCTTCTTAGAGCATGTGTTTTGGACTTCGGAGGATCATGGGAAGATCACCTTCATTTGGTGGAGTTTGCGTACAACAACAGTTACCAGTCAAGCATTGGTATGGCACCGTATGAGGCATTGTATGGAAGACCGTGTAACTCTCCGACATGTTGGTTGGAAACTGGAGAAAAATTGATACTTGGGCCAGAGATGATTCGACAGACTTCGGATTGCATAGAGATCATTCGGCAACGAATGAAGGCAGCCCAAGACCCTCAGAAGAGTTATGCCGATAAGCGTCGAAAGGATTTGGAATTCGACGTAGGAGATATGGTTTTTGTGAAGATTTCTCCACTGAAGAATGTTATCCGATTCGGGAAGAAAGGAAAATTGACTCCAAGATTTGTTGGACCATTCCCGATCATCGAGCGAATTGGAAAGCTCGCCTATAGATTGGAGTTACCAGAGAAGATGTCGGGTGTGCACTATGTTTTTCACGTATCATATCTACGGAAGTATGTGCACGACTCGAATACAGTGGTTTCTACTGATAGCTGTGAAGATTTCGAAGTTGATCCAGTTGATAGAAGACCTCGTAAGCCGCTTCGTGTTGTTGAAACTGACACGAAACAGCTTAGGAGGAAGGTAGTTAAGTTGCTCAAGATACAATGGAGTGATGATGATAACGACTGTACGTGGGAGGTGGAAGAGAGGATGAAGGCAGCTCATCCTGAACTCTTCGAGGTATGGCCCTAAGGTGTCGTGTCATCTCACGATATTGTAACTTGTTCTAAGTTTTAGAATTCTGTACGCTAAGCTAGAATTGGATGTATGGGTTGTTGATTGCTATGGATGGCAGGCGTATAGAATAGTCTTTGATTGCTTTGTTTGCTTGGAATTTCGGGGGCGAAATTCCTAAAGGGAAGAGAATGTAACGACCCGTATTTTTACGGATCGAAAAGTTCGTCAAAATCTGGAAAATTTAGCATTTTAAGTCATTTCAGATTTTGGGCATGATTTTTCTAAGTCCTAGGTCGTGAACGACCTAAGAAATAAGTCGTAACCGACTTATCGATTGAACGACTTAAGAGAGCGTTTGGAAGTTTAAGTCGTATAGGAATTAAGTCGTGGTGGCTTAGGTCGTAGGGTATTGGAGCGATCTAAAGTCGTGACCGAGTTAGAGATAGGTCGTAGGCGATTTAAGGAAAGTTGGCGACATATGAGTTTTGGCGAAATTGCTAAGTCCTAAGTCGTTCACGACTTAGTATAGGTCGTAAGTCGTATACGACTTAGGAGAGGAGTGACCCAGTAGTTACCGACTTATGGTATTGTCCGACTTATAGAAGATAGTGGTTGGCCGACCTAGTGGAGTTACCGACCTAGTGGTTCCGAGTTAGCATTGTTAGGTCGGCAACGACCTAAGGAGTTTGGAGATAGCTGTGTGGCGACCTAGTGTCTTGGTATGACCTATAGGTTAGCGACTTAGGGAGTATACGACCTATGGGAGTTAAGTCGTACGAGTTAAGTCGTAAGTCGTAACATGTTTTAGGTCGCGTGAAGACTTAAGGTGTTAGGTCGCTGGGTTTCTGCCTGAGTGATAGGTCGTGAGCGACTTAGTAGTTGTTAAGTTGCGAGCAACTTAAGAGTTGATCTGTTTTAAGTCGTAGACGGCTTAGTAGTTGAGTCGTAAGTCGCGCACTTGTTAAGTCGTAAGTCGTATCTTTGTTAAGTCGCGAGCGCTGCTAAGCTATAAGTCGTAGGCAGGTGATTCTGTTAGGTCGAATAGGCGCGCGCAAGTGTTAAGTCGAAGGAGAGTTAGGTCGTAAGTCGGAGGGGTCTTAGGTCGTAAGTCGGAGACGACTTAGGAGATAGCCGAGTTACGACTTAGTGGATTTTCAGCTATAAATAGGAGGGGTTTTTCTCACTTTTTGGGATCCGGATTTTGAAGCGACGAAGTGCTGCCATTTTGAGAGCTCGACTTCTACACTTCTTCACTTCTTTCCTCCACTCTAATCTAGTGCTTCCTGTCATCCAAATCGAAGATCAAGATCGAAGATCCAAGAGCTAAAGTTGAAGATCTTCATCCATTGAAGTTAGATTTCTTCGTTTGAAGCGGATTCGTGATAGATCAAGCTTGATCCTTCGCTGTCTAGATCTGAAGCGTGTTGATTTGAGGTTGCTTAGGTGATTTGGTGAGTGGTGATTATCTCTCACACGGATCCAAAGGAGTAGATCGGATTGTTGGCTTGATTTGGTGTTAAAATAGTGATTTCTATGCATTTTTGTAAACCTAAGTGTAGATCCATGTAGATCCATTGTTCATGATGATTCGACAACCATTTTTGTATATGATTAACCTATGCAAGTTCATTCATCAAGTTGTAGAGATAATTCTCATGTTTTCATGCTTGTTAGACTTTCAACTCCTTAATTACGAAATTGCCATTATTGTTATAATTGTCCATTTTGCTTATATTTGAATGCTTGGTTACTTGGATTGATGTTTGACATGATTGATTGCTATGAATTAGATGATTGTTGATTGGTTTTAGACAAGGTGGTCGAAGATGATTCAAAAGCTAAGGGAAAGGCTCTTGAATTGGGAAAGCTGCTCGTGGCATATGTAGCGGGATGATGAAGCTCTTATGCATAGATTTGATGATGTGATGTTGAGATGAGGCTTTGCGAGGATGTAATGAAGCGAGGCATCATGTGATGAAGACTTGGTCTAATCCAGACGGGATCATTCCAAGCACGTTGGTAACTCGGTGATATGATTCGAGTTAAGGGTAATGGTTGCTCGAGAGGCGCTTGAGCTAGTATGGAAATAGTCGTTGAGGAGGATGACTAGGAGGCTGAGATCTCATCGTTGTTGAAGGTTCTAGCATGCTCAAAGCAAGAGTACGTTGGGCAGATTAGATAGTCCCTGAAGGCTAATGTTTGATAGTCAAGTACTCTGGGCAGATTAGATAGTCCTAGGCACGGGTCATGATGACGTGCGGGAGTTATGTCTAGAACCGGGGTTTCCATTAGCCCTTGACGGACGGCTGAAAGAATGTGCCGGTCATTCAATTAACGGTGATATCGAAGCAATGATAACAGTGATAGCCAGAGTCATGGATGTTTGGTTGTATCGTCATTCGGACTCAAGAGCGGTATTTTCTGGGTGCTTATCTGATTTAGGCCTTGGTACTTGGAAAACATCGCCCTTGACTCGAATGATTATTACTTTACTTTAAATTGTATGCTCTGCTATGTTGCTTCTACATAGTGTGTGTCTGGGGGCTATCACTGTAGAAAGAGGTGGAGTGGGAGGGTTGTATTCCTATTCCTTTTCCTTTATGCTCTTTTGGAATGTTGTTAGTTAATTTACTGCTCACTAAGACTGTTGTCTGACTCAAGGCTTTATGTTTTAATTATTATTGCCTTGGGTTGTTCGTCCATTTTTTTGACGGGCAGACTAGGTAGCAGGTGACAGGTGCTGTTCTCTTTTCACGATGCTGATATCGAAGACGAGCTAGAGGGTTGCATATTATCTTCTTATATGTACTGGATGTTCCGCTGTTTTGTATTCTCTGAGTGTTATGTAGTGAGGCTTGATGTATTGGCTATTTGGATGCTTGTATTCAACTATTATGAAGTTTTATATGATGGCATTTTATTTTGTAAAGCTTCACTATATATATGTTCTATTGTAATTTGTCCATGCGCTGTGAGTAATACGATTGATTCTTGTTTTAATCTACCCTGACAATCGTCCATGGTCGCCTGGCACACTTTACAGCGCACTATCTCTAGATTCGGTGCAGGGGTCATGGGTGGTCGTCACAATATAAGTGAAAATGTGACCGGGAATCGGTTTCCTGATGTTCAACGGTTTGACGAACGAAAGTTGTTTTAAATCGTTGCAACCTTGTTTTTGTGTCATGTGCACATATACAACATACACATACATACCCTAACATGCACATGAACATATATTGTAACGACCCACCTTTTTGGACGGTTCAAATCGACAATAAACCGCACATGTCAGACTCAAACCATTCAAAAGGGAGGATTGTTAATGTGGTAAATAAGAAAAAAAGAAAAAAGGAAAGAAAAAACAAAACACGGAATCTCGTAGTGGAACGACAAAATATAATAATCAAATAAATAGTTCATGAAGTTGTTTTACAAATAACATTTGATTGCACTTTTACAAATTCAAATCAGAGTTATACATACATCATAAATAAACAAATAATGCAGCGGAACATAGAATGTAGTGGAATAATAAATTGCAATAATATATTGAATCTTCATCTTCGTCCACCAGAAAATAGACTTCAACGCTAAAAAACTTAGGCTGACCCGAGCATAATGAAAAACAATACACTCGAGTCAGAACTAAAAAATTCTTATGTAAGTCAAATCAATCTCAAATAAAAATACGAGTGTAATGGCTTCAGAGATGTTACGAGATTTTTCATCTCCTATCATGTGTACAACGTGAGTGCAATAACTTACGAGATTTCAAATAATTCGAAATACTAATTTTAACCACTTTATTTAAAATAAATCCGAAGTTTAAATTAAAAACTTAAACTTTTTAAATAATTAAGTTTCAATAAATAATCCAAATTCAAGAAATTGTATGGGTATATAACATTTCAACCCATAATTTAAATGTCTTAATTATCCAATTCTAAATGATTCAGAGGACCATTTAAATGATGTCAATAATATACAAAGTGATAACATGGACATATTAAAGTAAATAAACAACCATACATCCAACATATCAATCAACAAGCATCCATTTCAAACAACATCCAAATCAACCAATATATTTCAACATATAATAGTTATCAATATCGGGGTTTAACTATCAATTAAATTCCAATATAAAATTAAATGTCAATTCAGATTCAATATCAATTCAAATGTCAACTTAAATCAACAAACAACAATAAATTTTTTTTATATATCACGTTATATATTTTATTTAACTTGCAATGGAATTTTTAGTATTGCGTGAGTGGGTTTAATCACTCACCTTTGATTTATAGCTAATTGAAAATCAATAAAAGCCCAAAATTTCAACGGTCTCTAAATTCAACCAAACTAGTTTCATGTTGTTCGGAATTTTGATACGAACCCAAAGGTAGAAACCGCGCATTAATCGGAGTTCATATGCGAAAGATATTCAAGTTATAAGAATATTATGGAAATGAAATAGAAAACCATGTACACACATTTTAATAATAAAATAAAACAAGTTAGTTACTCACATTAAGGATTTTGAAGCCTGCTCATGTTTCTAAATTCTGGAGAATCAACGAAAAAATGACACGATGGCTCACACATGGAGGAAGGAGGCTTTAGGAAATGGATTTGTAAACAAATGGAAAAGATTAGCTTCGTGAAAATAAGTTGCTCACATTTGTCTATTTTCTTACCATTTTATTATTGTTATTTTTTTATAAATTAAATTCAAATCAAGTTTGAATATTTAAATAAATCAAATATTCCAACTAGAAACATACAACAAAATTCAATTCTTTGTTTTAATGAAATTAAATTTACATTCACAAATGAAATATTCACTTTATTTGATAAAAATATTCTTTTCAACAAACCAATCCTTTTCTTTTATTTTTTATTGAAACATATTTCTTTTTATTACACATTAATTTACAATTAACACCTCTCCCTTTAAAACCAACTTATATTTACAGATTATCCCATTAAAGAGTCACGGAAATAATACTTCATACAACCACGTCGTTTCTTTATCAATTGATTTCCTATTATCATTATATTTGTAACAAATTTAAGTACTCACAATTTAAACGTAATTTTTCTCATTGAAATTCTCATTATATTTTTAACACAAAACGTAAGTTGCACATATCATTAATTAATTACCATTTACTTCTATTTCTTATTAATGGCAAGATATAATTACTATTAATTACAATAATTAAATCTCAAAACATACCCTAATACAGGGAAGATAATTAATCCAATTGTTTCCTTTGAAATCCAATTTTCCATGTTAAACCCAATATCTATATACTAAATTAATTCCAACATTTAATTACAATTGTAGTAAAACCCGTTCATTATATATTAAATTCCAAACAAATCCTTTTATTTTGATTTACATTCTTATTATCAAATCAACTATTCCCTTATGAAATTGATTAACATAAGTTTTCATTTTATTACACTCATCACTCAACAGTTAACGTTTCTTCTTATATCAATTGTAATATTTCAATTACATTAATTCTCCATTAATTACCAAATAAATTTCTAACGGATTTAATAATAAGATAATAAATAAAAAAATGGTTATACATTAATAATCCATATCTATTAACTTATTGTTTACAAACAAAGGTTAATAAATTTACGTACAAAATAATTGATTTCATCCTCCATATTAAAACCAATTGCAATTAATAACATATGATTACATTAATTTATACATCATTTATTCTATTCCTTATTAACCTTTATTATTTAAATTGATTGAAATTACGTTAACATAGTATAGTAGTCAATTACATTCAATCAATATTAGTAAATTATATGTTAATACGTGTTACCATCTTTTATCTCATTAATAGTTGTTTTAAGATTTATCTTAAGGTCAAAATTTCTAATCTAATAAGATTCAATTTAATAAATCATAAATTTTAATTTCTGACAATATTAAAGTCCAAAACCTTATTAAATTCATTATTTTAATTATAAAAAATACGGGTTGTTACAGTCTCCCCCACTCAAAACTTTTCGTCCTCGAAAAGGAACAAGAAGGAATCAAGGAATTTGAAATATTTTATTCAAAATTATCAATTTATAAAAAATTTAACTTGCATATTTAAGTTTAATATAAATTTGAAAATAACTCAACTTCCACGAAAAATTCCAGTAGCATCTCCTTTGCGTGGTTAGGTCCGGAAAAATGATAATATCAATAATAAACGTATATATATCATATCTCAATAATAAATATCCCAAACCATGATAACAATAAAATATCGCTATAAAACCGTAATCCGAAAACGTACCTATTTGTTGGGAAAACAACTTTATTTATGAAACCAAAAGCAGTAATTATTGCTTCCATAAACCTGTATTTCACTTATATAATCCAAAGTAGCGAGAATTATGTATTAGAGAGATATTTAAGTTGTTTCAATTTGAAACAAAAGCAAATCAATATAAAACATAAGCAAACAAACAATACAGCCATTTATGCAACCAAAGAATCCATCATACATCCATAGCAACCAAAACCAATGGTTTATTTAGTTCAGAAACTTTTAATCATGCAAGGTGATAAATAAACTATCAAGTGTACCCTATGATCAACAACCTTAGATAATTACTTAATAGATTAGTCATACAACCTCAACAACTAGAAGTATTCTTTTCCAAACTTCTCATCAGCCAAATAACAAGAATTTTAAATTTATTTAAGTTTATTCGATTGGTTTTTTTCATCATTTACTTTTCATTCATTTATTTATATAAAGATCAACCACTTACATAATTTGGTTTCCATTAAAGATTTATGTCATTAATGAATCATTTCAAAAAAATATTACTTAAGCTTCTACTGCCTTACTTAAGTTTATAACTTAATTCGGTTATTGAATAAAAATTTAAGTTTTTAGTATTTGCCCTTGAAGAGAAAAGAAATATTTCAATATATCTAAAAATTCAATTAAAACATTTAACCTCATTCACTTAGTAAAAATATAAGATATATTTAAAACATCCTCATAGCATTATGCAAAGATTTTTCAAAAGTCTAAAACAATGTTAGAAATTTATATCAAAACATTATAATAAGCTTTAAAATAAAGTTCCTTAAATCCGATAATTTATTAGACTCATTATTTTTAAAATAAGTATAAACTCAAGATTATTAAACTGAAACTAATAGTATACTCAAATCTTACATTAAATTTATAAATCAAAGTATAAAATTTCATATCTTCATAATTAATTTTACACACTTGTTTTAAAAATGAATATTCAAATCATGGAAAAACATTTATTATGGTTTAATACAAAAATTCAAATAGTAAATAAACCAATAAATTTACTATTAGTACTTCGAAATCAAGTAAATATTTCAAACTATACTTCCAAAATAGAGATTCAAATTTATTTGTCAAGTATATTACTATAAATAAACTTCGCAAATCAATTTTTTTTCCCATTTATATAATATCTTTAAATTATACATTCAAAGAAACTTATATAAATTTTACTTGAAATATTCATTTGAAAACTTCAGTTGCAAATCAATCATCTTTAATACTTTAATACTTTACAAATTTCATTTGTAAAATTTCTTGCTTCATTTACAAATACCATTTAAATATTTTAAATAACATCTTTATAAATATATGTAAACTATTTGAAGATAATTATTTACATCATTACTTATATTTACAAAGAAGCTATTGAAAACCTTAAATCCATTTTTTAGAAATTTATTAGTTTTATCTCAAGATACTTTTCAAACATTATTAATAAATCAATAATCATTTACTTTAAATATGTTTTATTGAATTAATAATTTCTCACGATATTTACAACACTAATAAACCATGTTGTACATAAATAGACAATATTTTAAACATTTTAAAGTATTTAGAAAAGAAAAAAATGACCAAAATATCCTTTATATAATACTTTATCAAAATACTTTTATAACTCGATGTCTTAACAGGATTATCCTCGTTCTTGCAGACTCTGGTCATACGTTGATCAGGCGTAAGACTAGAAATCTCCAAGTACTTAGTAGACCTGTTTCAACACCCAGTGAAAAATACTTAAAAACAGGTATGAGAAGTACCGCTCAAAATCTAATGTCAAAACGATGATGTTACAATAGCAGTGGCCCGCTGCGTATCCAGTATTCACGCAATGGACACAAAACTTTCCAGAAGATCCTTCCACCTTCCAGATTCTAGAAAAATATCGTAGCCATTTCGTAAACAAGGGACCATCGACCCCTGCTGCAGTGGTAACTGCTGATTCAATGATTTACGCAATGGATGCACTTCCTTCCCAGAAGATCCATATACAACAGATCCCAGGATCGAAAGCGCATCCATTGGGTAAACTAAAGAACCATCTACCCTGCAAAAAAAATCGAGGAACTCATGAGTTTAAGTCCGGACAACCATATCGGTTCGAATCCATTTCTGAATTCACCCAAGTATATTAGGGTTTATCGGTCGAATCCATTCCTGGATTCCCCAAGTCCATCTGGGTTGAAGCATATCATACTATACTTCTTCGCAAAGGGTGCTTCCCCATACCTCTTACTTCAAAATATAACATACCATATACAGTACCCTTTCAAAATCATAGCTTCAAATATCGCACTTATATAAATTCCATTATATATAAGATTTCATTTTCAGATAAAGTACTTTCCAAAATCAATAATCTCGAATATATCAAATCATTCTTATATAAATTCCGTTATATATAAGATTTATCTCTTCAGATCGAATACCTTCCAAAATCAACAGTTTTGAAAATCATCTTATACTTATATAAAGTTCGTCTTATATAAGAATAAAAAAATTTCCAAAAACAATTTCGCTGTATGAAAAGCCATATGAGATTCAATATCTTTGCTTTATAAAAGGTTTTGAATTTTGAATAGTTTCATATATAAAATCGTTTTGGGAAATAGTTTTGTATATAAAATAGTATTATGAAATAGTTTGTAAATAAAATAGTTTGTAAAATAGTTTTGTAAATAAAATAGTTTGTAAAACAGTTTTGTAAATAAAATAGTTTTGTAAATAAAATAGAATAAGATAGTTTGTATAAGAAAAATAAAAGAAAATTGTTTTGTAAAATGGTTTTAAATTAATAGTAGTTTTGCATACAAGAAAAATTCCAATTTAAATTACAAAGATATCCAACCCAACAACTTTTAATGTCAGCGTCAAAGCATATCAATAATATTAGAATAAAAGATGTACATATGTCATCATTTCGCAAAATCACATTTGATTGCTCGTTCGGTTACACAAGTTCGTTTTGAACTAGTATTTTTCATTCGACTTCCCTAATGCGGACTTCTATAAGGTTTCTTGACTAGAAACCATCATTCTCCTTACATAGCCATATACTATGATATAGAATTCTAGAATCAAACCAAAAATCCATATCAAATATTCTCCATCAAGAATCGAATGAAAAATCCTAACATGAAGTGGTGTAATTCACATAGAACTTGTGTACTCAAATCCGGATCAAATTAATTTTGCAAATAAAACAATATACATAATACTTACATAATTATTCCAATTTGTTTCATCACAATTACATTTTAATCAAATTCATTATTAATCTCATTGATTAATACAAGTATCACTTCATATTTTAATATTTTTTTCATAGAAATTCTCTATTCAATACAAAACATTAACATATTCATTCTCATAACATTGCTTATATTTCTCTTAATAATTACGTTCATTTTCACATGTAATATTTCTCATTTAATACCAAATTTATTTGAGAATCATTTCATGAGAAATTTCCTTCAGTTTATAACCAATTTATAAAGGCTTTATTCCTTTTATAAGACATTATTCGAGTTTAAAGTTATCACAACTTTATTTATAACCATTTATTGCAACATCCACTTATTTCATAACAATTTACAAGTCACCCATTTAGTTTCACCTTTTCCTTTCAATTTATTTATGACACATTTCATAAATGTTAATTAAGTTTATAAACATATTTTTTCCAATTTAATCTCATTTACAACATTTCCTTAATCACTGTTTCTATTTAAACATCCCAAGGCTTAAAGTTCACACTTGTATATTAATTACATTACATGCCAAGAATGTATACAAAAATTCTATTCATTTACTAGAAATAGATATAACAAACCTTGTTTCACTTGCTTTCAAATTAAGGTTATCAAATTCAACTGCATAATTCAACACAATTTCTAAGTTTCAACTCATATATTAATTTAGAAGGTTTCGATTATCCAAAAATATCTAGATATTCCATTTTTTTCAATAGTTGAAACTACCGGTCAACAAACAACAAAATTCACAACAACATTTCAATTTCATATCGAATATCCTAACTATCCACTTCATTCTCTTTAATTCACCATTATTAAACTAGTGTTTAGTCCATATATTCAATCAACAAAAATAGCCAATGTTTATAATTTGACTAAATACAACAAGTCAACAATAAATGATAATAATTAGATATTACCATTTCATAAAACAAACACATTACAAATAACTATATTAGTTATAAAAAGTTTCTTTTATATATAACATATAATATTAGGAAAATTATTTCATTTCAAAACTTATATAAAACATTTTTATAACACTAACAAGTACGCACTCTCGTATATATATACACTCAGACAAACTCATTCTAGGATATTACTACCCCATCTCAAATGAGTTAACCCCAACAGGCTAAGGTATGTCTAAACTTGGCTCTGATACAAACTGTAACGACCCACCTTTTTGGATGGTTCAAATCGACAATAAACCACACAAGTCAGACTCAAACCATTCAAAAGGGAGGATTGTTAATGGGGTAAATAATAAAAAAAGAAAAAAAGAAAACACGGAATCTCGCAATGGAACGACAAAATATAACAATCAAATAAACAGTTCATGAAGTTGTTTTACAAATAACATTTGATTACACTTTTACAAATTCAAATCAGAGTTATACATACATCATAAATAAACAAATAATGCAGCGGAACACAAAATGTAGTGGAATAATAAATAGCAATAATATATTGAATCTTCATCTTCGTCCACCAGAAAATAGTCTTCAACGCTGAAAAACTCAGGCTGACCTGAGCATAATGAAAAATAATACACTCGAGTCAGAACTAAAAAATTCCTATGTAAGTCAAATCAATCTCAAATAAAAATACGAGTGCAATGGCTTCAAAGGTGTTACGGGATTTTTCATCTCCTATCAAGTGTACAACGTGAGTGCAATAACTTACGAGATTTCTAATAATTCGAAATACCAATTTTAACCATTTTATTTAAAATAAATCCGAAGTTTAAATTAAAAACTTAAACTTTTTAAATAATCCAGTTTCAATAAATAATCCAAATTCAAGAAATTGTATGGGTATATATCATTTCAACCCATAATTTAAATGTCTTAATTATCCAATTCTAAAATGATTCAGAGGACCATTTAAATGATGTCAATAATATACAAGGTGATAACAAGGACATATTAAAATAAATAAACAACCATACATCCAACATATCAACCAATAAGCGTCCATTTCAAACAACATCCAAATCAACCAATATATTTCAATATATAATAGTTATCAATATCGAGGTTTAACTACTATTAGCACCAAAATTGGTCACTAACCCCCTTTAGAAAGATTATGTAGAGAGGTAAATGAAGAAGGTAAATTAAAACAGAGAGATATAGACTAAATTAACTGCAGAAATCTTAAACACCAGATTTATAGTGGTTCGGCGTAACTTCCTACGTCCACTTTGAATTGTAATCTTTATTGCTTTCCCAAGTAGTTAAATACAGATACAATCCGTACAATAATGTCTTGAGTACAAGTTTGAACTGAAAAGAGTGAGTCTTGAAAGCGGCAGAGTCTCCCCAGTGTTCTCGAAAAAAGGTCTCATTTCACTGTGCCTCTACCCTTCTATTTATAGATGAAGATGGGTTGGACTTCCCTAACAGGACTAGCAGCCAGATACCTCGGCCCGTGGTGAGTGACTAATCATGCAGAGCCACAAATGCCGAACGGCAAATGCCGAGCCATGTATCCAAACCGAATGAGGCAGTGTGTTGAGTGAAATGTGTAGGCCGAACGAGGTCTGATGCCGATCGAGGGGAGATGCCGAACGACATGCTTACGCCGAGCGAGGCCATGTGCCGAACGAGGCTGGAATGTTGAACAAGGCTGGAATGCCGAACGAGGCATGAATGCCGAACGAGGCATGAATGCCGAACGAGGCTGGAATGCCGAACGAGGCTGGAACGCCGAACGAGGCATGAACGCCGAACAAGGCTGGAATGCCGAACGAGGCTGCAATGCCGGTCGAGGCTTGGATGCCGAGCGATGCTGGAATGCCGGTCGAGGCTTGAATGCCGAGTGGTGCTAGATGCCGGTCGAGCCTGGATGCCGAACGAGCCTGGATGCCAACGAGCCTGGATGCCGAATGGTGCTGGTTGCCGGTCGAGTCAGTTGTGCCGATCGACCTAGTTGTGCCGAACGACCCTTTATGTCGAACGAGCGTTCCACATTAGGTCTCTGTTCACCTGGTCAAGCCACTGGGTAACAACTACCAATTAAATTCCAATATAAATTTAAATGTCAATTCAGATTCAATATCAATTCAAATGTCAACTTAAATCAACAAACAGCAATAAAAAAATTATATATCACATCATATATTTTATTTAAATTGCAATGGAATTTTTAGTATTGCTTGAGTGGGTTTAATCACTCACCTTTGATTTATAGCCAATTGAAAATCCAATAAAAGCCCAAAATTTCAACGGTCTCTAAATTCAACCAAACTAGTTTCATGTTATCCGGAATTTTGATACAAACCCAAAGGAAGAAGTTGTGCATTAATCGGAGTTCATATGCGGAAGATATTCAAGTTATAAGAATATTATGGAAATGAAATAGAAAACCATGTGCACACATTTTAATAATAAAATAAAACAAGTTAGTTACTCACGTTAAGAATTTTGAAGCCTGTTCATGTTTCTAAATTCTGGAGAACAATGAAAAAAATGACATGATGGCTCACACATGGAGGAAGGAGGCTTTAGGAAATGGATTTGTAAACAAATGGAAAAGATTGGCTTCATGAAAATAAGTTGCTCACATTTGTTTGTTTTCTTACCATTTTATTATTGTTATTTTTTTATAAATTAAATTCAAATCAAGTTTGAATATTTAAATAAATCAAATATTCCAACTAGAAACATACAACAAAATTCAATTCTTTGTTTTAATGAAATTAAATTTACATTCACAAATGAAATATTCACTTTATTTGATAAAAATATTCTTTTCAACAAACAAATCCTTTTCTTTTATTTTTTATTGAAACATATTTCTTTTTATTACACATTAATTTACAATTAACACCTCTCCCTTTAAAACCAACTTATATTTACAGATTATCCCATTAAAGAGTCACGGAAATAATACTTCATACAACCACGTCGTTTCTTTATCAATTGATTTCCTATTATCATTATATTTGTAACAAATTTAAGTACTCACAATTTAAACGTAATTTTTCTCATTGAAATTCTCATTATATTTTTAACACAAAACGTAAGTTGCACATATCATTAATTAATTACCATTTACTTCTATTTCTTATTAATGGCAAGATATAATTACTATTAATTACAATAATTAAATCTCAAAACATACCCTAATACAGGGAAGATAATTAATCCAATTGTTTCCTTTGAAATCCAATTTTCCATGTTAAACCCAATATCTATATACTAAATTAATTCCAACATTTAATTACAACTGTAATAAAACCTGTTCATTATATATTTAAATTCCAAACAAATCCTTTTATTTTGATTTACATTCTTATTATCAAATCAACTATTCCCTTATGAAATTGATTAACATAAGTTTTCAATTACATTAATTCTCCATTAATTACCAAATACATTTCTAACGGATTTAATAATAAGATAATAAATAAAACAATGGTTATACATTAATAATCCATATCTTATTGTTTACAAACAAAGGTTAATAAATTTACGTACAAAATAATTGATTTCATACTCCATATTAAAACCAATTGCAATTAATAACATATGATTACATCAATTTATACATCATTTATTCTATTCCTTATTAACCTTTATTATTTAAATTGATTGAAATTGCGTTAACATAGTATTATAGTCAATTACATTCAATCAATATTAGCAAATTATATGTTAATACGTGTTACCATCTTTTATCTCATTAAAATTAGTTGTTTTAAGATTTATCTTAAGGTCAAAATTTCTAATCTAATAAGATTCAATTTAATAAACCATACATTTTAATTTCTGACAATATTAAAGTCCAAAACCTTATTAAATTTAATATTTTTAATTATAAAAAATACGGGTTGTTACATATGTACACATACAAATAAACATACACATTTATATATATATATAAACATACATAGGAAAAAACTAAGATATTTTAGAAGCTTAACCCTTAAGCTTTCTTTAAGTCGACAATCTCACATCAAAGTACACACTTGAGTACACACATATGGGGGGTTATGATGGTGGATGTTGGCAACTAAAAAGATGGATGGAAAGTGGGCACATGGGTGATGGAGATGGAGCATGTGGTGGTGATGTGGGGGATGATGTAAAGTAGATATTTTATTCCTTCTCTTTTCCTATAAATAGCCCCGCCACAACTCATTTTTTCATCCTCCATAACTTCCTAATATCTGAATGAAATGGTAAAATTCATTTTATAAAACTATTCAAAATTTCAGTGGTTACAACTTTCTAGTTGACCACTTCTTCATATTCTAAGCATAGCCATACCCAAAACCCACTTCTTTCCATTGCATTTTCAAGCCTAGAATTTTAGTTCCGAGAATGCCTCTGTTCTTTTGATCATATCTTTCTCATAATAAAATGAAATTATGTTTTTATTTTTTCATATTGTATAGAAAAGAATTTACAAGAACTTTCCTTTTGATCACTTTTCACAATTCGGAGAGCAACATGTCCAAATATTAGCTAGAAGTCGACCCATTCTCGGGTTTGATTTTCGTGATTCCAAAATTATCTCTTATTTTCTTGGCCATAACTTCCATATAACTAAACCAAATCAAACGATTATTGTTTTGAAACAGTAGAGAAAAGAATTTACTACAACTTTCATGTTGACAACTTTTCCAAATTCAGAGAGTAGGATGTCCAAAAACCAAAGAGAAAGTTACCTATTTTTAGGTTTGGTTTTTAGTAAATTTGATAATAATCCAAAGTCCTATACCTCATTCCCTATGCTTGGTCAAGCAACACTTTTGGCATGGAATGAGCATACAAAGAGGCAAGTTGTTGGGGTTCGTGAGATCGGATCGCGAGTTTTTGAAGCTATAGCCTTTTTCCGATAGAAAATCAATGTAAGGAACTCTTACTTATAATATATTTTTATATGATGATCTGATGTTTGTAATAGACATTTAATATGCTTTGATGATCAAGTTTGGTTACTTAATATGGATGTTGAATATATATGCAAGTCACGGAAATACACGTCGATAAACACAAAGGAAATCGCTTTCCTTTATTTAATGAATTCGTGTATATGGGATGTTTGAACTCTTTAAAAAGGTTTTAAAATGAGTTTGAAATGCTATGTAAATATATAAAAGTGTTTTGGTGAAGTTTGAAAGTTAATTGAAAATTTAGTCAAAATTAGGTGCGTCGCGAAACGGCAATTCGCGATTTCGCGCCAAATAAGTCTATAGAATGGAATATAGCTCTGAATTCTTCGAGATAAGAATTTTCCGAACTACTATATCCATAGTTTTCAAACAAAGGAAGAAAATCGAGATTTTGATAAATAGATTTTTAAATATGAGTAAAACAAATTTCTAAAAAAATCGCGGTTTTTTGCAGTTCGTAATCCAAAACAGGGTTTCTTTAAGAATGATATTTTAAAATTGTTTAAAAATATGAAATAAATTCTAAAAATCTTTTTAAACATTTCAAAAGTGATTTGAGTTCTAAAAATGAATTTCCAAATGATAAAATGTCATTTTGGTCAACATAGCTTAAAAAGTATTTTCCGTAGCACTTTTCTACAGTACTTTTATATAACTTTTGAAATATAGTTTTAAACGCAACCATTCTTTTCCAAATATTTTGTAAATGTTTTCAAATGATTTATAAAGTATTTTAAAGGTAATTTAAAGGATTTATAGAATGACTAAATATTAAATGATTTAGAGTCGATCAAATAACTTGATCGTCTTATAGGTGTTAGAGAGATAATGTCTAGGCTTGGGTTTGGAAAAACAGCTTCCTGCTCTCCCTGGCTATCCTGATTGGCCCGACGGATGGGATAGTAAATTTGATGTACTCGGATCAAAATTTTACAAAATATAAAGGATATGATTTTCTGAATATAAATAACTTGGATTTTGTGGAGATAATCTTCTTGTACTCGATGTTAAAACCCGAAGAGGGAACTCGTACTATTCGTAGAATTTAAAAGGTGATTTCACCGTTATTTCGCCCATAGTATTTGTTGAATAAGGGGATTGATATTGAGTAGAATTAGATGATTTCTATATATTCTACTCATTTAAAATTTACTGGTTTTGGATTAACATCCTAGATAACATGGTTTTAACTTGATCAAAATTTTGAGTTTTGAATTAAGAAAGTTATGTGAAGATTTAAAAGAAATGATTTGGAAATATTTTCCTAAGTGAAAAATAAAATGATTTTTGAATTATTCCTAGTTTTAAAAAGGTTTAAAGTAATCAAAGGATTTGATAAGAGGGGTAAGAGGGGTTTAATGATTCCGTATACACCAAAAAGAATGTTTTAGAAATATATATCTCCAGAAGAGATTTTGATAAAAAGAACTTAATTAATTAAAGAATGATTCCCCATTCACAGAACATCTTTTTATCGATGATTAGTTTGAAGGAACCGGGGTCGATTTTTGATGATTTCTATCCAAAACCAAGACGTATTCGAAGTAAAGACATGGATATGATTTGGAAGATGGAATGTAGGGCTTCTTGTCACTGACACTTGGGAGAAATTTCCCATATCATATTACGTGGCATTAGTTCTTCATTTAAGATCTTCGATGCAAGGACTTCTCGATAATAATCCTAGGGGTAACTCCCGACAGGATGTGGTAGGAGAGTGCCTTCGGTTTGTCCTGTTCCTGGGCAACTTGTATGGACGACTGTCTGAAGTTGCATTTCTAGTTACATAAATTGATCTCTATGAACGTATCATCTGTTTGGTGGTGAAGAAGGCAACTTCTCTTAGATTAACACCCTTCTCTGAGACGTACGAACTCAGGAGTTATACGTTTGTAGAAATAGGTTGTGTGACTATGGAATGGCAGTGTGGCATTCAAAGTGGAATGTGTTATGTGAAAGGTAATCTCTACCTCAGACCGCATCACCCGGTAATGGCTTAAACAGGGTACGCCGCAAGGCTATGTGGTTCGCAACCATTAAGGTATGGTCATCACCTTTCTAGATTACTCTCTATATGTGGAGTATGCTATAGGGCCCCGGATAGGTCGGTTACGACCGGGGTGATGTCATATTTGGTTCTATCTAGGCCATGTATAAGTGCCAAAGAGGGATAGGCCAGTCTTGCCAGATGCGGAGGATTGTTTGTGTATTCTTGGCACATTCCTCTAGAGATGTACTGTACGAAAGGTAGTCCCTTACCTGCCATTGTATGGAAATCCATTCTTCGACGAGCCCTTTAAGAGTTTGTTTGTAGAGCCTAACATATCCGGAATTTAATAATGGTAACAATTTCGGCTAAGATTAATAAGTTTACTTGCAAATGTTTTCAAAGGAATGTCAGTAAAAATGATATCAAATGTTTTTTTCCAAAGCAAATGTTTTGGTTATCTTAAGGTAAAAACCTGTTCCATGTTTATGTGCGGCATGGTCTTATGAGATATCTTTTCTTTTTCAAACCGCGTATTTTGAGTTTCTTACACCAGTCCCATGACTAACCCGAAGTTTATTTCCCTTTTCCCTTAAACTCTGGGTGCCCTAATTTTCTTGGGCAGCCTAGTAGTCAGGTTTAGTTCGAAGGAATCTGGATGGAGCTTGGAGCATGGAGTTAGAAGATTCTTCTGAAGATTGTTATCTTTGACCACCACACTTGTGTATCATTATATTCTGCATTTGTAAGGACAAATATTTATAACTGTCCATGTTTAACTCTGATAAATGTATTTAAAATTTCCATTGTAAAGGTTATATGTTGAAATAATATATGTTATTCCATTCGTGTGAGATTTTGTTCTATCTTTATTTTCTTTCTTACCCACGATAATCTGCCTCTTCGGCACTTGGATTTGTGGCACGTGAATACCGAGGATGTATTAGTGTCAATTTCTTAGGATTGAGGAGGTCGGTCATCACATTTGGTATCAGAGCACAAGGTTAAGCGAGAACCTTGGCTTTGGTGGGGCGAAATATCATCAGAGATAAGATTAGTAATGCCCTAGGATGAGTAACTCATTAGAGATGGGGTTAGTAACACCCTAGAATGAGTTTGAGGGTATTATATATGAGCATGTATTTGTTAATATTATATACAAATGATTTTGGTTTTGAAAATTGGTAAATGAAATAATTTTACCTAGGATTATATTTCGAATATAAATAATATTTTTCAAGTAATATAGTTATTTGATTAGGAAAATGATATACTCAGTTATTATCATTGATTGGTTGGTTGTTTAATTAAAAAGTTTAAATACGAACACCTCGTGAATTTAGTTTCACAATTTGACTATCGGGTATTCGATAAATAATAATGTTTATTAAAGGAATTTATTTAAGATAAATAAATCTTATGAATATTTTTTATATAAGTGATTTTATAAATTGGATTTATAAAACATGCTTTATAAAGGAATTTCGAATGATTTTTTTTGGAAAAGGAATAATAATAGTATTATTTCTAAAATAAGATTTTGAAAATGAAAACAATCTTATGATTAATTAATTCAAGTGGCTCGAAAGTAACTAAAAATGGGTAGGAGATGTGTTCGGATGGTAAACGCTTCTCTTAAGCATTCCTCTTCTTGTTAATAAATATGCGATACTATTTATAGGACCCGGTTCCTTGGTATCATTTTTGAGTTACTCGATCAGTATGATTTTCTAAAGTTAAAAAGCATAAATTAACCATTAGTTGATAAATTAATTGATGGTTGTCAATTTTTATCAAAGTATATTATCTTAATTCATAAGATTGAGTATGCTTTGATCTTTGAAATAAATGTTTAAAGTTATTAATGAATGGTTTTGGGTTTGTAGTAAATGATGTTTTAGAAACATTTGTTTTTAAACCCTTGAATTGCATTTTGAAAAGAAATGTGTTTTTATGTAGAAATATTTGGAAATAAAAATGTAAAATGGTTATGTACAAAAAAGTATGTTTATAAAATTTGAATAAAAGATGAAAGTTTTTTTTAAGTATTTTCATAAGAATTTTGGAAAGGTTAATAAATACACATGAAGTATGTGGATTATTTCGTCGCACAATTTAATCCAAGATTCAAGTGCAGAACTTTGAGATGTTCACATCGATCCGAAAATGGATTTATCACTCGATTCTTGACGACGAACATTAATGAGGGTTTTTGGTTGGATGCTCGATTTTTATCATAGTTGAGAGCTATGCAAGGAAGAACTAAAGTTCTGATCAAAAAAGCCTTGTCAGAGTCCGCACTAAAGGATCGGGGAATCAATGCTAGTTCGGAAGTAAAGTTGTGAATTCGAATAGAAGATGAAATCAGATATTATGGATGAATGATCTATATACATCGTATAAATGTAAGTTTAAAATAAATATTTTGGACAAAACTTTTGGGTTTTTGTCTTGGGTAATTTCGGGGACGAAATTCTTTTAAGGAGGAAAGTCTGTAACGACCCACAAATTTGTCACTTTGATAAATTATATTTATTTTTAAATTTATTCAAATAAAAGGTTGATAATACAAATAATATTATTTTGAGTGATAATAAATCATTTATTATAGTTTTATAAAGATATATATTTGATTTGAAAATATAAGGAAAAATCGATATCGCTTTATCGGTATAATAATGATTTATGTAAATAATTGTTAATATTAATTTATATGGTTTTATAAATGAAATGTGATGATTTTAATTAGTTAAAATTGATAAGAAATTTATTTTCAAATTTTGTTTATGTTTATATGGAATTTAAAATATAAGTGAAAATGTGCCGGGAATCGGTTTCCCGATTTTCAACAGTTTGACGAACGAAAGTTGTTTTAAATCATTGCGACCTTGTTTTTGTGTCATGTGCACATATACAACATACACATACATGCCCTAACATGCACATGTAAATATATACACATACAAATAAACATACACATTTATATATAAACATATATAGGAAAAATCTGAATATTTTAGAAGCTTAACCCCTAAGCTTTCTTTTACTCAACAATCTCACATCAAAGTACACACTTGAGTACGCACACATGGGGAGTTTTAATGGTGGATGTTGGCAGCCAAAATGATGGATGGAAAGTGGGCACATGGGTGATGGAGATGGAGCATGTGGTGATGATGTGGGGGATGATGTAAAGGTAGATATTTTCCTCCTCCTCTTTTCCTATAAATAGCCCCTCCACAACTCATTTTTTCATCCTCCATAACTTCTTCATATCTGAATGAAATGGTGAAATTATTCTTTTAAACCCATTCAAAATTTCAGTCGCTACAACTTTCTAGTTGACTACTTCTTCATATTCTAAGCTTAGCCATACTTAAAACCCACTTCTTTCCATTGCATTTTCGGGCCTAGAATTTTAGTTCTGAGAATGTCGTCTGTTCTTTTGGTCATATCTTTCTCATAATAAATCGAAATCAAGTTTTCTTTTTTTCAAATTGTATGGAAAAGAATTTTCAAGAACTTTCCTTCTGATCACTTTTCAAAATTCCTAGAGCAACATATCCAAAAATTAGCGAGAAGTCGACCCATTCTCGGGTTCGATTTCGTGATTTCAAAAATATCTCTTCTTCTCTTGTCCATAACTTCCTCATAACTAAACCAAATCGAACGATTCTTTTTTTGAAACCGTAGAGAATAGAATTTACTACAACTTTCACTTGATAACTTTTCCAAATTCAGAGAGTAGGATGTCAAAACCCGGAGAGAAAGTGACATATTTATAGGTCTATTTTTTAGTAAATTCGATAATAATCCAAAGTCCTATACATCATTCTCCATGTTTGACCGAGCACCACTTTTAGGATGGAATGGCCAAGCATACGTGGAGGCAAATTGTTGGGGTTCGTGAGCTCGGATCGTGAGTTTGTGAAGCTATAGGCTTTTTCCGATACAAAATCAATGTGAGAAACTCTTACTTATATTATATTTTTGGATGATGATGTGATGTTTGAAATGGATGTTTAAAACGCTTTGATCATCAAGTTTGGTTGTTTAATATGGATTTTTAATATATATGCAAGTCACAGAAATACACGTCGATAAGAACAAAGGAAATCACTTTCCTTTATTCAATGAATTGGGTATATGGGAAGTTAAACCTCTTTAAAAAGGTTTGAAAATGAGTTTGAAATGTTTTGTAAATATATAAAAGTGTTTTGGTGAAGTTTGAAAGGTAATTGAAAATTTAGTCAAAATTCGGCGCGTCGCGTAAAGGCAGTTCGCGATTTTGCGCTAAAAAAGTGTATTGAATGGAATATAGCTCGGAATTCTTTGAGATAATAATTTTCCAAACTATTATATCCATAGTTTTCAAAAAAAAAAAATCTAGATTTCGATAAATAGATTTTGAAATATGAGTAAAACAAGTTTCTAAAAAAAATCGTGGTTTTTGCAATTCGTAATCCATAACAGGATTTCTTTGAGAATGATATTTCAAAATTGTTAAAAAATATAAATAAATTCTAAAAATCTTTTAAAATGTTTTAAAAGTGATTTGAGTTCTAAAAATGAATTTCCAAATGATAAAAAATCGTTTTGATCAACAAAGCTTAAAAAGTATTTTCCATAGCACTTTTCCGCAGCACTTTGTATAAGTTTTGAAATATAGTTTTAAACGCAACCGTTCTTTTCCATATCTTTTGTAAATGTTTTCAAATAATTTATAAAGTATTTTAAAGGTAATTTGAAAGATTTATTGAATAATTAAATATTAAATGATTTAGAGTCGATCAAATAACTTGATCGCCTTTTGAGTGTTAGAGAGATGGTGTCTAGGCTCGGGTTTGGAAAAACAGTTTCCTGCTCTCCCTAGCTATCCGGACTAGCTCGATGGATGGGATAGTAAATTTGATTTACTCGGATCAAAATTTTCCAAAGTATAAAGGATACGATTTTCTGAATATAAATAACTTGGATTTTGTAGAGATAATCTTCTTGTACTCGGTGTTAAAACCCGAAGAGGGAACTCGTACTATTTATGGAATTTAAAAGGTGATTTCACCGTTATTCCACCAATAGTATTTGTTGAATACGGGGATTGATATTGAGTAGAATTGGATGATTTCTATAGATTCTGCTCATTTAATATTTACTAATTTTGTATTAACATCCTAGATAATGTGGTTTTAACTTAATCAAAATTTTGAGTTTTGAATTAAGAAAGTTATGTTAAGATTTAAAAGAAATGATTTGGAAATATTTTCCTATGTGAAAAATAAAATGATTTTCGAATTATTCCTAGTTTTAAAAAGGGTTTAAATCAATCAAAGGATTTGATAAGAGGGGTTTAATGATTCTGTATATACCGAAAAGAATGTTTCAAAAATATATTTCTCCAGAAGATATTTTGATAAAAAGAACTTAATCAATTAAAGAATGATTCCCTATTCACAGAACATCTTTCTATCGATGATTGGTTCGAAGGAACCGGGTTCGGATTTGGATGATTCCTATCCAAAAACTACTTCGAACCAATTTACGTATTCGAAGTAAAGACATGGATATGATTTGGAAGATGGAATGGAGGGCTGCTTGTCAGTGACCCTCGGGGGAAATTTCCCATATCATATTATGTGGCAGTAGTTCTTCATTTAAGATCTTCGATGCAAGTACTTCTCGCTACTAATCCTAGGGGTAACTCCCGACAGGATGTGGTAGGAGAGTGCCTTCGGTTTGTCCTATTCCTAGGAAACTTGTATGGACGAATGTTTGACGTTGCATTTCTAGTTACATAAATTGATCTCTATGAACGTATCATTTGTTTGGTGGTGGAGAAGGCAACTTAGCTTAACACCCATTCCTGAGACGTACGAACTCAGGAGTTATACGTTTGTTGAAATCTATTGTGTGACTATGGAATGGCAGTGTGGCAATCAAAGTGGAATGTGCTATGTGAAAGGTAATCGCTACCTCAGACCTCATCACCTGGTAATGGCTTAAATAGGGTATGCGGCAAGGCTATGTGGTTTGCAACCATTAGGGTATGGTCATCGTGTTTCTAGATTACTCTCTATATGTCGAGTATGTGGTGTATGCTAAGGGGCCTCGGATAGGTCACTTACGATAAGGGTGATGTCATATTCGGTTCTATCCAGGCTATGTATGAGTGCCAAATAGGGATAGGCCGGTCTTGCCAGATGTGGAGGATTGTTGTGTATCCTTGGAACATTCCTCTAGAGATGTACTGTACGGAAGGTAGTCCCTTACCATCCATTGTATGGAAATCCATTCTCCGAACGAGCCCTGTAAGAGTTTTGTTTATAGAGCCTAACATATCAGGAATTTAATAATGGTAACAATTTCGGCTAAGATTAATAAGTTTACTTGCAAATGTTTTCAAAGGAATGTCATTAAAAATAATATCAAATGTTTTTTTCCATAGCAAATGTTTTGGTTATCATAGGATAAAAACCCGTTCCGTGTTTATGTGCAGCATGGTCTTATGAGATATCTTTTCTTTTTCAAACCGCGTATTTTGAGTTTCTCACACTAGTCTCATGACTGAACCGAAGTTTATTTCCCTTTTCCCTTAAACTCTGGGTGCCCTAATTTTCCTGGGCAGCCTAGTAGTCAGGTTTAGTTCGAAGGAATCTGGATGGAGCTTGGAGCATGGAGTTAGAAGATTCTTCTAAAGATTGTTATCTTTGACCCCCACACTTGTGTATCATTATATTCCGCATTTGTAAGGACAAATATTTATAACTGTCCATGTTTAACTCTGATAAATGTATTTAAAATTTCTATTGTAAAGGTTATATGTTGAAATAATATATGTTATTCCATTCGTGTGAGATATTGTTCTATCTTTATTTTCTTTCGTACCCACAATAATCTGCCTCTCCGGCACTTGGATTTGCGGCACGTGAATACCGAGGATGTATTAGTGTCAATTTCCGAGGATCGAGGGGGTGGGTCATCACACAACTGCTCGTCCTCCACTATTTACTAGTTCTAATTATACTTATTGGTCAACACGTATGCGAATTTTTATGGAAGCCAATGGTTTCAAAATTTGGCAAACTGCTCAAACTAGATATGAAGAACCTACCATGGACATAAGCACCTGGATGATGCACAAAAAAATACAGCAACTAATAATGTGAAAGCCATGAATGTTTTATTTTGTTCACTTAATAAAAATGAATTTTCACGCGTTATGCTTTGTACTACTGCAATGATATATAGCGCACTTTGTAAATTACTCATGAAGGCACGACAAAAGTCAAACAAACAAAGATCTTTATTTTACTAATCAATTTTCATCATTTAAAATGAAAAGAAATGAATCTGTTAGTGACATGTATTCTAGATTTCAAACTTTACAACATGATCTCATGGCACTAGGGGTCAAGTTCAGTAATTTTGATTTAGTTACACGAATCTTAAATTCTTTGACTGTTGAAAGGAAAAGAAAGGTTTTAGTTATAGAAGAAGCTAACTATCTCTCTCAACTCAAAGTCGAAGAACTAATAGGAATTATGTTGTCATATGAAGCTAATTTGCAGGCAAGAAGAGCAAAATCAAGAAAAGAAGAATATTGTTTTTCAAGAAAATAATGACAATTCTGACTTGGATGAAGAAGAAATTGTATTCATTGCTAATAACTACAACAAATTCAAGAAATTTAAAAGGACGACAAAATTACAAAATGGTGGCAATTCAAATTCATCAAATCAAACATCAATCAAATGTTATGGATGTGACAAATTCGACAATATGAAGAAAGATTGTCCACAACTTAATAATGACAAAAAGAAAAGCAAATTCGAAAAATTCAAAAAGAAGCGAAGAGCTTTTCTAGTAACTTGGGATGGCTCTGGTTCGTCTTCTTCACTGACAGTGATAGCAAAAGCGATGCAGAACAAGCTAATATATGTTTTATAGCCAATGCTAATGAGGTATGTCCTGAATTAATATATGATGAAATTTTGGAAATTTGTATAGAATTAGATGATAAATATAGAGAATCCAAGAAACTAAATAAAGAATATATAGGGAAGACAAACATAACAGAGATAGAAATTGGGTTATTAAAAGATGAAAAAACAATTTTAGTTGAAGAACTAGAAATAGCTCAAAAAGAATGTAAAAAGTTATCCTCTCAAAATGCTACTCTATTACATGATTTAGAAAATAGTTGATATGAAAACACCAAACTTGAAAATGAAAAACTAGAACTTAACGCAAGTGTAGATTTAAACAATATTGAAATTTGTCATCTTAAGAACAAGTTGGATAAAATAACTAATAATGTATCAATATTTAATAAAGGAAAACAAAACTTAAAAATTTAATCAAAATATCAAGGCCATTAGGAAATCGAAATGGGTTAGGATTTAAAGCTTAGAAAAAACATAGAAACTATAGTACACTAAATACTAAATTCAAGAAACCTATTTCAAAAATTAATATTAATACTCCTGAAACAAGTAGTGTCAAAATATGGATCCCTAAATCAAATAACAAATTTATTATGTAAAACATATAGATGAATACTTGAAAAATATTGTTTATAATAAAAAATTATGTTTTTAAAGATCCCAAACCCACTTGGGTTTGGCTACCTTCACCCACTAACACATAGGACCCTAACAAGAGGAAGTGGGTACTAATTAAATCTTTACTAATTTGTAGTACTCAAAAAACTGAAAGTAAAAAAGAATTGGACACTCAACAGTGGATGCTTTAAGCATATGACGGGAAATGCGCACATGTTATCAAATATAACATATATCAAAAGCGGCACTGTGACATCTGGAGATAACTCAAAAGGATTTGTCATCGGCATTGGAGATGTTATCAACTTCGGTATATCCACTTCTCCTCTTATTACTAATATTTTGTTAGTAGAAAATCTTAAACATAACTTACTAAGTATAAACCAGTTATGTGATAAAGGATTTAAAATTGATTTCTAAAAAGAAAAATGTAGTATATTTGATCAAAATAAAAATTTAATTTTTGAAGGATTTAGAAAGAAAAATATTTATGTTTTAAATATGAATTTTAAAAATAATAGTGATTTATGCCTAACCGTCAATCATAATGATGCATGGCTATGGCACAAACGCTTTTGTCATGTAAATTTTAAATATATAGATAAATCAGCAAAGAATGATTTAGTAAGAAGATTACCGAAAATAAGTTATAAAGTTAAAAATCTATGTGATGCTTAAATTTATCTAAAAATCCAATTAACCATTCTCGTACAAAACATATCGACATTCGTCACCATTTTTTAAGAGATTATGTAGAAAAAGGAATTATCTCTCTTGAATTTGTTAACACCGAAAATCAAATTGCCGATATTTTCACCAAACCATTATGTGAATCATCCTTCATAAAGCTATGATGAGACCTTGGTATATGTTAAATTAATTAATTAATTAATTAATTAATTAATGTATGCCACAATTATTCCTCCTTATAAACATTGTTTTTCTATAACTTAAATTTATTCAATCAATCTTTTTACAACCATAAAATAAAACGATTAAGAAATTAATGGTTAGAGCAACTCTATCCATACAAAATTCTAACTATAAATAGATTATATAATCAATTTATACATGATTAAAGAAAAATAAACCCATAAATATTATTTAAAAATTTAAATAAAAACTAATAATGTCTTCTTATCACGACTCCACTTATTCAATTATCGACTTAGCTCACCTCATCAAATTGAACTCATGTTTGTTATCGTTGAATTATCTTATGTTCTATTTGTATTTGACATGTCTACGTGTTTTTTATATATCTATTTTATATTATGTATAATTTCTTTTGTTATGTTTTGATAATGACAAAGGAGGAGAAATATATGCATATACATAGGGGAAGATAAAATTAATGGGAGATATTTTTATCATGACTAACGATTATATAGTGGTCGTCATCAAAAAGGGGGAGAATGTTAGAATCTCTACTCTATGGTTTCAATGACAACAACTATCCAATCACATATATTATATATCTTATCAATTTACAAGTATACACTACAAGAGATTGCTACGCTCAAAGATATCAGGATTCAAAGACAAAAAAAGAATTTATGGACCATACAAAAGTCATACTAATGTGTTAATAGTCTTAGACAAACAATGTAAGATCTCCTTGAATACACAAACACACACAAATTCAAATATACAAAGATTTGCATCAAAACAAATTTCATTTCTGGAATTTCTAGCAACAGACGTCTGTGGAAAACCAACAGACGTCTTGACAAGGCTCAAGATTTTTATCCCTGAAGCCACGGACGTCTGTCACATCGCTCGGGATTATTATTCCCAAAGCCACAGACATTTGTCATTTTCCAACAGATGTCTGTCATCTGGGTAACTGCAAAATTATGAATGGATGTCTCTGTTTATATTGAAAGAACTCCTCTCTTCCTCAAAAGTTGCAACCATTAGATCAAAGTGATTTTACCTAACAGTAACAAATCTTCATTTACATCTCTTGATTCTTGAAATACATCAAAGATTGAGATTACAAAAACTAACCATCCTCTTGATTCCTACTACTTTCTATCTTCATATTTATGCACTCTTTTCTTACATATTCTCAATTAATCATAACCAAAGTATTATTTTGGTTAGATCACTTCCTACAATTCAAAGCATTCAATTTCATATACTCAAAGGAGATTATAGGAAGAATTTTACTATCAGTCAATATCTTTGTTATTTGGAACACAAGATTATCGTAGAAGTACTTTGTATTAGCCTATTCCTCCGGACGAAGTGAGGATCGTTGGTTAAAGGAATTACCGAAGGGGAGATTTGGGACTGGACGTAGGATGGGAGGTCCAAAACAGTATAAAAACTCTAGTGTGTTCGTTTTTATTATTTATCTTATTCGTACTTTGTTAATTTACCTTACTTAGTATAATTATTAGTATATACTCTCACATTAGTATATACGTTGCATTATATAAGGTCCTACATGCTTTCATTTCTTTCATCTGCTTCATCATAGCGTTCCGACTCTCTATCAGCTTGTTGTTCATTTCACTCATTTTTTTATCCAAATTAACCATGTTAACCATTTATAAAGCATTTTGAATTTCTATGGTACCAGGCTGGTTAGTTTCCTCTTTCTGTTAGGAGCCATCATATTGTGTCTTTAGTGAGTTCGGAGGTAATAGACTTTTTCCTTGGCGTTCCTAGGTGTTGTTGCTTTTGTAGATCCTATGATAGATTTTAGGGAAAATCTAAGTAATCATGGACCATCCAAAAAGAAATTTTAGATCTACTTCATGAATTATAGAGATCTAAATGTTGAAGATAGATCCAAACGGTGAGAAATTTGAGTTTTCTCAATGAAAGTACCAAAATATTTGCATCAAAAATCGGACAAACACCCGACCAGATTTAAATAGAGCATAAAATAAAGAAATTAAATGGAAAATGAAGTAAACAACACATAAAAATTTATAGTGGTTTGGATAAACTCTGGCCTACGTCCACTTGAACTTTGTTAATAACTTTCAATGATTTTACAAACTACCTTCTTACAACTCGGTGAGAATACAATGGAGTGACAGAGTAAAATAAAAAGATTCTAAAAACAAGAAAAAGATCTCGAATAGTGCCCATCTCCTCCTATTTATAGACTGGGATCAATGACACGGGCTCTGATATTTTCTATCCCCATTCTCAATGTTTAGAAACAGGCTCTGATATAAAACATCTTCATAGTTTTCAATAAAATTTTCTAAACCAGTAAAATTTATAAAACATACATATTTTTATGAAAATAAATTTCTCTTCTTAATTTACTCTTCAAAAATGTCTTTCCTTTCAAAAGAATATTTAACTCAATTAAAACTTTATCTCGTTTTCAAATATTATTTATAACTTTTGTTAAACTTCTAAAAATATTAAACTCAAAGCACTGTGTTTGACTATCTCGTTGAAGTGTTTAGGAACCCCTATCGATAACGTTGATCAGGCGCATCGATCAGAATTCTTAAAGCAATCAACGGGAATTTAACACAAAACTAATTTCTAATTATTTCTTTATCAATATATATATATATATATCTTCATATAATTGAAAATCTATTAATTTCAATTTAAGAATTCATATATCCATCCATGCACACATCATGAAATCAAATATAAATAAATACCTAACTACAGTTGTAACGACCCCACTGCGATACCCATATTATTAAAGAATATTATAAATAATATCGTCTAATAGTACGGCGAATATGGCATGTTAAGGGCGACCAAATGTGAATATATCTTTAATCTAACACTGACACATCACACTTACTCTTTTTGCTGAATATCTGGAATGAAATTTTGACATGTGCAGTCTCAGTTTAAAGAAATAAAGGCATCGGTTTCTCAAAATCAGAACAATATATCATATAAACAATAGTCATAGATCACATCGGATAATTTACATCACATATGATACATACTGTGAGTCTACAAAATAAAATGCTAGACTCACATAATATACATCCAAATAAGTCACTATCTCAAATAATACATCCCATAATACAACATGTAAATATGCTACAAAAGATAAACTAAGATGTCAAAATGTCTATCATCAGCTAGCACACCTACCCAAAAGCCTGAGCATCCTAAAAATCTAAAAAGTCTCGATCTGACCCGAGTATTATAAATATATAGGTCAGACTATTTCTAAATATTCCAAAGGGTGAGAGAAAGATATAATATGAGGTATATGGTACAATAAATGTAAACTGGTTACAGTAGTGATTTAACTTGGAACTTATCGCAAAACTCAAGAACATTTTAACCACAAAATATTAGAAAGTCATGAAAACCAAAACAATCTATATCGATCACCTAGATCGTTCATACCAATTATAACGTTGTCCGTACCATGGAAACAAACTAGTATCACTCGTGCCGATCTGATACTAAGGATCATACATACCATGAAACAACCCTAGCCAATCATTTGAGGTTGTCCGTACTGATCCAAACAATCGTAGAATACATAGCATGACACAAAAGAATTTAAAAAAATTCATAAGTATATCTTTTAAGGATTTATCAGCCCTCGACCGAACCCTAAAAGGAAATATACTGCAAAGTGTCAAATACTATTGCTTTCAGTAATCACTAGAACTTAACCAAAACATCTCATACTGCCATAGTGAAATTCAAGTTTTACTAGAAGCTAGTAAATATCACTCGTTCCGGGTACTACTCGAAAACTTGAATTATATTCTCCTAAGGATCTAGCAGCCCCATGCCGCACACCAAAAGAAAATACAAATCTAAAGTGTTAAATACTTCCTAATAGCAATCACACGAATTTAACCAAGGCATGCCATACTACCTGCTGAAATTCGAATATTCGCTAAAGGGCTAGTAAGTACCACTCAAACATTTTATTCAGTAAGTTGTATAATATTCAATGAAGTGTTACCCGGGGGCATTTAAACCAATCGGTAACACTAAGTCAAATATTAGTATTCCTCAAATTATAGGATTAAGGTCCTCAAAACATTTTTATTAAAAAAACGTCACACGGGATGGCTAGATGACAGAAAATGTTATAAGAGTTTAAGGTTTGAAAGTAATTAAACATAATCTTAATATATATATATATAATAGTTTTCTAAAATTACTTTATATAAAATATTACTTTCAAGTTCCTTTATTTAAAATCCATAATTGAATTATTATTCAACTTTATATAACTTTTTGATAAAATATTACATAAACTCAAATTATTCCAAAAATGGACTTATATATGTATATTTATCTCAAAATCCATATTGAATATTTATTTAATAAACCATGTTTCGAAAATATATATAATCCTTGTATTTTATAAAATCCATATTTACTTTTATCCAAAACCATATAAATATTTAAACCTCAAATTAGAAATAACTTTATTTACATTTCAAAGTTATTCTTATTATTATATAAATAATAAATAAGTATATCTATTTACACTTTCAAATATCCTTTATAAATAACATAACTTTATTTACAAGAAATGATTCAACTTGGAAATCCATTCTCTTTGAAAATCCTTGTTGAAAACATGTGATGGAGATTTGATGTTGTGTTATGGACTCTATGGCATAACTATTCCAAAACAAATCCACAATTCAAAATCCAGAAATAACATTGAAACCAACATGAAAACAACATCAAAACAAGCAATTGCATTTAAGCGATCAACCGAACGAACGGAGAAGCGAACGGGAGCAAACAGAGCCCGAACGGCATGACTTGGATCTCATCCCAAGTCACGACCAGTGCATCGGTTGGCACGCCTGGCCTATGCCCCAAGCGTCATTGGAGGTGCTCCATCGCCCGTTAGCGGTGATTTCTTCGCTGAATTGAGCAAAGACTTCTACTACACTGAATTAGCTATAATGCAAGCGACCAAACATGTATAATTGGATGAAAATCATGATTTCATAAGGTGGGTTTTCAACAAATAGAGAATGGAATTCATATAACAAGAGATTCAACACCATATTGAGATCATACGCAACACTAATTCCTAGCACCAATTCATCCAAACATCCATACATCCAATATATGTTTAGAAATAGATTGTGTGAGTTGTTAACTCACCTTTTTATCTTTAATTGAAGATTAAAACTCAAATTCACCAAAGCCAAGACCTTTCAGCAAAAAACCTAGGTTTTAATTTCAGAAATTTGCAAAAAGAAATATTATAACCCTAATCAAAACTAAGATTAATCAGTAAATTAAACATACTAGAAGGTAAAAATGCTTACCTTCTTCCAATTTCTACTAGAATTTTCTAAATTCCCTATGATTTAAGACTAGGATTTGGGGATTTTATGAGCTAGGGTTTTGAGAGGATATTTTGTGTTTTTGTTTATGGCAAAAAAGAAAAAGAAAGATGGAGTTTTGTACGTGATTTTGTTTCTCATTCCTTGTTCTTATTTACATGGGCCAAGAGGGTTTGGGTGTGAACACAATAAAAGAAGTGTTGTTATTCCCTAAGTGTTACTAATTCCTATTTTCTTTTATCACTTCTAAAACACAATTTTATACTAAACAAAGTTCTATAAAAATATAGATTGATTCCTCACTTTTACCAAGGCCAATTAACTAGTTAAAATTCTCATTTCTAATCATATTGAGATGTTTTATAAAATTAAATTTAACTTTCGAAATATAAGTTATTCTCATTATTTTTAATAAAAAACAAACTATTAGATACAAAATCTCATTTTAAACAATAAATCTCAATATTAATATTTTTCTCTAAAATGCCAAATTCAAATAATTGATTTAATAATATTTCAAATTTAAATTGAAATTCTCTTTAAGAAATAAAAATCATATCTTAATTAAATTAAATAAACTATTCTCAAGAACTAGATTTAATTTCATAATTTAAATTTCACAAATCACAATTTAGAATTAATTACCCATAATTAAAGGTTAATTAGGTAATTAGCAACAAGGTTGTTACAGACTTCCCCCTTAAGAAAATTGTGTTGCCGCTATTTCCTTAACGAAAGAAATCTTAAAAGATTTAATTTTCAAATATCACTTAAAGATAATAAAGGTATCCTACCTTTTATTTTTTAAGAAACTTGTTAAATTTTCCAACCAATTCATAAATTATGAATTAAAATTTTCTCACTAAACAAAATAATATTAAGCCATGGAATTATTGTGATATACTTCATTACTCATAAATTTGATCGCATAAGCTATCAACAATGTCTTACCAAGTCCCACCACTTCACACAATTATTTTATGGAAAAAATATATTCCAATTTAATTTTTAACTCAAATTAATTTTTCCCAAAACAATTATTTTTAGATTCTCATGTCAAAATGTTTCGATCGATGTTTATGAATTTCCATCGATAACATGGCGTCCATATATTGATAAAAATCCTTAAAAATTTACCGGACAAGTCAACATAATAATTAATTACAAATTTTCCCTTAGTTATAACTATTTAATTATTAATAGCATCCATGCATCCAAATTGAATGAAGATAACCAAACAATCAATTTCCAACAGCCAATCAACAAAATCAAACAACTTTTATCCTAAATCCTATTCCAAAAAAGGCAAAAGCTCACAAAAAGGGTGTTTAACTTAGTTCTAAAACTAACTCTAATGCAACTTAACAAAAGAAAGAACACTTCATAAAAATAAATAAAACTATACCTTGCTATGCCGATCCACCTGAAGTTCCAACGGCTTTCCTCTTTCCTTCCTTCTTTTCCGTATATAGGCAAGCCGCTATCAAGTGCCCCTCTTTCTTACCATAAAAATAAACACCCCTAGAGAAGATACTTTAGGCTTCTTACACTCACTCGAATATTGGCCCTAAGTTCCATAATTGAAACATGCTACCTGACTGCTATGTGGGGTTATAGAACCAGACTCATCCTGCTTCTTCTTTTTACCCTTTGCTTTAGAATTTCCTTGCTCTATCGGTTGTTTCCTTTTCTGGTTGAAATCTTGTTTTTGCTTCTTAGGAATTTTTTCCTCCTCATTATCTTTCTCTACCTCCTTAAGACGAAGTACTTAATCGACTAAAGACTCGAAAGATATATCCATCTGAAGTAATAGAGCCTTCTTCAAAGACTTGCGCAATCCATAAATAAACTTCTGATTTTTCTTTCTTAGGGTATTAATGAAATCCAAGCCATACTTGGATATTGCCTCAAATTCTGCTACATACTCCATGATAGAAATTTGATTCTGCCTAAGCTCAATGAATTTCCTAGTCATTGCTTCCTTCTCTGCCTCTGGTAAAAACTTCTACTCAAATCTCTCTCTAAACTAAGCCCAACTAAGCTGATCCTCCTCAACCTGTGCTACTAACAAGTCATACCATTCCGTTGCCCTTTCTTATAACAGACTAGATGTCACCTGAATCCTTTGGGTATCATTAAGATTGATGCGAGAAAAGATCCTCTCATACGTCTTTATCCAGGCTTCAATCTCAATAAGCTTCTATGTTCCCTTAAAGGGTCTACCTCCTAAACGTCCAAAGTCACTGCAAGTGCGAGACAAGTCAACATGAACAAAATGTCCCTCAGAAGTAACTATCTGGTAGCACGGACAATCTCTGTAATCTGCTCGGGAGTCAAAAACATCTCTCATGTTCCAAGATTACTGGTCAATCCTTGGGCAACTCTAGGTCTGCCTCCATCCATAATTCTATTCTGCACAATCCAAACTCTAATATTATTATTTATACAACCAATTAAAATCAAATTACATCCCAAATGATTATTCCAATGATCATTCAATTATTATTCAATTTTATATAAATTTTCACTATTTGATAAAATATTACATAAATCCGAATTATTCAAAAAATGCACTTATATATATATATTTATTTATTTATATTTATCTCAAAATTCCATATAGATATTTATTTAATAAACCATGTTCCGAAAATATATATAAGTCCTTGTATTTTATAAAATCCATATTAACTCTTATCCTAAACCATATAAATATTAAACCTCAAATTAGAAATAGCTTTATTTACATTTCAAAGTCATTCTTATTATATAAATAATAAATAAGTATATTTAGTTACACTTTCAAATATCTTTTATAAATAACAAAACTTTCTTCTTGCAAGATTAAATAGAAATGGTTCGACTTGAAAATCCATTCTCTTTGAAAATCCTTGTTGAAAACATGCGACGGAGATTTGATGTTGTGTTATGGACTCTATGGCATAACCATTCCAAAAAAATTCACAATTCAAAATCCAGAATAACATTGAAACCGACATGAAAACAACATCAAAACAAGCAATTACATTCAAGCGATCAACCGAACGAACGGAGAAGCGAACGGGAGCAAACGGAGCCCGAAACGACGTGACCTGGGTCTCAGCCCTGGTCATGATCGGTGGACCGGTCATCATGACTGGTGCATCGGTTGGCATGCCTGGGCTGAGCTCCAGGCATCGTCGAAGGTGCTCTGATTGCCCGTTGGTGGTGATTTCTTCATTGAATTGAGCCTAGACTTTTACTACATTGAATTAGCTATCATGCAAGCAACCAAACATGTATTATTGGATGAAAATCATGATTTCACAAAGTGGGTTTTAGCAAACAGAGAATGGAATTCATATAATAAGAGATTTGTGTTTCTTATATCTTAATGATTATTCCCAATAATCATTTATACTTCTATTCTAAATAGAAAATAAACCCTAAACTCTACGGAACACACCCAAGGGACGGAACTCTAAGTCTGTCTATGCCACTATTCATGTTTCTTATATCCTATATTGTTCTGAACCTTGCTCTGATAGCAACTGTAATGCTCTACCTTGAGACCCTACACTAACAAAGAGTATTACTGATAATACTGTTTGTTAGTGCAAAGAATATGGCTAGTTAGGAGCGACCATCCATAAAATTGCTTTGGGCGAGTATCGATACGTCGAATAATGTGATTATATTTTCCTTTCTTATAAGTGGTGATTCGACATATCCGATCCAGGCACAATACAACGATACAAAAGTTTACTATAATTTAGAATAATACAAAATATAATATATAATACAGAGTTAATCATCACAAAGGAAATAATATACATCAATGACTTCCAAAAGTATGGGTCTACAAAAAGGAAATACTAGACTCATAATTATACATCTCTATAAACAATGATAAGTCTCAATTATACATGTCTACAACATTAACAAACATACATCAAGCATGTAGCTAAACTCAAATGGTACACCAAAATAATAACAACATCGAATAAAACTCCTTATGAAAGCTCACATTGAAAGCCATTGAGTCCCTGTTCTTGTCAAGTCTCAGTGTGATCCGAGCATTAAAATAACACCCGGGTCGGAATATCTCTAATTATCAAAAAGGTTAGTTCATAGTAATAATAGACTACATAAACATCAAGGGTAAAATATCATAGGTTTTACTTCACTAGTCTACTTAATACTTCATATGAACTTCATGACTTAAGATTAGGTTATATAATTTAGTACACAACATCAAAGTGATAGCAACCATTATTAAAAGCATAATAATTCTCCATCATGAATGCAAGCAAAAGACAAGCACTTTGCAAGCCAATAATCATCGTCATGCACTTTGCACATAATAAATAAGCAGTTCACTAATTTATTATCATCGACATGCATGTCGCACATAAAATAAGAACTTTGTTAGTCGACTATAAGACAAGATCCATGTCGACTAACAAAGTGTATCTTTTGCCATCATCAATAGCTAGCCTAATAGACAAGTGCATCACATGTCAATACAAATACAAGCACATCGTAAGTAATAACTCATTAGTAAATGAGTAACACCAGATATGGGTCTTGAAAACCCACACAATCCACATAAAGCGGCCTACTGACGGACGAGTCTAAAACTCGATGAAATAAGTGTTATATACTTCCAATAAGTAATCATTCAAGTAACGACCGCATGTCCCATAACCACTTGGGTTTACTCAAATTTTTATTATAAGTTAGTAAACTCCACTCGATAAGTGTAATCTACTTTCAATTAGTAACTAGATAAGATTCGCACAACCAATTAGCGTTACTTAATTATTTACTAAGAGATTATAAATCCCACTCATGCAAAATAAATGTTCATTCAAAAAGTCTAAGAATTAATCGGTAAAACAAGCGCGAGCGTTTCATACCACTCGTTTTATTAAACCATTTAAATCGCTTCCTCATCCGATCAACGTCGTGCGATTCTACGAAAGCAATTTGCTTTAAAACCCTACTTGAAACTATCATTTTTTAAACTAAAATATATGCGTATATATATTAGAAAGAATTTATAAATTTATACATCGGTATTTATAAATACACTTTTAAAACCATCATTCTAAACCCATTTAGAATCACCGATATTATAATTAAATATCTTATATATATATATTCCAAAATTAGTTTGCAGAAAATATTCATACTTCAAATAATTTAGAAAACGTTTGGATTAGAAAACATTTCTTTTGAAAACACTATTTGAAATAGTGTAATAGACTTGTGTGCAATGTTTTGTGTAACTTCATACATCCATAGTAGCATCTTTATGGAATTAAATCATCGAAATGAATTCATTATTCGTTAATTTAAAACTTCATAATATGATTCCAAATCATCACAACCAAGGTACTAGCACACAACACAAGACGTCAAGAATACATCGGGCAAAGCGGGAGTCGAATGGGCTGTCGGGGAAGTCACATAGCATGGCCTGGAACACATTACAGGCCATGACCGATGCACCAGTCCAAGTGGACTAGTCCACTGGTTGCATTTCCTGGAACATGTTCCAAACAGTGCTACAGCCTCCCCAATGGTCCGTTTCCATCGGTTTTCGAACTGCAACCTCTATAGACTTCCTAGGTGATGAATTTGGCAACATCCAATACTCAAACATCATGGAATTAATACTATAAGAGGTTAAATGTCTAGGGTTATCAACAAATAGAAAATCTAGCAACTAGTTATGAAAACATCACAACCAAACTTAAGATCATTCATTAACAATTCATTCAATCAATACAATCAACAACTTGAATTCAAATAGAGATAGTTGTGAGGTTTAGGTCACTATTTTGTTGAGTTAGACAATAATTTACCATCATAGCTTGCAATTGCTTCACTAGAAAACCCTAGACTTGATCTCAACCAAAAAGAAGCACAACAAGAAATTAATTACTGTCTAAATTGAAATCTATTGATTCTAGAAGATAGATTACAGTTTGAAAGCATTACCTTGATTCTCTCTTATTTAACTAAATTTTCTTCTATTTTAAAATCACTAATTTGAAAGAGGCATGGAAAACCCTAGCTTGCTCATGTTTTCAGTTTTAGAACCGAGAGGAGTAAAAAGAATGTACAGTTAGTTCTTTGAGAAGGAGAAAAGGGAATTATATCCTTTAAGCACTAATGGGATGAAAATAGATTAAGCACAAACCCTTGTTTAATTAAATTTAAAAGACTTAACAAAATACGCCATTTCCTATAACTTAAACTATCATTTTCTCACTTGATTCTAACTCTAAAAATTCATGTAATTATTCTAAAATTAAGTTCATCGCTTAATCCTCACAATTAAATAATGGAACAAAATTTTAATAATCATCAAACCTTTATTTTTATTATTGAAAACAAGGTATTTTGCATTTCCTAAAATAAGACAACATAACACATAAATCAATTTAACTCCAAAAATTCTCATTTTCACTTGAATAAAATGACACATTATCTAGAAGACACATACACATTGTTTAACAAGTTTTAAAACAAGAATTTAACATCAATAAATTACATATATTGCTTTTCAATATTATCCAGATTTTAAAAATCATTATTCCAACTTCTAATTTCAATTATCTTCAAGTAAAACAATTAATATTATAATTTCTCCAATTGAAATCTTAAATCTTTCTATTTAAACAACATTGGAAATCAGGGTTGTTATAGATAAACTATAAATCACTGTACAATGGTCAAACATTATCGAGTTTTCATCGATCACGAATTGACGAATGGCCTAGATTGTCAAATCTAGATTTTAGGAGCTGTTCGTAAGATTTTAGGGTGTCGGATGAGGTCGTGGTTGATAGATGATCAGATTTTGGTCTATTGGCAATTTCCAGTGATGGGACAGCCATGGGAGGTAGCGAAGGCGATGGGGAGGAGCATGATGACGAGGTGGAGGTGTTCTCTGGTGTTCTGAAGTGGTAAGGATAGTTCGATCTAGGGTTTTAGGGCTTTATGGTTTCCTAGCTTGAACACGGTGCTACTGGCAATGCTAGGGGGAGTCAGTGTGACGCCCCACCTCTATACCCACGCTAACCAAGAACACTACGGTGTAGTGTTGTCAATTAGCATGGAGAATAAGTCTATTGAGGAGCGACCATCCATGTAATTTATTTGTGCGAGTACCGATATGTCAGATAGTAAAACATGCATTTCATTTAAGGAGGAAACCCGACATACCGATACAAACTCAAAGCTATCACACAGTGGCTTTATATAATCTTCGGAAACAAACATAGAAATAAACATAACACAAATCAGTCACAGACATCCATATCACAAAGGTGGAAAAAGATATGAATATATAACACATGAAAGTGTACATCAGAGTAGTGGTCTGAAAGATCCACGATAATACAAAAGGATAGCTACAAGCTACACAAAAGCATAAGTATACATCACGGAGTCTATATCTCAAATGTATACAACAAAAACTACTAATCTAAGTAGTTAGCCAAAAGTCAGAGTAATCCCAGAAGAGAAATCAAGCAGAAGCACCTGTAATATCTCGGTCTGACCCGAGTAGTATTATTTATAAGAAAATAATAAACGGATCAGTCTAGCTATAAATATCAGATGATATGGTACAAAATTAAAGACATGGCATGAACATGTAATAACCATAATGGCATACTACTATAAGTATGTAATTGAAAATCAACATGAGATTAATCAATATCACAAGAATCTTCTCAAAGATAAAATTGGGTATCATACCCTAAACTTGTATTCATAACAAGTCAATGACACACAAATTCACCAATGCACAAAAATTGATAAAACTTATCAATGGAAATCACGAAAATTGGTGAAGCACAAAATTCCAGAAATCATCACAAGAAATCTAGAAATCACAAGAAGGGGGAGGCCTATCACAAAACGGGAGTATGAAAACTCACCAACACGTGTAACACAAGACGAGACGCTATCTCATGGTAGCTAACCATTAATTTTGAGCCGAAGCTCCACAAGAATGGCCCGAAGACCGTGGGGCGCTACCCCACATATGTGATGTAGAAACATCACACAAACGGGGTTTAGTCTCCCTCGTAGACAAAGAGACATCGCATAATTGCTAGTCTAAATCACAAAAATGATCGTCATGATCATCAAGAAGTGTCAATCACACCAAGCTAGTAAATATATGAGTTTAGCTTCATGTCCCATAACCACTTGCTTAACTTCAATATTTACGAACAAACTATAGATCTTCACTAGAAAATTGTCACAAGAGGTTCAATCGAACAAGTCCAAGAATTAACCGACGAAGTAAACGCAAGTGTTTCATACCATTCGTTTTACTAAGCCGTTTAATTAGATTTCTCATCCGAGTGAGGTAAAGGCTTGTATATACTAATAGATTGGAAAACGGTTTAGGAAAAGAGCTTTGTAGTAAAATATTGTTGAAATCTCTTTGATGAAAGAGTTTTGATATTTACTACTAGTATTGAAACCTTCATATTTGTTAAGTGACGAATCAAAAAACGATTGCAGAAACAATCAGTCACAAAACTTCACATACGAAGACGTGAATGAAATCCAAGGAAATCAGCTCAAAATGCATCAAAGTGTAAGTTCCCCTGCGACATAACCAAAATTTGACACAAGAAGAAGGCGCGACCTAAGATGGCATGACCTAACACGGTGCCACGAGCTAAAGGGGGTGAACTGTAACGACCCGCCATTTTGGGCCATTCGCATCCATTATAAGTGTATAGGTAGACACACATGCCGGAGTTGAATTGCTCAAAATACCGCGTTGTTAATTTAAATTTGGCAAAACTGAACATATACAGTAAATAAAATAATCACAGACACAGAGTAATAAATGCAGCGGAATTAAAAGAGATAGTAGTTCATGAAGCTACTATATGAATATATAAAATACATCAGAGTTTACAACAGAAGAGTAATACGATACATCAGATACAAATCAGAATACATCACTGGAATCATCGAATACTGGAAACAGAATAGATGGCTGGATCTTCAAGCAAAGCTCCAACTTTAAAGGTGAGTCTCGAATACTGGTACACTCAGTCTGACCCGAGCGTAAAGCAAAAACACAAGACACTCGAGTCAGGATTAACATTCTTATATTAATAAATCCAACTCAAGTGAAATAGCAATTGAAATACAAGTAACTCAAAGGATGTTTGGAATAACCATCCTTTAAGGATCCGTTAAACTATCTACTATGTAGTAGTGTACGATAAGTAGATAATGTCTATTAGTAATAATAAGATATCAAAATAGCGTTAAGTCATGGCCCATTCCACCCTTAACACATTTTTATTCCCAAAAGCATATACAAGACCGTAGTTTCCCCAAAACCGGAAGTCACCAGAGGGCAATCCATATACTAAAGGTACAAAACAAATCGTAGTGGTCGCGTATAGGATAATCAGTATGACAAGGTACATGAGGCGATACCAACTAGGATACTAGTAGTTGCCTGATCCGGACTGATGTTGGGCATAGCAGCTACTACCCCAACACCGCGAAACAACACTCCCATAATCGAGGGGTGCACCCAAATCGAATCACAAAAGTAATAGATATGGTATTGAAGAAGTGTGTCCGCTAGAGATGGCGATCCTCAATGGCCCGGCGCGGCTCCTGTTTTAGTCATGTCAGGGGTCATCCAAAATCGATCTCTTTCTTCAGTCAACGCGTTCACCAAAATCATCCACTTCGTTCTGGATCAACACTCCGCGTATATTAGTTATTAAAGTGGTTTTCGGTATCGACAGAGAGTATATCCATGACCGAATTCCGGTCTCTTTAATAACTTCCGTAATTATTACACCGATTGGTCGTTTGTTTATTTCAAAAACCAAATCAATTTCAATTCAATTTCAATTTGTAAATCAACATTTCATTTGTCTTTCAAAACCAATTTCCAATAATTTACGTTTCAAAACTTCCAAATTATCATTTCAAAACCTTATAATTCAATTTCAATCTTTATTTTAAACAATTCAAATATCAATTTAAATTCGTATATAAGATTCAATTCCGAAATCATTTAAATAAATTTTATTTAACATTCAAATCAATTTCAAATTCATTTATCGATTTCATTCAATATTCGTTAAGTTACTTTATCATTCAAAACAATTTCAATTAAATTTCCACTTCATTAAATCAATTTCTTAAGTTCAACTTCATTAAACAAAACTTACAATTTTGAATTAAATTAAATTCGTCAAATCATTTCTTTCAATTACAAGTCTTACATTAATTCCAAAAATATCACATTTTATTTCTTGTTAAAGAAATTCAATTTCACCTATTTACTTACTTAAATGATTTTCCAAACTTAATTAATAAAGAAACTCAATTTCAATTATTACGAAGTAAAATTCACTTATTCAAAATTCAATTTAATTTAATCATTAAATAATTCAATCTTATTTAATTATTAAATAATTCAAAACTTAATTATTAAATAATTTCAAAGTTTAATAATTTCAAACTTAATTATAATTTCCAACTTAACTCAATAGTTTCTCAAATTAAACAACATTCTTTCATCAATTACATTTTTAATAATTTGTTTCAGATTATTAAACATTAACATTTCCTTTCACTTAAATTCAAATTTCAACTTCATTTCAAAACCATATTATTTATTCAAATAAAATCCTTATTTTATTTCAAAATCAAGTTATTGACCAATCGGGTTTATTTAATTTTCTATCCTAGGTTTTGGGTATTTATCATTTCAACCCGATTCCAATTCAATTAAAAATCAAAGCATAACAGAGGGAACTTGTAGTGTGATAACTGGGATGGTGTCAAAGTAAATAAACAAGCAATAACAACAATCAATATCAATCCAATAATCAATTCAAATAATCCCGAAATAACCATATTAATTCGCATTGTTATTTGTACGAATTAATATAATTATTTCTAGAATCCACACTATCATTTCATGTAGATTAAAGATTATTACATTATGGTTTTCACTTGTCATCTATTTACAATTTCATACATCATCAGTTTAAGAAACATACAATTGATGGTTCAAGGTGTAGTTAACAATCCTACGTGTCAATAAATTTAACAGTTAAAGGGGTCATATTATACAAATGTCCGTTAATCAAATTTAACATTTAATTATCCTATATCAAGTTCAATTTCATACTATTTATCAATTTAACATTAACAATTTTAACGTCCAATATAAACATCAACAATCAATCAATTATCAGCCAAACTGTATTATCATCGCATAAATAATTAACAGATAATGGTGTCAGATGTCAAAGGTGAACTGATACAGGTAATAGTATATATAACAATGTAATTAACTAACAGCAGTATATTTCAATTGTCGTTTCAATTGAAATCAAATCTAATAAATAAAAGAACGTTAATCGTGAGTGATTGCTCACCTTTCGAGGCTAGAGAGATGAACGAGAATGAATCGAGTTATTGAACACAAGCACGACTTCAAAAGTAAAGCTAGATGTCACAAATTCGACGAACGGATCTGATAAGTAAGAATTGACGAAATCAAATCAGAAATGGATCAATATGGCCAAATGGTACAAATGAACTAATATAAAATTTTATGTAACATATATAAAATCACATTCTAATTTCAAACATATATTCAATTTAATGTATATGTATCAAAAATCAATTTTGTTTCGGTATAAAACATATATATAAAATCAACATACGCATATAATACAGTTTGAAATAACTAATTATAAAAATCAACAATATATATGTCACTAACATATAAATTATATATATACCATACATCATATAACTTAATCATAGCCAGCAAATCAAAATATATACATATACAAATAAAACAAATTAAAATATAAAATTACAGTATAAGTATGCAATTAAGCAATATACTCTAAAACTATATAAATTATATATGTATGCAGACCTTATGTACAACTCAACTATTTTATAAACCAACCTTCATATACAATATATAAATAATTGCATAAATTCACATATATAATACATACACATCTTTCAAATCAACAGTATAAAACCCATATATTGTAAAGTATGCACACAACAAACAATCATATAAATATCTTGAAACGTACAAAAACTGATATATATATATTATACCCCTAGCTTGCATAGCTTACGTAAACTAACATGTATGTATATATATTATATCAAAAATCAATGCAAAATAACTATATCTCTTTACATTTCAAAATCAATATTATATAAAGCACTGAAATGCAAAGGAGTTCCATCTTACAACTGGAAACATGAGAACAATATGGTATTAAGTAAATATATAAGCTGTCGCACTACATAAGCAAGCTAACACATGCATACCCTACAATATATTAACAACACAAATATATATACCACAACACATATAAGTAAACACGTAACAAATGTATATTCAAACTTTATACATATGTGTTAAAAATCAAAGTAGAAACCAATGACTATATATATAATCGTACATAGTATACAACTATTTCTTTCCAAAAATTTCAAATAAATAATTTAAACATCATATATATATCTTTAAACATACTATATGTATAGTCTTTATATATAAAACAAATAAATTGATAACAGGTGTATGAAAATATATACAACTTTATGTAAAAGTAGGTGGAAACGCAAAACGAAAACAGTCGTGTGAAATATATATATACATAACCACGTATATGTATTACCTTGTCCAGAAAGCTCGACCACATTTTCTTTCATCGAACCAACTGGGAGCATTGAGCGTGCCTCGAACGCTGTGGAGGCTGAGAGATTGGATCGGTTGCGGTAGGCAAGGATTTCGGAGGTTAAGGGTTGACGTGGTTGCAAGGCGGATGGTGGTTGGTTGGCTAATGGCTAGCATGGGTGGAGGAGCAGGTTGCTGGCGCGTGAAGGCGGAGGAGGCCGAGTCGCGGTGGGGTGCTCGGGGACATCAGTGGCCAGAGGGAAGGCCGAGAGGGCTGAGGTGGCTCACGTCAGGCCTAGGTCGTCGAGAATGGGTACGAGCTCGAAGGCTGGTTTCGGGTTAAGGTTGGAGGTTTGCCTGGCGTAGGCGGGTTGGTATGAAGGCACGCGGTGGAAGAATGGTGGAGGCGAAGCAAGGATGAGAGGAGGAGGCGGATCTGGAAGTGGGTTCGTGGGCTCGGTGGTTCACTGGGTGGCTGGCAAACACGTGGAGATGGAAGAGTGCGGCAGTGAGAGGTCGGAGGCGGTTCATAGTGGGACTCGGTCTTGGTTGAGATACATGGCAGAGGAGACTGAAGTGGAAGATGATGCACAGGCACGCCATTATAAGGATGTTTTATATTCTATATTTTCTTTTAGCACGACTGAAAACAATCAATATGGAAAATAGAAATGGGAACCAACAAATCAATGCATAATATTGGAAATGAAACACCAAGTGGAAGAACCATAAATTAGCACAAATATTTACACACGAAAGGAATAAGGAAAGGTGTAACAACCCGTGATTGCGGTTACCAAATAATAAATTAAAATTGGGATTTTAATTTAATTGGAGCTATTAATGAATTTTTAATGTGGCTAATTTGTTCAAAATTTAGTCATTTTGAATAAATTAATATTTTGGGCTTAAGTGTAAAATGGAGCATTTCAAGGAAATTAATTAGGGAAATTTGTAATTTATATTATTGCAAAATTTTATATGTGTAAAATAGTGCAATATTTGATTTGGGAAATTAATTTGCAATTTATTTGCAAAATGGTGATTTTGGCTAATATTAACTATAAACGGTGTTTTGGAAAAATTAGGGGTTAAAATGTAAAATATTGTTGATATAGGATTTTATGAAATGGCTAAAAGTAATTGTTAACATATTTTCATAATTTTCTATGGTTTGAAATGTATTTAGTAATTTGTATGTAGAGTGTACTTAAAGAAAATTGCCTATATATGTATGCACATGAATAATACAAAGTCCTAATGGGTATTAGATCCAATAACCCTAACCATTAGCCTATATAGTATCTTTTACTCTCCCATTTCAGCCAACACTTCATTTCATAACCACTAAAACCTAATTAGAAAGCTCCAAAACCTAGTCATGGCCTCCTAAGCAAGACTCCAATCTACACCAAATCAAAGAGAGTTAATCCAAACTACTAAAAGAGGTAATAGCAATCACAAAACCCACCTCTAATTCATTCTTTAATTTCTAAAATTATTTTGTAATCCTCTTTTTTTTGTGCATTTAGATTGTGAAACTCTTTGATCTTCTTTTCATTGCTTGGAAAGAGGTAATATATGCTAGCTGAAATTATAATTAGTTTATTGGTGTTAGTAAATTAGGCATATCTCATTCATCTTAAATCGGAATTAAGATTTTCTTGAAGTTCTGGAAAGCTTATTCTGTAGCCTATAACTTTCATGTTTTGAGCTTTGCCTAATTTTGTGGTTTCAATGGTCGAAATCACGTTTGTTTGTCGCTGACCTGACAACAAACTACAAGGTTGATAAAATAAAATCCTGAAATTGATTTGGCCATAAGTTACTCGTTTTTGATCCGAATTAGATAATTTTGGATGTTCCGGAAAGCTTAAAACATATGCTACAATTTTTGTTCAGTGAGTTTTCTGTAATATTGTCATTTAGATGACCTGAAATGCGTTCAAAGACAGAAGACCAATTCTGTCTTTAACAAGTTATCTTGAGTTTCAATCTGATATTGTTTTGCATGTATCTCTCTCGTTTCTTATCCAAATCTAATAATTTTGGATGTTCTGGAAAGCTAAGATTTAGAGCTAAAACTTTCATGTTTTGAGTTTCATGAAATTTTGAAGTTATTTTGGTCAAAATTGTACATTCTTACCACTGTCCCGAGAAAAAAAAGAAAAAAAATAATAAATAATTTTTTTTTAAACCCTGTTCCAGATTTTTTTCTCCACTTCGCGATGCCGCCACGATCGCATCCGAAGTCGGAATTTGACGTTTTTGGTCTCGTTGGAAAGGTGGAGTTTCGAACTCCATCTCTGTAAAATTTAGGCATCATCGGCATTCTTTTGGTACTTCGAATTTCGTGTCGAAGTTGAACTCTTGTCGCTGTTTGTAAACAGTGTGAATCTTGTTCTGGGTCCAACTTTGAGACGTCGCTGCTACTTCGTCTCAACTCGGATTCCCGAAATTCTTTTTGCATCTTATAGTAGGGATGTTGGACTATATTCAAAATAGTTTTCATGTCATTTGGATTCAGTTTGCTGGTCCAAATAAATTGCCGAACTTGGGTTCGCAGCAGTTTTTGAATGGTCAAACACTTAGAATGAAAATCAAATATCCCTTCTGTTTCCAGCTTTTGAGCGCCACTCCGCGATGCCTCCACGTTCGCATCGGAAGTCGGAATTCGACGTTTTTGGTCTCATTAGAAAGGTGGAGTTCCGAACTCCATCTCAGGAAAATTTGGACAACATTGGAGTTCGTTTGGTACTTCGAATTTCGTGTCGAAGTTGAACTCTAGTCGCTGTTTGTAAACAGTGTAAATCTTGTTCTGGGTCCAACTTTGAGACGTCGCTGCCACTTCGTCTCAACTCGGAATCCAGAAATTCTTTTTGCATATTAAAGTAGGGATGTTGGACTACATGCCTGCAAATTTTCATGACATTTGGACACAGTTTGCTGGTCCAAATAAATTATCGAACTTGAGTTCACAGCTGTTTTTGAATGTTTACAAACACTTAGAATATTTTTGATGATTTTCTGGTTTTCATTGATTTCTTTGAGATTTGTCTCTAGATTTCGTACACGGGTTTTATGAATCATTTTCAAAAGATTTTTCACTCCTAAATGGCTTTTGAAAATTATTATATAATATTATTTTAATTATTAAATTAATTACTCCATAATAGGAGACCTTTCAAAAGACCGTTTTAAAAGTGATTCCGAAAATCAATTATAAATCCGTTTTACACCATTATTTTCTATAATAAAAATCTCACACACTTTTAGCACGTCGAGCGAAGTGGAAAGGTGCTTAAACGGTTAGGAAATCTCCGGCCTATGGAAACCGTGTGTATTTTCTTTCCGGTTAATCCCCGACCTATTCGATTGATCGTTTTGACCTTTGGGTCTAGTTTACCGATGATATGAGGTAGACTTTTTATTGTTTGGAGTGTGAGCTTGCTATTGGTTAGGAAACCGTTTAGTGCAAACGTGGGGTATGGGACTCATTGTTAACACTTTGCGGGTTCCTCTCCAAGAAGTTAGTGACACATTAGCCTCTGGGCGGCCAGTACTGGACCTTTGGGTCACCACGCCTCTGGGCAACCGTCTCTGGACACCTGCTCTATGGAGCAGTTTATTTTTCGGCGTGTGCCTCTGGGCCTTTATCCTTCTGGGAAGGATCTCGCCGTCTCGCGCGTTTCGTATCGGTGCGAGTGATCGATCACAACTCCACAGTACTTGGCAACAACGACTCTGGTCGGTGCACGTGCAAAACTTGTATTATCTGATTATTTTTATATCCATTCGAGTACCGCCATTCGGTGTTGGTTCTATGGAACCATACGATGTAAGTGCGATTACCTTATGGATCCACAGTGTCTCTGGACACTGCTTTTCAGTGTTTGATTTCATTGACTTTTCAGTATATCCCCATGGCTCTTTGGAGCATCGATCTTTGCTTGGGCATTGATCACAGACTCTGGTCACTATTGGGATTATTGCCTATGGGCATCTTTTTATGGCTTTGGCTACGCCGATGATATGAGGCGATTTTATTTATTCTACACTTTGGTGTTGATTTCTCTTTGGAGATTTTTATTGTTTATTGATGATTAGGGATCGTCATTATATTCATGTGGTTCATAATATACTTCTCTTTGGATAAGTACTATTTTATTTATGTACCGTATTATTATATATCTCAGTTATTACTGATTGTTTAGCTAGCCTGACCCGAGTGTTTTCGCTCGGGTCAGACCGAGTTGTTTCAGGTTAGGTCTCTGGACTTAGCTTCTGTGCTTCCGCTTGGACATTATCTGCTATGCTGATAGATAGCGCTTTATTTGTCCACTATTCTGCTACTATATTATCATTCAGACTTTGATATGTACATATTTTTGACTCACATGTGTGAGCGGTGGCTTTGTACCCACTTATAGTATTTGGATCTGTATTGATGATGTATTGTTCTGGGATTTTATATCTGTTATGTGATTCTGTTCTGTGATGTTTTTATCATTTATTATTATGCTTTGTCCTGATAGATCTTAGCCATTTGTAATTTCGTTATAAGTATTTACCGAATATGTCGAACCACCTGATTGAGAAAAATTTAAATAGATTCCACCTTTCGACGTATTCGGTAGATAGTTATAGCTTGATTATAGATGGTCGCTTTCACTATACTCTATTCTCCGCTTTAACAGACAGTATTACTCCCGTAATACTCTTTGTTACAGTGGGTCTCGGAGTGGGGCGTCACAGAGCTGTAACGTATTCGGTAGATAGTTATACCTTGATTATAGATGGTCGCTTCCACTATACTCTATTCTCCGCTTTAACAGACAGTATTACTCCCGTAATACTCTTTGTTACAGTGGGTCTCGGAGTGGGGCGTCACAGAGCTGTAACGCCCCACTCCGAGACCCACTGTAACAAAGAGTATTACGGGAGTAATACTGTCTGTTAAAGCGGAGAATAGAGTATAGTGGAAGCGACCATCTATAATCAAGCTATAACTATCTACCGAATACGTCGAAAGGTGGAATCTATTTAAATTTTTCTCAATCAGGTGGTTCGACATATTCGGTAAATACTTATAACGAAATTACAAATGGCTAAAGATCTATCAGGACAAAGCATAATAATAAATGATAAAAACATCACAGAACAGAATCACATAACATATATAAAATCTCAGAACAATACATCATCAATACAGATCCAAATATCATAAGTGGGTACAAAGCCACTGCTCACACATGTGAGTCAAAAATATGTACATATCAAAGTCTGAATAATAAGAGAGTAGCGGAATAGTGGATAAATAAAAGCGCTATCTATCAGCATAGCAGATAATGTCCAAGCGGAAGCACAGAAGCTAAGTCCAGAGACCTAACCTGAAACAACTCTGTCTGACCCGAGCGAAAACACTCGGGTCAGGCTAGCTAAACAATCAGTAATAACTGAGATATATAATAATGCGGTACATAAATAAAATAGTACTTATCCAAAGAGAAGTATATTATGAACCACATGAATATAATGACGATCCCTAATCATCAATAAACAATAAAAATCTCCAAAGAGAAATCAACACCAAAGTGTAGAATAAATAAAGTCGCCTCATATCATCGGCGTAGCCAAAGCCATAAAAAGATGCCCATAGGCAATAATCCCAATAGTGACCAGAGTCTGTGATCAATGCCAAAGCAAAGATCGATGCTCCAAAGAGCCATGGGGATATACTGAAAAGTCAATGAAATCAAACACTGAAAAGCAGTGTCCAGAGACACTGTGGATCCATAAGGTAATCGCACTTACATCGTATGGTTCCATAGAACCAACACCGAATGGCGGTACTCGAATGAATATAAAAATAATCAGATAATACAAGTTTTGCACGTGCACCGACCAGAGTCGTTGTTGTCAAGTACTGTAGAGTTGTGATCGATCACTCGCACTGATGCGAAACGCGCGAGACGGCGAGATCCTTCCCAGAAGGATAAAGGCCCAGAGGCACACGCCGAAAAATAAACTGCTCCATAGAGCAGGTGTCCAGAGACGGTTGCCCAGAGGCGTGGTGACCCAGAGGTCCAGTACTGGCCGCCCAGAGGCTAATGTGTCACTAACTTCTTGGAGAGGAACCCGCAAAGTGTTAACAATGAGTCCCATATCCCACGTTCGCACTAAACGGTTTCCTAACCAATAGCAAGCTCACACTCCAAACAATAAAAAGTCTACCTCATATCATCGGTAAACTAGACCCAAAGGTCAAAACGATCAATCGAATAGGTCGGGGATTAACCGGAAAGAAAATACACACGGTTTCCATAGGCCGGAGACTTCCTAACCGTTTAAGCACCTTTCCACTTCGCTCGACGTGCTAAAAGTGAGTGTGAGATTTTTATTATAGAAAATAATGGTGTAAAACGGATTTATAATTGATTTTCGGAATCACTTTTAAAACGGTCTTTTGAAAGGTCTCCTATTATGGAGTAATTAATTTAATAATTAAAATAATATTATATAATAATTTTCAAAAGCCATTTAGGAGTGAAAAATCTTTTGAAAATGATTCATAAAACCCGTGTACGAAATCTAGAGACAAATCTCAAAGAAATCAATGAAAACCAGAAAATCATCAAAAATATTCTAAGTGTTTGTAAACATTCAAAAACAGCTGTGAACTCAAGTTCGATAATTTATTTGGACCAGCAAACTGTGTCCAAATGTCATGAAAATTTGCAGGCGTGTAGTCCAACATCCCTACTTTAATATGCAAAAAGAATTTCTGGATTCCGAGTTGAGACGAAGTGGCAGCGACGTCTCAAAGTTGGACCCAGAACAAGATTTACACTGTTTACAAACAGCGACTAGAGTTCAACTTCGACACGAAATTCGAAGTACCAAACGAACTCCAATGTTGTCCAAATTTTCCTGAGATGGAGTTCGGAACTCCACCTTTCTAACGAGACCAAAAACGTCGAATTCCGACTTCCGATGCGAACGTGGAGGCATCGCGGAGTGGTGCTCAAAAGCTGGAAACAGAAGGGATATTTGATTTTCATTCTAAGTGTTTGACCATTCAAAAACTGCTGTGAACCCAAGTTCGGCAATTTATTTGGACCAGCAAACTGAATCCAAATGACATGAAAACTGGTAGGAATATAGTTCAACATCCCTACTATAAGATGCAAAAAGAATTTCTGGAATCCGAGTTGAGACGAAGTAGCAGCGACGTCTCAAAGTTGGACCCAGAACAAGATTCACACTGTTTACAAACAGCGACAAGAGTTCAACTTCGACACGAAATTCGAAGTACCAAAAGAATGCCGATGATGCCTAAATTTTACACCTTTCCAACGATACCAAAAACGTCGAATTCCGACTTCGGATGCGATCGTGGCGGCATCGCGAAGTGGAGAAAAAAAATCTGGAACAGGGTTTAAAAAAAATTATTTATTATTTTTTTTCTTTTTTTTTCTCGGGACAGTGGTAAGAATGTACAATTTTGACCAAAATAACTTCGAAATTTCATGAAACTCAAAACATGAAAGTTTTAGCTCTAAATCTAAGCTTTCCAGAACATCCAAAATTATTAGATTTGGATAAGAAACGAGAGAGATACATGCAAAACAATATCAGATTGAAACTCAAGATAACTTGTTAAAGACAGAATTGGTCTTTTGTCTTTGAACGCATTTCAGGTCATCTAAATGGCAATATTACAGAAAACTCACTGAGCAAAAATTGTAGCATATGTTTTAAGCTTTCCGGAACATCCAAAATTATCTAATTCGGATCAAAAACGAGTAACTTATGGCCAAATCAATTTCAGGGTTTTATTTTATCAACCTTGTAGTTTGTTGTCAGGTCAGCGACAAACAAACGTGATTTCGACCATTGAAACCACAAAATTAGGCAAAGCTCAAAACATGAAAGTTATAGGCTACAGAATAAGCTTTCCAGAACTTCAAGAAAATCTTAATTCCGATTTAAGATGAATGAGATATGCCTAATTTACTAACAGAAATAAACTAATTATAATTTCAGCTAGCATATATTACCTCTTTCCAAGCAATGAAAAGAAGATCAAAGAGTTTCACAATCTAAATGCACAAAAAAAAGAGGATTACAAAATAATTTCAGAAATTAAAGAATGAATTAGAGGTGGGTTTTGTGATTGCTATTACCTCTTTTAGTAGTTTGGATTAACTCTCTTTGATTTGGTGTAGATTGGAGTCTTGCTTAGGAGGCCATGACTAGGTTTTGGAGCTTTCTAATTAGGTTTTAGTGGTTATGAAATGAAGTGTTGGCTGAAATGGGAGAATAAAAGATACTTTATAGGCTAATCGTTAGGGTTATTGGATCTAATACCCATTAGGACTTTGTATTATTCATGTGCATACATATATAGGCAATTTTCTTTACGTACACTCTACATACAAATTACTAAATACATTTCAAACCATAGAAAATTATGAAAATATGTTAACAATTACTTTTAGCCATTTCATAAAATCCTATATCAACAATATTTTACATTTTAACCCCTAATTTTTCCAAAACACCGTTTATAGTTAATATTAGCCAAAATCACCATTTTGCAAATAAATTGCAAATTAATTTCCCAAATCAAATATTGCACTATTTTACACATATAAAATTTTGCAATAATATAAATTACAAATTTCCCTAATTAATTTCCTTGAAATGCTCCATTTTACACTTAAGCCCAAAATATTAATTTATTCAAAATGACTAAATTTTGAACAAATTAGCCACATTAAAAATTCATTAATAGCTCCAATTAAATTAAAATCCCAATTTTAATTTATTATTTGGTAACCGCAATCACGGGTTGTTACAGAAGGTACTGACTTGAAACCAGGGAGACATAAATGCTAAGGACCGTTTGGTTAATACTGAGGAAATTCGAATAGACACTAGAATTTAAAAAGTTCGATACCGATACGGATCATATTTTACAGATTTTGCTGCGTACCGGACTTCAAAACACAGAACGAAATATACCGTAAAGATCAGCACGACGAGACGATCAAAACGGTATATAGAAATCAGTGGTACGATCATCCGATAAAAATCGATATCGGTACCAGAATACTGCTATTTTGCAGAAAATAAGAACGACGGAGCCAAAGATGTCCGAATTTGGAAAAACGACAAACTGACGTCTTGCTCAGAAGATGGTTTAGAATTTTTCTATATAAAAATATTTAGGTTCGGAAATATTTTATTTTCATCGTTTTTTAACTGATTGAATTGAAGTGAATTTACGCGCGAAATAAACTTTCATATTTTCGGACGAAAATTTACCAGTTGCTATGTTTAACCAAACGCATTCCAAATATTAAATTTTTATTTCAAAATTTTATCGTTTAAAATTTCGCAAAATTTCAACTAATTACGTTATTAAAACCGTTGAAATTTACGGGTCGTTACACTCTCCCCCACTCAAAACTTTTCGTCCCCGAAAAGGAACGGGGTTGGAGAATAGAGCAACTAGAAAGAAAAACAGATTTGAAATACGAAATAACAATTAATTTAAACCATATAAATTCAAAATTAATAGATACTCAATAATTTATTTAATCCATTTGATTTCACTAAAATCAATCTCAACTATTTCTAAATTCATTATCTTATTATCCAATTATCTTAAATTTACAATTTCTAAAACCATAAAGAATAGTCTTTAATTATAATCATATTTATTTTCAACAATTTAAATTCTTCTTTATTCCAAATTATTGTTAAATTTATTCTACTTAATATATCTAACCACATATATTTAACCCATATAAATTAATTTAAAACATAAAAGTTTTGATTTAAATTAATTTACATCTATTAATTTCTTTTAAATTCAAGGTATTTTCATATGTTGATCAAATTTCAATTTATTAATTCTTTCAAAACAAATTTATTAATTCTTTCAAAACAAATTTATTTCATTATTAACTGAGTTTTACTTATTATCCTATCTAACTCTATTAACATCTTTATAATCAAAATTTAGTGTATAACATTTATTATAAACACTCAATTTTATTTATAAATTCAATTTAACTTATATATTATCCAATTACATATTCAACTTCTGAACGATTTAGGTAAGTTGTATTAGAATGCAGTTGAACAATATACAAATAAAATTTTCCCAATTCAATTATTCAAGTTTAAATATTTATTCAAAATTTTGGTTTTATTTATAATTAAAATCATCCTTTAACAAATTTTAAGAATTAGATTTCCGATTGACTTTAAACAATTAGAGATATATATAATATATTTATATCAAATCAAATTAAATTTTAAAATAAGATACCCATATATATATAAATCAAATTATACTGAAGAAATTCAAATCAAAATATTTTTCAAAACAAAACCGTAGCAAGGCTATAGAATAGTATCTCCACTTCGAAACTCGAAAATGAATGTCGATGATGCGGCCGCCATCACCGAAATTTATTTTCCAGCGCCAAAGAGAAGAGCACTGATTTCAACATTTTAAAATTCTTTGAAAATCATTTATATTCGAAAATACTTCCAATAATATATACTTTAAAATTTTAAAACTAAAGTTCGAAATCACCGGAAACTAAATTCTCAAATTTCTGAATTAAATTCATTTCAAATTCCAATCAATTTATAAACCGTATTTATAAATTTATTTAGAACAATAAATGATAATCAAATATTATCATTTCAAACAACAATTTAATTTACCTATTAAATTCCAGAAAATTTTTACTTATATTTTCACAATATAAACAAACAATTTATTTCATTTTCCAATTTGAAAATAATATGGTGTCAGTTTGCTCTGTTCAAGTGTTTTGAAAATCCTATCGATAGCGTTGATCAGACGAATCGATCGAAAACACAAATCAACATCAACAACTCAAACAACACAATATATTTTTAAAACAATTTAAATATAATTTTACAAATACAATTCCTCGCTCGATGATACAAGAATAGATTTCAAAACATGTATAGAGATTCAAATTGGATGGAAATCAAATCAAAGAAAATTTTGATTCGAAAAATAAGTTTAAAACAGAAGATAAGATAATTCAATTACCACAATCGGAAGATGGATGAGTTTATTTAATTCATGGGCAACCTTAACCGGGTCGTCCGTAACTTCAAGAATAAGATCGATGTTGAATTCCGAGGTAAATCAACACTCGATCTCAAGAGATAGAATTCAGATATAGCAGGAGATAGATAGCATCGTAAACCGAGGATACAGAAATCTCCGGTAAATCGATGTCTATTATAAAGGAGTTTAACTCCTTTACGAATCATTTGAAGATTGGCGAGACCGCCGATCTATTATAGATATCATTCGAAATGGAGTTATGGGGTGCTCCAGAATTTGAAAGAAGACGAATAGTGAAGGACACGAATGAATTTCGGAACCGAGGGAAACGTTCCAAAATTCAAAGGAATCGAATCAAAAAGGAAGAGATTGAAACTCGAAATGAAAGTGATTCTGTAAATACATTTACCCTACATGTTGAGTTTTGCCTAGAGCTACCAAAGCTCTGATACCAACTGTAACGACCCGCCATTTTGGGCCATTCGCATCCATTATAAGTGTATAGGTAGACACACATGCCGGAGTTGAATTGCTCAAAATACCGCGTTGTTAATTTAAATTTGGCAAAACTGAACATATACAGTAAATAAAATAATCACAGACACAGAGTAATAAATGCAGCGGAATTAAAAGAGATAGTAGTTCATGAAGCTACTATATGAATATATAAAATACATCAGAGTTTACAACAGAAGAGTAATACGATACATCAGATACAAATCAGAATACATCACTGGAATCATCGAATACTGGAAACAGAATAGATGGCTGGATCTTCAAGCAAAGCTCCAACTTTAAAGGTGAGTCTCGAATACTGGTACACTCAGTCTGACCCGAGCGTAAAGCAAAAACACAAGACACTCGAGTCAGGATTAACATTCTTATATTAATAAATCCAACTCAAGTGAAATAGCAATTGAAATACAAGTAACTCAAAGGATGTTTGGAATAACCATCCTTTAAGGATCCGTTAAACTATCTACTATGTAGTAGTGTACGATAAGTAGATAATGTCTATTAGTAATAATAAGATATCAAAATAGCGTTAAGTCATGGCCCATTCCACCCTTAACACATTTTTATTCCCAAAAGCATATACAAGACCGTAGTTTCCCCAAAACCGGAAGTCACCAGAGGGCAATCCATATACTAAAGGTACAAAACAAATCGTAGTGGTCGCGTATAGGATAATCAGTATGACAAGGTACATGAGGCGATACCAACTAGGATACTAGTAGTTGCCTGATCCGGACTGATGTTGGGCATAGCAGCTACTACCCCAACACCGCGAAACAACACTCCCATAATCGAGGGGTGCACCCAAATCGAATCACAAAAGTAATAGATATGGTATTGAAGAAGTGTGTCCGCTAGAGATGGCGATCCTCAATGGCCCGGCGCGGCTCCTGTTTTAGTCATGTCAGGGGTCATCCAAAATCGATCTCTTTCTTCAGTCAACGCGTTCACCAAAATCATCCACTTCGTTCTGGATCAACACTCCGCGTATATTAGTTATTAAAGTGGTTTTCGGTATCGACAGAGAGTATATCCATGACCGAATTCCGGTCTCTTTAATAACTTCCGTAATTATTACACCGATTGGTCGTTTGTTTATTTCAAAAACCAAATCAATTTCAATTCAATTTCAATTTGTAAATCAACATTTCATTTGTCTTTCAAAACCAATTTCCAATAATTTACGTTTCAAAACTTCCAAATTATCATTTCAAAACCTTATAATTCAATTTCAATCTTTATTTTAAACAATTCAAATATCAATTTAAATTCGTATATAAGATTCAATTCCGAAATCATTTAAATAAATTTTATTTAACATTCAAATCAATTTCAAATTCATTTATCTATTTCATTCAATATTCGTTAAGTTACTTTATCATTCAAAACAATTTCAATTAAATTTCCACTTCATTAAATCAATTTCTTAAGTTCAACTTCATTAAACAAAACTTACAATTTTGAATTAAATTAAATTCGTCAAATCATTTCTTTCAATTACAAGTCTTACATTAATTCCAAAAATATCACATTTTATTTCTTGTTAAAGAAATTCAATTTCACCTATTTACTTACTTTAATGATTTTCCAAACTTAATTAATAAAGAAACTCAATTTCAATTATTACGAAGTAAAATTCACTTATTCAAAATTCAATTTAATTTAATCATTAAATAATTCAATCTTATTTAATTATTAAATAATTCAAAACTTAATTATTAAATAATTTCAAAGTTTAATAATTTCAAACTTAATTATAATTTCCAACTTAACTCAATAGTTTCTCAAATTAAACAACATTCTTTCATCAATTACATTTTTAATAATTTGTTTCAGATTATTAAACATTAACATTTCCTTTCACTTAAATTCAAATTTCAACTTCATTTCAAAACCATATTATTTATTCAAATAAAATCCTTATTTTATTTCAAAATCAAGTTATTGACCAATCGGGTTTATTTAATTTTCTATCCTAGGTTTTGGGTATTTATCATTTCAACCCGATTCCAATTCAATTAAAAATCAAAGCATAACAGAGGGAACTTGCTGTGTGATAACTGGGATGGTGTCAAAGTAAATAAACAAGCAATAACAACAATCAATATCAATCCAATAATCAATTCAAATAGTCCCGAAATAACCATATTAATTCGCATTGTTATTTGTACGAATTAATATAATTATTTCTAGAATCCACACTATCATTTCATGTAGATTAAAGATTATTACATTACGGTTTTCACTTGTCATCTATTTACAATTTCATACATCATCAGTTTAAGCAACATACAATTGATGGTTCAAGGTGTAGTTAACAATCCTACGTGTCAATAAATTTAACAGTTAAAGGGGTCATATTATACAAATGTCCGTTAATCAAATTTAACATTTAATTATCCTATATCAAGTTCAATTTCATACTATTTATCAATTTAACATTAACAATTTTAACGTCCAATATAAACATCAACAATCAATCAATTATCAGCCAAACTGTATTATCATCGCATAAATAATTAACAGATAATGGTGTCAGATGTCAAAGGTGAACTGATACAGGTAATAGTATATATAACAGTGTAATTAACTAACAGCAGTATATTTCAATTGTCGTTTCAATTGAAATCAAATCTAATAAATAAAAGAACGTTAATCGTGAGTGATTGCTCACCTTTCGAGGCTAGAGAGATGAACGAGAATGAATCGAGTTACTGAACACAAGCACGACTTCAAAAGTAAAGCTAGATGTCACAAATTCGATGAACGGATCTGATAAGTAAGAATTGACGAAATCAAATCAGAAATGGATCAATATGGCCAAATGGTACAAATGAACTAATATAAAATTTTATGTAACATATATAAAATCACATTCTAATTTCAAACATATATTCAATTTAATGTATATGTATCAAAAATCAATTTTGTTTCGGTATAAAACATATATATAAAATCAACATACGCATATAATACAGTTTGAAATAACTAATTATAAAAATCAACAATATATATGTCACTAACATATAAATTATATATATACCATACATCATATAACTTAATCATAGCCAGCAAATCAAAATATATACATATACAAATAAAACAAATTAAAATATAAAATTACAGTATAAGTATGCAATTAAGCAATATACTCTAAAACTATATAAATTATATATGTATGCAGACCTTATGTACAACTCAACTATTTTATAAACCAACCTTCATATACAATATATAAATAATTGCATAAATTCACATATATAATACATACACATCTTTCAAATCAACAGTATAAAACCCATATATTGTAAAGTATGCACACAACAAACAATCATATAAATATCTTGAAACGTACAAAAACTGATATATATATTATACCCCTAGCTTGCATAGCTTACGTAAACTAACATGTATGTATATATATTATATCAAAAATCAATGCAAAATAACTATATCTCTTTACATTTCAAAATCAATATTATATAAAGCACTGAAATGCAAAGGAGTTCCATCTTACAACTGGAAACATGAGAACAATATGGTATTAAGTAAATATATAAGCTGTCGCACTACATAAGCAAGCTAACACATGCATACCCTACAATATATTAACAACATAAATATATATACCACAACACATATAAGTAAACACGTAACAAATGTATATTCAAACTTTATACATATGTGTTAAAAATCAAAGTAGAAACCAATGACTATATATATAATCGTACATAGTATACAACTATTTCTTTCCAAAAATTTCAAATAAATAATTTAAACATCATATATATATCTTTAAACATACTATATGTATAGTCTTTATATATAAAACAAATAAATTGATAACAGGTGTATGAAAATATATACAACTTTATGTAAAAGTAGGTGGAAACGCAAAACGAAAACAGTCGTGTGAAATATATATATACATAACCACGTATATGTATTACCTTGTCCAGAAAGCTCGACCACATTTTCTTTCATCGAACCAACTGGGAGCATTGAGCGTGCCTCGAACGCTGTGGAGGCTGAGAGATTGGATCGGTTGCGGTAGGCAAGGATTTCGGAGGTTAAGGGTTGACGTGGTTGCAAGGCGGATGGTGGTTGGTTGGCTAATGGCTAGCATGGGTGGAGGAGCAGGTTGCTGGCGCGTGAAGGCGGAGGAGGTCGAGTCGCGGTGGGGTGCTCGGGGACATCAATGGCCAGAGGGAAGGCCGAGAGGGCTGAGGTGGCTCACGTCAGGCCTATGTCGTCGAGAATGGGTACGAGCACGAAGGCTGGTTTCGGGTTGAGGTTGGAGGTTTGCCTGGCGTAGGCGGGTTGGTATGAAGGCATGCGGTGGAAGAATGGTGGAGGCGAAGCAAGGATGAGAGGAGGAGGCGGATCTGGAAGTGGGTTCGTGGGCTCGGTGGTTCACTGGGTGGCTGGCAAACACGTGGAGATGGAAGAGTGCGGCAATGAGAGGTCGGAGGCGGTTCATAGTGGGACTCGGTCTTGGTTGAGATACATGGCAGAGGAGACTGAAGTGGAAGATGATGCATAGGCACGCCATTATAAGGATGTTTTATATTCTATATTTTCTTTTAGCACGACTGAAAACAATCAATATGGAAAATAGAAATGGGAACCAACAAATCAATGCATAATATTGGAAATGAAACACCAAGTGGAAGAACCATAAATTAGCACAAATATTTACACACGAAAGGAATAAGGAAAGGTACTGACTTGAAACCAGGGAGACATAAATGCTAAGGACCGTTTGGTTAATACTGAGGAAATTCGAATGGACACTAGAATTTAAAAAGTTCGATACCGATACGGATCATATTTTACAGATTTTGCTGCGTACCGGACTTCAAAACACAGAACGAAATATACCGTAAAGATCAGCACGACGAGACGATCAAAACGGTATATAGAAATCAGTGGTACGATCATCCGATAAAAATCGATATCGGTACCAGAATACTGCTATTTTGCAGAAAATAAGAACGACGGAGCCAAAGATGTCCGAATTTGGAAAAACGACAAACTGACGTCTTGCTCAGAAGATGGTTTAGAATTTTTCTATATAAAAATATTTAGGTTCGGAAATATTTTATTTTCATCGTTTTTTAACTGATTGAATTGAAGTGAATTTACGCGCGAAATAAACTTTCATATTTTCGGACGAAAATTTACCAGTTGCTATGTTTAACCAAACGCATTCCAAATATTAAATTTTTATTTCAAAATTTTATCGTTTAAAATTTCAAAAAATTTCAACTAATTACGTTATTAAAACCGTTGAAATTTACGGGTCGTTATATGAACAACCTAACTCGGTCGAGCTAAGCAACAGGGGGATGCAACCCAATAAGGTCGAGCTAAGGAAAGGGTCGAGCGACCTAGTGGAATCGAGGTCATGCGACCTAATTGAATTAAGGTCATGCGACCTACCAGAACTGAGGTCATGCGACCTAACGAGAAGACAGGTCGAGCAACCTAAAGGAGTGGGCATAAGGCCTAGGTGGTGCGACCCAAGGGGTACGCGACCTAAGGAGGAAAATAGGTCGAACGACCTAGTGGGTTGCGACTTAGAGGGTGAGCGACCTAGGGGACGCGACCTAACTAGGTGACATAACCGAGCGACCTAACCATTGGAGGACGAACGACCTAGTTACTCGCGACCTAACAAACGGCATAGGCCGAACGACCTAACAGCTCGAGTAAGGCCGAGCGACCTAGTGGGAATGGGGTAAGCGACCTAAATGGACGAATGACCTAAGGTACGAACGACCTAAGGAGCGAACGACTAATGTGTTGAATTGAGCAGCGCCGCGCGACCTAGGGGGAAACGACCTATAGCCAGCGTGACTCTTCCATGCCGTGCGACCTAACGAGGCAGAACGAGCTAACTGCAGTTTTTTGCCAGAAACACTAAAAATTGGGGTTTTTCACCAATCCAAACCAAACGCAAATGTACATGCTAAAGTGATAGGAATTCATTCCCAGCAATCCAATATAGTTATAAACAAGAATGTGAGATAAAAATCTCACCTTTTCATAGTTTTTGATGGAGATGAAGCTTGAAAGCAAAGCAAGAGCAATAACAAGCTTGAATCAATGTCTTCACTTGAATTTGGAGTAGATGTTGGATTAGCAATGAAGACTAAGGCTTTGGAGTTTTAATTTCCCATTCCCTCCACCATTTTTGAAGAAGCTTTAGAGTTAGGAAATTATGAAGAAGGAAGTGATGAAGAGGAGATGGGTTGGGACTGAGTTAGTAAGTGGTTCAGCCCAAACCAAAGCCCTAAGTGAAAAAGTGGTGAAAATTCCACTAACTCCAAACGTATCAAAGTTTATACTTAAAAAGATCACAAACGTCATTTTGAACTCAATGGAGGTGGTCTCGAGTCCTAATTTGACCGTATGCAAAAAGTAGCTTTTCGGACCAAAATCCGATTAACGATAAAATATTTAAATAAAATATTTAAATATAAAATCGATAAATATGCGGGTTGTTACAGTCAGGCTCGGCCAAGGTCAGCCTGGAGGTGCGTACAGTAAAGGTAGCAGCTTTGGTGGAGGTGGCATGGTTGTATGTGGTCGAAGGCGTTCGGTGGATGGGTTTTAATGGTCTTGTTTGTACTTGGAGCTTCTTTTTTCTATTCAGGTCCAAGGGGTATTTTGGGTTGGAGGTAACCGAAGGTGCAGGCGGCGGGGCTAGGGGATGCTCGAGAACAGATGGCTTTGTTGGGATGGTCACGACAGTGGATGGGTGTCTTGGACGAACGTGGACGTGCATGTCTGCATGTTATGCACGGGTGAGATATTCCAGATTCTTAAACTTGGAATGGAGTTGAGGAAACTAAGTGGAAGGGAAGGAGAGTTTGGTTGCTTGGGTTATGGGCTTCGTGGGCCTTGGATTGGTCTGGGTTGGTGAGGGTATTGATTTAGTTATTTAATTTTATAATAATTTAAACATCAGAACATGGAAATGCCATATCTTGCTCATATTGAATCTATTTAACCATGGATTTTTACGTTAGACTCGTGTTAATGAATACAACGTACTGATATAAATAGTTAATAGTTTTAGTACAGTATAATTTAATGATAATTTTATACTGACTGGTTATAATTACGTTGTTTTAAATAATAACGTAATTAATTAATTATACTTTACTGTTGACATCGGTTTAGCAGAATAAATCCCCGTTCTGCTAATTATATTAATTTAAACACCTATTTAACATAATAAAACACAGTTCCTCTATTTAAATTATATTAGACATTGTTTAGCAGAATAAATTTTCGTTCTGCAATTATATATGTTTGGATAACTATTGTATTAACAATTGATTGTTAATTATGGATTTGATATGCTTGCTTATGTAAACACCAGTAATATAACTTAAAAAGTTAAATTAACTTGACTTGATAAAGTACCATTGTGGTTGCTAAGCCTCTCTCTAAATTCGATAAATTAATTACTATTTTGATAAATGATTTAAAGTTAATTATACTTCAATAATTGTTTAAGGTTATTTAATTATACTTAAATTGTTGTTTAAAGATTATTTAATTATATTTTATTAATTTGTTAAAAATCATTTAATTATATTTTGATAATGCTTTAAAATTAGTAAATTGTTGTATTAATAATGTTTTAAAGTTAATTAATTATTATACGGACAATGTTTTGGAGTTAATTTATTATTATAATAATATTGTTTTAAAGTTAATTAGTTATTGTATTATTAATGTTGGAGTTAATTAATTATTATATAAACCATGTTTTTAAGATAGTTATTTAAAGTTATTATTTTGTATGTGGTTTAAAGATAATTGAATAAAATGTGTTTTAAATAATAACTTGTTTTATTTAAAGATGTTTTAAATCATTGATTGTTTATCAAAGAAACTTTATTGATTAAGGTTTATTAAAGAACCTTTGTTAAAATAATTGAGAAGAGATCTTGAAATTTGGAAAGAGTTTTATAAATGGTTTTGGATATTTGTAAAAGAGTTTTATAAATAAACTTGGAGATTTATAAAGTGTTTACAAATGGATTTGGAATTTAAGTAAAAGAGATTTTATAAATGAAAGAGGTTTATAAAAGTATTTGTAGAAGTAAATTATAAAAGAATTTGAGACTGGATTTCCTTTAACTGGCGTTCTTAATTTTAGTGGTATGGACATTCATTCCATACTTAACACCGAAGGAATAGTTTTTGAGGTTATCTTTATCTCTAATTTAAATAACATTTGTTTTGATCCTTTTAAAATGATTTTGAAATAAGAAATCTTTCACGATGTTTTTTGAATATACTTAAGCCAGTGAGATAGGTATATGAATATTTTGATAAATATTTTGGAAAGAGATTTAAATAAATGAAAGGTTTATTTTGAAGCTTAGTGGTTGCTATGGGTAATTAAATCTCTAGATTTTTTTTTATTAGATAGTTATATAAACGACTATCAATTCTTGGCCAGTTTTGACTCTGTAAGTATGTTGTGTATATTCGAGTTCCCCAGGTAGAACTCGAATACTTGTTGCATATTTCTGAAAGAACCAGGAATGAGTCGACCGAAAATGATCGATTTTTTATTTGGATAGACCGGGATCGAATATGTTATCTGAAAACCACTTCGGACCAACATATGCATTCGAATGGAAGACATCTTGATGATGATTGAAGAGAATTTTTTTGAAGTAGAAGGGCTGCTTGCTACTAATCCTTAGGGTGATTCCAAAATGGATGTCATAGAGGTAGTGCCTTTGGTCTCGTTCAAACCCGGAACGAACTTATATAGATGAACTATGCATTGCATTTCTGCCTGAAGGGTAGCATCAGCATTTCAAGTGAAATTTGCTAAGAGAAAAGGTAAAAGCATTGCCTCAAGCCTCATAACTCGGAAAATGGCTAAAATAGGGTAGATGCAGCAGGGCTATGTAGGTCGCTCCTATAAGAGTGTGTCATCACCTTTCTAGATTATTATATTATGAATTTGGTTGTGCATGAGAGCTCTCTATAAATATTGGGAACAACCGGGGTGATGTCATATTTGGTACTATCCAGTAAGGGGTAGGCCTGTCCTGTGTTGGTAGAGGGGTAAATGCATCTGTAGCCCCCGGTACATTTTATTTAGAGATGTACTATACGGACGGTAGTCCCTTACCTTGCCATTGTATGGAATCTATTCTCCAATAAATGCTCTCGGACTTAATTGTATACCTATTATGTTGGAGTTTAATAATGTAACAATTTTGGCTATAATTCCATATTTATTTTAAACCTAGACATTATGATAATATCAGAGGATTTTATATAGAAATGTTTTGGTTATCGTAAGATAAAAACTCGTCTGCGTTTATGTGCAGCGTGGTCTTACGAGATACCTTTTACTTTAAAAAGGGTTTTCAAATGTAGAAATCAATATGATTGATTTGATTAAGCTTTCTCACGTTGGTTTACCAGACCGATCCGGGCGTTATTTCTTTAATGCTCAGGTCAGCCCGAGCATACTTTCAAGATTTAGCTGGATTCCTTGGATATTTTAAGCGAGCTGGATCCTCCAAGACGTATTTTCGTATCTTATATTCTTCCATTGTTTGTTGTTCATGATTTCTACCTGTATTTATCAGCAATTGTAAGGATAGGCTGTTATAACTGTCCAGGCTAATGTTAGGTAGTTCTCTGATGTTGTATATAAAATATAGTTCTTTTCTTTTTGTAAAGATCATGTGTATACTATATATTTCTTGTCACGATGTGAGATTCTGTTCTATCTTTTATTTCTTCACCCCAAATGACCTATCTTTCGAACACTTAAATGATCGGTACCCGAATACCGTGGATGTATTAAGTGTCGTCTTTAGGTGAAAGAAAGCCAGATCGTTACATTTGGTATCAGAGCTTAGGTTAAATGAACACATAGGCCTTTGTGGGGTAAAACTCATTTGGGATAGGGTAAGTGAGACCCTAGAATGAGTCGGAGTGTATTATTTATGAGCGCATATTTGTTTATGTATAAAAATGTTTTATATTGTGTTGATTTATCAGTTGGGTGGCTTATAGATCCTGATCAATACGAGTAGCTAACATTATTAATAAGGATCTCTAAACACTTGGACAAGGCCAACCGACACAATATTATTTTGAAAAATCGATGAATGAAATCATTTTACCAACGAATATATTTTATATATATAAAGGATGATTTTCAAAAATTAATATAGTTGTCTATGATGTGTTGTTATTAGGAGTTGTTGATGTTTAATTATTATCATATAGGGTTGTAGATTCATCTACAATCTCTCTTTTAAAAACCATAGGTTGGGTAGGTAGGAATTTGGGGAATCGTTGAATCGAACACCTTGTGAATTAAGTTTCACAATTTGATTATAAGGGGTTCGATGAAATGTTGTGTTAAAAATTGATTTTAATAAAAGTTGTTTATTAAAATAAATGATTAGAATCTTCTGAAAATAAATATTTAGAAGTTGATTTTATAAAGCTTTATAAAATGTGTTTTGTAATGAAAAATATTTTTTGAGGACTTAAATCCCCGTGTTTTTGGAAAATGGTTTTCAAGGATTGGGAAAAATAGTAAAAATTTTACTTGAAAATACTTTAAGGTATAAATATTTTTAAAAAGGAATTTCAGAGTAAGATTTTCCTTTGGACGGTTCGGGGAATGAGTCTCGGTCTGTTTGTGACGATCTGTATAATCTTGTAAGGGACAATCAAATGTTTGCTTAGGCAAATATGGTAGTGAACTTAATAAATTATTCTCTTTGATATCGTACAATCGAAATAGTTCAAATCTGAATGAATCTAAAGCAAGTGGATGATAAATATTTGTTAAAAATTATTTATTAGGAAATATATATAATATTATTTCAAAAAAGGGGATTTTGAAAAGAAGAAATATATTTACGATTGTCTAGTTCGAGTAGCTCGAAAATAACTAAAAATGAGAAAGGGATGTGTTCAGATGGTAAACACTTCTTTAGAATATTACCCTTCTTGGTAAGGGAATATATGATATTATTTGGTAGTACCTAGTTCCTAGAAATCATTTTGGACTTACTTGGGCTATATGTATGTTTTCTAAGGGTTAAATATTAAGTATCATTTCAAAAGGTTCTTGAGAAAAACCCGGGTATTGTGCTCTTAAGTTTTCAAAATAAAAAGGTATTTCGTTTAAAAAGGTGAGTTAATATATGAAGTTTTTAATTGAATTAATTTAATAAGTAGGTTTAATAAAATTGGTTTTATTAAACAGTGTCTTTTAGATTTTAATACCTAGGAGGTTAAATTTTATTTGATGTTATTGGGCCAACTAAAAAGCATTTTACCTTAGAAGTGTCTAAGAAAAAGTAAACTCTAGGACAGAGTTTGGATACCAGCATCCTACTCTTCTTAGCTACTTACCAGATCGAATGGGTAAAGAGGTTGAACTAGTTGACTCGGTTTTAAAACCCAAATTATTTTGGGCCTACATCTAAATAGCTAAAAATGAATAGAATTAAAAATCAGATATTTTGTATATACTTTAGGATGTAGGAGAGTATTATACAAGTAATAGATTAAAATTATTGTATAAAAAGCTTTAATAAATAAAGTTGTATCATTTAATATGTTGAACCTAAGTTGTAATTTCTATAAATTTATTTAATAAATTTTTGTGAGGTAGTAAAAAACAGTTGGGTAAATAAGAATCTTTAGATGACTACATAAAATGTACGTAAATCATTTTTCCTTCTTACATAATTCTTGATCTAAGATTGGAGGACATGACTTGAGGTGTTTCACCACCGTTTCAAATAAGGATTATCACTCCATTTTTGACGGCGAAAACTTGGTGAGTGTTCTTAATATGGAACCAAAATATTTCTATCATAGTATATGAGTATGCAAGGAGAATGGAAGTTTCTAATTTAGAAGCTTGATCGGAGTCCACACTAGAAAGTCGGAAGAGCAATACTATTTTGAAAGTAAAGCTATGTATCCGAGTGAGCAATCAAATCAGATTTTTCATAGGAATAATCTATGTACATCATCCGAACTAATGAATAGCATTAGGTATTTTTGGGGTAAGTTGTTTTCTGGGTAAGGGTTATGGTAAAATTCTGGGGTAACGACCCGGAATTTCACCGCTTTGATTTATGAATATTTAATAATTTTAAATATTCAGATAATATATTTGTTAGTTGAAATAAACTCCTTTTAAATAAATATAATGATGATGGAATATTTTTCCAAATTTGTTTATAAAAATATGTAGTTTGAAGAAAAATTTAAAATGTGATCAGGATTCGTTTTCCGAATTTTTAACTTTTCGTCGGCTAAAAGTTGTCGAAAACGTTGTGAACTCTATAGTATAAATATATGTACACATTTATAATTAATATAGGATATATTTTGGTATATATATTTATATATATGCTTAAATATATATAAAAGTGATTTGACATTTTCCTAAAAATTTAAAAGTAAAAATAAAAAGAAGTCACATTATATCACCTCTCTTAAAACATTAAGGACAATGAAGTTGAGTACTTGAGCACCCTTATTATCCAACATATTTGCAAATGCTTGTCTTTATGGAGGCATGAAATGATGTTTGAGTTTAAAAAAATTAAGGCATTTTGGATGTAACGACCCGTATTTTCAACCATTTAGAAATATTAAATTTAATATATTGTTGGATAAAAATGGTTATAAATAAAGACTTTACGATTAATTAATGGAAATGTTATTAGATGTATGTTATAATCGAAGATAAAATCCTTAAGTGACAAATTTCAATAAGTTAAAAAATGATAACCCAAATCAATTGAATGTGAAACAATGTATGGTTGCATATTAACAATAAGATTTGAAATAACAAAAGTTAATGTTATAAAGAATGAAATGAATGTTCATTTCTAACTAGAATATAATTGTAGAATTTAAAAGGGATTTAATCCGTTTAATAATAATTTGTTCTAATTAACGTGTAAAAATAAGTGATACCAAACGATCAATTGTTGTGGAATTGGAAATTTATTTCAATTTCAAATTTAATTAACAATCGATTTATATTCAAATGTAAAATTGTTAATTGTTAAATTAAATTAAAATGGTTTAATTTGTTTAAACTAAATTGAATTGGTTTAAAATAGATTAAAATAATTTATATAGTTAATATTGGTTAAATAGTTTAATAAATTTGAAAATCTTAATAATTAGAAATTTTGGATTTATATAAAAATTTAAAATAGTTTATATTAAAATATGAGTTTGGAATTTTATATCAATTAAACTATTCATCTCATTTCAACATATTTGAACCATTTCAAATTTCCAAATCGACAAACCAAATTTCAATAAACTATCGAATTTCATATCGTTAAAAATCCATATTCAAAATATCAATATGGATTACTCCAACTTCAAAATATTTCAAAGTTATTTTCAACAAATTTAATAACTCAATTTCGATAGAATTTCATTTATACAAAAAAATTAACTTTAAACTTCCGATTTAATTTCTTAAAGAAATTCCCTTTTAAACCAATTCACAATTCAACGCAAAACTTGATTTTTCAACAATACTTAAATTTATATAAATCAAATTTCCATTTCAAAATATCATTTAATTATATTCAAAAATCGAGGATTTTAAAATCATTTAATTTAACCAATCCGGTGTCCGTATATAATTCTCTACCCTAGGGTCAAGTGATACAGATATTTATCATTTCAATCCGTAATAATATTTTACGGTTGTATATCATTTCAAACTGCAATCCCGAGATATATAAAAATCCATAACGAACTTGCAGTTTATAATGATATAAAATACAACATCCATTCAACCAACATCAACAATCAACATCCATCACAATCATCATTCAAACAATTAATAAATATCAATATAGAACTGATAATCAATAACAGGTATTTAACTGGCAATATATATTCAATAATAAATTAAATGACAATTTAATTCAAATAAATTCAAATTAACTGAGATGATGATTAAAATATATCAAACAATCATAAATAAATTCCTAATCACATCATAAATTCAATTTAACAAACATAAGAAATTTTAGAAGTTGCGAGTGGGTTAAAACACTCACCTTTGAATTTAAATTGAATTTAAATTCAAAATAAGCCCAAAATTTGAACGGTCTCAGAATTTGTCCAAACTAGCATCAAAATGTCTGAAATTCCAATACGAACCAAGAGGAGAAAACCACGCATGAATCAGACCTCGTATGTGAAAGTTATTCACGTTAGAACGTTTGAAATAATAAATTAAAATTAGCCAAAAAAAACAAAACAAAACCCTTACAGCTCACCACGTCACCAGCTTCACAATCCTCATTCGCTATCTGCTCAAACCCGGTAATGCATGCGCCGCCGCTACGCCCTTCGTCGTCGTCGCTAGAGCTATGCAGACCGGTCAGACCACCAAGCGCTGACATCCCCTTCGACCCCTCCTCACGCGATTGGGTCACGTCCAGCCCAGGCCGAGAAGAGCATGCAGCCGCCACCATGAATTTTAACCCTAATAAAATTATCGAGGCGCATCCGGCCGTTAAGTTCTCACAAAAACCACATGGATGCGATCCCCTCGGCACTCTCCACAAGACTGTACCAACGAATCGTCGATCCGTCGAAGTTCATCAATGGTTAACGAACGGCCAAGAGTAGTTCATCAAATTCTGGACAGACAGAGGTTCAAATTGAAAAACAAATTACAGATCTGAGATGCACTCGTCGAGAGCCTCAAATCAATATATAATTCGATATATATTAAGGAGTTTGATTTTTGGGTTTGAATTTGATCTGCCATTGGATCTAGAATTTGTTTGTCTGCCATTGAAAAGAGGAGATGGGAAGGAGATGTATGTATAGACAAATGAGTTGAGGAATACTAGGGTTTATAACAGGATATTTATAGACAGATCAGAAAATAGAGAGAACGGATCAGATTTGGTTATAACGTTGAACGATAAATGGCCTGAAAAGCCCGTTCTGTCTCCGGAACGAAAATGGGTAATCCCATATATGAAAATAGATGCTCTTGATAATTTTAAAATCAATGGAACTAGTTTCAAGCCCAAATTCCATCGTATGAAGAAGTTATGTTAAAATCAATTTATTTCAAATTGATTTCAATTAGATTGATTTTGAGGCGTTTCGAGCCCGTACGACCAAACGACAAGTCCGATCGTTACAAAACTTGAAATCCTACAATAATTCACCGTTACAGATTCGATGGAACTAGTTTCATCAAAATCCGAGTCAGTGGCCAAAATGGCTATTTTTCAGTTAATTAAATAAATTAATATTAGATAAATTAAATCACAATTTTAGTTTAAATTTTTTATAATTTACAACTTCTATCATTTTTGATTTCTTAACCACTTACAATAATATAAACAAATTTAGATGTCAATTTAAAGTTGATTAATCCATCAATTTCTGTGTCTAATTTCAATTTCATTAAATTCAGAAATTATAAATTAAATTTCCAAAATCCATTTATTAAATTTTTAATCATTGTTATTCAAGTCTTTTATTACAATAAGAGTATAACTAACATTGGTTTATCTCTTAGCACATTAATATTTCCCAATTTCATCTTAATTTCAATTAACGTAATATTTAAATATTTAATTTCATTTAATTGCAATTAATCCACTTATTATAATTTGAATTCCAATAAATTAATAAATCTTGATTTCCATTCTTTTTATTCCCAATTATCATATTATGAATAAAATTAACATTATTTTCAAATATTACCTTAATTTGGATTAACGTAATATTACATTAGATTTATTGCAATTGATTACCAAATTTAACTGAACATGCTAAATGAATAAGTAACATATAATACTTGTTACCATTTACTTTTAATCACACTTATAAGTTATTATTAACAAACAAATGTTACAATTCTTATATAATACTGATTTTATTCAATCAACATTTATTATGCTATTTCATACATTAGTTCAATATTTACATTTTGTTTTTCTTTCATTTAATTTATAGCCAAGTAAAACAATTTACATTCTTTAATTGATTGGAATTACGTTCAAGTGGTCAATAATTAACTTTAATTAACATTGCTATGTTTCATCTTAGTTATTATTTCATTTTTAAATTACAAATTTTTATTTCTTTTAGTATAAAATTTCCAAAATCTTATTAAATCAACAAATTTAATTATCAAAATTTACAGGTCGTTACACTCTCCGCCACTCAAAACTTTTCATCCCCGAAAAGGAAAAAGGAGGAAAAGAAGAAAATTAAGTAATCAATATATCTTATTCAAAATATTAAATTTATAAACAAATAAATTTACAAAATTAATTAATTTAAATAAAATATATAAATGTTTTAACCATTAAATCCTTTTATACTCAAAGTAATAAAGTTTGGAAAACATTTCTCAAAATTTTCTAAGTCAAAAATTTTCAGAAAATTTTGGCAGAGTTTCCTTTGTACGGAGAGGATCGGGAGAAAATAATAATATCAATAATAATAATAATATATACCAAAATTTCAAAATAATATATCCCAACAGCGGGAAACAATATAATATCGCTAGAAAACCGTAATCCGAGAACGTACCTATTTGTCAGGCAAACAACGCTTAATTATGAAACCAAAAGCAGTGGCAATTGCTTCCATAACCTGTATTTCACTTATATAATCCAAAAGGAGTTAACAATTATATAAAATGAAATATTTAAAGTTGTTTCAATCAATAGTAAACAAATCAATACAACATAGCAACCATTTCTTGCAAATAAACATACAATCATCACAAGGAATCAAAGTAATAAATCATTTACATAGCAAACAAACAAATGGTCTGTTTGGGTTTAGACACTTTTAAATTGTATGGAATGACAAAAAACTATTAAGTATACCATTTACTCAACAGCCTTAGGTAACTTAACAGATTATTCATACATCCAAACAATTAAAAGTATCTTATCCAAAACAACCCATAAACCAAAACAACCCATAAACCAAAACAAACAATAAATTACAATGTACTTGAGTTATTCTTATTAAATTTCTTTCACAACATTTATTGTTTATTCTCCTTTTCATTTACACAATGATTTGTCTTTTTACTTTACATTTATTTCTTACAAATTTCTATTTCCATTCATTCATTCAGTGGTTATTTCATTTATTTTCATTCATTACTTACAAATTCATTTTTCATTTATTCATATAATGCAAATTTCTTTTATTGCATTACATTCATTCATTTATTTATTTTAATTATAAATAGTTTCAATATTAACTTAAGTTCAAAATCCTTTACATACAGTACTCATTTTCTATTTCATTTAATTAGTAGTATTACAATTTTAATTCAAGTTTGTAACTATTTTCATATCAAATTTCTTATTTATAAAAGTAAATTTCATTGAACACTTCCATTACATAAATTTTACTTGTAAAATTTCCATTACATATTCTTTTTAACATTTCAACTTTTTAAATCCTTTGGTAAGTTATTTATATGTTTTAAGAATGCAATTGAAAGTTATACAAATTTTTCTCAATTCTTTTAATTAACTTGATGTTCAATAATCATATCCTTTTTATTTACAAGTTACAAGCTTCAAATTTCTTGTATATTTCATTTATAACTTAGCATTTAAATTTCTTATTTCTAACTTTAGAAGCTCCAATTATTAAATAGTTAAAATTTTATTCCATTACAATAATTGAAATCTGTAATTTATAGAAATTTAAAAACTAAATGCTGGGTTCCATTTTAAATCATTTAAAATAATAGATAGATGTATACACTTACAATTTATATATCCAATTATATTTAAAAAAAATTGAAATTTATATTTGTTTATCAAAATAAATCTGCAGTAAAACTACTACAGTGGCCTTCCCACTTTGAAACTCGAAAATGAATATCGATGATGCATGCACTCATCATCGAAATTATTTTCCAGCGACAGAGAGGGGAGTACAGAACTTATTTCTTTCCAAAATACTTTTTAAAACATTTCTTCCAAATTATATTGAAATACTTATATCAGAAAATACTTCCAAATAATACTACTATATTCCAAAATCCTTTGAAAGAAATTTTCAAAAATCCTGAACTTAAGTTCTAAATTTCCAAATTTCATTTATTTTATTTCCAAATCTTATTTCCAACCTATATTTATAAATTTCACTACCTAACAACCAATATATTACAACCAAATATATAATTTACAAATCATTATTTTATATATAAAAATATACAATAGGCAAAATTATTTCATTTACCTATATTTCAAAACAAATATTATGTCCATGAGTCCTATCAAGTGTTTAGAAATCCCTATCAATGTCATAGCGTCCTATGCACCAACCAGAATTTATAAATACAAAACGAAACAAATTAACACAATATAAAAACCTTTTATAACACAAACAAATACGCTCTCACATATATATATATATACATACACTCAGCGACTTATCCTAGGGTATTACTACCCTATTTAATATGAGTCAGACCCCCACTGTGACGCCCCACCTCTATACTCACACTAGCCAAGGACACTACGGGGTAATGCCGTCGACTAGCACGAAGAATAAGGCTGTTGAGGAGCAACCATCTGTGTAGTTACTTTGTGCGAGTACCGATATGTCAGATAATATAACGAAAATCCGACATATAAAATACAAACTCAAAGCTACCACACATTGGCTATTTGGGCTTCGGAAACAAATATAGAAATAAACATAACACAAATCAGTCACAAATATTCATATCACAAAGGCGGAAATAGATATGAATATATCACATAGAAGTGTACATCAAAATAGTGGTCATACAAGATCCACTACATCACAAAAGAATAGATACAAGTGCTAGACAAAAGAATAAGTATACATCAATGAGTCTCTATCTCAAATGTATAATAAAAAAACTACTAAGCTAAAGTAGTTAGCCAAAAGTCAGGTGACGGACCCAGATAAGAAGTCAAGCAGAAGCACCTGAAATACCTCGGTCTGACCCAAGTATTATTTAAGAAGAAAATAATAAACGGATCAGTCTAGCTATAAATATCAGATAAAATGAGATAGGATAAGAGATATCACAAAAACGTATAATAACAATAATGCCATACTGTGACAAGTATACATCAGATAACAACAAAAATCATACAATATCTCAAATATTCTCAAACACCAAAAAGATTGTCATATTCTTTAAATTATTCACCAAAACACAAATATTGAAAGAGCTTATCAATGCGATCCACGAAAATTGGTGAAACACAAATTCTAGAAATCAACCACCAGAAGTCCAGAAAACACAAAAGGGGGAAGGCCTATCACAAACGGGGGCATGAAAACTCACCAACACGTGTAGCACAAACGGAACGCTATTCCATGGTCGCTAACCATCAATTTTGAGCCGAAGCTCCACAAACGGCCCGAAGACCATGGGTCGCTACCCCACCAAATTGAACCGAAGTTCCACAAACGGGGTTTTTAGTCCCCACACAAACAAAGAGACATCGCACATCGCTAGTCTAAATCACAAAATGATCACCATTGATCAATAAGAAGTGTCAATTACACTAAGATAGTAAATAAATGAGTTTAGCTTCATGTCCCATAACCACTGGCTTAACTTAAATATTTATGAACAGATTGTAGATTTCCACTCAAAGTTTGTCACGAGAGTTCAATCGAACAAGTCCAAGAATTAACCGACGAAGTAAACGCAAGCATTTCATACCACTTGTTTTGCTAAGTCGTTTAATTAGATTTCTCATACGAATGAGGTAAAGGTTAGTATATACTAATAGATTGGAAAACGGTTTTATAAACGAGATTTGTATTAAAAATAGAGTTGGAATCAACTTTGTGAAAGATTTTGAATATTTACTACTAGTATAGAAACCTTTGTATTTTAAAGTGACAAATCACAAAAATGATTGTAAAAACAATCAATCACCAAAAATTCACATACGACGATGTGAATTAAATCCATAAAAATCGATATCGAATCCATCAAATGGATATTCTCAAAAATCCAAAGAAAGAAGTCATAAAAGTCGATAATAAGTGATAACAACTAACCGGATCAACAAAAAAATCGATTAAAATTGGAAATCCACTCAAAACAGCCAAAATAGGCAAAACTGCACATTTCAGACGTCTGAAATTACCAACCAGACGTCTGAACCACTAACCAGACGTCTGGATGGATTTCCAGACGTTTGGATTTTGTCTCTACCTTTTTGCGTTTTCCAGGGACCAATTCCAGACGTCTGGATTTCCAATCCAGACGTCTTGATTTAATCTAGACGTCTGAATTGGAATTTAGACGTCTGAATTGGAATTTAGACGTCTGAAATCAACCTGTAGGCAAAAATCAGCCTAGCCCATAAAGAGCGAGAAATCCAAACGAAATGTGATCGATCGAGCGATGGATGCTAGGGATTTATGCCAATCGACACCCCAGCCCTATAGGCTCTTCGATACACCACCAAAACATGTCCAAACATCCAAGATAGGATTTTTAAAGATTTTGACTTCAAAACACCAAAATTGGAAAATTCACCAAATCAATTCAAATCAAAAGCAAATGAACATGAATAGAAGTTAGGAATTCATACCTAACAACAATGAAAGTTATAGACGTAGATGTGAGTTTAAAAACTCACCTTTAACTCAAAAACTCAAGTGAGAAGCTCTAAAACAAGCTAAGATCAATTCCTCTTCAACAACTACTCAAGAAGCTTCAATCTAAGCTCATAAGAAGAAGATTTCCTAAGTTAGGGTTTAGGAATTTCTGAAATTTCAAGAGAGATTGAGATGGAGAAGATGAAGAGGATGCTTACCTAAGCATCTCCTTGATTTCTAGCTTGAAGTTGATTTTTCCTAAGAGAATTAGGGCTTAGGATTTCTAATTTATTTTCTCTTCCCCCATTTTTACTTTAGCTTGAGAGTATTAGGAAATGAAAATGAATGAAGAGGAGAGGGGGTGGAGTTAGGGTATTATGTTAGGTTAATGGGCTGAAACCCAAACCCAAAGCTCAATAGAAAAAATACCAAAATTCTACTCAACTCCAAACATATCGATGTTTATACACAAAAAGGTCGCAAATGCCATTTTGGACTCAATGGAAGTGGTCTCGAGTCCTAATTCGACAGTTTACGAAAAGTAGAATTTCGGACTTTAATCCCACTAACGATGCTAAATTTATTTTTTTTTTTGAAAGGCAAGCGGGGTTGACTGGTCCCCTACCAGAGTTTATTGATAATAATAAAAAGACAAAAGAAGACCACGACAAAAACAACTTTTTTGCCGTGAAAAAAAATAGAAGACATGCATGAGAACAGGACATGCATGCAAAGAACAGACGAAACACACAAAAGGACTAACAAGCACAACAAAAACAAAAAATCCAGACATGCACAAAAGCATGCACATCCAGACACAAGCACACAACATTACCCAGAAAGAAGAAACCCAAAAATCAATTCCAGAACTCATGATCATGAGGAGAGAATCCATGCCGAGAAAATCTGATCCCAGTAGCTATTTTCGTCATGACTTTTACCCAAATCTGATGCATTGTTAAGGCCTCGTTTCTAAAGCAACGAGAATTCCTTTCGAACCAAACAGATCTGAAGTAAATTTTAAGAACAAAGAAAATAATGTCCCATTTATTTTGTCTCCACCTCGTAGCTCTCATAAGCTCAATCCAGTCAGAAATTGAATTGCCATAAAATCTCGAAATGCCAACTTTATTCATAAGGGTACAAATCATGTTGGATAAGTATTCACAATTAAAGAAAAGGTGGTCAACAGATTCCGGGCATATATTGCAGAATACACAAAGATGATCTAAAACCATACCATGAGACACCAATTTATCCCTAGTTAGAACAGCTTTGCATATTATTCTCCAAAACATCAAGTTATCTTTAGCACAGGAATGAGAAGTCCAACAAACCTTAGCCCATAGAAAGTTTGGCAAAGCATCAGAATTTAAGAGGAGATCATACACTCGACCAATCCTATGAGGCCTACCCTTCCAATTTAATACAGTCCCATGATTCATAAGCACCACATGGTCACACAAACTCCACCACAAAGAGTTGACAACCTGGTTACTAGAAGTTGGAGTCCGCAGCTTCCCATTGACAATGAAGTCCACAGCACGAGCATTATTACCTATCAAAGATTGCAGCCTTTCTTGATCACTCAACAAAGTTTCCAACACCAAGCCATCCCCAACCCAAGGATCCTTCCAAAAACTCACCTGACTATCAGGGGACAAGGAATATTTAACAAAAGGAAGGAAAATACTTCTCATACTCAGAATTTTCCGCCATATCCAACTCGAGCCTTGAGAGATTTTCATAGACCAGAAGTCCTCATTCTTAATACGATAATTCCATATCCATTGCACCCAAAGACTATCCTTTTTAAGTAATAATGCATCAATGTGGGTACTTACCGCTGATTTATTCCATAAGCTGATGTTGATGATTCCAAGACCACCCTTTAATAGAGGCTTTTCCAAACTGGAGAAAGACAGAGGAATCAGCTTCCTATTGTGTATTGATCCTGTCCAAAGAAATCTAAGCATAGCAGCTCTGATCATGGAGAGCAGTTTACAGGGCAGAATGAAAGTTCTAGCCCAATACACAGTCATGGAAAAGCAAACAGACTTTATTAGCACCAATCTTCCGGCCATAGAAAGCATTCTGGTAGACCAAGAGTTCATCGTTGAAGTGATTTTATCATAAAGGATTATGCAGTCAGCCTTGGTTACTCTGGACGTACAAAGAGGGAGGCCAAGATATGTCATCTTATTATCCATTGGCTGAAGACCAGATAGAGCAACCAACCTAGCCATGGCAGACGAGTCAATTCCCGAGAAAAGAATCTGAGATTTGGAGTGATTAATCTTTAAACCGGTAGCAAGATGAAAAGTATGGAGAGTCTCAAGAATGCCAACAATGGATTGATCATTAGGCTTAGAGAAGATCATAATGTCATCCGCAAAGAAAAGCGAGGAAATTTGAAGTTGTTTACATTTAGGGTGGTATGATATAGCCTTCTCCTCAAATTTCCTAGACAACATACAAGTTAGCGCTTCCATTACTATTATGAAGATATATGAGGATATGGGATCCCCCTGGCGAACCCCTTGCTTCCCTTTAAAGAAACCCGTAGTCTTCCCATTATAGCAAAGAGAATAAGAGGGGGTAGAAATACAAACATACAGCCAAGCTACAAAAACCTTAGGAAAACCCATTAATGACAGAACACGTACAATTGAGGTCCAATGCAAGCTATCATACGCTTTGCTTAGGTCAAGCTTTAGCATAGTTCTTGGGGAGATCTGACACCTACCATACCCGTTAATTAATTCATGTGCCATCATTATGTTGTCAAGAATATTCCTCTTAGGGATAAAAGCAGACTGGTTCGTAGAGATGATGGAAGGTAGCACTAAAACAAGTCTAGAGGCTAGAATCTTGGAAACACACTTATAGACAACATTACAACATGATATAGGACGAAAAGAGGAAGCATTTTTGATAGGCCTGACTTTAGGAATAAGGACCAGATTGGTTGCATTTATTTCACCCAGTAATCTAAATTTATTGAAAAAATTGTGAATTGCTGCTAAGAATACTTGACTTACAACATGCCAACTTGCCTTGAAGAAGACAACGTTAAAACCATCAGGCCCTCCACTTGAAGTAGAATTCAGTGCAAATAGAGCTTCTTTAATTTCTTGATCAGAAACCTCTTGAACAAGCATGTTTATCATTGAGGTGTTTAACATAGGGAGGGGTAAGGAATTCAGACTATCAAGGTCAGGTTCAAAATTGTCAGAGTTACCTAAAAGATTGGTGAAACAAGTGATGGTCGATCTCTTCTTCAGTAGAAAGGTGAACACCATGATCGTCATTAAGAGAGTGGATATAATCTCTAGCTTGTTTTTCCTTGATAGAAGCATGGAAAAAAGCAGAATTCCTATCTCCCTCGTTATCCCACTTTTGGTGCAGTTTTTGCTTCCTCATGCTAGCTTCAGAGTTCAAAGCATCATTGAGTTGTTGAAAAAGGATGGATTCATTCTGGGCTAGAGTAGGATTGAAGGGATCCTCGTCTAGGAGCATTTGCGCCCTCTTAAGCTGGACTTTTAGATTCATGGAAGAGAGGGAGCCATTTCCAAACTTGAGGGAAGCCCATTTTCTTAAAGCAAGCTTTGTAGCCTTCAGTTTCCTGCACAAAATAAACATAGGATTGCCATGAAAAGTTATAGACCAAGCAGTAGAAATAATTTTGATATATTCCGGGTCCCTGACCCATGCATTGAAGAATTTAAAAGCTTTTTTCCCTCTGCAAGGCAAAATGGAGGGAGAGAGAATAATTGGGGAGTGGTCAGATAAGATAGGTTGAGGCAAAAAGGCAGAGATGGCAGGCCACAAGGAAAAGGCAGGTGCATTACAAAAGGAGAGATCAATGTTGGTGAATGTTCTTATCCCTGACCGACTCCTGTTATTCCACGAGAAGGGGACACCAGAGCGAGCAATGGGGAGGAGATCAGAGTCAGATATGGAAATATTAAGTGGAGCAATATCCTTCGGCATTAGAGGCAGCCCTCCCAATTTATCATTCAAAGTGAAGCAACAATTGAAATCACCCAGAGCAAGCCATGGATGGGTGTTCTGTCTTAGAGATGGGAGAAGATTAAGGAGCGACTGTCTTGATGCAATGGCATTATGAGCATAAACAAAGGTTAAGTAAAAGGAAAGGTGAAGAGGAAGGAAAATGGCATGAAAGTGGATCAGCTGGGCGGTTGACAGAATGGGACAAAGAGAGAAAATTTGAGGATCATGGACAGTTAGAATCCTACCATAGGCAGCATTATCCAGGTTATGATTAACATGCCAAGCAGGGTTAATATAATTAGCTGCTTTAAGAGTTAAAGGAAGAGAAAGTTTGGTTTCCAAGATTGCAAAAATTTTGATGTTGTGTTCATCGATCAGAGATTTAACATGATCAAGTTTGACAGGGTTATGGGCACCCCGAATATTCCATGAAGCTATTGTATTCATCAAAAACTATGATGAGTGGTGTGGCACACTTGCCCTACTCCTAGTTGTAGGAGGGTCAGAACGAACAGATTTAAGTTTAGCAGCTAATGAGGAGGACTTAAGAGCGGTTGGACTTGGAGAAGTTGGACGAGGAGGTGGAGAGGCCCATCCAGGAATGGTTCCCAGAAAGATATAGGGGGAGGGGATTGGAATGGGAGAATTTGATTGAGGATCGGAGGTGGAAGGAGCATTTAAAGGAACAGAAGGCTTAAAAAGATTAAAAATGTGATTCTCAATCTGATTAAGGAAGTTTTGTTCAAGGGATAAAAGATCCTGATTGTTAGTTGGTACCTTTGCATGGGAGTTAAATAATCTTTGATTTGATTGGCCAGAGGGAGAGGTGCTAATGATGCTTGCTCCAGTTGTCTTTTTAGATTTCTGCTGATTGTTATCAACTGAATTAGCTGATGGATTTTCTATTAAGTGCAAGGGGTGAGTTGCAGGATCAATAGATTGGTCAGGGACCTTCACATCAGAGGGACAAAACTCGCCTTCCTCGGTATCACTAGTTGTTACATCGTTTTCATAAAGTTCTGTTACATCAGGCAAAAGCACTGAAAATGGATTTGCGTTCAACATTACGTCGGGTAATAATGGAATTTCCTGCGTGCTTGCTTCGCGATTGTTGGCTACTATCTTGATACCTCCTTCGATTTCTGCGTGCACGGTGCTAACTTCGAGCTCAACTGGCCTTACCTCGGAACTTGCTTCAGGATTCAGAATTGATTCTGATTTCTTTGCATTCGAAAAAACTGTTCCATTAACTGTTAATTTATCAGAAGCATTCCTATCCCCTCTCGTATCATTGGGATATTTATCTTTCCTACCAGGCACTTTCTTCCACCCTCCCTTGGGAACAATTTCTCTGTCCACTGTGCTTCCAGTCAGATTGCTTACAGTACCCTTACCAGTACTGTTCAAGTTCCCCTGCTCAGATGGTTTATCCACTACAATCTTGTCATTTTTGCATTTCAGCACCTGGCAACCATTTGTTTCATGCCCAAAAACCTTACAGTCCCCACATATAAGTGGTTTCCACAAATAATCAACTCTGACTAATTGCTCCGAGCCATCCAGAAGTTTTACCTTGAAGGCATCAGGCAACTCAGCTTGTGCAGAGACCTCTACCAAACATTTGGCATACCCGATCCTTTCCAACTTTTCAGTGTTATCATCCATACAGAGGAATTTCCCTAGCCTTGTTGCTAACCAATTAATGCCTAAGTGTGACCAGCAATATAATGGAATGTTAGAAAGCTTCAGCCACACCGGAACTGACTTGATGGTGCTGACACTGTTTCCAATAGATGGATCCCATTCCTTAACAATAAACAACTTGTTCCTCATCACTATTGGATCAGATTGGATGATCTTCCTTCTATCTTCATCAGAAGATAGATTGAAGAGGAACAAACTTCCATCTGATTTAACCTTAATCGAGCCTTTAAGACGCCAAACTCTTTTTAGATGTTGCAAGACAACCAAGTAAGGAAGAGGTTTGTCAAGGAAGAAACCAACAAGGCATTGCCCCCAAACATCATTACCTGCTTTAACAACTTCCACGGGTGGAACAATGGCACCATCATCAAAAACTAGCGGGAAAGAGACTGGTTCAAAGCAGCCGGCATTACGTGGCTTTGCCTTGAACAAAGAGTTCCATAGGGGAGGAGAAGAAGACAAGGGAGGGAAAGAAAGACTGGAAACTGGTGGCGGGCCGAGGAGAGAAGGAGGAGCAGCAAGGGGACAGGGCGGCGGATCAGGCAGGGGAGGGATGGTAGAGAGAGAGGGTGGAGTGGAAGAAGTGTACGAAGGGATGGTTGATGAGTTGAGCAGCGTGAAAGAAGGAAAAGGACAGGGAGGAGAGGCCATGAGAGAGAAAAAAGCTTTTGAAATTAACTTTTCAAACGTGAAAAACTTTGGGGCCATGGATACTTTGTATTCCATAGCCTTCGGTTAGCCGGTTTTATAAGTGGCCGTGCACTATGTCTCATTATTGTGGCCGCTGGGTATCGAACCGGTGCCACTACAACACAATGTAGCAACTCCACTATGTCTTAACCACTGGACCACTAGAACTTGACAAAAACTTTGGGGCCATGGATACTTTGTATTCCATAGCCTTCGGTTAGCCGGTTTTATAAGTGGCCGTGCACTATGTCTCATTATTGTGGCCGCTGGGTATCGAACCGGTGCCACTACAACACAATGTAGCAACTCCACTATGTCTTAACCACTGGACCACTAGAACTTGACAAAACTTTGGGGCCATGGATACTTTGTATTCCATAGCCTTCGGTTAGCCGGTTTTATAAGTGGCCGTGCACTATGTCTCATTATTGTGGCCGCTGGGTATCGAACCGGTGCCACTACAACACAATGTAGCAACTCCACTATGTCTTAACCACTGGACCACTAGAACTTGACAACGATGCTAAATTTAAATAAAACATTTAAATATACAACCGTAAATATGCGGGTTGTTACACCCACAAAGCTAAGGTTATCGCTAAACCAAAGCTCTGATACCAACTGTAACATCCCGCCTTTTTGTACGCTTTAAGTAGACACGCATGCCGACTCAAACCATACAGAAGGGCGAATTGTTATTGGGGTGAATAAGAAAAAGTGAAAGAAATAATAAAAAACAGAATCTCGCAGCGGAATGACAAAATATAATAATCAAATAACAGTTCATGAAGCTGTTTACAAAACATTTGATTATACTTATACAATACAGAATCAGAGTTACACATATCAGAGATAAACAAATATTGCAACGGAACAGTATGAATGTAGTGGAATAAATATAGTAAATGATAATAATACACTCTTCCTCTTCGTCCTCCGGAAATAAGGTCTTCAAATTCTGAAATGCTCAGGTTGACCCGAGCGAATTGAAAAGACAAAACACTCGAGTCAGAACTAAAAGATCTTATGTGAGTTAAATCAACGGTAAATAAATATGAGTGTAAACGGCGTCGGAGATGTTTACGAGTTTTGACATCTCCTATCCAATGTCTAACGTGAGTGAAGTAGCTTAAGAGATGTTTGGGATTCACATCTCCTAAGGATCCGTTAAACTATCTACTATGTAGTACAATACGCTATTATAATATGTCTAAAGTAAAGTATGCTATTTAAAAATAGCATTAAGGCTTTACATTTTCCACCTTAACACATTTTTAGTGTATGCCAATAGTCTATACAGTACCGTAGCTCACCGTAAACTGGAGCCGCCAGAGGATACCACATAGGTACGACATAAAACAAACTCGTAGAAGGCGCGCTAGGGTAGGTGACACGGCACAACTAGGCAATGCCAGGGTAAATATACCAATTACACTTCTGACTGTTGGTAACGCATAGCCGCAACTACCGCCCAACTCGAAACACACTCCCGAGTAAAATCGAAGGGTGGCCACCGAATAAATCGCAAAGTCAAAATATAGTATCGATGGAATGAGTTCGATCAGAGGAGCTACCTCATTGGCCCGTCGATTGCTCCTGTTTTAGCCACCTTATGCTAACTCATGGGAGTTAGGTCCACGTAAATATACCTTTAGGATCGTCGCCACCATCCTACTTCATTCTGGAATCTCCACCGTGTACACGGTTGTCAAAGTGGTTTTCGGTATCGACAGAGAGTATGCTAATATATGATCCCGGTCTCTTTAACAACCAATCGCTTATTACACACCGGATGGTTCTTTTACATTTCCAAAACCATTTCATAATTGATATCAAAATATCATATTCAATTCAAATCATATCATTTTCGAAATCATTACTCATATTTACATTTCAAATCATATCACATTTGAAATCATAGTTCGATAATTATATTTCCTTTCAAAGTCAAATTCACAGTTTATATCGAAATATCGTATTCACAAAATTTTATCACTGTCAAATCATATCGTTTCAAAAATCATAATTTCTTCCAAAATCATATTTCCCAAAACAGGTTAAGTCCTTGCTTCAAAATCATCATTTCAATTTATTATAACATTCAAAATTCCAACTTAAGTTATAACATCATTTAGACTTATTCTCTTTTAAACCAAATTGAAATAAATATAAACACTTACACTTTACTTAGTTTGGAAATTTAGAAATTTTTTTAAATAGTTATAAATAGTTCAAATGCTCTAGAATAGTTTAATTATAGGTAAAAATATTTTAAATTGATTTAAGATAGTTAAATAGATTAAATTTGGATTAGATATAATTTAAAATAAATTAAATAACTTTAAAATAGATTAATCATGTTTAAATTAAATTAAAATGGTTTAATTTTCTTAAACTAAATTGAATTAGTTTAAAATAGATTAAAATAATTTATATAGTTAATATTGGTTAAATAGTTTAATAAATTTGAAAATCTTAATAATTAGAAAATTTGGTTTTATATAAAATTTTAAAATAGTTTATATTAAAATATGAGTTTGGAATTTTATATCGGTTAAACTATTCATCTCATTTCAACATATTTGAACCATTTCAAATTTCCAAATCGACAAACCAAATTTCAATAAACTATCGAATTTCATATCGTTAAAAATCCATGTTCAAAATATCAATACAGATTACTCCAACTTCAAAATATTTCAAAGTTATTTTCAACAAATTTAATAACTCAATTTCGATAGAATTTCATTTATACAAAAAAAATAAACTTTAAACTTCCGATTTAATTTCTTAAAGAAATTCCTTTTTAAACCAATTCATAATTCAACGCAAAACTTGATTTTTCAACAATACTTAAATTTATATAAATCAAATTTCCATTTCAAAATATCATTTAATTATATTCAAAAATCGAGGATTTTAAAATCATTTAATTTAACCAATCCGGTGTCCGTATATAATTCTCTACCCTAGGGTCAAGTGATACAGATATTTATCATTTCAATCCGCAATTTAAATATTTTACTGTGTATATCATTTCAAACCGCAATCCCGAGATATATAAAAATCCATAACGAACTTGCAGTTTATAACGATATAAAATACAACATCCATTCAACCAACATCAACAATCAACATCCATCACAATCATCATTCAAACAATCAATAAATATCAATATGGAACTGATAATCAATAATAGGTATTTAACTGGCAATATATATTTAATAATAAATTAAATGACAATTTAATTCAAATAAATTCAAATTAACTGAGATGATGATTAAAATATATCAAACAGTCATAAATAAATTCATAATCACATCATAAATTCAATTTAACAAACATAAGAAATTTTAGAAGTTGTGAGTGGGTTAAAACACTCACCTTTGAATTTAAATTCAAAATAAGCCCAAAATTTGAACAGTCTCAAAATTTTTCCAAGCCAGGGTCAAAATGTCCGGAATTCCAATACGAACCTAGCAGAGAAAACCGCGCGTGAATCGGACCTCGTATGTGAAAGTTATTCACGTAGAACATTTGAAATAATAAATTAAAATTAGCAAAAACAAAACCCTTACATCTCGCCACATCACCAGCTTCACAATCCTCGTTCGCTATATGCTCAAACCCGGTAACGCGCGCGCCGCTGCTACGCCCTTCGCCGTCATCGCTAGAGCCATGCAGGCCGGTCAGACCACCAAGCGCTGACATCCCCTTCGACCCCGCCTCACGCGATTGGGTCGCGTCCAGCCCAGGCTAAGAAGAGCATGCAACCGCCACCACGAATTTTAACCCTAATCCAATTATCGGGGCACATCCGGCCGTTAACTTCCCACAAAAACCACATGGATGCGATCCCCTCGGCTCTCCTCACAAGACTGTACCAACGAATCGTCGATCCATCGAAGTTCATCAACGGTCAACGAACGACCGAGAGTAGTTCATCACATTTTGGACTGACAGAGGTTCAAATTGGAAAACAAATTACAGATCTGAGATGCGCTCGTCGAGAGCTTCAAATCGATATATAATTCGATATATATTGAGGAGTTTGATTTTTGGATTTGAATTTGATTTGCCATTGGATCTAGAATTTTTTTGTTTGCCATTGAAAAGAGGAGATGGGAAGGAGATGTACGTACAGACAAATGAGTTGAGGAATACTAGGGTTTATAACAGGATATTTATAGACAGATCAGAAAATAGAGAGAACGGATCAGATTTGGTTATAACGTTGAACGATAAATGGCCCGAAAAGCCCGTTCTGTCCCCAGAACGAAAATGGGTAATCCCATATATCAAAATAGATACTCTCGATAATTTTAAAATCAATCGAACTGGTTTCAAGCCCAAATTCCATCGTATGAAGAAGTTATGTTAAAATCAATTTATTTCAAATTGATTTCAATTAAATTGATTTTGAGACGTTTCGAGCCCGTACGACCAAACGACAAGTCCGATCGTTACGGAACTTGAAATCCTACAATAATTCACTGTTACGGATCCGATAAAACTGGTTTTGTCAAAATCCGAGTCAATGGCCAAAATGGCTATTTTTTAGTTAATCAAATAAATTAATATTAAATAAATTAAATCACAATTTCAGTTTAATTTTTTTTATAATTTACAACTTCTATCATTTTTGATTTCTTAATCACTTACAATAATTTAAACAAATTTAGATGTCAATTTAAAGTTGATTAATCCATCAATTTCCGCGTCTAATTTCAATTTCATTAAATTCAGAAATTATAAATTAAATTTCCAAAATCCATTATTAAATTTTTAATCATTGTTATTCAAGTCTTTTTTTACAATAAGAGTATAACTAACATTGGTTTATCTCTTAGCACATTAATATTTCCCAATTTCATCTTAATTTCAATTAACGTAATATTTAAATATTTAATTTCATTTAATTGCAATTAATCCACTTATTATAATTTGAATTTCAATAAATTAATAAATCTTGATTTCCATTCTTTTTATTCCCAATTATCATATTATAAATAAAATTAACATTATTTTCAAATATTACCGTAATTTGCATTAACGTAATATTACATTAGATTTATTGCAATTGATTACCAAATTTAACTGAACGGGCTAAATGAATAGGTAACATATAATACTTGTTACCATTTACTTTTAATCACACTTATAAGTTATTATTAACAAACAAATGTTACAATTCATATATAATACTGATTATATTCAATCACCATTTATTATGCTATTTCATACATTAATTCAATATTTACATTTAGCTTTTCTTTCATTTAATTTATAGCCAAGTATAACAATTTACATTACTTCAATTGATTGGAATTACATTCAAGTGGTTAATAATTAACTTTAATTAACATTGCTATGTTTCATCTTAGTTATTATTTCATTTTTAAATTACAAATTTTTATTTCTTTTAGTATTAAATTTCCAAAATCTTATTAAATCAACAAATTTAATTATCGAAATTTACGGATCGTTACAGATCGGCCTTCTACTAATGTGTCTACTGTGAGCTAGACACCAGTGCCTATGAAAGGCACCTACCAAGCGCTTTGAACTCAATAGCGAATTATATCCCTTGCACTGAGGCCGCACGCTCGACCACTATTGGGTTCACACTATCTGTTGCTCCCTCTTTTGACCTTTTATTTACCCTAGACAGCATAAGCATGCCCTCATCTCACTTCAGGCTATAGTGAGACACCTGTGTCCATAGAAAATAGGGAACGTTGTTGGTACTGGTCCCTGTCAAACAAAATCTAGTTGCGCCCCTTGTCCAAATCCCCATGATTTGGACTTTTAATTATTGACCTTTTATCTACCCTAAACAACATAAGCGTGCCCTCATCTCACTTCAGGCTATTGTGAGACACCTGTGTCCATAGAAAATAGGGAATGAAGTTGGTATAGGTCCTACTTTTGCTTATTAACTTAGTAAATTGTTTAAATAAGTCTCTACTGTTATCCTTGCTATCTTTGCTTATTAATTTATTCTAAGTCTCAAAATAAGCCTTTTTCTGTTCTGTTTCTAATTATAACCAATGTTATAATATTGCTTATTAACTTAACCCAAGGTCTAAGTATAAAAATAAGCCACTTTCTCTTTCTACACTTCTTAATCATAATTATACATCATAATTAGGCTTAAATTCAGTCCAAGTCCAATTTATTACAGTCTCCGCATTTTACATCTTATTTTCTATAATTTCAGTATTCCTATTATTTAGTCTATATATGGAAATTGACCAGAAAATTACCACGGACACAATGGTGCAACTCTCGTGGCTCAATTTTGATAATTTCACAAAGTTATTTTATTATTTAATTAATTCGTTAATTAATTATTATAGCTTAATTTTTGGGTTGTTACAAGCCTTGTAGTAAACTTTTCTTTTAAACTGTTCTACGATTTGAAAGAAAAGAAAATGTTTAAGGGTGAATGTAAAATAAGCATAGTTGGGATGAAGGTAGCGAATCATCGCTTCTCCTTCATAAAAGACACGAGAAAGGAAAATTATTTTGAAATTTAATAAGATACTTATTATGGAATGAGAATGTGATTTTCTGTTCCAACTGTATCTTTGTATAGAAATTATTTTTTGTAAAAGTTATTTCTTCGAGTTCAAGATAAATTATTCAAAAACCCATGATTGTAAACTAGTTACCATGAACGAAATAAAATTCCTAATAAGTGGCTGAATGGAGCTTCGTATTTGGTATGCTATTATATTGAAGGTGGAAATAGTGGGAGCATACCATATAACGCTTCTTAGTAGATGCATTAAGTTATGAATATTGTTTCGTAAACATACTAAATATTATTTACGAAATAATAATTGTTTTCAGTTTTGAATGAAAATAGACATTGTTTTATTTCAGTACGAATATGGTGAACATTCACTATAGGACAAAAACTATACTAATGGTATTTGTTTTCATAATTAATGATGCATTATAAATAATAGAGGTATATGAAGTCTTACAATTATTTTGGAATTATAGACTATGCCACAATTTTGATAAATAATTCTTTAACCATATGATTATGAATCATGTGGTACTAATGAATTGAATCCTAAACAATTAACATAAGAGTACCCATTCAGTGAGGGCGACATAAGAGTTGGTGAACTCTTAGGATTGATACATATAGATGTATGCAAGATGTATGCAATCGTATGCCTAATGAAACCGAACAATTCCATACACTTCATTATGTTCACCGATGAATTATCGCAAACATGAATTCGTGTATTCGATACATATGTAGTTTGTCTACGATAAATTCATAGAATATAAAACATAAGTAAATAGCATGACGTTCAAAAGAAAATAAAACGATTCGATTTAATCGAATAGGTGATGTATTGTTAAGGAGTTCCAAATGTACCAAAAAGCGAATATAATTCAAACTCAAAGGCAAAGTCTCTAGCCAGAGCAGTAAGGTTAATAATAATTGTTACTATTGAATACAAAGCTTTTGAGTTTTGGACTAATCGAGTTGAATGTGGATGGTATTGGAATTTTTACTGAAATCAAGTTCAATAAGTCTTAAAGTGATAGTTTTGACGAAGAAAATTAGTGTAAATAATCATTGCTAACAAATATCGCTTATAATAGTAAAATTGGATTTTTACCAAAAAGACGTGTAAGCAGTAAATTCGGCCAAAATATCACAACAATATCTAAGGTGGTATGTGAATATTAATATTTGAACTATTCAATATTGATCATTGACTGAATTTACACCTTTGAGTCATACAACCGTAATGGTGAATACTCCGATAAATCACACGATTTAATTCATTTATAAACTGTTGTAAATTTATTAAGTTATTTTTAGGTATTAAATTTTATTTGATTTGTTTGAATTCCATTGGTATTTAATATAGGGCGTATATAAAATTTATATATGTACATATATATAAGATATCTATAAATATTAACTGGATTTAAATCAATTAATTACTAAGTGGATTTGGAAGTTTTAAAGGTCTATCTAGGCATATACATGGCTGGCCATGCATGATAAGAGGGAGGGGATTTGATTGAGATTTATTTAGAAATTAAAGAGGAAAATTTTTAAGGAATTCATTGGAAAGGTTTTAATGATTCCATTCAAACAAAAAAAATCTTTCTTTCATTCATTCATTCCTTATGACAATTCATTTTCTCCTGCTCTCCTCTCCCCCTCTCTCTCTCTTCCTCCTATCCATGTGAATATTTCATGGCCTCCATGGATAAAATTCCCAAAACGAACTTCAAACAAGATCAAAATATTCAAGGTGGTGTTTGTCTCCAGATCGTTACAAAATTTGAAGGTTCATATAATCAAATATAGGAGTTTTATTGTTTATTTAATGTATGATTTTTGGCTTCACCTTAAGGTAATTTTCTAATCTTATTTTATTATGCAGCTTGTTAATAATAGTTTAGATCCCAATTTGTTTCATCTTTTGTTTATTTTTCATCTTGTATTTATAGTTTAGATCCCAAATATTATACAATAAATTTGTATATGCATGGTTGGCCTATCTACTTTTTTATTGATCGGATATTAATGTTAAAAAACCATTTTGATTTGGAAAATAATTCTTAATTGTTTGATATAATTTTGTAGCCTATTATGCAAACAAACATAAGTAAGCTACATATGTTGATTACTTGAAATTACTTTGCAAATTAAATTCTTGTTTGTAAGGGTTGTTGCTCTTTAAATTCATTAGGTTGTTGTTTTCGTATGTTTAAATTTTTTCCAATTATTCATAAGTGGACTTTTGTGCATAATCATAAGCCTACTTTTAATTCTTCCCAAGTTAAAGCTAGATTTCGATTTATTAACTTTAAATTTTAAAACATATAAAATTACAAATTATATATACATATATATATATGCTATTTTAAATTTAAAACATTATTTACAATTACTTATCCATATGTACACATATATGTATGTTATTTCAACTTAATGTTTATAAAAGGGGCTTTTGCATAAAATCACAAATTTAATTTTAAATCCTTCCAAAGTTATACCTAGATTTAAACTTGTTAGTTCTAGAATTCATAACATATAAAATAGTCCAAATTTTAATTTTGATATGTGTGTGTATGTATGTGTGTGTGTGTGTTTTATAATTGGTATTATACATATATTTACAATTGTTATTTTATATAATAATAACAACTTTGGGCAACGAAGACATATACAAAGGGCCAAATGTGTCTATTATGGTGTAAATCCCAGCACCTTTATACAGTCATATTAGCCACGTACGCTTCATATATGTTGCATGCACGTTATAACATATAGGTGTGTTTGATACACTTATTAATTAAAAATCAGACAAATTAAATAAAACCTTTTTATATACAAGTTAAATAAAAAAAAATATTTTATTTAAAATAGTTTAGATCGGATCTAAAAATCAATATAGACTTCATAGGTCCTACAAAGATCCAAAATGGAAAAAATTTGAAATTTATCATTTAACCCGCTTTCTACTAGCCCGGTTCCTTTGGAATATAAAAACAACAACAACAAGAACATATAGTATATTTATCACAACATCATCATACTAAATCTTATAGTGAACGAAATAAAATATAATATCAACATAAACATATAAAAGAGTAAGTGCATATCATATCAAGAGATACATAAGATCCAATATCATAATATAACTTGCAAATGGTACATTAAATCTCATATACAACATGTCCTAAAATTGAATATAGTCTACTTGTCAGTATTCCAAAATATTGGATAGATGTAATCATAGCAGTAAAATAACTATAGCTTTAGAACTCGTCTCCAGCTAGCAAAAATGCTCGTCTTTAAGTTAACCTACTTAAAGAATATATAACAAAGGAGACTACAATAGAGGGTTGGGCATGGTCTAATGAAAAGGAAACAAAACTAATATGCATGATTACTAATATGCTATAATATCATGCACACTCCCAAATGGTAACATATACGAGGTAATGAAAACATATCTCAACCTATGTCTTCACTTGCCTCAACAAGTTAGCATATTTCTACCATAGTGTTACACAATATGATAAGTTGATAATATACTAATAAACATAGTATGACCATGACTCAATCATCATAAACTAGGCTAGTGGGCCTCGGGACTTCTAGTAAGACCAATGCCCACTAAGCATGGTCATTAATGTAAGATAAATACTATAATACTTTAACACATCATCCACCACCTACAACTGTGTAACGACCCAAAAATTTTAGCCATTTGAATTTGAAATATTTAATTGATTTTAAATATTGAAAAGTTGATTTTATAAGTTAAATAACTTGGATTTCAAATATAACGATTTCTTTGATAATGAAACTGTTAAATTTGATTTTTGGAATTTATTTACATAATTAAATCTTGAATTTTATATTAATGAAAATGATTTCAAAAGTTGAATTAATTTTTATTTGAACAAGAATGAAGATAGTAAACTTTTAATTTGGACTTAAAAATAACTTAACTAATTTTGGAAATTAGTCGTTTTAATTAACGTATAAAAATAGCCTTCCAGGGCACAGTCTCAGATTTTAACGAAACCAGTTTCATTGGATCCGTAATAGTGAATTATTATATGTTGTCGAATTTCGTGGCGATCGGACGTATCATTTGATCATGCAAGTTCGAAACGCATAGAAATTAATTAAACGAATTTTATTTAATATAATTTGATTTTGAAAATCTATCTTCTGTATATGATAGAATTGGTTCCCGATATATGTTCCATTGTGTTCGGAATATGGGTATAACATATAGAACGGCAGGCGGCACGCTACGTTTGGAGTTCGAAATTTTCAGGGATGAATAATGCCGAGTTTATTTTCTATAAAAGGTCATCCTTTGTCTTCATCTGCAAACCCTAGAGATAAAAGAACACCACGGCCATTTCCAAATTAACCAAATCCAATGGCTAACAATGATCGAAGCCACCACGTTCATTTTCAAGCTTCGACCCCAACTAGAAAAGTGTAGAGCTCGACTAGGGGAAGCTAATCAACGATTGGATCGGGCTAACTGACAACAAGGCAGAGGCTGGAGGCTCGCGATCGCGAGCGGAGTTTGGGTTCGCTGTAGCATTTTTGCGGCCGCGTGGCGCGCGCTGCTGTGGGGAGGCTGGAGAGCGGCGATGGCAGGGCGGCGCGGCGAGGTGACGTGGTTAGCGGCGTTCGCGGTTATTGGCGATCGAACGATTCGGAAAAAAAATGCGCGCGCCTAGAAATATTCACGAGCGAGAGGGAGGAAGCAGTTGAGATAGGTTTAATTTAAACTTATTTTAATTTTAAGTTAATTAAATTTAATGATATTAAATGCTTGTTAATCTATAAGTTTCTCGTACGAGGTCCATTTCGAGCGCGATAAGTTGTGTTGCATTCGTATCAGCGAGCACTACACTATGGAGTTAGATTGGATGAATTCGGAGCTAGTTGAAATTTTGGGTTAAAATTGGACATTCGTTCAATTTTAATTCAAAACAGAGTGTTTTGGCGACTATTAAAATCAAAGTGAGTTAATCTCACCTTTTTGGTTAATCAGGAATATTTTTAGTCGATAAAAATTATCTATTGGATGTTTGGATATTTATTATTGATAGTTATTGACTGTTTGGATAATTTACTAATTATTATTAGTTGGATTGGATATATTCCCACCTATTGGAGCAGATGAGACCTTATTATGTTCCCGTGCAAGAGCGGATGACCCTTTGTATTCGAATCCCACCTCGAAGCGGTTGATTTTTATATTATTGATTATACACTGTATGTGATGCATGGGGACAGGTTGGAGGGATCCAACAGGATTCCTCACACTGTTGATTTTATTTTCATATAAATAGTGATATATAACTTGTTGAATGCCATATTAATGACATGTATATGATTTTGCTTAATTAGTGCTTTGGTAGCACTAGGCCTTATATTTTGGTATTTTGAAATACCATAAAATAGTGATTGATTTTGAAAAGATATTTTAAAGTTATTTTGGAAATTATATATGTTTAAAATAATTATTCTTGAATTATTTGCAGAAGTAATTTATTTTAAAATTAAAGGTATGGTTTTTGGACATTATAATTTAATAGTTTTATAAAATATTTCGAATGGAGATTTTCGAACTGTAAAATAAATATTTTTAAATCTTAAGACAAATCCGTCTTTTATAATAAAGGATACGGGCTTAAAGAAAATAGAAATATTTTGATATAAATATTTATTAACCATTTTATTTAAAGTAATAAAATATATGTATATGAACATATATTAAAGATTATCTATAAAGGTGAAATTTATAAATGTGCTAAATTATAAAATTGATATTTTTTGAATGAAGTGAAGATTTATGAAATCGCATTTTTATTTATAAAGGGATAGTTTTGTAAATGGTGTTTTATAAATTAAAAGGGAAACTATTATCATTTAATAGATTGGAGAAATAAATCAAACAGTGGATTTTATTTTAAGATGTGGGATGATATTTTAGAAATAGCTGATTCTAATTTGGAAATGGGAAGTGAGGGTAAATTGGAGTTGTTAAACAATATTTTATAAATAAGTGAGATTCATAAAGGAGATAGAGTTATAAATGGGGTTCATAAATAATGGGATTTTATGAAAGGAAATTTCATAAAATAGAAGAGATTTATAAATATAGTTTATACGTATGGAGATAGTCATGTGGAAATTAAGTATGGATTTTATCATGGAAATATAATTATGTTTTAAAGTTGTTAATTTATATTAATATTGTTCTAAAAGTGATATATCAATATTTTTAATATTTTGAAGGATTAGTTATCTAAAACTATTATTATGGTTTGAAATTAAATATAATTATTTATAAATAAAGTTTTGGAGATTAATTATTAGTATTTATAAAAATGTTGAAGATAAATTAATATTTTTTTATTTAGGATGTTTGGAATCTGTTAATTACTATTTTAAAAAGTTTTAAAGTTAATATTTATTTAATTATAATGTTACTATTAGATAATAATGATAGTGTTTTACGTAAATGATTAGAAATCATGTTTTAAATGTTTTCGAGATTTATAAATAGGGTTTTATAAACAGATGTGGATTATAAGAGGAATCTTATAATATGCTTGGAAAACGTAAAGGAAGATTATTTGAAAGATAAAAAGGTTTTATAAATGGTCTTGAATATTTATAAAATAATTTCAGAAGTGGATTTATAGATTTATAAAAGGAGTTTTATAAATAGTTTTGTAGATTTATGATGGAGTTATGAATGATTTTAGAATTGAACAAAAAAGGAAATCTTCTTAAATGTTGGTGAATATACTTATACCATTGAGATAAGTATCTGGATAATCTTTTAAGTATTGAGAAATAGGGATTGTTGATGTGTGTGTGTCTATATATATCTTCGAAAAGGATTTTGAGACGAATGTTACAAAGTGAATTTAATTAATAAAAGATTAATTAATAAAGGCCTAGTGTTGCTTGGTGCTTAACCAATGTTGGTTTTTCATATGGAGTTAAATCCCTGATTGAATGTTTGTTGTTCGATAGTTAAATAACCTACTATCGAATTTGGACCCAAATATAACTTTGGAAATATCTAGGAGAAACACATGAGTTATGTGGCACAGTCATCTCCAATGATGTTGTACTGTGCATATAAATCTCGTTTCGTTCTCTTAGGACAATGATAAGGAAACCCGTCCACTAACGGTTAGGAGGTGATCTCCGATCTTATCTTTAACTGTTTATTTCCTAAGGAACCAGGGTTGAGTTTACCGAAGACTGTCGAATGTTGTTTCGAAGAGACCGGGATCGGTTATGTTATCCGAAAACCACTTGGATCCAACTCAAACGTTTGAAGTGAAGACATCTAAAAGATGATGGAATTGGAGACAGAGTTTTCGATCGTTTCGTTTAGTCCCATAATGAACTTGTATGGATGAATGCTGATATTGCATTGTTGCCTAGTGGGCAGTGTTAGCATTCCAAGTGGGAAGTGCTATATAAATGGTAAGAGCATGGCCACTTCGAGCCTCACACCCGGGAAATGAGTAAAGCAGGGACATGCGGCAGGGCTAAGTGGGTCGCACCCAAGTAGGGTATGATCATCCCAAGTCTAAAGCGATATTCATGTATGCTTCGGGATCCCATTGTGTGGTTGTTGATTGCAACCAAGGGGTGATCATATTCGGTGCTACTCGAGAAGGGGGTAGTGTCGGTCCTGAGTAACAGAGGTGCAACGTGTTGTAGCCTCCCGTACACTTTGTCTAGAGGTGTACGGATTCGGTGGGTAGACCCTTACCCATTCATAGTTGGAATCCATTCTCCAATACGAGCCTTCAGTTTTGGTTGTAGAACCTAGTATGGTGGAATTTAATTAATGTAACATTTTCGGCTATGATTAATAAGTATTTGTGTATTAGACACTATTATAATATAAGAGGATTTTATATGAAATGTTTTGGTTATCGTAAGGTCAAAACCCGTCTGTGTTTATGTGCGGTGTGGTCTTACGAGATACTTTTGATTTTCGAAAGGTTTTGATAACTTTAAAATTTCAGGTGGGTGTGCTTTCTCACGCTGGTTTTCCAAACTGACTCGGATGTTATTTTATTTCAATGATCGGGTCAGACCGGGCATATATACAGATTTCTTGGATGCATTGGAGTCCAGGAGACGAGTTGGAGGTCTTCAAGGCGTATTCACGTATATGTTTGTTTTCCGCTGCTTTGCTATTGAAATTATCAACAATTGTGAGGACAGGATGTTATAACTGTCCAGGATGATAATTGTGATTGTTGTTGTACTCTGATGGATGTATGTATATAACAGTTTCCCTTTTGTAAAGATCATTGATATTATATTATATGTTGTTTCGCTGCGATTGTGAGATTCTATGTTGTTTTTAGTTTCTTTTCTCTTCTTCTTCTCTTCACTTTTTCTTTCTTCTTTTTCCCATGACTATTCGTCGTTCCATTTGATTTGGGTTGGACATGTGTGGTTTATTGTCAGCTTGAATTGTACGGAAAAGCGGGTCGTTACAAGCTACGTCGAACTTGAATCGATATATATGTTCTTACCTGCTACCATTTTTTTAACAGGAGGACTTTAGGACAAGTAACTCAAGACCGATCACCTTTTACTATAAAGCAACCTAAGGTCTATCACCTTTTCAACTGAGATAAAACATCTTCTATCTCCGCATCGATGTCGCCTAACACGTACAACCGATACAACCATGCCTCGTTCTACAAATGATCTAGAAATATCTAATTCAAAAGCCATAACTAAGGGATATAAACTTAATATGTATATGCAATATCATATGTAATCATGTATTGCAAGATCCTAGACATCACGTCTTAAAACCACCAGACGACTCTATAAAAGCCACCATATGAAGCGGATCATGCTTTGAACCATCCCCATAGTCACTACCTCGTCCGATATCAACCGTCACATTTCCCGAGATAAGACGTACTGTAACATCCCCTACTTGGAGGCCCAAAACTAACGACTACGGATGCTACAGTCATCCATAGTTATTAATCCTCGGCGACCAAATGCGGTAATGTTAGATATGCTGATACACAGAAACAAATGAATATGGAAAAAAATTAAATCATCAAACAAGTTCCACATTCCATTTCAAAACATTTCAAATTCATTACATAATCCTAATACATGAATCACGTTCAGAGAAAATATATTTATTACAACATACGCTAAGAGAGACATATGAAGATGCCCCCTTGGATGATCAGAGTTTATATATAGGCAATTTAACAACTTTGCCTTTACAACAACAACACAGCGAAATCAAAATAAAAGAGAACTCTAGATAGCTATCATGCCCTCTGCACGTCTCCTGAAGCTTATTCGTCAAAAGAGGTGCCTGAAAACCTCAACTCTCAAACTACTCAAAATCAATTGAGTACCCGAGAGTTTAAGGGGAAAACAAAAACTTCGATTCATACATAAGTCTGGTATAAATAATAATCTACCATCTCAAACCATTTAGATATCTAGTGAGACCACACCGCTTAGCGGAACTGGTTCCCCCTCACTAGTATCTTAAAACCTTTATAAACCACCTCACTAGTATCTTAAAACCTTTATAAACCATATACTGTGCTCCTGCATCCATAATGGTTAAAAAAATTCAAAAAATTATGATATGATGATATGCAAAACAAGTGAATCAATTCTGGATTACCTATCCCCATTCATTTTGACTATCTACCTCAGTTATAGTTTCTAGGATTACTATTAACTTAGTAGTTTTCATGGGCTGACTAATACCGGATAAATGTTTATGGACTATCTGTCTGATTTCATTGTTTTCATGGGATTACTAAGAAGCTATTGGTAACTCCAGTATCTTTATTTCTTATCCTAGTTTTCATGGGCTGACTAGGAACCTATTGACTTACTGCCAATATCTTATCTTAGTTTTCAAGGGCTGACTAGGAACCTGTCTTACTGACATCTTCATTTTTACATATTTTTCATGGGCTTACTATGAACCTATTGGCCCCTACCAATATATTTTCTTATACACGGTTTTCATGAGCTAACTGTAAACCTATTGGCCCCTGCCAATATCTTTCCCTATACACAGTTTTCATGGGCTTACTGTGAACATATTGGCCCTTGCCAATATCATTAATTTATATTCACTATTAGGTCAACCTAGCTGGTTATCCTACCCTTCCCCAAGGTACCATTATGGGTTCATTACAATGTGAATATATACATATATGAAGAAGAAAACTTAATAACTTGGTTAATCCATTTAACCTATTAATCAAAGAATACTTCTTCAAAAACTCCATTTCAAAATACTTTATTTATGCCATGGTTTTCTTTTAAAATGATATTGGGTTATTTGTTTTGAAAATTAAGGCTCTCGAAACCTTAAAACATTACTTCGAAAACCCTGGATAACCTCCTTCGAAAGCATAGAAAACTACTTTTCAAAACATTATATATATACCTTTCGAAGCTCTTTAAATCATCTCTTTCGATACCAGAATATACCATTCGAAAGTATCAAAACATTCCTTATTAATCTTTAGAAATATAGCTTCGAAACTTGGAAAACTTCACCTTTAGCTGATGCTGCCTCAGCATCTCAAGCACTACTCTCAGATGATCCCCATGCTCCCATTCATCTTTCGAGTACACTAAAATGTCATCTATGAATACCAATACGAGCCTATCTAAGTGCTTTCGGAAAACTCGGTTCATTAAATCCACAAAGAAAGTAGATGCATTCGTTAACCAAATGGCATCACTAACCACTCATACGAGCCATACCTAGTCCGAAATGATGTCAAAGGAATACTGTCCTCTGCCACTCTTAACGGATGGAAACTTATCGCCAAATCCAATTGGGAAAACACTCTGGGTCCACTCAACTGATCGAACAGATCATCTATTCTCGGCAAAGGATATCTATTCTTGATCGCCCTTTCGTTCAGCTACGATAGTGATGCACATCCTTAACGATCCATCTGGTTTCTTTACGAAAACCACGACCGCTCCCCAAGGCGAACTGCTTGGTCTAATAAAATTCCTTCCTTCTAGATCCACTAGCTGCACCTTCGATTACTTCATCTCAGTCGGTGTCATCCTGCAAGGTGGTCTACTGACAGGTTCAGCTCCTGGCACAAGATCTATCGGTGGTAATCCTATGACCGACTCAAAGACATATACAAACTCTCTTGCAACTCGAACCTAACTTAGCTCTTCCGCCGCTTCCATGGTACTTAATAAATCACAAACACTCTAGTCAGAATTCTCCACAGAGAAGATGATTCGGTTATGACTATCTGGGTGTCTTAATGATATTTCTCCATCCTGGAAAAACATCCTAGCCTCATACTTACCCAACCAATCCATTCCCAAAATGATCCCAAAATCTACGAAATCATAAATATATAGACTGCATGTAAACATATGACCTAACAAATGAAGTTTTAACTGGTCACATCTCATCCCTAGAGTTGCATGCCCTCCTATTGGATTCACAACCCTTAAGAAAGAAACAAGGTAGGTGGGTTCTAAGCATAAATTATCAACCAGATTTTGAGATACAAATGAATGTGATGCACCGGTATCAAATAGTATCCTAACTGGTATACTCTGAATCAAAAATGTATCTTCCATCACAGTCTTCCCTTTATCAACCGTAGTTAGCCTAGTAGATGATGGTCCAACAACAAAAACTTTTCCCTTGTCCGCCCTAACTGGTTCTGGGCACAGATTCTTATAATACCCAACTTGATCGCAGTTGAAGCATTTCACATTCTTCTTCTCTGTAGATTTCTTCCTTGCTTGACCTGCACTCATTTGCATAATGACCCTTCTTGTCACACTTGAAGCAAACTAAATTAGCCTTTGCCTTTTTGGCTGTATCTCCCTTCTGGGCTCCTTTCTTCTTAAAGAACTTTCTCTTCTTTCCTTGAGGACCCTGGGATTCACTGGCTTCTCTCTAAAAAAAAGGCAAGCATCTCCTCATGGCGGATTTCCATCTCCACTACTACATTACTAGGATTCGGATATATGTCAGGGTCATCCTAGCAAGCTTGGGTCTCAGTCCCTGAATGAACTTCTCATTTTTTATGATGTTAGTGTCTATAGTAGCGTATCCATATCGAGATAGCTCATCAAACTTATTAGCATACTTGATAACCGACATATCTCCCGGAACTAAATCCATAAACTTCCTCATCAATGCTGACTTAGCAACCTCAAAAATAAACCTCTGGTCAAATCTCCTTCAAAAATCAGACCAAGTCAACTCTTCCTCCGGAACTCCGGCAGTCACATTATTCCGCAAGTGAAGAGCTGACCTTTGCAACTGCCTAGAGGCCAACCTTCTCTTCTGCTCATCATCTAAACCTAGATCAGTAAATATTCGTTCGCAGTGCAACAGCCAATTCTCCACTTCAATAGCATCCTCCATTCCCATAAACTACTTTCCATCCAAACTTGTGTAGTCTCTGCTCAGCTTAGCATAATTATTTCCAACTGAAGCCACAAGATTAGCTCCTACAATATTTCCAGCAACTCCTGCTTGCATCAGATTAACAATGAACTGATACATCATCTCTGTATCTACTGGCGAATTTCCAGCACCCACATTGGCTTCAGCATTTGGTTAGTGTTAGCCTGTCGACTTTGGTTCCTCCGGGTGTTGGGTCGAGCATTTCCGTCGGTTGTGGTGCTTCCTCCACCTAGATTTCCTCTTTCGTTTCCTGCTTCCATATCTTCTTTCTCGTAAATCTGCATACGAGCCTTAGTAATATCAAAAGAACGGTCTAAGAGAAAGGGGAATACGTACTTATACATGTATATCTATATATCAAATACAAGTACGTTACAATAGCGTTAACCCAAACCACGATCAAATTTTTGATTCATCGGATTATGTTTTGAAAAATCTTTTAGGTTTAAATTGCTTAAATTTTCATAAACTTATGCTCGATACCAACTTGTAACATCCCCCACTTGGAGACCCAAAACTAACGACTACGGATGCTGTAGTCATTCATAGTTATTAATCCTCGACGACCAAATACAGTAATGTTAGATACGTTGATACACAGAAACAAATGAATATGGAAAAATTTAAATCATCAAACAGTTCCACATTCCATTTCAAAACATTTCAAATTTATCACATAATCCTAATACAAGAATCACGTTCAGAGAAAATATATTTATTACAACATACGCCAAGAGCGACATATGAAGATGCCCCTTTGGATGATCAAAGTATATATATAGGAAATTTAAAAACTTTGCCTTTACAAAAACAACACTGGGGAATCAAAATAAAAGAGAACTCTAGATAGCTATCATGCCTCCTGCACGTCTCCGGAAGCTTATTCGTCAAAAGAGGTGCCTGAAAACCTCAACTCTCAAACTACTCAAAATCAATTGAGTACCCGAGAGTTTAAGGGGAAAACAAAAACTTCGAGTCATACATAAGTCTGGTATAAATAATAATCTACCATCTCAAACTATTTGGATATCTAGTGAGACCAAGCCGCTTAGCAGAACGGGTTTCCCCTCACTAGTATCTTAAAACCTTTATAAACCACATACTGTGCTCATGCATCCACAATGGTTAAAACAATTCAAAACATTATGATATGATGATATGCAAAACAAGTGAACCAATTCTGGATTACCCATCCCCATTCATTTTGACTATCTGTCTCGGTTATAGTTTCTGGGATTACTATTAACCTAATAGTTTTCATGGGCTGACTATGGGCTACCTGTCCGATTTTATTGTTTTCATGGGATTACTAAGAACCTATTGGTAAGTCCAATATCTTTATTTCTTATCCTGTTTTTCGTGGGCTGACTAGGAACCTATTGACTAACAGTCAATATCTTATCCTAGTTTTCATGGGCTGACTAGGAACCTGTCTTACTGACATCTTCATTCTTACATAGTTTTCATGGGCTTACCATGAACCTATTGGCCCCTGCCAATATCTTTTCTTATACACGGTTTTCATGGGCTTACTGTAAATCTATTGGCCCCTGCAATATCTTTCCTTCTACACAGTTTTCATGGGCTTATTGTGAACCTATTCGCCCCTGCCAATATCTTTAATTTATATTCACTGGGTCAACCTAGCTAGTTATCCTGCCCTTCCCCAAGGTACCATTATCGGTTCATTATAATGTGAATATATACATATATGAAGAAGCAAACATAATAACTTGGTTAATCCATTTAACCATTAATCAAAGAAGACTTCTTCAAAAACTCCATTTCAAATACTTTATTTATGCCATGGTTTTTTTTTAAATGAGATTGGGTTATTTGTTTTGAAAATTAAGGCTCTCGAAACATTAAAACATTACTTTCGAAAACCCTGAATAACCTCTTCAAAAGCATAGAAAACTACTTTTTAAAGCATTATATATACCTTTTGAAGCTCTTTAAATCATCTCTTTCGATACCAAAATATACCTTTCGAAAGTATCAAAACATTCCTTATTAATCTTTAGAAATATAGCTTCGAAACCATTGGAATCCAAAACCATTGAAAGTCCCACTTTCGAAACCATTGGGTTTATTTTTAAAAATGTCATTTGGGTCAAAGTGAATTTAAACGAAAGTATCTCTTCCAAAACCATTCTTTATCATATAAAAGTACTGGGGAAAACTTGATGGCGCCAGCACCATCCTTTTTGAAAGCTTCAAAACATTTAAGCAAAATACTAAAGGATAGCTTCGAAACCCCTTTTCGAAGCCATTGCCTTCGAAACCCATGAACTCTTTCGAAAGCATTTAGGAAGTGACTTAGCATAAGTTTAAAACAAAGACAACCCTGCGAAAGCATTAATGACTTTAATACACTCGAAAGGCAAAGAATAGCAGCTGGGTTTCGACTTAGTCAGAACCACTACTTTCGAAAGCATCATTTTTATAAGCAAAGAAACCCATTCGAAAGCTTATACTTTAAAACATAAAATGGCAACCCCTTCGAAAGCTATTAGAAACCTCTTTCAAAAGCATATATTTAGACTCCTTCAAAAGCTTTAATAAAACAAGGCAGGCGCTTTTCATTTTAAAACAAGGCAAAGATATCGACCCCATCGGAAGTAACGCTTTCGACACCATGCCTTTCGTCTTTCTTCTAATCCACTACGTACCATCTGAGTGATACCTTGTGTATTGGTTTTGGCTTAGTGGGGTTTCGACTTGATTGAAGGCGGAAGCTATGAGTCGAAAGGTACTTCTATTAAAGGCGGAATTTTTTTTTTGGGTAAAAGCTAGATATGCCAATTAAAGCAAGTTTATATCTAACTAACCTGCCACGTGTAAATATGTGATTTGTTGCCTCAACTTTTCAAATGCTTTACGAAAATAACCGCCTCTTAATTTTGGATAAGCATCAGGATAAATTTTTACAGATAAGCCCTTCCATTAAAAACACAATTAAATCATTTAAGTCCTCCTTTCAAAATAATTTAATTCCTATAGTAAATCACATAGCAAAAATCTCCAAAAATTACAGAAATTCACATTCATCGTGTTATCTAACATATCAAAATTTCTGACCCAAATTCTCAATAAAATTTCTGAAATAAATTTTTAAACCCAATTAACCATATTTTCCTTTGAAAATTCATAATAATATTTCCATAGCTTGGAAAATTATCAAAATTAAAACCCAACTCCAATATCATATTTTACATAACATAAAATTTTTCCATGGCATTCAAACATTAATTTCAATTGGTTTTTCCCTAAAACTGCATAAATCCTCATTTAAACAACCTTGTTTAAATTAACCAAATTATAATTCAAGCATATCATCATCCAAAACATCATAAAAACGAATTAAACCTTAAATCCAAAATCATATATTGATAAAACAAAATAGAGATGGAATTATTATTTACCTTAATTATGATAAGGAAATTGAATTGAGATTGAGATTGATTCCCCTTCTTTGATTCCTTAGCTTTTAATTGAATTCCTCTTTTCTTTCCTTGTTAATGGCCGGCTCCTCCCTTATGTTTGTGTTTTACATTTTTGTGAAAAAATGAAAATGAACGTGAATGACCTAAGTAACTAAAATATATAAGGGTAAATTTTATGTGCGGCTAATACCCAATATACCCTTGTGTAGACTAATTATCCTATAAACCATTCTTAAGCCCATTTAATTAATTGATTAAGCACGGCCACTTAATATTTATTCAAACCCCAATCCCCTTATCACTTAACGTTTACATTATTCTATTTAATTTATCTAATTAAATCTCCTTAATAATGTCATTAAAAATTAGGGGTGTTACATGTACCATCCTCGAACTCGTCATCTTGCTCTATGGTCACTCCGAACCTTACGACCATCACGCAGGTCCATGAAACAAACTCAGACTCACAAAATATCAGTTTTCAAAACACAGATTCCAACTACCCTCAACATGACAGTTTAGACGTCTGAACAGGGTATTCAGATGCCTGACCTCTATTTCAAATGTCTAAACCCAAATTTCAAACGTTTGAAAACATCAAAAATACACATGAAAAATGCAGTATTAATTTCCTGAATTTTAGACGTTTAAATGTCTGACCATTCCGAGCTGAACTTGGATGGGAATTTCCCTTAATGAAAATTCTTCTCACATTTTCCTTGCTCGCCTTTCTATTTCTCGTCCTTGACATATGACTCTGTATCATCGAGATGCTTCACACTAATGTCATCCCAAACGAATTCACGCCCTTGTTATAAGTCGTTTGTCATGTAGACAAGTGCAACTTCACACTTGATTAACGACTTGAGGCAATGAACTGGTTTCTCAACACTTGTAGTTCAACTACTCGATTAACCATTCCAACTTTGCATTTCATCCACAATGTCAGTTACAAATGTCATGACTCACCTCTTAACTAATCTATACCCGAACCAGTAACCATTCCACAATCCAAACCAAATACAATCCAATTCATGTTAAGTTACTTAAAACATTCATTCTATAATCAATTTCTTTTAAAAATTTCATTAAATAAGATTCTCATCTCTGAAACCCTAATTCAAGTTCATTAACCAAGCCCTAACTAACATTGGGTATTCAACATGATTTCTGACATATCTAGTGATCATACATCATAATAGAGTATATATCTCACTCATCCAATATTAAGAAAACCAAAATTCAGTAAAACCCACTTTAAAGCTTTCCTTTGATTTCTAAAATTCGGCTCCAAACTTCTCCCTTAAATAGGTAGATTGTATAGAATCCTTCAACTTGAATTTTGATATTTATTTCGTAATTTTTAGTGAAGAACCAAAGAAGAAATGTTGGTTTGAGATTTGAAACCCTTGTTTTCTTTGAAGAGAATGGAGAAGAAGAAGAAGAGAAAAATAATGAGGAGTTTTTCTCATTAGAATTAATAAGGCCAATTCTAACCAAATGACCATTTTGCCACTATTTTCTCTTCTTTTCTCATTTTATCAATCGTATAAGATTTTAACATACATATATTTATTTCATGTATAAACGATATTAGGAATGCAGCGGAATAAGTTTTAATTCATTCGTCTTTAAAAAAATTCTTTTAAGCCATTAGCCTACTCAGTTCAATTAAAACGATTAATTATCATTACTGATAGACATTAAAACATGGGTCGTTACATCGTCGCATGGTACAAGTTACCATCAAAAAATGTGAATATCACATAAGTTCACTTTCAGCCTCAATGCTAAAATAATAACCTACCCAATCATAAAAGTGGGAAAAGGGAAGACATTCAGTTTAGCTTTATTCGAAAATTCAACACAAAATTGTGGAATAAAAACAAGTAATCATTTTACGTACATTTTCTCAATTCTTAACATCATAAGAAAGTAAAAACATTCGTCATACCAACTGGAACTACTTTAATACCAAATATTGGAAAATTTCATGATAGTGTTTAAGGAGCATAAAACAAACTTTGGGTTGTATTTGGTATATTTTTTATCATTATTAGTTTAGATTATAGTTTGATATGGACATACTTGCTTGAATTATACTAGTAAACTCAAACCTTTACGTAGGAATATCCTTTATAAACTTATAGGTGTTTTTCAATGGAATCAACTTTTGAAATTCCATAACTTCTTCACAATAATAGTAGGCTTTTATTTATTTATTTATGTATTTTAAAAATTCGGTACTTAGGTAATAGTATTACAAATATTTAGTAGTATATAGCATATTACAAGTCAACGTATATCTCATGGTTTGAATTATGCATGATTCAAACCCATGACTTCATGGATCAAAACAATAACGTGTAACCACTGAGATGGTAGACTTTTATATTTTCTACCCTTCACGCTTTTCATATTTTAAATTAGGTTTAATTCAGTGCAGTATATCAATCTAATGTTAACTTCAGGGGTAAATGTTATATATATACCCAAAAATCTTATTGTATACTCCTCATTCTAAACTTATTATATTCCTATTTGTAGGTATAACTTGTACATGCACACTTGGAAAGTGAGCATGTACAATTTCATTAATGAAAATCAAATATTTATGTACACTGAAACCTATTGTTGCAATAAGGTGGGCTTTTTTTCTCAAGTTTATTTGTTAAATTTATCATACTTTAACCCTTAATTTTTTGAAAAAGGTAGCAGTTGCACTATCCTACACTAATCGTCTCCTCCTCTACTGCAATATCCTAATTTTTGAACTTTGAATTTGGCACAGAACACTGAGATTTTGATGTAGTGAAGATTAACGGTTCGGCTCCGATGCTAACATAACATGGAATTACTGGTCCAAACTAAAACATAATTGGCATAGTTCGGAGCATATTGAAAAACGGTTTTAATGTCCGTTTGACAACTTAGTTGAAATCTACTTAGAAAGAGTTTAAATAGTAACTCATAAATAGTTTTGAGGGAATATTAAAACGTAAAAGTGTGTAAATTAAAATTTGGTAAATTTTAAAATAAATCATAAACAAAAAATTGTTGTTTATGACTTATCAACTTATTTGCTTCTTTTAAATTAAAAGTTTAAATTGATGTCAAACCTTCAAATTTTGAAATTAGCTTATTAGCTACTATTTGAACGCATCTCTCGTGGCCAAACATTATCCTCTCTGGAAATTATGACTTCACATTAGTTTTGTTATTGTCAGCCAAAACTGGAATTATAGAAAACTAAAAATTACTGTCTTACTCAATTTTTGTATTTTATAAACTAAAACTGGAAATATAGAAGCTTAAAGGAAAGTTCTACATAACGGCAATCAGGTCTGCGATATTGTATGGTGCAGAATGTTGGTCTACTAAAAGTCAATAGGTCTAGAGCATAAGTGTAGCAAAGATGTGTATGCTGCGATGGAGCTACGGTCATACAAGAAGAGACCGAATTAGAAATGATGATATACGTGACAAACTTGGAGTAGCACCAATTGAGGAGAAGCTAATCCAACATCGCTTAAGATGGTTTAGACATCTCCAACGGAGGCCTCACGATGCACTTATGCGCATTGGAATTATAGACCGCGTCAAAGAGAGGCAGAGGTCGACCAAGGTTGACATGAGAGGAAGTAGTAAAAAGGGACTTGAATGATTGGAATATATCCGAAGAGCTGATGTCAGACAGGAGCGCGTGGAAGTTAGCGATCCATGTACCAGAACCATAAGCTAGAAGTTTTTTTGCTTAGGGTTGGTTTAGGGATAGTGTTATAAGTTTTAGATTATAGAACTAGTGAATATAAGCCTAAGACGCAGTGTTTGATCTTCGGTCAATATTATTATTAGTATCATTATTAATGTTAGTATTATATTATTATTATTATCATGGTTTTTTATTCTTATTTTTTATTTTTTTATACTTTTATTTTATTTATTTTTATTTTTATTTGTATTTTACTTAGTTATTGTTATTGTTATTATTATTTGTTTACTTTGACTATCTTATTATTATTAGCATGATATTATTATTATTATTATTACGAGTGTAATGGCACGCGCTTCGCGCGCGAATTGTTTTTCTTATAAATTGTATATGTTTAAATCAGTCAAAAAATTAATTTTTTATTTTCAAGTGATATTAAGATTTGTATATTTATAAAAAAATATTTTGAATTTGTAAAGAAAGTTTAATTTTAAATCCTAATTTTAGAAGCGTTTTTAATTTGTAAAGCATGTTTAATTATTATATCCTACTTTTAGGGACATTTGAATTTGTAAAAGAAATTTAGTATTAGATCCTATTTTTAAATAATTAAGATTGTATAAGTGGAAAATAGGTATAAGGACAAACTTTGAAGAAAAAAAATTAGGCTGAAGGACAACAAGTTTCGTTTTTAGGCTGAAGGACAAACTTTGAAAAAAATTAGGTTGAAGGACAATGCTAAATATAGTTAGCATTTTGTACAGTGTAAAACTGAATATAATGCTAGTTATAATAGCATTTTCTATACTGTAAAAACTGAATATAATGCTAGTTATAACTAGCATTTTCTATACTGTAAAAACTGAATATAATGCTAGTTATAACTAGCATTGTCCTTCAAATTAATTTACTTTCAAAGTTTGTCCTTCAGCCCAAAATAGAAACTTGGTGTCCTTCAACCTAATTTTTTTCCAAAATTTGTCCTTGTGTCTAATTCCCTCATTGTATAATATATAGAGGGATATTTTTGGTAGTTCACGTTGATACCAAAAAAATGTGACACCAAAGCTATTACAACTATTATTAAAGAAAGATTGTTACTATTGTTATTATAACTTTTGTCATTTAGTTTTGAGTTCCTCTCCATCCGACCCCAACTTGTTTGAAAATAATGGCTTAATTGTTGCTGTATAATCTATGTTTTTCAATCGAGGACGATCTTCTGCTTCCTTCTGTTTCTTAAGGCGCTCAAGAAAATTCCAACTCATCGCAGAAGCTAATATATACTGGGCGTCCTATGTTATCAAAATCATCACAGAATCAAACAAATAACTCACACATCCAAAATGATATAAAAAGAAATTACATCTCCCTCATCAACTCTGGATACTTCAATAGAGGAATCAGTGACTGGAGAATAACAAACAATATACATTGCAAATCATATAGGAATCAGAAATCAAATATAAGTTGGTTTTATACGTTAATCTGTCTACGTAGAATAAAACTTGAATTTTTATATACCTGGGAACGATATTGCAGTACTTTTAAAAATAAGACTGTGGGTGAAGCACATGGCACCCAAATTGACACAGTATTTTACTCCGACTTAGTTGCAATTAACTCATATCATGGTTCTAGTAATGACTCTAAAAAATAAAAATGCAAGGATCATGTATAAAAGCCAACGAGCTCAACAGCAAGAAGTGCTGTGGTGAACCAAGATGCCATAATCCCTGGAAATGACTTGAATATCATTCCGAGTTAGGTTTGTCATGCTTACTGAGAAACTCTATTATGCATGGGTAGACTTCATCAACAGCCTGTAACACAAAGTTCACAAAGAGTTCACAGTTTAGAAGTCTATATAATTGGTTTATGCGTGCATATGTATGCTAGATTTGCAATCTCAAGAAAAAGTGTGTGCAAGTGAAGGTTTCAACTTTGCCGTACAAATATTTTGTTGGGAAATTTTAGCATACATTCTTATAATGTATAAAAAAAACAATAATAAGCTTTGAGTCCCTCATATTTTTCTTTTATAAAATACATCTCTATTTTCAAACAAAAATAAATGAAATTCATGGGGTATTTGCATAATTGTACCAACCTTAACAGGTGCTCTTAGGGTAAATGTCCATAACTCATTACCGTCCGCAATACACATCTTGGCGGTGATTCTTAAATTTGAAACGATAGAAGAAAAAGAAGAAGAAAAACGTATAAAATAATTTCTAAAAAAGAGTTGTAAAACAAATAAGTTTTAAAGAGAGAAATGAGATCCTAACTATAATTATCTTGTTTTGGCTAATTCCTCCTATATAACCCAATCAAACAAAATTTCACTAAATCCCCATTCTTATTTGTTCACACATCAAGACATGTTTGATACATATTTACTTGGTTGGCGCATACAATAGGTCATTCCATGAAGATTTTTTAAAGAAATGTTAATATGCGTTCACTAGCTACATGTCACCACTGTATATTTACGTGATAACCCTTTTGAATTTTGTATTCTCATCTAGTTAATGAGGATTTTTATTTTTGATGAAAGAATGATCTAGTTAATAAGGATAGTTTTGAACGTGTAGTTAATAAGGATAGTTTGAACATGTAGTCATTAACTTTTGTTTTTTAGTAAATGATGTTTTTTTTCTAGAGGTGGTTAGTGGTTGTTAACGTGCGCATGGTGAGCATACCGTAACATACTTTATACAGTTTTTCTTAAGATGACATACATGATATAAACAAAAATTTATTTAATCTCAACATTTGTAAATATGCAAATCTATTAAAAAAAAGAGTCAAGGGCTAGTAGCTCAAGTGGGAAGTAATACGGTGCTCCACAGAAAGTTTTAAAGGTCATGAGTTCGAACCAAGGTTGTAAAAATCGCAAGGCGGATGCTAGGCGGTTAGTACGGACTAAGGATTAACCACTTAAATGGAGATTAATCGAGGATTAATCGAAGTTATGAATTTTTGATAACTCATGTATTTTGAATAAAATTTTAACGTTTTGTCTAGTGTCGATTGATGTAAATTGAAATTTTAGGATATTGAATGCGCTTAGGAGTAGCCAAAGAGGCAAGATCGTCTAATACTAGCATGTTGGTGGTTATATGGGGCATTGAACCTTAAATAATGTCTAACTAGTGCATAAATACATGTTTTGATTCTTTAATGAGGCAATAAACCTTGTCTGGGTAGACCTAGGCAAATTGTTAAGCAGTAAGCCTAGCCTAGCGCCTAGGTGAGGCCTAGGCGGTGGCCCAGAAGCATTTTTACAATAGTAGTTCGAACCCCCCAACACATCGCAATGAGTGCTCTTAGATTAAAAAAACCGCTCATATTCTTTTTAAAAAAAACAAAAAACAAAAAAAGAAGAAGGAATGGAGGAGGTTGAAGCATGATGCTTCCGGTCACAAAAATATTACATGTCAAATATATGCGGTAGATTGAACTGTGACTTTTCTTTTACTCTTTCAAAGAAGCTAAAGAAAAATAAAGATTTCTTGCCCCAGTTTCAGAATTCATATGTTTAAAATTGCTGCTTATCCAGTAAAATCTCAGCAATACATCCTAGCCTGAGAGATAAATGTGGGTCCCTCATATGGGGACCAGACCCATTATGTGAAGCAAAATCCTTTACTGTATCAATGGTGATGATTGATAAGAAAATACCTACCGTTAGACCTCCAACCAAATCATAGTGACCATAATGTTGGCCATCAGGTTTGCCTAAAATCTTGTAAGTATACAAATGCTCAGGAAAGAGTTTGACAGTGTCTGAAATTTCATCCAAGACAAAACTCTGGTCAAAGCTGAAAGAATAAAACAACTGGTAGTAAACAGTGCAAATATAATGAAATGTGTGTTGTTTTACCATATACAGCTTCTGGAGGGCAAATCAAGTCTTGATCAGCAGCCATTGCAAAAATAGGTACATCACACTTATGCAAATGGTCTTTATAACAAAAAGTGCCATCTCTGTTCCTTAAGCCCCCATTTCTGAATGCCGTTGTCAATTGGAGTAGTACTTTAGCAGGAACGGTACCTATATGTTAATAAACATGTTGGTAACAGGACAATTTATTAAACCATTCCAATGATTAAAACTATCATTCTAATACAGTAATTAACCAAATTTCAGGTGGTCCTTAATTGTCAAAGTTGATTGGATTGAGGAAAAGGTAACCTCGTCTCAATTATTCGCCAAGAGGAGTGGATCCATGTAAAGTCTTGGGGTGGCAGCAGCCTCCCTAACTTTTTTGAAACTGTGTAAATAAATAACTGATGAAGCTTTCATTTTCATTGATTCGAATACATTTTTTTTGTATAGTTTGAATGAGGATGATGGAAGATTTGTATCAGTTTAGTTGGAGAATCAGTAGAGAAGAACATTGAGTATTGCATCAGAAATGAATAAAATATACTTTTGACATCTATGCACAATCAGTTGACGGTGAATGTTGAGGAAAGTGTTTATTGCACTGGGAGCATTGGTTCTACAAAGGACTAGAGTTTACTATGGTTATATTCAGTTTACTTAGAAATATTCTAGCGTGACCAAAAAAAAAATACAAGAAAATTCACGGACAGAAACATGAATTTCAGCTGGTCCGAAAACTCCTCCAGTATTTTTTGGCCGGAAATTAGCAAGGCAGTGAAGATATTTTGATATAGTTATTATGTTTTACAATGTATTTTAACCATGTGAGAAAAATAGTTTGCACTAGAGATGGACATAAACCACACGAAATGGTAAAACGGTAAGAAAAACTATCTAGTGTTATCCAACCAAAACATATATTTAAAAACTGGACTGATTCGCGTTACCATGGTTCGATTGCGGTTTGAATCATTAAACCAACCTTATTAAACCAAACCAGACCACTTATTAAAATTTAGTGATTCTAATTAAAAAAAACTAAAAGTTGAACTAGCATGATTTTCTTCGTACTTTGTTCAATATTTACAAATATACTGTAACTACGTAATGTTTAGTGTAATCCAAGGTTCTATTATGTAACGACGGTTGGACCAAGCTCTCCATCGTTCCTCATTGCCACATGCGAGATAACCCTAACAATATCCCCTTTGACTCGCATCCCCTTGGCCATTATTTGTCTGCATGGCCAAGTTCGTAACTTTCGACTCTGATACTAGTTGTTGTATAACGACGGTTGGACCAAGCTTCTCATCTCCAACACGTGGCATACACGTATGGGTTGGCATACACTTTATTGTAACAAAAAGAATCTTCAATGCTACCAACTCATATTTATACACTGCTTCTCCAGGTTATTTAGCGATGTGATACTTTCAATTTCAAACCGTCGTTTCTTCTTGCCACATGTGAGACAACCCTAATTGGTTCGAGAACTTGGTTTTGGTCATCTGAAATTTTCTTAGTTTCAAACGATTTTGAAAATTTCGGAAGTTTCTGTTTTGGTCTCGGTTTTTATTTTTAATGAAAATGTAATAATAATCTTGAAAATAAAAAATAAAATATAGTATATAAAAAATATAATCCAATGTATCTGGAATTATCAACAATATCATCAGTTAAACAAAACTAAACTTAATAAATAACAATTGAATTAAATTATGTTTGATATTTGTTAGCCCAACCCAACCCAAGCCAAAAATAAATGATTTAAGCCATAAACTACATTCCAGCTGCATCTCAGTCCTAATTGATCATTAGTCCTAATTATTTGTTAACTAAAATGGGTAAATATTTGTTAGGCCAACCCAGCCCAGCTAAAATAAACGATTTAAGCCCTAAACTGCATTCCTGCTACACTCAAAATTTGCATCATCCCCCACTATTCTTCTCAAAATCGACTACTGGGGCAAGGAGAGAGAAAAGACGTCGAACTTAAAAAAAAAAAAACTTTTCAAGCTCGAATTCATTAAGGGACATAGTAGAAGATTGATCTTGCTCAAATAAGTTGTTCAATTGATTTTGAATTTGGTTTCGATTTTTTTTTTTTTTGTATTCTTTTGACTTCGATTTTTTAAACCCTAACAGAAACCTAATTTTACACTCGGTTGCGGCTTGGTCAGTGTCGGTACCGATACATTACCACTGAAATTTCGGTATACCAACTGATACCTCATATCTTGGTGTAACCTCACTAGTCACTACTGTCTACTGCATGTTGTTTAGTATTTATATTTAGTATTTCTAAATTAAACTTCATTTTCTTTTCATACAAGCTATGAATATTAGTTGCAACGTAGATTAATCAAAATAACCACCAATTCAAAAGAAAATTTTCATATTTTAGTAGATAATCAACAATGAGACATTCTAGGAATTCTATAAACACTTTAGTTTCAAATACTTTGATAAACTTTGATATTTTTGTATATAATCAAAATAACCCGGATTACTATGTATTCTAGAAATACTTTAGTTTCAAATACTTTGATATACTTCTATATTTTGTATATAATCAAAATAATCCCGTATTACCATGTATTCTAGAAACATTTCAGTTCCAAATACAGGACTTGATTACCGTCCTATAAGTTGCAACAATTGTTAAATGTCAGATTCCTAAACATGGAGATAAAGTTTCATTAATCTATGTATTCATCTGTTCGATAATCATTGAAAGTTTTTGAACATATGTAAACTGGATCAGAACAAAACCCGACCATGTTATATTAAATGTGTCCAAAACCGATGCGTATTAAAGATTAATATTACAGTTTATATTTTTGATTAACCGATTGATGTGGTTCGGAAAAGGTTTGAACTTCAAACCGGATCAATCAGATTCGTGCCCACCTCTAGTTTGTATGTCTTTCTTTTTAACTAAGGCATGGAGTTTATATCAATTGCAAGGTCAATTTTTGTTGTCGTGAATTATTTTGCTAATTATATTTGAAACTTACACTTTACAGTTTATATGCCTTGTTCAAGAAAAATGACCAAATACAAATGACATCTGTTGTATGGTTCAAAAAAAAACTAGTAACTCATCTTCGCAATGTTTTGCAATGATTTTTTAATATTGTTGTTAATTCTAGAAATTAATTATGAAACAAACAAGATCTAATGGCATGCGTTTTGCGCGTGCAAGACAAAATGATTAGTACGAATGGTAGATGATCATCACATAAAATACAAAATAACTCATGCAAATGATGTGCGTGTTAAAAATAATAATAAATGATACAAAAGGTTCACGCTCCACATGTGAAAGATAAAATATTACAATTTGAAATTTAAAAGTTTAAACGTCATCTTTTAAAATCATAACATCAGTTCAATGCAAGTAAAATTTGAAGAGAAATTTAATATAAACATAGTATGGAGGTTTGGCAAATATCGTTGCAGCAATTGTTTTTTCTTCTACTTTTTCTATCTACACACCGATGACAGTGAGTTCAATTCCTCTGTCCTCATGTGTCCACTTAATTTGGATCATTGATTTATAAATCATCCATGTTTCATGTGATGCAGTGGGTCCTATATACCAATAAAATCATGGTGATCGATGGATGGGATGAGACGAGGCACATGAAGACAGAAGTGGAGGAGATGATTTTATTTGGATGTCAATAGCAAAGGGATTATATATGACGGAGTTTAAAAATATTTTTAAAGAGCCTTTTTTATGTAATTCACAATGCTAATTAGACTATTTGACTAATTAACAATTATTTTTCATTTTATTAGACTTAACTCATAGTTTGCCATTTTTTACTAATTGTAAAAACAAAAACTAATTTGACTGTAAATCATTTACAAATGATATTGGAAAGAATGTCAATATTTTCTACTAGGTTGTGAGTACTTTGACATGTGCATCGAGCATGCGTATAAAGAAAAAACCTTCAAACAAAATATACATTAATTGAATTAATCAAACATATACTTGTAGTTTTAGTTGTTTCTAGTTTAATTTTTTTTATATAGAAAAATATACAAGTAGAAATGATTTCAAAATATTGAATTCTAGATTAAAATAATGTAAAAATACAAATATATATACATATGTATGTATATGTATACGTGTATGTGTATGTATATGTGTGTGTATACGTATAATCTTAATCGTCTACTGTAGAAATTTTTTCAATAATTTTTTTAAGTATGAGAAAAAAGTCGAACGACATGCAAAATATTACCTAAAGAAAAGATTTTATATATGATTAGGTGAAAGGCTTTAATTTTCAAATATTAGAAAAAAAAACTTTTTTCCATAAAGTATGCTAAAATTATACAAAAATCGAAATAAAATGCGCATTCAATAAAGCTCGGGAATAAATGAAAAATAGATACATATTTATTGATACTTGAAGAGAAAAATTATTAAAATATGAAAGTAGAAAAAAAATATGCGTGAAAGATTGTCATTATGAAAATTCGTACCTACAATTATAATAATGATCCAAACTTTACAAACAATAATATATATTAATTTTTGCACTAAGCCGGATTCGAACTTGTGACATCATGGTCTTCACATGTGTATAGTAAGGACATTTAGGAACTGCACGGTCGGACTAAAAAATTGTAACTCTATTTCGGCTATGAATAAAGATAAAATTGAATCATTACTTTTTCAAGAAATAGAACTAAAAAGGACATCTAAAATACTCTTTTTTAACTCAGTCTGAGAATTAACCAATAAAACAAATGGATTGAAGATATAAGGTTTTTATTTTTTCAAAATGAGTTTGTTTGAAAAGACTCCAAAGAGAATAAAACAGTGAAGACCAATTCTGGAAAACACTGAGTTGTGAAAAATAAATTTTGAGATATAAAATATTTTGTACATTTTTTTGGGCAGTAGAAACAATTTTTGTGGTTTTACATAGAACTGGTTGGCTTATTTTTATGAAAAAAAAATTCAGTGGTACTTGATAGTTCTCTTTTTTTTCTATATTTTTTTTAAGAATCAATATATTTTACTCGTCTTGTTTAATAAATGAAATAGTCACACACACATACATGTATGTATGTATATGTGAGGTGGAGCCTTGGCGTGGCGGTTAGGTCACCCGCATGGTGATTTGGGCACCCAGGTTCGAATCCGGAAACAGCCTCTTCGTAATGCGAGGGAAAGGCTGCGTACATTATCGACCTCCCCAGAGCCCACTATCGTGCGGGAGCCTCGTCCATTGAGTTCCACCTTTTTACATATGTATATGTATGTGTATGTGTGAGCACGCACGCACAAGCGCGTGCAGATGTGTGCGTACGTATGCATGTATGTATACACACATGCGTGCACACTATTAGTATTGTGGCCGCTCCAAGTTTTGTATAACGTGTGCTGCATGCATATGCAACCAAAAAATGGGCACATACTTTGCACTTGCAAGAAAACAAAATTGAGAAAAGAGCAAGAAAAAGGTACTTAAGCATGTCTTGTGATTAAGAAAGGTTGTAGCTCAATAAGGCACTAGAACTATATCGTCTGTTGAATGCTTGTAAAGATTTAGTATTATATCTACTATTAATAAAAAGAATTCAATGAATATGATTTCCACGGTGTCCTTTTGAAACTTCAAAAATACCCTTCACCCATTAACGGAATCTCATCATCCGTTTTCAATCTCAACCACCATCCCTTTCCGACTACCCATCAACGGAATTATACTATTAATTTGCATCCAACAAAACTGTTTGAATTAAAAGAGTTGTGACCACCAAAGTTTTTGCACTTATACACATCCGTCCTCTATATTTTTATTAAATAAAAATGAAATATTTCCATAGATGCACGTACGTGCGATTTACACTAGTTCTGATAAACTGAACTTACAGAAATTGTTCAGGACAAGTTTCTCAAATAACTCAGGATGCATCATGTCTCGTGCTGAAACAAGAGGACTAAGCCAAGACAAAACATAGGGAGGACGAGATGCAAGTGGATAAGCAGCTGCCAGTAAAGCTCCTAATGGGACAACAGGTACGTTAAGTGCCTGAGCAGGATCGGCCTGGAAATACTTTTAGTTATATAGGATCACTTGTAATACACAATTATAACCAAAAGGCATGCAAACCACTTACAAGAGGCAAAATAGTCTTCAGTGAAGATTTAGATGACATATAATCAACTGATGATGCTAGGGTAACCACTGCAGCTAGTCCTGATTCACCACCCACAAAACCTTGCAAGAGAATAAAAGTTAATGGAGCAATACTTACTTGAAACTAATTCATCTTAGCATCTATAGTATGGTCAAGATAAGCAATTTCCAAGTACGAGTTTGTATTAACTTATTGATCCTTTTCAAAGGATTGCTAATCCTTCTGACCCAAAATTGTCAGAATTAGGATCAGCAGTACACGAACTACTTGCAAAAAAATTGATAGTTCTATGATATTAATGTACATGTCAATCTCCGTTCGACCATATACCAAATATAGATGTCTACCTCAGTGGTGGGATCAATTTTGCAATAAAATGTTAACTACAGCAAATAATAGAGGGACACAAAGGGCCATTAAATTTGGATAAAAGAAGGGTTTTCTCTGTAAGAGACTTCAAAATATGGTAACCTCTGTCCAGAAGAAAATGTGGTTTTTATACATAGGATGACATCTTCTGTCGGGAAAAGAATATTTTTAATACAACCGAAATTAAGCTAAAATAAGATTAAATAATAAAGATATCATTATCGAAATGTCTGATATCCCTTTAACATGCCCCAAAAAATAAGAGAGAGAAGATTTAGCAATGTTTAGCTGACCAATCCAATAAAATGGCTCGGATTTTGCATTGTTTTCTTTCTAACATTTAAAGGGCTTCAGATATTAGTTCTGTTGCTCAAAAACCATAAATACATATTGAAGCCTAGGATCAGTTATATCGATAAGTTTAAAACTGACTTTATGTGGCTGAATGGTGCATTAGGCAACATTGGCCTCTTTCCATTCCTTTTAATATTTTTTATTTTTATTTTTTTCTGTGAAGACCCAGGGAATCAAGCTTTGTTTGTAAACTCAATATGCACTAAAACCACAACACCTACTCCAAGTCTAGCATAGGGTTATATATAGTTGGCGAGGATTGAACCCTCGATCTTATATGTGAACTTCACATGTCCTAAGCAACTAAGTTATCCCTAGGGGTTCCCCTTTAATAGTTATTAGATGAACAGAGAGGAATAATACGGTTGAATAAGCAATAGAAATCTAGACTCAAACTCAAGAACAGTTAACCTGTTCCTGCCATTTATCTAAAACTCAAGGACATATACCACTTCAACCTAGACTCAGGCCTGATGATTGTTGAACAATTTGAGTATTGGCAAGCGAGGGAAAAAACAGATGGTCAGAAAATTAACTAATTAGTTTCTTTTGTTTATGTTGGAATGTGTTGTTTGAAAATAAATCTACTGTCCTTGAAAATATTTAGATCACCGTGCTCCCTACTGAAAGCAATTATTTTTAATGTACTTGGTCAAATGCTCTCAGGAGGAAGGCCACTCAACCAAACCACTGCTGGTGCTGACTTAACAAATTCCATGGTTGCAAAAAGGTTGGTTACAAACAGACTCAGAATTGATAATGATGAATGAATTCATTACCTCTGCAGGTATGTTCATGATGTCTGCTGTTATGTTTTAGTTGCTAGTTTTTTACTTGTATATGCAATTGAAATATGGTATGTATTTGTCGTTTGTATTTGATCCAGGTTGAATCATTGTTGTAAGCTAATGTATAAAATATTTTGTAGCCTCTTTGGAAAACCTGTTGTCTGCAGCAAAGTATCCGTACTCAATTATGTAATGAGGTGGTTTGGTACTTGGCTGGAAAAATTGGAAATTCATCACACATTTTGTATGATGAAAGGAGACCAGTTTACCTTCAAAAAAATTCTCCTGAGAAGTGGGTCAGCCTGCACTAAGGAAATGTAGTATCTACATGCACGCCGCTCTGATTCATAGATATAGCAATTGGTTGATATGCATTAATTACAAATGCTGTTGCATCCCACAGTTGGACTCAATTTTAGGTACATATTAAATCTCGAATACTTTTCGGACATTCTCAAGTCAGTGATTTACTGCTATTCAATATTCCCATGAAAGACGGACAACTTTTCTACTAAATGTTCTATTTTTTGTTCCTTCTGTGGATCCCAGTTGTAGTAAAAAGATGGTCTATCTTCCAACAAAATCAGTTGAGGATTAAAGATATCCCAATACAACTATTTAAAAGGTGGAAATAACTGTTTTACTGTATGAAATGTGTGTGTGTGTGTGTGTGTGTGTGTGTAAAGGAGGGGATGAGCTTGAAAGTTTGAACCATATAAATTCATGGGGGTTCATAAGTTTGGGGAGGAGGGGTTATTTGGAACTACAGCCCAAGGGTATTAGCTATATATATATGAAGCGATATACCAAAAAATAACTGCAGGCATTGATGAACACACCAGAACTATGCTTAAAGCTCTAGGTTTCTATTACTTGTCAAAATCAAATAACTACACTATATCCAAGAGTTTGTGCGCTGCTGAACTGCATTAATGTGCATCTATCTAATTCACAGTGTGTGTGGCAGCATGTTTATTTATTTCCCATTGGACAAGGATTAAAGTAAACTGAATAAAATATTAACTTAACAGAAAAGTGTGCTAAATGATCGGTAAACAATTATATCCAACAAGTATGTGAGAAAAACTTACTGCTTCTTGAAAGCATTGCATATAACAAAATCCCACCCATAGAATGACCGATTGCAAACAACTTTCCATCAGAAACCTTACTATGATGCTTTATATATTCCATCTACATTTCAAAATGAAGTAATTTTTGAAACAAATCCAGGTTCAAACACACACACAACCACACACGCATGCGTGCATGTGTGTTATGGAGAATTGAATTCAAAAACAATTTATAATATCCAGCAAGAGAATGTCACCTCACCGCAGAAGGTACATCTTCCTCCAAATAATTATCGAAGTCCCAGTCATATAGGACAATGAGATCGAGTTGTTTCTGAAAATCTTCTATAGTAGCAGAAAGCCTGTCTTGCAAATCAAATATTTGTGGTGAAACAGAACGGTGTCCCTCTTCAATTATATTTATAAGACGCTGACTCAGTTCTCTTATTTGGCCTGCGATAACAGAATTTTGCCTTGTCTCCAACAACCCTGTCATGTTTGCTCGGATCTCATTAAACCGTTCGGATAATCTAGCATCTTCAAGAAGTTTTGAAATTCGATCAAAAAATTTAGCTGAGATAGCTTTTAACTGGGCTTCATTTAGATAACCTGAAAGCCTTTCAGACAAACTTAGAAATGTAGCAGTTAGCTTTGCAACTAATTGTGACTCATCCAAAGAAGCCACCTCCTTCTTTTCTCCATTTGCGGTGGTACTTTCAGTATATGATGCTGGTGTGCCATTCACATCTGACTGTCTTTCAGATAATGCAATTGTGTCAGCAATTATTGAATTCAAATCAGGATCAATAGGACTATTAATAGGTGGATTAAATGCTTTTGAATCAGTTGTACGGATGCTTAATCCAGCACCCCTAAATTCAACTATCCATGTGTCAAACCCTTGGCTAGACATGTGGCGAGCGAAGGAAGCCTGATAAAAAAAATTAAAGTTAAAAATTAAACACTCATGAGATGTTGCACTGAAGCAAGATTATAAGAAAGGTTCAAACAATAATCTAGCTTTGTTCAAATTCAAAGACAAGGCATTACATACTTCCAAGTTAGTTCTGCCAAAAAAAAAAAAAAGAAGAAGAAGAACTACATCAAGCACTTGCTATTGCATTTAACCGCATGTCTATAATTGTTTATATTTTATATACCCTGTACAATCAACAGAATACTGAACACATTGCGTGTGCATCTACATTGATTGATTTGTGCACAAAGGAAACAGGTCAACCTTGACCTTTCAGCAGAACACAAAAATAAGGCAACTGCATGTTTAGAATGCAAAAAACAACAAAACTGTGGGAAAATACTCGGTAGGTGGCACAAAGGTTGTCAATTCGAGTTCCAGATAGTGGAAGTAGAGAAAGTTTGATTTTTGAGTTGATTTAAATCGTGAATGATAAATTTGAAAGAGATCCATTGTTGGAACTGGGCCAGCTTGCAGCGGAAGGAAGAGGTGAATTTCAAAAAATTTACCATTTTGGATCATTAATTGGCCTATAAAGTCTAAATGTATTTAGATCTTATCTAAATTTCTTTCAAATAAAATCAATATTTTATTTAATACTATATTTTGTTTTAATAATTTAATTCTAAAACAATCAAGAATGGGATATAAAAATAAGGTTTGAATATATCAAATATATTCATACTTTAATTGTGTGACAAAACAGTTAAACATAAAGCAAGTATGGTCAATTGATAACATAATGTCATGAGGTATATGAATAAATAAGAATAAGTTTAAAGGCAAACACATAAGGGACAAAAGGGAAAGAAATAAAAGATGACAAAGATGATTGATTCGTCTTTCCTTTTTTGGCAAACTTGATTTATACAGCATTCAATTAGCAATCAATGAATCATTATGACATAAGAATATGAATAGCCAACAATAATTCATATGCATATACTACTGCCTCATTTAAAATTGTTTGATATTAATAAAGCATTTAAATTATACAATTTGAAATATAAAAATTAAGTTTTATATGTACATATACATATAGACGTAATTATTTTTATATAAAGGTTAACAAACTGGGCCAGCCCGCAGCGGAAGAAATGAGTGAGTTTCAAAAAATTTAACCATTTTGGATCTTTAATAGGCCTATGAAGTCTAAATTCATTTAGAACTTTTCTAAGTTTTTTTTTAAATAAAACCAATATTTTATTTAACTTCATAAATAAAGTTTCACTTTAATTTAATGTGGATGTAAGTTAGAGTATATCAAATATACTCTTATATACAAACATGCGTGTAACGTTTACTTTTCAAATTTATTCAGAGAAGAAAATATTTCATCAGATATCATGTTTGTAAGAAATGATTCCATACTTTATGTGTGTATCGAATTCTCACACAATTCAGTGTTAAAAAATGTGTGTACTACTTTCTTACACAAACACAATTCAGTGTTAAAAAATGTGTGTACTACTTTCTTACACAAACACAATTCAGTGTTAAAAAATGTGTGTACTACTTTCTTACACAAACACAAGTTGGTCAGGAAGTGACGATAGAAAAGAATTATTCCATGATAACTGTGTTTTAAGGAAGAATAATATTTCGTGGAAAGACAAAAAAAAATACCAAATATTTGGCAAAGCAAATAATAAGATAAATACAAACATCTATCATATAACATTGCATTCATATAATCCAATGAGTGTCTCATTAACCAGGTTTATTCAAAAAACATTCAAATTGTTATAAACCAAATAGTCTCGATTTTCAAGGACTGTATTTTTTTTCTTCAATGAAGGATCTGATAATTCAATCTAAAACCAATTTAAATACAGAGCTATGATTCGATTTGAAATTTTGAATACTATGTTTCAGCTATTTGTTAAAACATCACATGTACCACCCGAACCAGATTTAAATTTACAGTAAATCTTACTTTTCGTACAAGGAGATAAAACTACAAAACTGAATGAGGGTGCCTTAGCGACAAAAGTTCTATTGTTAATGATGCACATACTTCACCAAAAAATTATATAACATTATCAGTTAAACAAACATATGTTTGGCAAGTTGTGACTTCAATGGAATATGCATGGTAATTTCATCCATAACGGACAAAATAACCGCTCGTACTGATAGGTTGTGAGAATAGGAATAAGAAATGTTATGTCAAAGGTCAATTTATATCTATGTGTTCATTAAAACAAGATGCATTAACTTATATAAGGGTCACCTCTCAATTTCTTAATATTAAACAAAGCAATGGTTTCCATGACAATCTTTTCATTAACAGGTTCAATGATTTATCTCTTTCAATGCTGAGTTCTACAAGGTTCCAAATATCGAATTTCAGGCAAGATCTCGAGATGACATCTCTATATGTCTCGGGATTTTAATATCTCGGATAAGATGAATGTCAAATAGTATAGGCATGGTGATTCACGTGCATCCAAAAATACCTTTTATAATGATTTGTAATCATTAAATTTCAATTTTATAAATAGTTTTAACAGGTTCAATGATTTATCTCTTTCAATTCGGAGTTCTACAAGGTTCCAAAAATATCGAATTTCAGGCAAGATCTCGAGACGACATCTCTATATTTCTCGGGATTTTAATATCTCGGATAAAATGGGTGTCAAATAGTGTAGGCACGGTGATTCACGTGCATACAAAAATACCTTTTATAATGATTTGTAATCATTAAATTTCAATTTTATAAATAGTTTTAACAAACGTAAATTGTAAAATATAAAGAAAAAGGAATATTAACATTTTATGAGATTGATATTTGATATTATCACCTTATTTATATATAAAATTTTCCATTGAAAATAAATGTTAATTCTTATCCCGAGCAAGATTTGAGCTCCTCGTCTCTAAGTTATACACAAAGGTTTTTTGGGAATTTCATGGGTGGATCAAAAAGTATTACTCTATTCCGATTATTGCTAAAGAAGAATGTTTCAAGTTTCTTCTCTCAAGTGCAAAAAGGAGATCTTTGCAGAGATCTCATTTGGGAGATAAAGGAGAATTAATACACTGACTTAATATGCACTTTACCTAGCTGTCACTTATCATTTACTCCTAATTTGAGTAGCTATCATTGTAACATAAAAGCAACAACCTCCATAAAATCAGACCTACACACATTCATCATTTATGTTAGGCCCACCCATGCAAAGTTAACACTCCATATTTTTTTTCCTTTCATCAAATTTTGATAGTTATAAGCTTTATCTCAACCTATAAAAGTCAAGCCAACAAATTTTGACATTTAACTCCAAAATCATCTTAAAAATCTCCAAGTTCGTCTCAGACCTCCAATTTGGATGTTGTAAAAATGCTAGATTATGAGAAAAGCGATGGTGGTAATAAACTTGCTCTTTACTTAACTTATAGACTTCTATTGAGTAGTTCATGAGCTTAATTAAAATAAACCTGTATATACTTTTATATGTTCATAAAAAAAATTTGTTAGTGTTAATAAACATGCATCTTCAAATAAAATTCTCTAGTATACATGCATGGCAGCCATTTCTAAAATTGGTACTTTTACTTTGTGCTCCTTATCCATGCTACATTTATTATAATGATAATAACCCTTTCTAATGAAATAATTAAACATTAGTGATCCTAAATAGTGTGATATGAAGTAGGAACCATGTGGTTTTATGTATCCTTCTGCGACTCACACGTACATTAGATAGCACCTGCACTATTCTCATTTATGAATAATAATTGTTACAATACATGAATTTTAACTTATCTTCTTTGTATGCCCTTACTCCTTAGTTTAGATATACTAAAGTTGGGCAGCTAGAAATGTTATGGTAAATCTTTCCTATAAAAATGTTTCATAACATACATAGGCAGTGATAGCTGTCCATTGTCTAGGATCGCTTATATGGTGAAAATTTAGGGAGTTAATTTAAGGGGGTTTGGGAAAATAACAGAAATTAAAAAATACCAAAGGAAGTTGCACTGATGAGTTAGTCCGTGTATATCCGTTGACAAGATTTCTAGATAGAAAACATCGCATGACTGCCAATTTTTTTCAAAATGGCTTTTTCAACCCATGCAAATAATGCGATCAAATGCTCAAACAAGCATTAAGCCAATCATATTCCATAGAAGAAAACTAAAGAAAGTAGACTTAAACGGTACAGACACATACAAGATAGAGAGACAGCTAAATTGATTTAAGGGGGTTTGGGAAAATAACAGAAATTAAAAAATATCAAAAGGAAGTTGCATTGATGAGTTAGTCCTTATATATCCGTTGACAAGATTTCTAGATGGAAAACATCGCATGATTGCCAAAAATTTTCAAAATGGCTTTTTCAACCCATGCAAATAATGCAATCAAATGCTCAAATAAGCATTAAGCCAATCGTATTCCATAGACAAGAAAACTAAAGAAAGTAGACTTAAACGGTACAGACACATACAAGATAGAGAAACACGCCAGTAGAGGAGAATTTAATATTTACTTAGAAGGAAAGAACAAGGAAGATCTAAGCATGGTTCTAAATCTTCTATATCTCGCCCGAGATCTTCTCTAAGATCTTCTTTTCACACTTGGACAAAGCGAGACATCAAATCTCCTTCATATCTCCTCTGACATTCATCTCGTTCGAAATATCCAAATCTCATCCGAAATATGGATCCAAATCTCAATTCAAGATCTCATCCGAAATTATATCTTTTTTCTTTTTACATTATGTTTTTTTATGTTCATGTAGCTTCAAAAAACTACTCAATCCAATCACTATTTATCAATTCCTTGAACAAATATATTACTTTTTGTCTTGATGAGTCACAAAAAAGACTTCATTTTTTTAATGTTCAAATAAGATGATAATATTCGATCATTACCAAATAAATTAAGCAAATAGCGCTACCACTCTTCTTCAAAACATTAATTTCAATTCTTTTGTAATGCAAATCAAGAATGTTATAAATTTTATTTTTCTTCAAAATTATAGTTAAATAAATTATTTAAACATCAATATTAGACACATAAGTTACTTCGAAATATTCCCGAGATGTACTTTAAGATCGGAGATGTCAATTCGAGATGTACACCCGAGATACGGCCATCTCGTCCGAGATCGTCTCTAATATGAGCTGACTTGTGTGGAAATTCCAAGACGAAACATGACCGAAATTCAAGATTTAAAACCTTGGATCTAAGTTAATATGGGAATGAAATATTAAAATATGATCTAAAAAACATATTTAAGTAAAATATGATTCAAGATAGAAGTGTTGATTGGAGGAGCAGAATGCATTCAGTATTTACTAAAGTGTTTGATTGAATGCTTCATTCAGCAATACTCAGTCAAACCAGCAGAAAAAAAATAAGCGAATTCTTTTAGCTTTTTCAAATTCTAAATCTGAAAATGGCAGTTTACCACTTTTACCCTTATCCTTCTTTTATTATAATAAATAGCACTGTCTGTTTCTTCTTTTGTTCAGGGCAGCAGTTCAAGACAGCATCTTTTTCATTTAAGAGTGCATCCAAATATCTTTCAAGTAAACTTTTATGTGATTTTTTGTACTATGATTGAAGAGCATGATTCCCACTACATATTTGGCAAAGATTGAATGGTTTTGCACATCTAAATTGGTTGCAAAAATACACAATATCTTAATCAAAATTAAGTATTTTATTGTTTAGCTACCATTATTATAATAATATTCTTATGAAGCTATGTATACTATTCTTATGAAGCTATGTATACGAGATTTGAACCTGTTATATTACTTCTGCAAGCTACGAAATCCATTTACATGAACGTCAAGCACATGATTCGATCATCCCGTATTTTATTCGAAATCCATTTACACAAAAGCCATTTATATAAACTAATCAGTATAATAAATTACAAAAATTCCATCATCCCGCATTTTATTGTAAGGCTCGCGCATTTATGGAATGAAACCAAACAGATTTACATGTATCATGTCCAAAAACTCTCGAAACAGTATGAAAGTAGTTTAAATGCATTATGGATTGACTATAACTATAATTATGTGCAAGGTATAAGTATCAAGAAGCAAAGACCAACATTATCTTAGGAATTTTATGATAGTTGCAGATACTCGTTTTGCATGTTGCCCTCATACATACATACATGAGGATCCGCAGCCCCCTCTATTCAGCCCCCTAATTTCAGCCATTCATTCCGATCTAAATAATAATATGGTGTGATAAATGAGAGAAAATATTATTATTTAGATCGGAACGAATGGCTGAAATTAGGGGCTACGCTTGGGGGCTGAATAGAGGGGGCTGCGGTCTTCCCCATATGTGTGTGTGTGTGTGTACACATGCTACATATATGTATGTCTAGCATGTGTGTACACACACACATGACAAAACGAAGGACTTTGTGTTTTTGTAAATTTATTTACTCTTCATCAAGGAATAAGAACAATTTTTGGTATTCTGTTAGAAGCAGCAAATTCGTTTCTGAAGCTATATTTTGTCTATTTCTTTGTAGTTTGATTAGCTCTACCAGCTAGGATTCGTTTATACTTCATTTGATAGGCTTTTAACGATTTCTTGTATGGTGGTTGGATACTGTGTTTTTGTTGTCTACTATGTCATTTTTTATTGTTAAATAGTTTGTAAAGCTGAGAATGGTCTATAGATGACTAAATGTATACTGGTTGTGATGAGATTTTTATGCAAAAAATCAACATTGAAAATATTGAAGTTAAGCTACGTTTAACCAATGTTTAGTACCCCATAAATGATGTGAGACAGCACCTAAGCAGTTCATGCTTTGTCTCTTATCATACAACGTTTCTGAAGCTTTGTTCACGATGTGTTTGCACAACCATGGATTCAATTTCATGGTTCATGAATCACGAATGTTGGAGTTTCAAATTTTCCATCTCGTTGTATTCAATTTCTTCAATGCAAACCGGTGAACCATACATATTTTGAGCGAACGTTTTTAATTTCTTCCACCATTTTTTTCACGTACTAAAAAACTAATTTCTAACCAACCAAGTTTATAGAGTGCGTTTTATTTTTTAAAATTTAGTAGATTATGAGAAGCAATTGCCATTTACATCAAGCTATATTAAAAAAGATTACGCATTAAATTTGTAAGCATAAGCATGTCTCTAAAATCTATAGGCATGATATCATGTAAAAACTCTAAAAGTAAATGTGTGGACAATGAAGCAAATGTAGCTTCCAAAGTAGGGCTACTTTTGCAATAAAATCCTGAAATGGAAAAACTCCTCCTTGAGTTATATGTGAAAGAAGTCGGTAGTCATGGGCATAAAGAAGTTATAACGACCTTAGATTCATGCAAAAGTTTAGAGAAAGAGTTTAATACAAAGTGAGATGTCAACTACGAACATTAGCAATATAAACATCATTATACTTATTCAAGAGATGACTATCGCTTTGGATAAAATAATTGTATTGTCCGGACATAGATTTAATGGTTGGACACATTCCGTAATTTTGGCCCCATAAAAAATGAAATGAAGTCAGCTGGGCAAGTCCATTATATATGCTTTACATTATTATTAACATCAATTTAATTAATTTTCTCATATTTGGATATTAATCTATCATATGTACTTCCACTAAACAACAATATCCTAAAGCATGAAAATTTGAAACGATCCTTTAGAAAATGTTGAAATGTTAAAGGTGGTTTCTTTTTTAAAATAAAAATGATACTTTGCTCAAGCAAAGATGTTGAATATGATTTTTAGAAGTACTTGTGCAGAAAGAAAAAATGCATGGTCATTTACATCATCTGATCTACCCCTTAATACAGGTAGCACCCAAGTGGATAATGATATAGCAACTGATACGAAAGTAGAGGAAGCTCCTTTGTCTACTTATGTGAAAAATGATTTTTTTTTACTAGAAATGTAGTTATTGAAGAGCGTAACAGTCCATTTAATGGAGAGACTGGTGATGGTGATCCTGCTAAGTTTAAACCTCATCCCTCTAAACAAAAAAGCATAAAAGTTCGAGCGGTGAACCACTAGGGAAAAGGATTGAAAATTTAGTTGAAGTTCAAAAGATCATATTGACAAGGATGAGGCTAGCAAAAGACCTTCACAAAATGACATAATTGTTGTTGTAAAAGAAATGAAGAACATAAGTGTTATATCTCGACATGATTACATCAAAGTTAAAGTGTTATTTCATGAGAAACCAGAATTGAGGTAGCATTCACGGATGAAAATAGTATAATTAACAAAATTGAATTCTTAAACAAAGTTATCAAGGCGCGTGCGCCAGAAAAGCGCAGGCGCACTTGCTGCGCCTCCCCGACGTCGAGGCACCTCCGCTAGTGGAGGCGCATGAAAAGCGCACTAAGCGTGACTTTTTCTGAGTCTCCAAGGCACAGTATAGCACACCTCGAGTAGGCAACCGTGTTTTGCAGGCCAACCCAAAAAATAGATGCAAACCCGAACTGTTTTGTAAATCGATATTGAAATTGACCAGTCGATTTCATTTTAGGGTTTTGAAAAAAGTCGACTGCTGCAATCTGCTCCTGTCGCCGCCGTCTAATGCCATCGTTGCCTAGCCACTGTCGTCGCCCTAGCCTGAACCTGATCTGAAAGCTGATCGAGGTATTTTTTAATTACTAGTTTCAATTGTTAAACTTCAACATTAGTATTTAATTAGGTTTTTTAACTATAAGCTTTGAAGTTGATTTTAATTAGTTTAAAGTTTAAATTACGAAGTTAATTTTAATTAGTTTAAACTATTAAAGGTTAATTTAAATTAATATAAACTTTAAAGTTAATTTGATTAATTTAGTTTAAAATTTAAGTAGTTATGTTATCAATATGGTTTAAATTTTAAATTTTAGATAATTAAATACTTAAATTTTAATTTTACATAATAAAGTAGTTAAATAAAATACTTAAATAGTTAAATAAATTATAAAATATGACTTAGTTTAATTTTTAGTTAATAAAATATTTAAATAGTTATAATAAAATATTTATATAGTTGAATGAATTATAAAATATGACTTAATTTAATTTAGTTAATAAAATATTTAAATAGTGAAAAAACTAAAGTAAAATCAAATTAATAAATTCCAAAAATGGCAACAGCGACTTTTTCCCCTGCGGCTTTTTCCTTTTCGCCATCGTCTTAGCTTCTCGTTTCGCTCAGCCTTCTCTGCACCTCTTTCTCCTCCTATGGCTTTGAAGAAGAAGCCTCTTCCTTCGGTGCCAGATCTTGGCTCGCGTTTTGATGTTGCTTTGGTTTCCGCCTTGTCTGCTCCTAACGTTGCTGTGATGTCGCCAATTGAGGCTCCGTTTGTTGTCCCCGATGGTATCGACTCTGTTGACAGCGTTGTGGTTGATAGTAATCCTTTATTGAGTCGTTTAGCTGATATTTGTGTTGCCGATCCAAGTCTGACCATGAATGAAATCGATAATCCCCTAAATGGCTTGCTGCAAGAAATTGAAACATCACCCACTAAGTTTTCATCTCCGTTGACCACTGGTGAGCATCCTTTCGCACCTTATTTGGCTGCATCTTGTAATCAACCTTGGTCTGTGAATGTTGTGGGGTTGCCTGTCGAGTCCAGTTTGGGCATCGATGATACTGTGCAAGTAGGTTTACTGTCTTCTATTGCAAATGGTGTTATCGGAGTTGTTTCTCCATGTGTAGCTGGGTCTATTGATGATGCATCTGCTGATAACGTCCAGAATCGTAGCTGCATTCCATCTGCTCGTGAAATGCCGAGCTCGCAGTCCCCTATTTCGGTTTGAATGGTCAGGTTCCAATGGTACCTTCCCTTCCACGGTTAGGCCCTAAGTAGTCGTCGTTATTCACCAACATGCCCAAAAATGCAGGGTTGCATTCACCTAGGTGTTTTGACAAAGTGGAGATTGACGGAGTATTGATTCCTCCGGTGGAAGTTATAGAGGCGGGTGTTGATTTCTGGAAGGACCATTTGGTCGGCTTTTTCCTTGATACAAATCCTTCCTACCACCTTGTTAAGGCGCGTTGCAATCAGATTTGGAAGCCTAAAAGGGGAGTAAGTATTCACTTCGATAACGCAATGTTCTACTTTTCGCGTAGTGAGGAAAGACAATGAATTCTTGAGGCCGATCATATCCTCATTGATGGAAAACCTTTTATTATTACAACCTGAAGTACGTCTGTTGATAGAGCCGAAGATCGGGTATTATCTACTCTAGTATGGGTCCACTTTTCTCATATCTCATCTGTTCTTCAACCTTTGATTGGTATTGATCGGCTAGCTGGCAAGTTGGTAAGGTGATTTGTTATGACGCTAATACTGTAGCCAAAAAGAGATTAGTGTATGCCAAAGCTCTAATTGAAATAACCCCTGCCAAGCCTTTGCCTTTGGAATTAAAAGTCAGACTCGATGTGGACCATTTTGTTGTGGTCAGGGTTCGCTATGGTTGGAAACCGGACATCTGTACGTCATGTCAGTCTTTTGGGCATCTATCGGATGTGTGTTGTAGAATGTCATTTGCTGTCGTATTCCTCTTTCTGGACGGATTCCTCTTCCTCGTCCTCCTGTCAGGAAGTGGGCCCCGAAGGTTGCTTCATCCCCCCTACTGCTGACCCTGTCTTTTCTACTGTCGCTACTCCATCTGCTGACCATGTCCCGTCCGCTGTTGCTTCTCCTTCTGCTGTCCCGGCCATTATCGTTTCTCCTGGAGAATCTCCAGATGGTATTGACCCAATTGGTGGGGCCCAGTTTGAGTGTGTCTATTGTTTTGTCCGATTCTATTATTTGGAATTTTGAAGAGCGCGTCTGGGTTCATGTTCTTTCTGACATGCGTTACTCGCTGCAGTCTGATACATATTATGCCTTTATCAGTGATATTGACGGTGGGAGTCGTTGTCTTATATATCATATTGATGGTGAGGGTCTGTCCCTTAGTAAGGATAGTGAGATTGATGAGGAAAATAAAAGTAAGTTTTATGACGTCAGCTGGGATAGAAAATTTATTTATTCTCCTGATTCTGAAGGTTATGATCCGCATCTGGTTGCTCTATACTCTGGGTATGTTCATGTTATTGGTCATTCGGCTGTTGTTGGTAGTGGTCGCTCTTCTCCGAAGGCAGTGTAGTCTTAGAGGGTTAGTAGTTTAGGCTCCTTTTGTCTAACTCATGTTCTTTATTTTCTCTTTGTTGTGGGCGCTTTGCACCCTATTTAGTTGTTCTGTGCATGTGCAGAGCACCTGTCTTCTCTATATTTATACAATGGCATGGCCCACTATAAAGCCGGCTAGCTTTGTTAAAAAATATATTTATAGTTGAATTAATTATAAATAGTTGAAATTAGAATTTAATTAATAAAATATTTAAATATTTATAAATAGATGAATGAATTATGATTTTATTTAATAAAATATTTAAATGGTTGAATGAATTATAAATAGTTAAAATTAGATATCTAGTTAATAAAATATTTAAATATTTATAAGTAGATGAATGAATTATGATTTTATCTAACAAAATAGTTAATAAAATAGTTTAATAACTTTATCTTACTTTTTTCATTCCAGGTTGACATGGATCCAAACACATACTTCAATGGGTTCTTCAGCCGCGTTTAAGAATCATAGAGCATATATTGGGTGAAATTACTTTTTTTTTAATGAAAACAACCATAATGGCATGACTTGCATGTATTGTTTAAAAGTGACCTCGGACGGAATAAATAAAGCAAAACATCAAATTGAAGGCTTTAGAAATGCAAGTGTTTGTCCTAAATGTCCATCCAAAGCGAGAACTATTTTATTGGAAGCTATGGCTAGTAAACAATGTAGGAATGCGTATGCTTTTGAAGCTCATGCAAGCAATGAGAACTACATTTTGAAAGATGATGAAATTGAAGAAGTTACACTAACTAATAAGAGAGTTAATATTGGTGGAAGGAATATTGAAAAGAAGGCACAGTCGATAAGGGATAATGCAAAAGGCCCGATTGATTTGTACATGATTAACATGACAACAAAGCAAAGTGAACAAGATAGGGTTTTAAGATCGTCTAAGTTGAGATAATCAAATATAAATAATGTACATGATAAAGAAGACCTTTTACTTTCTTTTTCATCTTGCTCCTCCCCCAATTGAGAGCTAGAGCCAATCAATACATTGCTCGTTTTTTTATCAAGCTGGTTGCATTTAATGTTGCTCGTATGAATTCATTTAAGGACATGGTTGAAACAATTGGTAGATATGGACCTAATCTAAAGCCTCCTAGTTATCATGAATTGAGACTATTATTGTTAAAGAAAGAGTTGGATTATACAAATGAATTGATGGAGGGGCATAAGGCCGAATGAGTGAAATATGGTTGTTCCATTATGTCAGACGGGTGGACGGATCGAAGGGGAAGAACATTGATTAACTTTTTAGTAAATTGTTCTTTAGGGACAATGTTTGTGGAATCCGTAGATGCACCTCTTGTGTCAAATCGAAAGAGAAGATATTTGAGTTGCTTGACAAGTTTGTTGAAAGAATTAACGTGGAGAATGTTGTTCAAGTTATAACGGATAATGAAAATAATTTTAAATTAGCAGATGAGTTTTACTTTTAAATATCTATTTACAAAGTTTTAGTTACTCAATTTTGTTGAAACTAATCCAATTCGAATGATTATTTTTTATTATAGGTGAGTTGCTAATGGCAAAAAGAAAAAATTTATATTGGACTCCTTGTACGGCTCATTGCATTGACTTGAGGTTATTGGAAAAATAAATAAGGTGGCAAACAAAGTTAAAAAATGAGTTGCTCTTTCGGGATTTATTTATAACCATAGTGGTGCCTTGAACATGATGAGGATTTTTAATGGAAACAAGAAATTGGTGAGATTTGGAGTTACACATTTTACGACTAGTTTTCTATGTTTGCATAATTCAAAAAATCATATTCGTACTATGTTCACTTTCGAAGAATGGGTTAGAAGCAAGTGAGCAAAAGAAATAAAAGGCAAGAAAGCTTGTGATACGATTTTAAATGCACACTTTTGGAATAAGATCTCTGATACTCTTAGACTAATGGACCCTCTAGTTCGTGTTCTATTGGTTGATGGTGATAAAAGACAGACTATGGAATACACACATGAAGCAATGGATAGGGCTAAAGAAGCCAATGAAAAATCTTTTAAAGGAAATGAGGAGAAGCACAAAGATATTAAGATATTTATGGCAGGAATATCAACTTCATCATCGATTGCATGCGACAGACCATTTTCTCAATCCACAATTCTTCTACAAAGATCTTTCCATTGAGCATGATAAAGTAACATGTGCATTGTACAAATGGATTGAGAGACTTCTTTTCGAAGATAATAAAGAGAAGGTGATGGATGAATTGTCTTATATAAGAAAGCGGAAGGGCAATTTGGTATTAACTTGACAATCAAATCAAAAGACACAAAATCCCTTGGTAAGCATTAGTTCATACATCATAGCTTACAATAGTAATTTTTTAAATAAATGATATTGATTATTATTATTTTTTTCTTAGCTGGGTGGTGGAGCTAATATGGAAATTCAACCCCTACACTCTAAAAGTTTGCAACAAAAATCTTAAGTTTGACTTGTAATGTATCCGGTTGCAAGAGAAATTGGAACCTTTTTGAGATGTAAGTTATTTTGCATAACACTCCATACTAATCCTAGTTATTCATATCTTTATGTTTTAAACATATTGCCAATTTGCCATTTGTATTTTTTTTAATTAGAACCATAGCAAGAAGCGTAATAGAATTGAGCATGAAATACTACAAAAGCTAGTATTTATCGAGTATAATCAAAATATAAAGAATTGCTTTAGACGATGGGATTTGATTGATCCAATTGCTTTGGAACGTTTGCTTCAAATGAGTGGATGATCGGTCACATGGAAGAAGATAATTCGGATGTTGAGAATGAATTGGTTTTCGAAGGAGATACATTGACATGGGGAGATGTGACATGCGTGTCCGGAGCGGAAGAAAGGTTGCACATGACTAGGCAACACGTCATTGCCAAGTCACATGTTGCCAAGTCAAAAGGAAAAGAAAAGCCTTCAACTTCTACTATGAGACCTATTTATGTTGAAAATGAAGAAGCTACTATAAATGATGATTCGGAGGATGAAAATTTTAAATATGATTCGAAGGAAAAGGAAAAATACGACTTAGAGTTAGATGATGGTTCGGACGATGATGATGCTAGTTTGGATATTAGTGATTAGTAGAAGTTGAACTTGAATATCTTTATCATTTCTAGCCTATTGTTGTTGTAACTTATAACTTCTATATTTTCGATGTTGAGACTTGAATTTGTAATCGTTTTGGTTTCGAATTACCATTTGTGACTTCGTACCAATTAATCTATGTTTCTTTATCTGCAAAAAATGGTTATCAACACTAAATTTATCATTTTTAGTAGTAATTCATAGTGTAATTTTTTTTCCACCAAAAAACCCAAACTAGTATAAAAGGCGCACAAAAAAGCCCAAGGCGCAAACCTTGCGCCTTAGCGCCTTAACTACTTTGTTCTTACATCATGTTCACATAATAATATACAATTTGCTTACTACTATAGAGAAAGATGAGTTTGTTAGCTTGCATTATATTGAATAATTGGCATGAGCTACGATGGGTATGTATGCTCAACTGACATGTGTACGTACGTTTTTTTTAAAAATAAAATATGCATTCACAAAATGATTACTAGCAAGATTATTGTCACTTTTAATATTCCTTAAGATGGCGAATCATAGAAATGTATGACAAGAAGTTTTTAACTTCATCCCTTTTTGAAAAAAAAACATTCAAAAGCTCAAAGACGATCATTCTATTGCGATGTATGATAAATCTGGAATGGATAAATCATCCATTATAAAGTTATGTTGCTACTTTCAGGAAAAGAATTGGTTTCGGGACATGGCTATGTAGATGTTAAAGAGAAGATGACAATGTTTATATACATCATAAGTCATTGCAGAAATCGTATTGTAATGTAAGATATTGTTATCACCATTCAGGTCAAACGATCAACAAGAATTTTCATGAAGTTTGATAGGTACGAGAGATTTCGCTCAAGAAATGATAGTTTCATCAAATTTTAACAAGCCAAATGAAAATATACAATCTCATGTACAACTAAGAGAATGACCAAAGTGTGATTTGAACATCAGATGACACTTTAATAGATGCAAATATTTCAATCCATGATCAAATTCCATTTACATACCATGATTAAGGTAATTGTTGTTAGAATGTCAAGGTGGTGTGTGATTTTGATATGAAATTTATATGTCATAGCTGAACAACAGGGAGTACCTCATGATTCAAGGGTCCTCAACGAAACAATTCGTAATCCTACTAATAACTTTCCAATTCCTCATTTATATAAATAAATTTATAAATTTTAGTTACATAAATCATGTTAACATATTGACTTAACTTGCTATCACATTATAGGTATGTATTACCTCTATGATGTGAATTATACAAAAACAAATAAGAAAGAGAGATTCAACCATGCAAATACTCGATTAAGAAATATTATCGAATGAAGTTTTGTTGTATTAAAAAAATGTTTCCATTTTAGTTAGAAAGCCTCCGTACAAGTTTCCTAGAAAAGGGATATAGCTATTATACATGTGTATCGATACACAACTTTCTACATTGTGATTCACTCAACGATGAGTTATTTTTAGAAGTTGGACAAAAAATGATACGACAAACGTTTATGTTAAAACGAACAATGGAATTAATAACCAAGAACCACTACAGGCTCCAAGAGTCATAGTGAAGTGTTTTCATCTAAATCGCCAGCTTTTATGGAAAATTTACATGATCAAATTATTGATCTTCTCTATTTTGCGGCAAAATTAGTAGTATGCTAATAAATGAGTGAAAAATTATTTTAAATTTACTTTAGAAGATAGTTAAATACATTTCTAATTTTAAATTTATGATAAATCATTGCATATATATTTATCATACTATTCAAGGTGATAAATGACATTCACAATGAAGGCAAACTTCTCCATGAAGCTTTTGAAATGTCTAATTTATCCTCTTACTTTCTGTTATATGATAAAGATACTTTGGCAATTCGTAATCATCACTTTCTTAGGCATTAACAACAAATTTGCTCTTGCTCTTACCATGTTAGTAATTCATAATCTCAATTCTTAGCAGCTTCTCCCATAACAAAAGCTCAAAGTTTAATAAATTACATGAATCTTCCTTTTTAATTACTCAAAAGCTCAGAGTTTAGATACTTGAATTTTCTTTCACACACGTGCCAACGTACTAGTTATAGTAAAGCATATTTCTAATCAACAAGAAATCAAACAACATTTCAAACATTTAATCTTCATTATTGGTCATTCAGTTTTCGACGTTCAGCGCTCAACATTAAGATATCGTTTGTTTAAAATGTTGAATGATGAATAATGAACGCTGAATACTGAATGTTGAATACTGATTGTTGAATACTTAAAATATTGCTTGTTTACATTCCGATTAAAAACTTGCTTTGTAAACATAATTTACTGCTATGACAATATTACCCCTCGAAGTTAAAAATTAATTATTCTTCTGCGCACCTGTCATACAAAATACACTTAATCATCTTATTTTATGTCATATATTATACACAAACAAAAAAAAATGCTCACATATATAAGTAATACCAAATCTACAAAACACTCGAAATTAGAAAATTAGATGACGTAAATATATTTTATAAAAGTTTGATCGAGAAGAAAATATTTCATTATAAAAGAATTGAAGCTTGTGTTTGTCCAACTTTTCATAATTATTTAATATGATGATTTTCCTCATATGTATTGCAGATTTTGTTTAAGTTTTCATTTATCTTAAGATAAATCAGTATTGTTCAGCTTGCCGAAATTGTTTATTTATAATTCTTCACACCTACAATATATATTTCAATTTATTTATTTTTTATTTTCATTCTTATTAATCAATTTATAAATTATCATATTTTAACTTTAAATTGTATGCAAACGTCACGGTAGGTTGTCATCAAATTTTTTTCTTCATCGCTAATTTTTAGTATTATTTCTAGTGATTGAAATACGGTATAAGATTAAAATCAAAACAAAACAGGAAAAAAAATCACCTCACCATAAAAGGAGATAAAATTGAAAACAAAATTGATGTTATGTGTGAGTGAAATTTTCTAATTGTTTGATATAATAAAAAAAACTTTATAAAACAATTACATGTTATGTCGCATTTGGGTATGATTGGAAAATGTTGTGTAATAAGTTATCAGCACTTGCAATAAGCATAAAAATTTTGCTTATTCAATTAGGTGAATATAAGACATAATAGAAGTTTTTATTTGAAAACAACCAAGTTAACATCCTCCTATCACTTGTTTAATCATGCCTTCAGCCTTTTTTCCATCAAAATAAACACAGCCTCAATCCATCTTTCATTCAGCCTTACACCATACGCATTATCAAGTTCATTATCATTTTCATCATATTCACTATTTGAATAAATTAGGCGAAGCCATTGTATCGTCCAAATGATAAACAACACATTTACTAAAATAAAATCTTACCCCGGGTGACAAATCATATCCAATAGCATTAGTTCCCACTCCAGATAACAACATCAAAGGATGATTCCTCTTTGGCGCCTGGCATTCCCAAAAAGAACCTTCATTATATTTAATGAAACACCCTCAACCTAAAATACAAAATAAATAAACAAAATTCAACTACCTCAGGAGAAGGCAGATATCTCCATAGCGCGATCTTCCACTCAGTTCCTTTCACAGGCACGTAATGAAGCTCGTCCGCTGTACAAGTCGACGGCTTCTCGTAAACATTTAAAGGCTGATCGTTGTTGAAAGTTTTTAAGCTGTTATCCTTATCAGATGAGGATGAAGCATGTGCGCTAAATGTTGATTTGATAGATAACGACTTTAATATCAGCCGAGATGGAACGGCGAGATCTGGTCGGGTGCCGGAGAAGGATGAAAAGGAAGCGACGGGGTTAAACTGAAAAGCAGCAGCGATGGCTGCGGCTTGGAGGGCGGCGTTGCGGATATCACTAAGAAGCATATTCTGTTCAGGGTGATCTGTGAAATTTGATGAATTGATTATTGGATTGACTTGAGTGCAAAGAAGGAGAATAAATGGAGAGATGGGGTGAAAAAAGACACCGCGTTGCCCATTAAAATGCCATACAAATTTTTAATTAACAAAAATTACGCACTTCGAACATTTTACCATTTTGGGGGTTTTTTTTTTCCCCGAAAATGATTGATTTATTCCACACTTAAAAAAAATAAGAAAAGTAAAAAATCTTACAATATATCTTCTAGGCAGCAAATTCTCCAATACAAAAAATAAAATAAATATCTCAGCCGACTCTTAAGACTCTCCTAAGACTCTACTAAGACCATAAGACCTAGACCAAGAACCCAACATAATTTTAAACTAGTTTAGAAAGAGAGATGGAATACAAAATGGAAAATGGCAAAGCCACCGGAGAAGTCATGGCAAATCCATATTCCAAGTACCCGGCATCGTTTATCCATCAACCATGCTTAATCCCTGCTTCATATTCATATTTATTATTTGTAATTGATCATCCATCCGTCCATTCGAATTAAACCCATAATCTTCCAGCCTCGCTAACCGTGCAGTCGGTTGGGTTAAATCTGCTTGTATGCTGTCTTGCCAAAAGGCGGGTTAACACTTTGCCCCCCAAAACATGTCTTGCGATAAGAAGATGTGTTTTGTATTGCCATAAGCTCGATGTTCGAAATTTGTGGAAGACCTATGAAGAGATCAATGATCTTGCCTGATTGTTAATAACGATCGTTCGGGACCGTGTGTCGTTCGAGGCGAAAGGTGATCGTTCGAGATCGAGTGTCGTTCGAGGCGAAATGTGACCATTCGAGATCGAGTGTCATTCGAGGCGAAATGTGACCGTTCGAGGTCGGGTGCCGTTTGAGGAGAAATGGGACAGTTCGAGGTCTGGTGCCGTCTGAGGCGAGATGTGACCGTTCGAGGTCGGATGCCGTTTGAGGCGAAATATGATCGTTCGAGGTCGGGTGTCATTCGAGGCGAAATGTGACCGTTGAAGGTCGGGTGCCGTTTGAGGCGAAATATGACCGTTCGAGGTTGGGTGCCGTTCGAGGCGAGATGTGACCATTCAAGGTCGGGTGCCATTCGAGGCGAGATGTGACCGTTCGAGGTCGGGACTCAGTACTATTAATGTCAGATTTAACGTTCAAGTGAATTTCGAGATCATTTGTGATGGCGGTTCATCGCTATCTCAGAGCATGCCTAAGGACCATTCGCGATCTCGTACATGTGTAAGTGACTTAGCCGTTTTGGTGAAGTATTTATTATTAGTTATTTAGTTCATGCCATCAAGAGGATGATGACTGCTCCTATTCCATCACCGCTATTCATTTCCAAGCAACGCCATCCAAATCCATGCCCCTAGTTCCATGGGGAGTTGTGCTAATCCATTTTCCTTTGTTGGGGCTTACCCCCGGTTGATCCAATCCATATCTAAGCCTGATAATTTCTGCTACAAGTCCTGGATTCCAATTTCCAGCTATTCCAGCATCCATAAGTGGTCTTCGATAATCATTTTCATCCTATCCCGAGTTCAAAAGGGAATCCCAGATCATCCACTTCCAAACGTGCATCCAAGTTCCGATCCATGCCAAAATCCATAGCTTCATCCAATATTCATTCAGGAATCAAGTTAACATGACCCGGGGGCATTCCCCCGAGTGAGGAACGATCTCTAGTTGGTCGAGGGATGCTCCCGGCGACTCCACTCCATCCTTTATCCTGCTTGCTTCTTTTTCCTGAATCTGATCATGGATTTCCTCCTCTTTCTTTAGCATCCTTTCATGCATAGCATCCATCATTGTTTCCATCTTGTCATTGCCCTTTGTCTCCTTGTTGATTGCCTAGCCATTGCTTCCCAAATCCAAGTTCCTAAGCTTTCAAATCCAAGATCCAAACTTCCAAATCCCTGAGTGCTAGCCTTCTCAGTTAAAGCACCAAAATTTTGGCATCAAAATTGACCACCAATACCCAATTACAAACGAAAGCAGCCATGTCCAGTCACAGATCACAGATAGAGTATATGTAGAGAGTATAATATGAAGAATAGCCAAAATTAAAATGATATCAAGTAAACATACAAGATTTATAGTGGTTCGGCTAACTCCGGCCTATGCCCACTCCAGAAAATTCCTTTTTATTATACTGAAATTTGATTACAGTTACAATTTGGAATTCCAGAATAACAATGGCAGAGTAGCCTCTCAGTAGAAGAAGATGAAGAGAAGTAGAATGAAAATCCCATTTTCTAAAGCCACACCTGTTGTATTTATAGACGAAACTCCAGCTACAGGGCCTTCTCACCTACATGGCCCGCCATGACGATCATCGAGCCCAACTCGTCCATCCTATGCCAACCCTAAGTAGAACATAAAGTAATTCCTTTGGTGAACCGAAGTAGTTCGTATGCCGACCCCAAGTGAAGTCTAATGCCAACCTGAAATATAGCCTATGTCGACCCCAAGCGAGGTCCATGCCGACCCGAAGTGAAGTCCACGCCGACTCGAAGTAAACTCTTCACCGACCCGAAGTCCAAACCAATGCCGACCCCATGTAATATGCCGACTTGAAGCCATATGCCGACCCCAAGTAGGACCCGAAGTAAACACCATGCCAACCCGAAGTAGAACCCGAAGTAAACCATATGCCAACCCGAAGTAGTAACATGCCGACCCCAAGTAGGACTCGAAGTAAACACCATGCTGATCCGAAGTAGAACCCGAAGTAAACCCTATGCCGACCTGGAGTGAAATCAATGCCGACATGTCCCAACCTCTTCAATGTCGACCTGAAGTTGTAACCAAATGCCGACCTCTTGCAACTCCTATAGCCGACCCCTTGCAACTCCTATAGCCGACCCCTTGCAACTCCTATAGCCGACCTGAGGTATTGAATGCCGACCCGAAGTAAACAAGGTGCCGACCCCAAGTGACTCAACCAACGCCGACCCGAAGTTGAAGCCATGATGGCCCGAAGCAATGACTATGGTGACGCAAAGCAACTCCTTGGCTGACCCGAAGCAACTCCTTGGCTGACCCAAAGCAACCCGACCTTTTCCGAAATCCATATTCCAAGTATCTGGTGTCGTTTATCCATTAACCATGCTTAATCCCGACTTCATATTCATATTTATTATCCGTAATTGATCATTCATCCATCCGTTCGAATCAAACCCATAATTTTCCAGCCTCGCGAAACGTGCAGTCGGTTGGGTTAAATCCGCCTATATGCTGCCTTGCCAAAAGGCGGGTTAACATGTAATATTCTAATTTTGTACATAGCAAAACAAATTGAGTTAAAGTAATACCTTCAAAAGCACGGATAAAATTATAATTCCGAGAAAATTCATTATGAGAAACAAAAACTTCGAAAAATTAAGTCATTTTTTAAATTTTAAATGTTAAATAACTCTTTGTATTCACTCAAAGAGAAATTGCGGAAATCTATCTATCATGCCAAAAAAATGTGTTATTACGTGAATGAACCATATTATCCATCTATTTTGCCCCCTTTTTAAGTTTAATAATAATTTTATTTTATTCATTTTCCACTAAGCTAGACGGAAGCTTGGGTCATAACAACACCCACGACCATGCCAAATGTGAGTGCCAAAGAACACCACACCGATTGCACACGTGAGTTTCACTAATACCATCGCTTGAGACTAGCATGGTTTTTTGAAAACAAAACACCCTCCTCGACGACAAGTAGTGGTATTGTTGTCACTCACATCTGCTATGGACGATGGTGTTATTACCACCTATGCCCGTTACAAACAGGTTTGTTGTTATCCCATGCGCTTGCAACAAGCGAAGGTGACTAAAGCGGTTTTTTAAAATTACTAGGCCTGGTTATGGTTAATTCTTCATTAGCTTAAAGGGTCAAAATGAGTATAAAAATATATATTTTTTTAAAGTTCTATGTGGAAGAAAAATCTTAGGGTGCAAGTAGAATTCGTGTTTACAAGTAGCTTGTTTTAATTTATTATTTAAATGATTCTTATACGTAGCTTGTAAAAATAGCTATCGTCTTTTTATTGGTTATGACCTTTATAAGCAATTTTGATCGAATATTTCTAGCTAGTTACATCCAAATAGACATTGCTAGTGATAAATTATTACTAAAACTACTTATATATTATTATAAAAACTCCTTTAGATAGTTTCACAACTAGAGTGAACCCTGCTATGCATACGGTGTTTGCCTCGATGGTCGCTTAGTAGATATGTGTGAGTTGTAAATTCATACCAAAACATGCAAAAGATATAAACAAAATAGTAAGAAATAATGGACTTGATTTGAGTTTAATACCACTATTCTCTTACAATCTTTCTTTTACATACAAAAGCCTACATCATTTAGAATAAAGCATAAAATGCACATGATCCATACAAAATAATATTCAAGTACCAAATCCTTTTAAAGCACCATCCATATATACTATACTATTAAAGCCGAGTTCTCATCCTTGCTTTCTTCTTCATTCTTAACTTTCTCTCCTAACATTAACATGTGGCACTCATTGTGTATTAAGAAAATCTCTTAGAGTGTAAAGACTTCTTTGGACCTTTTCTATTCATCCCTCTATAAATGTTTTTTCATAATATCAAACATTTCCAATCTGTAATTTGGCCCTATTCCTAGATTAAAAAGTAAATTTTTGTTTCTCAATAGAATCAATAGCGATAATGGAATCGTGCTCAAAATCTTCAATCTCTCGGTTAAGTATAAAATTACTATTGATCCTAATTTTCAATTTTCTTTTCTTCATGAATTTTGACTTGATGCATTATATTGTTGACCATTCGATAAGAGTTTCACTTTCTATAATTTAGACTCGATTTACATGTAATTTACTATTTCGTTTATAAATAGGGATTTAAACGTGAAAGCTAAACTTGTGATTTGTAAAATCACTATTAAGCATGACTATTTAATTGTTAATTATTTTTCAAAAAATTAACTTTCTTCCTCCACCATCCATTTTTCATTTTGAGTTTATTTAATTAGTGATAGACTAAGTTTGAGTTTGGACAATGTTAGCATTAAAAAAGACCTCCCTTTTTCCTTTTTGGCATGGCAATAAGTTTGCAACCTAAAAATATACATATATGATGCACCTATTAAATTAGGTAAAGGGTCAATATAACCCAATTTTAATTTACTTTTCTCCTATATCATGGGTTTTGGTTTCAACAATTAAGGCTTGCTTTATGCTAAATTTATTATGTTATTTAGCTGTATAGTTTTAACTAGTGAAAGAAAAATTGGAGCTTTATAAAAGCATTAAATAACATATCATGATTGTTTAATTATTAATCTTTTTATATACATTTAACCTTTTTTAATTTTTCCACCTTCCATTTCCATTTTAAATTGAATCAATGACAAGCTAAATTTAGTGTTGGATAGTTTTAGCTAAAAGTAAAGTATTTCTTTTTCATTTTTGCATAATAATAAAATTGCAACCTATTACGGCCAAAATTTCCAATCTTCGAATAGACTCAAATAATTAAACTAGACTGAAGAATGATAGAGAAATAGATACAAACACTTAGTAAAACATCACAAGATGATAGAGTGAAGAAGTATAAAAGGAAAGTTGAAAAATGAACTTCAATTCACAATTCAATGGAGCATGGTTCGGACCCGAGTTGTACCCAAAGAGAAGTCTAGGAAAAATGACAAGAAACTGGGATAAAGCTTGAGAATAACATGAAGGGAGAAGTGGGGACACAAATGCAAGTGGAATTGAAGACATACTTGAATCAAGGTACTAAACCACTCAGGCCAAACACGACTTGGGCCAAACATAGCTCAGTGCTGAGTTGTAAAACTTAGTTCAGGGTGTGGTCGTGAAACTTTTGTAGAGCGGCATGGTGAATATAGGGAATGTGTGCAGGGATTTTCGAAGCCAAATTCGCTAGCTTTCATTTATAAATAGTAGGAGAAACTCACTTCAAAGAGATATTTTTCTAGTCTTTCTATCTAAACTTTTTTTATGATGAGTTATGAATTACACTTCTAAATTACACTATGTTGGATCCTTATCAAGTATAAGCAACCGAGTTGTATGAACGTCTTTGTAAAAACAAAAGATAATCAATAGAATCGACTGAGTAGACGTAGGCTTGAGTATTTTCCGAACCCCTATAAAATTTGTATGTTCTTTTCCTATTTTTATCTTATTTTCTTCTCTAATTTTCATATTTAATATTTCATTGGGTGTTTATACCATTTTTAGTCCAAATATTTTAGTACTTTCACTGAGAGAAACTTGGATTTAAGAGTTTGAAACTTGATTATGAGAGATGAAGAGGCCTAATATGAGAGTTGCTGCCAGAGGAAGCCAAAAAGGATATTGGAGCAACTAGGAGGTGTCATCTGATTTAAACCCATCAATCTACATGACTAGAGAAGAAACAGAAAGGATGATGGCTCAACAAAAGGAAAAATGCTTAGTGGATTATTTAGGAGAATGGAACAACAAACGACTACAAAGTAGCTGGAAACAAGAATCAGAGGTCGGAAGACATATTAAGTGCACTTGGGAATGGAGCAGAGCAAGTTGGAGCAACCCCTATAGAGGCACCTCAACCTAGCATCGACTTGAGAACTCAAGTCGGTACTGATCCAAGAAGTCAGAGGAAAGATTGATTTGAATTTGGGTTTAGGCGATGCACGTTTGAGGAATGATGTTGAACTGGAGAGTGGAGGTTAGGACGTGAACGTTCAACAATAGGAATTGGATCTAGGAGCCCCTAGTAGGAACAGGAGGCATGATGATGGTTTGGATCGAAGACTTCCATAGGATGATGCTGATAGAATTGTTGAGATGATAAGACGAGTGCAGAGAAGTGGATCCCAAGAACGAAGTTTGGAGGAAGTGAATAAGAATCCGTCCATACCAAATATCTGATACATAAGGAATCCACTAAATTTCTACCAGCCTATGCTAGAGAAATATGATGGAGATCAGATCTGACCATTCACTTGATGAGATATATCTGACATATGAAGGTGTTGGGTGCTTCTAAGGAAGTAACGGGACATTGTTTCTCATTATATTTGATGGATTTGATAGCGGTGTGGTTCAGACAATTGGAGAATGGGTCCATTGGCATGAGGACCGAATTGGTAGATAGGTTCATAAAACTGTTCAGAGTTCATATCGCATGATCGAAGAACATGATGATGCTTTTGAGTGTGAAGTAAAGGGCCGTAGAGACCCTACGAAGTTATTTCACCAAGTTCAACACAGTAGTCAATATAGTTCTTAAGTTAGAGCCATCGATAGTTCTAATGGCGGTAGTTTCAGGAGTTGTGAGTAAGACTGATTTCAAAGTTGCTTTGGAGAGAGATCTACTAGTAGATCTAGCGGATTTTTACTATCAAGTGGAGAGATATTTATGCCAGGAGGATGCAAAAGCTGAAAGCACTAATGTGAATGCTGTGAGTGATGGAAGACCATCCGAATCAATATATAGAAAGTATTAAAGAAAGCGGAAAGCCAATGATGGCTTCGGAGGACAGAAGCGGATGAAGTGGGAACCAAAATTTTCCTCTTATGCTGAATTGACTAAAACCCCAAAAAGAATTTACTTGGATACCGAAGGGCTAATTCCCTACCGAAAACCAGTGAAAAGTTAGCCCATAGATTGGGAGAAGAGGTCTGGAAAGTTCTGCTTATTCCATGAGATGGATGGACATGAAACAAATGAGTATAGGCACCTACAAGGTTTGATTGAGGAGCAAGTTCAAAGCAACCTGCTACAATAGTATGTGAGGAATCGAACTGTAGAGATGTCGTAGAAATAAACACCATATGCAGCAGATACACTGGATGTGGCCATGAATCAGGAATGAGACTGGTTATCCAGTGATTTGGATGGATCAAAGTCGGGTTTGATTTTCGTGCCTTGCTTTCCTTTTAAATAAATGATATAGGAGTGTTGTTAGGCTACTTACTCGTGTACGAGATCTCGATTGGTCCTAAGGCACAATCCGGGTTGGAAGTTTAGGAGCGCTCGTTAATAGGACTAGACATTTGATGCTCGCTTAATGCTTTAGTTGGACTTTGAGGATGTTTTTACTAGAGAGTCGGGATAATGAACCGTAAAGTGCAGGTTCCCTTACCGAGGAGCAGATGGATGGACTTGCATAGGATAGCGGGTCCTCTTACTGGAGCAGGAGAGGATGGACATGCTCGGATATTGAGTCCCCTCGCCGAGGAGTGAGTAGATGGATTCATATAGAATAACAAACCTCTGAGTAGATGGATGCACTTAGATAGCACACCCCCTTGTTGGAGAGTGAGTAGATAGGTATGCTCGGATAGCAAGCCCTTCACTAATGAGTAAATGGATTGGTGCGCTTGGATAGCAAGCCCACTTGTTGGAGAGTGAGTGGATGGGTGCAATTAGATAGTGAGTCCCCTTAACAGAGAGTGAGAGGATGGACTAGCTCGAATATTAGGCCATCTCATCGAAGAGTGAGTAGATTGGGCTCAATCTAGATATATGATCCAGAGAGATCGGAAATTGGATTAGATATACGATCTGGAGAGATCAGGAATTGGATTGGATATATGATCCAGAGAGATAAGGAATTGGATTGGATATATGATCCGGAGAAGCTAGGAATTGGATTGGATATATGGTTACATAATCCGAAGAGATTAGAAACCAAACTGGACATCAATTATGTGATTCAGAGAGGTTAGGAGCTAGACATTAGGATTTGAATGCCATCTGACTTTAAACGATTTGATAATGGTTATTGGATTAAGTGATTGACTCAATTTGATTGGACTTACTTATTATGGGATACTAGGTGATACTAGATAATTTATAAGTAACGGTCCAACCAATGGTAATGAGCATTGATAATTGACGGTGCTTGATCGCATGTTATATAATATATAAAATCCCGTACTAACATAGGACAACATTGATTTTGATATGTGATAGATAACTCACGGGAGAACATGAGACGATTTGATTTATGATTTAATATGTATTGAGTTCCGAAGAATATAGATTGGTTATGATTTATGACTAACGCACAGGCAAGGACTTGAGTCCGCTATGATGTGTCTGGTGCAACCTTTGATTTAAGGGTAAATTTGAAGAAATCGAATGATACACCACGATTGGTCTAGAAAACAGCTAGAGAGGACGACTACCAATGATTAATCATTTATGCACCACGATAAGGCGTATTTTAGGGGGCTAGTGTTATAGTCAAATTTTACAATCTTTGAGCGGACTCGAATGGTTGGATTAGGCTGAAGAACGATAAATAAGCGGATACAAATATTCAGGAAAACATCACAACATGATAGAGTGACAAATTACAAAAAGATAGTGGAAAATGAACTTCACTTCACAACTCGGTAGTGCATGGTCGGACCCCAGTTGTACCCAAAGAGAAGTCTAGGAAAATTGACAAGAAACATGGGTAAAGCTTGAGAAAAACTTAAAGGGAGAAGTGCAGACACAAATGCAAGTGGAACTTCGAGTCTACTCGAAGAAAGGCACCAAACAACTCAGGCCAAACATAATTCGGCATTGAGTTGTAGAGTATAACTTGGTTCTGAGTTATAAAACTTGGATAAGGGTTTGGTCGTGAAACTTTTCCTGAGTGACATGGTGAATGTGGGGGATGTATGGGGAGATCTTTGTAGCCAAATTTGCTACCCTTCGTCTATGAATAGGAAGAGAGACTCGGTTCGAAGAGATCTATTTTTTGCTCTTTCTATCTAAACTCTGTTTACGATAAGTTGTGAATTACGCTTGTAAATTACATTTTGTTGGATCCTTATCCAGTTGTAAGAAAAGCTTTGTAAAAACAAAGGATAATCAATAGAAATCAACCAAATGGACGTTGGCCAGAGTATTTGCCGAACCACTATACAAATTGTGTGTTCCTTTTCTCTTTTCTTCTCTAATTTTCATATTTGATATTTCATTCGGAATTTGTGCCATTTTTGGTCCAAACACAACCTATATAATATAACACAAAGCAAGTCTAAAATTTTGGTAAATAATTAAGTATTGGTCCATTTTCATTTTTTCTTTCAAACAAGATTTTAACTTGATGCAAGTATTATTGGTTATTGTACATTCATATAAGAATTTCAGTTTCCATTATTAAGTCTCCACGTGGGTGGAATATATTTGTGACACCTCATGAATTGAACATAATTAATTAGCAAGAAATTAATTAAAAATTAATAAAGCCAAAAATGGAAATTTCACAAACATTAGAGTTTTGTTACGAAACTTGCACTGTTGTGTTTATGATGATTTTCTGATCAATTTCCATATATAAAGACTTGCGGTCAGAGTTCAAACGAAAAAGCTATTAACTTTTGAGGATTTCGAATCGGAAATAATTATATATGTAATTAAGGAAATAAATGTAATTAACTAATGTTAATTAATATCAAAAGTTACTTAACCCCTAAGCAGAATTAACGTTAAATTAGATCGATCAGAATTGGATAAAATAAGTTTTAAAAGGAATTAAATCAAAACGCGGAAATTTATTAACATAAACAAGTGACCGGTCGACCCCTTTATTGGGACCGATCAACCGATAGCGGTCGAGCGGTGGCGTCATAGTAGTTAACCAATGGAAGGCGATGGTTGTAAATTGAACCTAGGTCGGCCCAGATTTAATATAATTAAATCAAATGGCTGGCGTTGATTCGAACCCCTATAAATACAGGCCTAATGCCTAACTATTCTCCTCATATTTTCTGAAGCAACGGCGAAACTCTACCATTTTCTCTTCTCCTAAATTCTAATATATATATTTTATATATATCTATATGTAAATGGAGAATAGCGGGGTGTGACAGGAGAAAAAGAGTAGTAACGAATCAAATCGCCATCCAGGTAAATTGAAAATCTAAACCCAAATCTAAATTATATTCAAATCTCTTCTCAAATCTAAATTTCTAATAAATATGTATATGCTTGTGGTACATATTTCGATAGGAAGAAAAAGTGAGTCAAATAGGAATAATGGGGTTTAGATCTGGAGATCTGGAAGCCTAAAGATGACTGGAAAATTATATATTTTTATATAATATAGGATATATATATCATTATAAATTTATTTCTTGTATGCCTGAATATAATTTTGGAGTTGTAGGCTTAAATATGCACATGTAATGAATTTAAAAACCATGCCTACATATTCTGTGAATTGTTTACATTGATTTATTATTGCATATAATTGAATCTAGGAAGTAAGGGTGAAAGTAGTCCCTAAATTTATAATGTTGTATGATAATACCAGGTTTGTTTGTTGAATGATATGCTAGTATATATAATTGGAGGTTAATATAATTTGGATTAAGATTTAAGTAGTATTTTAATTCATTGGAATAAGTATGCTGCAATGTAAATTTCTATAAATTATCCAGTTTTATAATAATGTAAAAAGTGTATTGTTTGAAATAATAAGGAACATGCCCAAAAAAATAGATGTACGAGGTAGAGATATTTACCGTATTTTGTACCATTATTTCAATAATAATAGAAATAACACAAGTCCTCTTTTGGATAATTTATGAAAAATTACAATGTTAACGTTTCCTTTTGGGACGATATAATTTCGATGCATTAAAATGTAGAATCCCCAAGTATAAACCAAAATATTGTAAGTAGAGTAGTAACATAACTCAATTATAAATCTAATATATGCGATGAGTTAGAAAATAACAATAAGTAGTGAAATGTATGTAAAGCAATAAAATGAGTAATTAAGAGAACTATAGTAATCAAAGAAAGATAATAATATTTGAAAAGGAATAGTAGGATATACCTAATAGTATCAAATGGAAGTCAAACAGAAAAAAGTATTCAATCTATTAAATTAAAAGCAAGCGGTAAATGACATTAAATTGGCGTAAATGAAATAAGAAGCAAGTTGGATAAAATAACTAAATACCGATAGTTGAAAATAGAAGGCATGGTAACTAGATAAATTTATGTAGCCTCACGTATGCGTTTATGACGGATGTGAATTACTAAATTTAGTCAACAACTTAGAATAAATAAAAATGACATAATCATTGATATGGGTTGGAATACGAGGTCCGTAGTATTACATAATAGAAATCTGCCCACCATAAGGGGCTACCGGCTGCTGTGTATATATTATACTGATGTGGTACATATCCATCTGTAGGACCTATGGAATTATATGATCGCGTATAGGTAAAGGGAATATACCAAAGTAGGATGGTTCGCCACTATCAAAGTGTCGAAGGGAAAGTAGAGTCTGCTTTAACCTTTTAGGGGGTACGTGTTAAATAACCAAGTAGGCATTTCTTTGATTGCATTAGGCAATCTTAATGGGATGAAGATCATATGATTGGCGTTATGAAATTAAGGTTGGTACCATATATGTAGGGGTTGGCATAAACCGCACCACTATACGAAAACCGCCCGCACCGAACCACAAAAACTGTGCGGAAACCCGCACCGAATCTTCTAACCAAAGCAAATACCCCAAACCGGACCGACCCGCATCGATACGGTTCGGTTGCGGTTTGGACGATTGAACCAACCATATTAAACTGGACCGAACCGAATATTTACACTAGTAATCTTATGATAAAATATAAGCAACTGCTATCTTATTTTACATTCTAATGATGTATATTCAATTTTTAGCATATGTTATTATATTAATAATATTCGCTGTCATAAAGGAAGAAGTTATAGTTTTGGTATAATATTTTTCATCTCATTTTTTTTAGATAAATGCTAATTATAATCTCATTCTAGTCATTTTCTTTGATGATTATGCATTGATTAATGTTGATGTTTGGTTAATGTGCCAAAAATATCTCCTTTATAGCTAAATGTCAAATTGAAATATTCATACAGTTAAGAACTAATCTTTTATTTCAGTATAACATTGTGTGTTTTAACCTTTAATTGTAAAAGCTTCACATAGTTGCCTTCGTAAATTGATTGTTGATGGAAGTAATTCTGTTATTTCATATTTAATATGGGTTCAAACCAGACCGGACCGAAACCGAACCGTATTACATTCAAACTGAACCGAAACCTAACCGTTTAAAAGATTAGTATAACGGTTTTTATTTTTGATTAACCGTCTGATGCGGTGCGGAAGCGGTTTGGACTTCAAACCGCACCAAACCGACCCGCGCCCACCCCTACATATATGTGAGGAGTAGGAGCTGTTTACATAGGTCGAGATCCTCATTGATCCTGAATGGTCAACGGGAAGAAAAGGGTTACACCTAAATGAGCTACACTCCTATTAGTGTAGACCATGTTTTGGATATGTATCGCCTCACAGTTGTTTGATCGTTTATTTGTTGTTAAGAGGCAAGGCTAGATAACCTTTTATTGGAGGTCTTTCAAAAACAAGATAGAATATGGCTAAATAGTTGTAATGTCATTATTAGGCATTATGGGAGTTCCTAAGTATGCATGGCGGGGAGAAGGTGAAACTGCTTTGACGATGGATCCTGATAAGGTGCTGAGTAATGGATACTAGTAGGGAAAGTATCCCAATCTAAAGGGGGATCGGTACTTATATACACACACACACATATATATATATATATGTATGTATGTATGTAGTTATTGAATACATCAAGTAGGTGGGGGCGTATCGTACGCATAATTGAAGTCAAGACGACTAAGTTGAAATAGTAGACATATTATATAATGGAAGACAATTGGCATGAACTAGTGTTATGTATAAAGTATGAAATTTACCATTCACTAGAATGTTGTTCTGACCCTTCCTCATTACAACCTACTGGTTAGAATTAGAGGGACATGTACTGGCACAATGCAGGAATGGTGGAAGAATAGATTCCTTATACATGCTCAACACTGACAAGGGCACAAGATACCAAAGTTATTAACCTTGGTTGGTGATTATATGTTTTATTATTATTCCGTTGTGAGTTTTATCGATAGTATCTGATAAAATTTTATTTATTTACAGGATACCAACACCAATGATTCATACTTTGGTGGACTCGAGTTTTTTATTTAGAAAATTCAGACTCACTAAGGTGCGGGTTGTTACATTGGTATTAGAGCAAGGTTAGTCAATCTTAAAAATTAGGATATGTTGAGTAAACGTATTTGTACTTTTACTAATATATATATATATATATTATACGCCAAACTCTATAAATTCTGACTATAGAAGTAGTTGCAACCATATTCTGAAAAAATTGACAATATGACTATGAGTTGGAACAATAGATGAAGTTGAAGATATATGCCTATTCCGATTAGCCCATGGGAAGTAGGTCATATTGGAAGGCGTTGACGTAAGAACATCATTAATGCAACATATGGAAGGGTCCCTAAATTTGGGTAGTACTTAACACCCTTATAGAGCGTAGATTGCTCTATGATTGTAGATCCCCGTAGAATTACTGATTGATGATGTACGTTAGATCTAAATAAAGGGAAACTAAGAATGTATGTGTTACAGATATTTGAAAGTAAGAATTACATAAGTTTCTAAAAGAAGATGCATAGTAATCACTCTAAGATGATAGCTGGATTTTAATATTCTAAAAGAAGATAAGTCAGAAGTAAGTGGAAAAGAAGAAAAGTCCAAAAGAAGGGACAAGTAAAAATCACTCTGAGTCTAACTCCATATGAAAGAATTAATATAAAAAGGGTTAAGAAATATATTAATTATATATTTGAAATGATTTTCGTAGGATTTGTTTAAAAGTAGAAGAACCATATTTAGAAAAGTATGTAAATATTAAATTTCCAGAAAAATAAAATAACCTTATTTTTTTTAATAAAAATTTCTAGTAGAAAATTCAAAATATATCGGATCGAAAATCTCAGTTAAGAACGACTTTTAATAAAGAGGTATTTTCTCTGAAAAAAAGAGCATATGAATAGCTCGTCGATTTTTCTAATCATGAGAAATTTAAGTCTTGAATTTTTTTTAAAAGGGGTAGGTAACAGGAAGTGGTGTTAGTTTTAAATGGGGTAAAAAGCACGAGAAAGCAGACAAGAACCCGAAAACAAAGCGGTAAGCGGATGCACTACGATGGGTAGATAGAATTTTTTTTTGAATAATGAAACAACGTTAGTTATAATTAATAGTTATGATTCGATCCGACCAGAAAAGGGTCCAATTTCAACCTGACCCAAATAGGCTCGGAGCAGTCGACCACTTGGGATCGACCGGTCGATCAATAACGGTCAACCGCCCTAAGCATTAGTGGTCGACGGTTATGGGTTTCGAGCGTGACCCAAACCTCGACCATGACATAAATTCGCACCCAGGTCGAGCTGCCACTTCATTTCATCGAACCCCTCTTCCTTAGCCCCGACTACTCCTTTTTCCTTCTCAGTAATCAAGCGACCCATATTGGCACCCTCCACACTAACGGCATGACTCCAGAGGACTCTAACACCCTAAAAACTTGCAGCGCTCCATCCAATTTAGCCCCTAGATCCAGATCTAAAATCCTCCACCAACAAAACCATGGCAACTCCATGCACCAACATCTCCTCTTGCCACCCGGGTCTGAACCCACAAGAAATTGCGTGGCTCAAAAATGATGAAGAAAGGGTGAAAAGCTACAAAAAAGTGGCACACTTTGCATTTCTATAGGGATGGACGGTGAAGTTTGGGGACTTCATCGCTTATGATTTGGAGGGTTTATTTGCGCCTAAGAGATTACTGCTGATCCTTAGCCATGATACGTTTATGCAAAAATGCTACCCGCAATGCATGCGTCTATTTAACGCTAATTTGGAGTATTTATTCGAGGAGGACAACACTAGCTTCACATCCGAAGTGAAAGGACTAGAGATTCAGATACAAATGAGCAGTTTGGAGGGATCCTGCACATCTCCGTAGCAGGAGAGGATATGGAGGATGTCGAGACCTCTGTTCCTGCTATTCTTCAATAGCTCTTCCACTAATGAGTAGGTGTATGGTGGTTGGACAACATGCTGGACCAAGCCCATTTGGTTACCAGCATTATTTAGCACAACATCATCCCCAAGATGGGGAACTTCGACCAGTTCTACCCCTTTGTCCAGAAGGCCACCTACGCTTGGTATTCAGGTGAATTGGGCCAAAGCCATCATGTGCCATTATGTAGGTCTAGGAGTTGGTACGCGAAGGAACTATCTTCCATATTGTCATCTTTTCACTTCCGTCTTTCGATGGTATGAGTTAGTCTTTATGGGGAGCAGTTGCAGAAGAAGGCACTTGCGCCATTGAATAGAGCTTCCCTTCGAAGGATGAGGATTGGAGAGGCACCTATGGAATTTGGAGCTTATGGGGCAGGTCAGGTATAGGGAGACGTAGGGTATGTGTAGATGGAGTGGTTCTTTTGGCCAGATCAGGAGGCTGCCCAGCCATAGTTACAGTCCTGAAGTACGTGGCAATACGAGATTCCTAGATCCGGATCAAGGCTGAGCTGCAAGTGATACGGGTGGAGCAGAAATGCCAGGGTCGCAAGCTCGGATGCATAGCTGCCATGCTTCGACCGTTTAGTGGCCGTGGCAGTAGTTCGGGTTCTCATGGAGGAGCAGAGCCATCCCACAACTCGTAGGTAGTAATAGGATTATAAGTAGTAGTTGTTATATTCTTCCAACATTGTCTTTCTTTTAGGTTTGAGTTGTAAGCTTTGGTTGTTCTGTTGTATAAAATGCGTAAGATATTATGAGAAATGCTCCTTTTGAAAATTGGTTTTCTGGATTAACCGCTATATTAATTGGAAAACTGCGCAAGTAAGGAAATTTCATGTAGACACTTAACTAATGTAAAGTAAGACTGGAAGTTTATAAAATAAATTAGGAAATTTGTTAGCTACTAAAAGTAAAATAATATTGAGTCCCAAATGTCTTAAAATTTTAGGAAGATAAATTTTGACAAGCGAAGGATAGGGAAAGGTTGTTGCTAAACCATGGTAAACTATCCCTACGCCTTAAAAGCTAAAATTTTATAAATGAACTTGTGTGCTGATTGGTGTTCTAAAATAAAAAGGAAATGTTTTAGAAATCTAAAATTTTACCATGTAGTAAAAAAAAGTCAATCATTGACGTTGACCCCTTTGACTAAATTCCGACAGCATAGAATGTGGCTAGATTTGTTTTGAAATGTAAAAACATATATTTTTGAAAATTTTGTTCAAAAATCTTCGATTTTAAATATAAAATGTTTTTGTAGAAGTTTTAAAAAAATAAGTTTTATTTTAAAATTTTCTAACTATTCCAAAATTTTAATTGTAAAGATTTTGAACGAAAAATAGGTAATTTTTTATTTTTCAAAATGCCACATGCTTAGGGAAAAGTCGACGGGTTAGCAAATATAAATTTTACTGGGTAATAGAAGTGACGGTAAATAAAATATAGTTAGTGACGAGGGAAAATGTTGTTTTAGCTTTATGATTTCTTTTTCCATACCTATCGATAGGCGAAGAAAACTTGTTTTAAAATAAATCTATTTTAAAATTTTAAAAGCAAATTTTCTTATGTGGATTGTACTCGAAAATGCTGAAAAAGAATTAGGGGCAAAAAAAGATTTCGAAGTACAACTGAAAGGGGGTACATAAGAGAATGATGGAAATATGGAATTCTCCATCTAAACCCTTTTTCAGTATAAGAATATAGGTTTAGAAAACTAGATTTTCAAAATTTTGAATGTTAGAAACGATGTGCTAGGTGTTGGATGGTAGAGATTGGACTTAAAAAAAAAGTTGAACTATATAATTCTATTCATATAATCGTGGTAAAATTTGTGCACAAACACAAGGATTTTGATTTTCAAAACTTGGATACATATAGAACAACCAGTATCTATATTTTTTGTTAGCATACATATGATATGTACTGTGATACACCATGCACTTGTGCATGATTGGCTGTAAAATTAGTTGCCCACTAATTGGTTGAATAACTTAGATTGGTTGCGTGCTATGTTACATGATTCTGTCCTTGAGGAATTTCGGGGATGATATTCTTTTAAAGGAGGAGAACATAACACCCTATGAATTGAATGTATTCGATTAGAAAGAAATTAATTAAAAGTTAACAAAACCGAAAACGGAAATTTCATAAATATCAAAATCTAGGTATAAGACTTGCACCGTTATGTTCACGACGATTTTTGATCAATTTTCATATGTAAAGTTTTACGATCAGAGTTCAAACAAAAAAATTATTAACGTTTGAAGAATTTGAATAAAAAATAATTATATATGTAATTAAGGAAATAAATGAAATTAACTAATGTTAATTAACGTCAATAGTTACTTAACCTCTAAGCATAATAAACATTAAATCAGATCGGTCGGAATTGAACAAAATAAGTTTTAATAGAATTAAACGAAACATAGGAATTATTAACATAAACAAGCGACCGGTCGACTCCTTTATTAGGTTTGGCCGACCACTAACAGTCGGCCTCACATCATAGCAGTCCGCCGGTGGAAGGCGGAAGTTGTAAATTGAGCCAAGGTCGAATGACCTGGATTTAATATAATTAGATCTAACGGTTGGCGTTGATTAGAACCCCTATAAATACACGCCTAACTGCTCGTTATTATCCTCGTATTTTCTAAAGCAACGACGAAGCTCTACCATTTTCTCTTGTCCTCAAATTCTATAGTCTATATATATGTAGGTGGAGAATGGCGGAGTGTAATAGGAGAAGAAGAGTAGTAATCGAATCGCCAACCAAGGTAACTTAAAACTCTAAACCCAAATCTAAATTAAATTCTAATCTCTTCTCGAATCTAAATTTCTAATAAATATGTATATGCTTGGAGTATATATTTCGATAGGGAGAAAAAGGGAGTCAAACATGAATAACTAGATTTAGATATGGAGCTTTGGAAGCTTAAAGGTGAGTGAGAAATTATATATTTTTATATAATATTGGATTTATATCGTTGTAAATTTGTTCTTTGTATGCCTTAATATAATTTTAGAGTTGTGGGCTTAAATATATACATGTAATAAACTTGAAAACCATGCCTACATATTATGTGAATTGTTAACTTTGATTTAATATTTTATATAATTGAATCTATAAAGTAAGGGTGAAAGTAGTCCCTAAATTTATAATAATTCCAAGTTTGTTGGTTGAATGATATGTTGGTAAATATAATTGGAGGTTAACATAATTTGGATTGGGATTTAATAGTATTTTAATTCATAGGAATAAAGCGTGTTGTAGTGTAAATTTCTATGAATTATCCAATTTTATAATAATGTAAAAAGCGTATTGTTTGAAATAGCAAGGAACTTGCCTAAAAGAAAAAAGTGTACGGGGTATGGATGTTTACCGTATTCTATACCGTTTATTTTTACTACTAATAAAGAGAATTCATTGAATATATTTACTCGGTGTCTTTCTAAAATTCCAAATATACCCGTTTACATCTCATAGAGAAATAGTATTCAAATATGGGGATATGGCCTGTTAATTTCTAAGTACAACTGTTAGTCACCATGGAGAACTATAGTGTGCGTTCACAAGATGAAGTATCCGAGTGTACCATATTGTCCGTAATTTAGGTGGAAGTTCATCGGTCGAAATTTTATCGGATACCAAGTTAGTATGAAGAAGTTATTGCAGTCCGAATAAAAAAATAGCGGCTTCTGCACTAGGCGGAGTTCATATATTGGGATGTGGTAGCCTGTTATTTTCTAAGTACAACTGTCAGTCCTCATGGAGAACTACAGTGTGCGTTTACAAGATGAAGTATCCGAGTGTTCCATATTGTCCGTAATTTAGGTGGGAGTTAATCGGTCGAAGTCTCACCAGATTCTGAATTAGTATGAAGAAGTTATTGCAGTCTGAACAAAAAAAATAGCGGCTTCTGCACTAGGCGGAGTTCAAATATGGGGATGTCATAGCCTGTTATTTTCCAAGTACAACTGTCGATCCCCATGGAGAACTACAGTGTGCGTTCACAAGATGGAGTATCTGAGTGTGTCATATTGTCCGTAATTTAGGTAGGAGTTAATCGGTCGAAGTCTCGCTGGATTCCGAATTAGTATGAAGATGTTATTACAGTCTGAACAAAAAAAATAGCGGCTTCTACACTAGGGGGAGTTCGAATATGGGGATGTGGTAGCATGTTATTTTCTAAGTATAAATGTCAGTCCCCATGGAGAATTACAGTATGCGTTCACAAGATGAAGTATCCAAGCGTTTCAAATTGTCCGTAATTTAGGTGGGAGTTAATCGGTCGAAGTCTCACCGAATTCCGAATTAGTATGAAGAAGTTATTGCAGTTTGAACAAAAAAATAGCGGCTTCTGCACTAGGCGGAGTTCAAATATGGGGATGTCGTAGCCTGTTATTTTCTAAGTACAACTGTCGGTCCCCATGGAGAACTACAGTGTGCGTTCACAAGATGGAGTATCCGAGTGTGTCATATTGTCAGTAATTTAGGTAAGAGTTAATCGGTCGAAGTCTCGCCGGATTCCAAATTAGTATGAAGATGTTATTGCAGTCTGAAGAAAAAAAAGCGGCTTCTGCCTACGCGGAGTTCAAATATGAGGATGTAGCCTGTTATTTTCTAACTACAACAATTAGTCACCATGGAGAACTACAGTGAGCGTTGAAGTGGGGATACATCCTGTTATTTTCTAAGTACAACTGTCAGTCACCATGGAGAACTACAGTGTGCTTCACAAGATGAAGTATCTGATTGTACCGTATTGTCCGTAATTTAGGTGGGATTTCATCGGTCGAAGCATCGCTTAATTCCGAGTTAGTATGGAAAAGTTATTGCAGTCTGAACAAAAAAATTAGCGGCTTCTACGCTAGGTGGAGTTCAAATATGGGGATGTGGTATCCTGTTATTTTCTAAGTACAACTGTCAGTCACCATGGAGATGTATAGTGTGCGTTCACAAGATGAAGTATCCGAGTGTTCCATACTGTCCGTAATTTAGGTGGGAGTTAATCGGTTGAAGTCTCGTCGGATTCCGAATTAGGATGAAAAAGTTATTGCAAGTTGAACAAAAAAAATTGCGGCTTCTACACTAGGCGGAGTTCAAATATAGGGATATGGTACCATGTTATTTTCTAAGTAAACTGTCAGTCCCCATGGAGAACTACGGTGTGCGTTCACAAGATGAAGTATCCGAGTGTACGATATTGTCCGTAATCTAGGTGGGAGTTCATCGGTCGAAGTATCGCCTAATTCCGAGTTAGTATGAAGAAGTTATTGCAGTCTGAACAAAATAAATAGCGGCTTCTGCACTAGGCGGAGTTCAAATATAGGGATGTGGTAGCTTTTTATTTTCTAAGTACAACTGTCAGTTCCCTTGGAGAACTACAGTGTGCTTTCACAAGATGAAGTATCCGAGTGTTCCATATTGTCCGCAATATAGGTGGGAGTTCATTGGTCGAAGTCTCACCGAATTCCGAATTAGTATGAAGAAATTATTGCAGCCTGAACAAAAAAAATAGCGGCTTCTACACTCGACGGAGTTCAAATATTGGGATGTGTTAGCCTGTTATTTTCTAAGTATAACTGTCAGTCCCTATGGAGAACTACAGTGTTCATTCACAGGATGAAGTATCCGAGTGTTCCATATTGTCTGTAATTTAGGTGGGAGTTAATCGGTCGAAGTCTCGCCGGATTCCGAGTTAGTATGAAGAAAATATTGTAGTTTGAACAATAAAATATCGGCTTCTACACTAGGAGGAGTCCAAATATGGGGATGTTGTTAGTATGTTATTTTCCGAGTAAACTGTCAGTCCCCTTGGAGAACTACAGTGTGCGTTCACAAGGTGAAGTATCCGAGTGTACCATATTGTCCGTAATTTTGGTGGAAGTTAATCGATCGAAGTTTAGTCCGATCCCGAGTTAGTATGAAGAAGTTATTGCAGTCTGAACAAAAAAAATTGCGGCTTCTGCACTAGGCGGAGTTCAAATATGGGGATGTGGTAGCCTGTTATTTTATCAGTACAACTTACAATCCCCTTAGAGAACTACAGTGTGCGTTCACAAGATGAAGTATCCGAGTGTTTCATATTGTCCGTAATTTAGGTGGAAGTTAATCATTCGAAGTCTTACCGGATTCTGAATTAGTATGAAGAAGATATTGCAGTCTGAACAAAAAAATAGCGGCTTCTGCACTAGGCGGAGTTCAGATATGGGATGTGGTAGCCTGTTATTTTCTAAGTACAACTGTCAGTCCCCATGGAGAACTACAGTGTGCGTTCACAAGATGAAGTATTCGAGTGTGCCATATTGTACATAATTTAGGTAGGAGTTAATCGGTCGAAATCTCGCCGGATTTCGAATTAGTATGAAGAAGTTATTGCAGTCTGAACAAAAAAAATAGCGGCTTCTGCACGAGGCGGAGTTCAAACATGGCGATGTGGTAGCATGTTATTTTCTAAGTACAACTGTCAGTCCCCATGGAGAACTACAATGTGCGTTCACAAGATGAAGTATCTGAGTGTTCCATATTGTCCTTAATTTAGGTGGGAATTAATCGGTTGAAGTCTCGTTGGATTCCGAATTAGTATGAAGAAGTAATTGCAGTCTGAACAAAAAAAAATAGCGGCTTCTGCACTAGGCGGAGTTCAAATATGGGGATGTGGTAGCATGTTATTTTCTATGTAAACTGTCAGTCCCCATGGAGAACTACACTGTGCGTTCACAAGATGAAGTATCCGAGTGTACCATATTGTCCATAATTTAGATGGGATTTCATCGGTCGAAGTTTTTCCTGATACCAAGTTAGTATGAAGAAGTTATTGCAGTCTGAAGAAAAAAAAGCGGCTTCTGCCTAGGCGGAGTTCAAATATGAGGATGTAGCATGCTATTTTCTAAGTTCAACTATTTATCACCATGAAGAACTACAGTGAGCATTGAAGTGGGGATATAGCCTGTTATTTTTTAAGTACAACTGTTAGTCACCATGGAGAACTACAGTGTACGTTCACAACATGAAGTCTCCGACTGTACCGTATTGTCCGTAATTTAGGTGGGATTTCATCGGTCGAAGTATCGCCTAATTCCGAGTTAGTATGAAGAAGTTATTGCAGTTTGAACAAAAACAATAGCAGCTTCTGCACTAGGCGGAGTTCAAATTTGGGAATGTGGTTGCCTGTTTATTTTCTAAGTACAACTGTTAGTCCCCATGGAGAACTATAGTGTGCGTTCATAAGATGAAGTATCCGAGTGTTCCATACTGTCCGTAATTTAGGTGGGAGTTAATTGGTCGAAGTCTCGCCGGATTCCGAATTAGTATGAAGAAGTTATTGCAATTTGAACAAAAAAAATAGCGGCTTCTGCACTAGTCGGAGCTCAAATATGAGGATGTGGTACCATGTTATTTTCTAAGTAAACTGTTAGTCCCCATGGAGAACTACGGTGTGCGTTCACAAGATGAAGTATCCGAGTGTACCATATTGTCTGTAATTTAGGTGTGAGTTCATCGGTCGAAGTATCGCCTAATTCCGAGTTAGTATGAAGAAGTTATTGCAATATGAACAAAAAAAATATCGGCTTCTACACTAGGCGGAGTTCAAATATGGGGATGTGGTAGCCTATTATTTTCTAAGTACAACTATCAGTCCCCTTGGAGAACTACAGTGTGCGTTTACAAGATGAAGTATCCGAGTGTACCATATTGTCCGTAATTTAGGTAGGATTTAATCGGTCAAAGTCTCGCCGGATTCCAAATGAGTATGAAGAAGTTATTGCTGTCTGAATAAAATAAATAGCGGCTTCTGCACTAGGCAGAGTTCAAATATGAGGATGTGCTGGCCTGTTATTTTTTAAGTACAACTCTTAGTCACCATGGAGAATTACAGTGTGCATACACAAGATGAAGTATCCGAGTGTTCCATAATGTACGTAATTTAGGTGGGAGTTAATCGGTCGAAGTCTCGTCGGATTCTGAATTAGTATGAAGAATTTATTGCAGTCTGAACAAAAAAATAGCGGCTTCTGCACTAGGCGGAGTTTAAATATGAGGATGTGGTAGCATGTTATTTTCTAAGTAAACTGTCAATCCCCATGGAGAACCACGATGTGCGTTCACAAGATGAAGTATCCGAGTGTACCATATTGTCCGTAATTTAGGTGGGAGTTCATCGGTCGAAGTTTTGCCTGATTTCGAGTTAGTATGAAGAAGTTATTGCAGTCTGAACAAAAAAATTAGCGGCTTCTGCCTAGGCGGAGTTCAAATATGAGGATGTAGCATGTTATTTTCTAAGTACAACTATTAGTCACCATGGAGAACTATAGTGAGCGTTGAAGTGTGGATATAGCCTGTTATTTTCTAAGTTTAATTGTTAATCACCATGGAGAACTACAGTAAACATTCATAAGCTGAAGCATCCGAGTGTTCTATATTGTCTGTAATTTAGGTAGGAGTTCATCGGTCGTAGTTTTGCCCGATTCCGCGTTTGTATGAAGAAGTTATTGCAGTATGAACAAAAAAATAGTGGCTTCTGTCTAGGCAGAGTTCAAATACAGGGATGTAGTCTGTTATTTTCTAAGTACAACTGTTAGTCACCATGGAGAACTATGGTATACGTTCACTAGATGAAGTATTCGAGTGTTGCTTATTGTCTGTAATTTAGATGGGAGTCCATCGGTCGAAGTCTCGGCTAATTCCGAGTTAGTATGAAAAAGTTATTGCAGTCTGAACAAAAAAAATAGCGTCTTCTGCCTAGACGGAGTTCAAATATGAGGATGCCACTATCAAATCTACTTCCACAGGTATAACTAAAAATGCATGCACGTTGTGATTAAATGCAAGCATACCTGGGCCGCTGGGCGTGCATATGTACTCGTTTCAATAATAAAAGAAAAAATAATTCCTTGTAATTTCAAACATAATACAAGTCCTCCTTTAGATAATTCATGGAAAATTACAGTGTTAACATTTCCTTTTGGGAAGATGTAAACACGTTAAAATGTAGAAATCCCTAAGTATAAACCAAAGTATTGTAAGTAAAGATAATAACTATAGCTCAATTATAAATATAATATATGTGATAAGTTAGAAAATAACAATAAGCGATGAAATGTATGTAAAGCAATGAAATGAGTAATTAAGAGAATTATAGCAATCAAAGAAAGATAATAATAGTTGAAAAGGAATAGTAGGATATACCTAATAGTATCAAATGGACAAAAAAGTTATTTAATCTATTAAATTAAAAGTAAGAAGTAAATGATATTAAATTGGCATAAATGAAACAAGAAGCATGTTGGGTAAAATAACTAAATACCAACAGTTGAAGATAGGAGGCATAGTAAATAAATTTATGTAGCTTCAAGTATGCGTTTATGACGGATGCGAGTTATTGAATTTAGTCAATAACTTAGAATAATTAAAAATGACATAGTCATTAATATAGGTTAGAATGCGAGGTCATTAGTAGTACACAGCATAAGTCTATCCACCACAAGGAGCTACCAGCAATTGTGTGCATATTATACTGACGTGGGACATATCCAACTGTAGGACCCGTGGAATTATGAGTTCGCTTGCAGGTGAAGGGTATATACCAAAGTATGATGGTTCTCCTCGATCAAAGTATCCAACGACAAGTAGAGTCAGCTTCAACCTTTTAAGGGGTACGTGTTAAGTAACCAAATGTGCATTTCCTTGATTGCATTAGGCAATCTAAATGGGATGGTGGGCATAGGCTCGACGTTATGATATTGAGGCCGGTACCATGTATGTGAGTAGTATGAGCTATTTACCTAGGTTGAGATTGTTATCGGTCCTTAGCGGTCAGTGGAAAGAAAAGGTTTAGGCCTAAATAGGCTACACCTCCTACTAGTAGACCAGGTTTAGGACATGCACCGCCTCATAGTTGTTTGTTAGTCTGTTTGTTGTTAGAAGGCAAAGCTAGATAACCTTTGAATGAAGGTCTTTCAAAAACGAGATGGAATATAGCTAAATAGTTTTGATGTCGTTATTAGACACTATGAGAGTTCCTTGATATGCACGGCGGCGAGGACGTGATACTGCTTTGACGATGGATCCCGACGAGGTACTGAGCTACCGATACCAGCAAGGAAAGTATCCTGGTCCAAAGGGGGACCGCAATACTTATATATATATATATATTTGTGGGTGTGTATGTATATCTACACTCAAGTATGTAGTTATTGAATACATCGAGTAGGTATGGTGTATCATATGCTTACGTGAAGTCAAGATGACTAAGTTGAAATAGTAGACATAGCATGTAATGGAAGACAATCGGCATGAACTAGTGTTATGTATAAAGTATGTAATTGTAATAACCCTGGTCAAGATTACCCGAAATTAAACATAAAATATGATTTAATTTATCTTAATTAATTTTAAGATGAAATTGGGGAATTTTATTTGGTTTTGTTTCCAATTTGAAATAAAATTTGGAATTAAATAAGTAATATTAAATGGGTTTTCCAAATGAGATAAATATAAATGGAAAATTTATAGTATAATGGTTAGAAATTTATATGAATAAATTTCTAAGACGAATATCAAATTTACAGGCCTAAATATAATGTACGGGTATTTTTATATAATTTATATGAATTGATATTCATATTTTTCATAATATGTGAAAATGGACATGAAATTGTATTTAACTATTTGGGACATTCAATCCTGTCAAATTGATATAAAATTACTTTTGGAAGTTTGATATGATGGTGACAGGTCTAAAAACTATTTTTTGTGAATTTTATTTACTTTATATGAATTTATAAAGATGCGATTTCATAATATGTGTAACGACCTGCCTTTTTGGACGGTTTAAATCGACACACAAGTCAACTCAAACCATTCAAAGGGGCAAATTGTTATGGGGTAAATAAGAAAACTGAGAAAGAAAGAAAACAAACACAGAATTTCACAGTGGAATGACAAAATATAATAATCAAATAAACAGTTCATGAAGCTGTTTTACAAATAACATTTGATTACAATTTTACAGCACAGATCAGAGTTACATATAACCGGAATAAGTAAATAAATGCAGCGGAACAACATGATGCAATGGTATGAATATAATAAATAGTAATTGTACAAATCTTCGTCTCTGTCCTTCAGAAAGAAGTCTTCGGTATACTGAAAGGCTCAGACCGACCCGAGCGTAATGAGAAGACAAAACACTCGAGTTAGAACTAAAAGATCTTAAGTAAGTTAAATCAACAATAAATAAATATGAGTGTAACGGCATCCGAGATGTTTATAGGGTTTGACATCTCATATCCAGTGTCTAACGTGAGTGCAATAACATAAGAGATGTTCGGAATTTCCATCTCCTAAGGATCCGTTAAACTATCTACATACATAGTACAATACGCTATTATAATAGTGTCTACAGTAAAGTAACGTATTAAAATAGCGTTAAGGCGTTACCCATATCCCCCTTAACACATTTTATATAACGTCGTAGTCTATACAGATACTATAAACTCCACCCGCAGGTGGGCTATTAGGGAGCACTCCATAGGTACGACACAAAAAAAACTTATAGAAGGCGCGATAGGACATGTGAACATGACACTCGAGGCAATGCCAGGGTAGATATACCAATTGCGGATCCGGACTAGTGGTAACTCATAGCAGCTACTACCGCCTACCTCGGAACACACTCCCATAATCAAAATCAAGGGGTGGCCACCAAATCATCACAAAGTCATAATATGGTATCGAAGAAGCATGTCCGATAGGAGATGACCTCACTTGGCCCGACGTGGCTCCTGTTTTAGTCACATCTAAGCTGACTCACGGGAATCAGGGTCACGTAAATGCCTCATACAGAATCGTTCGCCAAACCATCCTTCTTCATTTCTGGAATCTCCACCATGTACACAGTTGTTAAAGTGGTTTCGATATTGGCAGAGAGTATGACAATATCTGATCCCGCTCTCTTTAACAACCAAACGCTTATTTCACAGCGGATGGTTCTTTTACATTTCAAACGTCAATTCATATTGATATCAAAATATCATATTCAATTCAAACCATATCACTTTCGGAATCATATTCACTTTCAAATTCATATTTTCAAAATAGGTTAAACCCTCATTTCAAATCATCATATTTACTCAAAATATGTTATTAAATCCCAACTTAGGTTATTACATCATTTAGTCGTATTCTACTTAAAAATCAAGGACTTAAATATAAACTTTCACTTTACAAACCTGAAATTTAGAAAATAGTTTAGATAGTTTAAATTAGTTTTGTAAAATAGTTTAAGATAGTTTAAAATAGATTAAAAAAGATTAATATAGTTTAAAATAGGTTAAAATGGATTAATATTGTTTAAGTAGATTAAAATAGATTAAATAGGTTTAAAATAGATTAAATAGTATTTAGGTTAAAAATACTTTAAATCGATTTAAACTAGATTAAAATAAATTAATATAGTTTAAAATAGGTTAAAATGGATTAATATTGTTTAAATAGATTTAAAATAGATTAAAGTAAATTAAAATACTTTAAATATATTTAAAATGGTTTAAAATAATTAGAATAGATACATTTTGTTTAAAAGTTGAAAATCTTAATAATTTAGAATTTTAAAGAACATTTTACAGTTTATATTGAGATAATAAATTTGAAATGAACATCAAATTTAACTATTTCAATTTTAATAAATTTTCAAAATTACAGTTCCAACATTTCAATAACTCAATTTCAATAATTTCGTTTATACTTCAAATTTCAACCTTAGAATTCCAAATTTAAATCCTTTAAATAATTACTTAAAACAATTCAATTTATCAGTCATATTCTATTTCAATTATCATTTAACTAGATTCAAAGTTTAAAGATTTAAAATCATTAAGTTTAACCAATCTGGTGTCCGTATATAATTCTCTACCCTATGGTCAAGTGATACGGATATTTATCATTTCAATCCGCAATATTTAAATTTACGGGTATATATCATTTCATCCCGCAATCCCAAATTTATTTCAATGAAAATCGCTTGGGTTTATCATTTCAACCCATAACGATTTTCCCTATTCTATATGATCGTTCGGGTATGTATCATTTCAACCCATAGGGAACCTGCAATGTTATAACAATATAAAAATATAACATCGAGTCATCCAATATCAACCATCAAACATCCATCATAATCATCATCCAAATCAATCAATAAACATCAATAGATAACCGATTATCAATAACAGGTATTAAATTGACAATTAAATTCAATATTAAATTAAACGATGATTAAATGCAATAAAAGTCAAATTTAACTAGAATGACGATTCAAATATACCAAACAGCAACCAATCAATTTCAAATCACATCATAAATGCAATTTAACTAGCATAAGATGATTTAGTAATTGTGAGTGGGTTAAAACACTCACCTTTGATTTCAAATCGATTTGAAATCCAAAATAAGGCCCAAAATTCAACTGTCTCAGAATTCGTCCAAACCAATTCCAAAATGTCTGGAATTTTGATACGATCCCAATGAAGCAAACCGCACGTGAATCGGACCTCGTTAGCAAAAGTTATGAGAATTAGAACCATTGAAATCAAAGTTTAAATAAAAAAGGAAACGTCACCTACCCATCACGTCATCGTCTCCATACGCAAACCCCAACATACTCTCTGATTATCGCATATGAAGCCATGCTGCCGCCTCCTACCTGATGATCGCACGCCCTAGAAGCCGCCGCCACCACCTCGCACTTCGTCTGCGACTCCACCTGCGACGGCTTGAAGGCCCGCGACCACCCCTAGGCCTCGATCGGAGGTGAAATCTCCCAGCCTCCGCCCCTCATGCTAAACCCTAGTTCAATTTTCAAGGCCGATCCAACCATCAATACGCCAAACAAACAACACTGATGAACTACGCGTGTCCCTCTCCACTCGATGGTAACTTCGATTCGACGATCCGTTGATGATCTTCAAACTCCAATGAACGGCCGAGATTAAATCCTTGATTTCTGGACAAACGATGATCCGCTTCGAGAAACGAATCATTGTAGTAAATTTCACTCGTCGAAAGCTTCGAATCGATATATAAAATAATATAGTTTGAGGGGTTTGAATTTTTCGATTTGGTTTTGAAATTTATTTGGAGATTGAATTGAGGGTTTGTAAATTTGATTTTGTTCCTGCCATTTGAGAAGAAGAAGATAGATAGAAGGAAAAGTACGTACACAAATGAGAATATCAGAAACAATTAGTGTTTATAGCGGCCTATATATAGGCAATGCTGAAAATAGAAGGAATGGACCAGATCGAATTGATCGAAACGACTACGTGACCCAGAAAGCCCGTTCTGACCTCGAAACGAAATTAGGTCATCCCATATATCGAAATAGATGTTTTCGATATTTTAAACTCAATGGAACAGGTTTCAAGTCCTAATACCATCGTATGAAGGAGTTAGCTTAAAGATCAGCTTATTACAAATTGATTTCAACTGAATTTAATTAAATTGATTTCTATGCGTTTCGAGTCCGTACGATCAAACGACAAGTACGATCGCTACGAAACTTGAAACCTTACAATAATTCATCATTACGAATCTGATGAAACTGGTTTCGTCGAAATCCGAGATAGTTGCTAAATGGCTCTTTTCACGTCAATTAAATAAATCATTATTAAATTGATTAAATCACTTTTTAATTCCACCTTTAATAACTAACAAAATTTATCATTTTTGATAACCTAGACATTAACAGTAATTTAAAACAAATTTACATATCAATCCAGTGTCAAATATAACATAAATTACAGTGTTCAATTCAATTGTAATTAAATCCAATTAATTAAAATTTAAATCCCATAAATTGTTTTAATTTGATTTCAATCTTTTTATTTAATCAATCATTACTCTATGGGCATAGTTAACATTGATTTATATTTTATTGCATTAATATTATCCAATTATCATCCTTTACCATATTAGTTGCAATAATTCAGTTATATTGAATTTTTGTCGATTTTCACATTAATTAAAATTTATATCCCAAAAATTTAATTTATCTTGGTTTCACTCATTTTATTAAATTAATTATTGCCTTATGTATGTAATCGACACTTTTGTAAATTTTATTGCCTTCACCTTTTATAGTTATCGTCTTAACTCATTTTGCGTAACATTTAATTTCATTTAATTATAATTGATTAAATAAATTGGTAACAGATAACAATTGTCAACATTTCTATATTTAATCACATTTGTCTGTTTGTTATCAGCACACAAATGTTATATTTATTTACACAACACTAATTTTATTCAATTACAATTTATTACTTACTATTTCATTAATTAATACAATATTTAAATTATCAATTACTCTTTTAATCCAATTATCAATTAATACACACATTATTACAATTAATTTACAATCTATTACCAATTATAACTCTTTAATCATTTAAATTAATTGGAATTACATTTAAAGCAGTTATCAGTTACCTTAAATTAATACTATTACATTTCATTCCAATTATATTCTTATTATTAAATCACAATTTTTTATTTCTTCCAACATTAAATCACCAAACTTTATTAAATTAACTATTTTTAATTATCGAAAATTACTGGTCGTTACACTCTCCCCCACTCAAAACTTTTCGTTCTCGAAAAGGAAAGGAAGGAAAAGGAGGAATTAAGTAATCAATATATCTTATTCAAAATATGAAATTTATGAACAATTAATTTACATAATTAAATAATTTAAATAAAATATATCAATTTATAAACAATTAAACCCTTTATATTCAAGTTAATGAAAGTTCGGAAAACATTTCACAAAATTTTTCTAAGTCCAAAATTCATGGAAAATTTCGGTAGAGTCTTCTTTGTACGGAGAGGTCTGGGAGAAATAATAATATCAATAATAACAATATATATCACATATTTTCAAAATAATATATCCCAAACCACGGGAAAACAATATAATATCGCTAGAAAACCATAATCCGAGAACGTACCTATTAGTCGCGCAAACAATGCTTTATTTATGAAACCAAAAGCGGTAGCTATTGCTTCCATAACCTTTTTTTCACTTATATAATCCAAAGAAGTTAATAATTATATAAAAGAGAAATATTTAAGTTGTCTCAGTTAGTCACAACCAAATCAACACAACATGCAATAGTCATAAACAATAAAACCATGCAATCATCACATGCAATCAAAGCAGTCAACCATCTATCCATAGCAATCAAAACAAAGGGTTTGTTCAGGTTCAAAAACCTTTAATCGTATAAAATGATAAATAAACTACTAAGTATACCATCCACTCAATAGTCTTAGATAAAACTCAATAGATCATTTATACATCCTTACACAATAGAAGTATCTTTCCCAACCAATCCCTAAGCCACACAAACAATAATTTCAAATAATATTTAAGTTTTATTCCTATTACTTTTTTTCCACATTATTTACTGTTCATTTTCATCTGTTCATACAATGCTTGTTTAATTTCTTTACATTTATCACTTACAAAATTCATTTTCCATCCATTTATACAATACCATTTTTCATTTCATTACCTTACATTCATTGCTTACATAAGTTATTTTGATTTCAATTATTTAGAGTATTCATTACCATGTAAGTCTCTTTACAATTTAATTCACCATTAATAGATTATTTCCTTTTCATTTTCATTCTTCCATATATAGTGTTTTTGAATATTAAATCCATTTCTAAATCATTTCAATGTTTTCTGAAGTTATAACCATTCAATTAATATAGTACTCATTTTAATTATAAATGGTTTCAGCATTAAATTAAGTTTATAATTATTTACTTACAGTATTCACCTTTTACTATTCAATCTGATTATAAATAGCTTAAAATGTTAACTTAAGTTTATAATCGTTTTCATTACATTATTTACTTCTATTACATTTAATTAGTAGCATTTCAAACTATTAACTTTAGTTTATAACAATTTATAATATCAGAATTCTTATTTATAGAAGAAATTCCATTGAACACTTTGATTTACTAAAGTTTACTTGTATAGTATTTCTATTACACATTCCTATTTAACATTTCAACTTTTAATAATTTGGTAAGTGTAACGATCCCAAAATTTTAAACTATTTTAAATTGATAATTGAATTAAATTTTGATTTAAATTGTGAAATTGTTTGAATTTGTCAAGTTTAAAATATGAGGAATATATTTGAATTTAAAATTTGATATGATATATGCAAATGAATGTAATATAGATAATGATGTTCAAAAAGGAGTAAATTTTATCTACAAAATAAATAACATAAGTTATTAATAAATAAAAACAAAAATAAAAGTAAAAACTACCATACCTCAGCCATGCCTAAACCCATGCCCTAGATCACTAGTTTCCTCTGCAAAACCACGAACCCGTTCCCCTTTTCTCATTCGTATACCCTAAAACAAAAAAAATCAATCGAAGAAAAAAAATGGCGGCGACTTCTTTCATTCGTTCCTCGAAAAAAATGGCGGCATCGTCTTCGTTTTCTCTTGACAAATTTCAGGCTTACGAGATTTAGGGTTTCCAAATTTGGGGCTTTGTTCTCTTAATTGCTCGGCTTTGCTTGAAAATTTGATTCGGGCTTGGCTCCTTAAAGGTGAGTGATTTTAAATCGTCACTCACATCTAATTTAAATCTTTATTAATTTGAAACTGGAGATTTCGTGATTTCTGACTTAGTTCGATTTTGTTTATTGCTGATGATTTCGTTGGTGTTTTTCAATCCTTATGGTTTTGATCTCTGATTTTTGTTCAGTTCTGCGATACTTACGACTTGAATTGCCTACTCCTCATGGTTTTGATTTTGGCTGATTCGACTTTATGCCTGACTTGTTTAACGTCGGCTTTGACATTTTTGTTGAAATTAATTGAAACTGCTTTACATTTGGATCCCTGATACTTGTATTTGACTTCGGTCACTGGACATTTTCATCTCTGGCCATCTATTTTTGCTTGAGCATTTCGCATGTAGTTGCACTCCATTCCATGTTTGAATTCCTTACTGTTCATTTATGTTTTTGCATACCTTGTAGTTGTTGTACTTGTCTGCATTGTACTTGAGTTGGTCTGGTTTGGTCGCATTTTTGTAGTTCCATGCTGCATTTGGTAGCTCTGTGCTTGTTTGTATTCACTCCAGATATTCTTGTACATTTGATAGTCTGATACTTGTTTCCTTTTGTTGTACACTTACCTTTTGGTATTGCAGTCTTCACTCTGCAGTATAGCCTGTTGCACTTGTTATACTTTATTCCTTAACCCGTCTCATTTTCAAACTGAAGTTGACGGTTGCATTGTGATTTCATGTCTTTGATTCACTTGAACTTTTGTGTAGTTGTATCTTCACTTGAGTTGCATTTAGCTCGGTGGTTGTTATTGCATTCATGTTGGTTTAGATGTGCACTTGAGTCTGTTTCAATTTGCCTGTTTCATTTAGTATTTGGGATGCATTGTGCTCATGTGGTCTTCATTTATGAGCAGTCTGCATTTACATTACCTTTAACCCTTTTTGGCACACAGACTTCATTTCATTGTTGTTTCGACTTGTTTTAAATGGTGGCTTTGCTCTATCACCTGCTTATTCAAGCTGCACATATATTTTGACCTGACTTCTGGTGGTTTCACTTGTACATTTGGGTTGTTGATTCTTTTGGCACTACTTACTGCTAGCTTTCACGTAGTTTGACTATACGTGTATGTAGCAGTATTGCATCCCTGGTTTTGATTTTTTTTTTTGTATTTCATTCATACTGTCGCTCCACTGTTTATCTAGTATTTGAGTTGAAAGTTTTCCTATTTAACTGGTTCATGGCAATTTGAGTTGAACTGCATTTTCAGTTGGCATCGCCTTGCCTTTGACTTTGCTTTTATGGGTTTGCACTGTGTAGTATTTGTTTTGGAAAAGAAAAATATTTTGTCTTTTGTTTCGGCACTACACCTTGTTTTGATTGTGGAACTTGTACATTAGTCACTAGCTCATGTTTGTATACATGTTGATGCCAGTTACCTCTGTTGTGTAGCTTGTCACTGGGTTGCACTATGCTATGCTGTGTCACTACTTCACTATCATTTTGTTGACATTATTTGAATCAGCTGCATGTTTGGGTCTTATGAACCTAGTATGACATAAGCTTTGCCTCTATTTCACTATGCAATAGTGTTGAGTCGCGATTATTGTGACTTGACCTCTATACTTTCGTTTTGTTGATTTACATTTGGTGTTGTGATGATTTCTTCACCGTATTGGCGAGGCAGTACACGCGTGCGTGTACTGCAGCCAATCGGTAATTGATGTTTTCTATTTCTAGAATTGTTTTATGTTGCAAATTCTATATATTTTAAATCGTATTTTGATTTGGTTTAAATTGATGATTTTTGTTGTTAATTGCCGTTTCAGCAATTCTGTTCTTTTCTAGATCATCTTCATAAAAAAAAATCTTTTCATTTATCTCTGCTGATATATTTAAATCTGCTGATTTGTTGTTTAACACTGTTAAGTGTTAAAATTAACGTCATCCGATTTCTTTGTTAAAAGGGTCGGATAGACGGGAATTATTGTGACTGTCGTCTATTTGATTATTATTGCTTTTATGCACTAATAACTGAGTTTGAATTAGACTGACCTGTGTATTATTTTCTTTTGAATGTAATACTCGGGTCAGACTGAGTATTTTACAGCTTGAAGATTTTCGAGCAGCGAAGTTAGAGAGAGGGGGTAAAATGCTCACTTTAGTTTCAGGAAATTTTGTATTTTAAGATATTCCACTGTATAAATGTAATACATTGTATAAACTCTGATGTATGTAAAAAGATTCATAGTAGTGAAATATTATTATTCTGTGTTTCTGTGGCTGATTCTGTTTAAACTCTATAAACTAAATAACAATCCGTCATTTTGAACGTTTCAAATTGGTTTAATTACCGACTAGGGGCGGTCAGAAGGGCGGGATGTTACAGTAAGTTATATATATGTTTTCAGAATGCAATAGGAAGTTACACAAGTTTATCTTATTCACATCTATAAGTTACAGATTTTCAATCTCTTATATATTTCATTAATCATTTTAACATCGAACTTCTTATTTTCCCTTTTAGAAGCTTCCAATTGTTGAAATAGTTAAGATTTTGTTCATTATAGTAATTGAAACTACTAATTATCAAAAAAAAAATCTATGAACTAAACTTCGGGTTCATTTTAGTCACTTAGAAAATAATATATATATTTATCCTTTATAGATCAAATCATATTTAAGGATTAGAAATCAAGATTTATTTATCCAAACAAATGTGTAGTAAAACTACTACAACGGTCTTCCCACTTTGAAACTCGAAAATGAACGTCGATGATGTGTGCACTCATCACCGAAATTATTTCCAACGACAGAGAGGGGAGTACAGAACTTATTTCCTTCAAAAAAATTTGTTTTAAAAAATTTATTTCAAATCATCTTGAAATATTTATATCAGAAAATACTTCTATATAATAATATTATTATTATATACCAAAATCATTCGAAAGAAATTTCCAAACTCCCGGAACTTAAGTTCTCAACTTTTAATTAATATTCAATTTATTTACAATACCATTTTTCAACAAATGCTTATAAAATTTTGGCTTTCTATTAAATAACATATAACATCCAACTATATCATTTATGAAATTTTATTCTTTTATATACAAAATATAATACTAGGTAAAATTATTTCATTTACCTATATTTCAAAACAATATTGTGTCGGTCTACCCTATTCAGTATTTAGAAATCTCTATCAATGCCATAGCGTCCTATGTACCGACTGGAATTTATAAATACTAAACAGAACAAATTAACACAATACAAAACCTTTTAAAACACTAACAAATATGCTCTCGCATATATATACACTCAACGACTCATTTTAGGGTATTACAACCCTATTTTATACGAGTCAGACTCCACAAAGCTAAGGTTATAACCAAAGCTCTGATACCAACTGTAACGACCTGACTTTTTGGACGGTTTAAATCGAAACACAAGTCAACTCAAACCATTCAAAGGGGCAAATTGTTATAGGGTAAATAAGAAAACGGAGAAAGAAAGAAAACAAACACAGAATCTCACTGCGGAATGACAATATATAATAATTAAATAAACAGTTCATGAATCTGTTTTACAAATAACATTTGATTACACTTTTACAACATAGATCAGAGTTACATACAACTGGAATAAGTAAATAAATGAAGCGGAAAAACATGATGCAATGGTATGAATATAATAAATAGTAATAGTACAAATCTTCGTCTTCGTCCTTCAGAAAGCAGTCTTCGATACACTAAAAGGCTCATACTAACCCGAGTGTAATGAAAAGACTCGATTCATAATTAAAAGATCTTATGTAAGTTAAATCAACAGTAAATAAATATGAGTGTAACGACATCCGAGATGTTTATAAGGTTTGACATCTCATATCCAGTGTCTAACGTGAGTGCAAGAACTTAAGAGATGTTCTGAATTTCCATCTCCTAAGGATCCGTTAAACTATCTACATACATAGTACAAAACACTATTATAATAGTGTCTACAGTAAAGTAAAATATTAAAATAGCGTTAAGGCGTTACCCATACCCCCCTTAACACATTTTATATAATGCCGTAGTCTATACAGATACTGTAAACTCCACCCGCAGGTGGGCTATCAAGGAGAAGTCCATAGGTAAGACACAAAAAAAACTCGTAGAAAGCGCGATAAGGCATGTGAACATGACACTCGAGGCAATGGCAGGGTAGATATACCAATTGCGGATCCGAACTAGTGGTAACGCATGGCAGCTACTACCACCCACCTCGGAACACACTCCCATAATCAAAATCACGGGGTGGCCACCAAATCATCACAAAGTCATAATATGGTATCGATGAAGCATGTCCGATAGGAGGAATGACCTCACTTGGCCCAGCGTGGCTCCTGTTTTAGTCACATCTAAGCTGACTCACGGGAGTCAGGGTCACGTAAATGCCTTATACAGAATCGTTCGCCAAACCATCCTTCTTCATTTCTGGAATCTCCACCACGTACACAGTTGTTAAAGTGGTTTCGATATTGGTAGAGAGTATGACAATACCTGATCCCGGTCTCTTTAACAACCAAATGCTTATTTCACACCGGATGGTTCTTTTACATTTCAAACGTCAATTCATATAGATATCAAAATACCATAATTCAAACCATATCACTTTCGGAATCATATTCACTTTCGAAATCATATTTTCAAAATAGGTTAAACCCTCATTTCAAATCATCATATTAACTCAAAATATGTTATTAAATCCCAACTTAGGTTATTACATCATTTAGTCGTATTCTACTTAAAAATCAAGGACTTAAATATAAACTTTCACTTTATAAACCTGAAATTTAGAAAATAGTTTAGATAGTTATAATTAGTTTTGTAAAATAGTTTAAGATAGTTTAAAATAGATTAAAAAATATTAATATAGTTTAAAATAGGTTAAAATGGATTAATATTGTTTAAATAGATTAAAATAGATTAAATAGGTTTAAAATAGATTAAATAGTTTTAAAATAGATTAAATAGATTAAAATAGGTTAAAAATACTTTAAATAGATTTAAACTAGATTAAAATAAATTAATATAGTTTATAATAGGTTAAAATGGATTAATATTGTTTAAATTGATTTAAAATAGATTAAAGTAAATTAAAATACTTTAAATAGATTTAAAATGGTTTAAAATAATTAGAATAGACACATTTAGTTTAAAAGTAGAAAATCTTAATAATTTAGGATTTTAAAGAACATTTTACAGTTTATATTGAGATTATAAATTTGAAATGAACATCAAAATTAACTATTTAAATTTTAATAAATTTTCAAAATTACAGTTCCAACATTTAATAACTCAATTTCGATAATTTTGTTTATACTTCAAATTTCAACCTTAGAATTCCAAATTTAAATCCTTTAAATAATTACTTAAAACAATTCAATTTATCAGTCAAATTCTATTTCAATTATCGTTTAACTGGATTCAAAGTTTAAAGATTTAAAATCATTAAATTTAACCAATCCGGTGTCCGTATATAATTCTCTACCCTATGGTCAAGTGATGCGGATATTTATCATTTCAATCCGCAATATTTAAATTTACAGGTATACATCATTTCAGCCCGCAATCCCAAATTTATTTCAATGAAAATCGCTTGGGTTTATCATTTCAACCCATAACGATTTTCACTATTCTATATGATCGTTCGGGTATGTATCATTTCAACCCATAGGGAACCTGCAGTCTTATAACAATATAAAAATATAACATCCAGTCATCCAATATCAACCATCAAACATCCATCACAATCATCATCCAAATCAATCAATAAACATCAATAGATAACTAATTATCAATAACAGGTATTAAATTGACAATTAAATTCAATATTAAATTAAACGATGATTAAATGCAATAAAAGTCAAATTTAACTAGAATGACGATTCAAATATACCAAACAGCAACCAATCAATTTCAAATCACATCATAAATTCAATTTAACTAGCATAAGATGATTTAGCAATTGTGAGTGGGTTAAAACACTCACCTTTGATTTCAAATCGATTTGAAATCCAAAATTCAACAGTCTCAGAATTCATCCAAACCAATTTCAAATGTCCGGAATTTCGATACGATCCCAACAAAGCAAACCGCGCGTGAATCAGACCTCGTTAGCAAAAGTTATGAGAATTAGAACCATTGAAATCAAAGTTTAAATAAAAAGGAAATGTCACCTACCCACCACGTCATCATCTCCATACGCAAACCCTAACCTACTCTTTGATTATCGCATACGAAGCCATGCTGCCGCCTCCTACTTGATGATCGCACGCCCTAAAAGCCGCCGCCAGCACCTCGCACTTTGTCTACGACTCCGCCTGCGACGCCCTGAAGGCCAGCGATCACCCCTAGGCCTCGATCGGAGGTGAAATCCCCCAGCCGCCACCCCTCATGCTAAACCCTAGTTCAATTTTCTAGGCCGATCCAACCATCAATACACTAAACAAACAACACCGATGAACTACGCGTGTCCCTCTCCACTCGATGGTAACTTCGATTCGACGATCCGTCGATGATCATCAAACTCCAATGAACGGTCGAGATTAAATCCTTGATTTCTGGACAAACGATGATCCACTTCGAGAAACAAATTATTGCAGTAAATTACACTCATCGAGGGCTTCAAATCGATATATAAAATGATATATTTTGAGGGGTTTGAATTTTTCGATTTGGTTTTGAAATTGATTTGGAGATTGAATTGAGGGTTTGTAAATTTGATTTTGTTCCTGCCATTTGAGAAGAAGAAGATAGACAGAAGGGAAAGTACATAGACAAATGAGAATATCAGAAACAATTAGGGTTTATAGCGACCTATATATAGGAAATACTGAAAATAGAAGGAATTGACCAGATCGAATTGATCGAAACGACTACGTGACCCAGAAAGTCCGTTTTGACCCTGAAACGAAATTAGGTCATCCCATATATCGAAACAGATGTTTTCGATATTTTTAAACTCAATGGAACAGGTTTCAAGTCCTAATTCCATCGTATGAAGAAGTTAGCTTAAAAATCATCTTATTATAAATTGATTTCAATTGAATTTAATTAAATTGATTTCTACGCGTTTCGAGTCCATACGATCAAACGACAAGTTCGATCGCTACGAAACTTGAAACCTTACAATAATTCACCATTACAGATTCGATGAAACTGGTTTCGTTGAAATCCGAGACAGTTGCCAAAATGGCTCTTTTCACGATAATTAAATAAATTATTATTAAATTAATTAATCACTTTTTAATTCCACCTTTAATAAATAACAAAATTTAACATTTTTGATTACCTAGACATTAACAATAATGTAAAACAAATTTACATATCAATCTAGTGTCAAATATTACATAAATTACACTATTTAATTTCAACTATAATTAAATCCAATTAATTAGAATTTAAATCCCATAAATTGTTTTAATTTGATTTCAATCTTTTTATTTAATCAATCATTACTCTATAGGCAGAGTTAACATTGATTTATATTTTATTGCATTAATATTCTCCAATTATTATCCTTTACCATATTAGTTGCAATAATTCAATTATATTGAATTTTTGTCGATTTTCACATTAATTACAATTTAAATCCCAAAAATTTAATTTATCTTGGTTTCACTCATTTTATTAAATTAATTATTGCCTTATGTATGTAATCGACACTTCTGTACATTTTATTGCCTTCATCTTTTACAGTTATCGTCTTAACTCATTTTGCATAACATTTAATTTTATTTAATTATAATTGATTAAATAAATTGGTAACAAATAACAATTGTCACCATTTCTATATTTAATCACATTTGTATGTTTGTTATCTGCATACAAATGTTATAGTTATTTACACAACACTAATTTTATTCAATTACAATTTATTACTTACTATTTCATTAATTAACACAACATTTAAATTATCAATTACTCTTTTAATCCAATTATCAATTAATAAACACATTATTATAATTAATTTACAATCTATTACCAATTATAACTCTTTAATCATTTAATTAATTGGAATTACATTTAAAGCAGTTATCAATTACCTTAAATTAATACTATTACATTTCATTCCAATTATATTCTTATTATTAAATCACAATTTTTTATTTCTTCCAACATTAAATCACCAAACCTTATTAAATTAACTATTTTTAATTATCAAAAATTATGGGTCATTATAATATGTGAAATTCAGCCTGTTTTGTATAAAAATGATTTGGGATATAAAATCACATCAAAATGATAAAAAAATGATTTTTGAAATTAAGATGCATATACATACAGATATATATATATACATATATATATATATATGTGTGTGTGTGTGTGTGTGTGAATTTAGAATTATGGATTTATAGATGTATATTCTAAGAGATATGATTTATTTAGTGAGAAATGGAAAATAAACAATGCTTGAGCTAAGAAATGAATATATTAAAAAATCATATAAAAATATTTATAAATTGAAATTTGATATATCAGGTCTTATTATGATTTTATTTTGAATTTAAAATGATTTTTAAAGGTAGTTTGAAGATATATATGTGGGAATGCTATATTTCTATTTTTTTGGAAACTAGCTAGAAAACATCGATTTGTACAACAATTTTGAAAATTTTCAATTCAAACTTTTTGATGATAAGAAAGTAGAAAGGTGGTAGAGGATCATATCTAAATTTAAAAGAAAATGTATCGAGAATCCAATTAAAAATGACTGAGAAACAAGCAAAACAAAAATTAGAAAAACAGATATAATAGGCTACATGTTCAGCTGGCCACAATAGGTGCATCGGTTGGCACAACTGGTGCACTGGTTGGACGTAATTCAATCTAGTTTTCTGATCAATCAGAGCCAAATCGAAGGGGGTTTGGTCTGTGGTTCTTCTGGGGTATTTAGGCAGCGATTAGGATATGTTTTTAGAGTAGAATTCCATGTTGTTTTGATTGAATTTTGAGGAATCAAATTTATTGTCTACAAACATTATTTGTAATGTAAGTTAGAGTTTAAAAAATAAAAAAAAGAACTAGTAGTTCCTCTTCTTACTGGGTCCACGCAATGCAAGGCCCATGTAGTAATCTAGTGAGTATGGCGGAAAGGAGAAAATACGTTCATTTTCTCTCATTTTACTTCAGCTCTAAAATTTGAAAACATATCTCCTTCCTCACCTAAACCCTAGAATTGAAATCTTCCCCAAATCTAAATCAAATCAGTAATAATTAAAAAAAATAGAAGCATGGTAATCTCCTACATCTTCTAGTGTGTCTATTTCAATTGGTTAATCTCAGTTTTTGCTTTAGGTTGTGATCTTTCTTTTGTAATCTCTGAAATTTCCCTAGGTTGTACATGGAAGTTAGTGGCCTAGGAGAATCCGAGTTCCTTGCATCAATTCATGTTCTTATAGGTGAATTTATCTCACACATCTAGCTGGTAATGAATGCATGTCACTATTTGGTAAAATTGGTTGAATTCTTGATTGAATTGCTTTCAACCACTTGTGCTATTCTTATCAATTGCTATATCACTTTCAGTTTGTTGGAACCCTCTTCATATGATCATGAATTGCATTCAATTGTGGATGTTTATATGCTTACATATTAGCTAAATCATTGCTATATCACTTTCAGTTTGTTGGAACCCTCTTCATATGATCATGAATTGCATTCAATTGTGGATGTTTATATGCTTACATATTAGCTAAATCATTGCTTCAGAAGTCAAGGAGGTTAATGCTAGAGAAATGAGCGCCAACTGACGAACGGAGAGCAACCGGCTTCGCCTGGGGTTTAGCCCAGGCGCTGCTATTGGTGGACCGATCCTACTAGACCAGTGCACCGATCATGACTTGGGCCGAGCCCTAGGTTACGCCGTATGGCCTCCCATTCGCATCCATTTGCCCGTTCATTCGTCCGTTTGGCTCCTTTCCATTGTTTGATTGATTTTGATTCTCCAATTCATGTTGATTTCAATGAAAATTTTGAAGTTTTGATTATGAATTTGTGAATTGATATTAGGTTTATTATGCCATGAAAATATTCTATGGATCTGTGTTATCGCATACAAGTTTTATTGCATAATTTCCACTAGAGTTTTCAAAGGAACGATTTCTAAACCAAACTGTTTTCCCAAATCTTTCAAGAATAAATATATTTTCTATAAAAGATATTTAGATTATATTTATATATATAATATATTTATTTATAATATGAGTGGTTTTAAAGTTGATATGGAACAATGGTTTAAAAAATTGTACTTATATATATATATAAGACCAAAGACTTTCCAATATATATATATATATATTCTAGCTTATAAAACTGTATTTTTTAAGAAGGATTTTAAAGTAAAATATTTTATGAAATTGCATGTTATCAATTGAATAATAAGGTGATTTAAACGGTTTAATAAAATGAGTGGTATGGAACGCTCGCGTTTGTTTTACCGGTTAATTCCCGGACTTGTTTGATTGAGCCATTTATACACACGAGTGGAGTTTACTAACCTATAGCAAATGTTTAAACAAACTCGTGTGGCATGGGACACTCAGTTGTTATTTATTCGGTCATTATTCGGAGGTATATGACACTTATTGACGAGTTTATGACTCACCTTTGGAGTTTATAGGACTTCTATCTTAATGTTTATAGGTCTCGTACATATCTTGATGTTTATAGGGCTTGTTCCTATCTTGATGTTTATAGGTCTCGTACCTATCTTGATGTTTATAGACTTATATGTCTATCTTGGAGCTACATGCATGTAGATGAATTTATTTCACCAATCTTGGAGTTTGGCACCTTCCTCCTTTTGTGAGATTTCCGGATTTCTAATTTTGAGATCTCTGGATTTGATGTTGTTTGAATTATCACCAAATCATTTTAGGATTTTTTACTTTAATAAGCTATCTTAAGATTTAGTATTTGGTGATTTGAAGTATTGATGCATCTTTGATATTTGTCGATATATGACTATATTTGACATCTAGTTCACTTTATCTATTATTTATCTTTCTACCACATTCATTATAGTCTAGGCTGACTCGTTTATTATATTATAATACTCGGGTCAGACCGATATATTTCAGGTGCTCCAGTTTGATAGTTCTAGAGAGGATTCACTCTAGTTATTTAGTTATCATTCATCTTACCTTCATCTTGTACATGTATACATATTCTTGTAGTGTTGTATCTTGTATCCAGTTTAGACTCATTTAAATGTACATATTTGTATCCACGAGATGTAGTACTTATGTAAATTGTGGATCGTAATGTCCATAGCCTTGTAGTTGACATCATGTATTTATTTTCTCCATTCAGTTTGTATCCATTGTATATTCCGCTGTGTACATTTATACTCTATGATTCTTTATTCTGTGAATATTGTATATTGTTCTGAATTAGTATTATAGCCACTGTGGTTTTTGTTTTTAAGCCTGGATTGTATACGTTGACTCTAATTGGAAAAAAGACTAGCACCCAAATCGACATAGTAATACTCGCTTAAAGTAAAATTCATGTATGGTCGCTCCTAACCAGCCCTATTCTCTACACTAACAGGTAGTATTACTCTGTAATATCCTTTGTTAGTGTGGGACTCTGGGTGGGGCGTCATAGCTTGGTATCAGAGCTGAATTTAGAACACAATATGATATCAAGGATGAGAATCTTCTCTCAGTAGAGCTTTAGGATCTATCCTTCAGGATTCATGGGATAGATAATAGAAATAATCTCTTAATAAGAGAATATCTATAAGGATTTTGGGTACTCATCCTTTTGTCTTTCTTCCTTTGAAATTTCTAATATGAATCCATGTGGATTTTGAATAACTTCTAATCCCATCTTATCCATTTCTAAAGTGTCGTAGGTTGGCGGCTGAGTCACTCGTTCTAGTATTGGGCAATCCAACGAGCCTAGTTGAGACATAGTACATTATCTTCACTACAAATCATGAATCTTTTTGTCAACCCTCTTTGTAATCAGACTCGTGCAGCAGAAGCAGATAGATTTTTTCTGCTGGGCACATTATCCAGTAAATTTGTGATTATTTGATCGATGGATGGATGTAGGTTTGCATAGGATTCCGAGTGGCAATTCTAATCTAATTAAGAATTATCCCTTGATAATTAGAATCCCATTTGAATAATAATAGTCTAATCTTGCTGTATCTTCATATTGTAAATCACCGTATGTGAAATTGAATTTCTTGAATATAAAATAATCAAGGATCAAAAAATTGTAATTATAAGATGTCTAAAGGTGATGATTATAAGTTTTTTATGGTATGTAAGAACTAAGGCATATCAAGATATAAGTATACTCCATTTTAAAAGAGGATTTTTGAAATATATATATTTGAGTGTTAAATTTCCCGTTGGATGCTTTAAGGATTCTGATCGTGGACGTTTTGCCAACGTACTCGGTAGGGATTTCTAAACATTCAAACAAGAAATTTGAACATACACTTTTTATTAAAGTAGTGGTTTGGAAAAATCATATTTTTGGAAATATGTTAATTCAAGAAAGAGTTAAAATATTCTTGAAAACTAATGTGGTTTAAAATAAAATGATATTGGAAGATGCATACGAAGGTATGCATATAACCATATATCAAAGACTTGGAAATATAAAGGTATTTCTATATTATAAAAAGAATAGAGATATCAATCAAGAAAAATATATAAGTAGTAATTTAATAATGGGCTTAAATGCTTAATCATAGAGTTCGCAAAGAACACTAGCAAGGCGATGTCGAATTTTTTATCAACACCGCAACCAATGGTCAAGGCTATTTGTTTAGAACAAATGGAGGGGTAACATTATGTGTTATTTAGAACGTTTGTATTGTTTTAAAATTTGTTCTAAAAAATTGAATTTGATATAAAGATTCTACTAAGCTATGAAGGAACCATTACAATCTAAGTAAAAACACACATGTGCAAATCTTTAAATAGCCAGTTCATTAAAACCTAAATAGAAGTATGGTTCTTTTACTTGAAACATTTGGAAGCAAATTTTGTAAGCTTAGAAAAAAGCTTATATTGAATAAAAATTTAAGATACCATTTCTAACTATATATTGAAATATTAAAGGAAATTTGATGTATTCTTAAAACGGGGTGCGAGACTTAATAATAATCTATGAGATTAAATATACACACCGTGTGTGTGTATATATATATTGATTTTATATTAAATTAAATAATGCCTAAGATTTCAAATTAGAATAATCAAATTTTGTAAAATGTTTTGTAATTTCAAAAGATGAGAATTGTAAATGAAAAATCTAAGGGTAAGAATAAGACTATATTTATATGTCGGGCTTTACTCAATATAAACATTGTTGAAATAATATAAAATCCATCTAAAATTTTGGAAAAAAATAAAATCAACCATTTAAAAGGATAAAACTTATCAATGAATTCTTTTGGTTTATTTACTATATAATAAGTAATAGTAATAGACCTATAAGGGACTTAATTGTGAAAACATCTTTTAGAAATGTAATTAAATTACACGAATGCTTCAGAATGAGTTAGATAATTTGAACTTTTCTACTAAGCAAAATAAGAAGTTTTGTTCTATAAGGAGTTTGAAAGTAAATAAGTATATATAAAATATTTGAGAAACAATTTCTTAATTATGTGGAAAAATAAAGTTATTTGCTTTCAAACTATAAATTCCTATTAGATTTTATTAAATTCAGCCTTTGACTATTGAAATACTATTTTGGAAAATTTGTGTAACCTTTTGGATTTGGAGAAAATTTTTTGAAATAAATATTTTGAGAACCTTAATTCTAAAATATGGGGAATAGTAATAATCGACTTAGTATTATTTGTTGGTTTAAATACTTTCAAGTAACGCCTCGTCGAATATGGTATAACACATTGAATAGAATGTTTGAGTGGAATTTACTAACCCATTTGTGAACACATGAGTTTCACCGGGTAGTATGGGATACTTGGGTTAAATTCTTGTAATTGCTTTTCGGAGGGTATTTAATAGTTTAGGGTTGTATTCTCTTTTGGTGTTCGGCATGGGGCCGATGGATCCTTAAGAGAATGTAATTCAGGTTTTCAAGTAGTATCCATAATAGGTAAGATTTACAAGCTTCTAGTAAATACTTGAATTCCACCAAACGGTATGGGACGTTTTGGTTAAGTTCTTATGATTACTAAGAGTGATAATATTTGGTACTTTAGAGTTTATTCTCTTTTGGTGGTTGGCTGGGGCTAATAGATCCTTAAGAAGTATACTCCTGGATTTTATACATGATCCTTGTGATCGGGTTGGACTTGATTTTCCTGGACTTTGAAAGAATATAATCTGCAAACGGGTTTTATGATAAGTTAAAATTACATTATGAATCAAGAAGTCATATCAAGGATAAATCCTAGAATTAATTCACAACACTTGAATATTAATAATCAAGCAAGTCTCTTAGAACATTAAGAATATTAAGTATTTTAAATAGAGAAAATACTTATAGTAAACTAAGATGTGAAAACTAAGTTTAAAACTTATTTGAAAATTTACAACTAAGAATCTCTTTCGGGTTATAACCTTTATTTGATTAGTTGGGGTTGAAATTGGTAAATTTTAAATTCTTTAAACAAATTAAGATTTTTGAAATTTTGATAATTTAAATAATTATTTGGGTTTATCTCAAATAAATAGTAAGAAAAACTGTATTTAATGGGAAAAATTAAATAGAGAACTCTTAATGATTTGAATGTAGATAAAATCTTAGAAATCTGCCTAATGTTGTACTTTGACTTGGGTAGGGGCCAAGAGGATCATATCTACCTTGATTGAAGTTTTCCATGGTTGATAGTTCCAATCAAATATCGGTATGACCCCTTTCGAAACTTAGTCTGGGAAATCATATCGACAACTCCCTTGTTGGCTTAAGTCGGGGAAAGAAATTGATCTTAAGTCCCGACTCTATTTGTGAATCTTTTAGTAAAATCTTGAAATTTATATTGGAAATCAAATTTCTATTCATGTTGTTGCACCAGAGATTAAGCGCCTTCGGAATAAAGACGTTTCGCTCATTTAAGTCCTATGACCGATGATCCTGAGGACTACTCTTATAAGAACTAGAGAGTTCATCGAGCGAACACATCCTATGAATTTTCTAGAACTCATTAATGAAGAGTCACTTGTTTTGAGCTATTTCTTGATTATAGCTTAATCTCCTTCACGAATATCCATTCTTTGTAATTTTTCATAGATTTTCACTTAGGGAAATTACGGGGATGCAATTTTTCTAAGGGGGGAGTCTGTAACAACCCTGGTCGAGATTACCTAAAATTAAATATAAATTATGATTTAATTTATCTTAATTAATTTTAATATGAAACTGGGGAATTTTATTTGGTTTTGTTTCCAATTTGAAATAAAATATGGAATTAAATAAATAAGAAATTTATTAAATGGGTTTCCCAAATAAGATAAATATAAATGGGAAATTTATATTATAATGATTAGAAATTTATGTGAATAAATTTCTAAGATGAAATATTAATTTAATAGACCTAAATATAATTTTTGGGCACTTTTATATAATTTATAAGAATTGATATTCATACATTTCGTAATATATGAAAACATGCATGAAATTGTATTTTTAATTATTTAGGATATTCAATCTTGTCAAATTGATACAAAATTACTTTTTGAAGTTTGATATGATGGTAGCAGGTCTAGAAAGTTGTGGGATTTTATTTATTTTATATGAATTTATAAAGATGCGATTTCATAATATGTGAAATTCAGCCTCGTTTTGCATAAAAATGATTTGGGATGTAAAATCACATCAAAATGGTATAAAAATGAATTTGGAAGTTAAGATATATATATATATATGAATTTAGAAATTTAATTTTGGATTTATAGATATATATTCTAAGAGATATGATTTATTTAGTGAGAAATGGAAAATAAACAATGATCTATGAAATAAATTATGCCAAAATAAATATATAAAATATATTTAAAATCCTACAAAAATATTTATAGATTGCAATTTGATATATCAGGTCTTATATAATGATTTTTAAAGGTAGTTTGAAGATATATATATGTGGAAATGCTATATTTCTGTAATGACCCTAATTTTGATTAACATTATTTAGGATATTGAATTAGACAAATTAAATGAAACAATCTAAAAGGTTAAGGGATTGAGTTTTATAAATTTATAAAGAGGCCCGGCCTTATTGAATACATAAGCAAAAGAGAACTAAAGATGAGTAAGTAGGAGGATACAATAAGGGAAAAATAGAAATAGTCTTTGTTCTTATACCCTAAACCCTTCTAGCATTCATTTCTCATTCATTTTAACACTCATAAACAAAACTAAAACCCCAAGAGCTTGGCCGGCCGCCAGTAAGAAGAATCAAAAGAAGAAAAGCTAGGATTCAAGTAGAAATCTTAAAGAAATTAATCAAAGAGCAAATCTCAACCTTCTTAACACCAAGCTAAGGTGAATAATAGAGGTGCATCTCATTTTGAATATGGTTTCGGTTTTATGATTATGGCCTAATTATTTTGCAAATAATATGCCATGTTATATTTATTTAAATAGGTATATATGCTTGTTGATGATTTATATTGTTTCATATAGATTTTATGATAAGTTTAGATTGGAAAAACCAATTAAATGACATCCAATTGACTTGCATTTTTGAGATATGGTCAAAAACATTATTTTAGAAGTGGGTTTCAAGTTTCCTAATTTTCTAAGTTTTTGTGGATTTATTATTAATTTTCTATGAAAGAAAATATTTAATATTATGTTTAAATTGTTTAAAGAAATTATATATATAATGGGTTTGGGTCCGAAATTTAAGTATGTTAGAAAACATATTTAAAGTGAATTATGTGATTTTTGAGGAATTTTCCTAAGTATTTTACCGTGGTTATAAAATTATTTAAGTTGTGGAACTTAAATGTTTTATATGTTTTATCAAGGAGAAGCGTTTGTTTGTTAAAATGTTTTTAATTGAAAATTATGAATTCAAAAGCACTTTTTGAAAAGGGTTTTGATAAAGAATTGGCAACCAATTACATTTTGACATATAAGGCAAGTTAGGTGAGAAGAACTTTCTTTTAAAGGCTAAAAACCTGTTTTACTTGGATTTACTACTTCGCCACTTCCATTTATTGGCTTTCGACATCATGCCTCCACTAAAGAATCCATTCAAAACCAATGCACATGGTATCAAGCAATTGATATGTAGTGCATTGGTGAAAGGCGGAAGGGAAAGTGTCAAAACCTTGCTTTCGAAGGGGTAAAAGTTATTTTTCAAATCTTTCAACTCCACTACTTACATCTGATTATAAAAGATGCTTTTGAAGGGGTTGAAGCAAACTCTATTAGCTTTCGAACCAATTAACTTGCCTTTTTTAGAAAAGAGCTTTCAAATGAGTTGCGCCTTTAGTTTTAAAAGAAGCTTCGAAAGGGTAGCCACTTTGAACCTATTCGATACCCATGCTGCCTCATTCTTACCTTTCGAACTAGTTAATGCCGCTTTTCTTTATAGACTTAAAGCAATGTATTCGAAATGGTGCTTTCGCCTTTTTCTTTGAAGCCGCCTTCTTTTTGCTTTCGAATGGGTCATACAGCCGCGTTCCAAAAATGGTTTTGGAGGCAATGGTTTCGAAAGAGTGGGTTTCGAAACTATCCTTTTTCTTTTACTTGGGATTAATACTTTCGAAAGCAATGTTTTCGCCTTTGTTCTTTATGACCTACAGTTATATTATATGTTAAACCCAAAGGTTTCGAAAGGAATGATTTTAAATGGTTTTGAAACAATGTTTCCCCAAACATTTACTTGAACACGATACTTTTGAAAGGTATATTATAAGTGTTTCAAAGAGGAAACCCTAATGTATTCGAAAGGTATATTTATGCATACTGGAAGAGCTATTTTAAGTGTTTTGAAAAGAAGGTTTCCAAAGCTTTCGAAAGACAAGTTTAATGGTTTTGAAATAGGATACCTAAGGTTTAAATAATGATTTCGAAAGGCTATTTTCAATACATTTGAAAGGTATCTTTTGACCTTTTGGCCTAGTGTTTTCAAGGATAAAGTAGTTATCTTATTTTAAAAGTGGTACTTTCAATAAATTCGAAAGAGATTGTTTAAGGCTTTAAATAAAGGTTTCGAAGGTATTTTTTTTGGCCTTATAATCTATAGGTTTCTAAGTTAAAAAGGGGTTTTGACTTATTTTGAAGGGATAGATAATCCCATTGATTAGATTCCATCAACATTGTTTTGTGTAAAGCATATATCATGGCATAAGTATTTTGAGTAAAGCAAAGTGTATGATTTCCTTGTTTTATAAAGTTTGATTTTAGGGATAAATCATTTACAAAGATTGTTTACAAGGAAATGAAATTTGAATAGAGTAGTTAACCCTAAGTATATGACAAGAAATGAAATTTTAATAGGTAAATGACCCTAAGTTTATGACTCGGATATTAGAAGACCAGATGGGGCTGGTGTAGGGTTGCGCCCTATACTTTAGCTAATAACCCCAAGCTAATAGAAGTCCAAAATTCTAGTGTGTAGGGCTTTGTAACAGATGGGACTAAAATATGGTAATACTCAGAAGAGAATATACAGAGTAAAGATAGGTTATTAGTAAGCCCGCAAAACCATTAGGATCAGTTAACCCTAGAGGAAGATAGTTAAGGGCAGATAGCCCAATAGTGTGTCTAACAAAAGTTAGATAATTGATTATGTCTGGTAGGCCCGAGTCAGCCAATGGTTAATAGTTAGCCAGATAAAACTATGGTGTGGACAGATAGTCCATTGATTTCCTAATTTTTATGCATATATGTATTTGCTATTGTTGTTATAATCAGTTTGATTGTAGGATTTTAATTTGCAAAAGATATGCTTTTAAAGGGATATTAGTGAGGGGAAACCCGTTCCGCTAAGCGGCGTGGTCTCACTTAATATCAGTAAAATCGAGATGTAATAGTATTATTCACACTAGGCTTTATGTCTGACTCAAATTTTATGTTTTCCCCTTAAACTCTTGGGTGCTCAAAATTTGATTTTAGTAGATTGAGAGTTAAGGACTTTTCAGGTTTAGTAGGTTGGACGAATAAGCTTCCGAAGACGTATATGAGGCAAAGCTAGCTATGTAAGAGATACTTAATATTATTTCCGTTGTGATGTAATTATGACTGATATGTTTATCTAGTACTCTGATCATCTAAGGGGGCATCTTCACATGTCGCTCTTGGCGTAATTTGTAATAATTATATTTGATTAAAACCTGGGAATTATTTTGGGATTATGTAATAGAATATGAAATATATGGATTTGAAATGTAATTGAAATTTTTTTTTGAAATCTATGTTAATTTTATTTCTTATTCATGTGCTTCTGATATTATGGATACGATTAACATTACCGTATTTTGTCACGGGAAGTTAATACTATGGATGACTGCAGTATCTGTAGCATTTAGCTTCGGGCCTCAAGATAGGGGATGTTACAACTTGGTATCAGAGTATAGGTTTATGAAAACTTAAAATAAATTTTAAGCTTAAAATGATTTTGAAAACATAATCCTAAAGAATTAGAGAAAAGATTGGGGTATGGGATAACGCCATGGTAATGTACTTGTATTTGCTATATATAAGTATATGCTTTATCTCTATTCTCCCATATCTCTTAGGTTATTCTTCTATATCTTACAAAGACTCGAATGCAGGCTTTAATGAATTACAATATGGTAGCTAGGAGTAGGAGAGTTAACATTGGTGGAGGAAGCACCACAAACAATGCAAATGCCAAACCAAACACTAGAAAGAATCTAGGTCGGGCACAAGCTATTAATGAGGACGCTAGAGCACCGCAAGTTGATGTAGGAGGCATGTACCTGTTCTTTGTCAACATGATGCAAGCTGGAGCTGCTGCGGGATTAGTTGGAGGAAATCAGGAAGCTATTGTGGTTAATAACTATGCAGTACTAAGTAGAGATTATGCTAGGCTTGGAAGAAAGCCGTTTATCGGGACTGAGGACGCAATTGAAGTGGAAAATTGGCCGCTTCATTGCGAAAGGATTTTTGCTAATTTGGGACTTAATGATGAGCTGAATAGAAGACTTGCTTCTAGGCAATTGCAAGGAGCAGCACTGTATTGGTGGAACAGTGTTACCGTAGGAGTAAATGAAGAGACCATGACTTGGGCAGACTTCAGAAGAAGGTTTGAGGAAAGATTCATGTCGGAGATTGCTAAGCCAACCTGCTCAGGAAGTTTGTCGAGTTGGTGCAGGGAGACATGACAGTGCTTGAGTATGCTAACAGATTTGAGGAGCTATCGAGATACAGATATGCTACAGTTGATACAATTATTAAAAGGAATGAGAAGTTCATCCGTGGACTAAAACCTGAGCTTGCTAAAGTAACTTTGCCACATATTAGGGATCTGTGTGATGTAGTTGTTGAGATGGCTTTGAGGTAGGAAGAGATGCTTGCTTTTCTTGATGGTAACAAAGTAGGGGAAGCTCAAGATGGGCGGAACCAGAAGAGAAAGTTTTTCTTAAGAAGGGCGCTCAGAAGGGTGGAGCTTCCAAGAAAGAGAAGGCCGATGTAGTTTGCTATAAGTGTGATAAGAAGGGACACTATGCTCATGAGTGCCGGACATGCAAAGGGAAGAAAGCTGCTGATAAGAAATGAGTAAAATGTTTCAACGTGATCAGGTTGGACATTATAAGAACCAGTGCAAGGAGCCAGCCAAGGATGGAAAGGGCAAAGTGTTTGCAATGGAACCAGCTACCTCGAGACCAATAGCAGAGGAAAAAGGAAAAGCTATGTTGTGAGGTATGCCTTTGATTCATGGTATGTCAATTAAAGTTCTATTTGATACTGGTGCATGGCATTCTTTTATATCTCGTTGTTCGGTAGATAAGCTTAACCCAGAACCCTCATACCTAGTTACTTCCTTAAGGGTTGCGAATCCGATAGGAGGTTATGCGACTCTTGGGATGAGATGTGATCACTTAGAGTTTGAATTATTAGGTCATGTATTTGCTTGTAGTTTGCATATGTTTGATTTCGTAGGGTTCAAAATTATTTTGGGCATGAATTGGTTAAGTAAATACGATGCTAGAATATTTTTCCATGATAGGAAAATATCACTTAGACACCCTACTTGTAGTGACCGGATTATGTACTCCATAGAAAACCCTAGTTTTGAGGTTAAGGCTTTGTTGGGTATTATGGATGATCAAAACGAGTTGAACCGAGTTTTTGTTTTTAGAGAACTCGTATATGTCTTTGTGCCTGTGATAGGACTACCGTCGAAATGAGCCATTGAGTTTCATATAGATTTAGTACTAGGAATAGAACCAGTGGGTAGACCGCCAAGTAGAATGACACCTACCGAGATGAAGGAGTTAAAGGTGCAGTTGGTGGATTTAGAAGGTAATAATATTATTAGACCAAGTAGTTTGCCTTGGGAAGCAACCATTGTGTTTGCGAGAAAACTGGATGGATCATTAAGGTTGTGTATCAATTATCGTAAGCTGAATGAGAAGACGATAAAGAACCGATATCCGTTACCCATAATTGGTGATTTGTTCAACCAGTTGAGTGGAGCCAAAGTATTTTCCTAGTTGGATTTGGCAATAAGAGTCCATAAGCTTATAGTAGCAGAGGATAGTATTCCTTTGATGGCGTTTAGGACCAGATATGGATCGTACGAATGGTTAGTGATGCCGTTCGGACTAACTAATGCACCAGCATTTTTCGTGGACTTGATGAATATAATCTTCCAGGAGCATATGGATAGATTTGTTAGTATTCATGGACGACATTTAGGTATACTTTAAAATTGAAAGAGAGCATGAAGTTCATATTAGAGTGGTGCTCGAGACGCTGAGGCAACATCAGTTAAAGGCGAAAATTTTGAAGTGTCACTTATAGAAGAAGGAGAGGGAGCTTCTTGGTCATGTAGTCTCAGAGAAAGGGTTGTAAGTAAATCCGGCTAAGGTCGAAGCAGATAATAGTTGGAAGAGACCCGAAACAGTGACTGAGATAAAGAGTTTTCTCGGATTAGCTGGTTATTATCGAAGATTCATTAAGGATTTTTTGGGGATAGCGACACCGATAACTAAGCTAACTCGGAAAGATGTGAAGTTTGTTTGGAATGATAAGTGTGGGGAGGCATTCTAGAAACTGAAACACTTGTTGACTAATGCACTTGTGTTAGTGGTTCCAGAGGGGAATCGGGACTTAGTGGTATATATGGATGCATGTGGAACAGGATTAGGAGCTGTATTAATGCAAAAGGGTAAAGTGATTGCCTATGCTTCCCGACAGCTCAGACCGCATGAGGTTAGATAACAAACTCATGCTTTGGAATTAGCTACAGTAATTTTTGCATTGAAGATGTGGAGACATTACCTTTTGGGAGAAAGATTCGATTTGTATATGGATTATAAGTCACCGAGGTATTTATTCTCTCAGAAGGAGTTGAATATGAGACAGCAGAGGTGGTTAGAGTTTTTAGCCGCTTATGACTTTGGAATTGAGTACAAACCGAGAAAAGGCAATGAATTTGCAGATGCACTTAGCAGAAAACATCAGAATGCAGTATTAGCAATGATAGCTGAGTGGAAAGATTTAGAAGCATTGACTACATGCAAAATGCAATGGAGGCCCCAGGCTAGTTCTAGTAAAGAAGCTGCTATGTTGTCATGTTTAGGAGTTCGACCAGTGATGATCGAAAGAATTGCTTCTAAGCAAGGGGAGGATCCATTATTAGCCAAACGGATCAGGAAGTTGAGGAATGGAACAGAGAGTGATGACTTGAAAGATTTCAGTCTTGACCAAAATGGATGGTTAAAGAAGAAAGGACGACTATGTGTTCCGTATGTGGGAAATATTAGGAAGGAAGTTCTTAGAGAATGCCATCGTTCGAAGTTCACTAATCATTCGAGAGGAACTAAGATGTATCAGATATGAAAGGAGTTTCTTCTGGGAAGGTATGAAGAGAGATGTAGGCTTATGGTTGAGGCAATGTTTGAACCGTCAACAGGTAAAAGCTAAATATCAGAAACCGAGTGGGTTACTTCAACCTTTAGATGTTCCAATCCGGATGGGATTATATTTCAATGGATTTCATAGATGGGTTGCCAAGGTCGAATCGAGGAAATGAGAGTATTTGGGTTATAGTGGACAGATTGACCAAGAGTGCCAATTTCATTCCACTAAGGTCGATTAGGACAACATCAGATTTAGCTAAGTTATTCATGAGGAATATAGTTAGACTTCATGGAATTCATTGTAGTATAGTAAGTGATAGAGATTCCTTATTTACTAGCGAGTTCTGGAAGTGTCTACATGAGACTTTAGGTACCAAGCTCAAGATGAGTACCCCTTACCATCTGTAGACGGATGGGAAAGCAGAGAGAGTTAACAAAGTCTTAGAAGATTTGTTGAGAGCTTGTGTGCTAAATTTTGGGGTATCATGGGAAGACCATCTACACTTAGTCGAGTTTTCGTATAACAATAGTTATCAGACTAGTATAGGGATGACACCGTTTGAAGCTTTGTATGGAAGGCCATGCAAATCTCCTATTTGTTGGTTAGAGACCGGGGATAGGTTAGTTCTTAGTCTAGATTTGGTTAGAGAAGCTACAGAAAAGATTGAGTTAATTCGAGCTAGGATGAAAGAAGCTTAGTCTAGGCAGAAGAGTTATGCTGATAAAAGACGAAAAGACTTAGAGTTCTCAGTTAGAGCTCATGTCTTCCTCAAGGTGTCACCGATGAAAGTGTAATTAGATTTAGAAAATCAGGAAAATTGGCATCAAGATTTGTTAGACCATTTCCTATTATAGAAAGGATCAGGAAACTGGCGTATAGATTAGAGTTACCGAAAAGTTCGACGTGAGTCCACAATGTTTTTCATATTTCTCATCTAAGGAAATATATTCGAGACACATAGACTACTATTATACCAACTGTGTTTGATGGTCTAGTAGTGGAACCAGATATGAATATAGTAAGAAAACCAGTTCGTATAGTTGCGAGGGATGAGAAAAGACTAAGGAACAAGACAGTCAGACTAGTCAAAGTCCAATGGAGTGACGACGAGAGAGACTGTACTTGGAAAACTGAGAGCATGATTAGAGATACTTATCCTGACTTGTTTCATGGTATTTTTTACCTTTATAATTGATTACCATGAGTACCTTATCGTAATTTCGAGGATGAAATTCTTTAAGGAGGGGAGTCTATAATAACCTTAATTTTGACTAACATTATTTAAGACAGTTAATCAGATAAATTAAATGAAATAATGTAGAAGGTTAAAGGATTGAGATTTGTAAATTTATAAAGGGGTCATGCTTGAATACATAAGTAGAAGAGAATTAAAGATGAGTGAGTAGGAGGAATGTGATAAGGGCAAATAGGAATAGTCTTTGTTCTTATACCCTAAACCCTTCTATCCTTCATTTCTCATTCATTTTAACACTCATAAACAAAACTAAAACCCCTAGAGCTTCACTGGCCACCATTAAGAAGAATCAAAAGAAGAAAAGCTAGGATTCAAGTAGAAAGCTTGAAGAAATTAATCAAAAGAGCAAATCTCAACCTTCTTAACACCAAGCTAAGGTGAATAATAGAGTTACATCTCATTTTGACTATGATTTTGGTTTTATGATTATGGCCGAATTATTTTGCAAATAATATGCCATGTTATATTTATTTAAATAGGTATATATGCTAATTGATGATTTATATTGTTTCATATAGATTTTATGATAAGTTTAGATTGGAAAAACCAATTAAATGGCATCCAAATGACTTGCATTCTTGAGATATGGTTAAAAACATTAATTTAGAAGTGGGTCTCAAGTTTCATAATTTTCTAAATTGTTGTGGATTTATTATTAATTTTCTATGAAAGAAAATATGCAATATTGGGTTTAAATTATTCAAAGCAATTATATATATAACGGGTTTGGGTCTGAAATTTAAGTATGATAGAAAACATATTAAAAGTGAATTATGGTGATTTTTGGGGAATTTTCCTAAGTTTTTATTATGTTTATAAAATTTTAAGTTATGAAACTTAAATGTTTTATATGTTTTATCAAGGAGAAGGGCTTATTTGTTAAAATGTTTTTAATTGAAAATTCTGAATTCGGCAGCATTTTTAGAAAAAAGTTCTGATAAAGAAATGGAAACCAATTACATTTTGACAAATAAGGCAAGTTAGGTGAGAAGAACTTTCTTTTAAAGGCTAAAAATCTATTTTGCTTAGATTTACTACTTCGCCACTTTCATTAGTTGGCTTTCGACATCATGCTTCCGCTAAAGAACCCATTCGAAATCAATGCACATGGTATCAAGTAATTGATACGTAGTGCATTGAAGAAAGGCGGAAGGGACAATGTCGAACCTTGCTTTCGAAGGGGTAGAAGTTATTTTTCAAAGCTTTCAACTCCACTACTTACTTCTATTTATAAAAGATGCTTTCGAAGGGGTTGAAGCCAACTCTATTAGCTATTGAACCAATCAACTTGCCTTTGTTTTAAAAAAGAGCTTTTAAATGAGTTGTGCCTTTAGTTTTAAAAGAAGCTTTCGAAAGGGTAGCCGCTTTGAACCTATTTGATACCCATGTTGCCTTATTCTTACCTTTTGAACTAGTTAAGGCCGCTTTTCTTTATAGCATTAAAGCAATGTATTCGAAAGGGTGCTTTTGCCTTTTACTTTGAAGCCACCTTCTTTATGCTTTTGAAAGGGTCATACAGCCGCTTTCAAAATGGTTTTGGAGGCAATGGTTTCGAAAGAGTGGGTTTCGAAACTATCCTTTTTCTTTTACTTAGGATTAATACTTTTGAAAGCAATGCTTTCGCCTTTGTTCTTTATGACCTACAGTTATATTATATGTTAAACCCAAAGGTTTCGAAAGGAATGATTTTAAATGGTTTCGAAACAATGTTTCCCAAAACATTTACTTGAACCTAATACTTTCGAAAGGTATATTATAAGTGTTTCGAAGAGGAAAACCCAATGTATTCGAAAGGTATATTTATGCGTACTAGAAGAGTTGTTTTAAGTGTTTTGAAAAGAAGGTTTTCAATGGTTTCGAAAGCCAATTTAAATGGTTTTGAAAGAGGATGTCTAAGGGTTTAAATATTGATTTTGAAAGGCTATTGTCAATACATTAGAAAGGTATGTTTTGGCCTTTCAGCCTAGTGTTTTCAAGGAAAAATAGTTATCTTATTTTGAAAGGGGTACTTTCAATAAATTCGAAAGAGATTGGTTAAGGTTTTAAACAAAGGTTTCGAGGTATTGTTTTGGCCTTATAGCCTAGAGGTTTCTAAGTTATAATGGGGTTTTAACTTATTTTGATGGGATAGATAATCCCATTGATTAGATTCCATCAACATTGTTTTGTGTAAAGCATATATCATGTCATAAGTATTTTGAGTAAAGCAAAGAGTATGATTTCCTTATTTTATAAAGTTATGATTTTAAGGGTAAATCATTTACAAAGATTGTTTACAAGGAAATGAAATTTGAATAGGGTAGTTAACCCTAAGTATATGATAGGAAATGAAATTTGAATATGGTAAATAACCCTAAGTTTATGACTCAGATATTAGAAGACCAGATGGGACTGGTGTAGGGTCGCACCCTATACTTTAGAAAATAGTCCCTAGCTAATACAAGTCCAAAATTCCAGTATGTAGAGCTTTGTCACAGATGGGACTAAAATAAGGTTACACACAAGGGAATATACAAAGTAAAGATAGTTTATTGGTAAGCCCGCAAAACCATTAGGATTAGTTGACCCTAGAGGATGATAGTTAAGGGCAGATAGCCCAATAGTGTGTCTAACAGAAGTTGGATAATTGATTATGTCTGGTGGGCCCGAGTCAGCGAATGGTTAATAGTTAGCCAGATAAAACTATGGTGTGGACAGATCGTCTATTGGTTTCCTAATTTTTATACATATATGTATTTGCTATTGTTGTTATAATCAGTTTGATTGTAGGATTTTAATTTGCAAAAGATATGCTTTTAAAGGGATATTAGTGAGGGGAAACCCGTTCCGTGAAACAGTGTGGTCTCACTTAATATCAGTAAAATCAAGATGTAATAGTATTATTCACACCAGGCTTTATCTCCGACTCAAAGTTTATGTTTTCCCCTTAAACTCTCGGGTGCTCAAAATCTGATTTCAGTAGATTGAGAGTTAAGGACTTTTCAGGTTTAGTAGGTTGGACGAATAAGCTTTCGAAGACGTTTAGGAGGCAAAGCTAGCTATGTAGGAGATACTTAATATTATTTCCACTATGATGTAATTATGACTGATATTTCTATGTAGTACTTTAATCATCCAAGGGGGCATCTTCACATGTCTCTTTAGGCGTAATTTGTAATAATTATATTTGATCAAAACCTGGGAATCGTTTTGGGATTATGTAACCGAATATGAAATATATGGATTTGAAATGTAATTGGAAAAGTTGTTTTTAAAACCTGTGTTGATTTTATTTCATATTCATATGCTTTTGATATTGTGGATACCATTAACATTACCGTATTTTATCACGGAAGTTAATACTATGGATGACTGCAACATCTGTAACGCTTAGCTTCAGGCCTCAAGCTAGGGGATGGTACAAATTCTATATTTTGGAAACTAGCTTGAAAACACTGATTTGTACAATAATTTTGAAATGATTTCTATTCAATATTTTTGATGTAATGAAATTAGAAAGGTAGTAGAGAATCTGTGCAGTCAATTCCCCGATATTGCCCCGATATATCCCCGATATATCCCATAGCAGACTTTTGGGGCAAAGATATTCCAATAAAGCGGCCCAATATAGCTGATCCGCTATTATCCCCAATATCGCGGCAATAATCCGCTATATCCTTGATTTTGTTGCCCCGCTATATCCCCCTTTCCTATAAATAAGCATTTTTCTTGATGTCTTGCTTTTAAGTTTTATGGTAACTTCAAAGTTGATGTAACAATGATATACGCTGTTGGTTATTATAACTAGTTTTAAATTTTTAAGTGTCAACTTTGTTTATCTTTACTTTATTATAACTTGTTTTGCTTATTGGGAAATAATAAATAATACTTGTTCCTCTCTTTAATGTAGAATATTCGTCATTCCTCTTTTTAAAGTCGTCCGCTATATCCTGCTATATCCTCGATATATCTCTGCTACAACTTTTCGCACCTCAAACGCTATGGAGGGGCAAAACGCTTTAATTGCACAGGTAGAGAATCATATCTAAATTTAGAAGAAAATGGACCGAGAATCCGATTAAAAACGAGTGAGAAACAAGCAAAACAAAAATTAGAAAAATGCATATAATTGGCTGCCCGATCAGCCGGTCACAACATGTGCACCAGTTGGACGTACTTCAATTAGGTTTTCCGATCAATCGAAGCCAAATCAAATGGGGTTTGGTTCGGGGTTCTTCTGGGGTATTCAGGCAGCGATTAGGCTATGTTTTAAAGTAGAATTCCATGTTGTTTTGATTGAATTTTGAGGAATCAAATTTATTTTTTACAAACATTTTGTACTATAAGTTAGAGTATTAAAATGAGAAAATAAAAAGAATAAGTAGCACCTCTTCTTATTGGGTCCGGCCAAAACAAGGCCCATGTAGTAATCTAGTTAGTAAGGAGGAAAGAAGAAAATACATTCATTTTCTCTCATTTTACTTTAGCTCTAAAATTTGAAAACATATCTCCTTCCTTACCTAAACCCTAGAATTGAAATCTTCCCCAAATCTAAATCTAATCAGAGGGTAATTGGATAATAATTTAAGAAATAGAAGCAAGGTAATCTCCTTCATCTTCTAGTGTGTTTATTTCAATTGTTTAATCTCAGTTTTGGCTTTAGGTTGTGATCATTCTTTTGCAATCTCTAAAATTTGTCCTAGGTTGTAGCTGGAAGTTAGTGGCCTAGGGGAATTCAAGTTCCTTGCATCAGTTCATGTTCTTATAGGTGAGTTTATCTCACACTTCTAGTTAGTAATGAATGCATGTTGCTGTTTGGTAAAATTGGTTGAATTCATGATTGAATTACTTTCAACCCCTTGTGTTATTATTATCAATTGCTATACCACTTTTAGTTTGTTGGAACCTTCTTCATATGATCATGAATTGCATTCAATTGTTGATGTTTATATGCTTACATATTAGCTAAATCATTGCTTCAAAAGTCAAAGAGGTCAAGGCTTGAGAAATGAGCGCCAACGGACGAATGGGGAGCCGGCGGCATCACCTGTGGTTTAGCCCATGCGTTGCTACCGGTGGACCGGTCCCACCAGACCATTGCATCGGTCATGACCTGGGCGGAGCCCCAGGTTATGCCGTTTGGCCTCCCGTTTGCATCTGTTTGCTTGCTCGTTCATCCGTTTGGCTCCTTTTCGTTGTTTGATTGATTTGGATTCTCCAATTCATGTTGGTTTAAATGAAAATTTTGGAGTTTTGATTATGAATTTGTGAATTTATATTGGGTTTATTATGACATGGAAATATTCTATGGATCCGCGATATCGCACACAAGTTTTATTGCACAATTTCAACTAGAGTTTTTAAAGGAACGATTTCTAAACCAAACTTTTTTCCCAAATCTTTCAAGTATAAATATATTTTCTATAAAAGATATTTGGAGTATTGTGTCGGTTAAATATTATCATTTCCTAACAACCAAACACACCAACAATAACCATACTTAGTTTACGAAAATTATTCCTTTATATACAAAATATAAAATCTTGGTAAAATTGTTTCATTTACCAATTTTCAAAAACAATACCGTGTCAGTTTGCCTTGTTCAAGTGTTTAGAGACCCCTATCGAAACCGTTGCGTCCTACATCTCTATCAGAATTCATAAGCCACTCAACAGATAAATCAACACAATACAGAACCTTTTATAGCACTAACAAATACACACTCTATATATAATACACTTAAACTCATCATAGGGTCTCACTTACCCTATCTCAAATGAGTAATCCCCAACAAAGCCTAAGTGTTCGCTCAACCTGGCTCTAATACCATGTGAAATGACCCGCCTTTTCGATCCTTAAAAGTTGACACTAATACATCTACGGTATTCACGTGCCGGGCCTTCAAGTTGGGGAAAGACAGATTGTTGTGGAAATAGAAAGAAAAGACAGAACAGAATCTCACAACATGACGAGTAATCTATAATATAACAATGATCTTTACAAAAGAATATACATATATATCAGACAGAGTCAATAAATAAATCAACAGCCTGGACAGTTATAAGAACCCGTCCTCACTATTTTTGATAAACAACCAATACAGAGAAAATAGAACATACATAAATACATCTTGAAGGCATCTGGCTCATCTCCTGAACTCCAAAGCAAATCTGTAAATATGCTCGGTCTGACCTAAGCATTATAATAAAATAACACCCAGATCAGTCTGGTAAACTACCATGAGAAATCACATCTAAAAATTGATTTTAATGTTATAAAACCTTTAAAAGAAAGGTATCTTGTAAGACCACGCCGCATACAAATACAGATGGGTTTTTACCTTACGGTAACCAAAACATTTCTATAGAAAATTCTCTGATATTATAATAATGTTTATGGTTTAAAATATATATTGAATCATTGTCGAAATTGTTACATTAATTAAATTCCAGCATAATTGGTATATAATCAAGTACAAAGGCTTGTATTGGAAAATGGATTCCAACTATGAAAGGTAAGGGTCTACCCACCAAATCCGTACACCTCTAAATAGAATGTACTGGACGCTACAACATATTGCACCACTGCTACTCAGGACCGGCCCTACTCTTTACTAGATAGCATCGAATATGACCACCCCTTGGTTGATAAACAACCATAATGGGCCCCGAAGCATACATAAATATCGACTGTATAAACGGGATGATCATACCTTAACGCGAGCGACCAATATAGCCCTGCCGTATGTCCCTGCTTTAGTCATTTCCCAGTTTATGAGGCCTGAGGCTTTGATTACCTTTTTATACAGCAAACTATCTTGGAATGCTAACACTGCCATCCAAGCAGAAATGCAATGCCAGCATTCATCTATATAAGTTCGTTCTGGGTCTGAACGAATCCGAAGGCACTACCTCTACTACATCCATTTTGGAATCACCCTTAGGATTAGTAGCAAGTAGCCCTTGCAATTCAAAAGCTATATCTTCAATCATCTTCAAGATGTCTTCAGTACGAAACGCATGAGTTGGATTGAAGTGGCTTTCGAATAATTTATACTTATCCGATCCCGGTCTCTTTGAAACGACATTCGATAGTTTCAGGTAAACTCAAACCCGGTTCTTTGGGAAATAATCAGACAACATATAAGAGTGGATATCACCTTCTAGTCATTGAGTGAATGGATTTCCTTATCGTTTGTTCTAAGAGAACAAAAAAAGATTTATACGCACAACACATCATTGAAGATGACTGTGCCATATCACTCACGTGTTTCTCCTAGATATTTTCAGAGTTATGTTTTGGTCCAAATTTGATAGTCGGCTATTTAACTATCAAATAAAGAAACATTCCAAACAGAGATTACATTTCCCATCAAAACCACCAAGCCTCTCAAATAATCTTTCGTTAATTTAAAATCACATTTCAAATACTTGAAAATCACTTTCATATACTTATCTCAACATGGTCAGTATATTTTTGATACTTAGAAAATGTAACTATATACTTATCTCAACGATATAAGTATACTCACAAACCATTTCACTTTCAAACTTGGAAACTTTTCCATATACTTAGACAATAGTTGAAGTGTAGTCACAAACTATTTAGAAAGATTTTCTATTTCAAATCATATTAAAAGGATCAAAACCCTATATGTCATTAAAATAGAGATATTAATAATTCAAAACACTAATTCCTTCTATAAATCTCTTTTATTTCATAAATGCCTCCATTATAAATTCCCAAAATCTATTTATAAAACTTCTTTATGAATCCCCAAATTTTATTTATAAGAACACTAAATCTCAAAACCCATTTATAAACCTCTTTCTAAAATCATTCAAACCCGACTTCTTTTCAAATTCCAAACCTCTTTCAAATTTATAAACTCCTTTAATAAATCCTTTTTATAAAAGAATTCTTTTATCAACAATTTATTATATAACTATAATAAATAAAAACTTTAACATCAATAAAATAAACTTTAAAACATTTTTAATTATATTAAAATCAACTTTAAACCATTACTAATAATATAATAATAGAATTGTGAAAACATTATTAATAATTAATAGTAGAACTTTAAAACATTCTAAATAATATAATATAATTAACCTTTTAAAACATTTTAAATAATAAAATATAATTAACCTTGAACACTTTCAAAATATAATTAATTTACTTTCAAGCAACATTACTACTAAAATAATTAACTAGTTTTAAATAATCAATGATAAAATAATTTATTATCTTAAGACAACCTTGATAAGTAATTAATATCTTTAAACAATATTAACAAAGTAATTAACTTTAAAATATTATAAATATAATAATTAACTTTACTAAAGAAATAATTTACAAAAACACTTTGTAAAATAGAAATTAAACAAAATACTTTGTTAAAATAATAATTAATAAAACACTTTACTTCAAATTATAAAATTTGAAGTTAATTTAAATTCGTAACTTTCCAATTTTAAGAAGAGGCTTAGCGACCACAATGGTACTTAAACAAGTTACCATTAAATTTGGTTAAACTTCTCAAGTTAAATTTATAGGTATTGCGTCAGTAGGCATATATGTAAACCAAATCCATAATTAACAATCAATTGTTAAAACATCACTTATCCAGTATTAACTAACTGGCATTTAAATGAATGTCCAAATTAATATAATAGCAAAACAGGGATTTGTTCTGCTTAATGAATGTCATTCAGAATAAACTCTTTCATTTATTATTAGATAGTGTTTATTTAGCCAAATAGATAACTCCAAAGAAGTATGCTTAGATTAACTATGTTATTATTTAAAGAACGTAATTATATTAAATCAATATTGTTTTATCACTTTATATATTATCTATTTCAAAAATGGTAATTTATCCAAACCATGCAAACAACAAATTCAACATTCAAGCAGACAATAAATAATTTTTATCTATTATATAACATCCCGATTAAACAAAAAATGAGTTCAATTCACCAAAATTCCAGTTGTCGCCGAAGCATTCCGGTTTCGTCTAAAATCGAACAGTGTTCAATTTTAGTGTAGTATTCCAATAGCTCTAAATTCCATGAATCCAATTCTTAAGCGTATATATCTTCAATACGAGTCTAATGCGACTGACCGCGTTTGATTTGGACCTTGTTTGAACAAGTTATTGAATATATAAATTATTGACTTTAAATATAATTAATTTAAATTATTAATTACAAGATTACCATATAATTACCTAATTAACAATTAAACCCTTTCTTCCCAAACTTTAAACTGCCGCATGCTACCTAAATCAGTGCACGCATGCATGGGAGCACAATGATACGATGATCCAAGCCTTCATTCGACGGACGAGCTTCACCATCGAGCTCCTCTCTGTGACCCCGACTTGCCTGTCCTATCGCCATCATGTCCGCACTGCCCAAACAAAACCTGACATCCCCTCCGCCTGCATGTCCGTACACAAGTTGGAAATTGGAATAAGTCGTCGCACATCACGAAAAATAGGCCACAGCTGCCATTCGACTCGAGAAAACCACAATCGACCCCATAGTCTCTCAATGCCTAAATCATGCAAATACCTAAACCCTAGTTGCTAAAACCCAAACTGGAAACTAATGACCTTCTCCCCTTGAAGCCACAAACTCAAAGAAATCCCACATATGTAGATCTAGGTGAAACTAACACACAAATATAAGCTTTATATCTTTCTGGATTTTAAAACATTTATTTGAATTTTTGAATAAAAGGTAGACTTATTTTTTTTGAATTTCGTTTTTCCTTTTGATCTTTGAACAAACAAGTACGAATTTGAGACAAAGAAAAGAAGGATGGCTGAAGATGTTGATGTTGGGTTATATTTATTTGCAAATTTTCCAACATTACGCCGCATAGATTTTTGATTACGTATGAGTTTCAAATGACAAAACAAGAATATAGTCACGCTCAGAACAGTGACACGACCTCAAAAAAAAAATACACTAGTTATCGATTTCTCAAAAATCGTAAAAACACTATTGTTTGCCGGAAATCGTCAAACGATTATTTAAATAATTTTAAATTAAAAATTATGGGAAAATCAAATAATCAAATTAAAAATACATCAATAAAAATCAAGTCGTAAAAGTAAAAATAAATTTTATGATTATTTATTTGAATCATTTATTATTGCAAACATACTTACAAGATGAATTTATCATTATTATTTATTAATTATAATGAGTTAAATAAGACCATTAACCCATCAAATTTATATTCAATTTAAAATTCCGATATTTGAATCACTATTCAAATATTTATTCACAATTCAAAGATTTTAAATAATCTTTATAATTTAGTTCAAGTTTAAAAATATTTAAACTGATATTTCAATAATTAAAATTAATTAAATATTCAAAATCAAATTACCAAAATTTCGGGTCGTAACAAGATAAAGGTGGCATCATTGATTGATTCCACTATCCCACTTTAGCAAATTTAATTAATACAATATTTAATTAACATGCAAGAAGTATTATGACACATTAACTCAAATAGCAAAGAATTATATATATATATATGTATGTTAATTTTTGTGATGAACCACCCTTTCGACGCTCAGAAATCGACATTAATACATCCTCGATATTCACGTGCCGCAAAACCAAGTGCCGGAAGGACAGATGACAAAGGGTAAAAAGAAATAAAGACAAAACAAATCCTTACACGAATGGATTAGCAAATATTATTTTAATATATATGATATTTACAGAGGAAATTTTAAATACATTTATCAGAGTCCATCTCATAAATTAGCCCAGATAGTTATAAATCTTCATCCTTATAAATGCTGAATACAATCAGTAAACTAATGCAACAGAAATGGAAATGGGGAACTATATAAAGGAATATCATCAGCTCCAAACTTCAAGCTCCATCACAATGCACCAAGTTAACCCTGACTACTTGGCTGTCCGGAAAAATAAGACACCCATAGTTTAAGTGAAAAGAAAATAAACTCCGGGTCAGTCATCGAACTGGTCTAAGAAACTCAAAAATACAGGTACTGAAAAATAAAGGTTATCTCATATGACCACGTCGCACATAAACACGAAACATGTTTCTACCTTATGATAACCAAAACATTTGCTATGCAAAATCAAGGATATTACCTTTAATGAACCTATTTGAAAATCCATTAAATAACATATTAATCATAGCTGGAATTGTCACATTTGTTAAATTCGACAACATAATAGGTTTACAACTAAACCGTAAAGTCTCATATTGGAGAATGGATTTCATACAATGACAAGGTAAGGGACTACATTCCAATAGTACATCTCTAGAAAAATGCACCGAGGCACCAATAGATGGTCCTCTACCAACATAGAACCGGCCTACCTTTACCATAGATAGTACCGAATATGTCATCACCTTGGTCGTTACCGACATTTACTAGGATCCCAAAGCATACACAACAGACTCAACATATAGAGGGTAATCAAGAAATGTGATGACCATATCCTAATGGGTGCGACCCACATTGCCCTACCGCATCTACCCGATTTTTGTTATTCCCGAGTGCGAGGCTTAATTTCACGTTTTACCTTGCATAGAATCATTAAATCCTACTTAGAATGCCATATTGCCATTTCCATCACATACTATTGATTTCCACAAATGTATAACCTCTGAGCTTGTACATCTCAGAGAAGGGTGTTAAGTGTAAGAGAGGGTACCTCCAACACCACCAAAAAGATGTACGTTTGTAGAGATTAACGTATGTGTATTTTAGAAATGCAATGTTAGACATTCATCCATACAAGTTGTCCAGGAACAGTGTGATAACCCTGATTTTTGTGAGTAATTTCATGATTTAATTTAGTTTGTATTTGTTTGAAATTGCATTGGGAAAAATAGGAATAGGAAATTGATTTGCAGATACAAAGTATAAAACATGTACATGTGCACAAGACAGTGTACACATGCACACAGATTTCTGTGTAACAAAATTTAGCAGAAATTAATAGATAAAATAAAATAACTGATTTAGAAATACATATGCATAAAGATAGAATTTTGTCTTTAAACAAAATATAGTACAAAGAAAATAAGAGCTAGGCTGAAATAAACTTAAAATTATTTAAAGAAAGAAAGAAAAATAAAAGGCTTAGGTATACATAGGTTATACATGTATACAGTCAATCAATCTCTGGAAGAAAACAGAGTTGCATGAAAATGGCATGAGTCCCTAAACAAGCACTTTATCTATTCTCAGTAATTTCTTTTATTAAGAAAATAATAACAATAATAATAAGAAGTCATGCATATGACATGACCAAGGAAAATTAAAAGAGAGGAACTAATTTCTGGAAAGGAAGACAAGGACCACATACCCTTTTATTTTCTTGAATCAAACCAGAGGCAGGCTATGTTTGGGATGGGGTAGAACTGACATTGGGTAAGTCCATAAACCCTAGTAACAGCCAAGATTTATATAAAAGGCCTAGTATAGTAAGACCATATGTTTTTGTTCTTCATTAACCTAAAGAAAAAAAATATACAAGGCATAAACCAGAGAAAATAGGAGCAGGCAGAAGACTAAAAAGGGGTTCATAAGGCATAGGAAGAAGAAGGATTAAGGTGAGTAACCTCACTGAAAACTTGGGCATTAAGACCTGAATATTGAGGCAGCCAGTTTGAACTAATTTTCTTTTACAAGTTATGTTTTATGATTGGATGACTTTGGTTTGTTAATGATTTGTTTAAGGGTAAAACCTCTATCTGATTTACCCAGAAAAATAAGAGTCATGGATTCATGAACTAAAATGTTGTCTGAGATATGGGTTAGCTTTGAGACTGAGTGATTTCTTCTATAAGTTTTCTTTATAAGTTGTTTATAAAAATCCCCGGATTCAAGTAGTGGGTATATGGTCTGAAGGTAGAAAGAAATATGGGCTGTAACATTGTGTTGTTGCTTATGTCTCATATTAATTAAAACAAAAGAAAATGTAGAAGTGCAATGTTGTACATGTGCTGAGCTTCTATGTTTTATGAAATACCCAAATCAAATACACTTGTGGTTTAGCCAGATCATGAATCTGATTGAACCAGAGGTAAGAGAAAAAAAATATATATGTCTAGTAAATTACTCAGGACCATATACTTACATCTTGATCCAGAGAAACCCACATGCAAAATAATGTGCTAAGAAGTCACCTCCCTCTTTCATGATAAAATGTTTGCTTCTGAGAATATAACTTACCAAACTCTGGATGAATACATATTGCTTGCATTATTTATATTTCTCTGATTAGGAAGTGAGATGCAGAAGGGATTAGCACTGCTATGAAAAATAATAATAACACTTAGTAATTTAACTAAGGACTTGGGATCTTAGGGCTACCAAAATATAGCTTGGCAAGGGGAATATTGCAAGTTCACACATGGTATGTTTATACCCAGGGGCCTGAGTGTGCTGGGTTAACAGAGAGATGTCCCAGGCAGTGTGTGTTTAAAAAGAAGAAAGTAGCTAAAGACCCTGTTATATTTGATAATGAATTCTAGGAATAGATTCAGGAGAGGCCTGGGCAAAATCCCTGATGGCCAGTAAAGTTGAAAAGGGGATGATAACTGAATTGATGTTTGTATTTGGTTGTTTTGGTGCTTTTTATGGATGAATCTTATGATTGTTTTCTATGAATCAAGTCATGGTGATTATATGTGTAAATAATCTGTTAACACTGAGATGAAGGAACATGCTTCACAAAAACAAGCATAAGGAAGATACTGAGTTTCTTATTCATGTAAAGTTTGTTTATAAAGAGAATTGAATGAGATCATGTTTTCAGTTGGATTATTCATACCAGACAAATAGTCTGACCCTTTTGTGTTTATGCACCATTGGGTGTCTCATATTCATATGGGGCAGTTCGTGGTGATTTTGTAGGGAAATAGGAATTGCTTTGATCAGGCTTTGGATGTTAAACTGCTTAAGATTTGGATGCTATGTTTTTAAAGACTTTGCCGAAGTAAACTACACCTTCATGATGAACTAGATTAAGACCTATTGTTTAAAATTACTTTGAGAAACCAATGTATGGTTAATTACTGTTTTGTAGTTGTTGAACTTATATGTCTCAGCTGAACTATGTGCTTTGTTTTGTTATATGCTTTGCTAAGAAAAATGAATTTTAAGCTTCAAGAACAGTTAGGCTATAATGGTAGAAGATCTGAGATTGAAAGAATTTGTGGTTTGTATGTATATCTATAGAACTGGCATAAGAAAATCCATGTTCAAGTCAAAAGTAAAATCTGATAGAAAGAGTTTAAGTTGCTTTGAAAAGAAAATAATATAGCAGGTATTTTGTAACTAAGTATTGCAAACCAGAATAGGGCTAACATAGCCATTTTTCTTGAGCCTGGGTCAAGCCAGCAACCAAGAGTTTAAATTAAATTTTCAGATATGTTTCATAGCCAAAGTATAAAATAGGTTCAGACAATTATGTTAACAGGAGAAAAATAAAAAGAAAAAAAAAACAAAAATTGGGTTTGAACCGACCAGCATAGCACTCGAACTCGTGACCTCTCATGTGTAAGTTAGGCGCGTTTCCATTACGCCTAGATGTTGCTTGTGTTCACTTAGGATCCTCTTTCTTTTAGCCTGAGTTTGGTACTATTCAGACTTTAACACAATCATCCATATTAAAAGCTTGCTTTCCACTGATTATTACTTGATCATTCCTTAATTAGAATAACAGACTAAAGTACATGTTTCCAGTGGATTCTATGGTCAAAAATCAGATTACAATAATTAATCTTTTTTCAAGGAATTATCACATTTTAATAGATTTAAAAGGAATTCTACTTACATAATAACATGCTCTGATTCTAGTAGAATATAACATAGATATCTTCATATATGTATGTTAGGGATGATTTAGATTTAAACAATATTTCTATATTGTGAAAGATCCTGGATATATTTTGTTTATTGGAGAAAGAAAATGACCCTGGGAAATACATTTGTAATGAATGATATATCTATATATCATTTCTTAAAAAAAAAATCCTTATGAAATTAGGGTGGAAATAGGAGGGTCATTTCAGTTGGTATCAGAGCTATGTTGTTAAATAACATAGCAAAAATTTTGTATGAATTTGTTTGCATTGGATGTATAGAAGTGTTTACTGCTTTGGATGTTTTGTTTTTTTTATTTACACTATTGATATCTATTATGACAGAATAAGTGATAAATTAAAATGAATTAATCTATAGAGCATTAGGCAAAACAGACTAACCTAAGTGTTATATCCATAGAGCTATGGTAGGACCCAGACATCAAAATGTAGGAACAAGTGAACCACCCATGGTGAATGTGCAAGAATTCATGAGGGCCATAAGAGATGGAGTAGGCAACAGGCAGGAAAATCCACATGAGGAACTTTCCAAACTACTCAAGACTTTTACCAATCTTGGAAGCAAAACCTTTGATGGCACAGAAGGAGTTATGGGGGTTCAAAATTGGCTTAGAATTTTGGAAAGAATCTTTGCAGACATGCAAGTTGAAGACCAAAGGAAGAGGCAAATTGCATCCAGGCAATTGAGAGGAGCAGCTTTGGATTGGTGGGAGGTTATCATAGCTGGAAGACCTGAAGGAGAAGTAACATGGGATCAATTTAAAGCAATGTTGGAAGGCAGATTTATCCCTGCATCAGCTAAGGAATCTTTACTGGAGGAATTCATCAAATTGAGGCAAGGGACTATGAGTGTCACTGAGTACACTCAGAAGTTTGAATCATTGGCAAAGTATGGTGCAGTGCTCATCACTACTGAGGAAGCTAAGAATGGCAGATATATCCAAGGGTTGAACTCTAGCCTTAGTAGAGCCATGCTACCATATAAGGATAAAACTTTTGATCAAGTTTTGGATTTGACTCTGAGCATTGAACAACATGATAAAGCTAGAGAGAATTTCAGGGCATTCAAAAATAATCAAAACAAGAAGGGAAAGGGTAAATTTCACCCTTATGGTAAAAAGAAAACAGACATAACTTCCACCAAGAAACCAGAAGAAGCCAGAACTGCTGAAGTTAAGAAGAGGATCACTTGTTACAACTGTGGACAAGAGGGGCACATGAAAAATAGGTGCACCAATCCTAGACCAGCATCCTTCAATTGTCACCATTGTGGGAAGGAAGGTCACATAAAGAGGAACTGCCCAGATTTTAAGCAAGGAAAATTAGGGGCTTTGGAAGGGAAAGGCAAGGCAGCTGAGGGATCAAATGTTGAAAAGCATGGTCAAGTTGAAGGTACTTTGCTTATCCATTCAATACCTTTAACAGTAGTATATGATACAGGGGCTACACACTCATTGATCTCTCATGATATTGCACAACAATTAAAATTGAACTGTATGATTGTTGATAAACCACTGCTAATTAGAAGCCCTATAGGTAGTTCATGTGTCATGGGTATGATGTGCATGCAACTGGGATTAAATATAGGAGGACATGTGTTTGAGTCAAACCTATATGTGTTGCAATATCCAGACATAGGAATTATTTTAGGAGTTGATTGGTTGAGTAGATATAAGGCTATCATAAATATGGAGACATCCACCATATCATTGAAGGTTTCTGATGGACAAAGAATAATCGTTCTTTGTGAGGCAAACAAAAATAGAAGTATAGCCAACCTTTCTGCATTGTCAAATGAAAAACCCATGCCTGCATTAGAAGAGATCCCCATAGTTAATCAATATGATGATGTGTTTGGGGAAGTAAGAGGAGTTCCTAATCACAGGCCAGTTGAATTTTCAATTAGAATAATTCCAGGAGCTAGCCCAGTGGTTAAAAGACCAACCAGAATGGGGCCTAAGGAATTGATGGAGTTGAAAAAGCAATTAGTTGAACTAGAAGAAAAAGGTTTTATTAAACCCAGTAGCTCATCATGGGGAGCACCAGTAGTCTTTGTTAAGAAACATGATGGATCCCTGAGATTATGTATTGACTATAGGGAATTAAATAAAGTCACAGTTAAAAATAAATACCCCTTACCAAGAATTGATGATCTCTTTGATCAATTGAGTGGTGCAAAGATATTCTCCAGGCTTGATTTAGCTTCAGGCTTTCATCAGATGAAATTAGAAGAGGAAAGCATTAAGTATACAGCCTTTAACACCAGATATGGACTTTATGAATTTTTGGTGATGCCATTTGGCTTAACAAATGCTCCTTCCTATTTTATTGATTTGATGAATAGGATTTTCAGAGAATACTTGGATAAGTTTGTATTAATATTTATTGATGATATACTAATTTATTCTAAGTCAGTTAGAGAGCATGAGAACCATTTGCATATAGTATTTGAGAAATTGAGACAGGAAGACATGAAAGCAAAGTTTTCAAAGTGCACTTTTTGGCAGAATGAAGTGAACTTTCTAGGCCATATTATATCAGAAAATGGAATAGCTGTGGACTCCAATAAAGTCATTGCAGTGCAAGCTTGGAAAAGGCCTACTAATGTCACTGAAGTCAGATCATTTATGGGAATGGCTGGTTACTATAGAAGATTTATAAAAGATTTTGCAAAAATCTCAATTCCATTAACCAGATTGACTAGGAAAAATCAAGTGTTCACTTGGACTGAGGAATGTGAAAATGCCTTTGGGAAATTAAAAGAAGCACTGGTACAGGCTCCAATTCTTAAAGTACCTGAGGGAAATGAAAACTTGGTGGTGTATACTGATGCAAGTGGACAAGGGCTTGGAGCAGTGTTGATGCAACAACATCAGGTAATAGCTTATGCTTCTAGGCAGTTGAAATCAAGTGAAGTAAGGTATGCTACTCATGACCTTGAATTGGCTGCTGTAGTGTATGCCCTTAAGCTATGGAGACACTACTTGTTAGGGGCAAAATTTGAAGTATATACAGACCATAAATCACTCAAATATTTGTTTTCACAAAAAGAATTAAATATGAGGCAGCAAAGATGGATTGAACTCTTAGCCTCATATGATTTTGAAATATTATACACACCAGGTAAGGCTAATAAAGTAGCAGATGCCCTAAGTAGACAACATGCTAAAGTGGCTAGATTAATGATAGAAGAGTTTAACACTTTATCATTATTAATTGATTCAGAGATAAAAAGTGATAACATAGAAAACATGAGCTTATGCAGTGGGAAGGTAGAAATGGGAAAATTAAGTTTTATTACTCTGGGATCAGAATTGAAAAATAAAGTTGCAATGCTACAAAACCAAGATCCATTTTTATTTGGAAAGAAGACACAAATATTAAATGGTGAGACAGTAGAAGGTTTTCAGTTGGATGATCAGGGCCATCTGAAGAAAGGAGAAAGAATATGTGTTCCAGCAATGGATGAGTTGAAGCAAGAAATTTTGGATGCTTACCACAAAAGCAAATATACTATACACCCAGGAAGCACAAGAATGTATCACAACCTCAAGAGAGATTATTGGTGGAGTGGTATGAAGAGTGCAGTGGCAACCTATGTATCAAAATGTATGGTTTGCCAGCAGGTGAAGGCTGAGTATCAAAAACCCTCAGGAATGCTTCAACCTTTGCAAATACCACAGTGGAAATGGGAAGACATATCAATGGACTTTATTGATGGTCTGCCTAGAACTAGGAGGGGAAGTGATAGTATTTGGGTAATGGTGGATAGGTTAACCAAGTCAGCCCACTTTATACCAGTGAAATCAGAAAGAAATGCTAATACCCTAGCCCAGTTGTTTATTAAAGAAGTAGTCAGACTGCATGGTATACCAAAGACTATAGTGAGTGATAGAGATACCATCTTCACTTCAAAATTTTGGCAGAGTTTTCACAAGGCAATGGGGACTGATTTATGTTTGAGTACAGCATACCATCCTCAATCTGATGGTCAAACAGAAATTGTGAACAAATTGCTTGAAGACATGTTGAGAGCATGTGTATTGGATTGGGGAGGAAGCTGGGAAGATTACATATATCTAGCTGAATTTGCATACAATAACACCCATCACAGTAGCATAGGCATGGCCCCCTTTGAAGCTCTCTATGGAAGGCCATGTTTATCACCTTCAAGTTGGCATGAGTCTGGAGAAAAAGTGGTCTTAGGACCAGAAAATGTGAAGGAGACTTCTGAAAAGGTAGCCTTGATCAGAAAAAGAATTGCCTCTGCCCAAGATAGGCAAAAGAAATATGCAGATCAAAGAAGGAAGGCAGTACAATATGATGTTGGGGATTATGTGTTCATCAAGATATCACCCATGAAAAAGGTTCTAAGGTTTGGGAAACAAGGAAAGTTGATTCCTAGATATATAGGACCATATAAAATTCTAGAAAGAATAGGGACAGTAGCCTATAAATTAGAATTGCCAGAAGAAATGAGAGCAATGCATGATGTCTTTCATGTGTCTCAACTAAGGAGATGGGTTCATGATAAGGAAGCAATACAAGAATCCTCTAAGGATGTGCAGATTGATCCTAGAATGATCTATGAAAAGGAACCAGTGGGCATAGTTTCTAGAGAAACCAAGAAATTGAGAAACAAAGAAATTAAATTAGTAATAGTACAATGAAGTCTAGACCCAAATGATTGCACATGGGAAGTGGAGGATAAAATCAGAAATGATTATCCCCAGCTGTTTGATTGAAGAAAAGGTAAATCTATATATATATACATACTAATGAATGCGTTGGTTGAATATGCATTGTGATTTTTGTTGATATGCATAGTGCTTAATAGGTGATTGGTTTGAAAATGGTTTTGAAATCAGAAAAATTCATTTTTCTGAAGAGATGATACTTAAGTTAAGTATGAAAGAATTGTGGGACACAATTCCTAAAAGGAGGGGTATATGTGATAACCCTGATTTTTGTGAGTAATTTCATGATTTAATTTAGTTTGTATTTGTTTGAAATTGCATTGGGAAAAATAGGAATAGGAAATTGATTTGCAGATACAAAGTATAAAACATGTACATGTGCACAAGACAGTGTACACATGCACACAGATTTCTGTGTAACAAAATTTAGCAGAAATTAATAGATAAAATAAAATAACTGATTTAGAAATACATATGCATAAAGATAGAATTTTGTCTTTAAACAAAATATAGTACAAAGAAAATAAGAGCTAGGCTGAAATAAACTTAAAATTATTTAAAGAAAGAAAGAAAAATAAAAGGCTTAGGTATACATAGGTTATACATGTATACAGTCAATCAATCTTTGGAAGAAAACAGAGTTGCATGAAAATGGCATGAGTCCCTAAACAAGCACTTTATCTATTCTCAGTAATTTCTTTTATTAAGAAAATAATAACAATAATAATAAGAAGTCATGCATATGACATGACCAAGGAAAATTAAAAGAGAGGAACTAATTTCTGGAAAGGAAGACAAGGACCACATACCCTTTTATTTTCTTGAATCAAACCAGAGGCAGGCTATGTTTGGGATGGGGTAGAACTGACATTGGGTAAGTCCATAAACCCTAGTAAGAGCCAAGATTTATATAAAAGGCCTAGTATAGTAAGACCATATGTTTTTGTTCTTCATTAACCTAAAGAAAAAAAATATACAAGGCATAAACCAGACAAAATAGGAGCAGGCAGAAGACTAAAAAGGGGTTCATAAGGCATAGGAAGAAGAAGGATTAAGGTGAGTAACCTCACTGAAAACTTGGGCATTAAGACCTGAATATTGAGGCAGCCAGTTTGAACTAATTTTCTTTTACAAGTTATGTTTTATGATTGGATGACTTTGGTTTGTTAATGATTTGTTTAAGGGTAAAACCTCTATCTGATTTACCCAGAAAAATAAGAGTCATGGATTCATGAACTAAAATGTTGTCTGAGATATGGGTTAGCTTTGAGACTGAGTGATTTCTTCTATAAGTTTTCTTTATAAGTTGTTTATAAAAATCCCCGGATTCAAGTAGTGGGTATATGGTCTGAAGGTAGAAAGAAATATGGGATGTAACATTGTGTTGTTGCTTATGTCTCATATTAATTAAAACAAAAGAAAATGTAGAAGTGCAATGTTGTACATGTGCTGAGCTTCTATGTTTTATGAAATACCCAAATCAAATACACTTGTGGTTTAGCCAGATCATGAATCTGATTGAACCAGAGGTAAGAGAAAAAAAATATATATGTCTAGTAAATTACTCAGGACCATATACTTACATCTTGATCCAGAGAAACCCACAGGCAAAATAATATGCTAAGAAGTCACCTCCCTCTTTCATGATAAAATGTTTGCTTCTGAGAATATAACTTACCAAACTATGGATGAATACATATTGCTTGCATTATTTATATTTCTCTGATTAGGAAGTGAGATGCAGAAGGGATTAGCACTGCTATGAAAAATAATAATAACACTTAGTAATTTAACTAAGGACTTGGGATCTTAGGGCTACCAAAATATAGCTTGGCAAGGGGAATATTGCAAGTTCACACATGGTATGTTTATACCCAGGGGCCTGAGTGTGCTGGGTTAACAGAGAGATGTCCCAGGCAGTGTGTGTTTAAAAAGAAGAAAGTAGCTAAAGACCCTGTTATATTTGATAATGAATTCTAGGAATAGATTCAGGAGAGGCCTGGGCAAAATCCCTGATGGCCAGTAAAGTTGAAAAGGGGATGATAACTGAATTGATGTTTGTATTTGGTTGTTTTGGTGCTTTTTATGGATGAATCTTATGATTGTTTTCTATGAATCAAGTCATGGTGATTATATGTGTAAATAATCTGTTAACACTGAGATGAAGGAACATGCTTCACAAAAACAAGCATAAGGAAGATACTGAGTTTCTTATTCATGTAAAGTTTGTTTATAAAGAGAATTGAATGAGATCATGTTTTCAGTTGGATTATTCATACCAGACAAATAGTCTGACCCTTTTGTGTTTATGCACCATTGGGTGTCTCATATTCATATGGGGCAGTTCGTGGTGATTTTGCAGGGAAATAGGAATTGCTTTGATCAGGCTTTGGATGTTAAACTGCTTAAGATTTGGATGCTATGTTTTTAAAGACTTTGCCGAAGTAAACTACACCTTCATGATGAACTAGATTAAGACCTATTGTTTAAAATTACTTTGAGAAACCAATGTATGGTTAATTACTGTTTTGTAGTTGTTGAACTTATATGTCTCAGCTGAACTATGTGCTTTGTTTTGTTATATGCTTTGCTAAGAAAAATGAATTTTAAGCTTCAAGAACAGTTAGGCTATAATGGTAGAAGATCTGAGATTGAAAGAATTTGTGGTTTGTATGTATATCTATAGAACTGGCATAAGAAAATCCATGTTCAAGTCAAAAGTAAAATCTGATAGAAAGAGTTTAAGTTGCTTTGAAAAGAAAATAATATAGCAGGTATTTTGTAACTAAGTATTGCAAACCAGAATAAGGCTAACATAGCCATTTTTCTTGAGCCTGGGTCAAGCCAGCAACCAAGAGTTTAAATTAAATTTTCAGATATGTTTCATAGCCAAAGTATAAAATAGGTTCAGACAATTATGTTAACAGGAGAAAAATAAAAAGAAAAAAAAACAAAAATTGGGTTTGAACCGACCAGCATAGCACTCGAACTCGTGACCTCTCATGTGTAAGTTAGGCGCGTTTCCATTACGCCTAGATGTTGCTTGTGTTCACTTAGGATCCTCTTTCTTTTAGCCTGAGTTTGGTACTATTCAGACTTTAACACAATCATCCATATTAAAAGCTTGCTTTCCACTGATTATTACTTGATCATTCCTTAATTAGAATAACAGACTAAAGTACATGTTTCCAGTGGATTCTATGGTCAAAAATCAGATTACAATAATTAATCTTTTTTCAAGGAATTATCACATTTTAATAGATTTAAAAGGAATTCTACTTACATAATAACATGCTCTGATTCTAGTAGAATATAACATAGATATCTTCATATATGTATGTTAGGGATGATTTAGATTTAAACAATATTTCTATATTGTGAAAGATCCTGGATATATTTTGTTTATTGGAGAAAGAAAATGACCCTGGGAAATACATTTGTAATGAATGATATATCTATATATCATTTCTTAAAAAAAAAAATCCTTATGAAATTAGGGTGGAAATAGGAGGGTCATTTCAAACAGGACAAACTGAAGGCACTCTCCTACTACATCCTATTTTAGGAATCACCCCTATGATTAGTAGCAAGAAGTCCTTGCATTGAAGATTTTCAAAATTATGTACTACCGCCACCATATGTATATAATATGGAAATCGAGGGGCTAGTGGCAAGTAGCCTTACATTATGAAGATTTCCATCCTAAAAATCATTGCCTTTATCATGTTTTCACTTTCGAACTTACATTGGTTCGAAGTGGTTTTCGGATAAGAATCACCCAAATCCAATCCCGGTCTCTCCGAACCAATTATCGATAAAACATCTTTTAGAGATATATAATTTCTTTTCTAGTATATACGAGATTATTGAACCTCTCTTTAACTTTGGAAAACACCAAATCATTTCTCATAAATTATGTTGGAAAACATTATTGAGTAAAAAGGATTCATAGAAATTATACTATTTTTACTCAATATTAATTTCCGTATTCAACAAGTACTATTCGTCGAATAACGGTGAGATCACCTTTTAAATTCACATGAATATTATGAGTTCCCTCCCGGAATTTAACACTAAGTATAAGAAGATTATTTATATACAACCCAAGTTAAAGTATTAGTTAGGAAAAGTAAATCTTTTATACTTGTCTCATTTTCGACATATTGACCTTTATCTATTCCTTGCCCAGGAAGAGGCCAGGTGAGCCAGGGCATTGGTTGCTCCTAAACATCTCTTTAGTATAAGCACCCCACATCCGGATCTCACGAATAAAAGAATTAGGTTTACCCATTGGCTTTTAGGGCCAAGATTTAATCATTTATTTATAACAGCTTTTCTTTTAATCATTTATTTAAACTCCTTTTAAAATAATTATAAAACTTCCAAATTATCTTTAAAACACTTATTTATTTATTTGAAAACATTTATAAAATATTAGGGAAAGAATAGTTAAGTTAAAACTGTAATTTGTGTAAGTTATTAAAACTGCCGTGAAAAGTGCTGCAAATAGTATTTTCAAAGCTTATTTGATCAAAAAAACTTTTATATCATTTGAAAGTCCATTTTTATAACTCAAATCCTTTTTAAAACATTTTAGTATATTATAGAATTATTCCATATTTTTTAAGATTTAAAAGTAACATTTCAAAGAAATTTCCTTTTTGGATTCCAAACTGCCAAACCGCAACTATTTTGAAAACTTGTTTTGCTCATATTTCAAAATCTACTAAATGAAATCTAGATCCATTTATTATTTTTGAAAACTAGGATTATAAGAGTTCGGAAAATTCTTATTCCAAAGAATCCCGACTCCGAATTTATCGTATAAATGGATTTAAACTATTACGGCGTGAAATCACGAACTAACGTGGCGCGACGCGCCTATTTTTGACTCCAATTTCAGTTCTTTTTAAAACATCACCAAATTAAGTTTTAGTGATTATAAACCATTTATAAACCAATTTAAAAAGGTTTAATCATCTCGTAACACCTTTTATAATTTATATCGAAAAGTGATTTCCATTGTGTAATTTCAATGTGTATTAAACGTGAATTATTTACACATCCAAACAACCATATTTTTCACAACCGAAACATAATGATAAAAAAATAACAACCAATTATTCAAAACAAATGATATCATCATCCATATCATAATGTAAATGGAGTTTTCTCACCTTCGTCGGATATTTGACTTATGAAAACTGACTATAGCGCCGCTACGATTGGAACAAAGCTTATGGAATTGACTCCTATACCCTTGGATAGGCTCGACCTTGGCTTTTAGATGGTGGAGGGTTCGACCTTGGTGGTTGTGGGTGTGGCCATGAGTTAAGAAGGCTTAGTGGATGAGTTTTGATGTGAAATGGTAACATATAAATATACACTATATTAATTTAATTTCTTTTTCCACTATTTTTCACCACAAATTTCCTAAGACAAGAAGCCATTGAAAAGCTTGAAAGTATGGTGGAAGAAGATGAAGAATGGTGTTTAAAATGTGAAAGAGTGGATGGGTATTTATAGAAAATTTTGAAAATAAATAATCAAATATGCATGGACCAAAATGCCCTTGCCCACACCCTCCCCATCACGTCCCTAGAAAATGGCTACCCCCTCCTCCATGTGTGTGAGTTGATGTGTGTAAGGAGTTGATATTTGATAGCTAGTTTTCTTTTTGACTTTGTAAAATATCATGATATTTTGATTTTTAATTTATGTAAATATAAATGTAAATGATATATATATATATATGTATATGTTATATGTATGTATATGTGTTCATGTGACATGTATGTGCATGTATATGTATGTGCACAAGAGAACAACAATGTTGCACCGATTTCAAACAACTTCCGTTCGTTAATCCTTTGAAAATCCAGAAGCCGATCCCCGATCACATTTTCACTTATTAATTAAATTACATATAGATGTAAACAAAATTTGAAAATTAATTTCTTATCATTATTAATGAATTATCATAATTGGAATTATAAAATCATATAAATCTATATTATGCAATTGTTTACAGAAAGTGATATTATATCGATAAAGCGGTATCAATTTTCCTTATAATTTCAAGTCAAAGGTATATAAAAATATTATAAACGATTTATTATCACTTTATAACTAATTAAAATGAATTATTATCATAAAAAAAATTATTTGAATAATTATAATAATTATTAAATCATTAAATCAAAATTTAAATTCATAAATCAATTATTAAATATGATGCCATTATTAATGATGATGTCATAAATACATTTTATTTCCAAATATAAAATAAATTATTTTATTTCATATTCTTATTTAAATAGATAAATAAGCGTATGTATCCAACTCCATGCGGGACTTCTGATAATTATAGAGTTGTTCATTGATAAAACGATTTTCGACCATTTTATCGATATTCCTTCAAAGTTTATATTTTTGTAAATACTTATTCAAAATAAGATTACCATCATTATTGTTCAAAACATTATAATCTATGTTTTAAAAAGCTTATATTTGAATATTTAAAAACAAATATAATTTGTCATATCGATAAATTTGTGGGTCATTACAGACTTTCCTCCTTAAAAGAATTCCATCCATGAAATTGCAACGCAAAACCTAAAGGTGTTTTCCCAAAATATTTATTTTTTAAACTTACACTTGATAATGTATATAGATTATATGTACACGATAGTTGTTCTGATCTCTTTTTCGAATGTACAATTTTATGTCCGAACTTGTATTGATCCTTCGATTCTCTAGTGCAGAACTTTGATTAGGCTCAGTAGATTTTATTTTCCTTGCATAGCTCTCTACTATGACAGAAAATGTAAGTATCTGACTATAAACCCTTATCAATGTTTTCCATCGAGCATCGAATGATAAATTCTTTATTTTTTGGATATCAAAGTCTTATATCCAAATCTTAGGTTTTCCTTCCTATTCTTAATCCTCTCAATCCATTATTAAACAACTTATAGTCAAACTGTGGAATTCTAATCACAAGATGTTTATTCTTGATTCAACTAACTTGTTTTTAAAACAATTATCCAATTTATGACTTTAATATCATAACCAACTATATTTTCCAAAATATATTCTTTATATTTATAATATAAATAAGTGGTAATTGTTAATATTTGAACCTAAGAAGTTCGAATATATGCATGTCCAAGTCAATAATGTTCAAAAGTTATAATCAAAATAAGAGGCAAGTCCAAATTCTCATTAATATAAATTTTGCATGATTACGGTCAAATAGGATTTTTCTCCAATTCGATTTAGGGTTTATAAGAGTTTGATTTCAAAAAGTAGAGAGAAGAGGGAAAAATCATCCTCATTTGTGCAGCTCCACACCGCTTCTCATGTCTTCAGCAGACTTGACTTCAGCAGCATCAACAATGTTGCATAGCATTGGCTTCATCGACGCATGGCAGTCGTCCTTATTTTATAATGATCTTCGAAGAACTTGGGTGCTATCATCAGCCTTAATAACACTTTGTCATAGCTGATGATTCTGGTTGTCAATCATCTCGTAATAAGACACATGGCTTTCTTTAAGTGTCAGTGATATAGTATTGGCTATCGATGTCATCAAAATAACTCTCGGCATTAACGGCGTCATGCGCTAACCTTTAGCTAATCATTAACATCATTGGCTTGAATCAATGTTAAGCATTAGCGAAGAGCAGCATTACCTAGTATTCTTTCGACGTTGTTGATCCTTGGCGTCATTGAAGAGAGATATCCTCGAAGCGCTGTAAGGTGTGGCACCGCATTAATGTAATGTTGGTAGCTTTTGTGGTTATCGACTATGAGCCTACTTTGGTTACAATGTGTGAATAGCAGCGCCATCAAGGCACCGCATCAATGACATGCGATATGGATTGCATCGACATTCATTAATGGCTTACGATGTTGATTGTTTTCGATGCCTTTTCCTCTTTGGTTACATGTGACATTGGTCCTTTTTTCTTATTGAAGTAATGCGACGCTGATGAATTGCGAAGTGATGAAGTAAGGTGTGGTTGAAAATTGATGGATTTTATTTTTTGGAAATTGATTCGATGCTTTAGTGAGGCCTTCAAAGATGGCAGTAAAGGCTCACTCCAACCTTCCTCTAGGAGGCGCTTCAGTGTGGCCTTTGATGACGACACTAAAGGTTTTTTCGGTGCTTTAGTGAGGCCTTTGATTATGACTCTAAAGGCTTACTACGACCTCTCTCTAGAAGGCACTTAAATGTGGCCTTTGATGACGACACCGAAGGCTTTCCCGTGCTTTATTGAGACTTTTGATGACGGCACTAAAGGCTTACTCTGACCTCCCTCTAGGAGGCGCTTCAATGAGGCCTTTGATGAGGCATTAAAGGCTTAGACAGGGCCCTTAATGGCCAGGGACCTCTTGCAGTCATGAGTCTTTGATGGCTAGGGCCTTTGATGGCACGTGGACCTCTTGCGGTCATGAGCTATTGATGGCTAGGGCCTTTGATGGCCGGGGACCTCTTACGGTCATGAATCCTTGATGGCTAGGGCCTTTTTCCTTAGGAGAATCCTGCCCCTTCCACAATTGAACCGGTAAATTCTTTTTACTCATCCATCGTTGGAAAATATTATCATAAATGTTCGGCATTCCATATTCTCTCTATGACATTGCCATTTGGTCAATAGAGTTTATAGGTCCCAGGCGGGATTACTTTGTATATAATTAAGAGTCCTTCCCAATTTGGTCCTCGTAGCCTGTCCGCTGGATTCTTAGTATTTTCCATGACTCTTCGGAGCACTAGTTCTCCTTTTTGAAATGATTTTCCTCTTACTCTAGAGTTATGATATTTGGATATTCTTTGTTCATACTCAGCTGTTTTTATGACTGATTCATCTCTTAACTCAATGATTAAGTCCAAAGATTCTTTCTTTAAAGCCTGATTTGGATTGAATGCATATGCATACTTCAAACTCAATTGGGAGCATGGCTTCATAACCAAATGTTAAGGAGTATAAGGTACGCCCTATCACAATTTTAGTAGAAGTTCTATATGCCCATAGAATGAGAGGTAGCTCCTCTATCCAATTCCCTTTTGCTTTGTCCAACCGCTTCTTTAGAATGGTCTTTATAGTTTTATTAGCTGCTTCGACGGCTCCATTTGCTTTGGGATGAGCTAAAGATGAAAAGGTTTTGATGATTACATTGTTGTTATGGAATTGAGTGAATTCTTCACTTTCAAATTGAGTTCCATTGTCGGGTTTTATCTGGTATGGAATCCCGAATCTGGTAATGATATTCTTGATTACGAATTTAATAAATTTCCTGATGTGATATTCGAAAGTTCCTCAACTTCTAATCACTTTATGAAATAATCAATGGCAACCACTATATATTTAGCTCCTCCTTTGGATATAGGAAGTGGCCCTATTAAATCGGTTCCCCATACATCAAAGGGACATGGACTTGAGATAGAAGTCAATTCACTTGATGGAAGGCATGGGATCTTAGAGAACTTTTTGACATTTTTTACATCTTCTTACGCAATCAATGGCTTGACTAGTCATTTGGGGCCATTAGAAGCCTGTTCACACAATTTTCCTGGCTAACTTTATACCATTGGAATGGTCTCCACAGAATCCTTCGTGGGCTTCCCTTAGCAGTTTTGCCTCTGTCTTTGGATTAATACATCTTAAGTAAGGAAGCAAGTATCTCTTTTTATGAAGTATCTCGTTTTTCATGACAAAAGTTGAGGCTTGCCATTTTATCCTCCTTGCCTCCTTTTTATCCGCTAGTAGCATTGCTTTTGTTAAATATTTGATGATAGGTGTCACCTAATTATTCTCGTATTGATCACCAATTTTCATATAAGGTGGTCTTTCTTGGAGAATGTCGGCTTCAACTTCTTTCTCCTTATGTGTTAAGGTTTGAGACTAGTCAATACTAAAGCTTTATTTTCCGGATTAGGGCTTTTCTCCTCTATACTAGGATTCACTTGGTAGCCTACTGGCACAATTTAGGCTTTTGGTTCCCCTCGTGAGATGGCCAACTTAGCCCAAGAATCGGTTTGAGAGTTCTTGCCTCTAGGCACTTGGTGTATTGATCTTCAAATTGAGTTAGCATCTTCAATATCTTCTTGACATATATGATCAATTTGGCATCCTTCGTCTAATGCTTCTAGTTTAGCTGATTTACCATTAATTTCGAATCACTAAAAACTTCAATTCTAGGGATTTTCAACTAGAGGGCTAGAGTAAGTCCCGCTATCATAGATTCATATTATACTACATTGTCAGTTGCTGGAAACTCTAATTTCATTGCGTAGTGCAAATGATGTCCATTAGGAGTTATAACCACATATCCAGCTTTGGCTCCTTGTTCATTTGATGCCCCGTCTACGAAAAGTTGCCACTAGGTTTTAGGTCTTTTTCTAATTTCTCTTTAATGAATCTGATACATTCATTGACAAAATTAGTTAGTGCCTATCCCTTAATGGACACCCAGGGCAGGAATTCGATATCGTATTGCCTAAATTAAATTCCTTACTCAACTAATTATCCTGAAGTTTCTGCTTTACTAAAAACATGCTTGAGTGGGAAACTAGTTAAGCCTTTGATTGGATATGCTAGAAAACAAGCCATCAACTTGTGCGTGGTGAGTATCAAGCAGTATGCTAGTTTCTCTATGACTGGATATCTAGTTTCTTCATCCTTGAGTCTTTTGCTGGTATAATATACTAGAAGTTGAATCCCCTTCTCTTCTCTTATCAATACTGAGCTAACCACATGTTTAGAAACTGCCATATAGAGATAAAGACTTTCACCATCTACAAGGCTAGATAGAGTTGGTGGTTTTTCCAAATGATTTTTCAGCTCCTTAAAAGCTTTTTGAAAATCCTCACTCCATTTGAAGTGTTTCTTCTTCTTAATCACATTGAAGAATGGAATGCATTTGTCGGTAGCCTTGGAAATAAACATGTTCAATGCTGCCACTCTTCCATTCAGGCTCATTACGTCTTTGCTTGTCTTAGGTTCTGCTATATTTCTAATAGCTTGAATTTGGTTAGGGTTAGCTTCAATTACCCTAGAACTGTTGATATATCCCAAGAATTTGTCGGACTGAATTACAAAAGAACACTTTTGTGGGTAAAACTTTATCCAATATCTTCGTAATACATCGAATATTCCTTCTAGGCCTTTTAGATGGCTGCTTTTCTCTTGGGACTTGACCAACATGCCATCTACATATACTTCCATGTGCCTACCAATATGTTCCCTGAACATTTTATTCACTAGTCTATGGTCTATTGCTCCTGCATTCTTCAATCCAAAGGGCATCACTTTGTAGCAATATGTTCCTCAATGCATTATAAAACTAGTGTTTTCCTTATCTGGTTTGAACATTGGAATTTGATTGTATCCAGAATACACGTCCATAAAAAATAAGAATTGGTGTCCGCTCGTTGCATCGACTAACTGATCTATCCTCGAAAGGGTATAGCAATCTTTTGGACATGCTTTATATAAATCAGTATAATCAACACACGTTCTCCACTTCCCATTGGATTTATTGACTAGTACCAGATTAGCTAACCATTTCAGTGAACTTCTCTAATAAATCCATTCTCAAGCAGTCTTTTGACTTCTTCTTATAAAGCATTGGACCAGACTTTATCAAACTATCTATTCTTCTATCGGACCGGGGCGACATTTGGGTCTATATCTAAGGCGTGACACATGACGGTTGAATCTATTCCGACCATATCTAATTGAGTCCAAGCAAACACATATTTGCTAGATTGAAGGAACCAAATTAGCTCTTCCTTGATTTTGCTATAGTTCTTTACCAATTTTAACTATTTTCGTTATATCTACCAAATCCAGGCATATTTCTTGAAGATCTTCAGTTGGCTTCATTTAATGTTCATTTAAATAGTCTAATTAGTGCCAATTTCATCATCTTCGTTTTCTTCTTCTACCAATTTTCTTCCTTCCATTTTCTTTTCTTTGGGAGAAGTCAAATTTCCTCAATGCATCTTTTGCAGTCTTAATGGGCGCTGTTTTTTGCTTTGGGTGATGAGTTTGAAGAATCATCATCCAAAGGATTTTTAGTATCAGTTCTAATTAATTCATGTTTCTTTAAATCATAACAAGAAGGATAGTCTCGTTTATATTGCTCAATAGTTGCAAAATAAACCTCACAAGCACTAAATTGTTCTCCTTTTATGGTTCCCCACCCATTTTTGGTTAAGAATTTCACCATCAAGTACTTTGAAAAAACAAAAGCATTAACTTCATCCAAAGCTGACCTTCAAAAGAAGGTATTATAATAAGAAGGCTGATCCATGATGACAAAAAGAGTTTCAAAGGTTCCATCATTTTCATGAGAAGCTTTATTTGTCCCACAGGAGTTGATCCTTTATTATTGAACCCAAAAATAGGTTCAAAACTCAGTTCGAGCTTTTCCTTCGGGATTCCCATCTGGTCAAATGTATGCTTGAAAGTTACGTTGACTGCACTTCTGGTGTCCACCAAAATTTTAGCGACCATAGAAAGTCCAATTTTTGCAGTTATCAAAAGCGAATCATTATGCGGATGGCGAACCCCCTTAGTTCTTGAGGGGTGATGGTCAAATTATGCATCTGAATTTGGAATTTTGGACTCTTGAGCGGTGGTCCTTCTTGAATAGAGAAAATCTCTTCCTTTGCTTCCCTAACATAGCGAATTCTAGCTCCTTTGATGTTTCCAGATAGGTGTAGGCCCCATGGATAACATCAATTCTCTTGAGAGGTGGAATGAAGTCTAGCCGAATATCATCTTCTACCAGATTTGCAATGATGCTTGGTGGCCTTTGACCGCCATTTTCAAATCGGACAACTTTTCTGATTATTCTTAATGAACTCCTTCAAGTGTCCAGCATGGTTCATTGGTTGGATTATGCCCGCCTGTACTCGGCACTCGTCTGTTTTATTCCCATTCGATTTATGATAAGCGTAGTAATCTCCCCCTCTCCTTGATTCGGGATAAGTTTTAGCTTTGTAAGAAATCGGGTAGTCAGTTTTTTCCTTCATTGCAGCATATATGTAAGACATTGGCTTGTTCAAAGCAATGTGGTAAGTATTTGAGCTTTCTTCCTATCTTGGCATCTTTTGATTGTGGTTTTTGTTAATTATCCTTGTTTCCTTTTTGGCTTGGGCCTTCTTTCTGGCATGATATATTTCAACCATGCAAATGAACTTGTTAGCTTGAAAATAGAAATCTTGCAAGTCTTTGCATTTGTGTATATAATGTTCCCACCACCAAATGAGGTTTGTTCGATCAACCCTAAATGTACCTCCACCAGCTTATCTCTATCAGTCGTATTCTTAGCCTTAAGGGCCTCCACATCGAATCTCTTAAGATAGTCGCCTAATAGTTATCTCGGTTTATGTTTGATGTTAGTCACTATAGTGTAGTCGATAGCGGGATCTTTACTGATATAGAATCATGCTGAGAATTCATAAGAAAACTGCTTCCAAGAATAGATTGTCCTTTCTTAGTATTGTCGATACCAGTTGGCTACTTCTCCCTGAAAAGTGGTTGAAAAAAGCCTAAAACGCACAGCTCCAGATGCGCTGTATCGGTCCAACTAACTTTAAAAAGCAAATAATTGATCATCTGTATCATTCATTCCGTTGTATCTGATGGACAAGATTTTGGTGTGAGAAGGAATTTTTGCGCACATGATTTCATCTACGTAAGTAGCTTCTCATGATAGTTGTTGACCCTATCGTCTAGCGTTCTTTTCCCTTTGAGATTAAGCGCGTCTTTTTCCATTTTTCTTCCATGTCTCTCAAGTAGGACTCATCAGTGTGGTAGTTGCTCTTTTCATGTTTGTACCCTTCGGGAGGTTGAGCTTCCAGATTGCTCTTTGGATTTTTCCTCTAATCTTCCTTTATAGTTTTCTTTAGCTTGCTGGTCACTTCTTTTCTTTTGTGGAGAAGGATAAGTTTGCCTTTACTTCTATTTCTAAGCAAAGAGGTGTCCAAATTCATTCTTGGAGACTCTGCTTCATCCCCCCGTAAGTGCGATTGCTTTGGTGGATTTTTGAGCAAGTATTCCTTCCATAATTCATTCATCATTAACACTTGTTGTGTTAAGATTCTAATTTTGGCATCACTACTGGTTGTGTTAGAATGCAAATTAAGGATCTTAAGGCTAGAATTAACACTAGAGGGGGGGGGGTGAATAGTGTTTTAAGAAATTTGTTAATCTTTTTGAATTTATCTTAATTTGTTAACAATGTATACACTAATCAGACACAGATATGAACACATAATCAAACACAGATGCAAATATAAAGTAAAAGCAGTAAAGGAAAGAACACATCGGATTTTATACTGGTTCGGAGTTACCCTACATCCAGTCCCGCAACACAAGTACGGATTTCCTTTCAAAAACAATTCTTACAAATACAACCCTCGATTTCAAGGCTACGAGGTACACCGCTCCAGATTCACAATCCTCTGGGCAGAGATACTTGATTTCCAGGGCAACAAGTTCACCCAATTGATTTCCAAGTCTACAATCACACCTTTTCTCGCTTTATTGGTTACAAAAAGTCTATAACTCAGATTAGCACTTGGATCTTGTAGAGATAGTGGAGAGAATCAAAACCAGAAATTATCTAGTTAGATTCGATATTGATTTCGGCAGAGTAATGGTGTAATTTGTAAATAAGAAAGTGGAGAAGAAGAAGAGAAGTTAAATCAGAGAAAAAAGTGATTAAAATTCGTTGAAAACACCCTTTATTTATAGTAGATCAATAGCCATGTCCATTGGTGAAGGGATGTGGCGAATAAACACTTCTTTTTAAAAAACAATTTAACTGTCACCATGTCGACAGGGGTACATGTGACCATGTCGACATGCCCTTGTATTTTTTGGTGATTTGTTTTTCTTTGAAATAATTTCTATATTATATTATACTTATATTTAAACTTTAAAATATACTTATATATAGTTATAATACATAAATAACTATAGAGAACAATATTAAAATATATATAATAATTTTCTATACTTTTATATTTAAATCTTAAGTATAAATATATAAAACAGCTAAATATATTAATATCAGAATTATAGTTTAAAAACTTAGGATAATAATTTAAAATCAAAGATATTTAAAATTAAGGATATTTAAAACTAAGGATATTTTTGAGGCTAAAATATATTGAAAAACCAGGACAGATGATTTTGGTTTTTAAACAGGAATATTTAAAATCATTTTGAAAAACAAGCTATATATTTTGAAAATCATTTTGAAAATAAAAGTAAGTGGATACAAAAAGATGTTCCACTAGATTTTTCGTAGGTTCCATCCTACTTAGGGTTCCATCCCTTTAACGAGCACGAAGTGGATTCCATTCCACGAATAAAATAGATTTTAAGATGTCAGTGCCTTTCTATGAGTTTTAACAATATTCCTAACTATATAACTTATCTTGGAAACTTGAACTCTTGAAATTCTTGATACTCATGAGTCTTGAATCTTGATATCTTCAATCTTTGATCTTGAATCTTTATACTGTACAGTTCTTCATTCTTTAGTACCTGCAAACATATCTATATATATCTACAATAATGTTAGTATTATATATTTTATAATCTAATTCTAAGTAAGGTTGTTGTCATCAAAACCAACTCCTTAGGGACTAACAGGTTGGTTGTGCCGGCGCCAATAGCTGCCCAAGCTCTGCATTTCCCAAGTTAAAGTTGGGAACCACATTCTCTTCTAATGTCGTCGTCGGTATGACCTCTTCATTTGAAGCATTAAGTTGTTTTGATCTCATTTTCCTGAAATAAAAAATTAATTAGTTTGGAGAGAAACTTAAACAAGACGGAGGTTCGGGCCCCCCTTCTAGCGCCCAAAATGTTAGACCAAAAATTGGTATAATTTTCATGATGCTAATTGAGACAAATTAATCCTTGATTTAAATGTATGTGATGATATGATTAGGCTTGGCCTAACCAATGTTATCTAAATAATGTTGTCAAGATCTATTTGTCACTTGAGATTTAATGCGAGTTGGAATCATTGAAAGTTGGATTTGTGATGCCAATGGGTAGAAAGACTATATGTTTTCTTAAAACATTAAGTTTGAGTTCCTTGAAGATCTCTTGGAGTAAATATGTCTAGGAACCCATATAGGATCTCGAGGTGATATTCTCAAAAAGGTCCGTTTTATATTTTCATGAGAGACAAAGAAGTGAAGCAACAAATTCGTGCAATAGTTAATCAGGCTTGGCAATGGACTATATGATTCGTCCTTATATTCACGGTCCAATGTTTATATGTAGTAGGCAAGGCAAATATTATGCATATCATCGATGTCATAGTTCAATACTCCTTCAAAGTGGTAATTTTTGAATTTTGAACCTAAGAAGTCTGAATATATGCATGTCTAAGACAATAATGTTCAAAAGGTATAATCAAAATAAGAGGCAAGTCCAAATTCTCATTCATATAAAATATGCATGATTACAGTCAAATAGGATTTGTCCCTAATTTGATTTAGGGTTTACAAGAGTATGATTTGAAAACGTAGAGAGGAGAGGAAATAATGTCCCCATTTGCATAGCCGTGGGTCTATATTTATAAGGGTTGTGCGGCTCCACTCCACCTCTCATATCTTCGGCCGACTTGACTACGGCAGCATCAACAATGTTACACGACATTGGCTTCGTCGTTGCATGGTAGTAGTCCTTATTTTGTGAAGATCTTCGACGATCTTGGGTGCTATCATCGGCCTTAGTAACACTTTGTCATAGCTGATGATTCTCGGCGTCAATCATCTCGTATTAAGACATGTGGCATTCTTTAAGTGTTGGTGATACAATATTGGCTATCGGCGACATCAACAATAACTCTTGGTGTCGACAACCTCATATGCTAACCTTTAGCTGATCGTTGACATCATTGGCTTGAAGCAATGTTAAGCATTAACGAAGAGCAGCATTACCTAGAATTCTTTCGGTGTTGTTGATCCTTGGCGTCATTAAGAGAGATATCCTCGAAGCATTGTAAGTGCGGCGCCGTTTCAATGTAATGTTGGTAGATTTTGTGGTTATTGACGACGAGCCTACTTTAGTTACAGTAGGTAAATAGCGGCACCATTAGAGTACCGCATCAATGAAATACAATATGGGTTGCATCGACATTCATTGATAGCTTACGATGTTGATTGTTTTCGATGCCTTTGCCTCTTTGGTTACATGCAAGTTGGTCCTTTTCCCTTATTGAAGTAATGCAACACTGATGAATTGCGAAGTGATGAAGTATGGTGTGGTTGAGGGGAGATACCGAAGAAATATGTCACCGATTTTATACATCGGTGATCTCATGCGGCACTGTTGATCGTCGACATAGAACCCAGTGGCACCAATTCTTTTATGACGCTATCACTCATGACGTCATTTTTTATATTGAAATTATATGGATAACACCTATAGTATATCTCATAAATAATAGACAAATTATAATAACAACATATATAAAACAGGCGAGACAGTAGCACAATCAAATTAACCAAAATAAAATAACATATCAGAGTGCAGTAGGTTCATCAGATTATACAAAATTGATGTAATAGAGTTTATATATCTGAATAATATAAGCTCAAAAGATAATTGTCTCCAAATATAACAAGTCCTAACTTAGATCCATAGCACCACATGGTGAAATTTATGAATGGTAGCTCTAAATAATATATAAAAAACCATCAACCTCATGCTTATCCTCCACACAGCTCCATGCACTATCTCATACCTATCTATCAGTCTACTCATTTAAAAGCATCTGAGATGATAAAAAGTAATGCAAATAACCTCGGGTAAGACAAAAATTTGATATATGCGATCTATAATCTCAAAATAGATATAAAAACTGATACATTGTAAGGAACTTTCAGTATAGAGAATCGTACCTAACATATTCCTACATCCAACAAATTATTACATCTAAATAGTATATGGCAAACTATCATCATATATGTGTACTACTACACTAAGTATGGTCTAGGGTGTTGGTGTATCAAACTCGATAAATCACATGACATCCATAGAAAAAATAGCAAGCATAGCAACCAACACACAATCTAACATCTCTCACTCAAATGTCATTGGATATATGATAACTTGTATGACCATCACCAAGGTCAACGACTACTCAACATCACAAAATCTCATCGATGCTCGAATCCTCGCCGCCACCATAGAAGACTAAACCACCAAGGTTTAGGTACACAGGTGAGTGTCCTTACATACCTCCGCTTCACAAGCACATATCAAAATCTCTGAGTTATCAATGATCCCTTAGCACACATCCTAATGATAGAACTTACATGTTCCATTTCACAAGTCATCACCACTCTAATCTTGCTTTCTCAGGCGATCAATAGATGCTACTATCACTTCCCATTTAAAGTACTTGATCCAAACCACTCAAATGTGGAGTCGATGTAATCTCAACATTTACTTGGTTGCCCCACTTTAAATCTGAAGTCACCCCATGCCATGCCCGAAGCTTCCTTATGCTTGCCCCGAAGTAGCCCCTGCATCTTCTCTATGTTGTTGGCCACTAAACTCGATCAACGACGATCGATGCCAAAGTTATATCATTACTTATATCTTGTTATGATCGATTCTATAGCCTGATTTGTGCCCCTACTTCATAGGTCCTAATAATTGCATCGATCGACACCGATATATAGGGATTGAATCTGATCCAATTGGCTAAACACTCAGCAGTTTCTTTTGTTGTAGGTTCGCACCATCCTGTTAGCATAATCAATGCCCCCTAAAGTTCCCCTCGTGTTTGCCTCAAAACCATCATGCAAAACCCCATGTCTTCATCCCTCTTACTTGCTACGAGCTCAACTCCATAATACAAGAACAACACATGGTTCAGTAATGATTCATATAGATCTATACCAATCCAATTACTCAGTCAAAAATTTTGACTTAGATATTTTTTTCCCTTTCCATGATGATCCAACTCTTTTTTGGCTCTTTGATCTATGTGCAATCTCCTTTGCATTAATCCGACACAAAACACACTCTAGAGCCAATCCATCGAAGTTGTTCTATTGTTAAGGATCTTTCAACCTTTAGCTAATCGAATCAGAAAGCACATCATATAGCTACTTCATCCACACAAAGATCCTTGCCCAATGAAAAATCCCACCCTAATTCACTTCAATAAGCGTTTCATCCAATTCAAACATGCAATCATAACATACAAACAAGCAAAACAAGCATCATATCGTAGTAAACAACCAACATAACATCCCTATCCTAGTCTAACATGCATATAACCAACCATAACATGGAATTACATATTTAAATCATTTTACAATGATTTAAATTCATTTAGAATTTGTTTTCAAACCAAATCAGTTCAAAAATCATATTTTACTTTAGAAATGGATCCAAAATATGTTAAAACATATAGTAACATAAAATAGAGGTTGTGAGATGATAAATCACTAACCAATCAATGTAGAATCGATGATAAATCACCAAATCAATGCAAATCCGAAAATGAACGGTAGAGATCTGAATTCCCAAGCCCCAAAATGATAATTTGCAAATCTCTAGTTTATCACCTTACCAATTTACCCGTAGTACTAGATTTGGCAATATTTAGTATGGATTAATGATGGATTTGGTAGGAGATAGGTCTATGGAGGATTTAATTTGTTTTAGGAATAAGAATAATTTTTGGGATTGTTCTCGAATGTTGCAGCTGGCACAAACCTGCAATAGGCTAGTGGGCCTAATATGGGCTTAGCTTAATTACCACTAAATCTGCCTAAAAGCGGTCTAACTTAAAACTATGATATTTTCTGAACATCTTGGATTAAAATCTATTATGAGCACTCTACGGAAAGAGAAATCATTATATCTTTCATTTGGAACAAGTTTTGAGACCATATTTGGCTTCTACCAAAATTTAAAGCCATAACAACATTTCAAGGTCAAACTATCCATAATTATTTCTAGGGGTCGAAAATGTCAAAATACAATAGTATCTAAAGTTTTAATCCAATCTAAGGTTGTTTGGTTATGAAAATAATATTTTTACAATCTATTTATATGAAAAAATGTAGATCGTTGCATTCTACCACCTTTAAGAAGTTCACCCTTGAAGATCCAACGTTGATCAAACATAAACAATGCAATCAATATCGAGCATGCATAATCAAAGCATAATAATCAAACAAGCATAGGAAACCATTAAACTGTGCTAACGCTATCTTGCTAGCTAAACTAAACAAGATACCAAATGTAAAAAGTAAGGGCGATGAAATGAAATCTCTATAAGCAAAGAGCTCCGGATAAGTAGTCATCATGCTCTCCTCGGTCTCCAAGTGTTATTGTCTTCACTTTCAGCCTATTGGACGTTTACTAGCTTTACCATCTTCCTCCTTAGCCGCTTTGTACTCTGCTCAATAGTACAAATAGGTTTATGAGGTCTTGATGCTTCAGGTTCAACATCAATTTTATGTAGTTGATCTGGTGCAACCATCATGCCTGAGTCGAGCACAAACTTCTCAAGATGCGAAACGTGAAATACGTTGTACACACCCGCTATCTTTTGAGGTAAGTCGACTCTGTATGCTAGGTTCTCAGTCCTCTTGAGGGTTGGAAAAGGTACTATAAACCTTGCTGCCAACTTCTCCTTGTTACTGAACAAACTGTAATCTTCAATGGAGAAATTTTTACAAACACCATATTGTCAAAAGAGAACTCTAAATCCGTTGTTTCTTATCACTATAACTCTTTTGTTTATCCTATGCTTCTTTCATTCATTGTCAAATGATTAAATTCTTCTTCAAAGTCTCTCTAATCATATTTGGCGCAAGTATCAGTGTTTTATCCGCTTCCTACCAACATGAAGGGGTACTGCAGCGTTGATCATAAAAAAAATCGAACAATGCCATACCAATGCTCGATTGATAATTCTTGTTGTATGTAAACTCTACTATATGCAAATCATCATCCTAGGAGCCTCTAAATTCAAATATGCAAGTTCATCAAATATCCTCTAGTATACGATTCACTCTATTGGTTTGATCATCAGTTTGTGGGTGATAAGTTATACTCAAATGCAACCCTGTCCCCAACGCCTCTTATAGGCTAATCCTTAATCCACTAATAAGTAATGGATATATATTTCTCACAATGCTCTTTGGTATTCCATGGAATTTTATGATCCAATTCTCATACAATTCAGCCAGTATTGATGTCATTTTATTAGACTTTAAATGTAAGAATCGGATGCTCTTTGTCAATCTATCGACTATGACCCAAATGTTGTCCTACCCTCCTCTAGTTCTCGACAACCCATCGATGAAATCCAAGGATATATGTTCCCACTTCCACTAGGAAACTTTAAGCGGTTGTAGCAAACAACTTGGTTTCTTCTGTTCATCCTTGACTAGCTCACAATTCGTACACTTTAGGATGAATGTCCACCTTCATCCCTTTCCAAAAAAAGGTTGGCTTCGCATCTTTATAAATTTATTGCCTCCAAGATGGATTACCAAATTTTGACTGATGGCACTCATAGCACTTCATCTCTAAGTCTATCTACATTAGGTACATACAGTCTTCCATCTTTATGGAGCTAACCATCTTGGTCAAGTACATATTGCTTCAAATCTTCAGACTTTACTCCTGCCTTAAGCTTAGCAATAATCTCTGCAACTCTAGCATCATGCCTCTAACTAGTACTAGTCTACCCTATAAGAGTATATCTGATAGTCAGGCTTGCCAACATCTCAGGCTCTAGCTCACACTTGAAAACCATATCTAGCTATATACTCTAACTTATCCATTCTAGGAACATAGCTCCAAAGCTGGGATGTCTCTTATTTAGTACACTACGACTGCATTTCCCTTACCAGGCATATAGAAAATGTTAGAGTCATAGGAGGCTAAGAACTTTCCTCATCTATGCTATTAAAGTTTAGGCTCCTTCTATGAAAAAGGTATTTCAACTATTTACGATCACTGAAAAACTCAAAACTTTCTCCTAGCAAGTAATGCCTCATGGCCTTTAAAGTAAAAGTATATCTTCTAGCTCCTCGTCATGCATAGAGTATTTTCTCTCATGTGATTTCAGTTACCTACTTGCATAAGGAACAACTTTACATTTCTACATAAATATTGCCATCAACCTAGTACTACATGCATATATGTATATTGTCGGCATCTCATTCCCATCTGGCATGACTAACACAGTGCACTCATCAACCTCTCTTTTAGACTGATGAACACATACTCACACACCAAGTCCTAACTAAAATTATAACTCTTCTTCGTCAAAGGAGTCAAAGGTGCAGCTATCATCGAGAAGTCTTTAATGAATGTTTTATTATAACCTGCTAACCCAAGGAAACTACTTACAACCATTGCATTCTTAGTTCTTTCCCAATCTTGGACAGTTGCTGTGTTGGCAAGATTAGCAGTGATGCCCTGCTCCAAAATAACATGACTTGAGAACCACACTTCCCTCCTCCAGAATCGACACTTTGAAAACTTAGCCTTTGGTTGGTACTTTCTCAAAGTCTCGAGCACCACTCTCAAATTTGTCTTGTATTCTTTGGCGAATATACAAGAATATCATTAATGAACACAAGTACTTACTTATTTAGTTGATCTCTGAAAACACAATTCATAAGATCAATAAAGCACGTCGGTGCATTAGTTGGCAAAATAACATAATCAACCACTCATAAATCCCGATGGCATACAGAATATGGCAATCAAAACACTATCCCTTGCCATTCTCAATTCTCATCACTAAGTCCAACTGACCAAACACCTTTGCATCTGATCGAATAAGTCATCTATATGCGAAAGAGGATAATTTTTCTTTCTCATCACCTTATTCAAATCACGATAATCAACACAAAGTTAGGTGTCCCCTACTCAGAGATACTCCTATGGATAAATCACTTCTTCAATAGGTCATTCACTTACACCTCTAGTTCTCATTGATCTTTGGGTGCCATCCATTTTAATGGAAATACAATAGGTTATTAACCCGCTTTTGAGCCAAAGCAGATTTCAATCGGACTTAGAAGATCAAAACAGGATGGAATGATTCATTGACTTGGAAGCACGATCAGAAGCACTAAAGAGTTGAACTCATGAAAATTGAGTAAAAAATGGCTAAGGCCATAGCTCGGTGCCATGCTATCATAGGTCGGTACCGACCTATGAATCATCCCCATCCGACTTTCCAAACACCATACACCCCTTGTGCTACTCTAATAATTCATGGTCAAGTGATTTTTCAATGATTTGAACGAGCAATTCCAAGGATTAACAAAAATAAAGCAAGAAAAGCAGCTACCAGGAAGATCACAAGAATTAACTCAAACCGAAGGAAAAGGGGCGAACTACTCAACTAGAAGATTGAAAGAGATAACAAGCGAAAGACTTCCACTTCCATCAAAAAATATAGCTTAGTACTGACCTACAATCATGTGACCCCATCTTATGCAACTTCGGGACGCATACTGACTTTAGTGCAAGCAGGCTCCTGACTCCATACCTATGTTTCCTAATAAATACAAGCCTAGCTGCAACCAAAATGGAATCTTCTTCTCTTCACTCTAGATTTGATCTCTCTGCCACTGGGCACTTCTTATTCCTCTTCACTCCTGTCCTCTACCTCCTAATCACTCTAGAAACTCCAATGTAAATATGAGATCCACTAGATTATGGTCAGATCTGAGATAATTAGTTGAACTCTAAAGAGATAGCAACTAATAAATGATTAAAGTGGACGTAGGTCGGAGATTACACCGAACTTCTATAAAAATTGTGTCTCCTTTTACTGCTTTTCTATTTACTTATTTGAACTGGTGCTTTCATCTGATTTTCAGGTGTTGATCTAATCTCTAGGTTAACATTTTGGTGCTTTCACTAAGAAGGAACTAGATCTGAAGACTTGATTTTTGAACCTAAGATTTAGAAAAGATGAAGAGACCAAACACTACATCTAAGACTGGGGAAAGTCAACTAGAGCGTGGGAGTAGCCAAGAGGTATCCTCAAATTCTAATCAACCCATCTACGAGACTAGAGAAGAGATTCAAAGAATGATGAAGGATATACAAGATGGAATGATAATTAGACAATAGAAAACGCTCGAAGGATTTTTCTAAAGGAAGGGACAACAGGTAATAGCTAGAACTGCTGGAATTCAGAACAAAAGGTCACAAACCAATGCAGGAGCATCTGGAGTTAGAGAAAAACAAACATAATCGATGCCTCCATGACCTAAACCAATCGGTACCGAGAGGAATTTAGTTAAAGCACGATCGATTTGGATCTAGGATGAGATTTAATGCTTGGAGCGGGCAATGTTGGAGCCAAAGAGGCAAATCAAAATGTGAATGCATGGTAGTAGGAGTTGGAACGAGGAGCTCACCATAGGAACAGAGGACAAAACGAATTTTTGGATCAGATATTTCTATTGGATGACAATCCCATAATCATGATGGATTGGGGTCAGGTTTGATTCCCTTACCCCTTCTTTAAATAAACGATGCAATATTAACCTTAGGCCACTTACACGTGTACAAGAACCCGAACGGTCCCTAGGCACGCTTTGAGTTGGATGCCAAAGATAACTATTTAGTATATTTACACAATATTAACCTCGAACCGCTTACATATGTACGGGATCCTGATCGTCCCTAGGTACGCTCTGAGTTGGATGTCTGAAGGTGACCTTGATAGGATTTGTAATGCCTTGCCTCTATACCCACACTACTAAAGGACATTACAAGGTTATTTGTCTAGTAATACGGAGAACAAGGTTTGTTAGAAGCGACCTAACGTAAATCTTCCCTCGAGCTAACACCACTACGTCATTCTTACCATAATTTCAAATCAACTTAAATTTTACGTATGCGGTATTTGCGCGAAGCAACAAAAACGTAGGTTTAAAGAGCAGAACAATGTACAATAAATATACAGACAAAGAATCACATCGTAGCGGAAAATATGATACATATCATAACTACATAAGGCGAGTCTCAATAAAATATGGTACAAGGCTCACAATAATATCATCAACATACCCAAATCCAAACGACATACATACATACATACATAAGACATTGCATATTTACTAAAGAGGTACAACAGGTACACCTCACTAAGCCTAATAATGATATAACACCAAGTAGCATAATACAAAATGTCTCCAAACCCCATACAAGCACAAGTATCCATAGTCATTATGTCCCAATACCTGAAATGTCTTGGTCTAACCCGAGTATCATAAAAATAATAAACGGGTTAGACTTCATCTAAACAAAAGGTGAGTCCAACCATGATAATAATGATACACCTAACAAATGATATAGATCAAGTACTTAAAACTCAAATAATTCTACCATGCATAAAAGCTAACACCACACTAGCAGTTTATCGGTCGCTAACACCACACTAGCAGTTGTAGGATCGTTTTCACCCTGGGGGGGGGGGGTGAATAGGGTATACTAAAAATTAATGTGGAAATAAAAACAGAAAGTAATGCAGTAAAGATCACACACAGTTTTACCCAACTTCGGCAAAAATTTGTCTACGTGCTTCCCCCAAGGTTTCTACTATAAATTAAGTAATCAGACGCTTACAAAAACACGTAAACTTGCGATACTCGCTAAATTGATTAACCTAACTCTAAGCTCAAAACCCTGCCACAACTCAGCCACTGAGTTGCAAATTCTCGAACTACGCCCCGTAGCTCGTAACCTAGTTAACACTGGAGTATTTAAATTTTAAAAAAAAATGCAAAAGAAATAAAATTAGAACCCCTAATACAATATAAACTTTAGCCCAAATAAAACAACGGCCAAAATAAAATTAATTAGAGAATGTAGTGTATCCCTTTTATTTTGTCAGTGCACTTTATTTCTTCGACCGATCCCCTTTTGTCTTTGTTCCGATATAGGGTTCCAAAATTTGAAGCCGCCGATTCAATTGCTCTGTCGATCGAAGAAGAATTGTTGCCTTGAAGCTTTGTCAATCGCTGCTTGGTTGATTTCTTTCGGTTGCTTCGTCGTCGAGTTAGATGATATGAAAATTGGTACGTGATTTTTATGCTCTTCAAATTTTGCTCAAACTCGATCTCATAATCTTATGCCGATGATGAATTGGGTTTAAATAGGGATAAAATCCCAAAATTTCCTTTTTATATTTCGGTTTGAATTTTACAATATTCTAGTTCCTGCGTTGATTTGTAATCGAATGGTTTGCTGATCTTTGACTTGTTCTTTGTATACATGTTACTCTATATATTTCTGATGAATTCGAATTTGCTTCAATACGTTTGAATTTGTTCCGTTCTTTCCTCCTATGACTTGTTCATCGTTCGCTTACTGCTTGACATTTGAATTTGAGATATATATGTTGATTTTGGGGTTATTCTTTTTCTTTCTGAAGTCTGACTTGTTCATCTTGAAATCCTCTGCGACTTTATTCAAACTGCTACTGATAATTCTCGATTTTTTGTTGTATGCATGTGCTGTGTACCTTGCTTTCACCATCCATGCTGGTGTGATATATTTCCTTGGCACGACCCATGGCTGAACTGATATGTGTATACATATATATGCATACATGCTCCAATGCACTGATGTCTTCTTTGGTTGCATATGAACTTGTATTCTCCGAAGTCTGGTTGCATGAACATATTGCTGTGTTGTTTTGCATTCATGTTAACTCATTTTGGACCTGGGCATGTCTGGTTACATATGAGCTGGTCTGTTCTTGTGCCATTTGAACTCTGGTTGAATTTCAAGTTATTTTTGCTGAGTCCATGCTCCATTGTTTGATCTTAGACATGTCCATGTATATGTTGTCATGTTTAGTATTGCTGCATCTCTTAGCCTAACCTGAGTTATGATAGTCTGGTTCCACATGTTGTTTTCATTTTAAGTCTGGTTGCCTTTGTTATTGTGGTCTTATTCCTCTTGAAGTCTGGTCTGGTTGTATGTTTTCATATGGATCTTCATGTGTTTGCATTGATTTAGAGAACTGCCTTGTACTGACCATTGCTTTGTTCTTTGTTCATATTTGGTGGTCTGTTTGTATGTTGGTTGGATTGGCCATTGCTGTGTTGAGTTATTTGCATGTTTGTACATATGCAGGCACTTACATGATTGCTTTGATTGACCATGGTTTATTTTGGTTTGTATTTGCATTTGCACCTAAGTTGAATCCAGTCTTGACTTGGGTTTGACCTTGTGCTCACCTGTTCCTGCAATTTTAACATGCAAGTGCATATCGGTGTGCATGACCTTGTGGCATGTATAGTGATACACCGTGCATGTCACAAGTTGTTCGGGTAAGATGAATTAAAAAATGACGACGAACAACCCAAATAACCAAGGCAAATAATATTTTGAAACGCACACTTCATTGTGCACTGCAAAATATTTCCTTTTCAATTTTATTGCGTCAATGTTTATTTTGCAGATAGTTCAGATGCTGGATACAGGCTGGAACAGAGTTGAAGGTCAAATATGAGTGATGAGTGAATTATGTAGTAAGGTAAAATTGTAAAGTGAAAATTGTGTTGTAATTGAAGTTGTATTGTAATTGAAAATGTGTAAATGTAGCGAGAGCTCAAATTTGTACTATTTGAATTTGTAATAAAATATTTGTTTGAATAAAATATTTGTTTAAATAAGAATTCCGAGTTATTTATTTTATTCAACAAATATTTATTTAATTATGTGGAAAACTAAAATAGCACAATAGCAAATACATTTAAACGAATATATATATATATATATATGTTTATTATCATCAAACAAAAATCATACACTAGTATATTCTACAATCTCCCCCTTTTGATGATAACAAACATATATTAAGATTTTGACTCTATTAAATGTATTTGGTCTTGATGAATTCTATTAGCTCCCCCAATTTGAATACTCTCCCTACAACAAAGCTCCTCCTTCGCATATGCATGTGAATAAAAATATGAATATGCAAATAAATAAAAAACAATAATAAAAAAATGCAATTAGAAAAATTTGACTTATTTGCCAAAATCTTAACTTCTCTCCCCCTTTTGTTATCAACAAAAGCGTAACAGTGTTAGATAAGAGTGATAAAGTGATAGACATCAATACAACATTAATACCTAATCAAGTATACATATTAAATTTCAAGAAAAAATCAAACAAAAATCATAAATACTCTGTTAGGCGCATATTCCATTTTAGAGTGATAGGGGTGATGTCGGTATAGCAAACCATATAGTCGTGTCCATTTGTGGTATATTTATGACAGATTTTTTTTAAATACTTACAAACCATGCATAACCGTTAGGACTTTTAAATGAGATTAATAGCATTCCTTATTTCATATTTTTATTAAAATAAATGAATTTCAAGCATCTTTTAACCACGCATAACCGTGAGGACTTTTAAATGGGGTTAGAATCAACTTGTCTATTTCACCCAATTTCGATATGTGTTCCATACATGCATAACCGTAAGGACTTTTAAATGAGCATGAAAGCACATAATTAGAGATTTCAAGTAGTTCACCCATGCATAACCATGAGGACTTTTAAATGAGAGTGAGTACTTTTGGATGATTTTATTGCTAATTAATTAAAAAAAAGAATAATTTCCTGTTTAAATACCACATTTTGACATACCGTATTGGATTTTGATGAGTGATTGTCGTAGAAATATGATAGAACTAGAGATGATCATGGAATTTTTACCAACCAAAGTTATTACAAATTTTGTTTAAATTTTTTAAATTTTTTTTCTAAATATTCTCAAGACATAATGTATGACCAAGATCAACACTCATCACTTTTTTCAGTCACTATTTATCTTTTCGATAATCAATAGGGAGTCATATTAGTTAACATAGGCATTTAAGATCAAATAAATAAAAAAAATCACATTTCTAAAATTCCTAAACTGAGACGAAGTCGACAAAAACTATTTTCTGGAAGGGGTTTTGTAAAAATGTCTGCCAATTGAGAATTAGTTAAAATGAAGTTTATGCAGATATTTTCTTTGGAAATGTGGTCTCTATTGAAATGATGTCTAACATCTATATGCTTGGTGCGAGAATGATGTACAACATTATTTGTGAGATCAATTGCACTTTTGCTATCACACATAAGTGGGACTCGTTTAAAATTTAGACCATAGTCTTGCAAAGTTTGTATCATCCATAAAATTTGAGCAGAGCAACCACTTAGAGCAATATACTCTGCCTCAATGGTAGATAATGCAATACAATTTTGTTTTCGACTTGACCATGCAACTAACGAATGTCCCAACATAAAACACGTTCCACTAGTACTTTTTCTATCAACTAGACTAACAGTATAGTCTGCATCCGAATACCATTTTAACTCAAAGTTATCATTAGTTGGATACCATAGACCAAACCGTGGGGTGTGCAACAGATACCTTATTATCCTTTTTATAGCTTTTAAATAAGATTCTTTTGGATTTGATTGAAACCATGCACATAAACAAATAGAGAACATAATGTCTGGTCTAGAAGCAGTAAGATAAAGAAGTGATCCAATCATACCTCGATATTTCTTTTGATCAACTAATTTACCTTTTTCATCCTTGTCAAGTTTAATTGTTGTGCTCATGGGGGGTTTTGCAGGTTTAGCATCTTTCAATCCAAATTTGTTGACAAGCTCTCTGATATATTTTGTTTGAGAGATGAACGTACCTTTTTCATTTTGTTTGATTTGAAATCCTAAAAAGAATTTCAACTCTCCTACCAAGCTCATTTCAAACTTTTCCTGCATGACTTTTTCAAATTTCTCATACAAAAGGTTGTTAGTGGCACCATCAATAATGACATCAACATATATTTGAACATCGAAAGATCATCATTTTCGTGCAATAGAAATAATGTGGTGTCTACACAGCCCTTTTGAACCCATTTTCAAGGAGATAAGTGCTAAGACATTCATACCAAGCCCTAGGGGCTTATTTTAATCCATATAGTGCTTTCTTAAGTTTATATAAATGGTTAGGGTATTCTTGACTTTCAAAACCTTCAAGTTGTTCAACGAATACACCCTCTTTCAAAATTCCATGAAGAAAAGCACTTTTAATATCCATTTGTCTTAGTTTAAATCCTTTATAACAAGCAAAATATAATAAGATTCTAATGGATTCTAGTCTTGCTACTGGTGCAAAAGTTTCATCAAAATCAATTCCTTCAATTTGTTTATAACCTTTAGCAACTAACCTAGCTTTGTTCCTAATCACATTTCCAGATTCATCAAATTTATATTTAAAAATCCATTTGGTTCCTACAACCGGATAATCATTAGGTCTAGGTGCTAGAATCTAAACATCATTTCGTTCAAATTGATTTAGCTCTTCTTGCATGGCCATAAACCAACTCTCATCATTGAGAGTTGTATCTATGTCTTTGGGTTCAATTTCTGAAACAAATCCACTATATAGACAGAAATCACATAAATTTCTAAAAGAGGAACGAGTTAGAATACCTGTGGTAGGATTACCTATTACTAATTCTTGAGGATGATATGCTTTGAATTTAAATCTCTTTGGTTATAGATTTCTTCGGAATTCTTCCATGGTTGCAGTTTCTTTTGGATTTTCATTTTCATCTTTTTCGTTCTCCTCTTCGACATCGCTTTTGATTGTTTCCTTGCTTTGATCATCAATGCCTTCATCAAATTTCACATTGATTGACTCCATGATTATTCTCGTCCTTTTGTTGTATACTCTATAAGCTTTGCTTCTGGAAGAGTATCCCATGAACATGCCTTCATCAACTTTTGGCTCAAATTTTCCCAGTTGATCACCTATATTGAGAATAAAACATGGATAGCCAAAATTTTTGAAATATGCAATGTTTGGCTTTTTGTTGAACCATAGTTCATATGGTGTTTTCTTAAGAATCAACCTAATCATGACTCTATTCATTACATAACAAGCTGTATTTACTGCCTCTTCCCAAAAGGACAAGGGTAGTTCATACTCATTATCATAGATCTAGCCAACTCTTGTAAGGTTCAATTCTTTCTCTCGACTACTCCATTTTGTTGTGGAGTACGTGGGGCAGAGAATTCATGTTTAAATCCATTTTCATTACAAAAAATTTCAAATTCATAATTTTCAAATCCTCCACCATGATCACTTCTTAGCAAACTAATAGAAACTACTTTTCATTTTGAACTAATTTTGTGAATTTAGTGAAGTACGAGAAAGTTTCTGATTTTTTAGCTAAGAAGTATACCTACGTGTATCTAGAGTAATCATCAACCAATACATAACAATATCTCTTGCCACCTAAACTTGCAATATCGTTAGGTCCAAATAGATCCATATGAACTAGCTCAAGGACTCTAGAGGTACTTACAGTGTTCTTGGCATGAAAAGATGATTTTTTAAATTTTCCCATAGTACATGCTTTACATAGAGTTTCTGTTTTGAAATCATGAGATGGTAAACCTCTTACCGAATCTTTTCTTTTTAATTTGTTTAACAGATTCATGCTAGCATGTCCTAATCGTCTATGCCATAAGTTTACTTCTTCGTCCTTAGCTACCAAACATTTTGAATGAGTGAGATCATCAAAAGATAGAGAATATATATTACCTTTTCTCTTACTTGAAAATAATGTTTCTTTTGATGATTGGTCAATAATTTTGCACAAATCAGAATCAAAAACAACATTCATTCCCTTATCACATAACTGGCTGATTGAAATCAGATTATGGTGCAGATGTTCAACATATAATACATCGTTTAAGGTAAATGTGCCATTACCTACTTTACCTTTACCGATAATTTTACATTTATCGTTGTTGCCCATTATGATTCTGCCACCATTGTACTTCTCTAGGCTAAGGAACTTTGATTTGTTGCCCGTCATGTGCCTAGAACAGCCAGAATCTAAGTACCACTCTTGCTGTTCCTTAGCCTGCCAACACACCTACATAAGAAAAGAGTTTAGTGACCTGTTTGTTTTCATAGTTCCATGATTGTTAGTGACAAATTTTTTTGAAAAACAAGTTTGCATAGAACCAAGACAGTCTATGTTTGTTCCTTTTGGCACCCAGATTTGTTTGATTTTAAGGTAGTTTACATTCGCGCCTTTAGGAATCCAAATTGGTATGGTTTTCGTGTGTTTGGTCTATACCAGCAATAGTTTTGATTATGTCCAATTTTTCCACAAATAGAGCACTTAGAGTTGACATGATTAGTTTTACTTCTACCTTTTTCAGATCGAGTATACCCAAGTCCTTGTCTAATAGTATTAACAGTTTGTTTCCCTAATAGCATATTTAGTGATCTTTCTCCTTTGGAAAATTTTCCTAAAGTTGTAGACAATTGTTGAACTTGTGACTTGAGAGATTCATTTTCATTCAATAACAAAGTGCACTTTTTAATAGAATTTTCTCTCCTAGTATTTTCACTTTCTTTCAAAATCAGAATTTCATTTTCAAGCGATTTAATTTTAGTTTCTGATTTTTTATTTCCTCTTATAATGATGGACACTTATCACACTTAGGGCTCTTATTTCTATAGTTTTGAACCATTTGATCAAGCTGCATATTTAGTTCTATCAAACTATCCTTTTGTGATTCAATTTTAGCGTACTTCTCCCTAAGTCTTTCAAAACAGCCATTTACTTCTTGAAAATATATAAGTAATTGCGAGTGAGTAAGTTTTGATACCTCGCTTGGCTCGTCATCGTCACTGTCACTTGTTTCTCCTAAAAAACACAAATTTACTTTTTCACTCTCACTGACAGTGCTTTCATCATCATCTTCATCACTTCATCCCAAGTTGCTGCAAAACTTCTCCTTTTCGGTTTCTTTCCTTTGCTGGATCGATTTTGAGGACAATTGTGCTTTATATGACCAGGTTTATTGCACTTGTGACTAATGATCTCCTGCTTTTTTGAGTTGTCTAGAACTTTGACGATTCTGCTCTTTAGTTGTTGATTTAGAGCTGGATTTCCATATTTGTGGTTCCACCTTTTGAATCTCTTTATTATCAGTGCCAGTTCAGCTGCTCCTTCATCATCACCATCATCATCTTCACTTTCCATCGTTCCTTTGAGAGTTATTGATTTCTTTCGCGTATCTCCTCCTTCATGTTCTTCCTTGAATTTGATTTCTAGCTCATAAGTGGTGAGGTTTCCGATGAGTTCTTCAACTTTAACCTATTTCAGACCCTTTGTTTCTTGGATGGCAGTCACCTTTGCTTCAAAATTTCATGGAAGAATTCTAAGGATCTTTCAGACTATCTGTAGTTCTGTGTATGTTCTTCCTAGGGATTTTGATTTGTATACAAGATTAGAAAGTCGTCAATACAGTTCTTTGACACTTTCATCCTTTGCCATTGTGAAGTTCTCGTACTCGCTTCTAAGCATGGCAAGGTGAGATTCTTTCACTTGGGAGCTTCCTTCATGAGTCACTTCAAGCATGTGCAAATTTCCTGCGCAGTTAGACAATGTGAGACACGATTAAATTCAATTTGATTAAATGAGCAGATAATAGAATTCATAGCCATAGCGTTAGCAGTTTGCAGTTTATTTTCAAGATCCGTCCATTGATCCATAGGTTTATCAACTTCGCGATTATCTACTATTATTATTGGTGTGCTGTATCCCATTTCAATAATATTCCATGCATATATGGTTTTCAAAAAAAATTTCATTCTAGTTTTCCAATATGCATATTCAACATTGAACATGGGTGGTCTAACTATGGACTGACCTTCGGCAAAAGAATTATTAAAAGAAGCCATTGAAAGAAAAAATCAATTTTTTAAACAGAAAATGGTTTTTGTTCCTAGCTTCGATACCACTTGTATGATCGTTTTCACCCTAGAGGGGGGGGGGGGGTGAATAGGGTCTACTAAAAATTAATGCGGAAATAAAAACAGAAAGTAATTCAGTAAAGATCACACACAGTTCTACCCAGCTTCGACAAAATTTACCTACGTGCTGCCCCCAAGGTTTCTACTATAAATTAAGTAATCAGACACTTACAAAAACACGTAAACTTGCGATACCCTCTAACTTGATTAACCTAACTCTATGCTCAAAACCCTGCCACAACTCAGCCACTGAGTTGCGAATTCTCGAACTAAACCCGGTAGCTCGTAACCTAGTTAACACTAGGTTTTTAAATTTAAAAACAAAAATACAAAAGAAATAAAATTAGAACCCCTAATATAATATAAACTTTAGCCCAAATAAAACAACGACCCAAATAAAATTAATAAGAGAATGTAGTGTATCCCTTTTATTTTGCCAATGCACTTTATTTCTTCAGTCGACCCCTTTTTGTCTTTGTTCCGATTTAGGGTTCCAAAAATTAAGGCCGCTGATTCAATTGCACTGTTGTAATTGAAGTTGTACTGCATTGTGCATGATGACGAACAACCCAAATAACTGAGGCAAATAATATTTTCAAACACACACTTCATTGTGCATTGCGTAATATTTCCTTTTCAATTTTACTGTGTCAATGTTTATTTTGCAGATAATTCAGATGCTGGATACAGGCTGGAACGGAGTTGAAGATCAAATACGAGTGATGAGTGAATTATGTAGCGAGGTAAAATTGTAAAGTGAAAATTGTGTTGTAATTGAAGTTGTATTGTAATTGAAAATGTGTAAATGTAGTGAGAGCTCAAATTTGTACTATTTGAATTTGTAATAAAATATTTGTTTGGATAAAATATTTGTTTAAATAAGAATTCTGAGTTATTTATTTTATTCAACAGATATTTATTTAATTATGCGGAAAACTAAAATAGTACAATAATAAATACGTTTAAATGAATATATATATTTATTATCATCAAACAAAAATCATACACTAGTATATTCTACACCAGTTTGGTCGGTTGCTAAACACCACACTAGCAGTTTGTCGGTCTCTAACACTACACTAGCAGTTTGGTCGTGCAATGTCATAAATTTATTAAATAGTAATCACTAAAGTAACGATCGTGTGTCCAATAATCACTCGGTGTTACTAAAATATTTTCTATTGGTTAGTAAATTCCTCTACTCAAATACTCTATGCAAACAAGTCATATAATTAAAAATGAAGTGATAACTAATGTTTCGTAACCACTTGTTATTCGTAAATTGTTTAAGTATATTTCTCATTTCATAGAAAAAGCAAATAATTAGCTGGAAAGCTAATTTACATGAAAATTCACCAAAAGTCACAAAAATATCCGAAGAGAAATAATTGCGTATAAAGCATAAGAATTTACTTTACAAAACTATTGGTCAGTGTCCAAATTATTTATATACTTAAAATCTCTTTATTTAAAACCTCAACTTTTGATTTAAAATAATATTATGTCTCTTCCATAAAATATTATTGTTAAAATTCATATTTCTAAAATTCCAAAATTGAATTCCATATACAAAATAATATTTTCATTTCAAGAAAATTCTTTATTTTCATTAACAATTATTTAAACCAGGCAAGGAGTTAAAAATATAATTAATTTCAGTTTTAAAACCACTTAAAATTTTAAATAAACACACAATTAAATGCCTTCCACAAACACACAATTGAAACACAAATTAATTCAATAAAAATAATAAAATTTATTTTTATCAAATCATTATTCTTGCTTCATAAATCTCAGTCCAAAAACATACAAAAATGAACAAGAAACATCTCTAAAAAAAATACACAAACAAACTAGCAAATGAAACAATACAAATTCGGTCCAACTTGGGGCTTACCGCTCCAGGTTTTCGACCGTTGGTCGACCGGTTTAGGGTCGACTGATCGACCAGTCAACGAATTCCTGGAGCAGTAAGCTCCAGGTCGTGACCATTTCGACCAGAATTCCTGGAGCACCTCCTTTGTATTTGCTCAACTTTTGCAATTTACAGAAAAGGAATATCAACACAATAAAACAGCAATTATCAAAAACTACTCAAACATGACATGCAATCTATAATTATATGAAGTTGTGAGTTTAACTCAATTTGTAGCCTTGTTACAACTCTACCTTGCCTTCACCTTCATGCTAGAATTCGTTTCCCCAATTTTAAACCTAAAAGTCAGTTTTACAAAATGCACAAAAAATGAAATTATACAGAACAGTCAAACAAACGATTTCCAATTTAGATGTAGTTAGAGTTCAAGAGCTTACCTAAATTTTCTCGGATTTTTCCTAATTTTATTTGATTTTAAAAATTGGATTTTGCTAAAGGTAGGATTTTGAAGCTAAGGAGGAAGATAAACTTTCGGTTTCTTATAGTAAAAAGACAATGAATGCAGTTCATTTTGTTAAGTTCAGAAATGAGGAATAATTTTCTCCTTTGCACACATAAATGGGCTGAAGTTTAAATTAAGCCCAGACATAAAAATTAACTAAAAGAATTTTATTCTTTTTCTCACTTTTAAACACCATTTTACACATTGATTTTTACCTTTAAAAATTTACACAAAAATACTACAATATATTTCAGTCTCTTTACTTTTCATTGAAAAGAAAGAAACATAATTTAAACAATTATTTTAACCTCCTCTTTTAATATTTAAAACCCGACAATGTTTTATTTTCAATAAAAGGCTAAATATAACACTTTTATTGTTTTAGCACAAATAAACTCAATTTTACTGAAAATAAATTTACATAATGTTTAGAAATTACTAACACATTCTTTAATAGGTTTTAAAATAAGAATTTACATCATTATATTCCATTTACACAAATTTCCCAAATTCACTATTAATAGAAAATACACAATTTTGATTAACTCAATATACTCTCTTCATTATAAATTCTAGAAATAAGCTCTAAAATTATTATTCAATCTTTCTTTTTAAAGATTTTAACACACTATTTTACACAAACACCTATTTTAAACCAAATTTCTAATTTATAAGAATTCCAAAAATTCAATTACATTAACTCCTTAATTATTGAATTTTTAATCTTTATAATAAAATAGAAGAATAATCCCTTCATAACTAAAATTCAAAATGCACACTTTTTATTTAGAAACCAATTTAAATACTACTCATATTTTTGTATCTATCATATTGAAATAAAATTCCAATATTATTTTAAAAGCGGTTTCTATACTTTAAAATTTCCTTTTTACTTTACAAAAGGTTTTCCAACCAAAACTCTACACTTTACTTATCAAAGTAAATTTACTCAAGAAGAAATAACCACAACTTTCCAATTTTCTCATTAATTTTAAATTACCATTCTAAAGTAGATTAGCTTCTTTTTAACAACCCAAAATCTTCAAATTTCCTGATTTTCAAATAATAAAAATCTTAATTTTCCATTATTATTCCATAAATAATAAATATTAAATACAAATCAAGGTACAGAATAAAGAGCGTTGCTACGGAACTCCATCATTTAAGAATTGCATCCCTACAATTCGACTTCAAAGAAAAGTTCAAAATAAATAGATTTTTATTGGTAATCCATTACACACATAACATTCAACTATAAATAATTTCATATTAAAATTGTATACAATCTCAAATTCAAAAAAATCCACTTTTATCTTATTGGTTTAGCATGAATCGGGATCTGCTTTGACCCATCAAGCACAAATAGAGCAATCAAAAACAACTATTAGACCCCTTTATCGATGGCTACCCAAAACTTAGTACATCTTCATTGCCCATTTCTTCATTATCATGGACTATGAGTTTTATGTAACTTATTTTGAAGATATAATAATTACACAATCAATTAAAATGCTTTTCAAATGTCAAGATTTTCGGAAAACTTCGGAGTGAACTTTATAGTACGAAGTATATATACCAAAGAATTTATAACACCCAAAAATATCACAACGATCTATTCCTTCATTCACAATATACACCATTACATTATTATTCCTTCATTCACAATATACACCATTACATTATTATTTTTGGTGAATCAAGATTTAAAAATCTCTTTTTCCTTCAAAATATTTTCACGATTTTAATTTCCGCCAAATCAACTTTTTATCCTGAAAATCTTAATATTAAGTAATAAGAACTCAATCCAATGATGTTAAATTTTAATTTAATTCTTGAAAATTAATAACTCATACAATTCAACTTCGTTTTAATAAGATTTCAGATTGCTTTCAAAATTTCAAAACAGTTTCCCTTATTACTCTCTTCCAAAAGATTTTCTTTAGATTTTGTAATTTACAAACACAATAAATAATTTCCCTTTACAAAAAACTCTTATGATCCTCGATCTATTATTTTCCAAAATATATTGTTCGCAAAAATTTAATCTTGGATTTTCTTCTTCATTCATTATTTCAAAATGAATGTCTCTACCACAAAAAATTCATTTAAACCCTGTAAATAAATTTAAAAAATTACCTTTTCCTTTAAATATTACCCTATTTCCTGAATTGCAACTAAGTTTTCCTTTCAATAGCCGTTCTGTGCATGTACATAATACTTGTTTTTTATTTATATACAGTGGCACGACCCACTTTAAAGCCGGCTAGCTTTGCTAAAAAGTTTTACACAAATATTTCACATCCTTTAAAACATAACAACACCTTATTCAAAATTTTAAAATACAAAAAAATTTAAGGGGGTCTAAGGTTGTAACGACCGGGCGATTTTCGACCCCGGAAAATCGACACTGATACGTCCACTGTATAGAGTGCCGAGCAATTGAGTGCTGAAAATACCAGGTTGTTAGGGTTAAGAAGAAAAAAGATAGAAGAAGAACATCAACAATAGCACAGAATCTCACAATCGCAGCGGAACAAAATATAATATACAATAACAACATTTTATTCAAAGAAAAGCTGTAACTGTCAATATACATACAAGACATCAGAGTACAATCACCAACAAATAAATCTGGACAGTTATAATAACTTGTCCCTAAATGCTGAAAATACAGCCTATAATACACAGTGGAATATAGTTAATACGTGCAATACGTCCCTGCCATCCAGCTCGTCTCCTAAGCTCCACAGCGTCCTAACCTGAAATTCTGTAATACTCGATCTGACCCGGGCATTACAATAAAGTAACACCCGAGTTAGGCTGGAAACCAGCATGATAAACACACTTTATTTGAAATACTTAAGTTATAAAAATTCTTCAAAAACCAAGGTAACTCGTACAACACGGCGAGTTTTTATCTTATTATAATCAAACACTTTTACAAAAGTACATGTATATTATAATAGCGTCTAAGTACAATTACTTACTTAAAATAATTGAACTTGTTAAATGTAACGACCCGCTATTTTGGACTATCCGCATCCGCACATGTCGGACTTGAATAATTCAAAATACCGAATTGTTAATATAAATTGGCAAAACTCAGCATATACAATAAATAAATAATCACAGATCACAGACACAGTAATATAACAAAAATGCAGCGGAAACAAAAGAATAGTAGTTCATGAAGCTACTATATATATATAACAGAGTTAAACAAGATACAACAGAAATCTCGAATACAATAGTCAAATACAATATCAGAATACATCGCTGGAATCAACTGAATATCTGAAAGCTGGATAGATAGCTGGATCTCCAAGCGAAGCTCCAACTCCAAAGGTGAGTCTCGAATACTGGTACACTCAGTCTGACCCGAGCATAAAGAAAACACAAAACACTCGAGTCAGGATTAACATTCTCATATCAATAAATCCAACTCAAGTGAAATAACGACTGAAATACAAGTGACTCAAAGGATGTTTGGGATAACCATCCTCTAAGGATCCATTAAACTATCTATATATACAGTCGAATACGCTAAGTAGATAATGTCTAATCAGTAAAGTACGATATCAAAATAGCGTTAAGTCATGGCCCATTCCACCCTTAACACATTTTTATTCCCAAGAGCATATACAAGGCCGTAGTTTCCCTAAAACCGGAAGTCACCAGAGGGCAATCCATATACTAAAGGTACAAACCAAAATCGTAGTGGTCGCGAATAGGATAATCAGTATGACAAGGTACATGAGGCAATACCAACTAGGATACTAGTAGTTGCGTGATCCGGACTGATGTTGGGCATAGCAGCTACTACCCCAACACCGCGAAACAACACTCCCATAATCGAGGGGTGCACCCAAATCGAATCACAAAAGTAATAGATATGGTAACGAAGAAGTGTGTCCGCTAGAGGTGGCGAACCTCAATGGCCCGGCGCGGCTCCTGTTTTAGTCATGTCAGGGGTCATCCAAAATCGTTCTCTTTCTTCAGTCAACGCGTTCACCAAACCATCCACTTCATTCTGGATCAACACTCCGCGTATAATAGTTATTAAAGTGGTTTTCGGTATCGACAGAGAATATGTCCATATCCGATCCCGGTCTCTTTAATAACTACGTATTATTTCACCGATGGTCATTTAATAAACTTTCAAAATAGTTATATTTCGAAACCGACACATCATTGCCATTTTAAAAACCATATCAATGCGATATCACTTTTACTTCAAATAAATCCATTTCCAAAATCATAGTACTTTTCCAAAGTTATAACGCTTTTGAAATCATAGTCTTTTAAAAATTAAAACACTTTGGAAATCACAGCTTTGAAATAATAGCATTTTGGAAATCACAACACTTTTCTTTTAAACAGTTTAGATATTAAAATTAGTATATATAATAAAATAGTTTATAAATAAAGTAATTTATATCAAAAATGATTTATATTAAAATAGTTTATATTAAAATAATTTATAAAGTAAAATATCATTAGTTTAAATATAATTTAAAATTTCTTTATAAAATAAAATAGCTTCCTCAAAATTCACAAATCGATTCAAATTAACTCGAATTACAAAATTTTAATTTAATCAAATCTCAAATCATCAATTTCAATTCGATTCAGTTTCTAATAACCATTTCAATCTATCGATTTCAAATACATATTTAAACCATAAAATAAGCCATTTCAATTTCAATACATTTCAAAGCTTTAAATATTTGACATTTCAATAACATCTAATAGAACTTCAATTCACGAATTCAAATAAACAAAATATCCCATTTAAATTTATATCATTTGAATTATTCATTAAAGCCACTTCTTAATTAATCCAAGTTATAAAACATATCTTAAAATTTCAATTTTTAATAGATTTCAAATCAACTTATTTAAGTATAATTCTTAAATAATTAAGAATTCCAAATCAATTCAAATTTATCTTTCAACCTGAAACATTATAAATTCTATATTTAAAATATAAATTTTACATAAATACTTAAACATATTTCATATTGATTCAAATCAACTTTATTAAATCAACTTTAATAATCTTTAAAATAATTACTTATTAAAACCAATATTTCTTTCAAAACCGTAGAAATGTTTTTCAAAACATTTATATATAGACCAACGGTGTCTGTATATAATTTTCTATCCTATGGTCAAGTAATACGGATATTTATCATTTCAATCCGCACTTTAAATTATATTCGGGTATATATCTTTTCAACCCGAAATCCCAAATTCAATTTAATTTGAAAATCGCTTGGGTTTATCATTTCAACCCATAACGATTTTCTCCTATTCTAAAGTCCGTTCGAGTATGTATCATTTCAACCCATAGTGATTCTATACTAACAGCGAACTTGCAGAGTGATAACAGATATGATAATAATATAACAACGGTAACAAGCATATATCATCAATATAAATAGGAGATAAGGGTGTCAGATGTCACAGGTGAACAGATACAGATGATGGCATATATATATCAATATAAATAACAGAAAATGATGTCAGGTGTCACAGGTGAACAAATACAGATGATGTCATAGATATAGCAATATAAATAACTAACAGCAGCATATTTCAATTGTCGTTTCAATTGAAATCAAATTTAATAAATATAAGAACATTAATCGTGAGTGATCGCTCACCTTTCGAGGCTAGAGATGCACGAGAAGATGACACGGATACGCACACTGAAACAGACATAGAGATTGAGTTACGAATCCAAGCAAAACAAATCGGCACGAATTCAACGATCAAAGCTGATAACAGAAATCGATGAAATCAAATCAAAACATTCAACATAGCAACAAATAAAACATGTCCTGTGTCAAAGTTTAACAATATAATTCTATGTGCTACCGAGATCGAAATGGTCTGAAATTTGGTATGAATAAAGATCAAAACTTGTATTTTAAACTGCAAAAGATTCACTTGTTTTGGACAAGAGACGAGAAAAGTTACGATGTCACGAACATAGACTCAGGCCATGTTTGTAGCAGTGTAAAATAATTTCTAAGTACAAAAGAACAGCTGCTTGGGTCTAACTTACAGATCCTCGACCACTAATCAAACGATGTCGGATTTTACTGAAATTTGATAGGCATACACTAGGTAACTTTGACTCTTTTTTAAAAATAGAATCAACCCATTCCGACGTAAGACAGAAGAGATACGATGCGTCAAACATGAACTCAGGTCGTGTTTGCAGCAGTGTAAAATAATTTCAAATACAAAAGAACAGCTGCCTGGGTCTAACTTCCAGATCCTCGACCACTAATCAAACGATGTCGGATTTTACTAAAATTTGACAGGCATAAACTAGGTAACTTCTACTCCTTTTTAAAAATAAAATCAACCCATTCCGATAAAACATGAGTGAGATATGATATCGTGAACATGTAGTCTAACTGCTGTTATTTCGAAAACTATACATAAACTCATGTTATCACATACGCAAACAATTAAAAGCAAAAATTTGAAATAGATGATATAAAATCGGAAGCCTTATCAACTGCAAACTGTGACTAAACAAACTATGCAGACACTAACCGACATAAAGAAATTAACATATTATTCATATACTAACTCATTATATATAACAAAATATAACCTCTACCTATTTGTAAAATGCCTTCTTTACAAACATTATACAACTAATATGCCATTGTACGTGTACAGGCTAATATGCCTTCTTTACAAACATTATACCACTCATAATAAAATGGTTAGTAACATTACAAATCTTATATAACCTTTATATAAATTTGTAAAAGTCAACAGATGATGTAATTTATAAAAGTAACTTTATGTATGCATATAACCATAGATCATGCGCAAAATCATTTCACAAAGCCAATATATTATAAGTACCAACATATAGCAGGAGAGACACGTGGCATATATATACCTATATATGCGAAGGCTGCAAAGGCAAAGCGGCGAGGCTAAGACGGTGCTGAGTTGGCAGTTCGGAGCATGCGGTACACGGTGATGGCCAGGTGGCGAAAGGGATAGCTCGACTACCTCGGTTCAGGGGAGTCTAGGTTTGAGCTGAAAAGGGGAGGGTTGGCCACGGTGGAGAGGCACGGTGATTCAGCGTCGTGGGATGGTGGGCTGCCGAAGTGGTATGGACGGTCATGGCAGTACGCGTTGTAATGCATGAAGGCGGAGGCCGGAGAGGATGCTCGGCGGCGCTTGGGTTTCGGTGGAAGGTGGCTCACGTGGCAGAGGGGAGGGCGATCTTAGGTGCGTGAAGAGGAGGGCGAGCGGGAAGTGGCTCACGGCGGAGGAACCCATGGCGAGAAGGCCGGTGGACGAGGGAAAGTGGCGATGGCTAAGGCTTGGGTCGGAGGCTACGGCTGGACGTGTGAAGTCAGAGGGGAGAGGGAGAATGTTGCTTCGGCACAGGGAAAAAGAAAGAGGAGGGAGGAGAAATTTGATTTAGAGCTTACTGTAATAATTTATGCAGAAGAAAGAAAATGAGGAGGAAGGAGAAAAGAAGAAATGAGAATGGGGTGTCAGGCACTTGAAATATAAACGTGAGAAAATGAGAAGTGGGGAAGAATAGAAATGAACTAAAAATGGAAGCCCAAAAGATTGAACGCATATGGAACATGAACGCATTGAAAAATATATCGAACCGGAAAAGAAGCAAACAACAAGAAATGAATCGAACCAACGTAAGAGTGAAAACAGGGGATAGTAAAAGTCACAACAGGTCAAATCAGAAATTATTAATTGCTGGCTACAATAAAATATTTACGTTTTGGTGGAACAGTTTCTCTCTTTTATAAAGCAATGAAGACAGAGAGGAAAAATAGAGAACTGCAACAAATCTATCAAATCAAAGGGAATGGAAAAGTCACACCTGAATTCAGGGAGATAATAAAAGCAAATAGCCGTTCGGTTAATACACGGTGGGGATTGAATAGACCCAAGAAATCAAAACGCACGAAACAAGTACCGATACAGAAACGTTTTCACGGATTCTGATGTGTACCGGACCTCGAAATACAGAAATAAATATACCGTAGAGATCAACACGACGAGACGATCAAAATGGTACACAAATATCAATGGTATGATTGAATTATAAAAATTTAAATTTTCTAATAGCGGAAAATGCAAGAAAAACGTTGAAAAATAAGATCAACGGAGCCAAAGATGTCCGAATTTGGTAAAACGACAAACTGAAAACTTGCTCCGAAGATGGTTTAGAATTTTTCAATGTAAAAATATTTAGGTTTCGGAAACATTTTATTTTCATCGCTTTTTAACTGATTAAATTGAAGTAAATTTACGCGCGAAATAAACTTTCATATTTTTGGACGAAAATTTACCAGTTGCTATGTTTAACTAAACGCATTCCAAATATCAAATTTATATTTCAAAATTTTATCTTTTAAAATTTCACAAAATTTCAATTAATAACGTTATTAAAACGGTTAATTTTACGGGTCGTTACACTCTCCCCCACTCAAAAATTTTCGTCCCCGAAAAGGAAGGAGGTAGGAGGATAGAAACAACCATAATAAAATAGATTGGAATACAGGTAACAATTAATTTAAACCATATAAATTCAAATTTAAATTGATTGATATTCAACAATTGATTTAATCTATTTAATTTCCCTAAAATCAATCTCAACTATTTCTAAATTCATTATCTTATTATCCAATTATCTTCAATTTACAATTTCTAAACCATAAATTTGAATAGTCTTTTATTATAATCATAGTTTTTTTCAGCAATTTAAATTCTTCTTTATTCCAAATTATTGTTAAATTTATTCTACTTAATATATCTTATCACATATATTTAACCCATATAAATTAATTTAAACCATAAAAGTTTCGATTTAAATAAATTTATATTCACTATTTGCTTTTAAATTCAAGGTATTTTCCTAAGTTGTTCTAATTTCAATTTATTAATTAACCTTCAAAACAAAATTTATTTTTCAATTATCTTATTATTCCATTTGTCTCTATTAACATTTTATAATTAAATTTTTAAGTGTATAACATTTATTATAACCACTCAAATTTTATTTATAAATTCAATTTATATTATATATTATCCAATTACATATTCAACTTCTGAATTATTTAGGTAAGTTGTATTAGAATGCAGTTGAACAATATACAAATAAATTTTTCCCCAATTCAATTATTCAAGTTCAAATATTAATTCCAAATTTTGGTTTTATTTATAATTAAAATCATCCTTTAACAAAATTTAAGAATTAGATTTCCGATTAACTTTAAACAATTTAGAGATATATATAATATATTTATATCAAATCAAATTAAATTTTAAAATAAGGTACTTATATATACATAAATCAAATTATACTCAAGAAATTCAAATCAAAATATTTCCCAAACAAAACCGTAGCAAAACTACAGAATGGTTTCTCCACTTCGAAACTCGAAAATGAATGTCGATGATGCGGCCGCCATCACCGAAATTATTTTCCAGCGACAAAGAGAAGAGCACTGATTTCAACATTTAAAATTCTTTGAAAACAATTTATATTCGAAAGTATTTTAAATACTATACACTTTAAAACTTTCAAATCAAAGTTTGAAATCACCAGAAATTAAATTCTCAAATTCTTATTTAAATTCCTTTCAAATCCCAAATCAAATTATAACCAAGTTTCATAAATTCATTTATTTATATTATGCAATAATCATTGGTTTATAAAACAATAAATGAAAATCAATATTATTATTTCTGACAACAAATTCATTAACAATTTAATTTCAGAAAACTTATATTTATATATAATATAATCATACAAAACTTTTATTTTATTTACCAAATTTGAAAACAATATTGTGTTAGTTTGCTCTGCTCAAGTGTTTTGGAAATCCTATCGATAGCGTTGATCAGACGAATCGATCGGAAACCCAAATCAACATCAACAACTCAAACAACACAACATATATTAAAACATTTATATATTAGTTTACAAATACATTTCTTTGCTCGACGATACGGGATTGAATTTTCAAAATAAGGATAGGGTTTCAAATTTGATGGACTCAAATCAAAGAGAATTTTGATTCGAAGATAGATTCGAAAAAAGATATGATGATAAAAAACAAAGTAGGAAGATTGATAAGTTTATATAAATCGCGGGCAGCCTTACCAGGTCGACCGTGACTTCAAGAATAAGATCGATGCAGAATTCCGAGGCAAATCTACACTCGATCTCAAAAATAGAATTCAGGTATAGCAGGAGATAGATAGCATCGTAAACCGAGGATACAGAAATCTCCGGTAAATCAATGCCTATTGTAAAGGAGTTTCACCCTTCACAATTCATATGAATGTCGGCGAGACCGCCGATTCATTATAAGGGTCATTCGAAATGGAGTTATGGGATACTCCAGAATTCAGACGAATACGAATAGTGAGGGACAAGAATGAATTTCGGAACCGAGGGAACGTTCCAAATTCAAAGGAATCGAGTCAAAAGGAAGAAATTGAAACTCGAATGAGAGTGATTCTGTAAATACATTTACCCTATATGCTAAGTTTTTCCTAGAGCTACCAAAGCTCTGATACCAACTGTAACGACCCGCTATTTTGGACTATCCGCATCCGCACATGTCGGACTTGAATAATTCAAAATACCGAATTGTTAATATAAATTGGCAAAACTCAGCATATACAATAAATAAATAATCACAGATCACAGACACAGAGTAATATAACAAAAATGCAGCGGAAACAAAAGAATAGTAGTTCATGAAGCTACTATATATATATAACAGAGTTAAACAAGATACAACAGAAATCTCGAATACAATAGTCAAATACAATATCAGAATACATCGCTGGAATCAACTGAATATCTGAAAGCTGGATAGATAGCTGGATCTCCAAGCGAAGCTCCAACTCCAAAGGTGAGTCTCGAATACTGGTACACTCAGTCTGACCCGAGCGTAAAGAAAACACAAAACACTCGAGTCAGGATTAACATTCTCATATCAATAAATCCAACTCAAGTGAAATAACGACTGAAATACAAGTGACTCAAAGGATGTTTGGGATAACCATCCTCTAAGGATCCATTAAACTATCTATATATACAGTAGAATACGCTAAGTAGATAATGTCTAATCAGTAAAGTACGATATCAAAATAGCGTTAAGTCATGGCCCATTCCACCCTTAACACATTTTTATTCCCAAGAGCATATACAAGGCCGTAGTTTCCCCAAAACCGGAAGTCACCAGAGGGCAATCCATATACTAAAGGTACAAACCAAAATCGTAGTGGTCGCGAATAGGATAATCAGTATGACAAGGTACATGAGGCAATACCAACTAGGATACTAGTAGTTGCGTGATCCGGACTGATGTTGGGCATAGCAGCTACTACCCCAACACCGCGAAACAACACTCCCATAATCGAGGGGTGCACCCAAATCGAATCACAAAAGTAATAATATGGTAACGAAGAAGTGTGTCCGCTAGAGGTGGCGAACCTCAATGGCCCGGCGCGGCTCCTGTTTTAGTCATGTCAGGGGTCATCCAAAATCGTTCTCTTTCTTCAGTCAACGCGTTCACCAAACCATCCACTTCATTCTGGATCAACACTCCGCGTATAATAGTTATTAAAGTGGTTTTCGGTATCGACAGAGAATATGTCCATATCCGATCCCGGTCTCTTTAATAACTACGTATTATTTCACCGATGGTCATTTAATAAACTTTCAAAATAGTTATATTTCGAAACCGACACATCATTGCCATTTTAAAAACCATATCAATGCGATATCACTTTTACTTCAAATAAATCCATTTCCAAAATCATAGTACTTTTCCAAAGTTATAACGCTTTTGAAATCATAGTCTTTTAAAAATTAAAACACTTTGGAAATCACAGCTTTGAAATAATAGCATTTTGGAAATCACAACACTTTTCTTTTAAACAGTTTAGATATTAAAATTAGTATATATAATAAAATAGTTTATAAATAAAGTAATTTATATCAAAAATGATTTATATTAAAATAGTTTATATTAAAATAATTTATAAAGTAAAATATCATTAGTTTAAATATAATTTAAAATTTCTTTATAAAATAAAATAGCTTCCTCAAAATTCACAAATCGATTCAAATTAACTCGAATTACAAAATTTTAATTTAATCAAATCTCAAATCATCAATTTCAATTCGATTCAGTTTCTAATAACCATTTCAATCTATCGATTTCAAATACATATTTAAACCATAAAATAAGCCATTTCAATTTCAATACATTTCAAAGCTTTAAATATTTGACATTTCAATAACATCTAATAGAACTTCAATTCACGAATTCAAATAAACAAAATATCCCATTTAAATTTATATCATTTGAATTATTCATTAAAGCCACTTCTTAATTAATCCAAGTTATAAAACATATCTTAAAATTTCAATTTTTAATAGATTTCAAATCAACTTATTTAAGTATAATTCTTAAATAATTAAGAATTCCAAATCAATTCAAATTTATCTTTCAACCTGAAACATTATAAATTCTATATTTAAAATATAAATTTTACATAAATACTTAAACATATTTCATATTGATTCAAATCAACTTTATTAAATCAACTTTAATAATCTTTAAAATAATTACTTATTAAAACCAATATTTCTTTCAAAACCGTAGAAATGTTTTTCAAAACATTTATATATAGACCAACGGTGTCTGTATATAATTTTCTATCCTATGGTCAAGTAATACGGATATTTATCATTTCAATCCGCACTTTAAATTATATTCGGGTATATATCTTTTCAACCCGAAATCCCAAATTCAATTTAATTTGAAAATCGCTTGGGTTTATCATTTCAACCCATAACGATTTTCTCCTATTCTAAAGTCCGTTCGGGTATGTATCATTTCAACCCATAGTGATTCTATACTAACAGCGAACTTGCAGAGTGATAACAGATATGATAATAATATAACAACGGTAACAGGCATATATCATCAATATAAATAGCAGATAAGGGTGTCAGATGTCACAGGTGAACAGATACAGATGATGGCATATATATATCAATATAAATAACAGAAAATGATGTCAGGTGTCACAGGTGAACAAATACAGATGATGTCATAGATATAGCAATATAAATAACTAACAGCAGCATATTTCAATTGTCGTTTCAATTGAAATCAAATTTAATAAATATAAGAACATTAATCATGAGTGATCGCTCACCTTTCGAGGCTAGAGATGCACGAGAAGATGACACGGATACACACACTAATACGGACATAGAGATTGAGTTACGAATCCAAGCAAAACAAATCGGCACGAATTCAACGATCAAAGCTGATAACAGAAATCGATGAAATCAAATCAAAACATTCAACATAGCAACAAATAAAACATGTTCTGTGTCAAAGTTTAACAATATAATTCTATGTGCTACCGAGATCGAAATGGTCTGAAATTTGGTATGAATAAAGATCAAAACTTGTATTTTAAACTGCAAAAGATTCACTTGTTTTGGACAAGAGACGAGAAAAGTTACGATGTCACGAACATAGACTCAGGCCATGTTTGTAGCAGTGTAAAATAATTTCTAAGTACAAAAGAACAGCTGCTTGGGTCTAACTTACAGATCCTCGACCACTAATCAAACGATGTCGGATTTTACTGAAATTTGATAGGCATAAACTAGGTAACTTCGACTCTTTTTTAAAAATAGAATCAACCCATTCCGACGTAAGACAGAAGAGATACGATGCGTCAAACATGAACTCAGGTCGTGTTTGCAGCAGTGTAAAATAATTTCAAATACAAAAGAACAGCTGCCTGGGTCTAACTTCCAGATCCTCGACCACTAATCAAACGATGTCGGATTTTACTAAAATTTGACAGGCATAAACTAGGTAACTTCTACTCCTTTTTAAAAATAAAATCAACCCATTCCGATAAAACATGAGTGAGATATGATATCGTGAACATGTAGTCTAACTGCTGTTATTTCGAAAACTATACATAAACTCATGTTATCACATACGCAAACAATTAAAAGCAAAAATTTGAAATAGATGATATAAAATCGGAAGCCTTATCAACTGCAAACTGTGACTAAACAAACTATGCAGACACTAACCGACATAAAGAAATTAACATATTATTCATATACTAACTCATTATATATAACAAAATATAACCTCTACCTATTTGTAAAATGCCTTCTTTACAAACATTATACAACTAATATGCCATTGTACGTGTACAGGCTAATATGCCTTCTTTACAAACATTATACCACTCATAATAAAATGGTTAGTAACATTACAAATCTTATATAACCTTTATATAAATTTGTAAAAGTCAACAGATGATGTAATTTATAAAAGTAACTTTATGTATGCATATAACCATAGATCATGCGCAAAATCATTTCACAAAGCCAATATATTATAAGTATACCAACATATAGCAGGAGAGACACGTGGCATATATATACCTATATATGCGAAGGCTGCGAAGGCGAAGCGGCGAGGCTAAGATGGTGCTGAGTTGGCAGTTCGGAGCATGCGATACACGGTGATGGCCAGGTGGCGAAAGGGATAGCTCGACTACCTCGGTTCAGGGGAGTCTAGGTTTGAGCTGAAAAGGGGAGGGTTGGCCACGGTGGAGAGGCACGGTGATTCAGCGTCGTGGGATGGTGGGCTGACAAAGTGGTATGGACGGTCATGGCAGTACGCGTTGTAATGCATGAAGGCGGAGGCCGGAGAGGATGCTCGGCGGTGCTTGGGTTTCGGTGGAAGGTGGCTCACGTGGCAGAGGGGAGGGCGATCTCAGGTGCGTGAAGAGGAGGGCGAGCGGGAAGTGGCTCACGGCGGAGGAACCCATGGCGAGAAGGCCGGTGGACGAGGGAAAGTGGCGATGGCTAAGGCTTGGGTCGGAGGCTACGGCTGGACGTGTGAAGTCAGAGGGGAGAGGGAGAATGTTGCTTTGGCACAGGGAAAAAGAAAGAGGAGGGAGGAGAAATTTGATTTAGAGCTTACTGTAATAATTTATGCAGAAGAAAGAAAATGAGGAGGAAGGAGAAAAGAAGAAATGAGAATGGGGTGTCAGGCACTTGAAATATAAACGTGAGAAAATGAGAAGTGGGGAAGAATAGAAATGAACTAAAAATGGAAGCCCAAAAGATTGAACGCATATGGAACATGAACACATTGAAAAATATATCGAACCGGAAAAGAAGCAAACAACAAGAAATGAATCGAACCAACGTAAGAGTGAAAACAGGGGATAGTAAAAGTCACAACAGGTCAAATTAGAAATTATTAATTGCTGGCTACAATAAAATATTTACGTTTTGGTGGAACAGTTTCTTTCTTTTATAAAGCAATGAAGACAGAGAGGAAAAATAGAGAACTGCAACAAATCTATCAAATCAAAGGGAATGGAAAAGTCACACCTGAATTCAGGGAGATAATAAAAGCAAATAGCCGTTCGGTTAATACACGGTGGGGATTGAATAGACCCAAGAAATCAAAATGCACGAAACAAGTACCGATACGGAAACGTTTTCACGGATTCTGATGTGTACCGGACCTCGAAATACAGAAATAAATATACCGTAGAGATCAACACGACGAGACGATCAAAATGGTATACAAATATCAATGGTATGATTGAATTATAAAAATTCGAATTTTCTAATAGCGGAAAATGCAAGAAAAACGCTGAAAAATAAGATCGACGGAGCCAAAGATGTCCGAATTTGGTAAAACGACAAACTGAAAACTTGCTCAGAAGATGATTTAGAATTTTTCTACGTAAAAATATTTAGGTTTCGGAAATATTTTATTTTCATCGCTTTTTAACTGATTAAATTGAAGTAAATTTACGCGCGAAATAAACTTTCATATTTTTGGACGAAAATTTACCAGTTGCTATATTTAACTAAACGCATTCCAAATATCAAATTTATATTTCAAAATTTTATCTTTTAAAATTTCACAAAATTTCAATTAATAACGTTATTAAAACGGTTAAATTTTACGGGTCGTTACATTAAATTAATCCAATTTCTACATATCAGACTCTATAATCAAACTTGTGAAGGTTCGTAGTGATTTTCAAATCGAAGTGGTTTTGGATAACACTGATATCTGATCCCGGTCTCCTCGAATCGAAGTAATAAGCTTAAAGGATATATTGTTTAAAATAAACAATTTATTATTTAGGGTGGCAATATTCAAATATGGGAATTTATTACAAATTCTTATTCCAAATAAAACGGATTATCATTTTAATCCAATTATTTTAACTTATTTGACCACTCGATGGTACAGACAAGAATAATTGAAACGAATATCCAATAGAGATAAGCAAAGATATAGATTGTTACCAATTTAAATAACAAATACCAAGACGATTCACACCTTAGGATTTTATTAACTTTACTTGTCCAATTTCATTTATATTTTTATCCAAATTAATTACAAATTAAACAATTTATTAACTAATAAATAAATTATAAAATACTATTAATTATCCATAAGTTTAAGTCAAATAATAATATAATTAATTACCATTAAATTATAAAATATCATTTCACTTTAAATTACGGATTTAAAATGGAAATAGATTTTTTTTAGTTAAAGAAAGAGAATATAAATTATCTTATAAATGTATATGTATAAATTCCATTCCTTCTTCTTTTTTTTCTTCTTTCTTTTATTCTTTTTTCTTTCTTTTCTTTTTCCTTTTATTCTTTTTTTTTTCTTTTTTTCCTTTATTTCTTTTTCCCTTTGGCCCAAGCCCGACGCATTCCCTTCTTTCCTCCTCCTTCCCTTCTTTCCTTTCTTCCTCTCTTCTTTATTTCCCAGTCCCTCGATCATTTCCCTGTGCAACCGAAGTGTGCACGTGCACGATCACCTCTGACCAACTTTTTCGTCGCCGAACCCTCTCACCGATCACCCACGACCCCCTCATCCACCAGGCCCCACTTGAAGCCTCGGCAAACCCCTTAGTCCAAAATTGAACTGCTCGACCCAGGTAGAACGAAACCATGTTCACCTAAACACCTCGTTTCGCCACCACGAACCACTATCATCCACCACACTTTGCCAGAACGCTCGCCACCATCTTCTCTTGCTTTTCCCCCCATACCGCACCCCTCAATTCGCCCCACGACGCCGTAGTTTTTTCGAGGCCGAACCAACCCGAAACTTCCACTAAAACCCTACTTCCTCCACGTCAAGCTTCCATGACCATCCAAACATCACCACCTCATTTTTCTCGAACTCGCCCTCCTCCGAGCCTTCTTCTGACCAAACCACGATCGCCAATGTTGCTCGCCTCACCGTAATTTGATCAAAACCCAAATCCCGTTCAACTCCACTTCCCCCACTCGATACTTCACTAAAAATTACATGACCACCTCCAAAAATCATCATTTTCCATGTCGATCATATTCATATAACCAAAAACCCAAAATAAAATATTTGATTTCCTTGCAATGTTGGTCATCTTACTGTAAATTTCACTTTTATTCCTCTACACTGGATAATATTTATTAAAACTAATTTTTAATCAAAGTAGAATAAAAAACAAACAGTTTTCTTTTTTACATCATATCCTAAAACAATTTAGAGGAAGAGATATGGATTTTTTTTAACAGAAACTAAGCATGACAGAAAAGGAAACAGAGCAGAATAGAAATGTTGTACAGGCTCCTGTTATAACCCTTTATACACATCCACATATATATGTATATATGTATTCTTGTCCAAACATACTCATCAAACAATGCTATTTCTATAACCAGGCATACTCATAGATTAAAATAAAAGATTTTAGTCTACTCACCTTTTCCTTTGAACAGAGTAGTGCTTCTCTTTTCTTCTTTTGATTTTACTTAAGTTTTAATGGCAGCTTGCATTATATATATTTTTTCTCTTGCTCGAATGAAAAAATGAAACAAGGTAGTGATTTATATATGTGTATATATATGGAAGTGTGCAGAAGAAGCTAGTCTGGGGTATTTATGTACATGCCATATATCTTTCAAGATTTTTCTTCATTTTTATTTATTTATATTTTTTTGACTTGATTTAATGTTTGCCCTGATTTGATCTTATAAGGTGATTGGATATATTATAGGCTGATTTGATTTTAGGTGCTTGAGTAGATATATCTTATGATGATGTTCCCTTAATCTTATACATATCCTTTCATATATGTACATATATATTTATCTCCTACATGTTTTCATATGCTTATATATATAGTTACATATACATTTATATTTTACCTATTCATCTATACATTAGATATACATATGTTTACCTATGTATAGATATTTATTTTTTCTTATGTACTTTTATATTCATGTATACATACACTTGTACTAATCACCTTTTACAATTTCCATACACATTAGTTCATATGGCAAAAATATATTTTACTTATATGCTTGTATATTTTTAATTATCATAAAGCTTACATATATATATATATATTTTATTATTTGTGACTTGATTTAATAAAAGATGATTTGTTTTTCACATGACTTGATTTTGATTTTGTTTTGACTTTGATAAAATGTTTTGTAAGCTTTCAATTAAATGCTTGCTATGATTATGTTTCTTGCACGCATACATGTATACATATACATTTTCTATGTATATTTTGTCATTATATATATATATTCACATTTATACAACTTCCCTATATTTTACTTCATATGGCATATATACATATATATTACTTATATTCTTGTATATATTTTAATTATTATAAAGCTTATGTATATATATACATATATATATATTTATATATACTTTTTTGGATACTCCATCTTAAATTTTTAAATGGTGGGGTTTATATATTCATTTTTCTATAAAATTTATCTCATCCAGAGATTTTATAGTTCAATATTTGATATTGTTTTTAATCGATTTTATATGTATTCAGATATTTAAATATCAGAAATTTATTTATTTGACTAATAAATTTTAATATCCAAATAATTTAAATCAGTTAATCACCCAATTAACAGACGTCAAAAATCTGGGTCGTTACATTCCTCCCCCCTTAGAACTTTTCGTCCTCGAAAAGGAACGAAACGAGAATTTAAATTTTGACGTGTATTATTAATCAAACCATTTTTAAACGTTTAACTCCTTACTTTAAAATAAATACATACACTTTAAACTATGTAGTATTACAAGACTAGCTTTATATAAAAATACTTTTCTTAACTCGATGTTTTAAACAAGTCCATCCTTGTTCTCATAGAAATTCAGTCATACGTTGATCAGGAAAAGGACTGAAAATCTGTAAGTACTCAGTAGACCCGTTTTCAATACCAAGTGAAAATACTTGAAAACCCCTTTTCAAAAATGCTATGGAAAGCTTCACCCCTCCATGGGTCGCAGTTAGCACGATGATTGCATCGCCATCCCGGCGAAATCCATAAGAAAACTGTAGGCATCCGCACCTCTCGACTTTCGCCATTGGATCTGCACAGATCGCAGCTACACCCAGGGTTGCGTTGCCATCACAGCAAAACCCGTGTATCTGTAGGCACCAGCACCACTCGAATTTCGCTGCCAAACTAAACTTTACCACATAGATCGCAGACTACACAAAGTTGTGTCACTGTTCCAGTGGAACCCAGTGTAGACTGTAGACACTCACTGCCACACGAATTCCGCTATGGAACCAAACCACATAGATCGCAATCTACCGATGTTACGTCGCTATCCCGACAAAATCAAACGTAGATTGTAGGCAACCACTGCCACTCAACTTATGCTATGGAACTACGATAGATCGCAGTTACAACAACATTGCCATCATGGCAAAACCCAATGTAATTGTAGGCATCAGCACCACCCGACTTACGCTACCCAACAACTGATCATCAGGAACTCGAGTTTCTGTCCGGATGTCCTCTGAGATCCCAATTTCATTGAACCTGCCCTTAGGGTTCTAGGCAGAACCACCTAGTGGATCTCCTACTATAAGTTTCAACTCTCAACGGGAGTGCCTTTTTTTCCATACCTTTCTCAAAACATATCATACTATATACATATATAGTGCCTTTCAAATCATACTCTTTATATGTATCACATATAAACTTTATCTATACAAAATCGATATCTTCAAAATCGATAGTTTCGAATTTGGTTTACCAAATTTCCAAAATTGACCTTTTTGCCAAAATCAAAGCCTTTTAAAATCAATGGTTTCCAAAACCTTTCCAGTTTTATTCTCATATACATATAAAATTATTCTTTTCAACTCGAATAATTTTCAGATCAAAAGTTTTTGAGTCCACTTCATACTTATATAAACTTTATTTAGCCTTCCAAATATCTTTCAAAGATCATTTCTTCCGGTTATAAATTCAACAACGGAGTTAGAATATATAGCTAATATTCATAATCTCATTAATACCAAATCAAATTTTCAAGTTCGATTTCCTTTACAAAGTTATTTGTTACATTACTTATTTCTTATAAAGTAAGTTTCAGTTATAGTACTATCCAACCTTCATTTTAAATCATCATAATTCTCAAAATATACTCTTTTACTTCAAAATCATTTTTGCCTTAATATCCGATTTCGGTTCCAATTCAGAATTGCTTCGAATTCCATTTGGGTTATAACTTCAATTTTACCACAATTTGTACTTAAATCCACGATTTAAATAAAATCAATTTCCACTCTGACCAGTTTGAATTTAGAAAATAACTTGAATAGTTGTAAAATAGTTAAATAGTTAATATAAGATAGTTTGAGTATTAAAAAGAATGGTTTGTATAGTAAATAGCTTGGAAAAATCCAAAATAATTTGAATATTTTAGAAAATAGATTTAAGACAGTTTATATTAAAATAATTTGTTTGAAAATAGTTACTGGGTCAAACTGGTTCAATTTTCAATCTCCAATTCAAATCAATTTTCAATTTCCACTTCCATATAAATTGATTCAATCTAGATTCCAATTCGAATTAACTTCGATTCCTATTCCAATTCAAATCAATTCCCAATTCGATTTCAAATTAATTCAGTTTCGATTACAATTCTAATTAATTCAATTCAATTTCAATCTGAATTAATTTCAATTCAATCCTCAATCTTCAACCATCTCGATTTTTATAAATTCGAGTTCATTTTTCAAATACCGATTTAATCACTTAAATCAAATTAACTCTTAATATTTAATTTAACAATCTATTTTTTTTAAATAATTCAATTCTAAGCCCCAAATTTCAAATATTCATTTAAATTACATCAACTCAAACTTATTTTGAGGTTCGAGTAAGAGTCCAAACCTTTTTAAACAAATTAATTTTCGAAATTCAATTTATTTCCCAATTATAACTTCAAAATTTTAATTTTGATTCTTTAATAATTCCGGTTGACAAGTTCGTTTTAACATTTCAAACTTAAGTTCGAAATGATTCCATTTCCATAAATTCGATTTTATTTCTTAAAATCAAAATTATTTATATAGTTTCAAAATAGTGTTTTACTTCTATTTAATTTCAGGAATGGATATATATCATTTCAATCCACTTCCTAATTTATTCGAAATGATCCAATTTATAGTTTTTTATATACTGTAAATAACAAACATGATAATAGTAGGATATGTTAAAGTAAATAAACATCCAAATTATCTAAGACATCAATCAATAGCATACATCACAATTTCCAGAATTCGAAACTCGTTTTATTTCAAAAGTCACTTTGAAATCATACATAACTTCTTTTCCAATTTAACCCATTTAACTTCCACAAGTTAAATCTTAGTTTCACCTTGAAATTCCAAAGTCGGGTTACAAGTTCAAAACTTATTTAACTTTCCCTGATTTAAATTCCAATTCGTCCAGTCCATTTAACCTTACTCAATTAAAATTTTTACATTCCAAATTTAAATTTCTTATCAATATCGCTTCCCACTTATAAGTTCAAAAACTTATTTTTCTTTGGGTTATACTTCTCATGTTAAGGGGAATTCTAGAATTCAAACATCAATATTTATTTCAAATCAACTTTGAAATCAAATATATCCACATATATATACATATTTATCCCATTTACATATCAAGTCACACTTTTAAATTTTAAACCATTCTTGGTTTTCAATCCAAAACAAATTCATCTTCAAACCACTCTTGTTTTAAAACAAGATTTCTATATTCAAAAATATTCTAAATAATATTATTTATTATCTCCTTAACACTTTGAACTTTTTTTTAAATTTTCGGGACTAAATTCAAAACTTCACACTTAAGATCCATTTTTAAATTCATTTCAATTTTATAAGTCACATTTATAAATTTTTCTTATAACGTTTCACTCTGTTGCATCATTGTTTATTCTATAATAAACATCCCTTTATTAAGACACAATAATCAATTTATGATAATAATCAATAATATCATAGCTAGAAACAATATATTCTATAATAATTTCCTGAAAAATATAATCAAGGTAAACTTATTTTAAACACTTTGAAAAACACTTTTGAAATTTCCAGAATTTTAAATTCTGGTTTGAATCTACCTTTAGCTTAACTTATTTGTATAATTCATTCTTATCAAATTTCTATTTGGTTATATATATATATATATTACCACTTAAATCTTATAATCTCATTTAATTTCAATAGCAACAACCAATCACTTTAATATACTATCATAATTTACAAAAAATTATTTCCCATTTATATCAAAATATAATCTTATAAAAATTATTTTTAAAACCGTTATTAAAATCATTATATATGAAAATAACAAGTACAACCTCATATATAATACACTCAACTCATTCTAGGGTACTACTGACCCTATCTCTAATGAGTAATCCCCACTAGAGCCAAGGTTCTCACTTAACCTTCAGCTCTGATACCACGTGTAACGACTGGGCGATTTTCGACCCCCGAAAATCGACACTAATACGTCCACTATATAGAGTGCCGAGCAATCGAGTGCAGGAAATACCAGGTTGTTAGGGTTAAGAAGAAAAAGATAGAAAAAGAACAGCAACAACAGCACATAATCTCACAATCGCAGCGGAACAAAATATAATATACAATAACAGCATTTTATACAAAGAAAAGCTGTAACTGCCAATATACATACAAGACATCAAAGTACAATCACCAACAAATAAATCTGGACAGTTATAATAACTTGTCCCTAAATGCTGAAAATACAGCCTATAATACACAGCGGAATATAGTTAATACGTGTAATACGTCCCTTCCATCCAGCTCGTCTCCTGAGCTCCACAGCGTACTAACCTGAAATTCTATAATACTCGATCTGACCCAAGCATTACAATAAATTAACACCCGAGTCAGGCTAGAAACCAGCATGATAAACACACTTTATTTGAAATACTTAAGTTATAAAAATTCTTCAAAAACCAAGGTAACTCGTACAACACTGCGAGTTTTTATCTTATTATAATCAAACACTTTTACAGAAGTACATGGATATTTTAATAGTGTCTAAGTACAATTACTTACTTAAAATAATTGAACTTGTTAAATTAATCCAATTTCTACATATCGGACTCTATAATCAAACCCGTGAAGGTTCATAGTGATTTTCAAATCGAAGTGGTTTTGGATAACACTGATATCTGATCCCGGTCTCCTCTAATCCAAGTAATAAGCTTAAAGGATAAATTGTTTAAAATAAACAATTTATTATTTAGGGTGGCAATATTCAAATATGGGAATTTATTACAAATTCTTATTCCAAATAAAATGTATTATCATTTTAATCCAATTATTTTAACTTGTTTGACCACTCGATGGTACAGACAAGGATAATTGAAACGAATATCCAATAGAGATAAGCAAAGATATAGATTATTACCAATTTAAATAACAAATACCAAGACGATTAACTCCTTAAGATTTTATTAAATTTACTTGGCCAATTTCATTTATATTTTTATCCAAATTAATCACAAATTAAACAATTTATTAACTAATAAATAAATTATAAAATACTATTAATTATCCATAAGTTTAAGTCAAATAATAATATAATTAATTACTATTAAATTATAAAATATCATTTCACTTTAAATTACGGATTTAAAACAGAAATAGATTTTTTTTAGTTAAAGAAAGAGAATATAAATTATCTTATAAATGTATATGTATAAATTCCATTCCTTCTTCTTTTTTCTTTTTTTTCTTCTTGATTTTTTTATTTTTTCTTTCTTTTATTTTTCCTTTTATTCTTCTTTTTTTCCTTTTTTTTCTTTTTTTTCCTTTATTTCTTTTTCCCTTTGGCCCAAGCCCGGCCCATTCCCATCTTTCCTCCCCCTTCCCTTTTCTTTCCTTTCATTCTCTTCTTTATTTCCCAGTCCCTCGATCATTTCCCTGTGCAATCGAAGTGTGCATGTGCGACCAACTTTTTCGTCGCCGACCCCTCTCACCGATCACCCACGACCCCCTTATCAACTAGGCCCCCCTTGAATCCTCAGCAAACCCCTTAGTCCAAAATTGAACTGCTCGACCCAGGTAGAATGAAACCACGTTCACCCAAACACCTCGTTTCGCCACCACGAACCACTATCATCCATCACACTTCGCCTGAACGCTCGCTACCATCTCCTCTTGCTTTTCCCCCCATACCGCACCCCTCACTTCGCCCCACGACGCCGCAGTTTTGTCGAGACCGAACCAACCCGAAACTTCCACTAAAACCCTACTTCCTCCATGTCAAGCTTCCACGACTATCTAAAAATCACCACCTCATTTTTCTCGAACTCGCCCTCCTCCGAGCCTTCTTCTGACCAAACCACGACCACCAATGTTGCTCGCCTCACTGTAATTTGATCAAAACCCAAATCCCATTCAACTCCACTTCCCCCACTCGATACTTCACTAAAAATTACATGACCACATCCAAAAATCATCGTTTTCCATGTCGATCATATTCATATAACCAAAAACCCAAAATAAAATATTTGATTTCCTTGCAATGTTGGTACTCTTACTGTAAATTTCACTTTTATTCCTCTACACTAGATAATATTTATTAAAACTAATTTTTAATCAAAGTAGAATAAAAAAACAGTTTTCTTTTTAACATCATATCCAATTTAGAGGAAGAGATATGGATTTTTTTTAAAAAGAAACTAAGCATGACAGAAAAGGAAACAGAGCAGAACATAAATGTTGTACAGGCTCCTGTTATAACCCTTTATATACATCCACATATATATGTATATATGTATTTTTGTCCAAACATACTCATCAAACACTGCTATTTCAATAACCAGGCATACTCATAGAATAAAATAAAATGATTTTAGTTTACTCACCTTTTCCTTTGAATAGAGCAGTGCTTCTTTTTTCTTCTTTTAATTTTACTTCAGATTTAATGGCAGCTTGCATTATATATATTTTTTCTCTTGCTCGAATGAAAAAATGAAACAAGGTAGTGATTTGTATATGTGTGTATATATATATATATATATGGAAGTGTGCAGAAGAAGCTAGTCTGGGGTATTTGTGTACATGCCATATATCTTTCAAGGTTTTTCTTCATTTTTATTTATTTATATATTTTTGACTTGATTTAATGTTTGCCCTGGTTTGATATGATAAAGTGATTGGATATATTATAGGTTGATTTGATTTTAGGTGCTTGAGTAGATATATCTTATGATGATGTTCCCTTAAGCTTATACATATCCTTTCATATATGTACATATATATTTATCTCCTACATGTTTTCATATGCTTATATATATATATATAGTTACATATACATTTATATTTTACCTATTCATCTATATATTAGATATACACATGTTTACCTAGATATTTATTTTTCCTTATGTACTTTTATATTCATGTATACATACACTTGTACTTAATCACCTTTTACAATTTCCATACACATTAGTTCATATAGCAAAAATATATTTTACTTATATGCTTGTATATTTTTAATTATCATAAAGCTTATACATATATATTTTATATTAGGGGTGGGCGCGGGTCGGTTTGGTGCGGTTTGGAGTCCAAACCGCTTCCGCACCGCATCAAACGGTTAATCAAAAATACAAACCATTATACTAATCTTTTAAACGGTTCGGTTTCGGTTCGGTTTGAATGTAACACGGTTCGGTTTCGGTCCGGTTCGGTTTGAACACACATTAAATATGAAATAAGAGAATTACTTCCATCAACAATCAATTTACGAAGGCAACTGTGTGAAGCTTTTACACTTAAATGTTAAAACACACAATGTTATACTGAAATGAAAGATTAGTTCTTAACTATATGAATATTTCAATTTGACATTTAGCTATGAGTGGGATTTTTTTGGTAGATTATCCAAACATCAACATTAATCAATGCATAATCATCAAGGAAAATGACTAGAATAAGATTATAATTAGCATTTATCCAAAAAAACGAGATGAAAAATATTATACCAAAACTATAACTTCTTCCTTTATGATAGCGAATATTATTAATATAACATATGCTAAAAATAGAATATACATCGTTAGAATCTAAAATAAGATAGAAGTTGCTTTTATTTTTATCATAAGATTACTAGTGAAAATATTCGGTTCGGTCCGGTTTAATACGGTTGGTTCAATCGTCCAAACCGCAACCGAACCGTATCGATGCGGGTCGGTTCGGTTTGAGGTATTTGCTTTGGTTAAAAGATTCGGTACGGGTTTCCGCACCGTTTTTGCGGTTCGGTGCGGGCGGTTTCCGTATAGCGGTGCGGTTTATGCCCACCCCTATTTTATATTATTTGTGACTTGATTTAATAAAAGACGATTTGTTTTTCACATGACTTGATTTTGATTTTGTTTTGACTTTGATAAAATGTTTTTTAAGCTTTGAATTAAATGCTTGCCATGATGATGTTTCTTGCACACATACATGTATACATATACGTTTACTATGTATATTTTGTCATTATATATATATATTCACATTTATACAACTTCCCTATATTTTACTTCATATGGCATATATACATATATATTACTTATATTCTTGTATATATTTTAATTATCATAAAGCTTATTTATATATATACATATATATTTATATATACTTTTATGGATACTCCATCTTAAATTTTTAAATGGTGGGGTTTATATATTCATTTTTCTATAAAATTTATCACATCCGTAGATTTTATAGTTCAATATTTAATACTGTTTTTAATCGATTTTATATGTATTCAGATATTTGAATATCAGAAATTTATTTATTTGACCAATAAAATTTAATATCCAAATAATTTAAATCAGTTAATCACCCAATTAACAGTCATCAAAAATCCGGGTCGTTACAAAGGTGTTCAACTAGTTTAATATTCTCTAAACAAGGATGTAAAATGATTTGAAGATTTCTCTTGTATAAGTGCAATACTTCACCATTTAAATTGTTTTAACACAAAATTCATTTCTCAAAGAATTATTGTCTATAAAAATGAAAATCAAGAAAACCAATAATTACTTTCCTTTAAGTTAAATTTCTATTTTTAAAATTTACTAATTGGAAAAGCTAATCTTCTAATAAGAAGTTGCATATATTTATATCAAACCAAAAAGTATTTTCTCTTACTAAATTCATATTCCTTAACTTAAATTTTATTTTGTACAAAGTATATCTTTATACACAAAATAATATTTTTCATTACGAATTCTTTTCACAAGATTTTTCTCTTATCTTGACTTTATTAAAGCACTTCTAAATCTCATTTTATTTTACAAAGCCATATTTGAGAAAAATACTTTTATTCATCAATTCAATGTATTCGGCATTCAATAATCCATTATAGCCAAAAATGAATTATAGTTTCATTTTAAACCTCCTTTAAATTGGAAATGCATATAAATAAGTTTTGTATCACTTTGCACTAAATATAAATCCTAACATTTATGCAAACAATAGTATGATATGCACAATCATCCCAAAATATTACACAAAATTTATTTAACATGCATTTTGGAAAATGAATACATAAAATTTCACATATACCTAACAATACACAATCATCCTAAAATTTTACAAACATCGAATATAGTTTTACTAAAATATCTTTTAAAGCAATACTTTGGTTTTCTAAATAATGCACCTTCTCATTTTGAAAACTCTATTTTATTTATCAAAATATCATATGATATCTTCTTCCCAAAATATAACTTATACGTACATTTATAAAATCTTACTTTATTTCCAAAACAATTTTTCCAATTTATCCACTTTATTTTTGCATAATATTTGACATGTTTTTTAATTCTATATTCTCTTCAAAATATTTGACATGTTTTTTAATTCGAATGTCTCGTTCTTGTATTTAAGAAATTCCTATCGATAACGTTGATCAGACACATCGACCATAATTCTTAAAGCACCTAATGGGCAATTTTAACACAAAAATAATTTCCATATGGTATATATATATATCTTTTAATATTTTATACCTTTACAAAATATTTGCTTGCCTCGATAAACATAATCAAATTTCACACATATGTATATCCTTTATTAAATTTTTTTAATTAAATAGATGCTTGCTTTTAATAAAATTCTTTCAACTTATCTTACTACTTACATATAAGAATAATTCAAAGAATACAATTTCATAACACACTCATGCATCCATAATTACTTCAAGAAAACCTCAAATTTTTAATTCATCTTAACCTTTGGTTAATTATGTTTATGAATAAAAATTCATTTTACAAAATATAACTTTTCAATATTTTTTGCGGTAGCTGCAACACTGAAGATACCGCGAGTTCTTATGATTAATATTGAGCAGATTTCTAATTCTAAATGAACATACCTACTTAATACTAATTTTAAACAATTACTTATAATTTCAAAACATCCAAGCTTTAATCAACAAAACAATCATATACACGAGAATAATTAATAAATGTGCTCAGCGGAAAATAGTCCATCTGTTCCCACTGCGCAACTCTAATCATTAGCAGATCAGTACACAAACAATTCAACCCTAAGCCATCTGAGGTCTAATATACACTATCATTAAATCTTCTTTTTGGAAAAAGCGAGTTCCGATATTTGGTAAAAACTTTCATAGCAATAATTTGTATAGTATCGCAAAAACCTTTTTAATATGTCCCGGTGAATTATTCCCCAAATAGTCATTTATATTCCTAACCTAAACAGGAAATAAATTCTATATTCTATCCTTACACCCAAGGGATGAGACTCTAAGTCTGTCTAGGTAAAGATTCGTGTCTCATATATTATATACTGGTCCGACCTGCTCCAATACCATGTTCTAATACCTCGTCTTTATACCCATACTACTAAAGGACACTACAAGGTAATGTTGTCTAGTAATATGAAGAATAAGGTTTATTATGAGCGACCTAACATAAATCTTCCCTCGAGCTGACACCAATACATCATTCTTACCATAACTTTGAGTCAACCCAAATTTTACGTGTGCGGTTTTTGTGCGAAGCAACAAAAACGTAGATTTAAATAGCAGAAAAATATACAATAAATACACAAACACAGAATCACATCGTAGCGGAAAATATGATACACGTCGTAACTATATAAAATGAGTCTCAACAAAATATGGTACAAGGCTCATAAACCAAAATATACAACATATAGTATCATCAATATACCCAAATCCAAACGACATATATACATACAAAGGACACTGCATATTAACTAAAGATGTACAACAGGTATGTCTCACTAAGCCTAATAATGTGATAACACCAAGAAGCATGATACAAAATATCTCCAAACTTCATATAAGCACAAGTATCTATAGTCATTGTGTCCCAATACCTTAAATGTCTCGGTCTAATCTGAGCATTATAAAAATAATAAATGGCTTAGACTTCCTTTAAACAAAAGGGTGAGTCTAGCCATGCTAATAATGATACACCATAACAAATGCTATAGATCATGTAATCAAAACTCCAGTAATTCAACCTTGCATAAAAGCAAACTCAAATAATATCTATAATCGCCATGTCACCAATACATAGTATACAAAGGATCTCAACAAACAAATATGTCCCTAAATAATATTCACCATTTCGTAAAAACACACAGGCCTATTATAGACTATCATACACAAATATGGCGATTCAAACATAGCCATTTATAATCAATGAAACTAAAATAAATCCATATAAGGATATCGCTAATCAAAGGTACTGTCCTCTTTATGGACCAAACATAGTTGTATAGTCCCTTTTGGACAAATCATAAAAACATGAACAAATCAACATCATAAACCATGTCACCAAATCACGTTAAATCTCACATGGACAATCATGTTAAATATAGTGTTAACTTATCAAAATCTTCAAAGAAAAAAAGGGAACTCATACCCAAACATAAACGCTACGAAGAACACGTGGAAATGGATACCCGACTACACTAATAATACTTTTAACGTCAGAACCTAATAGGTTATGATAGTCTCTTGTAGTTTGATCAGGTCGCAAACACCTCACAAGTAGTTTGGTTGGTCGCTAACACCTCACTAGCAGCTTATGGGTCGCTAACACCACACTACCAGTTTGGTCAGTCGCTAACACCAAACTAGCAGTTTTTCGGTCGCTAACACCTCAAAAGCAGTTTGGTCGGTCGCTAACACCTCACACGCAGTTTATCGGTCGCTAATTCCTCACTAGCAATTTGGTCAGTTGTTAACACCAAACTAGCAGTTTGGTCGGTCACTAACACCACACTAGCAGTTTTTCGGTCGCTAACACTGCACCATCAGTTTGGTCGGTCGCTAACACCACACTAGCAGTTTGATCGCACAGTGTTATAAACTTACTAAATAGTAATCACTAAAGTAACAACCGTATGTCCTATAAGCACACTGTGTTACTAAAATATTTACTATTCCTTAGTAAATTACACTACTCAAATACTATACTCAAACAAGTCATATAATTAAACAATGAAGTGATAAATAATGTCCCATAACCACTTATTCCTAAATTGTTTAGGTATATTTCTCATTTCATAGAAAAAGCAAACAATTAGCTAGAAAGCTAATTTACATAAAAATTCATCAAAAGTCACAAAAATATCCGAAGAGAAATAATTGCATAGAAAGCATAAGATTTACTTTACAAAACTATTTGTCAATGTCCAAATTCTTTATATACTTAAAATCTCTTCACTTAATGCCTCACCTTTTGATTTAAAGTGATATTATATCTCTTCCATAATATATTACTGTTAAAATTCGATAACTAAAATTCTTATTTCTAAAATTCCAAAATTGAATTCCATATACAAAATAATATTTTCATTTCAATAAAATTCTTTATTTTCATTAATAAATATTTAAACCAAATAAGGAGTTAAAAATCAATTTAATTACAGTTTTAAAACCACTTAAAAACTTCCACAAACACACGAATAAATGCCTGCCACAAACACACAATTGAAATACAAATTAATTCAATAAAAATAATAAAATTTATTTTTGTCAAATCATTATTCTTGCTCCATAAATCTCAGTCCAAAAACATAAAAAAAATGAGCAAGAAACATCTCAGAAAAACATGCAAATGAACTAGCAAACGAAACAACACAAATTGGATCCAACCTGAAGCTTATTGCTCTAGATTTTCGACCATCGGTCGACCGGTCAACAAATTCCTGGAGCAATACTGCTGGTCGTGACCAATCTAACTAGATGTTGATTTCCAGTAAGCAAATCAATTTCTAGCTTACTCCAACAACTGCAAAACATGTATAAACACCAATCCAAGTCTATGGTACTGTCCAGAGAGAATTGTACAACACCTCCTTTGTTTTTTCTCAACTTTTGAAATTAACGTTAAAGGAATATCAACGCAGTAAAACAACAATTATCAAAAACAACTCAAACATGATATGCAATTTATAATTCGACGAAGTTGTGAGTTTAACCCGCATTACAACCTTGTTATAACTCTACCTTGCCTTCATCTTCATGCTAAAATCTGTTTTTCCCAATTTTAAACCTAAAACTCAGTTTTACAGAAATGCCCAAAACTAAAATTATACATAACAATCAAACAAAGGATTTCCAATTTAGGTGTAGTTAGAGTTCAGGAGCTTACCTAAATTTTTTTGGATTTTATTTAATTTTAAAAATTGGATTTTACTAAGGGTAGGTTTTGAAGCTAAGTGTGACGCCCCACCTCTATACCCACGCTAACCAAGAACACTACGATGTAGTGCTGTCAACTAGCGCGGAGAATAAGGCTGTTGAGGAGCGACCATCCATGTAACTTCTTTGTGCGAGTACCGATATGTCAGATAGTATAGAATGCATATCATTTAAGGAGGAAATCCGACATACCGATACAAACCCAAAGCTATCACACGGTGGCTATATATAATCTTCGGAAACAAACATAGAAATAAACATAACATAAATCAGTCACAGACATCCATATCACAAAGGCGGAAGAAGATATGAATAAATATATAACACATGAAAGTGTACATCAGAGTAGTGGTCAGAAAGATCCACGATAATACAAAAGAATAGCATCACGTGCTATACAAAAGAATAAGTACACAACATAGAGTCTATATCTCAAAGGTGTACATCCAAAAACTACAAATCTATGTAGTTAGCCAAAAGTCAGAAATATCCTGAAGAGGAGTCAAGCAGAAGCACCTGTAACATCTCGGTCTGACCCGAGTATTATTTATAAGAAAATAATAAACGGATCAGTCTAACTATAAATATCAGATGATATGGTATAAAGTAAATGGCATGACATGAACATGAAATAACTATTACGACATACTACTATAAGTATGTAAATGATAATCAACAAAAGATTAATCAATATCACAAGAATCTTCTCAAAGATAAGGTAGGGTATCATACCCTAAACTTGTATTCATAACAAGTCAATAACACATGAATTCACCAATGCACAAAAACTGATATCATATCAATGAAAATCATGGAAATTGGTGAAGCACAAAATTCCAGAAATCATCATCAGAAATCCTGAAAACACATAAAAAAGGGGGGAGGCCTAACACATGAATGGGAGCATGAAGCTCACCTACGCGTAAACACATGACGAGAAGCTATCTCATGGAAGCTATCCACTAAATTTTCACACAGGAATGGCCCGAAGACCGTAGGGTGCTACCCTAGAAATGTGATGCCGAAACATCACATGATCGGGGTATAGTCTCCCACGTAGACAAAGAGACATCGCTCAATCGCTAGTCTAAATCACAAAAATGATCGTCATGATCATAAGGAAGTGTCAATCACACCAAGCTAGTAAATATATGAGTTTAGCTTCATGTCCCATAACCACTTGCTTAACTTAAATATTTACGAACAAGCTGTAAATCTTCACTAGGAAATTGTCACAAAAAGGGTTCAATCGAACAAGTCCAAGAGCTAACCGACGAAGTGAACGCAAGCGTTTCATACCACCCGTTTTACTAAGTCGTTTAAGTCGATTTCTCATTCGAGTGAAGTAAAGGCTTGTATATACTAGTAGATTGAAAATCGGTTTGAGAAAACGAACTTTTGATATTTAAAATAGTGTTGAAATCGCTTTGATGAAAGAGTTTTGATATTTACTATTAGTATGGAAACCTTCATATATCTTTAAAGTGACAAGTCATAAAACGATTGTAGAAACAAATCAATTCACGTTCGAAGACGTGAGTAAAGTCCAAAGAAGTCAATCCCAAAACCATCAAAGTAGAAATTCTGATAAATGTTTTTCAGAAGAGATTGCCTACGCAGAGTAATACGGGGTTCGACCTGCCCGGTCAGGTCTCGGGGGTCCAGGGGGCAGCGCCCACGGCGGGGTGCGGGGCAGCGCCCCGTCAAAACGGTACGACTTAGTGAAGACAAGCGACCTAAGTGTTAAAAGGCGGGCGACTTAACAAAGTGGCCGATAATAAATGATAACAACTAAAAGGGAATCAACCCGACTTGATTAGAGTTGGATATTCAAGCTAAAAAGGCAAATAGGCAAAACACAGCAGATTCAGACGTCTGAGATCAAGAATTCAGACGTCTGAATCTGGAAAATAAACTATTTTCCAGAACAGAGTTCAGACGTCTGAATCCTAGATTTCAGACGTCTGAAATAGGCACTTTTTAGCCTATTCCTTTTCTGGTTCAAAACGAACCAATTCAGACGTCTGAAATTTTGATTCAGACGTCTGAATGCTGGGAGAAGAAAATTCCCAGTATTCCATTCAGACGTCTGAACCATACGTTCAGACGGCTGAAACTGTTATTCAGGGCATTCCCTGAACCTAGGCCAAAAATGGCCAAACGACATCGATAACGATCGGTCGAGCAACAACGACTCAGGAATTGCACAAGGATAAGTGTTAGGAATTCATACCTAACAATCGAAGATAATTATTGACTTAGATGTGAGATAAAAATCTCACCTTTATACACAAGCACAAGTATGAAGGAGCTATAGAACAATGGCTATGACAATCTCTTTTCAATCCCAACTCAACAAGCTTGATTCTAAGCTAAAAAGAGAAACATTTCCTAAATTAGGTTTAGGAATTTCTGAAATTGATAAGAGAGTGAGTTGGGGAAGAAGAAGAGGAGACTTACCAAAGCTTCTTCTATTGATTTGGAGCTAGAACTTGACTTGTAGATGGAAACTAGGGTTTTAGAGTTTTAATTTCCCATTCCACTCACCATTAATCTCTTTAGAACTGAAATGAAGAGGAGGAGGGAGTGAATGAAGAGGGGGTTTCAGTTTGGAGTGTTAAGTTAAAACATAGGGCTGAACCAAACCCAAACCCAAAGTGAAAATGGTTGAATTTTTGACTAGCTCCAAACATATCGAAGTTTACACTTAAAAAGATCGCAAACGACATTTTGAACTCAATGGGAGTGGTCTCGAGTCCTAATTTGACCGTATGCAAAAAGTAGCTTTTCGGACTAACATCCGATTAACGATTTTAAATATAAAAATATAAAATCGATAAATATGCGGGTTGTTACACTAAGGAAGAAGATGAACTTTCTGTTTCTTACAATAAAAAGAAAATGAACATTGTTCATTCTGTTAAGTTTAGAAATAAGAAATAATTTTCTCCTTTACACACACAAATGGGCTGAAGTTTATATTAAGCTCAAACCTAATAATTAAATAAAATAATTTCATTCTTTTTCTCACTTTTAAACACCATTTTACACATTGATTTTTACCTCTAAAAATTTATACAAAATACTAAAATATATTTCAATCTCTTTACTTTTCATTATAAAGAAAGAAACATAATTTAAACAATTATTTTAACCTCCATTTTAGTATTTAAAACATGACGGTGTTTTATTTTCAATAAAAGGTCAAATATAACACTTTTATTGTTTTAACACAAATAAACTCAATTTTACCCAAAATAAATTTACACAATGTTTAGAAATTATTAACACATTCTTTAAAAGGTTTTAACACAAGAATCTACATCAAAAAATTTCATTTACATAAATATTTCTCAAATTCAGTATTAATAGAAAATACACAATTTTGATTAACTCAATATACTCTCTTCATTATAAATTCTAGAAAAATCTATAATACTTCTAAAATTATTATTCTAAAAAATTATATTTTAACACACTATTTTACACAAACACCATTTTTAAACCAAATTTCTAATTTATAAGAATTCCTAAAATCCAGTTACACAAACTCCTTTATTGGTGAATTTTAAATATTTACAATAAAATAGAAGAATGATCCCTTCATAACTCAAACTCAAAATGCACACTTTTTATTTAGAAACCAATTTAAATTCTACTCATATTGAATGGTTTCTATACTTTAAAATTTCCTTTATACTTTACAAAAGGTTTTCCAACCAAAACTCTACACTTTATCAAAATAAATTTACTCAAGAAGATATAACTAAAACTTTCCAATTTTCTCGTTAATTTAGAATTACCATTCTAAAATATAGTATCTTCATTTTAACAACCCGAAAGCTTCAAATTGCTTGATTTTTAAATAATAAAAATCTTAATTTCCCATTATTATTCCCTATATAATTATATTAACAAATCAAGGTACTGAATAAAGAGGGTTGTTACAAGATTAGATGTCTACTAGATGCCCTGATTTAGGCTCCATGAGTGATGACCGAAACTAATTAGAAACCAATGGAGGTTGATGACCGCTTGGACTTGATTAGGATTTTCAAAACCACTTGCACATGATGACTAATATTGATCGCTTTATGTCCCGTCTAGAGAAATAGGGCTGGAGTGCAAGGTGCCAGTCCCCTTGCTAGAGAGCGAGCGGATAGGATTATACGATATTGATCGCTTTAAGTCCCGTCCGAAGAAACGGGACCGGAGTGTAAGATGCATGTCCCCTCGCCGAAGAGTGAGTATATGGACTTGTACGATATTGATAACTTTAAGTCCCATCCAAAGAGCCAAGACCGGAGTGCAAGGTGCAAGCTCCCTAACCTGAAAGTGAGTGGGTGGGCTTGTACGAAAAGTGAGTCTCCTCACTGAAGAGTGAGCCGACGGGCTTGCTTGGTCGTTGAGTTCCTTTGCCAAAGAGCAAGCAGACTCAGCAAGGACCCGGAGAGGTCAAACCATGGATTGGAATTTGAAACGATTTGAAGAGATCGAATCCTAGATTGGATTATGAACGATCCAGAGAGATCAAAAACTTAGATCAAATGAAAAATGATCCAGAGAGATCGAACCTTAGAACGGAAATTGATTTGGTAGAAGGATTTGAATGCCTTATAATTAGAGTAAAATAGATAAATCCCGGATTAACATGGGACGGTTTTGATATGTGATGTAATAACTCTAAATGAAATCGGAATGATAATGATGCATGAACGATACTTAATCAAGGGCTGGAGTCCAAAATCTGTAACAGGTTTAGAACGACCTCTGACTTGCTAAAGAATCCAAAGGAACTGGATGATTCACTAATATTAAGATCTGCGGATAGCCGAAGAGCTCATCTATCAAAGGTTGATTACTGGAACTTGTTCTTGTACAAAGCACGCCTTACGTTCGAAAGGCATATTTTAGGGGGAAAGTGTTAACCCACTTTTGAGCCAAAGCAGATTTAAACCGGACTTAGAAGATCAAAACTAGGACAAAATGATTCATGGATTTGGTAGCATGATCAGAAGGACTAAAGATTGAACTCGGGAAGGCTGAGTGAAAAAATTGCTAAGGCTACAGCTCGATGTCGAGCTATCATAGGTCGGTACTGACCAATAAATCATCCCTATCTCACTTCCCGAACACCATTTATCTCTTGTGCTACTCCAGTAACTTGTGATCAAGTGATTTTCCAATGATTTAGATGAGAAATTCCAAAGGTTAACAAAAAGAAAGAAAGGAAAGCAACTATTAGGAAGATCGCAAGAATCAACACAAAGCCGAAGGAAAATGGGCTAGAGAAAATCAACTAGAAGATGGAAAGAGAAAACAAGTGGAAGACTTCCACTTCCACCAAAAAATATAGCTCGATACCGAGCTAGATAGCAAGGTACCGACCTATAATTTTAGATCGTGTAACCCCAATATTCCTTGTGCAACTTCGAGCCGCCTTCTGGACTTCAGTGCAAGCGGGCTCCTAACTCCATACCACTATTTTCCTATAAATACAAGCCTAGCTGCAACCAAAATGGGATCTTCTTCTCTTCACTCTGGATCTGATCTCTCTGCCATTGGGGACTTCTTCTTCTTCACTCATGTCTGAGATAATTAGTTGTAATCCACAGAGAGAACAACTAATAAAAGAATAAAGTAGACGTAGGCTAGAGATTACGTCAAACAACTACAAAAATTATGTCTTCTTTTACTGCTTTTTTGTTTATTTTATTTGAACTGGTGACTTATCTAATTTCTAGGTGGTGATCCATTTTTTGGGTTAACAATAAATCTGGCATCCTTTACCAATCGATACGAAACTCAATCTCTTTATGTGGTGGTGCTTATTTAACCTCCTCAAATATATCATGATACTCTCCAGCAACGGGCACTGATAATAACTTATTGTGTGGGATCTTGACTGGCTACAAAAAGCTAACCATTACTACATCCTTGGGCAATGCATCTTAACTCTAGCTTACGCCCATCGACTGGCCATATTGTCACCGATAACCTCTGACAATTGTCTACTACTATGTATCTCTAAAGCCATACCGCCCTATAATAATTCTAAACCCAAGTAAAACAAAAACAATCAAATCACAAGCGAACATGCATTCATTACTCGATAACACAACATCATGACAAACCATGCACAAACTAACAGAACCACTATAGGGTTTGACACAACCAGGGGTCTGTCTACTAGGTCGGATCTCAATACTAGTATATCTACCAGGTCACTAGATATAAATGAATGTGATTCCTCGGTATCAAAAAAATAAAAATATGAATACCATAAATAGAAAGAATACCTTGAATTGTTATGCCCTTCCCTTTCTCCTTCGCCGATGGAGCACTCGACAAAGTAGGAGTAACATTCAAAGCATAAGCCTTCAGAACTTGCATATTGTTTGGTGGTTCTAGACAATCCTTCTTCGTGTGTGCAGTCATGTCATAGTTGAAGCATATTCTTTTTCTATCTTTGGTTCTCTTGCAGTTCTTGCTAAGGTGGCCTCATTTGCTATAGCTAAAGCAAACTGGCTCTCACTTTCCTTTCTTCTGACTATCTGTAATACCCCAAAATTTTGTGAAAAATCATTTTTGTAAAATGATTTAATTTTGAAATATTTAGATTTAAATATGGTGAAATTTCTGGAATAAATAGTGTGCAAGTATATGTGTGCACGTGCACACTGAAATGGCACAAGAAAGAACTCCAGATTTCTTGGATTTAAAACAAGAATTAAAGAGCAATACAAACATGATTTTGCAACATGGTTATTTGATTTCTGAGATTTTATGGGTCATCTTAGAAAATAAGAAAAGTAAGTTTTACTTTAGATCAGTAAACAAATTTATTTAAAACCCAGAAAAGAAAATAATATATATATATTTGTAAACTTGTATACATATAGGTGCATATGTTTCTGAATTTAAAAGAGGAATTAAAATAAGCCTAGATAAGATATGTATACAAATATACATTTTTAAATACTGAAAAGTACATATATATATATTAGCAAGTGAAACCATAACATTAAAATGACATGAAATGTGATACAAGTCAATATGCTTGTGTAGGCAAAAATAGCAAAGGGGATTTTCAGAAATAATTAAAATAAATAGAATAGTCACACTTTTGACATGACTAAGTGAGTGGCCATTTTCTGAAAAAGTAAAAGAAAGAAAATGCAGCCTTTAAATTGGTTAATATGGCCGGGGTAATATGAATGAAAAATGCATGATGCTAAGCCAGGACAGAAATGGAATTCTGTTTCAATAAAACCCTAGAGGAAAAATGCTTATAAATAGGCAGTTTAGCCAGTAGAATTATTTTACCCCGAGCTGCATAAAAATAAGAAAAGAAGAAGAAAATATTGAAAGGAAGGAGAAAACACTCAAACAAGAATTTTCTGGATTAATAAGAAGAAACATTTAGGTGAGTAATCTCACTGAGTTCATGGCATTAAGACCTGAGTTGAGGCAGCCACTTTTTTTATATTGCCATTTATGTATTTCTGGTTTTGATGTATATGATTTCATCAATGCTTTTTGGATGTTTTATTTTAAATCTGATATGATTTAATATGGATGATTTTGATGATCTTTGATTGGTTGAGACATTTGTCTTTGGATGAGTATCATACTGTTTTATTTATACTCATAAATGTTAAAGTTTAGGATCTTAAAAATTATATAGAGAATACTCTCAACTGTTATAGATCTATGGCATGGAAACCTTATAAAAATGATTGGAGCTGCATTATACTTGGTATAAGTGCTGAGGCTTGAAAAGAAAAATGTTACGGGTGCAATAGAAATTTTCTAAGTGCTGAGCCCTTAATCAAAAAAAAAAAAAAACCCACAAGCTAAAATTATGATTGAACCAGATCTTGAATCTGAATCAATCATAAAGGCTTGCAGATCAGTATAACATGCCATGCCTCTTTTACAGTTGAAAATGTTCTTATATTTACTAAGATCAAGACATATTGACCCCATTTAGGAAATGACTGTCTGATTATTTCTGAGGGGAAATTATGCTAGAAGAAATTATGGATGTTTCCATGTTTGCAGTGACATGTTCACTTAGCATATTTGATGTTAGGATTTAAGACAATACACTAGTAAATAAACTAGGGAAGGGAAGGCCAAGATGACTGCTGGAATGCTTGTCATATTTGAAGTATGCAAGTTGGCACATGGTTTGTTTAAGCCCTGAGATCTTTGTGCAATGATGTGAATTAGTTCATTGCAATGTGTCCCAGTGATTCCTTAATAGCAGATGAGGCAGGGATTTAAATTGAATATTACAACCTGTAAATGAAGAAATAGGAATGTGGATATTTCTTAGGTTGAATGGTATGGAACCAAGATGATTCCAGTAAATGAAATTGATGCCAATAGATAATCATGTTTGCATGATTATGTATGCAAGTGAAGGAATGATAAGTGAATATATCATACCTGAATCAACTTAATTATACTATGTTAAAATATTTGATTGCAGAAATTTGCTTAAATAACAAGTTAGTACCCTTATATTCTCTATTGCTTAATATCATGAATGAATTGATGTTATTCATACCAGATCATAGATCTGACCCTTGTTTGCTCATGGCATCTGGGGTGTCTCATTTTAAAATGAGGCAGCCACTTATGTTCTTTCAGGTAACCCAGGCACTAAGTAAAAATGAAGTTATGGCTTTTATGGAGGAGTGAATGAACATGCTAGCTAGTCTCAATAAGAGTTTAAATTGATTATATCTGCATGTATTCAGGAAAAATATTATGTTTCTAAGACTTCCAGTCATGTAATGAATTCTATTATGGTTAGATGAACTAGTTGTATCATGTTAAATATATTGTTATGCACAAAGGTTTAAAATCTCAAAGGAAAAATCTGACTGGGAAACAATGAAATGATTTTAATTATTGATATGAATGTTTGGAAGAGAAATATGCACATGTAGTTGAGCTACTGTTTTGTATAATTTATATTATGTATTAGTTAACCTTGAGACATAACAGAGCACTGAGTTTTAGAACTAAAATCTGGATTTAGCAAGAAGTAAACTTAAAGGATTTTATTTTCTTTTTACTGAAATGCTTTGTAAATAAATCTGAATTCATTTCTGAATTGAATTAGGAAAAGTAAAATGTTTTTCTAAAAGCTTCAGATAGAATGAAATGAAAGGTATCTCCCTTGTTTTTGAACTAGTGTATAGCATATACAAGACTCATGAGTTAACCAGCCTCAACTAAATGAAGTATTGGTTGATCATGATAGACTGTATCTTGAAAATATAGATGCATTTCAAAGCATAGTACATTTAGCAATTGTTTCACTCAGTTTTCTGGAAACTGGGCAAAGATAATGACATGTACATAAATACCTGTGTACATGTTGATAAATTGGGCAAAAATATAAATTTAAATTCTTAAAACAGTTGTAGGAATGGGTTTTAAAAATAGTTATGTAAAAAGAATTGTTTTGTATGATAGGTTATAGGCAAAATCAAATATATATGCACAATGATAGGTAGGTATCAGATTTCTAACCATACAGGAGAAAAATAAAAAGAAAAACCAAAAATTGTGTTTGAACCGACCAGCATAGCACTCGAACTCGTGACCTTTCATGTATAAGTTAGGCGCGTTTCCATTACGCCTAGATGTTGCTTGTGTTCACTTAGGATCCACTTACTTTTATACTGAATTTGATATTATCCAGACTTTAACATAATCATCTATATTAAAAGCTTGTTTACCACTGATTATTACTTGATCATTTCTTAATCCTAATGACCGACTAAAGTACATGTTTCTAGTGGATATTATGGCCAAAAATCTGAATACAATAATTTATCTGAATTGCCAAAAATCTAAATCAAACAGAATGTTCTTGTACAAAAAATGAAGTATACACTCTGAACTTAGATAAGAAGATCACATACATCTTCATATGTATGTGTATGTTATTAGATATACACTGATATATTTATATTGGTAAGTTATTTTGATCCTGGATATATTTTGTTTATTGGAAAAAGAAAATGACCTTGGAAAAGATATTTGCAATGAATGATATATCTATATATCATCTCTTAGCAAAAAAAAAAAATCCTTATGAAATTAGGGTGGAAATAGGAGGGTCATTTCACTATCCTTGACTGCAACTGCTTCTTGCCTTTTTTCCATTTCATTTTCTACCTCTACTAACTTGCAATTTAGTCTCTTCCTTAGTAACAAAAATTTGTCTTTTGCTTTGGGTACGAGCTCTCATGCATGTAAGCCTTCTCTACAGCCTTCTCAAAGCTCTCATTGATGTGGCTTACTAGCCACTCACCAAGATAATCATTCAAGCCAATGATGGACTTCTTGTTCTTTTTCAAAGGAGAGTCAATGGACGACATCCCATATTTTGACAATATGTCAAACTCAGCAACATATTCTGAAACAGACATACTCTTTCAGAATAGAAAACTTCCTAAACATAATCGACTTTTCAGCAACATGAATGAACTTCTCTTTAAAGCAATTTTTAAATTGATCCCAAGTGAATTATCCTCCGAAGTAGCAACTTTAATGGCATTCCACTAGCCCATCGCTCTACCTTGAAGTTGTTGCGAGTCCAACTTCCTCTTCTAAGCATCTTCCAACTCCAAGACATCAAGTATGTGCTCATAAGTGTCTAGCCAATCTTGTTCTTCCATGGTAGACTTCATTCGCATCAATGGCTTTCCTCCAAGACTGTTAAAGTCCTTATTAAGCTGAGAAAAGTCAGATCTCTGAGTTTGCAGTGGAGTACCATCAATTTCTATAGCACTAGGAGCTCCTCCTTATGCGTATTGCAATCGTCATGATAGTGAACATTGTCTTTATATCAGCGTTAGCTACTACCACAGTTATGTAGGATCGATTTCACCCTAGAGGAGGGGGTGAATAGGGTGATACTATCAATTATAAAAATTTAATGCGGAAGTATATAAAATAATTTCAACACAGATATAGCAGAATAATAGCAGCACAGATAATAGCAGAAAAATAAAAAGCAGAAATAGAACAACACAGATTTACCCAGCTTCGGCAAAACCCTGCCTACGTGTTGCCTCCAAGGTTTCTACTAGAAATTAAGTAGTCAGACGCTTACACACGTAAACATGCGACATCCGCTATCGACTAACCTAACTCTACGCTGAAAACCCTGCCACAACTCAGCCACTGAGTTGCGAATTCTCGAACTACGCCACCGTATTTCGTCCCTAGTCACATGACTAGAATATACAAAAGTTTAAAGAAGAAATACAAATTAAAAAACAATTAAAAATTCAAAACCCTAATTTTAAATATTATGCCTAATAAAAAATGCCGGCCCAAATATGTTAGGTGATAAAAATTATCCCCTTTTTGCTTTTATGCTATTGGCCGTGTCTTTGTCAAAATAGCCGGTTCCTTTTTCGTTCGTTCCTCAGTTAGGGCTTCATGATAATTTGAAGTCGCCGATTGAATGTTGGTCGATTACAGTGGCTGCTGCTTTGATTTGCTTCATGGTATCGACTCACTATCTCCGATTTGCTTTCGGCTACTTCACGATCGAGTTTGACTTGAATTGGTATGTGATTTCCTCTTTGCTTTCCTGGTTAATGTGATTGAACTCGATGATTTCGTATGCTAATGAGGATTGGGTTTTAAATAGGGATTAATTCCCTTAATTTTTGTTCGTATGATATTGTTTGAATTCTTGCTTGGCCATTGATTTTCGTTTGGATGGTTGTGATGATTTCTGACCTTTTCAATTTGTATTTTTTCATTGCTTGTTTAACTTGGTTATCACAGCTTTGACTTTGGCTTGTTCGATCATTATGTTGTTGATATCGGCCACTTAGATTTTGTGATAATATTGTCTTGTTTGATACTGCTACCCCTTTGAACAGTGACTCGTACTGTGTTCATGTGGTCTTTACTGCTTCATCGATATATATATATATATATATATATATATATATATATATATGCATGTGTATACATACATACATATATATATGCATATATGTATACATGTGTTTTTGTATTGCTCTGACTGAAAATGTGTGACCACGACTTGCTTGTGCTTATGCATGTTCTTGTTTCACTGGGTTGGTCTACACTGATTTTCTGGTCCTCAATGATGATGTTAGCCGAGTTGTCATGTTGCCTATGTATACATGTTTACTATTGTCATGTGATTCATTTATTTTTGAGGCTACTGGTCATTGAATTCATGTGTATAGTCTGTGTACATTGTTTTGTGATCTGGTGTAGTGTTGATGTGCATTTGTACTTGAAGTGGTAGCCTTGCTTGTATATAGTATGGTTGTCTCTACTATGATCTTTTACTGTTGAGGATACTATTTTTAGTTTGAAATCTAACCATGCTTCATTGTGTGGTGAGTTTCTTTCTTGTACATGCCTCTGGTTGTGATTTTCTTGAGTCTGATTTCAAGACTTGTTTGTAGTTTTGTTCTTGTTTGCTGCCTGGTCGACATGTATATTGATGTAACCTCTGGCCTTGGTTATATTGAACTAGTGCATGCTTTGTTGTTGGTTTCATGTATACATCACTGCTAACATATGCATTGTTTTGAGTTGTCTTGTTAGATGTGTTATTCATGTAGTCTGCTTTAAACTTGGTTTTGAAGTTGTTTTATGACTCCACTGAACTTCAAGTTCTCTAGTTGCATTCACTATATATACATGTGTGAACTGCATTGCTGTTATGTGGTAGCTGAACTGTATTCATGACTTTGCTTCATCCGATTCATTGTATTTGATCTTGAGTTACTTCGAGTTAATTCTTTGAGCTAGTTTGCATATATATACTTTTGTATTCAGTTGTATTACATCATGTCGCTTGTGTAGTCTGGTTTTAGTGGATGCGTTGCATTCAGGAGCTTTGTAGATGTGCATATGCTTTGAACTTGATGTTTACACTTGTACAGTTATGTTCATGTCTGAATCTTCATTGATCTTCGACATTTAAGTTGATCTGGTCACACTACATATATGTAGTTTACTGTTTCATGTACTTCATGTTGATTTGGGTATGGTCTTATTTCTCTTGACCATTTTATTGAACTTGCACCTATGTTGAATCCAGCTTAAAGCTAGGGTTTGACCTTGTGCTCATGTCATGACTTTATTTTTATTGCACTTGAGTTGAATCCAGCTTTTTATTAGGTTTGACCTTGTGCTCACCTATCCCTGTAATTTTTATCAAGTGTACATTGGTGTGCACGGCCTTGTGGCATGTACAATGATACACTGTGCATGTCACAAGTTGTTCGTGTACGATGAATTCAATATAAATATGATGACGAACAACCCAAATAACTGAGGCAAATAATATTTTCAAAATACATTTTATTTTACACTGCAAAAATATTTCTTTTTTCAATTTTACAGCTTCAGTGTTTATTTTGTAGATCGCTCAGATGTTGGATTCAATATGGAATGGAGTTGAAGATAAATATGAGTGAAATGTAGTGAGGTGAACATTGTAAATTGAAAATTGTGATGTAATCAAAATTGTATTGTAATTGAAATTGTATATATATAGTGGGAGCTCAAATTTGTACTATTCAAAATTGTAATCAAATATTTGTTTGAATAAAATATTTGTTTGAATTTAAATTCTGTGTTAATTATTTTATTCAGCAAATATTTATTTAATTATGTAAAAATAAAATAGTACAATAACAAATACATTTAAATGAATATATATATGTTTATTATCATCAAACAAAAATCATATACTTGCATATTCAACAATCTCCCCCTTTTGATGATAACAAACATATATTTAAGATTTTGAATTTATTAAATGTATTTGATCATTCAATTTGCTCCCCCTATTTGAATGCTCCCTCTCTACAACAAAGCTCACCCTTCATATATGCATGAAAATAAATAAAAATATGCAAATGAACCTAGATGCAAATAGAAAATACAAAATAAAATATTTGACCTTTATTTTCCAAAGTCTTAACTTTTCTCTCCCCCTTTTGTTATCAGCAAAAGAGTAATTGTGTTAGAAAAATAGAGATAAAGTGATAGACATTAATACAACATTAATACCCAATCGAGTATAAATATTAAATTTCAATAAAAAATCAAACAAAAATCATAAATACTTTGATTGACGCATATTCCACTTTAGAATGATAGGGATGATGCAAAACCATTTAGCTGTGTCTATTTGTGGTATATTTATATCAGGAATTTGAATATCTACTAACCATGCATAACCATTAGGACTTTTAAATGAGATTAGTAGTATTCCAAAAAAAATGAATTCAAGTATCTTCTAACCACGCATAACCGTGAGGACTTTTAAAGGGGATTAGAATCAACTTGTCTATTTAATCAATCAATTTTGATATGTGTTCCATACATGCATAACTGTGAGGACTTTTAAATGAGCATGAAAGCACATAATCAAAAATTCCAAGTAATTCACCCATGCATAACCGTGAGGACTCTTAAATGAGAGTGAATACTTTGGATGTTTTTATTGCTGAAAAATATAATAAATTGTAAAACGAATGATTTCCCGTTTAAAATACCACATATTGACATACTATATTGGATTTTGACGAGTGATGGTCGTTAGAAATATGATAGAAATAGAGATGGTCATGGAATTTTCACCAATAAAAATTATTATAAATATTGTTTAAATTTTTAAAGAAATTTACTAAATATACTGTCTCAAGTTATAATATATGATTAATATCAATACTCATCACTTTTTCAATCACTATCTATCTTTTCGATAATTAGTAGGGAGTCATATTAGTTAATATAGTCATTTAAGATTAAATCCAAAAATAATTACAAAAATCAAATTTTCTAAAATAACTAATCTGAAACAAGGTCAATAAAAGCGATTTTCTGGAAGGGGTTTTATAAGAAAAATGTCTGCTTGTTTGAAAATTAGTTGAAATGAAAAATATACAGATATTTTCTTTGAGTGATGCAACTAGTGAATGACTCTTCATAAAACTCGTTCCACTAGTAATTTTTCTATCAACTAGATTATCGGTGTTATTTGCATCCGAATTTCCCTTTGGCTTAAGATTATCATTAGTTGGATGTCATAGACCAGACTGTGAAGTGTGCAACAAAATATCTTAAAATCATTTTTAATAGCTTTTAAATGAAATTCTCTTGAATTTGAATTGAAATCGTGCAAATTTACAAACAGTGACCATAGTGCCAGATAAGATAAACAATTATATCCACTATCATGAGTAATCAGTAATCAATAAAACACCATCATTAATCCAAACATATCTATATGAACTAATTCAAAGTCTCTAGAAATACTTATAGTATTCTCGGCATAAAAATATAATTGGCCAACAATTTTGAAAAAGTCAGAATCAAGATCAACATTTATTTCTTTATCACATAATTGGCTGATTTAAATTCAGATTATGGTGCAGATGATCACATTTAATATATCGTTCAAGATAGATGTATCGTTACCTATTTTACGTTTACGATAATTTTTTGTTGTTGCCCATTGTGATTCTGTCACCCTTATACTAGGCTAAGGAACTGTGATTTGTAGCCCATCGTGTGCCTGGAACAGCCAGAATCTAGGTATCACTCTTATTGTTCCTTAACCTGCCACCACACCTACACGAGAAAAGATTTTTGTGACCTATTTGTTTTTATAGGTCCATGGTTGTTAGTGGCAAATGATTTTGAAAAATATGTTTGAGTAGACCCAAAACTATTTATATATGTTCCTTTTGGCACCCAGATTTGTTTAACTTTGAGGGATTTTATATTCGTGCCATTTGGAACCCAAATTGGAATTGTTTTCACGTGTTTGGGTCTATACCAACAAAAATTTTGATTGTGTCCAATTTTTCTACAAATTGTGCACTCGGATTTGACTTGATTAGTTTCGCTTTTAACAAGTTCAGATTGAGTATACCCAAGTCCTTGTCTATCAATATTGACTGTTTGTTTTCCTATTAGCATATTTAGTGATTTTTCTCCTCTGGAGAATTTTCCTAAAGTAGTTGACAGTTGTTGGACTTGTGTTTTGAGTGATTCGTTTTTGTTCAATAATTGAGTGCACCTTTTAATTAAATTTTCTCTCCTAGTATTTTCACTTTCTTTCAAAATAAGAATTTCATTTTCAAGTGATTTAATTTTGATTACTGATTTTTTAATTTCTTCTTCAAATATTGGACACTTTTCACACTTAGGGCTCTTGCTTTGATAGTTTTTAACCAATTGATCAAGATGTTTATTTAAATCTATCAAAGTATCTCTTTGTGATTCAATTTTAGCATATTTCTACCTAAGTCGTTCAAAACAGCCATTTACTTCGTGGAAATATATAAGTAATTCTGAGTGAGTGAGTTTTGATACCTCGCTTGGCTTGTCATCGTCGCTATCGGTTATATCACCTCGAAGACACAGATCTGCTTTTTCACTCTCACTCCTAGTGCTTTTATTATCATCGTAACTTTTATTCCATGTGGCTGCAAAACTTCTCCTTTTCGATTTCTTTTCTTGGCCGTGTCGATTCTGAGGACAATTGGGCTTGATGTGACTAGGTTTATTGCACTTGTGACAGATGATTTCCTGCTCTTCTGAGTTGCCTAGTGCTTTGACTATTCTGCTTTTCAATTTTTGATTTAGAGCTGGATTTCCGTATTTGCTGTTCCACTTTTTGAATCCTTTTATTAGTAGCGCCAGCTCAGCTGCTCCATCATCATCATCATCATCACTTTCCATTGTTCCTTTGAGAGCTATTGATTTCTTTCGTGTATCATCTCCTTTGCGTTCTTCTTTGAATTTCATTTCTAGCTAATAAGTGGTGAGATTTCCGATGAGTTCTTCAACTTTAATTTGTTTCAAATCCTTTGATTCTTGAATGGCTGTAACTTTCGCTTCAAAACTTCGTGGAAGGACTTTGAGGATTTTTCGGACTATTTTCAATTCTTTGTATGATTTTCCGAGTGCTTTTGATTTGTATACAATATTGGAAAGTCGTCCGTACATATCTTTGACATTTTCATCCTTGGCCATTGTGAAGTTCTCGTATTCACTACTAAGCATGGCAATGCGAGATTCCTTGACTTGAGATGTTCCTTCGTGGGTCACTTCAAGTGTGTGCCAGATTTCCTATGCAGTTAGACAATGTGAGACACAATTAAATTCAATTTGATCCAATGAACAAATAATAGAATTCATAGCTTTAGCATTAGCATTTTGTAGTTTATTTTCTAGATCTGTCCATTGATCCATCGGTTTTTCAATTTCCTGATTATCTACCACTATAGTTGGTGTCCTATATCGTGTCTCAACTATATTCCAAGCATAAATGGTTTTCAAAAAAAATTTCATTCTATTTTTCCAGTAAGAATATTCACCATTGAACATTGGTGGTCTAACTATGGACTGACTCTCAGCAAAAGCATTATTAAACGAAGCCATTTTAAAAATTCAAATTTTTAAAACAAAAACTAGTTTTCGAAAAATCAAATTTTTAAATCAAAAAATTGGCTTTTATTCCTGGCTCTGATACCACTTATAGGATCGATTTCACCCTAGAGGGGGGTGAATATGATGATACTATCAACTATAAAAATTTAATGCGGAAGTATATAAAATAATTTCAACACAGATATAACAGAATAATAGCAGCATAGATAATAGCAGAAAAATAAAAAGCAGAAATAGAACAACACAGATTTACCCAGCTTCGGCAAAACTCTGCCTATGTGATGCTCCCAAGGTTTCTACTAGAAATTAAGTAGTCAGACGCTTACACACGTAAACTCGTGACACCCGCTATCGACTAACCTAACTCTACGCTCAAAACCCTGCCACAATTCAGCCACTGAGTTGCGAATTCTCGAACTACACCACCGTAGTTCGTCCCTAGCCACACGACTAGAATATACAAAAGCTTAAAGAAGAAATACAAATTAAAAAACAATTAAAAATTCAAAACCCTAATTTTAAATATTAAGCCCAATAAAAAATGCCGGCCCAAATATGTTAGGTGATAAAGATTATCCCCGTTTTCCTTTTATGTTATCGGCCGTGTCTTTGTCAAAATAGCTGCTTCCTTTTTCGTTCGTTCTTCAATTAGGGTTTCATGATAATTTGAAGTCGCTGCTTGAATGTTGGTCGATTACAATGGCTGCTGCTTTGATTTGCTTCGTGGTATCGACTCACTATCTCCGATTTGCTTTCGGCTACTTCACGATCGAGTTTGACTTGAATTGGTATGTGATTTCCTCTTTGCTTTCCTGGTTAATTTAATTGAACTCGATGATTTCGTATGCCAATGAGGATTGGGTTTTAAATAGGGATTAATTCCCTTAATTTTCATTCGTATGATATTGTTTGAATTCTTGCTTGGCCACTGATTTTCATTTGGATGCTTGTGATGATTTCTGACCTTTTCAATTTGTATATTTTTGTTGCTTGTTTAACTTGGTTATCACAGCTTTGACTTTGGCTTGTTCAATCTTTTCCTTGGTCATCACGGCTTTGATTTTATGGCATTTAAACTTGACTTTGGGTCCGATCTTTATGCTGTTGATATCGGCCACTTAGATTTTGTGATAATATTGTCTTGTTTGATACTGCTACTCCTTTGAATAGTGACTCATACTGTGTTCATGTGGTCTGCACTGCTTCATCGATATTATATATATGCATGTGTATACATATATATGCATATATGTATACATGTGTTTTTGTATTGCTCTGACTGAAAATGTGTGACCACGGCTTGCTTGTGCTTATGCATGTTCTTGTTTCACTGGGTTGGTCTGCACTGATTTTTTGGTCTTCAATGATGATGTTAGCAAAGTTGTCCTGTTGCCTATGTATACATGTTTACTGTTGTCATGTGATTCATTTACTGTTGAGGCTACTGGTCATTGCATTCATGTGTATAGTCTGTGTACATTGTTTTGTGATCTGGTGTAGTGTTGATGTGCATTTGTACTTGAAGTGGCAGCCTTGCTTGTATATAGTCTGGTTGTCTCTACTATGATCTTTTACTATTGAGGCTACTGTTTTTGGTTTGAAATCTAACCATGCTTCATTGTGTGTTGAGTTGCTGTTTTGTATATGCCTCTGGTTGTGATTTTCTTGAGTTTGATTTCAAGACTTGGTTGCAGTTTTGTTCTTGTTTGCTGCCTGGTCGACATGTATATTGATGTCACCTTTGGCCTTGGTTATATTGAACTGGTGCATGCTTTGTTGTTGGTTTCATGTGTACATCACTGCTAACATATGCATTGTGTTGAGTTGTCTTGTTAGATGTGTTATTCATGTAGTCTGCTTTAAACTTGGTGTTGAAGTTGTTTCATGACTCCGCTGAACTTCGAGTTCTCTGGTTGCATTCACTATATATACATGTGTGAACTGCGTTGCTATTATGTGGTAGCTGAACTGTATTCATGACTTTGCTTCATCTGATGCATTGTATCCGATCTGGAGTTACTTCGAGTTAATGCTTTGAGCTAGTTTGCATATATATACTTTTTTATTCAGTTGTATTGCATCATGTCACTTGTGTTCATTGTGTAGTCTGGTTTTGGTGGAAGCTTTGCATTCAGAAGCTTTGTTGATGTGCATATGCTTTGAACTTGATGTTTACACTTGTATAGTTATGTTCATGTCTGAATCTTCATTGATCTTGGACATTTAAGTTGATCTGGTCACACTACATATATGTAGTTTACTGTTTCATGTACTTCATGTTGATTTGGGTCTGGTCTTGTTTCTCTTGACCATTTTATTGAACTTGCACCTGTGTTGAATCCAGCTTAAAGCTCGGGTTTGACCTTGTGCTCATGTCGTGACTTTATTTTTATTGCACTTGAGTTGAATCCAGCTTTTTATTGGGTTTGACCTTGTGCTCACCTATCCCTGTAATTTTTATCAAGTGTACATTGGTGTGCACGGCCTTGTGGCATGTACAGTGATACACTGTGCATGCCAAAAGTTATTCGTGTATGATGAATTCAATATAAATATGATGACGAACAACCCAAATAACTGAGGCAAATAATATTTTCAAAATACATTTTATTTTACACTGCAAAAATATTTCTTTTTCAATTTTACTACGTCAGTGTTTATTTTGTAGATCGCTCAGATCCTGTATTCAATCTGGAATGGAGTTGAAGGTAAATATGAGCGAAATGTAGTAAGGTGAACATTGTAAATTGAAAATTGTGATGTAATCAAAATTGTATTGTAATTGAAATTGTTTATATATATATATAGTGAGAGCTCAAATTTGTACTATTCAAAATTGTAATCAAATATTGGTTTGAATAAAATATTTGTTTGAATTTAAATTCTGTGTTAATTATTTTATTCAGCAAATATTTATTTAATTATGTAAAAATAAAATAGTACAATAACAAATACATTTAAATGAATATATATATGTTTATTATCATCAAACAAAAATCATATACTTGCATATTCAATAAGTTCCTGCTCCTTCCTTAACTCCGAAGACAGAGTTTCTTGTCATGTTCCTTATATGCATGCTCATCCTTTTAAGCTGTAATAAGAATGATCAGACTCTCATAATGGAAAAATGCATAAGCGGTACTTGTTAATGCAATGCGACTTCTGTATATGAATTATATAGTTTTAAAAACTAAAGTATACACTTATGCTCTCTCATATATCGTTCGATCCACTCTAAGGTGATAGAGCATACGTTATCTCTAACGGATCTCAGTATCAACCAATGTGATTACTTAACTGGCTATGATACCAAGTATGATGACCTCCCTCCACCTCAGGTATCTAAATTCTCAATATCTGGTACCAAATGAGTATGTTGCATCGGTACCCGACCAATGAAGGGAAGGGGTTAAGGGTAAATTCAATACAATCATTAAAGAACCTATAATATATCTCACAGAGCATGGATATAATATAATAACAACATAGACATACAATAGGAGAGACGATAGCATAATCAGATGAACCAAAATAAAATAGCATATTTGAGTGTAGTAGGTTCACCAGATTATACAAAGTAGAAATAATAGAGTTATACATCTGAATAAAATAAGCTCCAAAGTTAACTGTTTATAAATATACCAAGTGCTAACATAGCTCCATAGACTTACACTATGGAATATAAGCGATAGTGGCTCCATATATAGATATATAAGAAAGCGTCAGTCTCGTGCTCATCCTCCATATAGCTCCATGTGCTATCTCATACATGTCTTTCAATCTACTCATTCTAGAGTACCCGACATGACAAGAAGCAATGTAAATAACCTTAGGTCAGATAAAAGTTTGGTATGAGCGATCTATAATCTCAAAATAAATATAAAAACTGATACATCATAAATAGAAACATATGGTATGAAAAATCATACCTGACATATCCATGCATCTAACAAGTTAGCACACATAAATAGAATATGCTAGACTATCATCATATGGTTATACTACTACACTAAGTATAATCTAGGGTATTGGGGTATCAAGCTTGATAATACCTACATCACATGGCATCCATAGCATAAATAGTAAATAAGCAACCATCACACAATCTCGTATCTCTCACTCAAATGTTGTTGGGTATATGATAACTTATATGACCATCACTAAGGTCAGCAACTAATACACATTGCAATCTCATTAATTCTCAAATCCCCGCCACCACCAAGGCAAATTAAACAATTACCAAGGTCCAGGGTATACTAGTGAGCATCCTTACATACCCCTACTTCATGAGCACATGTCACATTCTCCAAGTTATCCAACAGCCCCTTGGCATACGTCCCAATAATAAAGATCACATGTTCTATTCCATATGTCATCACCACTTTAATCTTGCCTGCTCGACACTAGATGCTAGTATCACTTCCCACTTGAAGTACTCGATCCAAACTACTCAAACGTCAAGTCGGTGTAATCTTAACATTTACTTGAAGTGCCCGAAGCTTCCACGTGCTTACCCCGAAATAACCCTCATGTCTTCTCTACATTTATGGGCACTAAACTAAATCGGTGACTATCGATGCCCAAATTCCATCTTGCTCAAATCTTAGTTCGGTCGATCACATAGCCTACTTCAAAATTCCACTTCCTAAACCCGAAGACTTGCATCAATCGATACCAATCCAATTAGTTAAACACTTAGCTATTTTCTAAAGTTTATTGAAGGTCCATGCCATCATCTTAAGATGATTGATGCTCCCCAAAGTTCCCCTCGTATCTACCCAGAATCCATCATTCAGAAACCATGTGTCTTCGTCCTTTTAAGTTGCTTTGAGCTCAACTCCAGAATACATGAATAAAACATGGTTCGACACCGATCCATATGGATCGGGACCTATTGGCCTTTTTTGGGCTAATAACCAAATTAATAGAAACGTAGTAAATAAATGAAAATTGTAAGAAAACAAAGAGAAAAAGGAGAAAAGTGATACAATATTTTTATAGTGGTTCAAAAAAACTCTAGCCTACACCCAATTTATAATTTTATTAACCACTCTTTGTTAGATCATTCAACTTTAAAAGAGAATTTTGGAGTACAATGATTGGATCTCAGATTAGTACTATTTTTCCTTTTCCAAAGGTTGTATTGTTATTTTTGATAAATCCATGCACCAAAATCACCAGATCTCATTTTGAATCGTTCAAACCATAAAATTTGAGTTTCTAATCTGAAGAAAGAGCCAATATGGCACGTTTTCCAAGATCTGGTAAATCGATCCATCAATTAGTGCTAATTTATATATTGACAAAATATTTAACTCTTTTTACAAACATATTTATGTCTTCAAGCTTTTGATCTTCAGGGGCAAAAAGGTAATTTGATCGATGTCCCATCATCAAAATTTGACTTTTTCTTCGGAATGGCATGTAGATCCATACTAAAAGTTAATTATGGGAAGTTTTAACATTTTGATGAATCATTACTAATCTCTCCATCGATTGTTACTAATCCATGGTGTTAGCCAGAAACTTCCCCTTTTTTTAACTCTCCATAGTTGATCTTCTCTAAGTCTAAGATCCATTGCTTAGTCATTTTGTAGTCCAGTTCAATTTGAATATCACTTAGTCATGGTAACTCAGACTTAGATGCAGCTTTAAGAAATGTTCATCATTTTACACTATGGAAGTTCTTCCATTAATTTGAGTCAATTTCAAGACTTTGGAAAATTTGTTGGTAATACTTGCCCCTCAAAGCATGTTTTTACGATATAAAGCGTTCTTTGATTAAGAACATGTATTAATATTAGCAAATTGTGCTCCTAGACGTCCTATTAAATCAATAGTGGTGAACCATCCGGTTTCTCGGATTCGCCTGCAAATCAAAGGTCACTCTTGACCCATCAAGATCAAGGACTAATATCCTTGCCAAAATGATAATCACAAATCATCATCGTTATATTGCGTTTTCTTGAGTTTTATGTATCATAAATAGATCATATATCTTACTACCATGCAACATAAATTATGTATTAGTGTGTAGGGTTATGGTTTTACCACTAGCCAGAGCATTGCTTACAAATTGGTTGATATCTCCCGACAACCCACTACACGCTTGTCCAATAAGATCAAAGTATCACTTGTAAGTAATCATATATCAAGCATCAATGTTTCATGTTGACCTATTGCTCCAAGTTGATGTGTTACTTATAAATCATTAAGTATTTCTTTGCATCACATCATAAGCAAGTTCAACTGGATCAATGCAATAATATCTATCAGTCATTTAATAATCATAATATGGTCATTCCAAATTAGAAGGTGTTCACACCTTGAAGTGAAGTATTAATCTCTCTAGATAAGGTAATCGTAAATCAACATTTAGCTCTTTCACTCACTCTCTAGCAAAGAGGCTCACTGTTTAAGGAGAATCCATTCACTCACTCTTTGGTGAAGAGACTATCTATCCTATATAAGCCCATCCACTCACTCTTCAGTAAAGGGACTTGTATTTCATGGTTCATTGCCCCATCCCTTCGATTGGGGTGTATGTAATCTATCAATCTATGTATTAAATATAAGGTATAATCTAGTTCAATTAGTATCCCATACTAATATCGAAATCAAATAGCATGTTCAAACGGGTTCATGGGAAATAAATCTAACATGATATCAATTAACAAAATTTTCAAACTGCCTTATTGCATCTAAATCAATGTTCATCAAATGGAAACCTAAATAAATAGTCCAATCAAGGATTACTCTTGGGTTTAAACATAGAGCATGCCTATGGGATTGATCGAGATCATGTTCATGTGTAAGTGACCTAGTTTCAATCCATCCCAATCATGGGATAACCACACCATGTCCATACAATCCATTGCAACTATGGTGGTCCACCATGGTAGGTGGTTATGCCTATGGCACTGCAACAGTTTGTCCTATAATTATTGAATTTCTCATGTAAATTTACAATTTATTGCTTCAAACTTGATCCTCTATTAGATCTCATAATTCCCTACACTCATTCGTCTCATGTCCATCCAGCTCATGGAATAAACAGAATTTCCTAGACTTCCTCTCCCATTCAATATTTTCTGTACAAGATATACCCCCTAATTTTTAAATATTCTTTTTCGGGGTCTCGATCAAGTAAGGGTAAGAAACAAACTTGGGTTCCCTCCTCAAATGCCTCAGAGCTCCAAGACCGTCATCAGCCTTTCTCTTTCCTTTATCCTTTCCCAAACCTACCTGAGATGGTTCTACATCCTTAATAGCATTGACTTCGACATTTTCAGCATCCGCATCTTTTGACGTAAATTGTAACACCCATAATTTTTGTTTAACATTATTCAGTAAATTTAATTAGATAAATTAAATGGAATAATGTGAGGAGATAGGAAGAATGATATTTGTTAACAAGTTAGGTCATGTCTTAAGGAATCAATTACAAAGATTATTTTAAACTTAGAATAGAATAAAATTAATGAGCGGGGCATAATAGGAATAACTTCTTTATTCATTCCATAAACCCTTCCACACTCAATTATTCTCATTTTATTTTCTAAAACCAAAAAAAATAGAGGTTGACCATTGCCTAAAGGAAGAGAAGAAGAGATCTAAGGAATCCAAAGGGAAAAGCTTAGGGGAATTGATCTACATCAAATCTCAATCTCTCTTATCCAATTTAAGGTGAATAATAATATCCATCTCATTTACTTATACTTGTTTTCAGATCTATGTTTTATTTTTGAACTGTTAGGATGATATGTCATGTTTGTATGGGTTATATCATTGTTTGATTGAATGATGATTTATTAGAATTATTTTGGAATCATTCTTATGGGGTTCTAAAGGTAAAACCTAGTTTTTGATCTCTAATTGATTTGAAATTTGAATATGTTATGTAAAATATTATTTTGGAGATGGGTTTTTAATTTCATATTTTCCAAGTTCATATGAACATTTTATGATTTCCTAAGAGGAAAAAGGTATTTATTTTGGGCTTTAACTATTAAAAATTATAAAATTAATATGCCGGTCCCAAAATTTTTATATATGAACGAAGAATATAATTTCGATTTTTGGGGATTTTCCCCTAGTGGTTATGATTTTCTATAAATTTATTATTCTAGAAAGGTGTTTAATTAATATAAGTAAAATATATTAATTATATGAGTTTATAAAGATATTTAAGAAGGTAGAATGTCATAGCCAGCAATTTCTGAAAGGAAAAAAATTAAAAAGTAATTTGTTATCCAATAATTTGACATGGGGCAAGGGTTAGTAAAAAGCTTTAGCTTAAAAGGGAAATAAATTGATTTTTAATGTATTTACAGAAATGCCATTGGCATAGTAGCCTAGAGGATAGGTACCCCTAATATCATAGATATATGATAACTATAAAGGCAGACGCATGGAATAGATACACGATAGTTATGTGATGAATTCGACACCTTGTGTTTTAGGGGATTCGATACCTCATTTTCCTAAGGGTTTTATAGGCTTGGCACCTCTTATTTGCTTATGTATTTTAGAAACTCAACACCCTTAAATTTCTATGGGCTCGACACCCTTAAGTAAAGCGGCCGATAACCTTAAGTGTTTTAGAGGTTCGGTACCATATATTTTTGAGAAACTTGACACCCCATGTATTGTAGATTCTCAATATCTTCAATATAGATACTCGATAATTATATTTTAGCGGCGTGATAGCCATGTGTTTTACAAACTAGATAACCTTGTTTTAGGGGCTCGACGGCCTTATGTTTACAAACTTGATAGTTAAGTGATAGAGGCTCGACAGCTCTATGTTTATAAATTCAAAAGCTATGTTTTAAAGGCTCGACAGCCTTATGTTTTATAAATTATATAGTTGTGTTTATAGGCTAGACAGTCTTATGTTTACAAAGTAAATAGCTATGTTTATAGGCTCAACAACAATGTTTTCTAAAGGGTCAACATCCCTGTTTTGACAGCTAATGTTTGAAATGCTATATAAAGAAGATAGTGCTTTGGCACAAGATTTTGGCTAAGTATATGGGCTATGTTTTCCTTATTTTAAAAATGATTTTAGGTGGTTTATCATTTCTAAAGATAAATGCTTTCAAGGAATTGAAATAGTGTTTTAGTCCAATTTTATATGACTGTTGCCAAAAGAATTATTAGTTAAGATTAATTAATTTTGTGAAGGATGTGACTATTGATTGAATATATTTTGATAAATGATGTTATATGTTCTTGTTATCATTTGATTAGTTAAATTTACATGTTTTATCATTTTTCATACTCACATCTAAAATACCCAACATTGCATCCAGAAATTTAGGAATAGAATTCCCATTTAGGTTATTCCAGTAATGAGTATGAACAGACTAAACTCTTGAGTGATTATATTTACATGGATCAGATAAATCAATTGTGTTAGAATGTCTTGAATAATCAAAAAGATATGACTCATGGATTTAAAACCAAATAATAAGTGCAAATGTGGGACTGGTGCAGGATCATGCCCTATGCTTTAGCCTTAGCCCTTAGATGGTAAAGGTTCGCAACTCCAGTGCATAGGGCTTGTCATTAGTGAGACTAAAGGATGTATACACACAGAAAGGAACTTGTAGCTCTATATGCTCATAGAAAATGGTTATTGGTTGGCCTGCAAACCCATTAGGTTCACAGTGACCTTAGAAAAAAATGTGATTTAGATAGACAGTCCAGTTTCCTCCTAACTGTATCTAAAGACCTTCTAGCCATATTTGGAAATTTTGTTCTATCTGGACAAAGTTTTGCCCCAATTTAGCCCTCTAGGTTATTGGTTAGTCTGCAAAATCATGAGGTTCATAGTGACCCTAGGAAAACTATGATTTGAGACAAACACTCTATTTTTAGGATGGATAAACCTTGGGGGTGTATAATCCTAGGATGACAGACTAGTCAAACTTACCCATATTGCGTGCATGCATATGATTATGTTATGTTTTGTTCTCACCATGGTGGTTGTAGGCGCATGATTTATAAATGACATATTTTGGTAAGACACTTGAGAGAGTAAAACCCGTTTCGCTCAGCAGTGTGGTCTCACTAGTTATTTATTTTGGTTCGAGATGGTATATTATTATCCATACCAGTATTTTTGTCTGACCTGAAGTTATTTTCCCCCTTAAACTCTTGAGTACTCATTTGAGCCAGCCGAGAGTAAGGTTTTCAGGTTAGAAGAATAAGTTTTTGAAGACGTGCAGAAGGCAAGCTAATATTAGGAGTTTATTTCTGCTCTATTGTTTGAATGGATGTAATGACAGGATTTATAACTGTCAAGTAGTTAGACTCTGATTACCCAAAGAGGCATATTCATATGTTGCTCTTGGAATATATGTGTAATGATTATATTTTCTCTGAACGTGGAATCAATGGGATTTATGTAATGAGATGTAATGAATATGATAGTTATTAATGAAATGTGTTTGGAATTTTTTTCATATTCATGTGCTCTTGATTTTATAAATACAATTAACTGATCTCAATTTTTACTGGAAATTAATACTATGGATGATTGTAGCATCCGTAGCACTTATTTTCGAGCCTCAAAATAGGGGATATTACATAAATACCTTTCAGTCGATAATATAAATATTCCAGAGCCAATAGCGGATCCGTTGCCAACAACTTCTTAAACTTGGTAAGATTATCGACTCCTACAACCACCACCATAAGAACTATTGATGGATCTGGTTTTGTACCGCATCGGCTGCTACGTTGAACCTAGTTAGATAACTTCACAATGATTCGTTCTCCCTTTGTTTCACAGTCGAATGTGAGATCACACCTCTTGGTCAGACAATATGAACCAAGAGCTGGCTCATGAACTTCTCAACTAATTCGAACCATATGCTAATAGATCCATTATCGAGTTAGTGAAACCATATGACAACCAAATTAGTTAAGTATAGTGGAAAGCAACTACCCAACACTTCCTCCAAAGCTAATTCTCTCATGTAATCTCATCATATGTGCCATAGGATTACTTCTCCCATCATACGACTCTAATGTAGGTAGCTTGAAATCAATTGGATTCCGCATATAGAATGTTTAGGGTAAATGGATTTCAATTTGCATCCTCTAAACTTTGATATGGGGCTCTACCTCAAAGTGCATGTCGTATTATCTTAAATATGTGATCTTCCTAATTCAATTAAAATTCTAGAGGTTCAACATTCCTTTGATCAATGGCTTCCTTATGCCCCATGTTTCTACGAGGATCTTCTAGTTCTTCTCCATACGGCTGCAATTTTGTATTTGGATCTTAGTTCCTAACCTTAGGATTATCCCTTTTACGTGCTCCCCCTGCTCGAGATCCGATAAACCTTGTATGGTTGTCCGAATGGATCAGTATCGAGCCATCAGGATCAATAATATCAATCGATTCTCGGGGGGAGGTCAAGTATTGAGATATGTAAAAACATCAAATCCAAAGCCATGATTTTTTCCATATAATTCTTGGACTATTTTTCTTTGTTATTTAAAAGTATTTGTCCACGTAACTCAAAATTTGTTTATAATATGTTAACATGTATTTGTGTGAAAAAGGGCATACACACCCAATAAAGTAATAAATATGAAAATAATCAAGAAAAAGCAAGAAATAGAAAAAAAGGGCACACAGTTTTTATAGTGGTTTGGCAAATACTTCGGCCAATGTCCACTTAAACTTTGTTATTTGATTTCTATAACTTTCACAAACTGTGATTTTATGGATCAGTATTCTATGGAACGGTATTCAATGGATCGGTGGAGATCCAACAAGGTTTCATGGCAAAGTCTAGAAATTCTGAAAAGAAGAAGAGCAAAATATCCCTTTTCAAGTGCACTCCACCTCTATTTATAGGAAAAAATAACCAAGATAATCATCAAAAATTGCTTCACACGTCTGCCACATCATGCATGTTCTTCCACAAAAATCTCAAGGTTAATCGGTCCAAGACTTAATGGATCGGTATCGATCCATGGCTCATGGATCGGTACCGAACTGACTTGGAGTCCGACGTGATAAATTTGAGTGTTTTCTTGGGGCTTGATCTAATGAATTTTTGAGATTTTTGTGCTCGAATTTTCCTTGGCTTGCTTGGAGCCTAACCTATGATTTTTGTGTGCTCGACCCAAGTTTCAGGGATTAGTACCAAGCCATGGTCATGGCTCGATACCGAACAGTCGCGCTAGGGCTTTTTACATAGGTTACTTCGGGTCTTGCTTGGAGTTTTCTCAAGGCCATTGCGCTTTGAGTCTGACCCGAGGATTTTGGTGCTTTCATTGAGAGCTCAGATTTAACAACTTGAAATTTGAATTAAAAGAAGATGAAGATGCCTAATACCAAATCTGTGAGCGGAGGAATAGAAAGAACATGAAGGTAGCCAGGAGGTGTCCTCGGGATCGAATTGTAACCCCCTATAAAATGAAACATAAATAAATAAAGTAAATTAAATTAAATATGATAAGGGCTAGACATGGAAATTTCATTAAAATTGGAATTTTACCATGAAAGTTATTCCTTTGCGTTTATGGAAATTTTTTGATCTGTTTCAATATATAATATGCTGAAAACGGAGCTTAAATAAAGAAGTTATGAGCATTTGAAGTTCTCAGATTTAAATTAATTTATTTGAATTCAAATTCAAATGAGAAATCAAATATAGGGTTTAAATTTCAAAGATTAGCTTGAGGGCTAAGTAAACGTTTAGCTAATGTTAACGTTAAAAAGTTAATTAGGGAATAAAATAATATGGCAACTGACATAAATAAACGTCCCTGAATAAAAGAAGCGGTTGAGCTGAATAGGTCAACCGGTCGACTGTAGCGGTTGACCAGTCACCCAAGGGTGATTAACTGCTTGGCAACAACAATTGCCAGTGGCGGCTAGGGTTTTAAGTTATGTTTTAATTGGTTGTGCGCTCCAGATTTACCCGTTTCCTACCTACTTCTATCCTACGGTTCTGGTGCGTTTCAACTCCTATAAATAGAACCCTATCTTCTCCACTTTTATTCATGTTATTTTGGAGAATACGACGAAACTTTGCCATTGCTATCCCTCTAATAAGATTTAGAAACTCCGTAGAGAATTCAGGTAAGGATTCAACTTATTTCCTATCTATTTCTTCCTTCAATCTATTCTTATCCTATTCTTCTTCAATTATTCTAAATTTAATGAATATATATAACTCTTTCCTATTGTGTGTGTGTGTATATCAAAAGAGAGAGATTTTGGAAGAGGTCAGAAGGCTACAAATCCATTTGAGTGAAGCTAAGGCTAATCTATCGTTGGAAAGCCTAGTATTTTTTCAGCAATTATTTAGTGTACTTCTTTTGGATTTGAATATGCCTTAGGGATTTCGAAAATATGATATATAAAATCACCCAAAATTCCTTTTTATTTCGAAATGTCAATTCTATGTCGAGATCCTTAATTATTTATATTAATTCGATGGAATTTGTTTCGTTTATGCAACTTTTGATATTTTCATATTTTATTCCACTTCTCCTTTTTCTTTGGGTCAAATTATGATCCTTCAATAAAATAATGGGTTTAGATTATGAATTCCACTCGTAATTTACACCACTTATTCATATCTATTTCTTTGTAAAAAGAGGAGTTGAATAGAATATGGAGTTTAGATTGTAATTCTTATTGTTTAAGATGTTCCATTGAATTGGTGTAATAAATTAATTTTCTATTTTATTTACAAATCTGTTATTGTAGTTTTGGTTATGAATATTTATTCCTTGTTTTGGACATTAGAATTCCATGGAATCTTGGGAAATTGAAATAAAAAGGACTTGTAATAATAATTGGTTAAGTAATTGACATTTAATGCTGGTTTAGAGTGTAAAATCCATGTGTTTAGTTCTTATTAGGCACGAATATTTATTTATTTCTATTTACGTAATTAACGTATAACTATTGCATATAAGGTGTAGTTAATTAGGAATTTATTTACATTTATTTTCCACCATTAGGAAGGGAACTGATTTTGAGGTGAAAATAAGAGGAAACTCTTATATAGCTTAATTATTATTTTAAGGCGTAATAAGGAAGATTCCTTATAAGGCCATATTTATGAAACGGTGAGATGAGTGTGTATATATAGTAATTAATTTATGGCTAAGTCATAGGGATGTGAGGTAAATAGAGTTACATGATGGAAGTTTGCCCTTCACTTTGAGGTTACTAGAAGTTGTGTACACTTTTATTGATGTAAGATATCCTTATGATAAATATTTGTAATGACGCGAAGTTAGTTCCAAATTCTGTAGGGGAAATCTGTCTAGCTAATCTGGCTACCAGTTCCTACGAATAACGGACTAATGTGAGACGTCATTATGAGTATGGGCCAAAAGATGAAGGGCCTGCTTTGTGGTTTGAGGTATTAAGTGGTTGGACCTACCTTTTCGCTAGATAAAGTATTAAATGGCCATGGGGTTACATTAGGTGGTATCTCTACAGCGGTCTGCTTCTGGAAATAGGTCTTAAATGACGGGGTCTACCTATTTTCCACTTGGAAGTATTAAGTGTCTTATGAGATTCCATATGATGTCAGCCAAATAGTACCATTGAGGAGCACACTTCTGCAAATAGGTATTAAATGATAAGGTCTGCCTATTTTCCGCTGGGAAGTATTAAGAGGCTTGGGTATCGTCTCTCCCATTATTAGCTATTTATGTGCATGATTAGGATATGGCATTCTAGAAACCTACTTCTGGAATGGAAGGTATTAAGTAGTTGGACCCGCCTTCTATCCTTATAAAGAAGTATTAAATGATTTTAATGGTTTTATGTTCGTAGACATATTCTTACTTTAAAATATATTACCCAAGTACTGAAAAGGTAAGACTTGAGGTTTTTATTCACCAGACACTTGTTGTTTTGACTCCCTCCTCATTACAACACAGGTTATGGATGGAGTGATAGCGGTGACGGTGCTTAAAGATGGAAAAGCTTGGCTAGTGGTAGTATTTATTATTATTTGCTTTTATGTGTACCATGGATTTGAACAATTATTGTAGCAGATATTATATTACAGTTTTTATGGAATTTTATGTTATGACATTTTTATGGTTTTGAAATAAATAGGTACACTTTACTATTATATTTTGTTTCATTCGTTGTGGGTTCTGAATGTTTAGTTATGGCTCTGCAATGTTATTTCTTTTTACTACCAACAGCTTGCCTTAGAATGGATCTAAGTTTCGATGGGCCTTTTCTGGGTCGAAATTTAGGCCTGTTCCGGGGTAGATTGTTACACGAACCTCTCATCCATCTGTGTGACTAGGGATACGATGGAGAGAACAATTAAAGAGATGTAGGATAGAATGGTGACTCAGCTAGAAGAAATATTCGATAGGATCTTCAAAAGAATGGAGTAACAAACGACGGTTGGAATAACTAGAAACCACAACCAAAGACTAGGAAGCGGTACTAACGCCCCTGAATCAGTGTGGAACAAGTTGAGGCAACCATTGTAGAGATACCTTAGATCGGTAACGAGCAATGAAGTCGGATCGGTACCGATCCAGGAAACCATGGGGGCATAACTGATTTGAATTTGGGATTGAATGATGAATGTTGGAGAGATGATGTCGAACTCCGGAGCGGGAGCCAAAATGCAAACATGCATTCAGAGATGTATGTGCCGAAATTTCCACGTGAAAATGAGGGGAATAATGAAAATGTGGGATAGAGACTTCCATTTGACAATAGTGATAGAATTACCAATATAGTTAGAAAAGCGTTGAGAGGGGACCATCATACCAAAGGCAGGAGGACATGCACAATAACCCGTTCACTCCTAACATTCGATACATAAGGAATCTGCTTGATTTCAAGCTGCAGACGCTAGAAATGTACGATGGAAAAACAGATCCAATTGTTCATCTGACGGGGTACATCAGACATATGGAAGTGTTTGGTGCTTCTGAGAAGGTAATGGGAAAGTGTTTCCCGTTATATTTAACAGATTTAGCAGCGATATGGCTCAGACAGTTGGAAAATGGGTCCATAAACACGTGGATTGAGTTAGTGAATAATTTTATGAGATAGTTCGAAGTTTATATTTCACGACCAAAGAATGTGATGAAGCTATCGAGCATGAAGCAAAGGGTCAGATAGACCTTAAGGAGTTATCTAATTAGTTTAACATGATAGCCGATGTAGTTCATAAACCAGACCCATCGACAGTACTGATGGCGATAGTTTCAAGAGTTGCTAGTGAAATAGATTTTAAGATTGCTTTGGAAAGGGCTTCACCGGCGGATCTCATGGAGTTTTACCATGAGAATGAGTGATACTTGCATTAGGAGGATGCTGAAGCTGAAAAGGTAGAGGCTAATGATGTGGATGACGGAGGATCGTCCAGAGCAGGATTTGGAAAAGACAAAGGAAAGTGAAAGGTAGATGATGGCTTTGGAGGACCGACGCAGTAGATAAGGGAACCAAAATTCTCTTCTTACACAGAGTTGAACGAAACCCCAGAGAGGATTTACCTTGATACTAGCAGCAGATATCCTATCGGAAACCAATGAACAGGGAACACATGGATCGGGGAAGTATTGCCTATTCCATGAGCCAGATGAGCATGAAAAAATGACTATAGGCACCTTCACGATCTGATTGAGGAATGCGTTAGGAAAAACTTGTGCAACAGTTAGTGAGGAACCAAGCTGTAGTGATGTAGCAGGAGCAGCCATCGTCTACAGTAAATGGAAGTGATCTTGAATCTAGGTCAAGGATAGTTATCTCATAATCAAGACGGTAGAGAGTCAGGTTCGATTCTCACACTTTGCCTTTGTTTTCAATATATGATGAGGTATTATAATCAAGCCACTTACTCGTGTATGGGACCTCGATCAGTCTCTATGCACGCTCTAAGTTGGATGCCTAGCTGTAATGTTTGATGTGAAGGATGTTGTGATGTTTATTGAATATTTGAATTTTATGAATGAATGCTTGATTTTAAAAATTACTCAAATGTGATAACTGATGTTGGAAACACCAATGAGGATTGGTTACCCCTGAAATTGATTTATGAATTAATTCAATGCGGTTCTTCAAACTTAAGAGATGGGGTGATAAATCGTAAGGTGCAAGTCCCCTTGCCGGAGAGCGAGTGGATTGGACTTGTACGGGATAGTGAGTCCCCGCACTGAGAGTGAGTAGTTGGAATCACGCGGTTGTTGGATCCCCTTGACAAAGAGCGAGCAGATTGGACTTAACATTAACTAACGATCTGAAGAAATCGAGGATTGAACTAACTATCCAGAGAGATCGAGGATTAAACTAATGATCTGAACAGATCTAGGATTGAACTAACGATTCGAAAAGACCAGGAATTGAATTAATCATTTTTACACCAAAAATTGGTACAAACATCCAGTAGAGGTTTTGAAGGGAAATAAATGAAGAATATAAAATAAAAACAGAAGATAATAACAAAAAAGTAGCAGTAAATTAAAAGAATAAGACGCACACAATGATTTATAGTGGTTCGACGTTATTTGCCTACGTCCACTTTGAACGGATTGCTTTATTAATCACTTTATAAACTGAGTACAATAGGGATTGGATGAAAATCCTTAGTTACAGAAGAATATAAAGCAACTAGCAGCGTAAAGGTCCTGAAAATGAATAACCAAGCCTATATTTATAGACGAAGATGGCCAAATATCTCCTTGAAAATTCGACAAAAGGACCTTCAGAACCATATGGACCCACAAGAGGGATCGCATGGCCCAATTCCCAAAGAAGAGGGAACAGTACCGATCCCTACTTCGGTCGAAGTTTGGGGTGTGATCCATATGGTTGCTTTCACATGCTAAAATATGCTTAGCCTCCAAATTTCATGCCAATTGGATCAGTAGAACTTGAGTTATTGCTTGATCTTTTCTTAAACATGGATTGCTTGCCAATTCATGCCGATCTCTACTAAGGGAAGAGTGCCGATCCCTCTAACTTCATCCTCTTGAGGTGCAATCCCTAGGTCCCTATATCTTGGTCACAAAATTTCATATGCATTGGACTTGTGGATCTTGAGATACTGATATTGTTTTTTATTGAAATGCACTTACTCCCTGAAACATACCAATCCCTATGATGGAAGTCATTTTATGCCGATCCCTCCTATATGTTGAACCATATTTCATACTTCGAACATTCTGCCTTGCTTATCTATCAATTACATTCAACCTCGACTTCGTGTTATCATCTGTACTTGATTTCTGGAACCTACAACCGTCACTCTTGACTCATCGACCTTGATAGCAGTCGAATCTAACTTGTGCAATCAGTTTAATATAGCTAGGTCAAAATGCCGAATAACACTTGCCCCCTAAAGTATGCTTTGTGTTGAACACGACGTGCTTTGAACCGAAGCAAGTTAGAGTCGCCGGTAAGAAACCCGTCCAATTTTCTGAATAGTCGTTATCCCGCCATCGAATTAATTTTCCAAAATCTTGTATCCCTCTTTGTTCATCATGATGCTTGTTCGATTTCCGATAGTATCCAGGGTTATATTCCGTCAAATGATATATAAGTCTGGTTCCACGAGACTAATAAGTTTTGGTCATTTGGTCTAGCCTCGAACTTGAAAGCTTTAGGTTTGATTTTAATTTCTGTCGATTTTAAAAATTGAACTTTTAGACCATACATGTGCACGTTTAGATACATGTTCTTGTCGTTGGCTCCTGGACGAGTTCATATGTTTGCGGGTCGTTGCTAATTTTCATTTAGTAAGATGCAATTTCATTGCATCTTATACATGCGTGCTTTGAATAATTTTCATGTTTATGTTTGTTTGCATACATGATCATAGCCGACCCCTCCCTTTTTTCTTCTCTTTTTTTCCTTTTGAGCATTTGTAGGGATTGGCATATGTTTAGCTGATCCCTCCTCTTTCTTTTTGTGTTTACAGGGATCGGCATATTTTGAGCCGATCCCTCTTTTTTTTATTGTTTGATTTTTTTATGCGCATGCTTATAGGGATCGGTATCTTTTTAACCGATCCCTCCCTCCTTTGCTTCATACAATTTGCCGAACCCTCATCCCCATATATAAACCAACACTCTTCCTTTCCAACCTTCACATACCCATCTTCTTCCCATTTACTTTCATACGACTAAACCCTCATTTGCCTTGAAAAAACCCGATCCCTTCCTTACCACTCAAATATCACCTTCATCTATAAATCTACCTTCCTATTTGGCTTTAGACTATCATTTCACCTTCCATTCGAATCATAATCCAATCTTTCTCCTCATACAGCTCGTCTTTGATATATCTAGGTAGGTTATTTGTTGTTAACTTTTTATTTTACGACGAGATGATGGATTCTATTTCATTGGCATCGATTTGGAGTTCGACGTGATGGAGAGTGATGGCCGAAGCTATTTGGGGGAGACGAGATGTGGGATGGAGTAGGGTTTGGCAGAATGATGAAGAAGGAAAAAAGAGAGCATAGGACATAGGGTTTGGTCAAAAAGTTTGTAGGATAGCACAAGGACGTGGAAGGAGAGGGATCGGCTGCCTTTGATTGGTATGGAGGGGTCGGTATTTTTTGGCTTGCATGGAGGGATCGGTAATATGGTGAAAGGAATGGATCGGTGGTGTTGGTTAGCATGGAGGGGTCAGTAGAGTTAGTTGAAAGAAAAGGATCGACATTAATCACCTGGAGAGAGGGATCAGTTGTATTGCTATGAGATCGGGTAATAAGGATCGACAAATAGGGATCAGCTACTTATACTTGGCTATTCTAGTCTTCGAATTGAACTTGAAAACCAATTTATGACTACTTGTTTGAACAATCAAAACCAATCCCATCTCAATGAACTTGAACATATGACAATGATGAACAACAAGACTTGCATATCCACTGATGAACACGAAATTGAACGACCAAATCCATGGGAATTAGAACATGAACTAAAACTCAATATATGGACTGTAATAATGGATTTCTTACTTCGATATATCGATGGTCAATACCAAAGCATATACAATAGATCATTTTTTTGCTAGTTGAGACAGTCAACGATGATGGTCACTCTGGTCCGAATCTAGAGTCTCATCATTCACTTTGTTTTTTTAATTTTGAGTTGCTTATCTTTGCACCACACGACACTGCACCACACTATCTTACACTTAGCACAGGGGACATGTAAACTTTTCTAATCTTGATTATCTACTGAGTATAGTTGACACGGACTTCGGACGTTCAAAGCATCTAGCTGCAATGTCTTCCGGACCAACTTCACCACATAGTAATCCCAAAGCCGAGTCAAGTTCTGCAACTATATATGGCAGGCTTTCCCTTGGTTGTTAAACTGAACAACCGGAAGTTTCCGGCCCATCTATCGATGTTTTCCTAAAGGTCCCGTCCTTCTGGCGGAAGATATATGTCCTACCCCCGACATTGTAGAAGGCGCTAAATTTTTAGGTAACCCAGCAGATTCTCAAGCACCCAGAATTAGTGAGGCTGCTCTTCACAGACTATGTTCTAGACACGGGATTTCCTTCGAAGATGTTCTGGTTTCTTCGGTGAATGACAGGGTTCATTAGCCCCTGGAGTGTTAAGCAGCATGCAACAAGTTCATGTGCTTGGCCGGATGACTGCCACTCTTCAATTCTCTTATTCGAGAGATGCTTAAATATTTTGGAAGAGCTCCTACTCAACTACACCTGAACAGCTATGCCTTTCTCCATAGCACTTTCTTACTATTTATGAACATTATGTTCCACCCACCAACTCCTGAGGACATCTGGTTTATTTACAATTTCAAACGATGGATAGGGAGTCTTTCCTACATTTTCCTTAAGCCTTTGCCCAACTGTCATGTCTTAATGGATGCTTGGAACAAACTCAGCCTCTTCAAACACGAATGTTTTTATGTCCGATGTCCGCCTGGCTTTGCAAGGCGATGGTTGTAAGGACGTAAGTGTCATCTTTGCTCTTTTATCAAATTCTTTAACCCAGGTCATATCTTGAATCAATTAATATTTTGAAAATCTATAGGTGTCCCTCCATGTCAAGAAGGCGATAATTTTTCCTGGGCAATCTCTTCAATTCAAGCCGCTCCGGTCGAAGACAGGGACATTAGACTTCTTGTAACCGACGAATGGTTATCTCTATTCGGGTTGTTGGAGAAAGTTCACAACATTCGGCTTTCAAGAAGCACTACGCTACCTGGATATGCTACAGAACAAGAAGGTGATATCAATAACCCTATCGTGTCCCTAGTCGAGGGGACTCAGGATGACATCAAAGATGGTGAAATTAAGGGTGCCAAGACCAATGAGCCTGGCGATGCTGATCCAGGTCCAGGCAATGCGCCCGTGGTTAAACCATCATAAGGCACAGAACCTCACACGCCAGTTAGGAGAATAAAGAAGCTTGTATATAAGCTTCATAGGAGAAAAATTGCTAAGGAGCCTGAGTTTGTTATCACTTCTGTTGACGAAGAGTCGTCTTCCCAACGTTTAGAAAGCTCGATGAAAGGGTTTTCAAATATCCAAATTCCCGATGACATCATGACTTATGACTTCCCTAACATCAGTATTGAGGGGCTTAATTCTTCCACCAGTAGCGGTGACGACATTCTTTCCATTAGTAAAGGAGAGAAAACTAATATGAGCAAGGCTAAAGCTACTGGTCCGTCCGAAAGATACTAGGACACTCACAATCACGTGTACTTCACCACACGATCTCCTTCTACCTTTTGTACAATGGTCACTTATACATTTTCGTTTGGTTTTTGTAGGTGAGATGTCTCAATCCCGAACTTTTGATCGCTTACGGGGCTCCTCGATGCAATACAGATCCAAATGTGATTTCGAATCGGGTAGGCGTACAGAGAGTGATGACGATTGAGAAAGAAGTCGTCGTTCGAGGGAATCTTCATCTTCCAAGCATAAGTCCCAGTCTTGGTCGTCCGATCAGGAAGTTCAACCTAATCTTCCTATTCACAGTGGCGACCAGATCTCTTTCCATGGTCCCCAAGCTACCATACCACCTAAGTAGTATTTCGGTTCCTCCAACTCCAAGCAGTCCCGTGACCACAGGTCAAGCAAATGTCCAATCATCGCTTCTGATCCATCTTTGCTGACTGTGGCTCCTGAAGCTTCCATAGCAGAAAAATTGGCCAAACTTAAGGTCAATTTCCAAAGATTTGTTTCGACGGGCTTAAGTTCCTCCCCACCATTCATACAATCCCAGGGAATCCTAAGGCAAGTTCTCTCGCATGCGTCAATGACGTTTTTGTGCAACATGAATCATTCCAGCACTTAGCAAAGAAGATCTCCAAGGTGCCTATCGAGAGACAACATGAAACCGATCATCTCTAGCTAGAGGCGATCCATGATAAAGATATAATTAAACATTAGGACACTGAGATCTCGGATTTGACGGCAAAGTTGACCGAAGCAGAAAAAATTGCTAAGGGAACATTTGAGGCGGTGAGTCGTCGAGAGACTACCTACAAAAAGGAACTTGATGCTGCCCTCAACTACAGCGATGCGCTTGCCTTGGAAAAAGATACATTGCAAAAGGAAAAAATATTTTGGCCCGCCATGTTGAGGAGCTTGAAGAACTTCTTAAGAAGGAGAAGGAAGAGAAAATTGAAGCTCAAGAGGAATCGAAAAGATATTGCGAAGAGGCCATTAAAGCCTGGACTTTGAAGATTAAGCTTGGTGAGCAACTTCCTCAAATTGAAGTTCTTAAAGAAGAGGCGAGGAAGGAAGGCCACAATGAGATGAGAGAACAAAACGATGACCAGGTAGAGAATGCTAAGGAAGCTGGTCGAAATGAAATTAAAGACATATCGTTCCCCTGATCATTAAATACAATGCTAAAGTCCTTATCCACTGCAATTTAAGCTTTCATGGTGAGGGTTACCTTGAGTTGCTCGCCGAGGCTTGGGAATATATTGTTGAAATGAAAAAGATAAACCTCGGAAAAGCTGATTTAGACGAAGAGAAACCGGTATGAGAGATTTTTCATGGTGATGAACCTCTAGACCTTGCTGTGGCGAGACTTTGATATTTTGACATTTTAGCACCCTCCGGCAAAGAGAAAAACATTGTCGAGTCTTTGGAGTCCAATCCCAAAGGTCCCTCTTCTTTTTAAGTAGACGAAGTGTTAATCTCTCTCGGCCTGGGATAGGATCTAAGCTATGATCCGGACAAACCCGGCTATCAATCTAAGGTGCTAACCCCTATCCTAGAAAAGGCACTCCGGCGACAACTGAGAGTCAGCCAGATGTAGGTACTCCGCTCTATTCTCCACTTTTTGAGAGATATTGTTCTTCATGTCCAATAGCTATGGGCTTATCTTCTTGTTTCCACAAGTCTACAAGTCTTCCAGGTCCCAGCCAAACTCCAAAAAGTGGTGTCACCGTGGAGCAACAATCGACATCTATTGATATTCCAGCGGCCACCGACACTCCAGGATCTAACACTCTAGGACCCGATGCTCAAATTATCAAAGCACTTGATGATGATAAAGTTGAAGACCCACCTTGCCTGATGAGTAAGATGACGTTGTGATTATTAGCGCCACTGAACATATCGATGAGCTCAGCTTAAAAGAGCGCATTGAGAGGGAGGAATTGTTGAAGAAAAAAGCTAAGGATGAACCTTCCGACATGGACATTGACGATCCAAATCTCGTCCTATTACAAGTCTCCCACCTGGCTAGTTGGCTCCCTAAGAACTCCCACCATCCTCTAAAAGCTCTCTTGCCACGGGCGACAAAGCATCAAGGAAAAGGACAGGCAGAAATTTGGGTGGTGGCACTCCAAAGAGATCCAGAAAGGAGAAATGGCAGAAGAAATAGTCATCACTTCTACTTAGTTTGTATATATTTTGCATAGTTGTTTTCCTCTTTTGTTGGCCGTGATTGTGCGGGTGCGGCCCTAGTTTTTAAATAAACTCATATCACAATATTCGAAGTTTATTATGCAAATAAAAGTTATTTGTTATCGTACTCTTATGTGAATTTTTCTTTAAGTGGTCGAGCTATTACTTTCCATTCAATGTACTTGTAATTCGTTGCTCGTTTCTTTGGATGATAATCTGTTAATTCTATCTTAAGGCCTCCATATGGTCGTGGTCTTGATTCGTACCAAACACGGGGCTCAACCCTTAATGTTATGCTGCCAAATTCAACGGTTTGATGATTATAATCTTGCCCCTAGTCCCGGGTTAGCGGAGTTAAACGGTGGACGGCTGAACCACACTCGTCTATTTGTTTATACATATATCTGCACTCTAAGGATAAGAGTTAGTTAGCGGGTGGTCGAATCGCACCTGACTTGTGTTTATACTCTAGTCCACACTTTGGGGACTTAGAGTTATTTCGAAAAATAGATGGATCATACTTTCCTAAATAGATTGACTTGCCCCCATGTCCGGGGGTTAACTTAGCGAGCGATCGATCGTGTCACGATCGCTTTTGACTCATATTTATCCCATTGTTTGATAGGACTAAGTTGGTCATTGGATGGTCGAATCACATCCATCCCTCGTTAGGCATTCCGTCCATCAGGTTATGAGCATGAATCATCAAATGAATGGTTAGATCATTCTCATTTCGTTTAGTTCAGTTGCAAACTTTTATAATCAGCTAGCTCCAAAGTCTAGGAACCTGCTCGGACATGTCAGTACTAGTTAGTCCAGTATCATAACCCATATGTACTGCTACAGCAGACACAGACATGAAGGAAATTTAAATTTTTATTTGCCAAACAAAAAGAAATGACATAATTTGTCTTATTACATACCTTTGAAAATTCAGTACTAAAGCAAATCAAAACTAAATACAACTGAATAAAAAAGAAATAAACTAAAAATGCTCACTATTCCAAACTCTTGGGAGTATGATGCCATCAACAGTCGCTAGCTCGAAAGTTCCCTCTCTACGCCTCTGTTCAATGACTTATGGCCCTTCCCAAGTAGGATTCATATGTGATGGGGCAAGAAAAACCTGTTTCAAGATAAGATCGCCAATTTCAAAGGTTCTAGGTTGGACTTTAGTGGTGTAGTACCGGGTGACTCATTGTCGGTGCGCAACTGCCCTCAAATCAGCTTCTTCACGCTTCTTATTTACAAAGTCTAGAGATTCCAAGTGGAGATATTGATTCATTCTGGGATCATAGTAGGTCACTCGATGAGAAGGAACTTCAAGCTCAATAGGAATAACGACTTCGGAAACGTAAGCAAGGGCAAATGGAGTATGGCCAGTCGTGGACTTGTGGGTGGTCCTATAAGTCCATAGTGTTGTCGGGAGTTCATCCACCCACTTGCCTCTAGCCTTTTCCAAATGCTTCTTCAGAATGGACTTTATGATTTGTTCACAGCTTCAACCTGCCCATTCGCTTGAGGGTGAGAGACTGCTGCAAATCTCTTTTCAATATAATGCCGACGACAGAAGTCTTTGAATTCAGCACTGTCGAATTGAGTCCCATTATCTGTTACAGTAGTTTATGGAAGACCAAAATGACAGATGGTATTCCAGACGATGAAGTTGATTACTTTCTTAGTTCTGATCATGGCTAAAAGTTCCACTTTGGCCCACTTAGTAAAGTAATCAACTGCGACGATGGCGTACTTCACACCACCCTTAGAGATCGGTAAGGAATCGATAATATCTATACCCCACATGGCAAATGGCCATGGGCTGACCATTTGTGCTATTTCCATAGGTGGAGCTCTTGGAACTTTTGCATATATCTGGCACTTGTTGCATCACTTTACATAATCAGCAGCATCTTGATTGACGGTTGGCCAATAATACCTGTAACGGAGTATTTTCTTTGCTAGAGTTTGCCCGCCAGTGTGATCGTGACATTCCCCTTCATGAACTTTCTTTAGGACTCGTTTTATTTCATCATGAGCGATAAATCGGAGTAGGGGAATGGAAAAAATCTTTCCGTACACAACTCCTTCCTATATGATATATCGTGAAGCTTTACCAAGGACTTGTCGTTTTTCATTCCTTTGTTCAGGAAGAATTCCCTGTAGCAAATAGTCTTTAATCAGAGTCATCCATGACTCCTTCTCGGGATCCGTCTCCAGTACCCGGTCGATTTCCATCAGGCTTATGCTCGGAGCGTTCAATACTTCGATTGGAACCAATCCCATCTGTTGTGCATTCCCGGTGCTAGCAAACTTTGCCAATGAATCAGCCTCTTTATTTTGATCCCGAGGAATGTGCATAATATCATAGTACTCAAAGTCAGTCAACAACTCTTGGACATGGGTAAGGTACGGAGCAAGTCATTGTCCTTTAGCTTGGTAATCTCTCTTGACTTTGTACACTATTAATTGTGAGTCGCAAAAGATTTCAAGAGACTTTATCCCCAGTTCTTTGGGGAGTTTAAGTCCAACAATCAGAGCCTCATACTCAACTTTGTTTTTTGTTGCAGGAAAATCGAGCTTTAAAGCAAAGCAAATTGACCGATCTTTAGGAGTTACAAGCACAATTCCAGCTCCAGAACAATGATCATTTGATGCTTTATCTGTATATAACTTCCACCGTATGGTAGTTGTTTCATTGCTCTTTGGGAAATCATCCTGCACAGTAAATTCTGTTATAAATTCCACCAGTGCCTGACCCTGGATAGCCCTCCGAGGAAGATAAGTGATGTCAAATTGTCTAAGTTCGATATTCAACTTGAGCAAGCTTCTAGACGTCTCAAGTCACTGCAGGACCTGACACAACGGCTGGCCGGTGTAAACATTGATAGGATGTGCCTGAAAGTAAGGGCGGAGCTTTCGCAAAGCAATCAACAAACAGTATGCCAATTTCTCTATCTTCGGATAGTTCCTTTCATCTCATGTCAATCGCTTGCTAGCATAATAGACCGATCTCTGGATTCGATTTTCTTCACGAAGCAATGCGGCACTTATAGCGTGTACTGACAGGACGAAGTAGATATATAAATCTTCATGATCCACCGGCTTTGACAAGATGGGAGGTCTCTCTAAGTGGTTCGCCAAAGCTTGGAATGTGTTTTTGCAATCCTATGTCCATTCGAAATTCCTTTTTCCTCTCTTAATCTAGTCAAAGAAAGGAATGCATTAATCAGTAGCTCTGGAAATAAATTGGCTTAGGGCAGCAACCTTCCCATTCAGGCTATGTACTTGTTTGATAGTCTTTGGCGTTTGGATGTTGCGAATAGCTTGGATCTTCTTGGGATTATCTTTAATTCCATGGGAATTAATGATGAAACCCAAGAACTTTCCTGATGCTACGCCTAAAGAACACTTCAAAGGGTTAATCTTCATTTTATAGTATCGAAGAATATCGAACATTTCTGCCAGGTCTCTAATGTGGTCGCCAGACGGTCATGACTTCACGAACATATCATCCACATATACCTCCATCGTTTTTCCGATATGATCTTTAAACATTCTCTTAACTAGGAAATGATAGGTTTCTCCTGGATTTTTTAGACCAAACGGCATAACCACGTAGCAATATAATCCAACATCGGTACTGAAACTGGTGTGCTCTTGATTGGGAATGTGCATCGGAATTTGGTTAAATTCTGAGTACACATCCATAAAAGATAGCAATTAGTGTCCCGTGGTTGAGTCTACCAGCCGGTCGATCCTTGGAAAGAGAAAGTATGCCTTATTCAAGTCCGAGTAATCAATGCATGTCCGCGATTTCCCATTTGCCTTTCTCACAAGTTTAGGATTAGATAGGCACTTAAGGAAGAGAGTGTCACAAATAAACCCATTATCTTTGAGCCTATCCACCTCCTCTTTAAGAGCGGTAGATCTCTCCGGATCCATGACATGCCTTTTTTGTTTCATCGGAACATGCTTCGAGTCGATATTCAATGTATGGCTCGCAATGGCAGGCGAGATCCCACACATGTCAGAGTGAGTCCAAGTGAACACGTCGAGATTGTCTTGGAGAAATCCAGCAAGTTCTTTCATCATCGGGGGGCTAAGCTGTGATCCAATCTTTAAGACCCGTGATGAGTTGTCATGGCTGACTGTGATGTCAATCGTCAGCTTAGCCGGTGCAGCCTTGGTCTCTTTGGGCTCCTTCTCATCATCTCTCGGATCTATGTTTCTATAGAACCGACTGTGGTGCTCGAGCCAAGGCTCAAGCGCTGGTTTTCAATCTTCAATAGCTTAGATGCGTACGGACATGTCCATACCCTTACCCTTTTCCTTTCGTTGAGCATCCCTTAATTCAACTACATAACAGGCACATCTGGTCGCCTGATCACCATGAACAACTCTAACACCATTATCTATCGGGAATTTCAAACTCAAACACCATGGGGCAAGAGCTGCTCGGAACTTAGCTCAGGCCGGTCGTCCTAGAAAAGCGTTGTATGGAGAGTCAACATCCAAAACAAAAAATAGAAAAATCCACACTCTCATGTAGTCACCTTCTCCCAACTCTACGGGCAATTCAACATAACCAACAACTTCAGTTGCAGCGCCGTTAAAGCCATGAATGTGGGCTTTAGACGGTTTCAAGTTCTTGGCTTTCATCCTCATTAGATCATAAGCTTTTTTGAAAATTACATTTACAAAACTACCATAATCGACTAATATCATTCTCACTAAAGCGGGGCCGATCATGGCCGAAATGACCATTGGGTCGATTGTCGAAGCCTGCACCTTGTCTGCATCTCTGTTTCCACACACAATATCATCTGCCATTGTACTTTGCTATTTTGCCGAAGCTCCATCACCATACTTGAACAACATTCAAAATTCACATGCTTAATCGCTCTAGCATAGCGCTCTATCTCATGCCAACTCTTATCAGCCGGATGCAGTCTTCCAACTACTGTATTGATTACCAATCTTCCACCAGTCCGTGCAGGCTCCTCAGCCATGTGCTTGTCCTCAGTTGGGGTCAGATGTCCCATGCCCGCTATCCTACGGGGTTTTTACAAACTGTTGTAACTATCTTTCTTGAATCAACTTTTCGATAATATCCTGGAGATGCCTGCATTCATTTGTGTTATGACCATAACATTAGTGAAACCGAAAATATTTTTCAGAGTCAGTTTCTTGTACTGCATGGTATTGCAGGTAGACAAATAGATATTCTCTAGTGATGTATTCAGTGGCATGTAAGTATCGTACATCAAAATCCTAGGCTTTCCTCTTCCAGAATCCCTCTTTCGTTCTTGGCTCCTATCTTCACCTTTCTTTTTGTTGATTCGGTTTGTTCTGTACATTCACTTGAACTTTCCTAATGCTATCATCAGACTGCTTCATTGCAATATTACTATGTACTGCCACTCCACTTGGTCCCACAACATTCTTCTTCCTAGAGCATCTGGCTTCCTCCTTCCTCAAATATTGAGCCACCTTTGCATAAAAGCGCTCCAACGTTGCGGGTGGCTTACCAGCTAACCAATCGCCAAAATCAGACTCTGGATCAATCCCTCTTGTTACGGCCATCAATATTGCATGGTCATTCAGATTACTGATTTCTTTAACAGTTGTATGGATTCTCTCCAAGTAATCTTTCAACGGTTCTCGCAGAGTTTGGATCATGTTGGATAGGGACATTATATCTTTTGGGGCAAGTTGCATGCATAGGAAATTGCTCCACAAACCTTGTTGCCAAATCTAGAGATCAGCCATGGAGTAACCTTATAAACCACATTGTTGCTATTCCAGAGAGAGTTATAGGAAAACATCTACACTTGGTTGCATCATCTGCTCGTGCGGAATCCATCAGCCATTCATATCTCATGATGTGCTGCATGTGGTTGGTTTTTCCCTCGTAGGTAGGCATCGACGGACATGTTGAACCTCCTTAGATACTCTGCATGTAGGACATTATCAGTTAACGGGGTAAGGCTTCCCGAGATTCCCCAGTTGTCATTGATCAAGCCTTGGCTCTCGCTCACTAACTGTCTAACCATAGCCGACAAGTCTGGCGCTTGGATAGTTGGTGCCAACCGGTGGTCGTGTTCCACCTCACGTGAATGGTCCGATCGATGTCTATGGGCCATTCCACGCCTTATTGGTTCACCATCCTCCTAATGTATACCACGTACATTCACTTCACCATCATTTTGGGGAAGCAATTGGTCAACATTCAATTGAACTCCATCATCCAAATCAGTCGCAGCAGCTCCAGCTTGGATCCCAGCATGTACAAGTAAGTTCCCTCCTCTAGAGGAGGGGTCGGTATCGATCCCTATGGAGGGATTGGCACTGATCAGTCCTGGCAGACCAGGCAGGTCTGCCTGTTGATGGCCAGAAGTTTCTATGCGATATCCTTCTATTCTGCGACACCTGTGTCTGTGGTACTCGTCCGACGAACCGAAATATTCTGATGCTGAGTAAGGGGTAGGGTCCCTCCTAGCTTTCCCTCGCTGTTGTTGACTGAGTTAGTTCATTAGGTTGATATTGGATTGAATCTGCTGATTTAATTATCGATGGTTAACCATTAGCTCTCTCATCAAATTCTGGAATTCTGCTCTTATAATGGAATCAGCTGGATTTCAGACTTCAACTAGATCAGCATTCACATCCATTGGTTGACTGCTCGGGCCTCCTTGTTGGATGTTAGCATTCTCGTTTCCTTCTGCTTTTTGAGAAGTAGATCTAGTGTTCCTTACCATTGTTGACAGCTTTGCTTAGATTTTTGCAAATATGAATAGAACAAGCACACTTCTTAAAGATAACTGTGGATATCCTTCGGGGGATTTATGCTGTCCAGTAGCAATAAAGGGATCCTAATAAACTGAGAATTAAGACTCTCAGTAAAAGAATCATAATGTTTACCCCAAATATTGGCACAAACATGCAAAAGAAATTTTGAATAGAAATTAATGAAGAATATAAAATGAAAACAAAGGATAATAACAAAGAAATAGCAGTAATTGAAAGAATAACACACACAACGATTTATAGTGGTTCGGTGTTGTTTGCCTATGTCCACGTTGAACAGATTGCTTTATTAATCACTTTATAAGCTAAGTACAATAGGGATCAGATGAAAATCCATAGTTACAAAAGAATATAAAGTAACTACCAGCGTAAAGGTCCTGAAAATGAATGACCAAGCCTGTATTTATAGACGAAGATGGTCAAATATCTCCCTGAAAATTCAACAGAAGGACTTTCAGAACCATATGGACCCACAAGAGGGATCGCATGGCCCAATTCTCAATGAAGAGGGATCCGTACTGATCCCTACTTTAGTCGAATTTTGGTGTGCAATCCATATGATTGCATCCTCATGCTAGAATATGCTTAGCCTCCAAATTTCATGCCAATTGGATAATTATAACTTGAGTTATTGCTTGATCTTTGCTTCAACATGGATTACTTGCTGATTCCTGTCGATCCCTACCAAGGGAAGAGTGTCGATCCCTCTAACTTCATCTTTTTCAGGTGCGATCCCTTGGGTAGGCTCCGTAGGTTCCCCATATCATGCTTACGAAATTTCATATGCATTGGACTTGTGGATTTACTCCCTAAAACATACCATCCCTCATATATATTGAACCATATTTCATATCTTGAACATTCTACCTTGCATACCTATCAATTCCATTCAACCTTGACTTCGTGTTATCATTTGTACTTGACTTCTAGAACCTACAACCTTCACTCTGGACTCATCGGCCTTGATAGCAGTCGAATCTAACTTGCGTAATCAGTTCAATATAGCCGGGTCAAAATGCCGAATAACATCCATTGATTACGTGACCTGAAGGGATCAGAAGCTAACCTAGATATTGATAATGCAATTCAAAGAAATGGAAGACTGGACTTTAGATTTGAACACCGCTTGACTTCGAAAGGACTTGATAGCGATTATCAGATTGAGTCACTGCTTGGATTCAGTTGAACGTTCTTATATGCGATTGTAGGCAACGTCGGATAATTTATAAATAATATTCCAACCAGTGGCAATGAGCTTCCACGGTTGTTGACCTTTGATTACCCAACATATTATTTGTATGTTGTAACTAAGATCCCAGATGAACACGGGATAACATTGATTTTGATATATGATAGTTAACTTCCGGATGAACATGGGATGATTCTAATTTATGATGTAATATACAATATAATAATATAGGAGAAAACGAAATGATGATTATTTGTGACTGACATTCAAACATGGACTCGACTCCTAACTTTAATGGTCTAGAAAAAAACTTTGACTTACAGGTGATCCGAGGGAAATGAACAATTTGCCATGATTTGATCAGTTAATAGCCAAAAAAATTAACTAGTAATGATTCATTGGCTTCGATATTTGTCCTTGAGCAAAGTATGCCTTCCATTCACAAGCCATGTTTTTTTAAGGACAAGCGTTATGACCGAATTTGCCGCAGTCTTCGAACAAACTTATATGATCAAATCGGATGAGCAAACGACGAAAAAATGACCCAAGGACTTGGGAAACATCATAAAAGAAAATATCAAAAAATGAGTGAAAAAGTTGAAAACTTGGATGTTCATGTTTTGGAAGAGCTAACTTGGAGCAAACCCACAAAATCCTCGAGTCGGGCTCGAAACAGAAGAGAAAAAACTTAAAACACAATAGCCTTAGGAAAACTCCAAGCAAGATCTGAAGTAACCCATGCAAAAACCCTCAGCGCGACCGTTCGATACCGAACCATAGCCATGGGTAGGTACCAATCCATGAAACTCGGGTTGGACACACAAAAATCTTGTCACTATAAGAAAACATGGTTTATATAACATTATAGCCTTATAATTAAAGTGCTATATAAAAATGATTTAAATAAAAAAAATATAACTACAAATTGAGCTATAGAAAAAACATTCGGCTATATTTTAACCAGGAGCTCAAACGAACGTGAGTTCACTCTACGGAAGATAAAAAACTCCTTCCCCCTTCACCTTCATCTTCCCTTTCACCATCGACCTAAATTTTAAACTAAATTTTAACCTAATTCACGACTGTTTCGATTCCCATCTACCGTATCGCATCTATTGGCTTCAACAGCCGTTACCTCATCAATTCACTCCAGCAGCCATCACTGCATCACATCTATTCACTCCACCAGCAACTATCGCCGATTCTGCATCTGCTTACTCCAACAGCCAGCAATGACGTCGACCGCGTCAGTTCACTCCACCAGCACTGCCTTATCGATACACTCCACCCGCAATGACCGTGTTGATTCACTCAAACATAAATGACTAAATTCCTAAAGTTGTTAGGTAGTTTCAATTTTGTTTTTATGTTATTAATATTTAATACCCGAATCCCTAAACAAAAATTGCATATTATATAGTTCTATGCCTAAAGTATATATCTTGTATATTACTTTCAATTATTTTTTATTTTTTGCTATGTGATGGGTTGTTAATGCTCTGTGATTGGATGCATGGTTTGGACTTTGAAATTGGTCTAGCTTTGCAAAGTTTGTTGGTTATTTTAAGAAATTAGCCCACGGGTATCCATAATTGACATACAGAGAATGGAGTACATTTGAAACAAAAATTTATGCTTGTAATTCCATCAATATAATTTGGTTGAATCTGTTGTTCTATATTGGTAAATTTTTTATATCAGAATCAAGAGATGTAAACTAAATAGATCTGTAAGATTTAAAATATATATGAATTACTATTAACTATGGTGGTCAGTTAGGATTTATAAAAATTCTTATAATTAAAGCTAACATTAGTCAATCATCAACTTATATGTTTACTAAGAAATTCACAGGTTTGTAATGACCATTATATTATCAATAAAGTGTTACGTTGGGGAAAATATATAAAGCAAGAACCATTTAGAAGCCCACATCGCCAGATCAGTGCTTAAATTCCATCCGCTCTAGCCACCAACAGCAAATTTAGTAGCTAATGATGTTTTAGCAACAATTGCTAGGATTGTGATGCATATGAATTCTCTCAGTGCCGCCATTAACCTTATAATTTGATCACTTGAATGGTATATTTGTCTCTATTTTCATGTACAGTACAGTATATATAGATGTCAATAGGTTTATTATATATAATCATGTGTGAAAGTTGGCATAAAATATGCATTAGAATGTATCATGACAGCATGTCTGTTAGAATTTTTAGATTAAATGAGAAGTTTGGTAGATATTTACTTCTTTTGTCTTAAATTTATATGACTATATGTATTCGGTTATGGAGAGAACGTGTCAAAAATGCATGCATTCTAATATAAATTGCTTTGTAAACTCTACAACATTATTATAATTTTACTTCTAATCTACCAATAATTAATGTATTTAGTATACAATGTAGAATTTGTGTATTATCTTATCGATAAGAGCAGTATTTGCTGATACAATATTGTTAATATAAGTTTCAATCTGCAACTACAATATTCCAGCGAGTTATGACCTCCGAACAAAACCAGAACAATAATATTCCTTTATTAATGCACTGTGTTTATTATCAAATGATATGATCAAGTCGTACCCATGTGCTTGATTGAAATTTGGACATGATCTACTGCTCAGTGTTATAAGTTATAACCTCAACTAGTTATGCCTGTTTATATTTTTGTTCCTATTTAGATCAATATGTACAATCAGGCCGATATAGAACATGCATAAATCTTTATAATCTATATAACTTATGATCATTAATGTGACTGCATTGTTAACCGAACATAATGGGTAGTGCAAAATGCAGTAGTGTTCTTTGTTGTTGATTAATATTAAATGCTCAGAGCTAAGTAACTTATTCTAATTAACATACTTTCATGTACTCAAGTTCATGTTAATTATGTGTTAAATTTGGATAATTCAAATATTTATTGAGGAGGAAAGAAATTGATTAATTGGTTCAATCAATCAATTAATTTGGCTTGTATATGGAAGGATATTTTGAAAGGAAATCAATTAATTAGTCAATGCATTTGTTATATGAAGAAATAAATGATTAGGCATGGAGAATCAATCAATCAAAGAAAAGATATGGAAACCAAGATTACGCCATTTATTTGTACTAAAATCAAATCATGCAATTTGAAAAGATATTTGGATAATCAGAAAATTGATTTTCTTAATCTCCAAGCAATCCTTCATAATCAAGTCTATTTAAATGAAAGAATTTTATCTTCATATGTATGTAAGTGTGTGAGAGCATCCACCATTATTCTTCTCTCTCTTTTGTACTCTTTTCTTCAGTGGAATAAAAGAAGTTATTGGGTCTCCGTAGACATAGGATATTCATATCCGAACCACGTTAAACTTCTGTATTTCTTTTTTCTGCTATTGTTTCTGTGAAATGCATAATTGATTTTTTTTAAGTTCCATTGATATCTAAATAGACAATACTAGATCCTGATCAAATAATTCGCTTCCGCTCAAATTAAAACGAATTTCACTACAGTTTGGTATCAGAGCTAGTGTTATTGTTCCTATTTGAATATTTATGGCTACTTCTAGTAAGTCTGTTGGTAGATCTGGTGTCAATTATGGATTAACACGTTTTTACGGAAAGGAAGATTTTGGTACTTGGAAGATGAAAATGGAGGCTGTATTAAAGAAGGAGAAGACTTACAAGGTTGTTTCTGTGCCTGAGAAATTGAAAGATATTGATGCAGCTGATTTGAAAGAGATGGAAGGTGAAGCTCTCACAATAATTCAGTTGAGTCTTTCAGATGAAGTTCTTAGAGAATTCTCTCAGAAGAAGACGACGAGGAACTATGGGATGCATTATCGGATGCATATCAAGACAAGTCTCTTACTAATCGGATTATTCTTCAGCAACAACTCTATTCGTTTAAGATGAAGCCTGGAGCTGATCTCATGGAGCATGTAGATGCTTTGACCACTTTGATTATGAACCTGAAGGCAACGGAAGTTGATATTACTGATGAGGCTCAAGCTGTGATTCTCTTATGTTCCTTGCCTAAGGAGTATACTGCTTTTGTTAATTCCATGATTTATGGCCACAGTAAAATTAGCCTGTCTGATGTAAAGGCTGGTCTTCATAATGAAGTATTAAGAGGTAGATTGGCGAGCACTAGCTTGGATAGTGATACCGAAGGCTTATCTTTTCAGAGAGGTGGAGGCCAAGGCAGGTCAAAGAAAGGTGGAGGACGGAATTCTTCGCGGTCTCAGTCTAGGGTGTTAGGAAATCCAATCTACGGTTTCGATAAGAACAACTATACAATGGAAATCGAATATACATATATATTTATATATACAAGTACTTGCTAGAACAACATCACTAGAAAGACAAGAACGAAGCTCAAAGGACACTACAAGAGACTACAAGTCGATAGGTACAAGGAAGTAAAAGAAAGGATGCACAAAAACTGACATGCACCATATCAGACGTCTGGGTGCACAAGCCAGACGTCTGAAGTAGTTCTCTGGAACAGCAAACATGCTAAACCAAACGTCTGGTAATAGCACTCAGACGTCTAATTCTCTACTATATTCAAAAAATATATAGTATCAGACATTTGAAACAAATACCAGACGTCTGAATTCAAACTCGAACTTCAGAAATGAACCGCAACTGCCACATGTGAATGGACATCTTCGCTTCTCTTCGCCACAACTCTTCACCATCAACAGAAGCAATCTTAGAGGATTCATTAATGGATGTAACTACTCAAGATACCTATCTACAACTATATATAGCATCAAGAATCAAGAGAATAAACTTACTTCACTTACTTACGCTTTCTAATTCTATACTCTATTCTATATTCTTGATCTCTGCACTCTAGCAATCTTTACTTGTATTCACTCTTCCATATACTCAGTTCTTCATAGACAATATTCCTTAGAAATATATTGGAAGCAATTGTACTAATTAGTCAACATCCGTGTTATATTAGAACACACATTTGACAAGAACAACTCATTGTAACCAAGTGTGACGACCCAGAATTTTTGAGCATTTGAAATTGGAATATTTAATTAATTTAAAATATTCAGAGGTTAATTATAAACTTAAATTTCAAATATCGTTGTTATTGAGTAATTTAATAATTAAATTAAATTTATTTGATGTTGGATAAAATAGTAAATCTGGTATTCTAAGCTGATTAAAAATATTTCAAAAGCTTGTAAAATTCATATTGATAGTACTGAAGATAGTAAAAGTGTTGAAACTGAATTTGGAAGTAATTTGTTAAGTTTTAAAAATATATTGTTTAAATTGAATTTAAAAATAGCCTTCCGAGGCACAGTCTCGGAATTCGACGAAACCAGTTCCATTGGATCCGTAATATTGTATTATTATCGGATTTCAAGTTTCGTATTTTTCGGAGTTGTTATGTGAGCACACGATGACTAAACGCGTTGAAAATTAAATCGAATTCAATTTAATTTTTAATTTTTAAAATTTGTCAACATCAACACGTTGTCTCCTAGAATCATGTCGAAGATCACGAAACAAATCGTGCAAAGCATGCCTCGTTGATTTTAAATATCCTGTTCTCGTTTTCTTCCTCTTTAAGCCTTCAGTTCAAACTGAAACGAAATTCATTCGTTTAAAGAAAGAAATGCCGCTCTTCTTCTTCTTTCTGTCCCAAACCAAAGTCGAGCCTCTCGTCTTCGAAATTGAAAATAAAATTCTGTTTTACTTCGAGGTCACAGTTCAATAGCAATCTCCATGTCGCGATGCTTGAACCTGAGAATAAAAACTAGGGTTTCGTAAATCAACGCCTTCATAATAATCATCGCTACACACTCAGCTATTCCATCAGCCATCGCGGCTCATCCTTGCCTCCTACGCAATATTTCTGCTGCTGATTCGAAGTCGAGCCATTATCGGGAAGCTCGAGCGCGAGTTCTTTGGAGAAGTTTGGGCAGCACGATTTGGGTTCACCGACGCCGTGGCTAAGGGGGGACGCGTGCAGCAGCTAGGTGGAGTCTGAGAGGGCGACGTGGTTTAGGTTGCTTGCTATCGTGGGTTTGCGCGTGTGGAGTAGAAGCCTGGGCATATCGCGATTATCGATGGCAGCAACGTTTCTCGTGCATCGGCTAGGGTTCATAAGGGCGGTTGCAAGCGCTTGGGCTTCGAAGGCACGATTTGGGATTTCGAGCAGAGGCTCAGTAATTGTGAATCACTGTTCGAGTTGAGGTAGTTATTTCTGAACAACTTAATTCAAAAATTACTTAGGTTTAAAACTTATCAATCAATGGTTGATTACTATTTCACTTATCAGAACATTAACAGCTAAGTATTTACGGTTTTGATTAATTTAATAACTATATGAGATAAAATTCTTAATGTTGAAAGGTTTATATAAGATTGGATTCTTATGATCTGTATAGATATTTTATAACTATATGTGTAATTCCAAATGAAGAAAAAAATAAATAAATTCATGTTTTCACTTAACTAGTTGTTATAGAGGTTTAATTTGTTTAATTGACTTGTCTAAGCTATTTAAGTTCCTAAAAGATTTTTTCAGGAAAATTATCTATTAAAAATAAATCAATAAAATAGTAATTGGTTTATTCAAGTTCTTTAAGTGATAAATTGGTCATTCGATTTGTTCGAATATTAATAAAACATCTAATGATTTTACAAGGTCTGAAACGTGGAAAACAAATTGAGATTGGATCGGATTGGCAAAATAAAATCAAAGGTGAGTTAATCTCACTCAGTTAAATTATAATTTAAATTTAATTGGTTAAATTTAAATAATTGGTTGAATGATTGATTTGGTTTGATGTGATACTATATATATAGTAGTATATAGCAATATATACATATTGGCATATGTATATATTGGAGTTGTTGATATTCCCGCATTTTATAGCGGATGAGACCCTATGCGCCGCATAATAGCGGATGATTTTATATAAATCCCATATACCGCGATATTCCACCTTGAAGTGGAATTGGTATTTTATATTGTGCTAACGTCTGTGGATGCAGGGAAACAGGTTGGAGGGATCCAACTGGATTCCTCAAAATTATTAGATTTATTTAATATTCTGTGTTCAGAATATTTGATATCATGTGATGATTTTATATTGGATGATGTGGTTGATTTGGATTGTCCAGTATAATAAATTATAAAATCTATGGAATTGAATTTTTGAAAAGAAATAAAGGAATAAAAGTTTAAGTAAAATAATTCGAGGAATTGGGATAAAATTTATAACAAATTGAAATAAAAATAAGGTGATTTGGAATTTTAACAAATATGAAATAAGGGGATTTTGAATTCACAAGGGATAATAAATTTTATACTTAAGTGATATTATTTGAAGAATAAAAGAAGTTATTTTTGAAATTAAGGATTAAAGTTAATTAAAGAATAAATAAGGAGTTTTGGAAATCTGTAATCGATATTGGTAAAAAAAGGGGTTTAACTCGTAATAAGGAATAAAAATTTAAAGGTTAATGTATTTTGGAATAAATGAAGTAGCAAAGGAAATTTATTTCAAAGTAAAATAAATTGGGAAACCAATTATAAATTGATTTAAATACTTTGGGATTTGGAATTTAAAAGAGAAGTGAGATTCTGAAATTTATAAACTGGGTTTATAAAGTAAAATAAAATATCAGGGGATATTTGAGAATATAAATTCAAGGTGGGAATTTATAAAGGGATATGAATTGGTTTAAAAATAAATGTTGATTTATTTTTAAAAGATGGGAATGAGAAGTGTATTTCTCTGGATAGCCAAGTACGTTTCAAAGAAATTTTTAATATAAGTTAAAAGTTCAAATTGTGTTTTTAAAAGCATATTTTAGAAAATCTATTATTTCTAAATGTTAAAGCCTAAAGTAGTATTTTCAAAAATCTATTATTGTAGTAATTATATAAAAGTGATTTGCTATTATGTTTTAAAAAGAGAAATTTAGTTTATATTTGAAAAGTGGTTTCATTTTAAATATTCCTTAAGTATATATTTTGTTAAGGTATTAAAGTGGTTTTTAAATTTTAATATTATAAAGTATATTTATAGTAAGTGTTTTAAAATCATTTTAAAATCTAAAAGTATTTTGTACTTGGTGATTCAGTGGAAATAAATATTTGGAAATGTATTCCGTAAGCGGAAACTGTTTGAAATTGTTTTCAAAAGGAGTTTGAAAATAGAAATATATCTTGGAAAGATATTTGGGCAAATAAATAATGTGGGAAATTATTTATTGTGTGATGGTTGCTTGTGGATGTTATTTGATAGTTAAATAACCGACTATCAATATTGGCCAAATGCGCTGATCGTTTCGAAGAGACCAGGATCGAGTTTCCGTATACCGGGATTCTAGGTCTGGAGACTCGAATACCACTTCGATCCGGTTTGTACGTTTCGTGTAACGTGTTCAGAGTCGAAGATGGAGCAGTGAAGTGCAAGGGCTAGTCGCTACTAATCCTGAGGATATTTCCAAAATGGATGTAGTAGGAATAGTGCCTTCGGTTCCGTTCGAACCCGGGACGGACTTGTATGGACGAATGCTTGCGAAACATCGTCAGGTGGACGATGGGCATTCTAAGAGATATGTGCTATAAAGGTATCGTTTAGCCTCGAGCCTCATCAACCGGGAATGAATGAAAATCAGGGGTTATGCAGCAAGGCTTCGTGGGTAGCACCCACTTGAGAGTAAGGTCATCCCTGTCTAGATGTCCCTTTTATTTCGGATTAGTGGTGCGGTTGCTGATCCCAACCGTGGGGTGATTTTATTTGGAATTATCCAGTAAGGGATGATTCCGGCTTTGTGTTGCAGGGGAGCGGGCGTACTCCTCGGTACTGTGATCTAGGCCACGTACTGTGACAGGTGGTACCCCAGTGCCTAGTCATTCGTTGGAAATCCATTCTCCCCACGTGCCTGTACGGTTTTGATTGTGCCCAACTATTGTTGAAATGTGAGATGCAAGCATTTCAGCTAGATTCTATCTTACTTTCTGTAGACACTATTATAATATCAGAGGATTTGATATAAAGTGTTTTAGCTATCGTAAGGTAAAAACCCGACATGTTTATTTGTGTCGTGGTCTTACGAGATGCTTTTGATTTCAAAGGATTTTTGAGACTTTAATAATCAATTTGAGTGTGATTTTCTCACGCTGGTTTTCCAGACTGACTCGGGTATTGTTTTATATGATGCTCGGGTCAGACCGAGATAAACAGGTTCAGATTGTAGCTGTGGAGCTCAGGAGACGAGCTGGATGGCGATACGTACTTCCGTATTTGTTTATTGTTCCGCTGTGTATTTGGATGTATGTCATTGATGTGATGAACTCTGATGATGTATTCTGTAAATATATTGTATAAACAGATATATTTTTCTGTTTGAGTAAAGATCTGTTTTGTATATATTATATTTTATTCCGCTGCGATGTGAGATTCTGTTGTTGGTTTTCTATTTTTCTTCTTCTACCTCTTCTTCTTAACTAAAATGGTTCGATTTTCCGGGTCTGGAAAGTCGGGTCGTTACAGTGGTATCAGAGCGAAGGTTGGCGATAACCTTGGCTCTGGTGGGAATTTTGAGAGTATTAATAGATATGAGCGCGTATTTGTTAGTGAATATAAAATGGTTTTATATGGTGTTGACTTATCGGTTGAGTGTTTATGGATTCTGGTCGATGTGTGGGACGCCACAACATCGATAGGGATTTCTAAACTCTTAAACAAGATAAACCGACACAATATTGTTTTAAAATGGGGTAAATGAAATAATTTTACCCAAATTATTTTTGTATATAAAAAGAAAAGTTTTTGTAAGCTATTTAGCTTATATATGGATGTTTGATTGTTAGGAAGTGATAATATTAAATTAGTATCATTTAAATATCAAATTGAATAGGAAATTGGAATCATAACCTAGGTTAAGAAAATAAATTCAGATAATAAAGTGAAATTTGTAACTGTGAATTATAAATATGATTTATAATTGGGAATAGGATTCCAGAGGAACATTTGAAAATAAATCGAGATGGATTTCAAATTTGGAATTTTGTGAAGTTTAAAATTCCTTTGAGTTTGGAAATGGTTTCAAAAGGGTTTGGAGAAATAATAGTATTATTTCAGGAATATTTTTGAGTTGAAATCTTGTGAGATTTGGAAATTAAAAATATTTGAAAGTGTTTTTAAAGAGATAAAAGCATTAAATTCTCTTTCGGTCGCTGGAAAATAACTTCGGTGATGACTGCAGCATCATCGATGTTCATTTTCGGGTTTTTGAAAGAGAAATTGCTACCTAGATGTATGGGCTGGTGTTTGTTTGCAAAACTGAGTTTGGTTTTGAAATTGAAAAGGGTTTTGGGTATAGTTGATTTCAAAAGTGATTTTGAAATTCTGGGAAATTGTTTAAACTCTGGAATCTTATTTAAAATGTTTATGGAATGATGAGAAAAATAAAATATATATTAGTTTAATAAATTGTATAATCCCTAATTAAAAGTAAAAGTATAAATGGGATTGAATTTAAATAGATGGAAGTATGGATATAAATAAATTGTGGCTTATAAAATTTAGAAGTGGAATAAATAAGCCAAAATAAAAGTTGTTTTGAATTGTGAAAAATGGATGTAAATCCAAAACTTGAATTATAAAATAGATTGAACTTCAGTAAAATAGTTAAGTGATTTTCGAAGTAAAAATCAAATATTGAATTGTAAAAAGAAGTGTGCTAATTTGGAATAAATTAGAAAAGTGGATATGTTAATGGAATTTGGATTTGGTAATAAAAGTGGAAGTATAAATGAATAATGGAATTGGAGTGTAATAGTGATAATTTGAATTGTAAATAAATTCAAGTAAGCAGAAATGATTGAAGTGGCATTGTTATTAATATAATACAATTCAGGAATAAGTATTGAATGTGGATTAGAGATTATATTGGATTCAATGAATATACCACTTATATTAAAATGGAAGAGAGTTAAAAATAAATTGAATTGGAATCAATTTAAATTGGTTATGAAACTTAAGTAATTATTTATTCTTATGGATATCGTCAAAACTGCATAAAATAAACCGTCGTTTGACGTAAGTAAAGTAAATTGAAATTCTATCAGTTGATAGAAGTTAAATAAATTGATTTTGAGATCAATTGAATTAAATATAAGTTTGATTTGCTAAAATGAGCCGAATGTGAGAAATTGAGATGTGAACCATTTAAATTGGATGTAGTCGTACATAAATGGGTTGTAACAATTTAAATTTATGTTGGAACCAAAACATTGCTTATAAGTGTTGTTTAATCTACTTTCCTCATGGAAATTCTCTTGTTTGTTAGTTAAATATGTAAAATGTTGTTAAGTTGCATGATCTTGGTACTTACATTTTTGAAGTAAGTAAGTACAGGTTCAGGGAAGCCGTATAGCTGATTTTGGGTTGCACTAATTGCTAAATAAATCGCTGCTTTGCTTAAAAAAAATTGCTATAATAAGGTACGCTTACGCAAAAATTCAAAATAGGAAATATGAACTGCATATATTGATATATATTGTGATTTCCGGCCTGAGGCCGATGTATATATATATTTGTGCATCCGGCGATATCGCAGAAGTCCCTCCGTACAAAGGAGACTCTGCCAAAATTTTCCATAAATTTTGAGAGTTAGAAAATTTTTGAAAATTTTCATTAACGGCAAATGATTTAAATTTGCTAAGTAAATGGAATTGGAACTGAATAATTGAAATCTATTTGAAATATGAATGTAAGGTGAAGCGAAATTGAAGGAACTAAAGAAAGAAAAGTTCACAAATAAATCTCTAATTGAAATTTAAATTAGTTAATAAGTGTAACTGATTGAATATTCAAAGTGGAAGATAAATTGAATTCAAGTGGAATTATAAAGACAAAAGTGATTAAAATGAATATGAACTTCAATAGTGAAGTGAAAATTAATATGAGAAATATGTAAAATATTTATATTGGACTTAAGAAATGAATAGTGAATTCTTAAGTAAATTTGTATTGAGAAATTATTCCAAGCAAATAATTGAATGAAAATCGAAACAGGCAGTTGTGGAGTGGGAAAATTGTGAATAAGAGCATAACTACCAAGATGAAAGTGAATAAAAGGAAATTGATAATCAATTGGGCTAATTACGTAAGGTGTACGTATATTATTCGCATAGCTATTTGATCCAGATGTCGAAGACAGAATTTCGAGATAGTTTTATCGATCCGAATTAGGATTTTTCACTCGATTTTCAACGGCGAGCCTGGATATGGATTGTTGATTGATTCTGGAAATTCTCTATCATAGTTTGAGGCTATGCAAGGAGAATGACGGTTTCTGATCAAGAAACCAGATCTGAGTCCGCACTAGGAAGTCGGGTGGACGATACTAGTTCGGAAGTGAAATTGTGTGATCGATTGAGCGATCGAATGTGATATTGCGTACGGATGATATATGTGCATCGTACGGGCTTAAGTAAAACAATATTGAAAATTTGTAAAGAAAGGTATAAAATGACTTTGGAATTGTGAGTGAATATTATTGCTTAGTAGGATATACAGGTGTATAAAAGCAATGGATAAATTAGGATTTTTGATTTTAGAAGATAAAATTTAATGGCCCGACAAAAAGGTATGTATTTGAATTTCTATATGAATTTGATTGGGTTTTGGATCCAGCCACTTGGCTTTTTGTTTTCTTTTTGAGATTGGGAGGCCGTAGAGCCATTTTGTAGTAGTACCGAGCTAGCCGTGCAAAGGAGACGCTGGCGAAATTTTTCGGAAATTTAGGGAGTTAGAAAAATTTTGGAAAATTTTGATAATTCAAAATTGAATTCAAATTTAAATTTGAATGGATAAGTAGGTGGTATGAGTTGAACTTATGAATAACTTTGGGAAGTTAAAAGATGATTAGTGTATCATTAATAAAAGATTGTTTGGGTATTGTTAAAACTGTTTGAATTTGGAAAATAGTTAACGGGGATTGAATCATTCTTCCTAACTAGTAATTTCGGGGACGAAATTCTTTTAAGGGGGGAGGAATGTGACGACCCAGAATTTTTGAGCATTTGAAATTGGAATATTTAATAATTTAAAATATTCAGAGGTTAATTATAAACTTAAATTTCAAATATCGATGTTATTGAGTAATTTAATAATTAAATTAAATTTATTTGATGTTGGATAAAATAGTAAATCTGGTATTCTAAGCTGATTAAAAATATTTCAAAAGCTTGTAAAATTCATATTGATAGTACTGAAGATAGTAAAAGTGTTGAAACTGAATTTGGAAGTAATTTGTTAAGTTTTAAAAATATATTGTTTAAATTGAATTTAAAAATAGCCTTCCGAGGCACAGTCTCGGAATTCGAAGAAACCAGTTCCATTGGATCCGTAATATTGTATTATTATCGGATTTCAAGTTTCGTATTTTTCGGAGTTGTTATGTGAGCACACGATGACTAAACGCGTTGAAAATTAAATCGAATTCAATTTAATTTTTAATTTTTAAAATTTGTCAACATCAACACGTTGTCTCCTAGAATCATGCCGAAGATCACGAAACAAATCGTGCAAAGCATGCCTCGTTGATTTTAAATATCCTGTTCTCGTTTTCTTCCTCTTTAAGCCTTCAGTTCAAACTGAAACGAAATTCATTCGTTTAAAGAAAGAAATGTCGCTCTTCTTCTTCTTTCTGTCCCAAACCAAAGTCGAGCCTCTCGTCTTCGAAATCGAAAATAAAATTCTGTTTTACTTCGAGGTCACAGTTCAATAGCAATCTCCATGTCGCGATGCTTGAACCTGAGAATAAAAACTAGGGTTTCGTAAATCAACGCCTTCATAATAATCATCGCTACACACTCAGCTATTCCATCAGCCATCGCGGCTCATCCTTGCCTCCTACGCAATATTTCTGCTGCTGATTCGAAGTCGAGCCATTATCGGGAAGCTCGAGCGCGAGTTCTTTGGAGAAGTTTGGGCAGCACGATTTGGGTTCGCCGACGCCGTGGCTAAGGGGGGACGCGTGCAGCAGCTAGGTGGAGTCTGAGAGGGCGACGTGGTTTAGGTTGCTTGCTATCGTGGGTTTGCGCGTGTGGAGTAGAAGCCTGGGCATATCGCGATTATCGATGGCAGCAACGTTTCTCGTGCATCGGCTAGGGTTCATAAGGGCGGTTGCAAGCGCTTGGGCTTCGAAGGCACGATTTGGGATTTCGAGCAGAGGCTCAGTAATTGTGAATCACTGTTCGAGTTGAGGTAGTTATTTCTGAACAACTTAATTCAAAAATTACTTAGGTTTAAAACTTATCAATCAATGGTTGATTACTATTTCACTTATCAGAACATTAACAGCTAAGTATTTACGGTTTTGATTAATTTAATAACTATATGAGATAAAATTCTTAATGTTGAAAGGTTTATATAAGATTGGATTCTTATGATCTGTATAGATATTTTATAACTATATGTGTAATTCCAAATGAAGAAAAAAATAAATAAATTCATGTTTTCACTTAACTAGTTGTTATAGAGGTTTAATTTGTTTAATTGACTTGTCTAAGCTATTTAAGTTCCTAAAAGATTTTTTCAGGAAAATTATCTATTAAAAATAAATCAATAAAATAGTAATTGGTTTATTCAAGTTCTTTAAGTGATAAATTGGTCATTCGATTTGTTCGAATATTAATAAAACATCTAATGATTTTACAAGGTCTGAAACGTGGAAAACAAATTGAGATTGGATCGGATTGGCAAAATAAAATCAAAGGTGAGTTAATCTCACTCAGTTAAATTATAATTTAAATTTAATTGGTTAAATTTAAATAATTGGTTGAATGATTGATTTGGTTTGATGTGATACTATATATATAGTAGTATATAGCAATATATACATATTGGCATATGTATATATTGGAGTTGTTGATATTCCCGCATTTTATAGCGGATGAGACCCTATGCGCCGCATAATAGCGGATGATTTTATATAAATCCCATATACCGCGATATTCCACCTTGAAGTGGAATTGGTATTTTATATTGTGCTAACGTCTGTGGATGCAGGGAAACAGGTTGGAGGGATCCAACTGGATTCCTCAAAATTATTAGATTTATTTAATATTCTGTGTTCAGAATATTTGATATCATGTGATGATTTTATATTGGATGATGTGGTTGATTTGGATTGTCCAGTATAATAAATTATAAAATCTATGGAATTGAATTTTTGAAAAGAAATAAAGGAATAAAAGTTTAAGTAAAATAATTCGAGGAATTGGGATAAAATTTATAACAAATTGAAATAAAAATAAGGTGATTTGGAATTTTAACAAATATGAAATAAGGGGATTTTGAATTCACAAGGGATAATAAATTTTATACTTAAGTGATATTATTTGAAGAATAAAAGAAGTTATTTTTGAAATTAAGGATTAAAGTTAATTAAAGAATAAATAAGGAGTTTTGGAAATCTGTAATCGATATTGGTAAAAAAAAGGGTTTAACTCGTAATAAGGAATAAAAATTTAAAGGTTAATGTATTTTGGAATAAATGAAGTAGCAAAGGAAATTTATTTCAAAGTAAAATAAATTGGGAAACCAATTATAAATTGATTTAAATACTTTGGGATTTGGAATTTAAAAGAGAAGTGAGATTCTGAAATTTATAAACTGGGTTTATAAAGTAAAATAAAATATCAGGGGATATTTGAGAATATAAATTCAAGGTGGGAATTTATAAAGGGATATGAATTGGTTTAAAAATAAATGTTGATTTATTTTTAAAAGATGGGAATGAGAAGTGTATTTCTCTGGATAGCCAAGTACGTTTCAAAGAAATTTTTAATATAAGTTAAAAGTTCAAATTGTGTTTTTAAAAGCATATTTTAGAAAATCTATTATTTCTAAATGTTAAAGCCTAAAGTAGTATTTTCAAAAATCTATTATTGTAGTAATTATATAAAAGTGATTTGCTATTATGTTTCAAAAAGAGAAATTTAGTTTATATTTGAAAAGTGGTTTCATTTTAAATATTCCTTAAGTATATATTTTGTTAAGGTATTAAAGTGGTTTTTAAATTTCAATATTATAAAGTATATTTATAGTAAGTGTTTTAAAATCATTTTAAAATCTAAAAGTATTTTGTACTTGGTGATTCAGTGGAAATAAATATTTGGAAATGTATTCCGTAAGCGGAAACTGTTTGAAATTGGCGCTGATCGTTTCGAAGAGACCGGGATCGAGTTTCCGTATATCGGGATTCTAGGTCTGGAGACTCGAATACCACTTCGATCCAGTTTGTACGTTTCGTGTAACGTGTTCAGAGTCGAAGATGGAGCAGTGAAGTGCAAGGGATAGTCGCTACTAATCCTGAGGATATTTCCAAAATGGATGTAGTAGGAATAGTGCCTTCGGTTCCGTTCGAACCCGGGACGGACTTGTATGGACGAATGCTTGCGAAACATCGTCAGGTGGACGATGGGCATTCTAAGAGATATGTGCTATAAAGGTATCGTTTAGCCTCGAGCCTCATCAACCGGGAATGACTGAAAATCAGGGGTTATGCAGCAAGGCTTCGTGGGTAGCACCCACTTGAGAGTAAGGTCATCCCTGTCTAGATGTCCCTTTTATTTCGGCTTAGTGGTGCGGTTGCTGATCCCAACCGTGGGGTGATTTTATTTGGAATTATCCAGTAAGGGATGATTCCGGCTTTGTGTTGCAGGGGAGCGGGCGTACTCCTCGGTACTGTGATCTAGGCCACGTACTGTGACAGGTGGTACCCCAGTGCCTAGTCATTCGTTGGAAATCCATTCTCCCTACGTTCCTGTACGGTTTTGATTGTGCCCAACTATTGTTGAAATGTGAGATGCAAGCATTTCAGCTAGATTCTATCTTACTTTCTGTAGACACTATTATAATATCAGAGGATTTGATATAAAGTGTTTTAGCTATCGTAAGGTAAAAACCCGACATGTTTATTTGTGTCGTGGTCTTACGAGATGCTTTTGATTTCAAAGGATTTTTGAGACTTTAATAATCAATTTGAGTGTTATTTTCTCACGCTGGTTTTCCAGACTGACTCGGGTATTGTTTTATATGATGCTCGGGTCAGACCGAGATAAACAGGTTCAGATTGTAGCTGTGGAGCTCAGGAGACGAGCTGGATGGCGATACGTACTTCCGTATTTGTTTATTGTTCCGCTGTGTATTTGGATGTATGTCATTGATGTGATGAACTCTGATGATGTATTCTGTAAATATATTGTATAAACAGATATATTTTTCTGTTTGAGTAAAGATCTGTTTTGTATATATTATATTTTATTCCGCTGCGATGTGAGATTCTGTTGTTGGTTTTCTATTTTTCTTCTTCTACCTCTTCTTCTTAACTAAAATGGTTCGATTTTCCGGGTCTGGAAAGTCGGGTCGTTACACCAAGCCTATTCCTCCAGGCAAAGCGAGGGTTTTTGATAGTCGAATGTCGAACGGGAGCTTCGGGACTGGACGTAGGACGGGAGGTCTGAACCAGTATAAAATTCTGGTGTGCTTATTCTATATTTACTTAGATTAATATTATAGTTGCATCATATATTTTGTCACATATACTTGCATATACACTACACGATCCACCCCGTAGACTTTCAATTGGTATCAGAGCAAGGTTAGATCAAAGTACAGTAACACGTATATGAATCACTTTAATATGGCAAGTATTTTTCAAGAAGGCCAATCCATAGCAAATCCCCCACTTTTTAATGGTTCTATTTATGCGTATTGGTCAACACGTATGAGAATTTTTATGGAAGCTAATGGATTAGAAATTTGGTCAGCCACTCAAAATAAATATGAAGCACCTGACACTGCTATGAACACATGGAATGATGCACAAAAAACCGTAGCTTCTAATAATGCCAAAGCTATGAATGTTTTATTTTGTTCATTAGATAAGAATGAATTTTCACGTGTCATGTTATGTAACACTGCATATGATATCTGGCGTACCTTACAAGTTACACACGAAGGCACGAACAAAGTTAAACAAACTAAAATTTCAATTTTACAAAATCAACTCTCATCATTTAAAATGAAACAAAATGAATCTATAGTAGACATGTAATCTAGATTCCAAACTATTCAACACGATTTAATAGCACTAGGAGTTAAATTCACAAATTTTGATTTAGTATCTAGAATACTCAATTCTTTAACTCCAGAGTGGGAAAGAAAAGTATTAGCTATCGAAGAAGCTAATGACCTCTCAACACTCTTAGTTGAAGAATTGATAGGAAATTTAATGTCCTATGAAGCTAATCTGCAGGCAAGAAAAGAATAAAATTCGGAGAAGAAAAACATAGCATTTCAAGCAACAAATGAAGACTCCGACTTAGACGAAGAAGAAATTGTATTTATTGCCAAAAACTAGAACAAATTCAAGAAGTTTAGGAAAATGACTAGATTTCAAAAAGGAGGAAAATCAAGCTCAACAAATCAAACGTCAATCAAATGCTATGAATGTGATCAATTTGGACATATGAAGAAAGATTGTCCCAAGCACAACAATAATAAAAAGAAGAACAAATTTGAAAAATTAAAAAAGAAGAAACCTTTCAAAGTAACATGGGATGACTCAGATTCTTCATCATCATCAGATAGTGACAACGATAGTGACGGAGAACAAGCTAATGTATGTTTTATGGCACAAACTGATGAGGTATGTCCCGAACTTAGCTATGATGAATTATTAGAGCTTAGCATGGAATTAGATGATAAATTTAAACAAATTAAAAAATTGAATAAAGAACACATAGCCAAAATAAATCGATTAGAACTTGAAATAGGAATGTTAAAAGATGAAAAAATTATTTTAGAGGAGGAACTAGAATTATCTCAAAAAAAAGTAGTTTAGTTGAATATGAGACTATATCTATAGATTTTGGAAAAGTTAAACTAGAAAAGGATAACTTGTTAAAAGAAAATATCAACTTGAAAAGTAATATAGAAACATTGAAAATTGAAAATTTTGAACTAAAAGAAAAATTAGATAAAATTACAAATAATGTTTCAAAATTTAATAAAGGAAAACAAGATTTGGAAAATCTTATCAAAACTTCAAAACCTTCAGGTAATAGAAATGGAATATGATTTAGAAATATTCCTAAACAAAAAGGGAATAATATTAAGAAGTATAGTTTTATTTATCAAAAGACTAAAAGATCACCTAAGTCTAATACGAATACCAAAAACATAAAAATTTGGATTCCTAAGACAAATAATAATTTGATTAGACAAAAACATATTAATAATTTTCTAGATAATGTAGTCTATAATAAAAATTATGTTCATAAAGGTACCAAACCTTCTTGGGTGTGGCTACCTGCTCCTCCTAACATCTAGGACCCTAACAAAGTGTATGGGTACCAATTAAATCATTTTTATCTTGGAGATACCGAAATAAAAAATAAGAAGAAATGGATACTTAATAGTGGCTGCTCCAAGCATATGACCGGAAATGCAAAAATGCTATCAAGTATAACATATATCGATGGTGGAACGGTAACTTTTGGAGATAACTCAAAAGGATACGTCGTTGGCATCGGAGAAGTCATCAACTCTAGTATTTCTAACTCTACTATTATTACAAATGTTTTGTTAGTAGAAAATTTAAAACACAACCTACTTAGCATTAGTCAATTATGCGATAAAGGTTTTCAAATTAATTTCGAAAAAGATAGATGTAATAGTTTGACAATAACAAACAACTTATCTTTAAGGGTTTTAGAAACAAAAATATTTATGTCTTAAATATAAATATAAATCGAAATTCAAACTTATGCTTAACCACCAAACATGACGATCCATGGTTGTGGCATAAACGATTCTGTTATATTAATTTTAAATATATTAATAAATTAGCAAAATATGAGCTAGTTAGAGGTTTACCTAAAATAAATTATAAAGTAGAAAAATTATGTGACGCTTGTCAAATCGGTAAACTAAAGAAATGCTCTTTTAAATCTAAAAATAATTTTTTACAAAACAACCGTTAGAATCATTACATTTAGATTTATTTGTTCCAACTCAAGTACGATCTATAAATCACAACAAATATGTTTTCGTAATAGTTGATGATTTTTCAAGGTATACACGGACCTTATTTTTAAAACATAAAAGTGACATGTATGTTTAAAATTTTTGCTAAAAAAATTAAAACTCAAATCGATTTGAAAATTAAGAATATTCGAAGTGATCACGGTGGAGAATTCGAAAATGATCTTTTTACTAATTTTTGTAATAAAAAGGGCATAAGTCATAATTTCTCTTTTCCCCGCACACCACAACAAAATGGTGTAGTAGAAAGAAAAAATCGGACATTACAAGAATGTGCACGAACACTAATAAATAGTAGTGGTTTACCAAAACATTTTTGGGCTGAAGCTATTGCTACGGCTTGTTATGTTTTGAATTGAGTAACCATACGACCTATGGCTAAACATACTTGCTTCGAAATGTTTTTTGAAAGAAAACCTAAAGTATCATACTTTAAAACTTTCGGATCAAAATGTTTTATATTAAATACAAAAGATAATTTAGGAAAATTCGACCCGAAGGCCGATGAAGAAATCTTTGTTGGATATTCGGATTGTAGCAAGGCATATAGAATTTTTAATAAACGTACTAACACAATTGAAGAAAGTTTACATGTTTCATTTGATGAAAATTTCCTTAACAATCATACTAATGACGATGAAGAAATTATTCCTATAACAAATACAACAAACTCTTCTAATAATGAGACAAATGCACAAAATAATACTCTAGTGTCACCCCCTAGAATTCTAAAAGTTCATCCAAAAGATAATATCATTGGGGATCTTAATTCCAGAGTAACTAGAAATGAACTTAACCAAATAAGTCATATTGCATTTGTGTCAAATTTTGAACCAAAGAATTATAAAGAAGCTTCAAACGATGATTTTTGGATAATAGCCATGCAAGAAGAATTAAATCAATTTGAACGTAATAATGTTTGGGAATTAGTACCAAGACCAGAAAATCAATCAGTTATTGGAACAAAATGGGTATTTAAAAACAAAGCAGATGAAAATGGAAATATAGTTAGGAATAAAGCACGTTTAGTCGCTCAGGGTTATAATCAAGAAGAAGGTATCGACTATGAAGAAACTTTTGCTCCAGTAGCAAGACTCGAAGCCATACGTACATTACTTGCTTTTGCAAGTCATCACAATTTTAAATTATTTCAAATGGACGTCAAAAGTGTTTTTTTAAATGGTTTTATTAAAGAAAACATATATGTTGAACAACCTCCATTATTTGTTCACGAAAAATATCTCGATCGTGTTTTTAAATTGCACAAAGCCCTATATGGTTTAAAGCAAGCCCCTTGTGTCTGGTACGAACATCTTAAGAATCATTTAATTGCATCTGGTTTTCAAATAGGTAAAATAGATATGACTTTATTTATTAAACGAGAAAATAATGACATCTTAGTTGTACAAATTTACGTAGACGATATTATTTTTGGTTCAACTAACGTAAATCTTTGTACTCAATTTTCAAATATTATGAAAAGTGAATTTGAATTGTCTCACATAGGTGAATTAAACTTCTTTCTGGGTTTACAAATAAAACAACTTGAAAATGATATTTTTATTCATCAAGAAAAATATTGTAACGATTTATTACGTCGTTTTGGAATGGATAAAACTTCGAGCAAACCAACACCAATGAGTACTAGTGTTCACTTAGAAAAGGATGATAATGGAAAAGATTTTGATGAAAAATTATAACGTAGTATGATTGGCTTCTTACTATATTTGATGGCTAGTCGACCCGACATTATGATGAGCGTATGTCTTTGTGCTCGATTTCAAGCAAAACCAAAAGAGTCTCACCAAAGAGCTGTTAAACGTATCTTACGATATTTATCTAGTACTAGAGATTACGGTTTGTTTTACCCTAAGGATCATCGTTTGAACTTGTTTCATATAGCAACGCGGATTTCGGTGGATGTAAAACAGATCGTAAGAGTACTAGCGGAACGAGTCATTTTATCGGACAGTCATTGGTTTCATGGTTTAGCAAAAAGCAAAACTTTGTCTCTTTATCCACTTGCAAAGCCGAATATATTTCAGCGGCCTTAGCATGTGCACAAGTGATATACATGCAACAAACGCTTAAGGATTTCGGAAAAGTTATCGATAAATCACCAATATATTGCGATAAAACAAGTGCAATAAATTTATCGAAAAACCCTATAAATCACTCACGTACTAAACACATAGATATACGACATCACTTTTTACATGAAAATGTAGAAAAAGGAATTATTACATTAGAATACGTAAATACTGAGAATAAAATAGAAGATATTTTCACAAAACCACTAAATGAACAAACATTTGCTAAACTACGACGCGATTTAGGGATATGTTCTCTTAATGATCTTATCAGCTAATTCTAAATTTCATTCATTCTACTTTTGGTTAAAAAGTTTTAATCCACAAACAAAATCTTTTAACACTGATCAACAATTTCTTTAGAATGTTTGTTTTCTGAAAATAACTATTTATAACCTTTTAAAACATGAATAAATAGCTCCTCCTTTTACAAATAAAATAAAGATTTTACTTTGGTTCCTTTTAAAACAAACAAAAGCAAAACAAAAACATGTCTCCCGACAACTCTCACCTCTCTTTTTCAACACCAACCTCGGATAGTTCAGCGGATACCCCTCATCGACTTCCTACTCCTACACCAGGTCAAAAGCCGACCTATAAGTGGTCCTCCTACCACACGGGATTCACTCTCGACAAAAAACGGTCCAAACGATCTCTATTTGTCTCTCCTAACACCAAGGAGAAAATCGATGATATACATCATTACCAAAAGCAACAAATGGATTTACAACGAGAATTATACTTCGAACAAAAAGTCACGGCGAGACGACTGAGTTTTCTAGAGCAAGTAGCGATCAAATTTTGCAATTCATGAAAAAAGGATGTACATGAACCACTTCAGATTCCTTGCAATCCTCTGGATCCTTCTGCCTCTTACCGTACACCTTGGGATCCTCCACCTAGGAAATTCTCTAGTTCCCCAAGAACCAACGAACATGGAAATATTTGGTCTCCACTCAAGCCATGGAAGGATAGCAAATCTGAAGATCGCAATGCTCCAACTTTATCTAAATAAATGTGTTTATTTTCATTGTATTTTCATCTAATTATATTTGTAAAAATAATAATATTATGTTTCAATAAAATCGATCCCTCGAAAATCAAGCAAAACCTTCCAAAATAAGACTATTTTTAGACATACTGGAGATTTCAGACGTCTGATCAATGCCATCAAACGTCTGACACCCTTGTATCACACCACTTTTTAATCCTGTGCATATACCAGACGTCTGATATAAACAACCAGACGTCTGAAACTTGTCTCTGCCTCATACAAAATACAAAACGGTCTATTTCAGACGTCTGAACCTGTTAACAGACGTCTGAACAAAGTCTCTGCCTTCTTAACATAAAAATTAGGCCATTTTCAGGCGTCTAACATTATATCCAGACGTTTGACAAAACTCTCTGTCTTTAAAATTTACAATTCTGCTTATTCCAGACGTCTTCCAATAACACCAAGACGTCTGAAAATGTTTACTGTCTTCATACTAGGGTTAAATCAGACGTCTGATTCACTTCCCAAACGTCTGAAATTCAATTGACACCTACTCGTGACCTTAAAACGACTGTTTTTCAAATTTTCCAATTCACATTTCATTTCGTTTCCTCTTTCAAATCCAAAACCCTATTTCTCCAAATCACTATCTCCTTAATTTTTCTCGATTTCAAGGCGCCTAAAACTAAAAACCCTAGAGTTTCTAAGAGAAAGCAAGAACAAGCTACATCCTCCAACCCACAAGTATGCTCCGATGATCAGATTGAGAAGTGGATGAATCGAGTACCTCATTCTATCAAAAGATATGAAGATATCCAGAAGAAAAAGCTACGCACGGGTCCCTTCTATAATTTGCTTAAATTCCCTATGTATGATTTGGATGAGATGTGTGAAAATGCTGGGTTACAAAAGTTGATTCCCTTCGATTCAAATAATGTCCAAATCGATCAGCTTGCAATATTCCTTTTCTACTCTAATCTAGATAGCACTACCGTATGGAATACCGATAATGATGATAATTGGCTTTGGTCGAGTATTTACGACAACACTATTCGACTTACTTCGGGAATTATAGGCCGTACTCTAGGTTGTTCCGATTTCGAAGGATATTTGTATGACATCCCGGATATGCGCCTCAAACCAAAAGATAATATTACCCATCAAATTTGGGAAGATGAAATGCCACGATTTGCTTCAAAATACTTACGACCTAAGGCAAGACTACTCACTAGGATGATTATCAACACAATCATTCCTCGACTTGGCAGCCATGAGCAAATAACAGAATTGGAGCACAAATCTCTATATGCTATCTTTAGTGGTACGAGGGTAAATTGGGCGAAATTCATATTTGACGAGCTTAAACACTATTGGACTCGATCATGTCCATCAATCATTTACCCTACATACATCATGCGCCTTCTACAAGCCCACAACATTCCATCATATTTATCGACTTTTGAGGAGATTGCCCCCAAGTACGCCTCCACAAAATTCTTCTCTCTTATGCACTTACCAGAAAATCCCCCGGATTTTATTTCATTTGAAGAATGGACGCAACATCGTTAACAAGCTAAACAAGCTAGGCCTCAACCCCAACAACAACCACCACAACCATCACAAGAGGAAGAACAAAATCATGAACACACTCCTCCTCCTCCTGCACCTTTTGACTATCCAGGCCAAGACGGCATTTTGGAGACTCGCACTGAAACTAATCCAAATGAAAGCATTCGAGATTTAACTCTCCAAAATCAACTTATCTTATAAAGAAATCAAATATTTTTGGCTAAGTGTATCGATAGCTTCGAAACAACATTTGCTTCTCGCCTAGCCACAGTTGAAACATCGCTTTCACCAACATTATCTGTTCTAAAAGAGGTTCTCCAACGAGTCTGTGGCCCTACACCACCTTCGGAAGATTGGCCAACTCCAACGCCTTCTCCTCCTCCTTCAAAACATTCTAAACTTTTTGAAGAGGAAAAAGAACTTCTAGAACATACTCCAAAATCTCCTACAATACAAGCTAGTTCTTCCAAGATGAAGGAGATGATCAAGCCAAATCTTCCCCTAAAAATCCTTAGATATTTTTAGGTTCCATCTTTTGTATTGTAATGGATCAAGAATTTATGCATATAATCATTGTGTTTAATGGTTATAAAAATGCTTTTTGGCTTGTTACTTATGCGTAATTAGTTACCTTTCGTCTATTCATGATAATTTAGTAAATTGATATATTATAACCTTCCGGTGGTCGGTAAATATTTCATATTAATAGTGTGTACATGCTATCTAAATTAAGATTAAATAAAAATTACACATGATATATTGCTAACTTCAATAACACGGTTGTCAGATAAAACTTTTTGATAATGCCAAAGGGTGAGAAATAATGGTAAGCACATATTCAGGGGGAGATTTATAAAATTATATCTAAGTACATTGTATAGTTGTCATCATCAAAAAGGTGGAGAATGTTAGGAAATCCAATTTACGATTTCGATAACAACAACTATACAATGGAAATCGAATAGACATATATATTTATATATACAGGTACTTGCTAGAACAACATCTCTAGAAAGACAAGAACGAGGCTCAAAGGACACTACAAGAGACTGCAAGTCGATAGGTACAAGGAAGTAAAAGAAAGGATACACAAAAACTGACATGCACCATATCAGACGTCTGAAATAGTTCTCTGGAACAACAAACAGGCTAAACCAGACGTCTGGTAATAGCACTCAGACGTCTGATTCTCTACTATATTCAGAAAATATATAGTATCAGACGTCTGAAACAAATACCAGACGTCTGAATTCAAACTCGAACTTCAGAAATGAACTACAACTGCCACATGTGAATGGACATCTTCGCTTCTCTTCGCCACAACTCTTCACCATCAACAGAAGCAACCTTAGAGGATTCATTAATGGATGTAACTACTCAAGATACCTATCTACAACTATATATAGCATCAAGAATCAAGAGAATAAACTTACTTCACTTACATACGCTTTCTAATTCTATACTCTATTCTATATTCTTGATCTCTGCACTCTAGCAATCTTTACTTGTATTCACTCTTCCATACTTAGTTCTTCATAAACAATATTCCTTAGAAATATATTGGAAGCAATTGTACTAATTAGTCAACGTCTGTGTTATATTAGAACACACATTTGACAAGAACAACTCATTGTAACCAAGCCTATTCCTCCGGGTGAAGCAAGGGTTTTTGATAGTCGAATTCCAAAGGGGAGCTTCGGGACTGGACGTAGGACGGGAGGTCCGAACCAGTATAAAATTCTGGTGTGCTTATTCTATATTTACTTAGATTAATATTATTTTAGTTGTATCATATATTTTGTCACATATACTTGCATATACACTACACGATCCACCCCGTAGACTTTCATAGGGGGCCTAAGAAGTTGACTTGTCGTTATTGTAAGAAACTAGGGTACTTCATAGCACAATCAAGCTTGAATGTAGAAGAAAAGAACCAAAGCAAGCCTCAGCTTCTATAGCAGAGAAATCAGATACAAAAAGTGACTCCGGTGTATTTACAGCTTCTAGCTCTTCTGGGAAGAGCAACTTATGGCTGATTGATTCTGGCGCTTCCTATCATATGACACCAGATAAGAACTGCTTTTCCACTTACCGTGCAATTGATGGAGGAGAAATTCTGATGGGTAATGATTCTTCTTGCGGTATGGTTGGTGTTGGTAGTGTGATGATTAGGATGTTTGACAGTGTTATTCGTACGATCACCGATGTTAGACATGTACCTGATTTGAGGAGGAGCTTGATTTCTGTTGGGGGCATTGAGTAGACTTGACTTGAAGATTGTAGTGGAAGGAGAGAAAATGAAGATATCGAAGGGTTCCATGATTGTTATGAGAGGTGTGAGGGCAGGAAATCTTTATCTATTAAAGGGCACTACTGTAGTTGGTGAATCGGCTTCTGTTACATCTGTTGATTCGGATTCTTCCAGATTATGGCACTTATGGATGGGTCACATCGGTGAGCGCAACATGGATGAGTTGAGAAAACGAGGATTGATTGATGGAGTACATCATTCAAAACTTGGTTTTTGTGAAGAGTGCGTTCTTGGAAAGCAGATGAAGATTTCTTTTAGTATAGGAGAGCATAAAGCAAAATCTGTCCTAGAGTATGTTCATATAGATGTCTGAGGTCCCTCCCCTTGTTAGTCTTTAGGTGGAGCCAGGTATTTCGTTTCGTTTATAGATGATTTCTCTCGTAAAGTATGGGTATACTTTCTTCAGTAAAAGAGTGAAACCTTTGCCGGGTTTCAAAAGTGGGAATCTATAGTTGAGAAGCAGTCAGGGAAGAAATTGAAAGTTCTCCGTTCATATAATGGCGGTGAATTTGTATCACAGGAATTCATCGATTATTATGAGTTTGAAGGCATTAAGAGACATTACACTACACCAGGCGACCCCCAGTCTGATGGAGTTGCAGAAAGGATGAATCAGACATTATTGGAAAGAACAAGATGCCTTAGACCGACTGTTAAATTGATGAAGGGATTTTGGGCTGAAGCTTTATCTATGGCAGGTTTCCTCATCAACTGCACACCTTCTACTTCCATAGATATGAAGATCCCTGAAGAAATATGGAAAGTAGAGCATGTTAGCTATTTATTTCTTAGAGTGTTTGGTTGCCCAGCTTATGTGCATGAGAGTAAAGGGAAGCTGGAACCTAGAGCTCGCAAGTGTATCTTTCTAGGTTATAGGAGAGGAACGAAGGGATATAGACTGTGGTGTCCTATTAGCAAGAAGATCGTTATGAGCAAACATGTGACTTTTGATGAGAAGGTTATGTTGAAGGTGGATCCTTCCTCATCGGATGACAATGAGAGGACATGTGAAGAATACCAAACACAAAGCAAGTCATCAATTGATTCTTTCCATAGACGTTCATATGGTGTTTCCGATGACACCATGGTTGATGAGGGTAATACTGATGTTGGTACAGAGGATCAGACTCAAGGTGGAGCTCATTCAGATTCTAGGCCTGTCGGATAAAGAAGAAAGCATAAGTGGCTTGATGAGTTTTTTGGATTGAGCATCAAAGACATTAACTTTGATGATATGGCAACATATGCTTTGAATGTTATCCATGATGAGCCCTGTGATTATAGAGAAGCTATCGCATTAGTTAATAGTTCCAGTTGGTTAGTTGTAATGGAGGAGGAGATTGAGTCATTGCGGAGAAATCATACTTGGGATTTGGTGCCTCTTCCCATCGACAAGAGAGCTATTGGATGCAAGTGGATCTATAGAGTGAAAGACGGTGAAAATGGTAATCTCAAATACAAGGCAAGATTAGTCGCAAAGGGGTATGTTCAGAAGAAGGGGGTAGAGTATCATGATATCTTTGCTCCAGTGGTTAGGCATACTTCTATTTGTATTCTCTTGGCATTAGTTGCTCATTATGATATGGAATTAGAGCAACTAGATGTCAAAACTGCATTCTTGCATGGTGATATGGATGAGGAGATTTATTTAAAGCAGCCAGAAGGGTTCATTGATAGTAGCATACCAGATTATGTTTGCAAACTCAACAAATCTCTATACGGACTGAAGCAGTCTCCTAGACTATGGTATAAGAGGTTTGATAAGTTTATGTTTTCACAGGGATACTCCAGAAGTTTCAAAGACCAGTGTGTTTATTTCAGGAGATGTGATGGTGATATGATTTATTTGTTGTTATATGTTGATGATATGCTGATTGCATCTCGGAGTACGGTCAGAATTAAGGAGCTGAAAGCGGAGCTCAGTAGAGAGTTTGACATGAAGGATTTGGGAAAGGCACAAAGAATATTGGGTATGGAGATAAGTAGGGATAGGAAGCGGAGAGAGTTAAGGCTCACTCAGGCGCAGTACATCGAGAAGGTCCTCGCTCGATTTGGAATGGAGAAACCGGTTGGCACTCCATTAGGCTCTCATTTTAAGTTGTTAAAAGACTTATCTCCATCATCGGAAGAAAATAAAAGGTATATGGCTGATATACCTTATTCTAGTGCTGTCGGTAGTCTTATGTATGCGATGGTGTGCACAAGACCAGATTTGGCCCATGCAGTGGGTGTTGTGAGTCGATATATGTCTAACCCAAGCAAAGAGCATTGACAAGCAGTGAAGTGGATTCTTAGATATCTTCGAGGCACTTCTTCGGTGGGCTTGTTATATGGTGGAGTGGATGCTGACATCTCTCTTAGAGGATACTGTTGAAATTTTCGGCACCCCCTCGCATCTTCCGCTATGCGCGCACTTCATTTATTGTAGAAGAGGCAAGACCACTGAACGAAACTCTTTTTGGTGCCAGCGTCAAGATTGGATATCCCTATATCCCCTAGAGCACATATATTTTCATGGAAACATTTATTTGTAACAAAAGGAATCTCTTGTTGTTACATGCTACCAATCCCATATATATGCTGATCTCTTTTAGAATATCTTGCGATTTGGGACTAATCGTAATCCAATCTACGCACCCACTCTAATATAATGCGAGCCACACCTAACAGATCTCCACCTTGGCGAGCATTTTTTTTTCTCAAATCAACTTGAAGTTATACAGAGTCCTCAAACACTTGGATAAGGTCGCTAACACCTCCAGCAGTTTAGATTAGGTTGCTACCACCTCCAGCAGTTGGGCCAAGCTGTTTCACAAAGAGTTCTCTTTTCCACGGTTGGAGCAGACCGCGTTCTAACTTATAACTCCACCTTAATGAGAATCCCGAGCTCAAACCACATATTGGAGCATACTTAGGTCAACGCCGCATCATATTGGTCCCACCGAACCTGGCTCCGATACCATGTTGAAATTTTCGGCACCCCCTAGCATCTTCCGCTATGCGTGCACTTCATTTAGTGTAGAAGAGGCAAGACCACTGAACGAAGCTCTTTGGTGCCAGCGTCATGATTGGATATACCTACATCCCCCTAGAGCACATATATTTTCATGGCAACATTTATTTATAACAAAAGGAATCTCTTGTTGTTACATGCTACCAATTCCATATATATGCTGATCTCTTTTAGAATATCTTGCGATGTGGGACTAATAATATTCCAATCTACACACCCACTCTAATATAATGGGAGCCACACCTAATAGATACTGTGATTCTGATTATGTTGGGGATAAAGATGTTAGGAAGTCAGTGTCGGGCTATGCATTTACACTTGGCATAGGCTCGATTTCATGGAGATCAAAGCTGCAATCTATCATAGCTTTGTCGACTACCGAAGCAGAGTTGATATCAATTGTGGAAGCAACAAAGGAAGGATTATACTTACTTCAGTTGTTGGACGATCTTTCAATGGTGCAGCGGACAGTAGAGCTATTTTCATACAGTCAGAGTGCGATTCATCTTGTAGAGAATCAAGCTTATAGTTCACGGATAAAGCACATTGATGTTAGAGGTTACTTTCTTATGCTTGAGGAAGAACGAAGCAAGGTCAAAATTTTGAAGGTGGGTACTTTGGATAATCCTTCAGATATGATGACAAAGTCACTTTCAAAGGACAAGTTTGAGCATTGCTCAAACTTGATCAGTTTGATTCCTGTTACTTGAGCACCATGAGGCGCTAGATCCAACAACTTCTATGTTGATTGCTTAATGATAAGGTGGTAAAGAGAGATTGTTATATTTGAATCAAGGTGGAGTGTTAAATTTGGATGATTCAAATATTTGTCGAGGAGGAAAGAAATTGATTAATTGGTTCAATCAATCAATTAATTTGCCTTGTATATGGAAGGATATTTTGAAAGGAAACTAATTAATTAGCCAATCAATTAATTAGTTAATGCATTTGTTATATGAAGAAATAAATGATTAGGCATGGAGAATCAATCAATCAAAGGAAAGATATGGAAACCAAGATTACGCCATCTATTTGTACTAAATTCAAATCATGCAATTTGGAAAGATATTTGGGTAATCGGGAAATTGGTTTTCTTAATCTCCAAGCAATCCTTCATAATCAAGTTTATTTAAATGAAGCAATTTCATCTTCATATGTATGTGAGTGTGTGAGAGCATCCATAATTATTCTTCTCTCTCTTTTGTACTCTTTTCTTCAGTGGAATAAAAGAAGTTGTTGGGTCTCCGTGGACGTAGGATATTCATATCTGAACCACGTTAAATCTTCTGTCTCTTATTTCTGCTATTGTTTCGGTGAGACTGCATAATTGATTTTTTTTCAAGTTCCATTGATATCTAAATAGAAAATACTAGATCCTGATCAAATAATTCGCTTCCGCTCAAATTAAAACAAATTTCACTACATTATGTTGGTTGATATATTGTAGATCGATGGTTGATATTTCTTAAAATATATGTATATGTTAATGGACCGAGATCCTCTTCTCTTGATCAAACCGACCGTAGGGAGATTTGCATATTGTCACTGGCCAAAATAAAATAGGGGGAATTAATTTAAAGGACAAAAATTTGTATATTTTTAGCCTCAAGGACACGACCTCAATATTTTAACCACAAGGACAAACATTCGGTTAAAAATTATTCATAAGGACAAAAATTCTTTCAAAATTATTCATAAGGACAAACATTCTTCCAAAACTACTACCGAACTAAAAACCGATACCTAAAAACTGTAAAAACTGATACCTAAAGAAAGTTGTCATTCAGGCTAAAATAATGAAGGTCTGTCCTTAGGCTAAAATGCTGAGAAATTTTGTCCTTTGCCAATAATTTTCTCAATAAAATACTCTGAAGCAAAAAAAAAATAGGTATCGGTGTCTCAACGTAATTTCCAAATACCACGTTTCCTCCTTGCGCTTCAGGAGAAAAGATAAAATGTTTCTTCTCCAAACCCATTCAAATTCCAATTCGCGATTGATTCTTCTCATATATCCTGATTTCAACTCCTTCCAAATTTTAGTTCTCTCGTTCTCTCCTTGTTAATTTCAATTTTTTGAACCCTAACTCCCCACCCCCAATCAACCATCACTGCTAAACCACTTGGGCTGCCGAACCCTAGTGCCTCCACCACCAAGGCAGCTCGCTAAACGTATATGGGTAATTTGTGGATCGGATTAGCATTCTAGTCCAGACCCTAAAGTCGCCCGAACCCTAGTGCTCGATCTCATCACTGTTGTGTCCTCCTCATTTACTCTTATGTCGTGAGTAAAATCCTTATTTTACTATCGATTTCCACTTTTAAATGTTTAGATTTTTGAATGAATGAGTTTCTGAATTTAATGAAGTGAAATGATTATGAATACTATAATCGAGGGGTGTTACATTTTTATATGATTTTACAGGAAAATGGCACAACAAAATTCCAAAACATTTTTAACAAAGTTGTGGGAACGAATATAGTTTTTGATTTCAGAACTACTAATTTTGAAATCAATGGTATGGGCAAGTTTATTAATTGCAAGAAGAAATTAAAAAAAAAGGTGTAGGCAGCCAAAAGCTATTATGTATGAGGTTTTTACTTTGAAATCATACTTTTTTAGAAATTAAAAAAGGTGCAGGTAACTAATTTTCAACATTATCTTAGTGAACTTTGAAATCACATGTTTTACTTTACTTCAAGGTTGACTATATCAAACATCCTTGAATTTTGTATGCCATCATCACTTCACATTTACAATTATCATCCCAATTTATTGCAATTTTATTATTACCTCTATACTTTATTGGAAAAAAGGTTTACAGTATTGTTTCTAAATCCATACTAAATCATTAAAATGAAATATAATGGAGATTGAAAACCATCACTTGTCCATAGTTTGGAATTAAAAATTAGACCTTTCTGAAAAGCTTGACTGGAAATGGTGTTGTAATACCAAATTTAATTCATTCTCTACACTTTTCAACAAGTTTATGTGAATAACGTATTAAGGTATATTTAATGTTATAGAACGTTGTTTGCATATATGATAAACTATTATATAGATGACGAAAGCATAAATGTGAGTATAATAAATTAATTTTTGTAAATTTGGAACATTCCCATTTTTTGCCATATATGTAAAAAATAACTGGTTGTAAATATGTTTCTATTTTTTATATAACTACATATACATGAAGTTATCTATCATACTAATTCACCACATTGTGGAACACTTTCGGTTTGTTGCTTATACGGTAGACAATCAATGATGATTTTTCATAGTTGTATTTAAGACAAGTGTGCTACTGTTGGCATCTAGAAAACTACTTTTAGCTCGCAGAACTAAAGGCCACCTTAAAAAGTTTGTTTCAGTGCTTTCAAACATCAACTATAATTTTCTTTTAATAAATAGATGCCTAATTATTTCAATAATATAGCGTTATCCATCTTCTTTTTTTCCATATTTTCAGTAGCAAACAATTTTTTATTTGAAACCACAAGTATATTCTCAATTGTATTGTGATCTGTGTCTTCCATCTAACAATGAAAAAAATACGAGGAAAAAAATGCATAAACATTGTATGGTGAAATATTATAGTTCAATAATACATTGAAATTTTCAATTACAATATCATCAAACTTTATATCCTCTTTGTGATCATCAAAATTAGGATCATCCATAAAATTTTCGCTTAACTTTAGCTAAGAAGGTTTTTCTTCTGGCATTTAGGTTTGAAAAAACTATTTCTAATGATGTTTAAATTAGGTTCACTGAAAAAGAATTGTGAAGAAAAAAATTATAATTATTTGAGGCCTTGGGAGGTATCCAAATAGACATTAGGTTGCGGATTTCAATATTGACCTTTTAATGAAAACTAAGCATGTTCAGGCAATGCTAGGCTAAGCCTTCCTCTTTCTTTGAATGATGAGTTCATTGGTGATTTGTTTTTGAAAATTACACCTGATATTTCTTTTTCTAAAACTGAAAATTATATTAACTAATATTTACAATCGATATTTTATTTTTTTAATAATGGCACAATGTAACTTACTTGAGATTTTCATACGTTTAATGCAGGTGAACATGGAGATAACTTTTGGAGCATATGAGATTTTATTATTCCACTAGGAAGCACGCTCTTTGCAGTTTAGTGTTCTTGCAGCAAAATATGGCGGCACATTCTTAATTCCATTGAGATTCAGCAAAAAATGTTAAATATGAAAGAGTTCCAGTTATAAACCTGTAAAGTAGGGTACTGTTTCAAATAATGGAATGAACATTTCCTCTGCATATTTTTCCTATAGATACCGAACATGAATTCTCATTTTAGTCGACCTCACCTTCCATGCAACATTGGTTCTAAATTTAAGCATGCATTATTTTAACAGGAAATTATTGTAAGGAAATTATTGTCAAGGATAAAAAATTTCAGCGTTTTTGCCTCAAGGACAGACCTTCAATATTTTATCCTGAAGGACAACTTTCTTTAGGTATCAGTTTTTAGTCATTGATAGCAGTTTTTAGGTATCAGTTTATAGTTATCGGTAATAGTTTTTAGGTATCAGTTTTAGCTTGGTAGCAGTTTTGTTGTCCTTATGAATAATTTTGGAAAATATTTGTCCTTATGAATAATTTTTTGAGAATGTTTGTCCTTATGGTAAAAATATTGAGGTTGTGTCCTTGAGGCAAAAAATATACAAATCTTTGTCCTTTAAATTAATTCCCCCTTATTTTAAATATTGAATCTTTAGCTTAGCTCTAAGAATTACTTTCAACTAATATAACCGAGTTGATTTGGTTAATAGGAAGATAAATGCATGGTTGTGGATGTATATGTGCAGGTGCATAGATATGTATATTTTAGTTAGCTTTTAATTACATATGATAAAGTTATGTGGAATGAATTAAAACTTCAATTACACCTTATCCAAGTCTACTATATCGTCATTTTGCATCATGCTAACCGTCGATTTGATTAACGATGTAGTTTGTGCATGCATGTAAGGACTTCAACTAACTGTTTGAAAAAATTGAGCTTTGCAAGGTATATGATTTCGTGTTTGCGGTTAACTAGATTAAGGAAATACTGTGCGCCTACCCCATAAGTAATAAGTTCTAGTTGCTCAAACACTTGATATTGAACAAGGCACGAGAGTTTTTACCAATACCGTAATGGTTTATATAAATGTTGCGGTCAGACATCAAGGGTAGCTTACAGTAAAGGAAGCCCAACAAGTGGTAAGTGAAAGGAGGTGGTATGCTGCTTGCAAAGCACGGTGAAAAACTGAAGTACCAGTATGAAGAAGTCAAATTTGATGACTCTGTAGCATATAAAGAACATACTGGAATGATAGATACTGATCTTGTTAAACCTGGTGGTATCTCCTGACAACAAGATTTTCAATGTTATTGCAACTAATGCATTTGTCATTACTAGCTATATGTTATGAATTTTATTTTCTGTACTTGTTTTTCAATTTGAAGTTCAATTTTTTGTTCATTTTGTTTCCAATTTTGTTTCTGAAGTCTTAGTTATTGTATCTCAAACAACAACATCTCTATGTAACCAATTATTATTCGCTTACCTCTTTATCATATTTCATATCTTACACTATATCTAACTCCAGCAGTCTTATTCCATAATTCAAGTTGATGATGTTTTTTTAACGGCTTTACAATCTTATTCCTACTTATTGCTTGACTGGCTATGTTGCTCAGTCTAATTTATTCATCCTGCATTTTCGAACACTGTGACTGAAGCGTTGTTATAGACAACATCATGGTGATGAATGTGTTCATATCAATAGTTTATGAGATTACAGTTTTCCAAGATTGGATTTGAAAGAAAACTTTAATGCTGCCCCGTAATATTATTTTAAGCACTTGTACTTGAAACTTTGCTGTGACAGTGAGATCGAGGATATACACAATATTTGCGCTCTGGCTTGTACTAATTCAGCAACCGTCACTGTCAATAAAAGCAGCTGCATAAACTTTGTTCATACAATATATTTAAATATATGTACAACAGTTTAACAATATCCTTTTTTTCTAATCCAATTCTACTTTATCTGTTATGTCATTCAAACCGCTTAACACTATCATTTGCCAAACATATCAAACGCACATACAATATCCATCTTCCCATGCGCATGGTTGCGGGTAAGAGTCAAGTGCTACTTATATAAGATGTGTAGAGTTATAGTCACCAACAAACGGTAACTTTTTCCTCTCGAAAGTGTCGCACAAATGGATGTAGTTTTCAACGAAGGTGTATATTTCATCATCTGTTCAACAAGGCAGTAGTAGTTTAAATGTACAATTATAGTGTTAGAGATTAAAAATAGTACAATATATATTAAACAATCAATAAAGTACCATAACATTGTTTGGTTGGGATCTAACATGTTCATTTCGGCTATGAAGTTGAATTGACATGATTACAATTTATGAAATAATTTTATATGGGCGGTTATTTTATCGAATTAACCAAAAATTTATTGTATTTATAGTGTTACGATAATGTTTTATCGAACGGATCAGTAGGATGGTTTGTCTACATTAGATTTGAAAAATCAAACGGTGTAAAGCAAAAAAACAAGGCACATTAAAAAATTTGTCTTTAAAATATCTCATATTTCTTTAATATTATTTACTTGATTCTCTTCTCTGCACAACTATCTTGTCAAAATTTTCCTACTTTAATATTTAAAGGACAATCCTTTTTTATTTTTTTATTTTTTATGTTTATCGAACTTTATAGTTTTCATAGTTTCAAATTTAAAAATAAAATTCAAACTTTGAAAATTCAATTTTAAATTTTATATTTACAGGTTTTCAAATTCCAAATTTAATTTGAAATTTCAAACTTTAAAATTCAAATTTTAAATTTTCAAATTCAAAGAAAAATTATAAATTTTAAAATTCATACTTTGAAACTTTCGTAATTTCTAATTTCAAATTCAAATTAAAAACTCAAACATTTAAAATTCCATATTCAACTTTAACTTCTCAAAATTCAAAATTTTAAAGTTTCAAATTCAAAATTAAAATTCAATCTTCAAATTCAAATTTCATAACTCAAATTTTCAACGTATGATTATTCAAATTCCACATATTATAAAAATGAAAATTTTGTTATTAAAAAAAATTTGAAATCTACAGTTTTGAAATTTAAATCCTCAATATCAAATTCTCGTGTTCAAAATTCTAATTTGAATTTGGAAATTCAAACTCTAAACTCATATTTTTAAATTTCATATTCTAAAGCCAAAATTTTTTTCATTAACATGTTATATCTTCATGCTAAATTGAAATTAATGAAAATTTATAGAAAATGTTTGTTTTAAATATATAGAGTTGAACGGTCGGTTTCCCCACCGTCGTGGTTATACTAGTATTTATCATGACTCTATTACACAACCAATTATCTATAAATAAATTTAATTTGTCACCATATTGTTGTCCAATATCTAGCTTTTCAAAGTAGCATGCATAAATCTCTGTATCCAAGTTAATTTTCCTTAAAATTTGATTTTTTTATTGGACTTATGTATAATGTACTACTACACAACTTGTTTCTATAACCGAGAATTATTACTAACAGCCTCAAATAAATGAATAAATATATAATAAAATATATAAATAAAGTAGGGTTGATTTATTATTAAATGGAAAAGTTGCTATAAATAAAATCAAATCTTTTAAAGGACATAAAGAATTAAATAACCCAGACTAATTTGAAATCAACTAAAACTAAAATCAACATTATCGGTTAGCAGTAACATTGATCAAAAGTTTTGAACAAACAAACAAACGTACAACACGCCTCCCTTCTAGGCTCTTATCCAATTTTTGAACTACAGTCCTGCAAATTAAATATTAAGATGTTATATAATTTTCTAATGGTGGCGTAGCTTTTACATATCTATTATCCGTATATTTCTAAACGACGTGAAAGTTTTTTATATACTTTGAACTAATAAATTCATATCTATTATTGATATGTTTCTAGTTCAAATTAACAATCTTAAGTTGTTCATACTATAATGCATATCTCTATAATCTATATAACTTTAACTATATTGGAACTTTAACTATCTTTTTGTTACAAAGTAATGGAAAAAAAGAAGAAAGTTAACATCCAACAAAAAGAAGCCGAGGTCCAAAAGCTGCATTAAAGGAGTCTGTAGTCAGGGAAGACATTATCGAGTGTAGCAATTTGAATGGGATGGAAGATGAAATATGAGCTAAAGCATCTGAAGACAACATGCAAGCACTTAAAGACAATGCAATGCCAATTAATGAAAACTATTAAGTTTCATTGGAAGATGATGGAAATGAAAACTAGTTCATGATGAAAATGCAAATCCAAGTGGGAAAAGAACTACTAGAGGTCTAACAAAAATGAAAAGACTTCTTTCAGATGCTATGAGTAGAGTTGAAGTTGAATTTAATGTGATGGCAAAACCAATAGAACCTGGATCAATTATTTTATCTTCTTATTTAGGACTGCTGTTTAGAGGGGTTGTTCCATTTACACTTACTGACTGGAGGCAACTCGGTGATGATAGAAAAAAAATTTTGTGGGAATCCATCCAGGTATGATACATTAATTTATTTTATGTAAAATCTTAGAGCATTAAATGGACTAAAAATGTTGTACAAGATACTACAACGATAAAAATATTATATTTATATATGACAAAGTAAAAAATCTTTTACAAAGTGGGACCAAAACTAAAGGGTGTAGGATTCAAGTGAACCACGGTAAATAGTTTGAAAGAAACTTATTTTGAAGTGAAACATTAATTGTGATTTAAGACTAAGTTATATAGTTAAAAATTAAATGTACTGTAACTTAATTTATATTGAATTATCTCAGGTGACCATGTGAAATCAATAATAAAAATTTTGTTGCCCAATAATTCATGCTTTCTACAATTACTAATTCAAGTGAATTAGTCGAGAAATCCATATTTAAACCGATTCATAATCATAAACACAAACTATATGTTAATCAAGCAATACTTAATATTGCTTAGTCACTCTTATTCTAGTATGCTAAGCCTCTTAAGTTAATTATTCCAACTAGATTAATATGGAATCGGCTATACCAATAAGGTTTATGTTTTTTTTGAAATATTTACACATTCCACTATATAATTAACATCATTTAGTATAATAAGATACTTACAGGGCCGACCCTAGGCAAAGGCCGGCTAGGCAGCCGTCCTAGGGCCTCCGATCTGGAGGAGGCCTCAACTTTGATTATAAGGGCATCAGATTTATAGAATATTTTACATATAATATCATTATAGGGGCCTCAAATTAACAAAAGATGGTTTGGTGTAGCGGTAATGCGCTAGGCTCTTGAAGACAAGGTTACAAGTTCAAATCCTAGCGCCTACAATTTTTTTCCTTCCTAAAAATTTTGCCTAGGGCCTCATACATGCCAGGGCCAGCACTGGATACTTGTTTCCTAAATTAAGGGTCACGCCGTAGAACTAGGAAACATTGACAAATTCTATGGATAACCATGTTGTATTTTATTATGTTTTTCTTAAATTATTTCTCTCTAAAAGTTTGAAACTTTCTTTTTTGTCCAAAGATATAGAGAAGCTATTTTTTCCATGTGAAGAGGTAAGAGAAATGATAGGATGATTTAAGTTTCGAGATTAACTAACTGAATTCATTGTCATAATTTGTCATGGGACTCCATGAATAGGGAAACAATACAGTTCATGCTTAGAAACAAAAGTATAATAATATTAGTAATTAAATATAGCTTTTTTGGTGTATCATTTATTTAATCAGTTAAAGAACCGATACTACTGTAACTTCCAATAGAAAAAAATCAAACTTAATTGATAGAGTATGCACAGATGTTGATAATTCCAAACTAAATTTCATGTAAAGAAAACAGTCAAATTTCTCAAGTCAAGGAAAATTCCCCCAAGAAAACTCAAGCATAAAAATCTTAGAAAATCTTTAGGTCAAGCTCCAAGAAAACACTCAAATGTAATGCCTTCCCTCGATACCCATACTAACAAAGAATATTATATAGTAATATTGTCTGCTAATACAGAGAATAAGGCTGGTTAAGAGCGAAAATCAGTGATTATTGCCTTGGACTAACACCGACACGTCTTTCTTACCAAAAATTTAAGGTTATGAACTGAATATTTGATGTGCATGGTATTGGCACTAAGTAATAAATATGATGGCTAAAAAGAAGTTCTGTACAATATATAATATCACAAAAATACAAAATCACAGAACACGACAGAATATAAGTTATCAACATGAAAATAGATACAGAAGTGAGTCTACAAACGATAATACTAGACCCACATAATACATAAATCAAGCTCAAGGCTAGTATCAAAGAATATGTGCATAACATGAGTCTCCATCTCAAAAATATAATATTGATACATGTATCAGACCCAAAAAGATACATATATACTACATATATATAATTATCTTCAAGCTATGCCAACATCTAAAGGTCACTGATTCTCGGTACCTGAAATGTCACCGTTTGTCTTGAGTGTTATGAAAATAATAAACGGGTTAGGCTAATTCTAATTCAACAAAGGTGAGATCATAAGGTATAACCTATATGAATCACAAAACACTACACCAAAACAGGCAAATTCTAACATTTATAAGTGTTACAAATAATTTCAGTAACACTTTTTAAGTGTTGCTAATGGACTGTGAGGAATGGAGGGCCAAATTTGTAACACTTATAAGTGTTACAAACATACGTATTACTAACACTTATAAGTGTTGGTACCTAAATATACGGTAACACTTATAAGTGTTGGTAACGAAATATACGGTAACGCTTATAAGTGTTGGTACAGAAATATACGGTAACGCTTATAAGTGTTGGTAACGAAATATACGATAACGCTTATAAGTGTTGGTACAGAAATATACGGTAACGCTCATAAGTGTTGGTACAGAAATATACGGTAACGCTTATAAGTGTTGGTAACGAAATATACGGTAACACTTATAAGTGTTGGTACAGAAATATACGATAACGCTTATAAATGTTGAAAAATGATATTTAGTAACACATATATATATACCAAAACTTAAACGCAAAGTTTAAATATAAACACACTGCAAATAATGGTTTCCATATCACAAATAATTCATCATACATATTCAATGCAAAGTTTAAACGCTCTGCAAATGTAGTATAATATATCATAAACAATTATTTACATATCTAGAATTCCATAATGTCATATATTCAGATATTATTACAACAGAAGCTTCAAAAAATATATTTCAAAATACACTTAAAGTTTAACTTACGGTTAACCTAACCATTCCTGATCATCCACTCCAAACTCTAATGGTTTTGAATATTCTTCAACGTCCAATACAACAATCCAAAGCATCCTTCTTCAAGTTCCTGCATTAAATATAAATACTCGATAAAAACTTATACCTTCAAAATCAAAAGGTTAAAGACTGAGTTACAACTCAGGTTCTAATTTTTTTTGTATTTATGAATTCGCAAACTTAGTATGCAAAATACATGTTAATCAAACTACATCAGCACTTAGTATGCAAAATAAATGTTAATCAAACTACATGAAGATAAAATGGGGTAGCCATATGTATAGACAAAGTATTAGTAACATTTACTTTCTACATTTACATTATTATTTGTATAAACATGTATATACAACATTTGGCTGTGTATATCTTATACATTTAGATTAGAAACTAGAAATGCAATACTCGAATATTCTAACTGTTATAAATGGTGCAGTGAAAATAGTTCAAGTTAATGCAGCAGTGAAAATACAGAAAATAGTTCGAGGATTCTTGGTGAGAAAGAATGTGGGAATCGTCTATAGAGTAGATAAAGGAATTGATGAAACATTTAAAGAGGCTTATCTGATTAAAATCAATGTGTTATTGAGTGATTTTTGGGAGAGGTTGTATTATGTTTCTGGAATCAAAGACTATAAGCAAAGAGTATATGTGAAACTGTTCATGCTAGAAAAGTATGCTTCATAGATTGCTGCAACTAAAATCCAGAAAGTCTGGTTTACAAACATCGCACTCGCTCTTGTAACGCAAATCATACTCACTTTTAAAAGTTGCACACTTTGTGAAAGAGGTGAGCGATGTTAAAATTGGAAATAAAGCAAGAATTTATATAAAAGAACAAAGTTAAAACCTTATATTTATTCATTTCTCACCTCCATAAACTCTCTTTTCCATCTTTCAAACGTGCATCCCCTCATTATGTGCACACTCACATGCTTCAGCAGTTCAGTTACACCAATCTTATCTTCAACTACTTTACTTGCTTCCTTTTCCTGCAAATTCAATTAATTTTACACAACCAATTACTCTTATTTTGTGCATTCTTCATTTTTACCAAGTATATAGTAATAAGATTAAGATGAAGGAACGGTGAAGTGGTCAGGATATAAATTGCAGTCATTAACTTCTACACAAATATCCACATGATCAACCCCTGTCCATCTTCTATAAATTAATACACACGCAGATATAGGTATATTAACATGCATATACCAACTCTTTTAGTAGCCATGGACAACGCTAAGGCAAAAACAAAAGCATTTTTTCTTTTAACTCTCTCATTATTTCTTAGTCTTGGAAATGCACAATCATCAATAGCACTAGTTCCAGCAGTCATAACATTTGGAGATTCAACCGTGGATGTAGGAAATAATGACTATCTTCCTTATACTCGGTGAAGAGTGCAGTTGGAATGGGAAAAAATATAACGATGGTCAAGTACAAATTTTACTAAATTCATTTTCGTATATTTCTAAAGACCGTTTCCCCACAATCAGCGTATGATGATGCATTTACAATTACTACAAGCACCCAGTAATGGATATGGTTTTAACAGTGATTGCAGTTTTTGAATTTGGACATGAATATGATTCTACCTGAGATTATTTGTGATATTAAAAGTTAAAACTATTTGTATATGTTTACATTTAAACTTTTAATTTAAAATTATGCTTTTAAACTTACTTTAAATTCTGATGTAAAGAATAGGTATTATAATTTTAAGTAGAGATAAATACTGAGGATAAAGTTTAAACTTTAAACTTTAAGTTGAAATCTGATTTCAAATATTTGTTGCGTACATGTTATGCTGATGTTTTGTAGTTCAGTACACTAGAAATATACTTTTGTACACTAGAAACTTTAACTTTATGCTGATGTTTTGTAGTTTAAACTTTAAGTTGAAAACTAGTATATTATAGACTTTTGTTTTCTTAATCATAATATGTAACATTTAACTAGAAATATACAGTTAATTGATAACTTTACAACTAGAAATATATATGGCTGTATTGCAGTAGATGAAGGTATGATGGTGACTGATACTTAATTGACTGTTGGATGATTTGAATCATTTGATTTAGAAATGAAGACTTGAGAAAAACACGGACTTGGATTTTGTGAGATTAATGTGTTAAAATGAGAAAGACAAGGAAAACAAACTCCGTTACTTGCAACCAAACGCCTAATTTCCACAGAACCTTGGCAAAAAAAACTGCTGCAGATCCCGATGGAGATGGACGAAACAATAGAGACAAGCCAAAAAAATGATTACTGACCAGGATAGCTTTTGATTTAGAAGTGATTAGCTTTTAGTTTCAAATGTGATGCTCCTCGATGCCGTGATAGATTTAAAAATGAAGAGTTTGATGCTCGATTGGAGATGACGCGCCAACTGAAAAGGGGAACCCTAGTCTTAAGCCGCTCTAGCTTGGAGGATGCGCGAATGGCTGTCGACGCTGGTGATGGAATGGACGAAGGGGAACCCTAATCTAATTGAAAATTATGCGGCCAATAGTGGTGATGGAAGGGGGAAGCGTTAGAAAATGCTACAGATAGAAGATTACAAAATGGTCCAACTTTTAGTGAGTTATTTACAAATTTACCAACTGTGCTAACACTTTTTTGTGTTGTAAATTATAACTGATATGTTGGAAAGTTTATAAAACACATTATTTATATTTCCCAACACTTTTTCAGGTATCCTAACACTTTTTTATTGTCAGTAGACTGTAACATTTATAAGTGTTAGAAATTAACAAATAGAAAATGTTGCAAAATCACTTTTTTGGTGTAGTGAAAGAGTAGTCATAATTCTATAATAAGCCAAAATCTAATTAAATAATGGCTTAACTCAAATAATTCATCATCAAAATAAGATGAATCAAAATCTCTCACAATCATAACCATAAACTTGCGTAAAAGCAAGTGAAATCCAAAAGACATGCATAAAAGTAAGTCGAGCCTAAAAGATGAGCATAAAAGTAAGTCAAAATCAAAGACAAGCATGAAAGTGAGTCAAGTCAAAAGATAAGCATGAGAGCGAGTCAAAACTAAAAGACAAGCATGAAAGCTAGTCAACCAAAAGACAAGCATGAAAGTGAGACAAGTCTCTCATGCTCTCATGGACTATTATCTCAAATATGGTGCTAACTTATCAAAATCTTCAAAGCACAAAAAGGGAATTCATATCCGAACACAAATGATACGAATAACAAGTAGTTGGGTTAGGTCGCTATCACCTCTCAAGCAGTCTGGACTAGGTTGCTAACACCTATCAAGCAGTTTGGACTAGGTCGCTAACACCTCTCAAGTAGTTTGGACTAGGTCGCTAACCACTTTCAAGCAGTTAGTAAATTTCACTGCCTATATACTCTAGGCAAACAAGTCATATAATTAAACAATAAGAGATAAATAATGTCCCATAACCACTTGTTACTACTAAACTTATTTCTCATTTCATAGAAAAAGAGAAAAAGTTAGCGCAAAGGCTAATTTTTATGAAAAATCACAAAGATTTCAAAAGAGAAGTAATTGTTTACAAAACTTAAGTAATAACTTTTCAAAACTATAAGATGATATTCAAAATACTTTGTATGATTTTAAATCTCTTCTTCTAAGTCCATAAACCTTTTATATAGATATTATATACCTTGAAATCATTCAAATATTGGTCTAATGACCGTATTAGATATTTTGAAAAACACTTCTTATTTAAATATAGTCTTTATGCTAAAATTTACATACACACACACACACACACACAGAGACACTATTTCTTTCATACAGAAAGCTTATATATATAATTTTATATTCAGCTTTAAAACATTATTATTATTAAAAATTCTATAAGAATCTTTCTTCATCAAAATACTTTAAATATAAGATTCAAAAACCATATTTGAACCCCTGATTTAGAAATTAGTAATATATTTTAAATAAGCTATATAAGTGATTTCTAAAGATTATATTTAATATAACTAGTTTAAAGATGATTTCTTTTCATATGTAATATATTTAATATATATACACTATTCTAAATAATTTAGAATAAAGGAAATTACCCAAAATATGAAATCATCATAATTTCAGAAATCCCAGAAATCAAGGAAGCAGAAGAAGTAAGGAATCAAAAATCTAAAAGTAAACAAAGATGAACAAAACATAACAAGGTTGCCTTGAGCGCACATGCTCCAGTTTTTATGACCAATTGATCTGAAACAACCACTAGAGCAAGTCTATTAGCAACATAACTACTACCAGTTCATGCCTACAACCAAATTGCATAATTCAATCATCAAAATGTCATTGGAAAGGTTACTATAAACATTTATCTCAAACAGACACCAAATTCAATCAAGTTTAATCTAATTATCATAATAATTCAGCACAATCAATCACATGCAATTACACAAGAATTAGATGTGAGTTTTACTAACCTTAGCATTCAAAAACTCCAAAATTACATGCATCAATCACAAGGCCAAATCACATAAATTCCTACATTTTTGCCCTCACTGTAGTAAGGATTTGGTATAGCAAAAGTCAATATTTTCCTACGAAATTTTTATAAAAGTTGTACATATGAGTTAAGAACAATATGCCTAAATTTTAGATTCTTATGGAATTAGTTATGATTTTTCTACAAACCTACGTTTTCTGCTTCAGATTTCTCACTTTCCCTCTTTGATATTCAACCAACTTCAACCTCCAACCATGGCTAAAACTCTGGCTATTTGGATCTAAAAGATGGAGAATGGTGTTGAGAAGCTATGTCTTAAGTTTGGTGATTTTAGAGAATTTATTGTATTTGATTTGATTTTCTAAAGATCTAGGTTTAAGGAGAAGAATGGAGGAGTTTTATTCTCTGGTTTGTGAAAATGAACGTACATGAAGAAGAAAGAAGAGAAATATGTATTCTCTTTTATTTATTAAGTGGACTTAAATGGTTATAAAACCAAACCTAAAACCTATTAATTTAATAAATGATTTATTTTCCAATACAACGTTTAAGGGGATTTTCACTTGAAGGGCTTCTTTGTGCAGGGTAATAAGTTTGAAGGACAGCAATTCAGAAAAATTAGTTTTAATGACAAATTACAGGAAAAATATAACTGAAGTTATCATTTTTATTTATACAAAAATAATGATAAATGAATTTATCTTTTCCTGTATAATTTAAAAAGATAAATGAATTTATCATTTTTCTGTAAATTGTTCTTAAAACTAGTTATTCGAAATTGTTATCCTTAAAACTTATTGTGACGCCCCACCTCTATACTCACGCTAGCCAAGGACACTACGGGGTAATGCCGTCGACTAGCACGAAGAATAAGGCTGTTGAGGAGGGACCATCTGTGTAATTGCTTTGTGCGAGTACCGATATGTCAGATAATATAACTTACATTTCATTTCAAGAGGAAATCCGACATATCAAATACAAACTCAAAGCTACCACACAGTGGCTATGAGGCCTTTGGAAACAAATATAGAAATAAACATAACACAAATCAGTCACAGATATTCATATCACAAAGGCGGAAACAGATATGAATATATCACAAAGAAGTGTACATCAAAGTAGTGGTCAAACAAGATCCACTACATCACAAAAAAATAGATACAAGTGCTAGATAAAAGAATAAGTATACATCAAGGAGTCTCTATCTCAAATGTATACTAACAAAAACTACTATGCTAAAGTAGTTAGCCAAAAGTCAGGTGATGGACCCAGATAAGAAGTCAAGCAGGAGCACCTGAAATACCTCGGTCTGACCCGAGTATTATTTAAGAAGAAAATAATAAACAGATCAGTCTAGCTATAAATATCATATAAAATGAGATATGATAAGAGATATGACCAAAAACGTATGATAACAAAAATGCCATACTGTGACAAGTATACATCAAATAACAACAAAAATCATACAATATCCCAAATCATCTCAAATATTCTCAAACACCCAAAAGAATCACATTCTTTAAATTATTCACCAAAACACTAATATTGACAAAAAATATCCGTGCCAATCCACGAAAATTGGTGAAACACAAATTCTACAAATAATCAACCAGAAATCCAGAAATCACAAAGGGGGAGGCCAATCACAAACGGGAGCATGAAAACTCACCAACACGTGTATCACAAATGAGACGCTATCCCTTGAACTGAACATCGACGCACCTAAAATGGTACGCCCCATGCACAGTCGAACATCGACGCACCTGAAAAGATATGCACCATGTATAAACTAACATCGACGCACCTAAAAAGATACGCCCCATGTATAGTCGGACATCGATGCACCTAAAAAGATACACCCCATGCCTAGTCGAACATCGATGCACCTAAAAAGATACACCCCATGTATAATCTAACATCGACGCACCTAAAAAGATACGCCCCATGCCTAGTCGGACACCGATGCACCTAAAAAGATACACCCCATGCACCAACTTATCGAGCCGAATGCTCCATGAACGGTCCAAAGACCATGGGTCGCTAGCCCATAAAAATGAGACGAAGCTCAACAGAACGGGGTATAGTCCACCACGCGGACAAAGAGACATCGCACATCGCTAGTCTAAATCATAAAATGATCATCAAGAAGTGTCGATTACACTAAGCTAGTAAATAAATGAGTTTAGCTTCATGTCCCATAACCACTAGCTTAACTTACATATTTACGAACAAATTGTAGATTTCCACTCAAAAGTTGTCACAAGATTTTCAATCGAACAAGCCCAAAAATTAACCGACGAAGTAAACGCAAGCGTTTCATACCACTTGTTTTACTAAGCCGTTTAATTAGATTTCTCATACGAATGAGGTAAAGGTTTGTATATACTAATAGGTTGGAAAACGGTTTTATAAACGAGCTTTGTAATAAAAATAGAGTTGGAATCATCTTTGTATTTTAAAGTGACAAATCACAGAAATGATTGTAGAAACAATCAATCGCCAAAATCCACATTCGAAGACGTGAATCAAATCCATAAAAATCGATACCGAGTCCATCAAAATGGATATTCTCAAAAATCCCGAAAAGGAAGTCATCAAAGTCGATAATAAATGATAACAACAAATCGGATCAACACGAATCGATTAAAATTGGAAACCCACGAAAAATAGGCAAGTTGGACTGATGCAAGCGGGTCAGTTGACTGGACCAGATGGTCAGTCGGCTGACACAATGCCTGGAAACTTTCGGTTTCCAGGTCAGTCGACTGACCCAGGTGGTCAGTCGACTGATATAGGGACAGAATGTTTTCTGCCCCTGGTTCAGTCGACTGAACCTGCTTCCAGAGCAGAATCAGCCTAGCCCCCAAGTGAGGCAAAATTCTACCGGAAACGATCGATCGAGCAACGGCGACTAGGGATTTATGCCAAGCGACAACCCAGCCTAATAGGCTCTTCGATACACCCTGGTAAACATGTTCAAACACCCATAAAAGGATTTTCACAAAATTGGACTTCAAAAACCAAAAATTGGAAAATTCACCAAATCAATCCAAATCAAAAAAAATGAACATGAATAGATGTTAGGAATTCATACCTAATAACAACGAAAGCTATAGACGTAGATGTGAGTTCAAAAACTCACCTTTTAAACCCAAACAACAAATGAGAAGCTATAGAACAAAGGAAAGACCAATTCCTCTTCAATCTCAACTCAAGAAGCTCCAATCTAAGCTCATAGGAAAATATTTCCTAAGTTAGGATTTAGGGATTTCTGAAAATTAAAGAGAGATTGAGATGGAGAAGATGAAGAGGATGCTTACCTAAGCTTCTCTTTGATTTTGGAGTTAGAGCTTGAATTCCTAATAGAAACTAGGGCTTAGGAATTTTGGTTTCTTTTCTCTTCTCCCATTATCCCTTTAGCTTGAAAGTGTTAGGAAAAGAATAGAATGAATGAAGAGGGAGTGGAGTGTTAGGGTATTAGATGGGTTGATGGGCTGAAACCCAAACCCAAAGCCCTAATTGGAAACATCAAAATTCTACCCAATTCAAAACATATCGATGTTTATACTCAAAAAGGTCGCAAACACCATTTTGGACTCAATGGAAGTGGTCTCGAGTCCTAATTCGACTGTTTGCAAAAAATAGCTTTTCGGACTTTAATCCGACAAACGATGCTATATTTAAATAAAATATTTAAATATACGATCGTAAAATATGCGGGTTGTTACACTTATTATCCTGGAATAAGAAACCCTTCAACGTAATTTCCATATGTTTTAAAACCACCTTTTAAATGCACCATTTACATGAACCTTTACATAATTAAAGATCATTACACTTTCCCACAGATAAATAAATGAAAATTCTAAATGAAATTTTCATTTTAGCATAAAATGAATTTGTTCGCTTAAATTCAAAAATTACCAATTTCATAATTTAACCTATTAACTATTGTATTAATATGTACTTTTGACATCCTAAAACATTCACCAACTCCCAAAGATCATTTTCAATAAATTAACTCTATAAAAATAAGTTTACTACTATAAATCAAAGATTATCATTCATTACTCTATTGATTATGAATTCATGGCCTACCCTTTCATATAGACAAAAATAAATATTCATCCTTTATTTGAATTCATTCATTATCATTATAATAATATATTTTTTATTACCATTCACATGTTACTTCTTAAAATATCTATTTAAAGAAGCATTTGCTTAAGTAACTTCTAAGTTATCATTTATTACATAATTAAGGCTATTTCTAAATTAACAATACTAATTTAAAACAATAAATTTATCATTATCCCAACATCTCAAAACATTAAATTTCATACCTAATCCAATCATCACTAATTCCCCAATAAAATTACCACTATTCAATTTTTACTTAATGTTAAATCTTTACTTTAAAACTTAAATTTACTGCTTCTCAAAACCGGGTTGTTGCATCAAATTTTTCAGGTCGGACTCCAAGTTAGTTCGATAACGATCCATAAGCCATGGATCAGTACCGATCCATGAAATCTTACATCGATTGACACTGAGATTTTTGTGGAAGAACTTGCACGACATGCTGGATGTGTGGAGCAATTTTCGAAGATTATCTTGGGGGTTTTCGCCTATAAATAGAGGTGGAGTGCACTTGTTTTTCGCTCTTCTTCTTTTTGGAATTTCTAGACTTTGCCGAACAACTATAAATATTGTGTGTTTTTCTTTTCTATTTCTTGCTTTTACTTGATAATTTCATATTTATTGCTTCATTGGGCGTTTGTGCCATTTTTGACGCGAACAATATGCATAATATGTATGATTTTTAATGTATTATGTATGTGTTTGTTCATGTAAAATTATCATGTGCTAGAAATAAATTATTACTTGTGTTGTTTCATAGTTAACAGATATAACATAACATATACATTCACGATCATTGAATTTCGTGCATACATACATCATGTACATATGACATGTCTCTTAGCGCATACTCTAAATGTAAATCTCAATTACTTTGTTTCGAGAATAAATTCTTATGTAATTTTTACTCTTTTTATTGATGACAAAGATAGAATAAAATATATAACTTATAAAACAAAGTGCTAGAGAGTATAACACCCCGTAAAATTTAATAAGAAATTAATTAATTAATAATAATGCTAAAAATAGAACTTTTATAAATATTGATATTTGGCAACAGATGCTAACCATTGCATTCGTGGCAATTTTCTGATCAACTTTCATATATAGAGTTCTGTAATCGGAGCTCAAACGGAAAAGTTATTGACGTTTGAAGTTTTCGAATTCTAAATAATTCAATTGGAATTCAAATTCAAGTTTTAAATTAATGTACATTTAAAATTTAAAATATTAATAAATAAGTTAACATTAATTAGAAACATGGTGGTTAAGTAAACATTAAAATAAATATTAACATTAATTCAATAAATAAGGAATTAAATAACAATTAGAAACGAAAAATAAATACATTCTCATTTATAAGCTACCAGTCGACCACCTTCCTTGGGTCAGTCGATAGCTAGTAGTAAACCGCTTGCAGTCAACTGCTTGGGGAAGGGCGGTCGATTGGTGATTGTGATAGTGGCTTGGGTTTTAATAGGCGCGAACGACCCGAATTTTATTTTTTTAAATTAACTTAAATTCGACGATTCTGGTGTCTTCTAACCACTATAAATAAGAGGCCAGCCCTCCTACTTTTATTCACAAATTATTTAGGAATGTAAGCGGAGCTCTATCAGCCTCTTTTTTCTATGTGATTCAGAAATTCTTAGGATTTTCAAGTAAGGAATTTTGGACATTTAATATTCAATTTCTAAGTATATGCTTCTCCAATCCCTAAAATTCTAAATCTAAGTTATGTACAATTCAATTATTGTATATTTCAAAAAGAAAAGGTCTGAAAAGAGATTTAAAGAAGGCTTAATCAAATCCAAAGGAGAAAGCTGAGAATCATCTATGAGTGAGAATCTTAAGTTTTTCTCATTTTAGTATTTGTATAGTTGAATTTGGATTTTTTTATGCCATGGGGAATTTAGTTTACGAAAACATTAAATTAAAATTAAAACCCTAAAATTCCCCTAAACGAAATGTCAGTTCTTATTGGAATCTCAATTGTTTTATATTAAAATAGCAGGGTTTGTCTGGATGTTTCAATTTGGTATTTTATATTCTGTTCCACTTCCAATTCTTCTTTATTGATGTGTTAAAGGATTCAAAAACAAAATTTAGGTAGGAAATGGTGTGTAAGGTGCGAATTCCCTTATTCATAGTTTACATTGCTTATTTTCATGATTTGAATATAAATTCCATTTTCACTTCAGACTAGTTTACATAAAAGTTGAATAGAGTATAGAAGATTTAAATTGCAAATGTTATTCCTTAAAATAGAACATCGATTCTACTATTTTAATATAGAATAATTTTGGTATAAGATTCTATTTTACTTTATGCAAGTCTATTGGTTTTGGCTAAGGATATTAGCTATTTTGTTAGTTATTATTTGAAGTCGGACTTGTATAATTTGGAAGTTTTGACATTTAAACGAATAGAGTATGATGCAAAATCTTCGCACGCTTAGGAATATTTAGTTATATGAGTGTTTGTGTGTGTGTGTGTGTGTCTGCGTGTGTGTGCACGTGCAATTACGTGGTATAAATATGTTTGTAATTAGTATTAAACCCCTTAGGAAAGAAGTTAAGGGTGAAATAAGGAGTTTTCCTTATGTAGCCTTAATGGGAAATGCAGTGAGATAAATATGGTAGTAAGTTAGGAGAGTGGAAATTATGACTAAGTTATAGGGATGTGAGGTCAATTAAGAGCAAACAGAAGTCTACCCAGCTAATCTAGGTACCAGCAATATAACTTTGGAATAGATGTGAGACATCACTTATAATAAGTACTCACGGAGGACGCGAGGTTAGTCCCAATTCTATAGGGTAAGTCTGCTCAACTAATCTGGCAACCAGCGCCTACGAATAGTCAGACTAATATGAGACGTCATAGTTTGGGTTCTAGGACATAATACGTAAGACCCGCTTCAAGGTTGGGAGTATTAGGTGGCTATAGTAGGATCCACATCCTTTCTACCTAAGAAGTATGACATGGTTGAGGTTATCGTTTAGGCATGGTAGTGGGAAACCTCGGGAAGTAACCTCTTCAGGGCTAAGGTATTAGGTGGCTATTGTTGGGTCTGCCTCTCCCAAAAGGAAGTACTAAGTAGCCTGATGAGAATTTGTGCGATGCTAGTTAGAGAGTACCAGAGAGGGGTCTGCCTTGCATTAGGTATTAAATGACAGGGACCTACCTAAAATATAGGTATTAAATGGTGAGAGTTTGCCTAATTTCTATTGAAATGTATTAAAAAGGCTTTTGGGAAAACAAGAAGGCAAAGGGGAAATTCAAGAAAGAAGGTATAACATGTCGTAGATGTCACAAGAAAGGACACGTTGCTAAGGATTGTAAGGTGAGCTTAATGGGAGAGGAGTTTAAAGAAAGATGCTACCACTGCCATAAGGAGGGATGCTACAAGAGTTGGTGTCCATAGCTAGCTAAGGAAGGATAGTATGGGCAAGCTTAGGCCATTGAGACTGTTCCTTTCTCGTGTAGAACTCCCTCTAGGGATCAAAGGAAAGCAACAATGGATGTACAACTATCATTTCTGGGAATACTACTTGTAACATATTTGACTCGGGAGCATTACATTCATTCATAGCTAGAAATGTAGTTATGAGTCTAAATACCTAAGTTATCACCAATTCAATGGTCGTATAAAATACTATTAAAGGGTCGACACACCTTTCTTTAATTTGCAATGACCTGGTTGTGGATATATGTATAATTGTTTTTACAATTAATGCATGTATTCTTAGTTTTGAGTGGTATGGACGTATCCTAGGAGTGGATTGGTTATCATACTATGGGGCTATCTTATATTGCGATAGGAGGATTTTATGGTTAAGGAGTTGTAAGGGGCGAGATATAGATGTTTGTTGTACACCCTAAAACTTAGTCAAGTTAAGCTTATTATATTCACTGAGCTAGTCACAAGATGAGATCTCATGGGTACCCGTAGTTCAAGAATTTTCTTACACCTTTGGAGAAGTCTCAGGTCTCCCTCCCCGAAGGGAGATCAAGTTTAGGATCGATTTAGAAAGGGACACAAGACCCGTTGCTCTACCACTAAGACACATTGGCCCCAAAGAAAGGTGAGAGTTGGATAAGAAAATTTTGAAGCTATTGTAGAAGGGGTTTATTCGTCATAGTACTTTTGAATGGGGAACACCTGTTGTCTTTACCACCAATGGCTCTTCAAGGCTATACATTGACAATAGAGAGCTCAACAAGTTGACCAAAAAGAATAGGTATCTTTAACCTAGAATAAATATTTTTCGACTAGCTTGTTGGAGCAAAAATATTTTCCCAATTAAACTTTGTGACAGGATATCATCAATTGAGGAGAGTTGAGTATAACAAGTAGAAGAACGCATTTCACACTCTAGATGGACTATATGAATGGGAAGTGATGGCTTTCCAATTGACGAATGCCCCCATATACTTTTTAGATTTGATAAGTAGAGTCTTTCAGGGACACCTGAATAAATTCATCGTAATGTTTGTAGATGATATTATAGTATACTCTAAAAGTGAGGACGAGGATGATTCACTTAAGGGAGGTACTACGGACTTTAGGAAGGCACCAACATAAAGCCAAATTCTAAAAAATGTCACTTTTGGATAAAGGATGTAAGATATCTTGGATACATTATTTTCGAGAAAGGATTGCCTTTAGACCCCGGAAAGGTGGAAGCTACTAAAGATTGGAATTTTCCGAAAACGCAACGGAGGTTAGGAGTTTTCTTGGATTGGCGAATAATTATAGGAAATTCATTAAGGACTTTGCAAAGATAGAAATCCCATTAACTTGCTTAACCAAGAAGAATCTAGTTTTTGAATGGATAAGAAATGCACGGAAGCATTCGAGAAGCTGAAAGAGCTATTGACTAGCATGTCAATGCTGACTATTCCCAATAGGAAGAAACCTTTCACCGTTTATACTGATGCATGTGGTACGGGATTAGGAGCAGTTCTTATGCAAGAAGGAAGGGTGGTAGGTTATTCTAGTAGACAGTTAAAGGACCATAAGAAGAGATACCCAACTGACAACTTAGAGTTAGCGGCCATCGTTTTTGCCTTAAAGATGTGGAGGAACTATCTTTTGGGAGAAAGGTTTGAGTTGTTCATCGACCATAAATCACTCAAATACCTATTGTTGATGCAAATGGATCAGCACCCAAAGATAGGTTGTAGGGAACCTATGAGACCTAGATCTACTAGATAATGGAAAAATGGCAAAAAAAGAGCAACAAGACACAAGATTTTTATAGTGGTTCGGCAATCCATGGTCCATTTTATAGTTTTATTGACTATTGATTACAGAAATTTAGAATCACTAATCCAAGGGTTTGACAGGTTCTATAGCCTAGAACTATCATCAATGGCTGCCTGGGTGACTATTGTGAGGGTGGTAGGAGATGAAGAATAGAAACAGAGTGAAGATTAGCCACGATCTTTCTTTAATTGCAGTAGGGTTGATATTTATAGAGAAACAGATGCATAGGGTCAAAAATCCACTTGACTCGAAGCTCGGGAGAAAGTCTAATGTCATACAAGTGAATAAGTGGGGCCCAAAGGCCATAAATTCTTTTCGATAACGAGAGAAAGCTCTTGGTACCGATAGGAATTGACTTGTGTAAAGTCAATATTTGCATTCCTTAACTCTTCTATCTCCTTTCGATACATTTCAAGCTCCTTTCCTTGAATTTAGGTTGATTCTGATGATTCTCTTATTAACACTTAAACTATCCTGCTTTCTTGTCTTTCTTCTGTTCAAACCTGAGAATTTCTCATCCAAACTCTTAGAAAAACACATGACCATGAGAGGTTAAGGTAGACCTTAAGCATATGGGCTAGTGGAGCTAAAAAGAAGAGAAAAATCGTATCGATGCTAAGAGTAATCTCTCAGTACCGACTCCTTTACTTAGCTCAACTACCAATGAAGCTCCTCTCAAGTTCTTTTCTCTCGTCCTTTTGATCGTGTTTCCAAGTTCATGAGTAGTTTCGTCTTCATCCTGTCCTTGTATGAATTCTTCTTGGTTAAAAACCGGTTAAAACTTACCCCCTCGAGTATCATTTTATTGAAAACAAAGTGTGCTCTTGATCGAAATAAGTTATGGTTTGTCATTTCTTGAATTATAGGCGATCGTCCAACTCTAAAACGTTGCTTCTATCTGTTTAACATTCCCTCAATTGTTTTTCATGGTTATAATTTCATCTTCACACTAAGACCAAATCTGCGCTCTGAAAATCGGATTTATGCTTTAGACGAATAATCCTTCTTGTTGCTGCACATTCTGCAAACTTTTGAGGTAAAAAATGCTCTCAATACTAATAGCTTTGTCTTAGTGCCGAAACCTTTAATCTTTCCCGACTTCTTATTTAAGTTTGGGACTTAGTGCAATTTTCATTCACTTCCGTGCCTTTTGACTTTACCCCGAGACAATCTATGTTCCTTGAATCTTCTATCTTTTCTCGCCTTCAACTTTGTCGTCGATCATCCACTACTGTCGTCGATCATCCATCGATGTCGCCGATCGTCTGTCGTCGCCATCAAATCTTGACCTTACCTCTAAGTTGTTGATTCCACTTGTACTTAAAGTATTTAGGCCTAAGAACTTCAGCCTTTGACCACTGATTGCACTTGAGATTTGAATTGGATTAAGGTGGGTGATTGGTGATGACTTGCACGACAATTGTGATGATGACGGATGTGGGGCGATGGTTATTATATTGAATGGAGACGTTGAAGTTTGGACTAGTTGCTCCTAAACTATGGAAAACTCAAGTTTTTCCTCGATTGGGTTCGCAAAGACAAGATAGACTCTGTGTTTTCAGCTATCTCTTCTCTAGACTCGGCTAAACTTCCACCGTTGTCTGAATTTCGGTTGGATGTTTCTTGCTCGAGAATGGTCACCTGGACAATTCCATTGCATTTCTTTTCCTAGTTACTTCATTTCCTATGTTCCTAGAAAGAAAAGCTTCCGTGTCACTTTGAATCATGGCTCCGTTATCGATTGTTCATCGACGATGGGTAAGTTCAGATATATAGTTTCAACGCACGACACGGCTCATTTTTCTAACACGAGTGAGCTATCTACAAAGGATGGTCCGTTCATGGTACACATGACACTTAACTCACACTGCATAGAACAACACTTATCATTTGCCCTGGTCAATGCTCAGAATTCGATCGGTCAACATATGTCGACATCCTTTGGATTCCGGGCATTGGTCGCACGGGCTTAACTTTTAAAATAAAACATACCTAACTATGTTGAATGCCAAGTTTTTTTCTTAGAATGACTTGCCGATCTCCACGACTCAAGTTCGATGAAGACACATCCACTCCTCCTAAAGTTGGATCTTCTATAGCTCAAGTTTCGCCAACTATTCTCGCTGGACCGGGTCATCCCATTGTATTTGAATCAGAAGGCACGACGATTCCAGTACAGCCAGTATCCAATCAACCACTTCCTCTAAATGAGCTCGGATGTTTAAGAATATTGAATGGTCTGCTAGAATAAGTGCCAACGATTCTGACAGTTAGGATGCTTTAAAATATATGTCATCGACATGGTATTCTTGAAGATGACGTTCTTCTCCCTATGAAAACCAAGTTTGCACATAAACCCCCTAGAGGATACATGGCATGCAACCAATACATGTGCTTAAGTGGTGTCGTCTCGCCGTTCAATCCTTTTCTTCTAATGGTTCATCAAGAAATAGGGCTGGCTCCATCCCAAATACATCCAAACGGATAAGCTCTTCTAAGTTCTCTCTACATCCTATTCATGAACCGGTTCAACCGGGCTTTGGATTTTCATAAGTCAACTTATCTTCTCCACTTCAAGAAGAGGCGAGAATCTCTATCGTTTATGATAATCAAAGCTTAGTGCCGATGCTAGGTCATCAAAAAGCTTCACAACAAATGCTCGTACTTCAAAAATGAGTATTTCTATGTACGATGTCCATACATGTTTAACAGACTTTGGCTATCTAGAAGTAAGTTTCATGTCCTCTACTCTTCCTTACTTGGATTCTTTAACTCAAGTTATCCACTCGATGTTTACTTCCATACAGACATTCTAGATTAAGATGATCGCGAGGAGCATGAGGATACACTCAAATACCTTCAATAAGTCATATTTCAACAATGCTCTATCACATTCCTTCAAACAAATGAAGACATATGGTGGAGTGGTTTGCTAAGCCTTAGTAGATTTTCTTCCTTGGATTCTCCTACTACTAGCACTTCCTAAGTTTGTATATGCTCTTCCATCCCCGTTAGCCTCTCTGGAGAGGATCTTCCTAGGGATATAGTAGGTCCATCTGGTGTTGTTCACTCAGAAAAGCCCGCCGAAGGAGAGTCTGAAGGGCACGTTGACGCTGATATTCCACATGGTAGGGATGAAAATATTGGAATGCCTTCTGATTCCCAAGGAAGATGAGAAAGTCAGTAGGATAGAGGGAAAGGATTCGATGGTTGAAAAGGAAGGAGCACTTTACCGTAGAAACTTATAATACGGTTGGAGATCAAGCCATGTTGCCCCCAGAAGAGATTCTGTCTCAAGCCCATTCCTTCGATGATGTCTTTGTCGATTTAAGTGACATTAGTAAGATCTAATTCACCGTTCATGACATCCTAGATGAAACCATCTCAATCTCTACCTTCTCGCTAAGAGGTTTTGTAAGCGAAGGTGGAGAAATTGCAGCTTTACACCCACGTAAACATGGCCCATAGAGCAATTAGAGGGCCATCAATGTCATACACTTTACAAGGATTATGAGCACGCATCCCTGCATACACTTGTGTTTTTTGGAGTTACAATTTTTATACTCTCTTTTCCTTTTCAAGTTCCATAGGTCGCGGTTATTACGAGAAGTTTTCCTGCCAAGCCAGCACATTCAAAGGTCGGACTCTTGATCCTCACTTGCCTCGTCATTATGAAACTGATGAGGAGAGGCGAAGGAGGAAAGACCATGAAGCTGGTGAGGCTTGCAAGGCTGATAAGGAAAAAGACATGAAGAGAAAGAAGGGGAGAAGGAAAAGGAAGACTGAGTTGCCTCGCAATGCACCCAAACGTCAAAGAGATTCCTCTTAGCATCGGGGGCACCTTCTGTTGATGTTCCATCGCATACATAAGCTCAAAATTCCTTGGCTCAACAACTTCCAGCCTCCCAAGCTCTATTCATTACTGTCTTGCCTGCCTCTGAAGGAGTCTCTGCTTCCACGTTATAGGCTGCATTTCCATACCTCTTCTTACACGGTGTCAAGTTTGATCAATACATCTCAAATACGCTAAAAGAGGTGGTGATGAGAAACTTAAAAGGCGTTAAGTAGCATTTCAATGAGGGATTTAAGTGGAAGAAATTATGTACCGCCCTATCTGAAGTGAATGAAATTAACTACACCAACATCCAATCCTTTGTGTCCAAGAGAGCTGACTTTGAATGAATTATTAAGGAATGAGATGAGAATTTGGTTAAGGTCACCAGAGAAAGAGACCTTGCACAAAAGCAAAAGGTTAGCATTAACGGCTTATTGAAAGAGTTAAAGCGCGCTTAAGCCATCATCGAGGTCATGATGAGGAATAAGTTAAAAGCTGATCTAGCCTAGGGTGCCGAGTTCAAGAAGCAAGCTGATGAGAGAGCCTAGGCGCTTGCTCGAAATGATGAGATCATTCGAGCCCTGGGTCCGACCATCTCAGAGCAAGCTGATGAACTTTCTAGGCTCCGTGAGGAGAATCAAAAGCTCGATGAAGAGAAGAAGAAACTCATCGATGAGATGGAGTAGGTACCTACTGCAAAATTTTCCAATGACTTTGAGCTTTTGATTTCTCAACAAGAACTCAAAGAGCTTCAGGAAGAGAAGGCCATAACTAGCAAAGAATTTAATGCCAACATGTTGTATTTTTATACCAACATAGTGGTGGGCAAAATTCTAAGATGGCTGGGGGATTACCATCCTGAGATCCTCGTTGGTATTTTGGAAGGAAGTACTATGCAAGGCTTCATAGGCCAGAGACAATCTCTTTGAGGAAGAGTTGATGGTTATGTACCTCATTGCCTATGACATAAAATTTCTTTCTATTAGAAAGGCCCTACTCACTAAAGAGGCTACTGATAATGCTACTAATGATGTTACCAAAGCTCTTGTTGATCCAAGCTCTTCATATCAGCACGAAGTGTCTATTTTAGAATCCAGAGAGCCGACATATATTATTCCTACATCTGGGGGAGTCAGCTCTGCAACTGCCCATATAATTCCAATCTTTGTTGTACCCATAACTATCGAGCATTACATTCCCTCCTTCGTTGGCCAAACTGCGGAGCACATAACAGAGGAAGGTGAAATTGAAGTTGAAGTCTGGGAAATAAGCCCAGGCTCAGGTATTTCTCCTGTCTCTCCAGTGTTCAAGAAGCTTTAACTCTCTCACAAATACATTATTAAACTTTATCACTCTACTATTAACTTGTAGGTCAACCTCAATTGTCTCCTTCACCTCCAACTACACATGTTCGGGGCCTGCAACTATTTTTACTTCATCCACCTCCATGTTTGTGGGACTGACTGTCACAACTTCTATCTCTAGTTCCGGCCCAGGTCCTGATCTAAGAAGATTCCCACCCTAGAGAGCTTGGAAGATATTTATGCATCCTAGGAGGAGGATATGTTCATTATAGATGCTTCTGATCCGATCGAGCATGAAACTATAGCCAAGTGGTTGAGGAAGGATATGGACAAGATAAGAGTGAAGAAGGAACCCACAGTTGACAAGCTTGCCTCTACAAAACCAACAAGCACCCAGCAAAAGGTTCCTGCACTGAAGATTCGACCACTTAAAACAAAGCCAACTAAGACTCCAGCAAACCAGTCTATATAATCACATACTATGACCGGTGGGGAATCTACTCGCTCGGAAGGCAAGACTCCTCCTAGCAAGGATGAAAAGAGAAATCAAAGAAGTCGTCCTTCCAGCGGTAAAGGTGGAAAGAGGGGAAGAAAGTAAAGAGTGCTTGAAGGCTGCTGGCATGGTGGTGTGATTTTGTGCCAGTCACGTCCGAGTCTGTATTTTGCTTTTTGTTTGAATAGGTCGAGATTGTGCAGGCATGGCTCTCACTATTTGGTTGTACATAAAACTATTAGCAATGAAAGATTGACTTTTGTTTGTAATCTCTCCATTGTGTACTTTTCTGCATTTTTATGTACTATGCCTGTTTGCATATAGCTGCCTATGTATACAATATAATTGCTTGTACTACAATTATCCTATGTCATATACTTTCTGTTCATGTGTAATATGCTTATTTACCACAACTCTGTACATGTTAACAACATTCTTGCTATTGTTTTGGTTAGATTTCATTTCTTAGCCCTGTTTGTAACTGCCATAATACTCTATTTGGAGAAACAAAGCCATTGTTTAGCAGGCTCTGGGTCTAGCCCTGTTTGGCTTGGTCAGGTTCTTTTCGACTAAGTGTTTATGCATATGCCCCTATTTATGGGCTAATTATTCTAAATGCCAAAGTCCGGTCATTTATTGAGGATTATATATCGTGGGCAACTTGTCTGATTCCCCTCAGTCTAGCACTCAATCCAACTTTGGGATTGAGTATCGCCAATTTTGGCTTTCAATTCCTTACAACTTTCCTCGCTTATCCTCGATCGAGTGCATTCTGCTCAATTGCTAGCCTCGTCATAAAAATCATGTTCATATGATAGTTCCTATCTCTGGGAACTAGTGATTTAATCACTTGATTCCAAGTGCTATGTATTCGATGCTGCCAATTTCTAGGCTGCAAGTGAATTCTTCCAAGTTGGGATCCTCAGCCAATGTCATTCTAGATGTATGTATCATAAAGATGCATCGTCATCATATTTGATCATAAAAAATTCTTCCTAGTTCAGGGTTGAGAACCCGGTCGTGCCCTAATTTCTATCTCTAGAAGCTAGAGTACCTATGATTATATTGCATGGAATTTTCCCTGACGTTGCGTATCTCTGGGCAGTAGTTTACAGCTACAAGTTAGAGTCGACCAATCTGACCAACTTGAAAATAATTTCACCTTTCTGTCGTCGCCTGTTTCCATATAGTGGTAGGTTTCTGGACGTTGTAGAGTTTAATCGAGCGCTGGCTTCTATTTTTGGAAGTTAACACATTGATAGTTTGGATTCAAAGATTCTTTTCCATCATCGCCTATCTTTGGGTGATGGTGCATTCCTGTATGTTGGGATTGAATTATCCGATCGATCCCTGAATTGTCAAATCTTTTCATCTTCGCCTAATTTCAGGCCACGGTGAATTTTGGTAGATTCGGGTCGATTTTCTCTGTCGACCTTGCAGTTTTATACCTTTTCGGTGTCACGTATCTCTGGGCAACACTAATTTTCAAAAGGTTAGGGTCAATTTTCAACGTAGATCGGCGATTTTATACCTTCCGTATGTAACCTATCTCCATTCAACGATGTTTCTCAAAAGGTTCGGGGTCGATTTTCACCATCCACCCGACGGCTTAGACCTTCCAAGCATCGCTTATCTCAGGGCAGCGCCAGTTATCAGAAGGTAGGGTTGATTTTCACCAATGTACCGACAATTTGGACCTTCCCAATGTTGTCGGGGCAACGCCGGTTCTTAGAAGGTAGAGGTCGATTTTCACCGTCGACCCGGCAGTTTGGACCTTCTCGACGTTGCTGGGGTAACGTCGGTTCTCCGAAGGTAGGGGTCGATTTTCACTGTTGACTCGACGAATTGGACCTTCCCAACATTCTCGGGTAAATGTCGGTTCTTAGAAGGTAGGGGTCAATTTCATTGTCGACCCGATGGTTTGGACCTTCCCGACGTTGCTGGGGTAATGTAGGTTCTCAGAAGGTTAGGGGTTAATTTTCACAGTTGACTTGGTGGTTTGGATCTTTTTGACATTGTTGGGGCAGCGCCGGTTCTCAAAAGGTTAGGGGTCGATTTTAACCATCGAACCGACAATTTTGCTTACAAGAACGCAATTACATTGGTTTAAGAAGCCAGCTTTATTTGCAAGTAAAAGAGCGGCAAGTCCTACCTATTACAGTACCTTTAGCATCCTTAGGTGGCTTATTTGCAAAAACAAATGAAAAAAACTAAATGTAGTAGCATCGAAGCAGATCGCTATTCCATGCACGTGGGATAGGGATTCCATTAACAGTTTCCAATTGGAAAGTTCGTCTCAAAACTTCTGATCAATCACGTAGGATCCTTCCCTGTTCGAGCCAAGCGCCTCCGTATTGGGAGAACTCATTTTAGAACGAGATCTCCAACTTCAAAAGTACTGTTGTGAACATTGGCATTAAAGTGTCGTGCTACCCTTTTCTGCTAAGAAACTACCCTTAATTTAGCTTCTTCTCGCTTCTCATCGACTGGTTAAGGGACTTAAGTAGTAGTTCCTCATTTTCTCTCTAGTTAAAGTGTCTTCTACGATGAGACGAGACTTCTAGTTCCACTGGGATCATCGCTTCTGAACCATAAGCCAAGGCGAATGGCGAGTGCTCGGTAGCCAATTTGTATATCATCTAGTAAGCTCATAGTACTAGTAGAAACTCATTAACCCAATTTCTTTTAGCTCTAGTTGACCGTTTTTTCAGTGTGGATTTGATGATCTCATTCACTTCTTCCACCTGCCCGTTTGCCTATGGATGTGCCACTGTAGGGAAGCTTTTTTCGATTCTGTACTACTTGGAGAAATCCTTGAACTCAGCACTCTCGAACCGAGTCTCGTTGTTCGTGATAATCTTCTGGGGTACTCCAAATCTGCAAATAATATTCTTCGTTACAAAGTTGATTACCTTTATCATTGTAATCATGACAAGCGCTTCCGCTTCAGCCCTATTTATAAAGTAATCCACTACAATGATAGCATATTTGGCTCCTCACTTTACTATCGATGGCACTCTAATGATGTCGATTCCCCGGATCACAAACGACCATGGACTGATCATTTTTGTAAGTTCGATTAATGGGGCTCTTGGAATCTACGTGAATCTCTAGCATCAACCACATCGTTTAAAGTAGCCAACAGCATCCCAATTTATTGTCTAGTAGAAATATCTATAGAGAAGTATCTTCTTCGCTAGGATTTTCCCCCGGTATGGTCGCCACAGCTACCCTCGTGGATTTTCATAAGGATTTTCTTAGCTTCATCCTTGGCTACACACCAAAGTAAGGGATTCGGGTATCCTCTCCTATCCATCTTGCATCATAAACCATGGCACTTTTCGAAGAAGTTTCTTCCATTCATTCTTGTCTCTCGGAAGAGTTCCATTAATCAAGTAGCCTTTGATTATAGTCATACATGACTCCTCCTCTTCTCTATTCTCTAGAATCTAGTCAGCATCCATCTGATCAATACTAGGAGCTGTCAAAACTTTCACCGGAACCAACTCGATAAACTATGCTTCCCCAGAGCTAGCCAACATGGCTAGTGAATCAGCCTTTATGCTTTTCTCTCTGGGGATGTGTGTTATTATATAATGTTTAATGTCTTCGAGTAGTTCTAGTGCTTTTGATAGGTAAGGGACTAATCTTGCACCCTTGGCCTGGTATTCCTTCCTGATTTAACAAACTACTGGTTAGGAATCGCTAAATATATGCAGCGTCTTTATCCCTAGTTCTTTTGCTATTCTTAATCCTACTATCCATGCCTCATATTCTACTTCATTGTTAGTTGTAGGGAATTCCAACTTCAATGCGTAACAAATCGATCGTCCTTCTAGTGTTTCAAATATAACTCCTACCCCCTGACCTAAATTCATTTGAAGCATCGTTGATAAATAACTTCCACTAAGAAGGTGCAACCGCAACATCCTTCTTCTTCTCAATACCATCCTGCATGGTAAATGTAGTGATGAAGTCTGCCAATGCCTGTCCGTTTATAGCTCTTCTTGGATGGTAAGTGATGTCCTACTGACTCAGATCAATATTCCATTTCAGTAACCTTCCCAAGGTCTCGGTTTGATACAATACCCATTTCAAAGGATGATCAGTCAGCACTTTGATCGGATGAGCCTAAAAATATGGTTGCAACTTCCTTGATGCGATCAACAAGCAGCAGGCGAATTTCTCCAACTTTGGGTAGTTCTTTTTAACTCCAGGAACCGCTTGCTAATGTAGTATATCGGTCTCTGAATCCATGTATCCTCGTGCACTAATGCAGCACTTAGAGCATGAATAGATACTGGTAGATAAACAAAAAAAATCCTCCCCATCAAGTGGTTTGGATAAGATCGATGGCTTTTCCACGTGCCTCAGTAGCTCCTCGAAGGTATTCTGACAATCGTGATTCCATTCAAAGTTCTTCTTACTTTTCTTGAGGGCGTCGAAGAAAGGTACGCACTTATCTATCGCTTTTGAGATGAATCAACTCAAAGCAGCAATCTTCCCATTTAAGATCCGAAGTTGCTTCTTTGTAGTTAGAGAAGCTTCATTACCCAAGGTGTTTATCAGCTCCGGATTAGCCTCGATGCCCCATGCATTGACAATAAATCCAAGAAACTTTTCTAATGCTACTCCGAAAGAGTATTTTAATGGGATTAGTTTCATTCCGTATTTTTGTAAAACTTCAAACATTTCTAAAAGTTCATCCCGGTGATTCTGCGACACTCGTGACTTCACAAGCATGTCGTCTACGTATACTTTTATAGCCTGCCCGATTTGGTCTTTGAACAAATAATTTACCAATCTTAGGAATGTAGCTCTAGCATTCTTCAAACCAGCCAACATCACACTATAGCAGTATAATCCCATATCCGTATTAAATCTAGTATTCTATTGATCCGACATATGCATCGGAATCTGGCTATAGCTTGAATAAGCATCCATAAATAAGAGTAATTCATCTCGTGCGGTTCCGTTAACTAACTGATCAATTCTTAGCAAAGGAAAGCTATCCTTTGGACATGCCTTATTCAAATCCGAATAGTCAACACACATTGGCCATTTTCCATTTGAATTCTTAACCAATACTAGATTGGATACCCAATCAGGGTATAAAGCGGCATGGATAAAGTCGTTTGCCAATAGCTTATCCACTTCTTCTTTTAACCCAACGGATCACTCCGGACCCAGACTATGCATTTCTATCTTACTGGTGGGAACTTTGGATTGATATGCAATGCATGACACGATACCTCTGGCGTTATATCGCATATATCTGAATGTGTCCAGGCAAACACATCCAAGTTTCCTAGGAGGAAATTCATCAATTTGTTTCTCAAATGAGCACTAAGTTGAGATCCAATCTTCAGGACCCGAGTAGGATTATCCATGTTGATTAGAACATTCGCCATCAGCTTAGCCGGTGCTGGTCGCCCTTCCCATGACTACTTCCTAGGATCCATATGTTTATTGAATCGTTTATGGTTCTTGAGCCAGGGTCTAGGCTTTAATTGCTATGCTTACGGGCTTTGAATGTGGAGAGTCTTCCACATATTCTTTCCTTTCTCTTGGCACTTAGCTTCCCATAGTTCTGCCATATAGCATTCTCTTGTCGCACTTTGGTCTCCTCGCATCACTCATATTCCATTCTCCATAGGGAATTTCATTGTCAGACACCATAGAGCCAAAGTAATCCTGAAATCAGCTAGCGCTGGTCAACCCAAGAAAGCATGGTATGATGAGTACTCATCAACGATAACAAAAGTTTGAATGTGGACCACCCTACGTTCTACTTCCTAAGCTCTATGGGCAAGTCGATCATCCCAATCGGCTATAATGCTTTACCCATAAATCCCTAGATTTTCGTTTTGAAGGTAATTACATCCTTTATACTAATTTTCATCCGTGAAAAGTCTTTCTGAACAAAATGTTAATCGAGCTTCTGTTATCCATCAAAACTCGATGCACAACTACTAGTCTGATTCCTATGGTTGTTACAACATGGTTAAGGCTTGGTGCCTTAACTCCATTGGAACTCGGTTTTTAAATCAATTATCATATGTTATCATCTTATGTTGCTTAGCGGAGCTCCGTCTTCGATGTCGTGGTGTGTGTTTCAGCAAACTCGCATATCTTTCCATCTCACCCAGCTTCTCTTCGCTGGTGAGATCCTCCGGTTATAGTATTAATCGCCAATCTTCCATCTGTACTCTTGGGCCCCTCTCCACTAGGTCTAGGTAGTTTTCCTTGAGCTAATGGGCCTTGGGGTCCGACAACTTGGTTAGATTTCTGTTGTTGTCTAACATACTGCTAGAGTCTATTCTTCCGTATTAGCTCCTTCAAGTCCTTCAAATGACGGAACTCGTTTGTTCAACTGCTTTATCTCTTTCCTCTTAATCAATTTCTTATATTGCTCGGTTCCTTAAGTAGCAAGATAGATATTTTTCAGTGCATCGTTCAGAGGCGTATAATCCTCTAGTCACATGTTCTTGGGACGCTTCATGTTCTCATTACGCCTGCCACCCGGGTTTTGGTTTCTCTTTTTCTAGTTTCTAGAGTTTTCTGCATTTCCTACGATTCCACCAGAGTTTTCTTCATCCTTTTTATTTGCCACATTGCTTTGAATTACCTCATTTGACTGTCTATCACTAATTTCTCCCTCAATCAGACTGGCTTCCTATAACTACAGAAACTGGTTTGTCTTTTGATGCAATTCTTCGATTGTAGTTTGTTGTTTCATCTTCATCCATCTACTAAAATCCATATCCAGGTGAATGCCTCAAACAAGTGCCATAAACACAAGATCTTCCTCTGGATTGCTAACCTCCATAACAGCGATGTTAAATCGATTGAGGCCCTTCAGCGGCTCCTTAGGTTCTTGAGAGAAGCTAGATAGTGACATCACATCCTTTGGTTGGGCAGCATGTAACCTAAATTGCTCCAGAAATTTCTTGGCTAATTCATCAAAGGTAGATATAGATTTTGGCGCGAGCCTAGTGAACCACACAGAAGCGACTCTGTGATGACCCACATTTCGAAAGGTTTACAACAACAACAACAACTAAGCCATTATTCCCAGACAAGTTGGGGTCGGCTAGAGATGGAACCCAAAACTAAAAAAAATCAATTTAAGCAATAATAAAATAAAGTCAAATAAGTAAATTAATAATAATAGCTAAGTAAAGTAAAATAAAATAAAAATATATATGTATATATATATAAAAGGAATGATAATAATAATACTAATAGCGATAATGATACTAATGTAATATTGGTCAAAGACCAAACCTACGTCTTAGGCTCGTGTTTCCTAGTTTTATAATCTAAAACTTATAAAACTCAACACTCATGGTTCTGGTACGTGAATCGCTAACTTCCACTCGCTCCGATCCATCACCAGCTCTTCGGATATACCCCAATCCTTCAAATCTCTTTTTACTACTTCCTCCCATGTCAACCTTGGTCGACCTCTACCTCTCTTTGGGCATTCAACACGGCCTATAATTCCAGCACGCACAGGTGCCTCGGGCGGCCTTCGTTGAAGATGTCCAAACCATCTTAAGCGATGTTGAATTAGTTTCTCCTCAATTGGTGCTACTCCAAGTTTATCACGTATATCATCATTTCTAATTCGGTCTCTTCTTGTATGACCGCAGCTCCATCGTAGCATACGCATCTCTGCTACGCTTATCTTTTGGACGTGTTGGCTTTTAGTAGGCCAACATTCTGCACCATACAACATCGCAGGCCTGATTGCCGTTTTGTAGAACTTTCCTTTAAGCTTTTGTGGGACCTTCCTGTCACAGAGAATCCCAGACGCTTGTCGCCATTTCACCCATCCCGCTCGAATTCTAAAACTAACATCTTCATCAATCTCACCATTATACTGCAACATTGATCCTAGATATTGAAATGATTCCTTCTTGGGAACTATTTGTCCAGCCAAAGTGACATCTCCATCTTTCGACCTGACACCGCTGAACCCGCACTTCATATACTCTGTTTTAGTTCTGATAAGCCTAAAACCCTTTGATTCTAAAGTCTGTCTCCACAGCTCCAGTTGTCTATCAACCCCAATCCTACTTTCATCAATTAGCACAACATCATCAGCAAATAGCATACACCAAGGAATCTCACCTTGTATACCCTTCGTAACCTCATCCATCACTAGAGCAAAAATGTAGGGGCTCAAAGCTGACCCTTGATGTAATCCTATGTTAATGGGAAAGTCACTGGTTTCACCATCGCATGCTCTGACACTAGTCACAACATCATCGTACATATCCTTGATAAGTGTAATGTACTTTGTTGGGACTCTCTTCTTTTCCAGGGCCCACCACATCACCTTTCGCGGTACCTTGTCATAAGCTTTCTCCAAATCGATAAATACCATGTGTAGATCCTTCTTTTGCTCCCTAAACCTCTCCATAAGTTGTCTTATCAAGAAAATCGCCTCTGTGGTCGACCTCCCGGGCATTAAGCCAAATTGGTTTTTTGAAACACTTGTCATTCTCCTTAGTCTATGCTCAATGACTCTCTCCCAAAGCTTCATTGTATGACTCATAAGCTTAATTCCTCTGTAGTTTGTGCAACTTTGGATATCTCCTTTATTCTTAAAAATTGGAACTAGTATGCTTTTCCTCCACTCATTTGGCATCTTGTTTGATTTGAAAATATTATTGAACAACTTAGTTAGCCATGCTATCCCTGCATCTCCAAGGCATCTCCACACCTCAATGGGGATGTCATCAGGCCCCAATGCCTTGCCTGCTTTCATCCGTTTTAGTGCCACCTTTACCTCGGATTCTTGAATTTTCCGAACAAAATGTCTGCAAGTGTCATCAGAAGAGTCGTCTATCTCAATCGTAGTGCTATCACCTTCTTCATTAAATAGTTTGTCGAAATAATCTCTCCATCTATTTTTTATCTCCTCGTCCTTCACCAAAAGTCTGTTATTATCATCTTTGATGCATTTAACTTGGTTGACGTCTCTTGTCTTCCTCTCGTGGAGCTTAGCTATCCTATAGATGTTTTTTTCACCTTCTTTCGTACTTAGGTTATGATATAAATCTTCATACGCCCGGCCTCCTGCTTCACTTACCGCTCTCTTTGCGTTCTTCTTTGCCACTTTGTACTTTTGCATGTTGTCCTCGCTCCTGTGATGATGTAAGCACTTATAGCATTCCTTCTTCTCTTTGATAGCCTTTTGCACATCACTGTTCCACCACCAAGGATCTTTAGGTTCGCGTTTATTTCCTTTCGCTATCCCAAACACCTCGGTAGCCACTTTCCGAATGTGTCTTGCCATCTCATCCCACATGTGATTTGCTTCTCCTTCCATATTCCATGCCCCTTCTACCATCACTCTATCCTTAAACACCCGTGAGGCGTCTCCTTTGAGCTTCCACCATTTCGTTCGACTAGTCTTGGCTCCTTTACCCTGTTGAACACGTATTCGGAGACGAAACTCGGATATCAAAAGCTGATGCTGTGAGACGACACATTCTCCAGGTATGACTTTGCAATCTACACAAGCTCGTTTGTCGTCTCTTCTAGTAAGTACAAAGTCAATCTGGCTAAAGTGTTGACCACTACTAAAAGTAATTAAGTGTGACTGTCTCTTTCTAAAGAAGGTATTAGCTATCATGAGGTCATAAGAAATAGCGAAATTCAATATTTCTTCTCCTTCTTGGTTCCTATCGCCATATCCAAAACCACCATGCACTCTCTCAAACCCCCCACTAGTTGTACCAACATGGCCATTGAAATCTCCTCCTATGAAAAGTTTTCGCTACTAGGCACATCCCTAACCATGACATCTAGCTCTTCCCAGAAATTCCTCTTGACGGCTTCACTTAGACCTACTTGTGGGGCATAAGCACTAATGACGTTTAGAATCATATCACCCACTACCAGTTTAACTAGGATGATCCTGTCCCCTTGTCTCCTAACATCGACCACTCCGTTTCTAAGGTTCTTGTCAATTAAAATACCTACCCCGTTCTTGTTACGCTCTTTTCCCATGTACCATAACTTGAAGCCTGTGTTCTCCACCTCCTTCGCCTTTTGGCCCGTCCATTTGGTATATTGAACGCATAAGATATTTACACGTCTCCTAGTCATAGTATCAACTATCTCTCTTAGCTTTCCTGTTAATGATCCTACATTCTAACTACCTAACCGAATCCTACTTTCATCGACTAGCTTCCTTGCCCTTCGCACCCGCCGAGTAAAGTGCGAAGACCCTTGCTCATTTATCACTACATCGGGGCGTCGATGCAGCACGCCACTAAGGGAGTGACGACCCAGCCCTTGCATATTTTTCACCATACCCGAGCCTCGATATGGCGCGCCACTAAGGGAGTGGCGACCCAGCCCTTGCTCACTATTCACCATACCCGAGCCTCGATATGGCGCTCCACTAAGGGAGTGGCGACCCAGCCCTTGCTCACTATTCACCATACCCGAGCCTCGATATGGCGCTCGCTAAGAGGGTTACGCCCCAACGAAATATAATTAGGTTCCATTTCGAAAGGTTTAAATCGTTAATAATCCACACATGTGCGACTTAAACAATCTGAAACATAGAAAATTAATGAGGTTAATTAAGAAAATAAGAAAAGAAGAAAAAACAAACATAGAATCTAGCAACGGAACGATAAAATATAATAATTTGTACATATCGGAAGGTTTAAATCGACAATAATATGCACATATCCGACTTAAACAATCCAGAACATAGATAATCAATGGGGTTAATTAAGAAAATAAGAAAAAAGAAGAAAATGAACACAGAATCTCGCAGCGGAATGATAAAATATAATAATCAAATAAACAGTTCATGAAGCTGTTTACTATACATTCGATTATAATTTATACAACATTTATCAGAGTTATACATATACAACAGAACAAAATATAACGCAACAGACAACATGATGCAGGGATAATAATAGTAATAATATACCAAATCTTCGTCTTCGTCCTCCAGAATGAATCATCAATAAGCTAAAAACTCAGGGCTGACCCGAGCATAATGAAAAGACAAAACACTCGAGTAGGACTAAAATATTCTTATGTGAGTCAAATCGATATCACATATAACATGAGTGCCATGGCGTTAGAGATGTTTACAGGGTTTCACATCTCCTATCCAGTGTATAACGTGCGTGCAATAACTCAAGAGATGTTACGGGATTTTCATCTCTTAAGGATCCGTCAAAATATTTATATGTAGTAGAATACACTACATATATAATATATAATCAGTAAAATAAATATTTTCTTAGCGATAAGGCTTTACATTAATCCCCATTAACGTGTTTTTAAGCATTGTCGTACGGTTTGCATTTGACACCACCAGTAACACGTCGGTAGTCAGGGATGCATCATGATACAACAACACTAAACCAAAATCGTAAGGGTCTCGTATAAGGATAAAGGTATGACAAGGCACGTGAGGCAATGCCCAAGGTATGATACTACCAGTTTACCCTTCACGGCTGGTGGTAACGCATCATAGCCATGATCGTCCACCGCGTCCAACACTCCCATAATCCAAGGGTGTGCACCAATCAATCACAATGTAAATGATGGTAACACGAAGAAGTGTGTTCGCTCAGGGTAGCTAGCCCGCTTGGCCGATACGGCTCCCGTTTTAGTCATTTCAATTTGGCACAAGTGCCAGGCTTATCCATCATCGTTAACTTTCTTAAAATCCAGCAAGCGACGCCAAATCCAACCACTTCGTTCAGGATCATAACTTCACGTACACAGTTGTTAAAGTGGTTCCAATATTGACAAAGAGTATGCCAATAAGAGGACCCGGTCTCCTTAACAACCAAACGTCATTTTACACACCGGTTGGTTTTTTACATTTCAAAAACAATTCGTACTTGATATCAAAATATCATATTCGCTTCAAAATAAAATTCATTTCTAAATCATCCTATTTACTCAAAATATACCATTTCATTTAAAAATCATTTTCGCCTTGATATCTTGATTTCATTTCCAATTCAACATTGCTTCAAATTTCCATTTGAGTTATAACTTCAATCTAACCCAACTCATATTTAAATTCATGATTTAAATATAACCTTCCAGCCTTTGACCAGTTTGAATTTTAGAAAAATAGTTTGAAAATTTTAAATTGTTTAAATAGTTTAAATAATTAAAATAGTTTGATATAAAATGATTTAAGTATTTAAAATGTTTTTATACGGTAAAATAGTTTGGAAAATCAAAATAAGTTGAATATGTAAAAAGGTACATTTTAAATAGTTTGTATTAAAATAATTTATTTGAAAATAGTTTCAAAGTCAAACTGATTCAATTTCCAAATCTTCTCAATACAAATCAATTCAATTTCCATTTAAATTGATTCAATTCCAATTTGAATTAATTTCAATTCAATTCTCAATGTTAAACCATTTCGATTTATATAAATTCGAGTTCGATTTTCAAAATATCGATTTAAATCACTTAAATCAAATTTACTTTCAATATCCAATTTAAAAATCCAAATTTTCAAATATAATTCTATTCCGAGCTCAATTTCGAAATATCGTTTTATATCACTTTTACTTAGCAATATTTCGAAGTTTGAATAAAAGTCCAAACCTTTAGAACAACCCAATTTCCGAAATTTAAATCATATTTCAGTTTTAACTTCAAAATCTCAAATGCGACCATTTAAAAATTTTCGTTTAACAAATTTTAATTTCACATTTCAAGCTCGAGTTCGAAAATAATTCGATTTCCATAAATTCGATTTTTATTTCTTTAAATCAAAATCATTAAAATAATTTCAAATCAAAAAATTTAAAATTAGTTATTTTAACCAATTCGGTGTCCGTACATAATTTTCTATCCTACGGCCAAGTGGATCACATATTTCAATTTAATTTCAGGGATGGATATATATCATTTCAATCCAACATAAATGTCATAGGTATATATCATTTCAACCTATTTCTAAATTTATTCGAAATAATTCGATTTTCAGTTTTATATACTGTAAATAATTTTCCAGGTGATAACATGATATATATAAAAATAAATAAACATCCAATCATCCAAATATCAATCAATTGGCATCCATCACAATCAACATCCAAACAGTCAATATAATTCACAACAATTTCACAGTTATTAATATCGGGTATTTTACTGGCAATTAAATTCCAATTTCAAATTTAACTGTCAATTTTAGATGACAACTAAATTTATCAAACAATGATCAATAAATTTATATCACTTCATAATTTCAAATTTAACTAGCATAAAAATATCTTAGTACTTCGTGATCGTTGTAAAACACTCACCTTCGTGGATTAGCAAAACGGGAACGGTCATGGCGATACGGATTCGGATACGCACGCACAAACTAGAACGGGAATGCGACTACAGCCTTTGGTGAACATTTTCGCGTACTGTTCGACGAAGTGGACGATGTAGGGAGCAAGGCTTCGGTTGAGTGGGTGATGCGGGCTAGGCAAGTTCGGGTTAGTGATGTAGATGCGGGTCGCGGGCTTTGGCTGGAGCAGGTGGGGTCAGTTGGTGCGATGTGAGTTCGGGTGGGTTGTTCTGCTAGTTCGTGTGGCGGGGAGGATGGTGGTCGGGAACTGGTGGTTCATTAAGGGTGGCAGGTCAGTGGAGAAGGCGGGACGTGGGGCAGAGTGGGTCTGTGTGGTGTTCGGTTGGATGGTGACTAGGTGGTGAAGGTTGCTGGACTGGTTGAGGAAGGTGTGAGGTCGGAGCAGGTGGAAGGCTTGCGTGGTGGAGGACGGGTTGGTTGCGAGTTTTGGTGTAGGGTGTTGGAGGGGGCTGGGTGTACGGGTGAGGAGGTTCGATGGGGTGACTGGACGCGGGTTGGCGGCAACAGGGAAGGGGACACAGGCAGGGGAGGCTGTTAGAGTTCGGCGAAGGGAACTGGAATGGGTTCGGAAGAGGATGTGCTGGCAAGCTTGGGAGCTGGTTGCGATGTGGATGGTGATTGGGTGGACTTCGGGTCGGTGGCAAGTGGGGTGTGGGCGGAGGTGGACTGGTGGGGTGAGGTGGTGGAGCAAGGGACTGGCTTGCAAGTGTTGGGCGAAGAGGCGGGTGGTGGCTGCAAAGGGGAGGGAGAAGGAAATGAAAGAGGGGTTTAGTGGATTTAGTTTAGGATATATATATATATATACTTGAATTATATTCTCTCCAAAAGCAATGCAAAAAGAAAAGCAGGAGAAGCAGAGAGCATGGAGGGGGCACGCGCATATAAATAGAAGGGAAGAATGCATGGAGGCATTAAATGTAGCATTTAATAACATTGGCTGGGCATGCAACAAGTCTGCGAAAAGAAGTTTTTGCTGCGGAAGAATGTCAATAATTATGATTCCAGGGCACGATCATGGACCGCTATCTTGACCATCTAGCGTTTTTCCACGGAAGCCAATATACGAGAACAAATATACCACGTAGATCAGCGCGACGAGATGAATCCAACGATGTAATCAAATCTGAGCTACGACATTCATAGCAAAATTTCATCTGTCGCCGCTGTTACCGCTTCGAAATAGAATGACAACGGTAATTCTTGATAAATGGAGGTACAAAGGTCGGAATTAGATGGAACGAACTTTGACGTTTTAATCAGAAAATTTTCTAGATCATTTTTATGTAAAAATATTCATACTTTAAAATTTTATAATTCCTACTAAAAAAATGCGCTGACCGAGTTTCGGACGAATTTTGCCATAAAACAAATTTCGTTGGCCTCATTTCAATGGACGCATTTTAAATATCTAGTTTTCGTTGCCAAATATTTATTTTTAAAAAAAATAAATTTTATTTCAAAATCTTTTCTAAAACCTTTGTTTAAGACGTTGAAAAATCCAGGTCATTACAATCTCCCCCACTCAAAACATTTTGTCCTCGAAAAGGAACGAAGTAATTATTTAACATTTAGATATATTTTGTCAAATATACACTTATAAACATTGAAAATCTTATTTGTAAAATATCCACTATGTTTCCGCTTCACCACTCTGATGTCAATTTAGTTATAAAAGTGAGTTATAGAATTTTAAAACCTCAAAAAATTTCAAAATCACTTACTTACCTTCATTATATTAATTATTCAATGATTTATATTCAATTCATTTGTTTCAATGGATTTACATTCATTTCAAATTTATTATGTTCACATTTTCTTACTCCTATTCAATGAATTCACATTCTATCAATTTACATTTCCCTAAACAAATTTATTTACATTTACTTGTTAACATTCATTATATTCACATTCATTCTACAACTTAAGTTCATTTCCATTTTAAATCAATGTTATTTCATTTACTCATTTTATTAATACAATTCACTTACTGCTTCCATTTATTCATTTTGATTAGCTTTTCATAAGTTAAATTTCATTTCATAATTCAATATTAGCTTCCTTCCTTTATCATCCATATTCAATTTATTTAACATCTTGTTTAACTGTCATTTATCAAAGTTATAAACTATAAACTTTACTTTACATTTTCGCGAAACATTTGAATTATAATGTTCATATCTCCATTTTTAGCATCAACATCATTAATGAATTATTTCTTATATCCTTACTTGAGTTTCTTTACAACTTAATTCACATTTTTTTCACAATTTCATTTAATAACAAATTTATTTGTGAAACATTTTATTAATCGTCACTTTAGTTTATATCATTCTATAAATGTCCAACTTCTTGTATATGACTTTATCTAAGTTTATAATTATCTCAAAAGTTACAAATTCAATTTCAAAATTTCTTTGCTAATTTAGCTTCAATTCTATAACCAATTTACAAAGATATTAAATAATTCATTTGTCTACTTTCTTAAGTTCCACTTACTTATTCCATTTTGTCATTAATCATTTCATAAAATACTAATTAAATATATAACATTTATTATTACAACTAAATTTCCATTTATATACATTTGAATTACTTTTAAGTTTTGTTTACTTGTATAATATCCCATTACATATCCAAATCATCATTTTAACTTTTAGCATTTAGTAAGTCTTATTATATGTTATTAGAATTCAATTTGGTATTATACAAATTAATCTGATTCATTTTACTTAATTAGAATGTTTGCTATTTTAATTGTTTAAATTTTCTTTACTTTCAATTTTTGAGTTGCAAACTTCAACTCTAAAGTTTCTTGAAACATTTAGCTTAGATTTCCTAATTCTCTTATTTTATAAGCTCTGGTTATTCAAATATTTCATTCCATTTAAATAATTTAAAGATTATTAATTAACAGAACTTAAAATTTTTAAATGCCAGGTTCATTTCAAATCATTTGAAATAAATATATATACTTATATATTTTGTATATCAAATAATACTTTTGGAGTTTAAACCAAAATCCATTTATCAAAACAATTTTGTAGCAAAGCTTCTCTGAAGTCTCCCCCACTTTGAGACTCGAAAATGAACGTCGATGATGTTGCACAGTCATCACCGAAATTATTTTCCAGTGACAGAAGAGGGGAGTGTTGAATTATTCATTTTAAATTTTATTTGAAAACAATTTGTATTTGTATATACTTTTAACCAATACTGATATTATTTTCCAAACCTTGAAAACCTTTTTCAGAAACAACGGAATTTAAATTTCTCAAATACTCAATTTTATATTCATTTTATTGCAAATTATATTTTATAAATCACATTTATACAGTTTCATTTTATTATAATCATAAAATAGTTAATAGTTTAGGAATATTGACTAATCAAATAATAAACGATAATGATCAATATTATCATTTCTAACAACTAATTCATTTAACTATCTAAATTTCAGAAAACCATTCTTTTATATGTATAAAATATAATTCTAGGTAAAATTATTTCATTTGCCAAATTTCGAAAATAATATTGTGTTGGTTTGCTTTGTTCAAGTGTTTTGGAATCCCTACCGATATAGTGGCGTCCCACGTACAGATCAGAACCCAAAATTCAAACTTAACAATTCAAACAATACAATATAAATCATTTTACACAACACAAACAAATACGCTCTCTCATATATATACACTCAAACAGATTCATTCTAGGGTGTTACTACCCTATCTCTAATGAGTCGAACCCCACAAAGCTAAGGTTATCGCTAAACCAAAGCTCTGATACCAACTGTGACGACCTACATTTCAGAAGGTTTAAATCGACAATAATCAGCACATATTCGACTTAAACAATCCGAAACATAGATAATCAATGGGGTTAATTAAGAAAATAAGAAAAGAAGAAGAAAATGAACACAGAATCTCGCAGTGGAACGATAAAATATAATAATCAAATAAACAGTTCATGAATATGTTTACTATACATTTGATTATAATTTATACAACATTTATCAGAGTTATACATATACAACAGAACAAAATATAATGCAGCAGACAACATGATGCAGGGATAATAATAGTAATAATATACCAAATCTTCGTCTTCGTCCTCCAGAATGAATCATCAATAAGCTAAAAAATCAGGGCTGACCCGAGCATAATGAAAAGACAAAACACTCGAGCAGGACTAAAATATTCTTATGTGAGTCAAATCGATATCACATATAACATGAGTGCCATGGCGTTAGAGATGTTTACAGGGTTTCACATCTACTATCCAGTGTATAACGTGCGTGCAATAACTCAAGGATGTTACGGGATTTTCATCTCTTAAGGATCCGTCAAAATATTTATATGTAGTAGAATACACTACATATATAATGTCTAATCAGTAAAATAAATATTTTCTTAGCATTAAGGATTTACATAAATCCCCCTTAACGCGTTTTTTAGCATTGTCGTACGGTTTTCATTTGACACCACTAGTAGCACGTCGGTAGTCAGGGATGCGTCATGATATAATAGCACTAAACCAAAATTGTAGGGGTCTCGTATAAGGATAAAGGTATGACAAGGCACGTGAGGCAATGCCCAAGGTAGGATACTACTAGTTTACCCTTCCCGGCTGGTGGTAATGCATCATAGCCATGATCGTCCACCGTGTCCAACACTCCCATAATCCAAGGGTGTGCACCAATCAATCACAATGTAAATGATGGTAACACGAAGAAGTGTGTTCGCTCAGGGTAGCTAGCCCGCTTGGCCGATACGGCTCCCGTTTTAGTCATTTCAATTTGGCACAAGTGCCAGGCTTATCCATCATCGTTAACTTTCTTGAAATCCAGCAAGCGGTGCAAAATCCAACCACTTCGTTCAGGATCATCACTTCACGTACACAGTTGTTAAAGTGGTTCCAATATTGACAGAGAGTATGCCAATAAGAGGACCCGGTCTCCTTAACAACCGAACGTCTTTTTACACACCGGTTGGTTCTTTTACATTTCAAAAACAATTTGTACTTGATATCAAAATATCATATTCGCTTCAAAATAAAATTCATTTCGAAATCATCCTATTTACTCGAAGTATATCATTTCATTTAAAAATCATTTTCGCCTTGATATCTTGATTTCAGTTCCAATTCAACATTGCTTCAAATTTCCATTTGAGTTATAACTTCAATTTAACCCAACTCATATTTAAATTCATGATTTAAATATAACCTTCCAGCCTTTGACCAGTTTGAATTTTAGAAAAATAGTTTGAAAATTTTAAATTGTTTAAAATAGTTTAAATAATTAAAATAGTTTGATATAAAATGATTTAAGTATTTAAAATGTTTTTCTACGGTAAAATAGTTTGGAAAATCAAAATAAATTGAATATGTAAAAAGGTAGATTTTAAATAGTTTATATTAAAATAATTTATTTGAAAATAGTTTCAAAGTCAAACTGATTCAATTTTCCAAATCTTCTCAATTCAAATCAATTCAATTTCCATTTAAATTGATTCAATTCCAAATTGAATTCGTTTCAATTCAATTCTCAATGTTAAACCATTTCGATTTATATAAATTCGATTTTGATTTTCAAAATATCGATTTGAATCACTTAAATCAAATTTACTTTTAATATCCAATTTAAAAATCCAAATTTTCAAATATAATTCAATTCCGAGCTCAATTTCGAAATATCATTTTATATCACTTTTACTTAGCAATATTTCGAAGTTTGAATAAAAGTCCAAACCTTTAAAACAACCCAATTTCCAAAATTCAAATCATATTTCAGTTATAACTTCAAAATCTCAAATGCGACCATTTAAAAAATTTCGTTTAACAAATTTTAATTTCATATTTCAAGCTCGAGTTCGAAAATAATTCGATTTCCATAAATTCGATTTTTATTTCTTTAAATCAAAATCATTAAAATAATTTTAAATCAAAAAATTTAAAATCATTTAATTTAACCAATCCGGTGTTCGTATATAATTTTCTATCCTACGGCCAAGTGGATCGCATATTTCAATTTAATTTCAGGGATGGATATATATCATTTCAATCCTACATAAATGTCATAGGTATATATCATTTCAACCTATTTCTTAATTTATTTGAAATAATTCAATTTTTAGTTTTATATACTGTAATTAATTTTCCAAGTGATAATAGGATATATATAAAAATAAATTAACATCCAATCATCCAAATATCAATCAATTGGCACCTATCACAATCAACATCCAAACAGTCAATATAATTCACAACAATTTCACAGTTATTAATATCGGGTATTATACTAGCAATTAAATTCCAATTTCTAATTTAACTATCAATTTTAGATGACAACAAAATTTATCAAACAACGATCAATAAATTTATATCACTTCATAATTTTAAATTTAACTGGCATAAAAATATTCTAGTACTTCGTGAGCGTTATAAAACACTCACCTTCGTGGATTAGCAAAACGGGAACGGTCACGGCGATACGGATACGCACGCACGAACTAGAACGGGAATGTGACTACAACCTTTGGTGAACGTTGTCGCGTACGATTCGATGAAGTGGACGATGTACAGAGCAAGGCTTTGGTCGAGTGGATGATGCGGGCTAGGCGAGTTCGGTTTAGTGATGCGGATGCGGGTCGCGGGCTTTAGCTGGAGCAGGTGGGATCGGTGGGTGCGGTGTGGGTTCGGGTGGGTTGTTCTGCTGGTTTGTGTGTTGGGGAGGATGGTGGTCGGGCGTTGGTGGTTCGGCAAGGGTGGTTGGTCGGTGGAGGAGGCGGGACGTGGGGCTGAGCGGGTCCAGGTGTTGTTCGATTGGATGGTAACTGGGTGGTGGAGGTTGTTGGACTGGTAGTGGAATGGGTGAGGTCGGTAGCAGGTGGGAGGCTTGGGTGGTGGAGAACGGGTTAGTTGCGGGTTTCGGTGTAGGGTGGTGGAGGGGGCTGGGTGTATGGGTGAGGAGGTTCGGTGGGGTGACTGGACGCGGGTTGGCGGCAACAGGGGAGGGGATGCAGGTAGGGAAGGCTGTTGAAGTTCGGCGAAGGGGACTGGACTGGGTTCGGAGGAGGTTGTGCTGGCGAGCTCGGGAGGTTGTTGCGATGTGGATGGTGATTGGTTGAACTTCGAGTCGGTGGTAGGTGGGGTGCAGGCTGAGGTGGACTGGTGGGCTGAGGTGGTGGAGCAAGGGACTGGCTTGCGAGTGCTGGGCGAAGAGGCGGGTGGTGGCTGCAAAAGGGGAGAAGGAAATGAAAGAGGGGTTTAATTGGATTTAGTTTAGGATATATATATACGCACATACTTGAATTCTATTCTCTCCAAAAGCAATGTAGAAAGAAAAGGAGGAGAAGCAGAGAGCATGGAGGGGGCACGCACATATAAATAGAAGGGAAGAATGCATGGAGGCATTAAATGTAGCATTTAATAACATTGGTCGCGCACACAACAAGTCTGTGAAAAGAAGTTTTTGCTGTGAAAGAATGTAAGTAATTATGATTCCAGGGCACGGTCACGGACCGCTATCTTGACCATCTAGCGTTTTTCCACGGAAGCCAAAATATGAGAACAAATATATTGCGGAGATCAGCATGACGAGATGAATCCAACGATGTAATCAAATCTAAGTTACGGCACTCGCAGCAAAATTTCATCTGTCGCCGCTGTTACCGCTTCGAAATTGAACGACAATGGCAATTCTTGATAAACGGAGCTACAAGTCGAAATTGGACAGAACGAACTTTGACGTTTTAATCAGAAAACTTTCTAGGTCATTTCTATGTAAAAATATTCATACTTTAAAATTTTATAATTCGTACTAAAAAAATGTGTTGACCGAGTTTCGAACGAATTTTGCCGTAAAACAAATTTCATTGGCCTCATCTCAATGGACGCATTTCAAATATCTAGTTTTTGTTGCCAAATATTTATTTTATTTTTTAAATTTTTTATTTCAAATCTTCGTTAAAACCTTTGTTTAAGACGTTGAAAAATCCAGGTCGTTACAGACTCTCTCTAAGAAGATAGGGAAACGTCTACAACGAACAACATTTGTAGCTCTAGCTCCATCCATTTGTCATTCATACTTGAGTAAGTGTTGCCTGGGGTCGGTAGTTCCATTATATGATGGCATTGTTAGCATAGTGAATTTCTTGGGGTAGTCTTCTCTCAAGGTATTTTCCGTAAATGGAGTTCGACTTGGTTCGAAACCCTAATCTTCATTCTTTCTACCCCTACTTTCTTCCACTAATCGTTTGACCATGTCAACGATGTACTCCTCGCTTACATGACAATCCGAAGGTCGACTATCAGGGGCTACATCGAGTGTTTGACTCCATAAACAGTCTCGTTTTGCCGCCTAACGTTTAGGTCCTCCTGTCTCTAGAAGAACTACTCCTTCGGTATTTCATGGATGTACAGTTAGTTGAGCTATAGTTGTTTGAACTTCGGTAGCATGTCCTCTAATATTTGGTTCAAAATCATCATCATCCAGTAGCATCTCATGATCAGAGTCAAAAACAACCATTGCATCTTCCTCATGTGCATTGTTCTCCCCAAAATTCATATCGGTGCTAAGACAAATCCTTTAGATACCGGTTGGTTTCTTTACGGGGGGACACTTCTATTTCCACTTACAACAACTCATGCAACTCCAGTAGTTACCTCCTTATGTTTTTGGTTTCCATCTCTTTTGTTTTGGCCGGAAACCAAAAAGTTCCCTAGTTCCACTACAGGTGAAGTTTCGCTTCTAACTCTTCTAGTTCTTGGTGGTTTCAAGGTTAGCAAAGCATCCATCTTATCCATCAGAGCTTTCTGGCTATTCACCATTTTTTGGTTAAGTTCTTGCATCATTATATCAAGTTATCCTCCAGTGACCACTTTATTTTGAGCAAAAGAGCCTAGTACTACATGTTCATTGTTAACTTCCATTTGGTGAGTGTTTTTTTCATTACCACTAGCTACCGCCCCTTTAGATCTTCCTAGTATAAATTTTACTTTTCTAGGTGCCATGGACTAATAATATCAAACCCATAAATTCTTTTAAGTACAACTTCTAGATCTAACTTTTGGATCCTTTCAATCCCAAGTAGTGAGCTAGATCTAAGCCTAGATTCAGTTTTCTCAATAGAAGCACCAAAATGTTAATGCCAAAAATGGATCAAAACCCAAAGATAGATTGTAGGGAACCTGTGAGGTCTAGATCTAGCAGATAATGGAAAAATAGCAAAAAAAGAATAGCAGGACACAAGATTTTTATAGTAGTTCGGCAATCTCTGGCCTACGTCCACTTTATAGTTTTATTGATTATTGATTATAGAGATTTAGAGTCACTAGTACAAGGGTTTGATGGGTTCTATAGCCTAGAACTGCCAACAGTAGCTGCCTAGGTGACTATTGTAAAGGAGGTAGGAGATGAAGAATAGAAGCAAAGTGAAGATTAGCCAAGATCTTCCTTTGGTTATGGTAGGACTGATATTTATAGAGAAACAACAGGGTCAGAAATCCACTTGGGTCGAAGCCCAAGAGAAAGCCCAATGTCATACAAGTGTATAGGTAGGGCCTAGTGGCCATAAATTCCACTCCGTACTAAGAGAAAGCTCTCAGTACTGATAGGAATAGATTTGTGCAAAGTCAATCTTTTCGCTTCTTTCACCCTTCTATCTCCTTTCTGATATGTTTCAAGCTCTTTTCTATGAATTTTAGGTTGATTCTGATGATTCTCTTGTTAACACTTGAACTATCTTGCTTTCTTGGCTTTCTTCTCTTCAAACCCGAGAATTGCTCATCCAAAATCTGAGAAAAGCACTTGACCACGAGAGGTTGAGGTAGATCATTAAACATATGGAGTTCCTCTCGAATTTTAGTTTCCAATCTCCAACAGAACCCTCTCTAGGCTACTTAGCAGCAATGGAAGTTAGACCGGCATTGATTGACCGTGCTAGGCTAGAGTAGAAGAAGGATGTGACGGTAGTAGATATAATGGACAAGCTTAGTAGAGGAGAGTGTTTTCCCTATTATAGTAGGTATGCAATTGATCAAAGAGGATGTTTAAGGAGAGATATATGTCTTTGTGTTCCTATGATTGAGGATGTTTTGAAAGAAGTGCTAACGGAGTGTCACCATTTTAGGATGACTATTCACCCCGAAGGAGATAAGATGCATAAGGATATGAACGAATTTTTTATTGGGTAGGGATAAAGAAAAAAGTAGCGGAATTTATTTGTAGGTGTTTGACATGCCAAAAGATAAAAGCAGAGCAAGAAAAACCCGAAGGTTTGTTGTTACCGTTGGAGGTGAAATGGTAGCATGTATCGATAGACTTTATAGATGGGTTGCCTAAGAGTCAAAAAGGAAATGAAGCTATATGGCTTATAGTAGATAGACTTGCTAAAAGTGCCTTTTCTTATTCCCATTAAAAGTAATAGGACCGCAACATCTCTAGCATAAATTTATATCAAGGAATTAGTACGACTCCATAGAGTTTTAGTTAGCATTATTAGTGATAGGACCCTTGATTTACTAGCGAATCTTGGAGGAGCTTGCAGTCAGCCTTAAGAAAGACATTGAATCTTAGCACCACTTATCACCCGCAGATCGATGACCAAACAGAAAGGGTGAATAGGGTTTTAGAAGATTTGTCAAGAGCTTGCATCATGGATTTTGGAGGACATTAGGATCAGCATTTGCCTTTAGTAGAATTCGTGTATGATAGTTACCAAGCAACGACTGACATTGCACCCTTTGAAGTGTTATACGAAAGGCCATGGAAATTGCCAAACTATTGGTGGGAAACCACTAACAAAATCCTACTTGGATAAGATTTGGTTCACAAGATCTCAAAAAAGATAGAGATGATTAAGCTGCGAATGAAGGCCACCCGGCATCGTCCGATATCTGGACAAGCGAAGGAAGGAATCATAGTTTGAGGTAGGAGGCATGATGTTTGTTAAGATTTTCCCTCTTCGAAAGGTTGTGAGGTTTGGTTCATTGGGGATGTTAGCTCCAAGGTTTGTTGGGTCTTTCCTGATCATGGAAAGAATATGGAAACTTGTTGTTACTACCAAATATCCTTTCAACCTTGTCGAAACCAATTTGAATAGATGACAAAGAAGAACAAAAGGAAGAAGCTCCAGCAAGACCTTTCAAAGGAGTCAAAGGGATGCTACAGCCAAAGTCCATAAGTTTCACAACCTTTTGAAGGGGTCGAATGGGTCTAAAGCACATTTCCGCTTCAGTGATCACCTTTCAAAGCAGATGATTATACATGCTTAAAGACCTTTCGAATGAGTTGAAGCAACATCTTTCAAAGACAAGGAATGACAACACTTCATATACGCGCTAAACCTTTCAAAACCAAAAGTTTCGCCTTCACTCAAACCACTCAGAAACATACATTGGTCAGAAAAACCCTTTCGAAATCCAAACCAACCCTTTTAAACCGGTCGAAGCCATTAATATAGTGGGAGGTTCCGCATCAAGTCACGAGCAAGAGTTCAGAAGAAACTAACTGAGTCGAAACTATTAGTATTTCAACACCTTTGAAACCTTTGGAGACAGCCTATCGACAGAGTTGAAAGCTCCTACAAAGCAACAGTGCAACCCTCGCTTTCGACAAAGGTGAAAGCATTCTAAAGACAATTCTGAAGCCACCTTTCGAGCAGTTCAGAAGCATTGGGTCGAAAGGTGCTGACCCGCATCTATAAATAAGACCTAAGAGATCTGGTTTTGGGGCCGATCTCCTTCATTCGATACTTGTACTTTGTTAATTCTAAAAGCTATAACCCTAATTTGTAAGTTTAATTGGGGAATAATTGATCAATAAAGGCTTCTTTGAGTTGGTAAAGGGAAGATATCTGAATCCTTGATTACTTAGTTGTTTCGAAAGCTTTTTATCAGATCTAATCGTGTTTTACATGTGTTGACCACATCGAGAGGCCTCTTCCAATTTGGTCGAAACTACTGCATTTTAAAGTAATTTCAATTATTGACTCCAGGCCGCCTATCGTTGGACTTCTACTTTTGAATGGATCAAAACCTTAGCCCAAACCAGTTTTACCTTTAATTCCTAATCCAAACCTAAGATATTAAAGACTCCAGCTTTCGACAAGGTGGAAACCATTCGAAACTAATCATAACCTTGAATCTTAGAGCCATCCATTAGGCTTCTGCAACTGTTTCGGAAGGACTATTTCGAAGGGGTAACCAAGCTACTCATCTAGTTCGAAAGATCAAAAAGAAAGGAATTTGAGCGTTTCGACCGGATTGAAAGGTTAATAAGGGAAAGCTATCATAACAAGAACCTATTCGAAAGGGTGAACTAAAAGGATTATCCATATCTTACCTTCTTCTACTTAACCAAAGAGATCAAAAAGGACTAACCTCGTCCTAAAAACAACTTTAGGGTGTTGACAAGTTTTCTTGTTAACATTTTGGCGCTAGAAGGAGGGCTTGAACCTTCGACTCTATTAAACATCCAACACCACCTGTCTCTAACCCAACTTACTTCAAGCTTAGATACTTAAGAACTTACTTCATCATGGCTGGCAGAATCAAAAGATCTGAGAAAGGATCCTCAAAACCACACTTAATAGGATTCTCCCCAAGGACAACTCAAGATCCCAAACTATATGAAGAGCAAATACTAAGGTTGAAATTTCTACGGATTATAAAGGAGAAGAGAGCAGAATCATACGATCTAGAAAAGTGGAGCATAAATCCTTTCCATATTGGCCCTACCCATATCTTTGCCTTAGGAAAGACAGATGGAAATGACAACTTATTTGATTAAATGAAGAAAGATTCAACACTATTCCAAAAGAACAATCTTTGAAGAGGGGATAGTGGCATATTACAACGCCTTTGCTTACAAATGGCAACAAGCTACAACTGGAACACCTCCAACACATGAATTCCAAAGGGTGTTAAAAAGAAAAACAACTAATGAGGGAGAAGCTATAAGGCCAAGTAACAAAAGACATAGAAGCCATTCTCAAGAAACAAGCTTCAAGTCAAGACTTCCTAAAGAACGCAATCAAACAACATTTGTTGAGAATGTCTACTTGCTAACAAAAGATGAGCTCAATTATTGGCCATTACAGAAAAAGAAACCAAAATATGAAAGGAATTTGGGGGAATCCTACTGCCATTTCCATATGATGATGGACATACGACTAACCACTGCAGAGCCTTGGAAGGAATGACAATCAACTTTTTCTGTCAAGGCAAGATCAATGAGTTTGTAAAGAGATATTGAATAAGATCAATAAAGAGCTACTTTTCTAAAGAGAATCTACATGGGTGGGAGTCAAATGCTCCTTTTATTTGGACATTACCTTAAATGGTCAAAGCCTCTATCCGGCCCGAGTTGCCATGGCAGAGCACCTCCTGGAGGGAGGAGTGTAAGCCTTTAACCACGCCACGTTATGGCCAGGTTAACGCATCGACAAGCCCTTGGTCGCGCCTCTGGTCAGGTCAAGGCACTTCCTGGAGGGAATAGTGTAAGCCTTTATCCGCACCATGCTATGGCCAGGTTAAAGCATCGTCAAGCCCCTATCCGTGCCATGCTATGGCCAGGGCAGGGCGCATACTGGAGGGTGGAGTGTAGGCCTTTATCCACGTCATGCTATGGCCAGGTTAAAGCATCGACAAGCCCTTGGCCGTGCCTCTGGTCAAGTCAAGGCGCCTCTTGGAGGTAGGTTGGGTAAGTCCTTGGTTTCAGCCTCTAAGAATGAGCTAACCAAGAGCACCAGACAATAACGGATTAAGACGTTCAAGCCTAAGAAGCGGCACAACTACAAAGGACTAAGATGTCCAAGCCCAAAAAGAGGTTCACCAAACAATGGGCTAAGACATCCAAGCCCAAGAAAAGGCTCATCAAATATCATACTAAGATGTCCAAGATCGAGAAGTGGCATATCAAATAGAGGAGTAGGATGTCCAAGCTTGAGAAACAGCCAATCAAACCACAACTTCATACAAGGCCTAAGAGGTTTATACATGTCGGAGAAGACAAAATCTAAGGAGTAGAACAGAACTTTGCTTATTAATACCTGAATCTGGGTTTCGGGTCTCTCATTTCTAAACTTCATCTATTAATACCTGAATCTGGGTTTCAGGTCTTATCAATCACTTACAGTCTTTATCATACCCGAATCTGGGTTTCGAGAGTATTGCATAACTGCACTTTAATGCCCTAATTTGGGCTTAAGATCATTATTATAAAGATAATTACTAAGGATTTCTGATTATCCGACATATGCCCTCATCTGGGCTTGAGATTTCTATTATGAATTTCTGATTATCCACAACTAATGCTCGAAACTGGCTCAAAGACTTCTATCAAGAAAACCGTTATTGTGAATTTCCAGCCATCATCCACAAATACTTGAATCTGAATTTCAAGTTCATCCACTAATACCCGAATATGGGTTTCAAGCTTCTAAACTTTCATATTTCATCCATTAATGCCTGAATATGGGTCATTGGATTTCTACTATAAATTTCCAGATAATGGTTTCTGGACTTCTATTACTTAATCATTATTAACCCACCATTTGTAATCCTTAGAAGAAGATTTTCTAGTACATTTATACCCTAGGCCGAGGATAAAATTTTCCTCCAACAGACTTCAAATATTCCAGCAATATGGTTAAAGTTAAATTCTTAATTATTTCTCATCATGATTAAGGAGGGGTTTCAAGACATTTAATCGTATACAATTATTATTCATATATTACCATACGATTGACATATTGATTTGTAAATCTACGCGAATGATATAAATAGACTTTTATATCAATTTCAAGCTAACAATAGGAAATATTGTTTGCTTCATACTTTTCAGGGAAATCAGAATAGTAAAGGAGAATGAAAGATCCTGCAAATGCAGACATGGTGGTATCTGCTAACAAACAAGTGTTTCAAAGGTAAAATTACAGAAAAGGATCACAAATCATGTGATATTTACAAAACTTACATGATTTACATAACTTATGAAATTATTTACAAGTGTGTAAAACAAATATATACATTTTATAAATATGAATCTTTCATAAATCTTGGGTAGCCTTGTTTAGGTTCTCAGCAATTGAAGGATCTGCAATATGATGGATAGCGATACAAAGGACTTCTTCAAGTTTCTTCTCTTTCTTCCTTATCATGTCTGCATCATCAATCACATTGATATTAGTTTTCAAAGCGCAGTTGAAAGCTCTATTTTCACCTTTAAGGGTCTTATTTTCCCTTTCCAATTCAGCGACACGCTTCAAAAGGAGATAGTTATCGTGTTCGAGTTTTTGAATTCTAGCAGCATATTTGTTTATGTGCTGTGATTATTTAACTTTCTACTGTCCATCAAAATATTTTATCATTTCGAATTTAACTTTCTCGCACCACTCGCCAACTACCTTCTCGTCTAAGCCTAGGGGAGGATTTGTTGTAGTGGAAAATTTCTGAGCAGCAAGGGAAGTAGATCTTGTAGATTTAGCAGCAGATGGAGTAGCATGAGGAACTGGTAAATCAATACTTGAGATAATATTCCTCATAATAAATTCCAATGACTCACACTGAGCTTGACTATCCTTCAATTTCATCTCGAAATCGCTTATCTGTTGAAGAAGTTCTGACATTTTGTGATCGAAGTCAATTGAAGGATTCGACTTAACTTGACGCTTCAAAGCGGAATTAGTTTCATTTTTGCTATTGACATTAGCTTCTAAACTGGCAATCTGATCCTTGAGATTTCTAACAATAGTTTTCTGAAGTAAGACTCTTTTATGCCATCTTAAAGCTTTAGTATTACCATGAAAACAAGCAAGTAAAGTATCCTCAAGAAGTTTACTCTTTTCAAGTTCCGCTAACAGCTTATCCTTAAGATTAATAAAGCGAGATGCTGAGTCTAATGAGAGTGGCACTATGGATAACTGTAGTTCCTATTTAATAAAAAGGAAAACTAATCAAGTCAAAACCAGAATTATCAATCTCTTTATTACTGCAATAAAAGATTACAACTTAGACAACAATGAAACTAAAAGAATACAATTAAACATTTGCTTTACATCTAAAGTTGAGAAACTGCATTTCTAACTTTATTTAATGCATTAGCAGAAAGAATAACAGTCGAGTCAAAAGGAATATTAACTCCTTCTGGAGTGATAACTGGTGGATATTTACTGTAGTCCCATTCCTCGACTGGAGGACTATCATGACCACAAATTAATTTAGTATGGTAGTCCGAATCTCCTTAAGTAGGTTTTCTTTCTCATCGCCAAGGTGTTAACTCCTCTTTTCCGCGACCCAGCGATCTAGTGTGATAAGCGACCTAACGACTTAAAAGAATCAACGACCTAACGACCTAAAAGAATCAACGACCTAACGACCTAAAAGTATAAGCGACCTAATGACCTAAAGCTCCAGCGACTTAACGACCTAAAAGTATAAGCGACCTAACGACCTAAAGCTCCAGCGACTTAACGACCTAAAGCTCCAGCGACTCAGCGACCTAAAGCTCCAGCGACTCAGCGACCTAAAGCTCCAGCGACTCAGCGACCTAATAATGTAACAACTTAGCAAGTTATAGCAGAGTGAAGCTACATACCATACCTCTTCCATTAGGTCGCTCACGACCTACTAACTCGTTCAGACGAGACCAAGTGCAGTGGAGACAAGTCATAGCTCATATCCCCTAGGTCGTTGGCGACCTAGCGACCTACCCTTAGATCGTTTGCGACCTACAACTTACCTGTTAATCCATAGCCCGTGCTCCCTAGGTCGCTCACGACCTACGACCTAATTCCAGAATTCTCCTATAAATACCCCACTTACTCCAACTGAGAGGGGACTTTTGGCTCACTTTTGGAACGCCTATACTCTGCTGTTTTCTCAACTCATCCGACACTTCAAACACAAAAGACGCTTCAACGAACTTCAAGAGGAGATCTAACACATTCAACATGAATTCGAAAGATTCTTCTACATCGGAGTTCTAGCTACTTGTTAAAGTGGTGTTGTAATCGAAGATTGTTGTAAAAGTTGTAATTGAATCAGCAATAAAGGAGATTAAAGTGGACGTAGGCTAGATATTAAGCCAAACCACTATAAAACTGTTGTCTTTTACTGATTTTCTGTGATTTCTCTGCTTATATTATGTTCCCGTACCAACGGGTGGTGCTTTCACTTTATATCTACTTACACTGGGGTGTTAGCGTTCAATTTTTACGTTAACATTTTTGGTGCTTTCATTGAGAATTGAACTCAGGAATATTTTCACCATTGCTTCGCAAAAGTTTGCTGAAAGAATCTCTCTAAAGACCAGAAGTCTATCTGAAATCATGGCTCCTAGAAGAAAGAGTAGATCTACCAGATCCGGAAATGCTCATGAGGGGACCTCCGCTTCCCCAACAGCAAACCAGGCAACTCCTACCGTTGGAGTCACAAGGGCTGAATTAGACGATGTAGTGTCGGGATTATACCAACAAATTGAAGCTCAAAACGCTTTGATGATGGACAGATTAAACGCTCTGCTTGGGGCAAATCAACGACCAGAAAACAATGAAACAACCTTTGCCGAAGATGCTCATAATTCCCAAGGGAAAGGTATTCCTCAAAGAGCAACTGGCACCGCCGAAACGCCACCTTTCCAAGCTGAAGGTTCAAGGCCGCAGTCAACTTTTTGCGAGCATTTGCCCAGGCAAACTTCCGAAAGGATAGCTGACGTCTGCCCGGCGATGCCTTTGAACAATGAGGAGTACCTATCAGGGATGGTTCGCCGAATCATGAAAGAGAGCATGCAGAGGGAAGAAAATGAGAGCGATTAGGGATTTGCTCCAAGCAAGACTCCGTTTACTGAAAGGATCCTGAAAGCAGAATTTCCAAAGAAATTAGTACCTCCTACTATCCCGGCCTATAGGGGGACAAGTGACCCTAATCATTTTCTATATAAGTATGACTGGCATATGACCGATGCAAGAGCATTAGATTAGATTAAATGCCGATACTTTCCAGTGTACTTGGAAGGAGTGGCTCTACTTTGGTTCACAAAACTACCAGTTCGGTCCGTAGATCAATTCTCCGACTTAACTCGAAAATTCAAAGATCAGTTCAGGTTGTATGCTTCAAAGGCTAAGGATATGATGTCACTGTCCAGCTTTGAACAAGTTCCCGGAGAATCTATCAGATCTTTCTTGAACCGTTTCAATATAGCCTTGGCCGAAGTGGATAATGCAGAACCCCGTATGATCCTGACTTACTTGATGCGAGCCATCGACAAATCAAGTGAATTTGGAAGATGGTTAAAAATGAAGGAACCGAATTCACTTGAGAAGTTTTATAAAAAGGCCGACGAATTCATGCACCTAGAAAGCCTTTCTGCGCCAGCGAAAGTAGTTGTTGCCAAAGTCAAGAATAACGATGTTGCTTCTAACAAAAGAGAATCAGGAAATCAGAAAAGGGAAAATGACGGAGGAAGGAAGTAGGGGAATGAGAAGAAACCTCACTGCTTTAATCCTTCAGATTTTACTCCCTTAACTGATACACCGGAAAATATCTTCTTCGCAACGAAGGATGTTGTCGAGTATCCCAAACCACCTGAGATGGGGAGAGGGGCAGTGCATAATGGGAGATTCTTTCGATTCCACAATCAACCTGGCCATGACACTAACCAATGTCGCTAGTTAAATAATGTGATTGAAGAGTTGCTGAAACAGAATAAACTGCCACAATATGTGAAGAAAAACAGAGTCGACCCAACCTCATCCACTCAGGGGCAACAACTTCCTACTCATCAATCCGGCTCAGAAGACAAGGCTGCAGCGCAGGAATCTGAGAGGCTTGTCATTAATGTTGTCATAGGGGGTCCTCACCCAGCAGGCAGAAGTTGGGACGAGTTGGAGAAATATGCTTACGCTTTGAGATGAAGTTAATCAAAGTGCTGCTAACTACCCACAAAACTGCAACTGGGCACCTTTCATTCTGTCTGGCATATGGACCCAAAACTATGAATCCAGTGGAAATGGAAATTCAATCCCGAGGTTCTGAAATAGCAATGGCTGCGTCCATATTTTACTTAAAAAGCATTGCTTAAATTTGTAAAATGATGATGGATGTATAACTCTTGTATTGTAAACCACTGAGAAATCAGTGCGAGTCAATAATAAAGAACTATAAATCTTGTGTTCTTTAATACTATAAGATGCCTGTCTCATTTCGATATGCCAATATATTAAAAATATTGCTAAAATGTCGATTTAATATTGCAGGCTATCAAAGCAAAGCTTACCTATTCAATACACCATGAAGCCAAGTGATTCCTACAAATCACTCAACAAACAAATCACAAGCCATAAAATTCCAAATTCAACTCCTACAAAAGAAGTGCTATTCACAAACAGTTGAGGGTTCCACCAAAGCGGGCACCTTCCTGACGAGAAGGTTCCAGACCCTTGCTAACCAATCGTGATCGTTTGTGCAAGCGAACATCCGGTAAAGTAGCTTGCGTCTGCCCCGTGGATTCACTCAACGATAAAGTACACTTCTCTGGCAAAAAGCAAACAACTTGCAAAAGAATGGGACATGCACTTGAAGTGACAACAAGGAATCGCTAAGAAGCAGATGGTGGAAGGATACAAGCAACAAAGCACTCTTCGGAGTCCAAATGCTCCTCCTCAGAGTCCACATGCTACTCTTCAGAGTCCAAATGCTACTCCTCAGTGTCCAAATGCTACTCCTTAGAGTCCACATGCTACTCTTCGGAGTCCAAATGCTACTCTTCGGAGTCCAAATGCTACTCCTCAGAGTCCACATGCTACTCTTCGGAGTCCACATGCTACTCTTCGGAGTCCAAATGCTACTCTGCGGAGTCCAAATGCTACTCCTCAGAGTCCACATGCTACTCTTCGGAGTCCAAATGCTACTCCTCAGAGTCCACATGCTACTCTTCAGAGTCCAAATGCTACTCCTCAGAGTCCAAATGCTACTCCTCAGAGTCCACATGCTACTCTTCGGAGTCCAAATGCTACTCCTCAGAGTCCACATGCTACTCTTCGGAGTCCAAATGCTACTCTTCGGAGTCCAAATGCTCTTCTTCGGAGGCCAAATGCTACTCTTCGGAGGCCAAATGCTACTCCTCGGAGTCCAAATGCTACTCTTTGGAGTCCACATGCTCCTCTTCGGAGGCCAAATGCTCCTCTTTGGAGTCTAAATGCTACTCCTCAGAGTCCACATGCTACTCTTCGGAGTCCAAATGCTACTCTTCGGAGTCCAAATGCTCCTCTTCGGAGTCCAAATGCTACTCCTCAGAGTCCACATGCTACTCTTCGGAGTCCAAATGCTACTCTTCGGAGTCCAAATGCTACTCTTCGGAGTCCAAATGCTACTCTTCGGAGTCCAAATGCTACTCTTCGGAGGCCAAATGCTACTCCTCAGAGTCCACATGCTACTCTTCGGAGTCCAAATGCTACTCTTCGGAGTCCAAATGCTACTCTTCGGAGTCCAAATGCTCCTCTTCGGAGGCCAAATGCTCATCTTCGGAGGCCAAATGCTCCTCTTTGGAGTCTTCGTAAGCAAAAAACTACTTCGGAGGCACAAGCCCTCTTCGGAGGCACACAAACAAAGACCTCTTCGTAAGCAAAAAACTGCTTCGGAGGCACAAACTTCTTCGGAAGCACTAAACAAGTGAAGCCCTTTAACGAGGCACATCCAAAAACTTCGTCGATGGAACCACTAAAGGGGCGTCTTCTCAAAAAGAAGGTTCCAGGCCGCAGCTGAGTACTTATGATTGTTTGTACAAACAAATATCCGATAAAACAGTTGACGTCTGTCCTGTGGGCCCATTCAACGATGAAATATAATTTTCTGACAAATAGATCAAAGTTTTCTTCGGAAGCTCACTTCACTGCGTAGGGGAGTCCACTTTTCAAAAAAACAAAAAGCGACCATCTTCGGAAGTTGAAGTATATATAAAAAAACAAAAAAGAAAACTTCTCCAATACAAGGCATACTCTATTAAAAGCAGAATAATATTTCCTCAAAATAGAAGAATTATTCTCTAAAATAAGAGTACAAATCTTTTCAGAATGTTGCAATGAGCCGTGGTATGGGGGCATATAGTTATATTAATAAAAACAACGCTCAAACATCATACCACGAGCTCACTGCAGTATCATATAAAGTAAATAAAGAAACTTGTGCAAAAACAAGGAATAAATGCATTCACACATATACTGACAAGAAATTGTACAAGTAAAAAGAATCATTTTATTCCATACTATAAAAATTTTGTACATGTACAGGTTCCAAAAGACGGGGGCCGGCACCCGTACAATCTCCAGTCAATACAAACTTCTATGTACAAGCAAAAAGCAAAACAAGAAGCGTAAAGTCAAGCTCATTACTCCTTCTTCCTGCCAACTTTAGAGCTCTTGCCCGGCTTGATGATTAATTTCTGAATTCGGCGTGGACGGGTCGGGGAAGAAGGAGAAGGAGGTGTAGCTGGATCTGCTTCCACTTTTTCTTCACTAGTAGGAGCGCTTTTCTTCTTCTTCTTCGAAACTGCGCGTTTCCCTTTCTTCTTTGAAGAAGACTCACTTCCCGGAGTAATCAATGCAGAAAGCTTTGTGTCATCGTCATAAGGTTGCTCCGGGGTCTTCTCGCCCTCCTCAAGTTCTTCCGCCTTCTGTTCTTGCGAAGCAGCCGGATCGTCCAAGTCTTGAAGAGCTTCTATTTTTTCTTCCTGCGACCCCGGTTGAGAAGCAGAAGGAGGAGTAACTTGAGAAGATAAAGGAACAACAGCCGGAGGAGGAGAAGTTTGTGCAGCACTTGGTATTTCCGCTACAGAAGAAGAAAAGTCAAAATCAGTATTCCTCGTAAAGAGAGGAGATGGCGGCTCATCGAGACTTAAGTAATAAGCGAGAAATTCATCAAGCTCAGTTGAAGCAAACAAGTAATCCGCTTGACCTGGTTCAACGTAGAAGTTACCTGGAGGAGTTGGCTTTATAATGTCAACCTCATAGGCTTGTTCTTCGGTGCTTTCTTCGCCTTTGTCTCTGCCCTGTGCAGTTGTAATCTCGGTTTTGGCTTTAGCAGGAGGCAGAGAATGGAGACTGGAGCCTGTGATATCAATGTCGGCCGAAATCGAAGTATGGACAGGGGCAGTTAAAGGTGCTTCCTTCCCTAGATGCTCCTCTCTCGTCGATCCGGCTCGCACTTTAGCGAGTTGCTCCTTTCCTCTGGCAAGAGCGGCACGAGTTTCATCATCAAAATAATGCGCCTCAAGGTCTGCTTCGTCATAGCCAGCACTTCCGAGCATATCAATTGCGGCCTCCCACACTTCAGCCAAGGTGATCTCATATTTCGGGCCCAAGAATGAGAGGCTTCCGCGCCCCAAAACACTATGAAGATAAAAATCAAATAAAGTAGAGCTGATGTTGGCCTTCGTCGCCTCATGCGATTGCTCAGCTGCTTCTTTTCCAGCGATGGCCTCATCGCGCTCTTTTTCAGTCTTTAATAATTGAGCCCGCAACCTTATAATTTCCAAGTCCTGGGAACTTGCCTTCTCCCATAGCTGGGCAATGTCGGTGCGATAGATTTCTGTCATCTTCTGTTCAGCTTCAAGTTGAGCCTCAGCATACCGTTGAGCGGCATGAGCATCGCGAACTTGTTTTTGAAGTACTTCTTCCTTTTGGGTATAGGAAGTAGAAGAAGTAACAAGCTCATTTTTGAGTTTTTCAACTTCGGCCTCAAGTCTCTCATTATCATCGGCAATGCTCTTCATTTCTGCATCGTGCTGGTCGAGAACTTTCTGCCACTCGGATTTATCGTTTTCCATAGTCAGCATGGCTTCAAGATTTGCACGATTGACTCTCTGAAGCTCGTCGACAAGTTTTTGCCATCCGGACATTCTTTCGATGTCAAGTCGGACGGCATCAAGATTCCTTAACATGGCTTGTTTGTCGATGGGAACCAAGTCAAGATCAAAACGCACTCCCCTTAAGCACCACTACGGGAACCGACTTTAAAGAGTAGCCGGACCTTGTTCAACTTGATATCGAGGCATGCTAATGATTGTCCGAATATCAGTTTTCTCGAGAGCAGGAGAACCGGAGGGGATGTCAAGAGGGATAGAAGTAGCGGTCTTTTCAGAAATTGCAGACGCGTCGCTAAGCTTGGCTCGCTTGCTTGGATCTTCAGTGACATGACTCTTCCCTTTAACATCATGAGATTTTCGTTTATGGGAATCGTCATCTCTTTGAGAAGAGTCATATCGTTCATCCCTTCTCTTGTATCGCTCCTCATTGGCTCTTCTTTCTTGAGCCTTTGTAACAGCTCTTTCTTTGTCAGTTTCCCTGCGGGCAGGGAGATAGCGCCTGTGATCATAAGTGTCATGCCCTCCATAGTGCCGGAAGTCATCATAGTACGAACTGCTTCGCCCCATTGAAGAATCTGAAAATGAAAAAGAGATAGAATTTAGAAATCTCCAGGAAAAGAAAATTAAGTGTGAGTAACTGCTAAAAATCCTAAGTGTGTGTGATGTGTAGACTACACGCGTTGAGCTACAAACCACTCTTCGGCTTAGGGGTGACATCGGTTTTTGCGGCAGGCGTCAACTCTTGAGTTAACGAAATCGGTCGTAAAGCAGATGTCGCTTCAATCGCTGGAGAGACAACTTTAGTGTTGGTGGTGTCATCTTTAAAAAGCTCGCGTGAGGTCACCATTAAGTCGCTTAGTCCATCAAAAGTGTCTTCGCCGTCATGTCCAGCGGAGCTTTCTTTTTCAACTCCTTCTTCAATCACCGGGGAAAGTGTAAGCTTGCCAGATGACCCCACGACATCGGCAGGGGTGGAACATTTCACTAACGAAGCTCCTGCAGCAGTTTCCTTCGATGCGACTTCTTCGGTAGAAACCGGGGCAACTAATGTTTCAGTCTCGGAACTAGAAGCTTCATGAAGCTAAGTAGATCGAGAGGGATGTAAAAGCCCAAATTGGTATAGAAACTCGTCTTTTAGCAAAAACTTAATGCTTCTCTCCTCAGCCGCCACGGCACTTAATGTTTCGAAGGTTGGCTTGTGGCTGGGATCTCTAAGCGGAGGAGGAAGTGCTGCAAAAAGTAAAGATTGAAGTTAAGTACTTGGCAATTCGAGTTCCAAGAAATTCAGAAAAATGAAGTGAGCGGAAATAGGCAATCTTACTTCCTATTCTCCAGATGGCATAGAACCCCGGGGGGCAACGAACATAGAAGAATTGACTTAAAAACCCGTGTGCACTCTCGGGCAAATCTAGAATCAGTTTCTGATTTCTCGCGCCTCTCACGAGTATGATGGAAGGATGATCTTTGTTCTTTGCGAAAGTGCACAAATAGCAGACTTCTTCGAAGCTCGGAAGACGGTCAAGTGTCCTCCTGAATAGCACACACAACCCCATCAAGATGGTGTAGCCATTGGGGTGTAGTTGGAAAGGAGAGATGGTTAATCGGAGAAGGAGTGTTCGAAGAAAGTCATTGAAAGGAGGAATAGCTCCATTCAAGCACATCTGTCGGTTAACTGCAATGAAGCCGTGAGGTGGCCTATCAGCAGTATCATTTATCCCGGGAAGCCGAGCGTCTGCTTCAGCAATGCCAAACTGAATGCACAACTGACTGAAAAGTCTGTGGTTCAAAGTGGTCGAAGCTCTTTCCGGAGGATCATTCAACAGGTTAGCAATTGGAAAAACCTCTCCAGCTTGCCTTATTTCTTCTTGTTGAGAAGTCATTCTACACAAGGAACTGGATATTCAAATATGAAGGTGCACGTTTCCTAAAAAGTGTGAAGTGTTGTGCAAAACTAATAAAATGACAAGCAAATGTAACTGGAATTAAACTAGTTGATATTTGTCAATTATAAAGCTTCAGGGCTTGTTGTTTTAAGTCCAAGTACAGTGTTGATGCAAACAAATGCTTTGCTTTAATACTTCACTTGAACTTGTTAATTCATAGCATTTTATTCACACAGTTCTTTTAAGTTGATTATTCTTTATCGGCTAATCTGTCATTCGATATGGGCAGTCAATGGCAATATATTCACCCTAGTTTTCTGCAAAGGTTATGTTTAACAGGTTATTAGCATTAAAGTTAATATAATCTGTAAAGAAGTGCAGAAAGTTCAAGCAGTTCATTCCAGCGGTTAGAATTGGAAGTTCAATCAAATTCAACGAGTATTTAAGTTTTGTTCATCCTTTAAGTCGCAGGAATGAATCAAGCAAGTTCGGGGACTATTTAAATCGTCCAGATCAAGCCCAACGACTTAACATAGTCGAAATTTTTAAGCCACATTGTTTAAAGCCAGACAGTGCAAATCTGGCTAAGTCCTAGGTCGCTTGAATGCGCACGCGACCTAAAGATTAAGTCGCAAAAGGTGATGCTGCAAGAAGTTAGGTCGCGAATTCGAAATTCGCGCGGTTTCCCTTAGGTCGCGAGGATTCTTAAGTCGGTCGATTTGTTAGGTCGGCCAAATCTATTAGGTCGAAAAGGTTCTTATGTCGCTTAGATTCACTAGGTCGCTTCTAATGTAACTCAGTAATCTCGAGCTATCTCCTGTCAAAACTATTATGCCCTACTTTCCTTAACCCGCTAACTCCTCTCCACTCAATAGCTCGCTATCTAATTAACCTGTGACCCGATAACCCGTTATCATTTACACAATGAAATCCATCATCCTCTTAGTGAAATCCATTATCTCTTCATACCACCAAATCACCCGAAAACTGATTCAAATCATCTCAGATCCATCATAGATCCAACGCATAGCTGTGCTCTCGTGAATCACAACAACAACATAGCTAATGACGATCGAAAATCGATCGCAACATGACTTGAAAGTGAAACGCGACATACGGAGTTGGACTGGGGTTAGAGAATGGGGATTCACAATTTGGCGGTGATCATGGTTGGATAAAGATCGAATTCACTTACGCAATATGATGGTAAAGATGAATTGATGACTGGATAGATTGAATTCGCCCTTGGAAGCTCGAAGGTTCGTTAATGGCAGAGAAGGTTGTCAAAGCAGTTAAGTAAAGAGGAAGAAACGAGCTAATAGTTTATATGGGGCAAAAAGAGGAAGGCGAATGGGCACGCGAGGTAACAGATCTCTTGGGTCGCTCACGACCTAGCGGAATTATGTCGAAGCACACGACCTATGACATAGGCATGCACTTCAAGGGGCAAGTGTTAACTCATCTTTTCCGCAACCCAGCGATCTAGTGTGATAAGCGACCTAACGACTTAAAAGAATCAACGACCTAACGACCTAAAAGAATCAACGACCTAACGACCTAAAAGTATAAGCGACCTAACGACCTAAAGCTCCAGCGACTTAACGACCTAAAAGTATAAGCGACTTAACGACCTAAAGCTCCAGCGACTTAACGACCTAAAGCTCCAACGACTTAACGACCTAAAGCTCCAGCGACTCAGCGACCTAAAGCTCCAGCGACTCAGCGACCTAATAATGTAACAACTTAGCGAGCTATAGCAGAGTGAAGCTACGTACCATACCTCTTCCATTAGGTCGCTCACGACCTACTAACTCGTTCAGACGAGACCAAGTGCAGTGGAGACAAGTCATAGGTCATATCCCCTAGGTCGCTGGCGACCTAGCAACCTACCCTTAGATCGTTTGCGACCTACAACTTACCTGTTAATCTGTAGCCCGTGCTCCCTAGGTCTCTCATGACCTACGACCTAATTCCAGAATTCTCCTATAAATACCCCACTTACTCCAACTGAGAGGGGACTTTTGGCTCACTTTTGGAATGCCTATACTCTGCTGTTTTCTCAACTCATCCGACACTTCAAACACAAAATACGCTTCAACGAACTTCAAGAGGAGATCTAACACATTCAACATGAATTCGAAAGATTCTTCTACATCGGAGTTCTAGCTACTTGTTAAAGTGGTGTTGTAATCGAAGATTGTTGTAAAAGTTGTAATTGAATCAGCAATAAAGGAGATTAAAGTGGAAGTAGGCTAGATATTAAGCCGAACCACTATAAAACTGTTGTCTTTTACTGCTTTTCTGTGATTTCTCTGCTTATATTCTGTTCCCGTACCAACGGGTGGCGCTATCACTTTATATCTACTTACACCGGGGTGTTAGCGTTCAATTTTTACGTTAACACAAGGAAATCGAAGCGGAGACGAGGATGTTCCATGTAAAGTTTTTGTAAATCTCTAAGAAAGCAATATCTTGCTAATTTTGAAGATTTCAAAATTAATGTCTTTTCAAGATAAAATCTTCTCAACTTAACATATTGACTTAGGTAATCTCTAGAGACAAGATTTCCCGAGGAACATTTTCTCTGTGATAACAAAATAAAATGCAACTAAGTGTAAAAAAAAAGACTAAAACAAATATTTACAAATCAATGTTATTACATATTAATAATCATTCATCCGGTTCATACAAAATTGAATTAGTAAATAATTCTAGAAAAAATTGTCCTTATAAAACTTGAGTTTTTCAGAAGGAAGGTCTTGGGGAATTGATCTGGCTCGAGGCAAGTTCCAACATGCTCCGAGATGCGGGTCAGGTTCGAATTAATCCAACTATTTTTTATGTAAACGCCAAAGTAAACCCCCACTAAAATCACCTAAATATGAGAAATTAACAGTCTGATGTCTGCAATAGGCCTTGTATAAGAAATTAACCAAAATGTCCCTCTCCTTGATCAACATCCAGAAGAGGGTAATAAATTCCCGGTTTTTCTTCAAAAGAGCGTCATATCGAAGGCGCGCTCTCCTCAACCATGAGTAGGAATGGCAATGGGGCGGGTTGGGGCGGGTTTCTTGTGCCCCAGGCCCACCCCGGGGTTTTTAGACCCCGCCCCAGACCCGCCCCGTAGACCCGGTGCGGGTCCAGAATTTTGCCCCAACCCGAGACCCGTATGGGTCAGGGTAGACCCGCCCCGCCCCGCCCCGAGACCCGGTGAAGGTTTTTATATTGATTCAAAATTGTGTGCTAATGTACAAGTATTTATATTTTGTCACTAAATGATACTTTAAATACAAATAACAATGTGTTTACAATTATAAAGGAAGATAATAAAAATGTGGTGTACAAAATAATTCAAAAAAATATGCATATGTTATTTTATAAATATCAATGATGCAGCTTAATACTATAAACTTTTTATAGCTTATTGATTGTAACATTATAATATCCATGTCATAATCAAACATACACAGATATATATATATATATAAAGATTAACAAATCATCGTTATAATACTAAAGTGATTTCATGAGATCTTAGAAGTGCGGGTCAGGTTGGGGCGGGTCAGCCAAGCCCCGACCCGACCCTAGACCCGGAGCTATCAAGAACGGGTCACGGGTCTACCCGCCCCGATGACCCAATGGGGCGGGTCTGGGCGGGCCAAAACAGGGGCGGGTCAACCGGGTTATGACCCTAGACCCGCCCCATTGCCATCCCTAACCATGAGGCAGCTTCTTGATGCTTAAAAGAAGCTAACACTACCGCACTTCTATTGAGTCTATGATATTTATTAGAAAGAATGTTGTGCTCCTTCAATTTTTTGTCTAACTCCCTATATAAACTATTTATCTATGCTTGTTTTCTTTCAAGTTGGTTTTATAGGGGTGGACAGACTTCTTCCTTATCTAAATAAAATATTTACACTATTATTATCTTCGAAGCGACGGATGTTTAAACAGAGAATCCCATACCTAAGATATCGGAATTGATGCTTGGGAAGTCTGCTCCTTTTCTTTTGACACTTCGACATCAATAGAAGCGGGCTCCTCTTGAGGGTCGGAAGGTGCAAGAGATTTAGGCAAAATCGCTTCATGAGGAGACAAATCTTTTTTAGAAGTCTTATTATAAGCATCTCCATCTTTTTCAGAAGCTTTAGTTTGGCCACCTCCATTGCCACCTGATCCTTGTCCGTCGTTGATGTTATCATCCCCTTCATTATCGCTATCATCATCGTTATCGTCATTATTACCGTCATTATCAACCCCCTCTTATTTGACAATCTGATCCTTATCGCCTTCATCTTCGGAGTCAGATTAGACTTTAAAGGAAGGAACTTCAAAGGAGAGAATTTTGGAGGCATCGATTTCCTCCCTCTCAGCAACTTCAATCCCCTGCTCCATCTTTTTGATTCTATCCATGACCCTATCAACAAGAGCAGGGTCAAGCGAGGCGAAGCTCAAATCTAGGCATTTATCGACATTATCAGCGTAGGCGAGCATTAAAGCATCTTCAAAAGAATCCATAATAATGTCTTCAAGAGACAAGTCAAGGAATTGCGACACTCGCTGCTTTGCATCAGAAATGGTACCGATAGCCTGTTTTAGGGAGGCCTTGTTCTTTTTTAGCTTTTCCTTTTGTAGGATCGTTTTCACCCTAGTGAGGGGGTGAACAGGGTGATACTAATAATAATAAAAATTAATGCGAAAATAAAAACAATAACAATAAATAATGCAGAAGAGATCACACACAAATTTACCCAGCTTCGGCAAAACCCTGCCTACGTACTGCCCCCAAGGCTTTTACTAGAAATTAAGTAGCCACGCGCTTACACACGTAAACTTGCGACACCCGCTAATGACTAACCTAACTCTTTGCTCAAAACCCTACCACAACTCAACTACTGAGTTGCGAATTCTCAAACTACACCACCGTAGTTCGTAACCTAGTCACACGACAAGAAAGTTACATAGTTTAAAAAAGAAAATTATAACTGAAAATAAAAGACTAAAAAAAACAAAACCCTATATAAAAATTTAAGCCCAAACCAACAATAAGGCCGGCCCACTCATTTAATAAAAGATAGTCTCCCTTTTTTTTCTCTGTGAAATGGCTTCGGTCGCCTTCTCTTCAAAGTTAAGGTTTCTCAAATTAATGAAGCTGTCGATTCAAACTTGTTTGATTGAATGATGATCTTTCTCCAGTTTGCTTCATCAATCAACTCGTGACTTTAATTACATACGGTTGCTTCAAATTGTCGAGCATGAATGATAGAAATGGTACATGATATTTCCCCTTTTCGATTTTGATTATACTCAACTTCGATTCGAGTTCTGGATTGTTTTCTGTGACTCGTTCTAAGTATGCTCTCTGATTTTGTCTTGAACTCGAATGTTGATGATGAATTTTTTTTGGGTTTAATTTATAGGGATTAAAACCCTAAATTTTCGTTCGTATATTTCTATTTGAACTTCTCAAGTATTTTGCTCGGCCATTAGATAATTGCTTGGACGATGGTGATGATTCTTTTACTCGTTCATCTCTGAATTTTAGTTTGACTTCCTTTGGGTCGGTTCCTATAACTTCGGCATTTGAATATTGTGATAATCTAGACTTTGACTTGTTTATCCCACTACCCTTTGCTCCATTCTTTGCTGGTAGTTTTTGACTTGAGATAAATATGGCCGGTTCATCATGATACTAACATTTTCAACTTTATCCTTAACTTTCATCGAACTGCTACATGCTTTGTTACTTCAACTGCATATATATTTCGAATATATTTCCCTGGTTGGCAAGTTCAAAACTGCTGCATATTTCGAATTTTTTCCATAATCACTTGAAGTCTAGTTGCATTGTGTTGTATGCCTTTAGCTTGATATGTCTAGTTCATATTGTTCTTGCTTTTGTACATGCCTCTGAAAGCTTTTGTCTGGAACAGCTTATTTGTACATTTCTGGTTGCATTGTGAATTCTAGTTGATTGTGCTAGCTGCACTATTGCTCGAAACTGTTTTGCTGGTTATTACCATATATATACATACATATATATGTATGTATATATGTGTGTGATTCTTACTTTGCTTATATCATCTCTGATTTGATCTTGTTTTCATGTTCATGCTTGAATTGTGTGGTTCCACGTGGGTCTAATCTGATGCACATTGATTTGAAGTCTGGTTCAATTTGTTTTGAAGTTTTGACATGTTCACTTCTGAACTGTAGTCTTGTTTCACTGCTCCATTGCTGTCTCCTCTGTTGCATATGTTTGTCACCGTGTATATACATGTATACATGTGTGAACATGCATGTATATATGTATGTTGTGTTAAGGCATTTGTATTTATGAGGAGTTGTATGTTGAATTGTTTTCATGCTTTTCTTGTTCCATTTGAAGTCCTTATGTTGAAATCTGGTGTAGTTGTGGTTTCATGACTATGTTTTGTTGTCTGCATTTGCTTAGGCATTTTGTATATGTTCAAGTTCAAGTTGTAACTAAACTTGATTTTGAAGTCTTGTTCCACTTGAGTCAGTTTGGTTGTCACTGCACATTGATCTTGTATTCATGAAGTCTGGTTCACTTCAGTTCTGAACTGTTCATTTTCATTTTGACCTTTGTACATTTGAGCATGTTGAACTTGGTTCTGGTTTTGTTATGAAGTCTGGTCTATGGTTCATTTTGAAGCTGGTTTAGTTCTTGTACCATTTTGTGTTCAGACTTGTTTTCATGTGCTTGCATATTGTTGATTTGAGTCTTGTTAGGAGCTTGTTGACGTGTTGGGTTGCACCTGATCATTTCCTTAAACATGTTCACTCGAGTCTTTTATGATCTGGTTTCATGTGTACATGTTACTGCTGCATACTCATGTTCATATGAACGGACCATTAACCTGCTTGACATGTCTGACACTTCTTGAAGTCTGGTCTGGTCGTCTTGTTCATGTAGTTTCATGTTGACTTGTACTTGTGCCTCTGAACTGTAGACTTTCTGATTTTGTATTTACACTTCAGTTGAATCCAGCTTGGGTTTGACCTTGTGCTCACCTGTCCCTGTAGTTTTGACAAGCAAGTGTATATCGGTGTGCACAACCTTGTGGCATGTACAGTGATACACTGTGCATGTCACAAGTTGTTCGTGTAAGATGAATCAAAAGAAATGATGACGAACAACCCAAATAACTGAGGCAAATAATATTTTCAAAACACACACTTTATTGTGCACTGCAAAGTATTATCTTTTTCAATTTTACTGCGTCGGTGTTTATTTTGCAGATGGCTTAGATGCTGGATATAGACTGGAATAGAGTTGAAGATCGAATACGAGTGATCGAGTGAATTATGCAGTGAGGTGAACCATGTATAAAAAATTGTATATTGAAAATTGTGTTGTAATTGAAATTGTATTGTAATTTGAAAATGCAGTGAGAGCTTAAATCTGTACTATTTGAATTTGTAATAAAATTATTGTTTGAATAAAATATTTGTTTAAATATGAATTTTGAGTTATTTATTTTATTCAACAAATATTTATTTAATTATGTGGAAAAATAAAATAGTATAATAACAAATACATTTAAACGAATATATATATGTTTATTATCATCAAACAAAAATCATAAGCTATTGTATTCTACAATGTCCCCCTTTTGATGATAACAGATATATATTAAGATTTTGACTTTATTAAATGTATTTGGCCTTGAAGAGTTCTATTAGCTTCCTCTATTTAAATGCTCCCCCTACAACAAAGCTCCCCCTACACAGATGCGTGTAGTTAAAACTGAAAAATTAATTAAAAATAACTTTGAATAAAAACACTCTCGAATATTAGTCAGGATATTGCTCAAAAATCAAAATGTTAACCTCTCTCCCCTTTTTGTTATCATCAAAAATAATAATAGTAATTGAAATAGCTACGATTTTGATTAAAAATATAAAATCAAATCAAGAGGGAAATATTAATTTCAAATTCCAATTAATCAAACAAAAATCATAATATTTTATTAATTAGAAACAAACTCCACTTTAAAGAAATGGTAGGATTATGGAAAATTTTATATAGTGACAAGAGTTTGATATTTTCAATAAAGGAATAATTTGTGCATTTTCTCTTTTCAAATATTATACAAAAAAATGCAAAGCACTTACTAACCATGCATAACCATTAGGACTTTTAAATAAGGTTAGTAATTACTCCCTTTTAAAAAAAAATATGTCATGTATTTTCTAGCCATGCATAACCATGAGGTCTTTTAAATGAGATTAGAATATACTTGATATTTACCCCTTTCTTATATGCATCTCATCCATGCATAACCGCGAGGACTTTTAAATGATAATGGAAGCCCATATATAGAAATTCAAGTAATTCACCCATGCATAACCGCGAGGGCTTTGAGAGTGAATACTTTAGGATATAATTATTTTACAAAAAATATTTCCTTATTTTGAAATACCCAATTTTGCACACTATATTATGATATATGGATTGACCATAAGGTGAAAGTGATAGAAATGATCATGGAATAGTACTAACCTAAAAATATTATAAAATTTGTTTAATTTTCATGAAATTATAAAATTATACTTCCTCTTGTTATGAAATATAATTTAATCACTATCCATCACTTTTCAAGCACTATAATAATTTTGATGAGTTCCAAAAGATTCAATTAGTCAATGATTATCTTTTCTAGAGTACATCTCTTACCGAAATAAACTAGAGTATTTTTAACATGATGAAAACCCAAGTTTCAAAAATTAAAATAAGTGAAAATCAATTTTCTGTAAGGGAGTTTTATGAAAATGAATTCTAGCTGAAAACAATATAAATAATTAAATGATTGCAAAAATGATTTCAACATGAGATGATATCAGATACCACTTGTATTTGAGGTAGTCATGGTGATATATAGTAGTATATAAGAAAAACGTGTACTCCTCAACACTTGAATTGTTTTTTGAAAATTTTAGCACATCCATTTATATCAAGCACAAGTAAAGTAATCTATATTGAGAAAAAACACACATTCAAAAAATTCATCAAATCGGTTTTTCATGACATTCCAAAGTGAATCAATAAAAACAGAACCAGAAAAGTTGTAGCATTATCGGTTAGCTTTCCAGAACTTCAAGAATTTCAAAAATCAAAGTTAAGATATTCAAGATATGGCAGAAATACTTCAACAATGTCAATGAAAACATAATTAACAATATGTGAACAAAATTGAGTTAAGAGATCATACCTCACTTTCCTTCAATGTCGTGATATCTGAAATGTGATGACCTCCATCTAATCTTTTAGGCTAAGGAACATTTAAATTTTAGTTTATCAATCACATAGAACAACTCGAAATCTATCTCCATCAAATTTGTTCCTTAGCCCACTTATGTGTCTAAATTTTGGAGAAGGCAAGTGGTCTAACTAAGGATGTAGGACCACTATTATTATCTATTGAAATCATTGGTACCCAAATCTGTTTATATAACAAACTGTTAGCATCTACAAGTGTACCCTTGGGAATCCAAATTTGTTTAAATTTCAAACCATTTATATTCGTATGTTTTGGAATCCATATTTGTTTAACGGGTTTGTATATATTTCGACAATTATTCTTGCCATGTCCAATATTTCCACACTTTATGCATTTGGATATCGCACTTTTTCCATTAACAGTGTTATTAGTCGTTTGTTCATATTTTGACACTTTCGCAAATCCAAATCCTTTCCTTTTATTCACGAAGAGTTGATTTTCTAAGAGCATATTAAATGACTTTTCTTTAGTGAAAAATTTCCGAGTAATCAACTCAAGTTTATTAACTTTTGATTTTAAAAGTTTATTTTCATTTATTAGCTTCGAACAATAACTAATGGTACTATCTCTCTTTTCAAAATTATTCATTTTCAAGCCCATATTTTCATTTTCAAGCTCTCTAATTTTAGTATCAATTTCTAGCATCTCAGTTTCAAAGAGTTGGAGTTTTTTAAATTCAATTTTTTCAAAATCCTTGATTTTTTCAATCTCTTTTTCAAACTCGTGATTAAATCGAATAATTTCAGATTTTCTTAAAATCACGTTTTCATTTTCAAGGGTTTTGAAATTTTCGTTGACCTCATTTAATTTCTTTTCAAAAATCGCACTTTTAGAACTTTCCGACTTCTTAAAACTATCCAACTCTTTTTGCAAAATATTATTTTTTCAAATCAACTCGGTTTTGTTCTTCTCCCGAATTAAAATTTGGTTTTCCAACTTTTGAAAGTTTTCATGAAAACGGGCAAATTCTTTTTCACAGTCCAAACACCTTTTGCAATTAGAATTTTGTTTTTCTTAATATTTTAAAGCTCATTTTCCAAATCATTATTTTTTTGATGCATTTTAGATTATTCCCTTTTCAACTTATTATTTTTCATCTCAAGAGCTTCATTATTTTCAATTAATTTTCGGCTCAAGAGAACTAAATCATTGAATGAAAGATCACTTATCTCATCGGCTATTGAATCTTCATCACTGCTGTCTTTTGCAAATCCTGTCAAGCACGTTTCTTCAACTGAGTCGATTGTGGAAGATTTCTCACCGTTGTTGACTTTTGCACCATATATTGCATTAAAAGTATTCCAGATTTCCTGTGCACTTTCACAATGAGAGATATGGTTAAAATTATCTCGAATAATATGAGAATTTAGTATATGCATAGCAAGAGCATTAATCGAAGTATTTTTCTAGTCTACTATATCACACCCATTTTCAATAATATCCCAACGTTTAGAATTAACATATTTTAAATAAAATTCCATTTTTAATTTCCAATTTAAAAAATCTGTTCCATCAAAAATAGGGGGATTAATACTGGACTGACTCTCGCTAGATTTGCAACTAGGGTTAGACATCTATGTTATTAACCTTGCTCTGATACCACTTGTAGGATCATTTTCACCCTAGGGGAGGGTGAATAGGGTGATACTAATAATAATAAAAATTAATGCGGAAATAAAAACAATAATAGTAAATAATGTAGAAGAGATCACACAAATTGACCCAGCTTCGCCAAAACCCTACCTACGTGTTGCCCCCAAGGTTTCTACTAGAAATTAAGTAGTCAGACGCTTACACACGTAAACTTGCGACACCCGCTAATGACTAACCTAACTCTACGTTCAAAACCCTTCCATAACTCAGCCACTGAGTTGCGAATTCTTGAACTACATCACCGTAGTTCGTAACCTAGTCACACGACTAGAAATTTACATAGTTTAAAAAAGAATCTTACAACTGAAAATAAAAGACTAAGCAAAAAACAAAACCCTATATAAAAGTTTAAGCCCAAACCAACAATAAGGCCGGCCTACTTATTTAATAAAAGATAGTCTCCCCTTTTTTTTCTCTATGAAATGGCTTCGGCCGCCTTCTCTTCAAAGTTAGGGTTTCTCAAATTAATGAAGCTGCCGATTCAAACTTGTTTGATTAAATGATGATCTTTCTTCAGTTTGCTTCATCAATCAACTCGTGACTTTGATTGCATACGGTTGCTTCAAATTGTCGAGCACGAATGATAAAAATGGTACGTTATATTTCTCCTTTTTGATTTTGATTATACTCGACTTCGATTCGAGTTCTGTATTGTTTTCTGTGATTCGTTCTAAGTATGCTCTCTAATTTTGTCTTGAACTCGAATGCTGATGATGAATTTTATTTTGGGTTTAATTTATAGGGATTAAAACCCTAAATTTTCGTTCGTATATTTCTATTTTAACTTTTCAAGTATTTTGCTCGGCCATTAGATAATTGCTTGGACGATGTGATGATTCTTTTACTCGTTCATCTCTGAAATTTTGCTTGACTTTCTTTGGGTCGGTTCCTATAACTTCGGCATTTGAATATTGTGATAATCTAGACTTTGACTTGTTATCCCATTACCCTTTGCTCCATTCTTTGCTGGCAGTTTTTGACTTGAGATAAATATGGCCGGTTCATCATGATACTGACATTTTCAACTTTGTCCTTAACTTTCATCGAACTGCTACATGCTTTGTTACTTCGACTGCATATATATTTCGAATATATTTCCATGGTTGACAAGTTCAAAACTACTGCATATTTCGAATTTTGTCCATAATCACTTGAAGTCTAGTTGCATTGTGTTGTATGACTTTAGCTTGATATGTCTAGTTCATATTGGTCTTGCTTGTGTACATGCCTCTGAAAGCTTTTTTCTGGAACCAACTTATTTGTACATTTCTGGTTGCATTGTGAATTCTAGTTCATTGTGCTAGCTGCACTATTGCTCGAAACTGTTTTGCTGGTTATTACCATGTATATACATACATATATGTATGTATATATGTGTGTGATTCTTACTTTGCTAGTATCATCTCTGATTTGATCTTGTTTTCATGTTCATGCCTGAATTGTGTAGTTCCACGTGGGTCTGATCTGATGCACATTGATTTGAAGTCCGGTTCAATTTGTTTTGAAGTTTTGACATGTTCACTTCTGAACAGTAGTCTTGTTTAACTGCTCCATGATGTCTCCTCTGTTGCATATGTTTGTCACCGTGTATATACATGTATACATGTGTGAACATGCATGTATATATGTATGATGTGTTGAGGCATTTGTATTTATGCAAAGTTGTATGTTGAATTGTTTTCATGCTTTTCCTGTTCCATTTGAAGTCCTCATGTTGAAGTCTGGTGTAGTTGTGGTTTCATGAGTATGTTTTTTTGTTTGCATTTGCTTAGGCATTTTGTATATGTTCAAGTTCAAGTTGTAACTGAACTTGATTTTGAAGTCTTGTTCCACTTGAGTCAGTCTGGTTGTCACTGCACATTGATCTTGTATTCATGAAGTCTGGTTCACTTCAGTTCTGAACTGTTCATTTTCTTTTTGACCTTTTTTACATTTGAGCATGTTGAACTTGGTTCTGCTTTTGTAATGAAGTTTGGTCTGTGGTTCAATTTGAAGCTGGTTTAGTTCTTGTACCATTTTGTGTTCAGACTTGTTTTCATGTGCTTGCATATTATTGATTTGAGTCATGTTAGGAGCTTGTTGACGTGTTGGGTTGCACCTGATCATTTCATTGAACATGTTCACTCGAGTCTTTTGTGATCTGGTTTCATGTGTACATGTTACTGCTGCATACTCATGTTCATATGAACTGACCATTAACCCGCTTGACATGTCTGACACTTCTTGAAGTCTGGTCTGGTCTGGTCGTCTTGTTCATGTAGTTTCATGTTGACTTGTACTTGTGCCTCTGAACTGTAGACTTTCTGATTTTGTATTTACACTTGAGTTGAATCCAGCTTGGGTTTGACCTTGTGTTCACCTGTCCCTACAGTTTTGACAAGCAAGTGTATATCGGTGTGCACAACCTTGTGGTAGTGATACACTGTGCATGTCACAAGTTGTTCATGTAAGATGAATTAAATGAAATGATGACGAACAACCCAAATAGCTGAGGCAAATAATATTTTCAAAACACACACTTTATTGTGCACTGCAAAATATTTTCTTTTTCAATTTTACTACGTCGGTGTTTATTTTGCAGATGGCTCAGACGCTGGATACAGACTGGAATAGAGTTGAAGATCGAATACGAGTGATTGAGTGAATTATGTAGTAAGGTAAACCATGTATAAAAAACTGCATATTGAAAATTGTGTTTTAATTGAAATTGTATTGTTATTTGAAAATGTGTAAATGTAGTGAGAGGTTAAATCTGTACTATTTGAATTTGTGATAAAATATTTGTTTGAATAAAATATTTGTTTAAATATGAATTCTGAGTTATTTATTTTATTCAACAAATATTTATTTAATTATGTGGAAAAATAAAATAGTACAATAACAAATAAATTTAAATGAATATATATATATATATATATATATGTTTATTATCATCAAACAAAAATCATAAGCTATTGTATTATACACCTTTAACAAGGATTGTTTAGCTGCCATCCGTCCTTTTTCCTCTTCAGACTCTTTCAGAGTCATTGACAATGCTAAGATCTCGTCGTTCAAAAGTTGGCGAGCTTTCCTCTCCTCCAAGATAATAGATTCTGATTGGGCGAGAGAAGCCCTCAATCGCTCCAATTTGGTTGTAGTCTTGCTCTTCTCCGCAAATAAGGAGGAAAATTTGCTGTTCAAGGTAGTGATTTCCTCTTGAAGTTTAGATGTTTCGATAGAAGATTTGGACACATTTTCATGTAGGGAGAACCAGTTTTTGGAAATCTGAAAGAAAAGTACAACATAAGTTAAAAGGCTTAAAGAAAAATAGAGATAATAAGATTAAGTATCATAAAACATACCAGTAGTTTTTGCTCCAAAAGGGATCGATAGTGGCCCTCCAAATCAGAAACAGAGGAAGGACAGTTGAATTAAAATGAATGAAGAAGATTTTAAAATAGAACAGATCATTTTTCAAAGTCATTCGAAGGTATAGAAGAGGATGATCCTGGAAGATTTAGCACTTGAGCAGGGGTTGAAGTTCCCAAGGCCTTTTGCATCTACTCGATTACGCTCGGTGAGCTGGAGACAACGATGCGAGAGAGATGATTGATCTTAGTAGGAGTTTCCTTGGGAAGATCACGAGGAGCTTCAATAGTCGGACTTTCTAGGCGCCAATATTAGCAACTCTTCTTCCAATATTGGAGAATCAGGAACTTCAACCACTTTAACTCTCTTTGAGGGTGGTTCCACCGTAGACGTTTTAATTAGTTTTCTTTTAACATCCATTTTTGACCTGGTAATGGCCTGGGAAAAGGATGATGCATGAGAAGTTGAAGAGGGAGGAGCCGGATCTCCTGTGGGTTTTTCAACCTAAGAAACAGTTGAAGAGAATTCAAACAGATTATAAGTCAGTAGAATAATTTGAAAAACAACACATTAATAGATAACAAGTGCAGCGTTTATAACTTACCGGAGTGGTCAGCACAGATAGGTGACATTAGGGAAAATTTTGTAGGATCTCCCAAGGAAAGGAAGCGTTTGCTTCGGGACGTGTGTTGGATTAGAGGGGGTTGGTCGAGAATCCTTTGTTCGGTCGACAAGAGAGAGTACTTCCGCAAATTTATGGGGTTCAGCAGTGTTAATCTATTCCCAATTTTACTTGAAGCTATAATTAAGGACTCCACTACTCCCTTATCCTCCTCATTTAGTCCTTTAGCAGGAGCACTTGACAGAAAACATAGATCAACAAAGAAATGTAACTAGATGGAAGGGAAATAATGAAATTCGAGCTTACATGGAGTAGAGAAAGTCTCGCTAACATTTGGGAAGCATCTGACGAAGATGAACTGATTCTCCCAGTCTGTAAACTTGTTCACTCCCTCTGATATTAGTTTCTTGGGAGGATTTGCCCTAAAGATTTGGCTGTTAAGGTTGCTGAGTTTAACCAATCGGACGAGGTGATTCAATATTTCAGCATTCAAAGAAGAGATGTCGGACTCTAGAGCCATCAACTCCAAAGACAAGAGATAGGTGTACACATTTGGAGATAGCTGAATTGAAGCAATTCCTAGATAAGCTAAGAACCTAGACAAGAATTTCGAAAATGGTAGAAACCCTCCGTGCCATATGTGTATAGCAGCGTAAGCGAAGAACCCTTCAAGAGGGCTGCTGATGGTGTTATTTTCAGTAGGTGGCATGGCTTCCACCCCGGTGATTCCAAAGTCATTTAGGATTGTGTTCACTTCATCTTGAGTGGATATCAAAGAGCTTGGAAGTAGCTTCAACTTTCTTTGGAGAACTCATGATTCTTCCAGGTGAAAACGTTTCAGTTAGAAATTAAAGTTTGTTATGGAGTTAACATTCTTTCAAGGATTAGCAGAAACCTACTACAACAATTTGAACATCAAAAAAAATATAAAACTTCAAATTCTTGATAGAATGTTAAAGTTAAAAATGAGATTTATTGAGCTTTCGATAGATTCGAAAGGAAAATAAAGTTAAAACTTAACGAACACCTCTCAACAATGTCGAAAGCCCAGATTTAAGCATCTACTGAGCTTTCGACGGGATTGAAAGGGGGTTGAAGTATATGTTCAACCGGCACTCTTCAACAATGTCGAAAGCTCAATAGGAACTTTATTATTATAAGGGAATAGTTAAAACCAACATAAAAATTTGAACAAATTATACACTGCCAATATACAATAAACAGAAGGAAAGACCCTTCGACATTGTTGAAACCTACAATCTTAGTTTTACCTAGGGAACATGAATGCTGTCGAAACCATATATACCAATTAAGTCGAAAGGTTTTAAGTTAAAGTCGTATTGTTAAAAAATAAAAGGAACTGGGACGTTTCGACAATATTAGAGAAAGATGATTACAGGAGGTTTTGAATCATTAGTTACAGAAGGTTTCGATGGAATCGAAAGGAATGCATGGTTCCAAAAGCCTACTAACAAATAAATTTCAATCAATACAACAGGTTTCGACTAAGTCGAAACGTTTGACTTGATTTATGAATTTTACAAAGTATGCTTTCCTCGGTCCAGTTTATAAAATATATCTATCTCTAACTTAAACAAAATTAAAACAAGTTTATATGAATGGTTGCAAAACCCATGGGACAAAATCTATGATTTCGAAATGTGAGTTATGATGCAATAACCAACATCTTCGAAAGGTATTAGAGTCGAAAGCATTAAATTGCCTTCGAAGAGGTCAGATTCGTATGAACTAAATAACCTTTCGACAAAGTCAATAAAATAGGCGCTAGGTACCTTTCGACCCCATCGAAAGGGGCTAAAAAATCAAAATAGTAAATTGCTACCTTAATCCCTTTCGAAGGGGTAGAAGGGTAAAATTCTAGTGCCAAATTTTTGGTACATACATCTCAAAACTTATGGGCGAAGTTAACTAAAGATTCCTTCTTCCTCAAACTCAATTTCAACCTAGAAACTTAAAAACCGTTAAACAAATGAATTCAAATGAGAATCAATCACTTAAAATCTTGAAATATTTGAGGTAAAGGAAATTTTTCCCTAAAAACAATTATAACGATAGAATCTGGATTGGGTGAGTTCAAAATGAAAATTAACAAAAAAGAAGAAAATCGAGTTAAACCATGAGACTAAATCAAAGAAATGCTTTCAGTCAAATTAAAACTCAAACAGTTTCTAGTAAATCAAAACCAAAATTTGAAATCCCAACCGTAAAGGTTTGAAAAATTGAGATTTACTGTAAAATAAAAGAAAGAGGGAAAAGATACGAGAAACGAGAAAACATAATCTTACTTAGATCTGGATTTTTATGGAGGAAAATAAAAATTATCTAGAAGCTTGAAGACTTTGATTTTTCTCGAAGTTTATCTCGTTTGAAGGTAAATGAAGGAAGAGAAGAGGAAGACATGATTTATAAGAAAAGTCAGCAAAGACAGCAAGCCATTCGATTAGATTTAAATGAACGGTCCAAATTAACGCTGGAATACCAAAAGGCGGGAAAGACTCAAGGTTTCGAGATGATTGACTTGGAAAGTCAAGGGCATCCCATCATAAGGGGGCAAATGTTACTACCAAATATCATTTCGACCTTGTCAAAACTAGTTTGAACAAAAGGCAAAGAAGAAAAAAGGAAGAAGCTCCAGCAAGACCTTTCGAAGGAGTCGAAGAGATGCTACAGCCAAAGTCAACAAGTTTCACAACCTCTCAAAGGGGTCGAAATGGACAAAAGCACTTTTCCACTTCAGTGATCACCTTTCGAAGCAGATGATTCTACATGCTTGAAGACCTTTTGAATGAGTTGAAGCAACACCTTTCGAAGACAAGGAATGACAACACTTCATATGCACAACAAATCTTTTGAAACCAAAGGTTTCGCCTTCACTCAAACCACTCGAAAACACACATTGGTCAGAACAACCCTTTCGAAAGCCAAACCAAGCCTTTAGAAAAAGTCGAAGACATTAATATCCAGGGAGGTTCCGCATCAAGTCACAAGCAAGAGTTCAGAAGCAACTAACAGAGTCAAAACCATCGGTATTTCAACACCTTCGAAACCCCTTAAGACAACCTATTAATAGAGTCGAAAGCTCCTACAAAGCAACATTGAGAAGAAAAGTGCAACCCTCCCTTTCGACAAAGGCCAAAGCATTCTAAAGACAATTCTGAAGCCACCTTTCGACTAGTTCAAAAGCATTGGGTCGAAAGGTGCTGACCCGCATATATAAATAGGACCCAAGGGATCTGGTTTTGCGGCCGATCTCATTCATTCAACACTTGTACTTTGTTAATTCTAAAAGCTATAACCCTAATTTGTAAATTGAATTGGGGAAGAATTGATCAATAAAGGTGTCTTTGAGTTAGTAAAGGGAAGATCTCTAAATCCTTGATTACTTAGTTTTTTTGAAAGCTTTTTATTAGATCAATCGTGTTTTACATGTGTCGACCACATCGAAAGGCCTCTTCCGACTTGGTCGAAACCACTGCATTTTCAAGTAATTTCAATTATTGACTCTAGGCCACTGTTCATTAGGCTTCTACTTTCGAATGGATCGAAACCTTAGCTCAAACCAGTTTTACCTTTAATTCCCAATCCAAATCTAAGACATTTAAGACTCCAGCTTTCGACAAGGTCGAAACCATTTGAAACTGATCATAACCTTGAATCTTAGAGCCATCCATTAGGCTTCCGCAACTGCTTTGAAAGGACTGTTTCGAAGGGGTAATCAATCTACTCCATCCAGTTTTAAAGATCAAAAAGAAAGGAATTTGAGTGTTTCAATCGGATCGAAAGGTTAATAAGGGAAAGCTATCATAACAAGAACCTATTCGAAAGGGTGAACTGAAAGGATTATGTGTTAGAATGCGGATTAAGGATCTTAAGGCTAGAATTAACACTAGAGGGGGGTGAATAGTGTTTTAAGAAATTTGTTAATCTTTTTGAGTTTATCTTAATTTGTTAACAATGTATACACTAATCAGACACAGATATGAACACAGAATCAAACACAGATGCAAATATAAAGTAAAAGCAGTAAAGGAAAGAACACACCGGATTTTATACTGGTTCGGAGTTACTCTACATCTAGTCCCGCACAACTAAGTACGGTTTTTCCTTTCAAAAGAAATTCAACAATTACAACCCTCGGTTTCAAGGCTACGAGGTACACCCTCCAGAATCACAATCCTCTGGGTAGAGATACTTGATTTCCGGGGCAACAAGTTCACCCAATTGATTTCCAGGGCTACAATCACACCTTCTCTCGCTCAATTGATTACAAAAAGTCTATAACTCAGATTAGCACTTGGATCTTGTAGAGATAGTGGAGAGAATCAAAACCAGAAATTATCTAGTTAGATTCGATATTTATTTCGGCAGAGTAATGGTGTAATTTGTAAATAAGAAAGTGGAGAAGAAGAAGAGAAGTTAAATCAGAGAAAAAAGTGATTCAAATTCATTGAAAACACCCTTTATTTATAGTAGATCAATAGCCATGTCCATTGGTGAAGGGATGTGGCGAATAGACACTTCTTTTTAAAAAATAGTTTAACTGTCACCATGTCGACAGGGGTACATGTGACCATGTCGACATGCCCTTGTAATTTTTGGTGATTTGTTTTTCTTTGAAAATAATTTCTATATTATATTATACTTATATTTAAACTTTAAAATATACTTATATATAGTTATAATACATAAACAGCTATAGAGAACGATATTAAAATATATATAATAATTTTCTATACTTTTATATTTAAATCTTAAGTATAAATATATAAAACAGCTAAATATATTAATATCAGAACTATAGTTTAAAAACTTAGGATAATAATTTAAAATCAAAGATATTTAAAATTAAGGATATTTAAAACTAAGGATATTTTTTAGGCTAAAATATATTGAAAAACCAGAACAGATGATTTTGGTTTTTAAACAGGAATATTTAAAATTATTTTGAAAAACAAGCTATATATATTTTGAAAATCATTTTGAAATAAAAGTAAGTGGATACATGTAACGACCCAGAAATTTTGAACATTTGAAATAGAATTTAATTGAATTTAAATATTTGAATGTTGATTTAACCTGAATTTCAAATGTCTCTGTTTATTTGGCAATTTAAATAATTGAATTTAATAATTGAAAAATTGAATAAATTGCTGAATTGCTAATTTCGGACCTGTTAAAAATATTTTCAAGGCTTCGAAAATTCATATTGACAATACTGAAGATAATAGAAGCTTCAGAATCGAATTTTGAAATGATTTGTTCAGTTTTGAAATTTTATCGTTTAAATTGAATTTTAAAAATAGCGTTCCGGGGCACAGTCTCGGAATTCGACGAAACCAGTCCCATTGGATTCGTAATATTGAATTATTACTGGGTTTCAAATTTCGTAACATTCGGAGCTATCGTGTGATCGTACGAGATTAAAACGTCTAGAAAATAAATACCGTTTTAATGTAAATATCTTGTCTCATTTCACCGGTCAAATTCCTTTCAACTCAGCCACCCTACTCCTGAGCAAGCAGACCTGCCCTTTGCTTAATCACGTTCTTTTGTTTCCCCATTTCTTTACAAATCTGATACGAAATCATTTCGTTCGAAAGAAAATAAAATGGCCGCTCCTCTAAAATCAAATCCAGATAAAACTCAATTGCAAAATGAAAACTATTCTCGTTCTAAATTCAAATTGAACGACCTTATCCCTCTCCTCCTCGTTCGTTTCAAAAAAAATTCAAAGTTAATGGCCGCCTGTGGATTGAAAACAAACATAACGAAACTCGATTTCGTTCCCTCAAAAAAAAAATGATCGTTCAAATCAAAAGTATGGTGGCTCGATTTCTGGTCGCGGTGGAAGGAGATCTCGAGCTCGCGACCATGGAAGCGCGCAAGGGCGAGGCCTATAGTGGCGATCCTAGGGCATCAAAGGCGAGGGCAGCGACGGATCGTGGTCGCGGGGATGCGATGATCTCAGTTTGGGCTTTAGGGATTTCGGCAATTGAAATCAAAGTCGGAGTCATGCACGATTGTGGTCTCGCATGCCTATGGTGTTCGACAGTTCAGGGATATCATCGCGAGTGTTGTTGCAGCATCGTGAAGGAGGTGTTCTCGGGTAGTCGAAATGCCGGGATAATGAAGATGGAAGTCGCGTGAACACGTGGCAGTTTGGCCGAGGGCTAGGGCGTGGCTAGGATCTCGTCTCGTGGAAGCAGTGAGGTATATTTGAGATTATTTATCAATTTAAAATCTTGATCTCTAGAAAGAAAAAAAAAGTAGTAGTTAAAATTAAATCATTAATTTAAAACTAAATTATTAGTTGATTAATTTATTAAAGAGGAAATTTAGTTTTAATTTAATTTTTAGTTAAATAGATTTATTAAAAGAAATTGGTTTGCAATAAAATCATTGGATGATTAAAACTATCAAAACGAAAATTGATTGTTCTATTCTTTCGAATATTATAGATTGTATAAATTGTTTATAGAAGGTTAAAAATGGAAGAAAACAAACTGAAATGGGATGGATTGCAAATTTTAAAAAGCAAAGGTGAGATCTTCTCACTCAAAAGGAAAATTTGATTTTTGCAGTTATTGATTGATTGTTGTTTGGATGTGATATTAGATATAGTAGGATATATCTATATATATAGCAATATATATATATTGGCATATGTATATATTGCAGTTGTGATTTCCCGCATTATATAGCGGATGAGACCCTATTGCGCCGCATAATAGGGGATGATATTTTTATAAATCCCATATACCGCGATATTCCACCTCGAAGTGGAATTGGTATTGTGCTAACATCTGTGGATGCAGGGAAACAGGTTGGAGGGATCCAACTGGATTCCTCAAATTGTTTGAATATTATTTCATATGTGAATGATATGATTTATTGATAATTGAAATTGTTGAAGGCTAAAAATTTAGCCGAATGTATTTTTGGTATCGTTGGATACCAGAAATGAATATAAATTGGATTTTGAAATTAAAGTGGAAAACTTTAAGTGAATTTATTGTTAAGAATTGAATTTATTGAAAGAAGGAATTTTAAAGTATTAAAATTGATTGTCGAAATCTTACCGAATAAATTATAAAATATGGGAAAAGATATTAATAAACGAGTTTTGAATAATATAGCTTAAGAGTTGAAGAATTCATTTAAAAAATGGAATTTTGAATAATTTGGAAAGAACAAAGGAATTTACTTAAAAGTGATAAACTTTTAGAAATCAATTTGTAATTGATTTGGTATTTGAAAATGAATCTTTGAGAAATCGATATGGAAATTTATTTGGAGTTGAAATAAATTTAGAAATCAAATTTGTAATTAATTTGGTGATGGAAAATAAATCATTGGAAAATTTATTTGAAATTGATTTAGTGTTTGAAAAATAATCTGGAAATCGATTTGCAAATAATTTGTTATTTGGAGATAAACTTAGAAATAAATTTGCAATGTTTTGTTCTATTGAAATTAAACATAGAAATCAATTTGTAATCGATTTGATATTGAAATAAAATTGGAAATCAATTTAGAATTTGGTTTTGGGGTTAAAAGTGAATATTTGGGAATGTAAATTAAAAATGGAATTTATGAAATGAAAGGGAAATTTTTTTTAAGAATAAACGCTGATTTATTTTTAAAATGTGAAAGTAAATTTACGAATTTGGAACATAAATTTAAAATAAATCGATAAGGATTTATTAAATTGGTTTAAATGGATCATCTTGAAATGGAAGTGTATTTTCCTTAAAAAACCGAGTATATTCCAAAGTACCTTTTTAAAATATAAATTAAAGGTTCTAAAGCTGGTTTTTGAAAAGATATATTTGGAAATATATTCCGTGTAAGGAAATTGATTTGAAATTTATTTTCAAAAGTTGGAAGGTGAAAAGTGATTTGAAATTGGTTTTCAAATGTGAAGTGTGGGAAAAATATATATCTCGTGAAGATATTTTGAAATTAAATAATTTGGGAAAATTATTTGAATCTGATGATTGTTGTGAATATTATTGATAGTTAAATCACCAACTATCAATATTGGCTTTGAAATGGCACTTGAATTTGTTTTTAAAACAAACGCTTATTATTCGGTTTAGCCGGGAAAGGACCTTTGTGTCAGATAACCCATTCCGAATAATAATACGACGATATGGATCGTATTGAAGATCGGTGTGAAGACCGGGTATTTTCGAAAATGAAAGGACAACCTGTCGAATGTCTCTGCACCGAGTTGCTCCGGTATAGAGATTTATATCACTCTTTTTGTGATGGGAAGTCCGATCGGGATTGTGAATACCCGGATTGCAAGGGCTTCTTTGGAAGTGCCTTTGGTTCTGTTCGAACCCGGAACAGACTTGTATGGTTACGTGTCTGACATTACGTTTTGAGATATAAAGCTGATTTCTTTCAAATACATTTCTGTTGGTGGCGGAGAATTTATTCTCTTAGCTTAACACCCTTCTCTGAGACGTACGAGCTCAGAGGTTATGTAGTTGAAGGTTATTAGCGATATATTCCCAATTTGGTAATGTGGCATGCTGTGTGATGATCATTTATAGATCATTTGTGATCAAAGCGTGGCTTTGTGAAAAAGCGTAGCTTTGTGGACGAGACTTCGTCAGACCTCACTCCCCGGAAATGGTCGAAACAGGAATATGCGGCAAGGTTATGAGGGTCGCGCCCTTTAGGGTATGTCATTTCCTTTTGGAAAAGGGTGGTATCAGGTATGGAGCCCTGGTATTTAACCTATGTGGATACTCCGATCTCATTTATTGTGTGATTGTGTGTTTATCGAGGCGCCTCGAATAAAGGTCCCAAAGGACCGGGGGGTGGCATATTCGTGAGTTACCTAGTTACAGGGGTAACCCGGCCTTGTGTTGACAGAGAGCAGTTGTCTCTCAGGACGTCCAGCCAGAGGCGATCCCATGTGGCAGTAGGAAAGGAAGTTCCTTAGCCTGACCATTTGTTGGAAATCCATTTCCCAATACGGAACTTGAACGGTTTTAGTTGTAGAACCTGCCATTTACTTATGGTGGCGCCCCATTGTTTAGATGGTAGCTATAGTAGGCATAGTTCGAAATGTCTATGCTGGCTAAGATTAATATTATACTTTCGAAATGTTTTCCACACTAGACATTAATAATAATAATCCAATGATTGGCGTAGTAAGCATCTTTGACTATTATAAGAAGAAATCTCCTCCAATTCTGCGTTTGCATTATGTGTGTGGCGGGAGGTCTTATGGTAGTTTCATTTTCCAAAAGCATTGCGAATTAATTTTATTTTCTTTGTGAAAATAACTGTTTTACGATCTCACACCAGTCACCATGACTGACTCGGAGTTTATTGCTTCCTTCTAAACTCTGGGTGCCTAAAATTTTCCACACGGGCAGCCTAGAGCAGGATATTCTGGATATTCTGGAGCTTTGGAAGCAAGCCGGATGGTGAAGCGTACTACCGTACTTGTTTATTTATTCCGCTGTGTATTCTGTATGAGGACAAGTTTATATAACTGTCCATTGTTGTATTGAGTTGTATATTGACTCTGATTGATGTATGTATAAACTGATATAGTCTTTTGTTGTAAAGATTATTGATTTATCTATTATATATTGTTCCACTGCGAATGTGAGATTCTGATGTTGTTTCTGTTCCGTGTTTTTCTGTTTTCTTTTTCTTCTGTCTTCTTCTACCTCTTCTTTTTAACCCTAATGGTTCGGTTTTCCGACATTCGATTGTGCGGCATTTGATACAATGGACGTATTAATGTCGACTTTCGAGCGTCGAAAAGTCGCGTCGTTACAATACAAAAAAGATGTTCCACTAGATTTTTCGTAGGTTCCATCCTACTTAGGGTTCCATCCCTTTAACGAGCACGAAGTGGATTCCATTCCACGAATAAAATAGATTTTAAGATGTCAGTGCCTTTCTATGAGTTTTAACAATATTCCTAACTATATAACTTATCTTGGAAACTTGAACTCTTGAAATTCTTGATACTCGTGAGTCTTGAATCTTGATATCTTCAATCTTTGATCTTGAATCTTTATACTGTACAGTTCTTCATTCTTTAGTACCTGCAAACATATCTATATATATCTACACAATAATGTTAGTATTATATATTTTATAATCTAATTCTAAGTAAGGTTGTTGTCATCAAAACCAACTCCTCAGGGACTAACATTATGCATATCTTACATTCTTCCACTTAACCAAAAGAGATAAAGATGGACTAACCTCGTCCTAAAAACAGCTTTTGGGTGTTGACAAGTTTTCTTGTTAACACTTGCATATCGAGTGAAGCTACTGGATAAGTTGGCGGGAGTTCAAAATGTTTTTCATGTTTCACACTTGAGGAAATGCTTGCACAACACTGCCACCATAGTAAAGCCTGATCGGTTAGTAGACAAAGAGATGGAGCCAATAACACCCGTGATACCGCTCGCATAGTGAAGCATAGAACTAGGAAGCTCTGCAATAAAGAAATTAGGCTGGTCCGAGTACAATAGAGAGATAATCCAGTGGAAAGCACTTGGAAACTAAAGAGAAGATGAGGGTTTTTCATCCTGAGCATTTCTCTAGTAAACACTTCTGTCAAAAATTTAGGTTTTTAGTTACATCTTAGTTGCTAGATTGGATGATAGGTGATGGTTGCCAAACTTTTTACTGTTATTTTTGCACTCATGTATAATTTTATGCATGTTTAGGATGCCTACATGCCTATATGTCATGATCTTACATTCATGCTAGGACTGAGCTCACTTATAGTATGTCTGCGTATATAATCATATTGCATTTTTGGTTAAGTGGATGGTTATGTAGATAACTTTATTTTATAACATGGATGTTGAGTGTGCATTACACTATATGTCCCTTAAGGATTTCGAGGATGAAATCCTTTGTAAGGGGGGAGAATATAACACTCCGTCAAATTTAATAAAAAATTAATTAATTAATAATAAGGATAAAAATGAAAACTTTGTAAATATTGGAATTTGGCTATGGAAGTTATACCATTGCGTTCGTGGCTATTTTCTGATCAACTTTCATGTATAAAGTTCTATAAATGAAGCTCGGACAAAAAAATTATTGATATTTGAAGTTTTTGAATTCAAAATAATTCAATTGGAATTCAAATTCAAATTTTAAATTAATGTCAACGTTTGAAATTTGAAATATTAATAAATATATTAATGTTAGTTAGAAACTTAAGGATTAAGTAAACGTTAAAATAAATGTTAACGTTATTTAAATAAATAAGGAATTAAATAAAAATTAAAAATGATAATTAAATACATTCTAATTTATAGGCTACCGGTCAACCGTCTTCTTTGGGTCGGTCGATTGCTTGGGGAAGGGCGGTTAATAAGTGATTGTGATGTAGGCTAGGGTTTTGCTAGGCGCGAATGGCTCGGGTTTTATTATTTGAAAATTAAATCTAACGGTTTTGGTGCCTCTAACCACTATATATAAGAGGTTAGCCCGATCATTTTTATTCACAAATTATTTGAGAACGCAAGCAGAGCTCTGTCGGCCTCTTTCTTCTATATGCTTTAGAAATTCTTAGGTTTTTCAAGTAAGGGATTTTACACATTTAATATTCAATTTCTAATTCTAGTCTTCTCCAATCCTTGAAATTCTGAATCTAATTCATATACAATTCAATTACTGTGTTACCACCAAATTTCCTTTCGACCATGTCGAAACCTTATTGAATAGAAGTCAAAGAAGAACAAGAGAGAAAAGCACTAGCAAAACCTTTCGAAGGAGTAGAAGGGATGCAATAGCCAAAGAATAGAAGTATCAAAACCTTTTGAAGGGGTCGAAAGAGCCGAAGCATACTTCTGCATCAATGAACACCTTTCGAAGTATGTGCATCCACAGGCATAAAGACCTTTTGAAGGAGTTAAAGAAGCAACTTTCAAAGACAATGCATAACAACCTTTTAAATGTGCGCCATACCTTTCGAAACCAAAGGTTTTGCCTTCACTCAAGTCACTTAGAAGCACACCATGAACAAAACAACCCTTTCGAAAGCCAAACCAAGCCTTTCGAACCGGTCGAAGCCTTAGATATCCAAGGAAGGTTCCACATCAAATCGCAAGCATATGTTTAGAAGTTACAGACAGCATCGAAACCACCACCATTTCAACATCTTCGAAGCCTTAGGAAGCAACCTATCGACAGAGTCGCAGGCTCTTACAAAGCAACATAATGAAGAGAAGGCGCAACCACCCCTTTCGATGGAGATGGAGGCAATTGAGCCCGTTCGAGAACATTATAGAGAAGAGCGCAAGAACCATAAGAGTCGAAAGGCATCTGAAGCCACCTTTCGACCAGGTCAAAAGCATTGGGTCGTAAGGTGCCAACCCGCATCTATAAATAAGACCCAAAGGATCTGGTTTAGGGGATTGGAACTCATTCATTCTATACTTGTATTTTCTTAATTCTACAAAGTTGTAAACCATAAATTGAAAATTGAATTAGGGAAAGTTGATCAATAAAGGCTTTGTTGTGTTGCGAAAGGGAAGTCTTCAATATTCTAATTACTTAGTTGTTTCAAAAACTTTTATTGGAACTAACTCTGTTTTCCAAGCATCGACCCCATCGAAGGACACCTTCCGACTTGGTCGGAACCCCTGCATTTTAAACTAATACCATTTATCAACTCATTGGACTTCTATCTTCAAGTGGGTCGAAACCCAAACCCAGGCCAATTTTACCTTTAGTTCCTGATTCAAACCCAAGTCATTTAAGATTCCAGCTTTCGACCAGGTCGAAATCATTTTAAATTGATCATAACCTTGATTCCTAGAGCTATCCATTAGGTTCCGCAGCAACTTCGAAAGGACTGTTTCGAAGGCAAAGTCAAGCTACTTTATCCAGCTCGAAAGACCAATAACAAGGGAACTCAAGCCTTTCGGATGAGTCGAAAGGTCGATAAGATGGAAATTTCATAATAAAGTCCAATTCGAAATGTGATCCAAAAGAAGGCATTCGTATTCTAGCTCTCTTCTATAAATTGAAAAGAGATCAAAAGGATTAACCCGCCCTATTACATCAACTTTGGGGTGTTGCCAAGTTTTCTTGTTAACATACAGTATATTTTAAAAGGAAGGAGTATGAAAAGAGATTTGAAGCAGACATAATCAAATCCAAAGGAGAAAGTTGGGAACCATCTATGAGTGAGAATCTTAGGTTTTTCTCATTTTAGTATTTATATAGTTGAATTTGGATTTGTTTATGCCTTAGGGAATTTTTTTTACGAAAACATTGAATAAAAATTAAAACCCCAAAATTCCCCTAAGGGAAATGTCAACTCTTATAAGAATCTTAATTATTTTATATTAAAACAGTAGAATTTGTCTGGATATTACAATTTGGTATTTTATATTATACTCCATTTCCAATTCTTTTTTATTGATGTGTTAAAGGTTCAAAAGAAAATTTAGTTAGGAAATGGTGTGTAAGGTACGAATTCCCTTATTCGTTGTTTACACATCCTATTTCCGTGATTTGAATATGAATTCCTTTTTCACTTCAGATTAATTTACATAAAAGTTGAATGGAGTATAAAAGATTTAAATTGTAAATGTTATTCCTTAAATAAAAGCATTGGTTCTACTATTTTAATATAGAATAAGTTTGGTATAAGATTCTATTTTATTTTATGCAAGTCTATTGGTTTGGCTAAGGATATTAGATATTTTGTAAGTTATTGTCTGAAGTCTGACTTGTATAATTTGGAAGTTTTAACATTTAAATGATTAATATATGATGCAAAATTTTCACACACCTATGAATATTTAGTTATACATACAAACATATATATATATATTAGCGTATATACAATGTATAATTAATAACGTATTAGTCGCATAGTATAAATAGGTTAGTACTTAGTATTAAACCCACTTAGGAAGGAAGTTAAGGGTGAAATAAGGAGTTTTCCTTATATAGCCTTAATGGGAAATGTGATATATAAATATAGTAGTATGTTAGGAGGGTGGAAATTATGGTTAAGTTATAGGAATGCAAGGTTGGTTAAAAGCACACACAAGTCTACCCAACTAATCTGTCTACCAGCAGTGTGACTTTGAAACTGATGTGAGGCATCACCTATAATAAGTACCCATGGAGGATCTGAGGTTAGTCCTAATTCTATAGGGTAAGTCTGCCTAGTTAATCTAGCTACCAATGCCTATGAATGGTGGGTCTAATGTGAGACATCACAGTTTGGATTACGGGTCATAATACGTAGGACATGCTTTGGGGTTGCGGGTATAAGTGGCTGTTGTAGTGTCCATCTCCTTTCTACTTAAGAAGTATTACATCGTCGGGGTTATCTTTTAGGCACGGTAGTGAGAAGTCTCGGGAAGGGCCCGCTTTGGGGCTGAGGTATTCAGTGGCTATTGTAGGATCCGCCTCTCCCATAAAGAAGTATTAAGTGGCCTGGTGAGATTCTATGCGATGTCAGCTAGATAGTACCAGAGAGGGGTTCACCTTGGGTTAGGTATTAAATGACGAGAACCTGTCTAAAATATAGATACTAAATGGTCAGAGTCTGCCTAATTTCCGTTGAAATTGTATTAAATGTGGATTATGTTGTAACAGGTCTTAAGGCTATTTTAACACTAGAGGGAGGTGAATAGTGTTTTATAACTTTTATGAATATTTTTACCTTTGTTTCAAGATTTACATCAGATCGCAGATTATCAACACAAATCTATACTAATCAAGCAATCGCATATGCAATCACAGGTAAATATAAAAGCAATAATAAAAGTAAAGTAAGAGAGATGACACCATGAATTTTTATACTGGTTCGGATTAACCAATCCTAAATCCGGTCATGTATAGTGTATGTACAGATTTCTTTTCCAATGCCTACTTTAATGGTAACAAGCAATCAGAATACATTCTCGATTTCAAAACTACGAGATACACCCTCCTATCTCATTAGTTCAAGGAAAACTCTCTTGATTTACCGGACTATAAGTGACCACTATATTTAGACGGGCTACTAAGATCACCTACTTGATTTGAACGGGGAAAAAGTACACCCAAACAAATAAGAGTAGAGTTGTTGATTTTCAAATACAAACGGTTATACTTGGGTTACAAGATATTCTATAGAATTTCTAATAGGGGTTTGATCTTTGAGTTTATAGAGAGAATGCTTCCAAAATAGTAGATAGTTTGTAGAGAATCAATCAAGTAGAGTATGGACTGATTCTATGTAGATTTTGAAGAATATAGAAAATAGGTTTTAATAAATATTTCAAGAGAGTAAGGAATAACTAGAAAGTAAGAAAATTAATGAAAAATTTGTTTACACTCCACTTTATATAGAGAATGAACAGAAGAATCCATTCGTGAAGAGGTGCGTCCAAAGGTCACTTCCATTCAAAAATTAATAAAGCAACCGAGGTCATTATGTCGACATACCTATGTGATATATGTCGACATACATACGTATGTTTTGAAAAATAAAAATATATAAAAAGTGTTTTAAAATTCTGAACTTTTGTAAAATCATTTAAACATAGTTTTAGTAAACTTTGAAATTATAAAAACTTTTATAAAATATCTATAAAAATATATTTTGAATTTTAAATAATTTATTTTGATAAAATATCAAAGATCAAAAATTTATGATAAAGGTCAAATTCTGCTATCAGGGACTTTAACAATTTGTTTTAATGACTCATGCTAAACAATAAAGTCTTGAGCTTTTCAAGTCTTCTATCTCTAAATTCATGAGTCTTGATCATCATCTTTAAACCTTCATTCTTGGTCTTTACACTGATCAGTCTTCAAGTTTAATCATTTTGTACTTGTGAAATATTCAGCAATATATACTATACAAGTTGACTAAACGTTAGTATCTATATTTATATGATTATTGTCATCAAAATCAATATCTGATGTATTATCAATCTCTCCATTTTTTATGATGACAACTATGTAAATAGTCTTGTATATAAAACATAATATAACTCTCACTCAGTTAAGTAACTCCCGTTTATTATATGCATGTGTTATATTTTATATTTTTCATCCCCTTTGTCATCGACAAAAATGAATGAAAAACAAAACTCCCCCTTAGATATGATATACTTAAGAATTATGGAATCAAAATCAATATTTAAATTCCAAGCATTTTAGATAAGTGTTTAAAATTTAAACGACCAAATCTTTTGTGTCAAATCTAAGGGTCACTAAATTTAGCCAAAAGACAAAGATAAACACTTTCATACTTAAGATGTAAATATTACGTTTCCTAATACCTTCAAAGATAATTTTAGACTCATTATCCTCGACATGGAAAATATCTGTTTCAAACTTAATTTTAAACTCTTATCAGATAATTGATTAATACTAAGCAGGTTATGTTTCAAATTCCTAACTAGCAAAATATTGGAAATAATAAGTGTTTTAGAGTTACCGACATCGCCAATGTCAATCACATTTTATTTTGAGTTGTCTCTGAAGTTAACAAATCCTCATTCTTTGTAAACTATATCCTTTAAGATCTTTGGATTTCCAAAAATGTGTCTTGAGCATCACTGTCTATTATTCATTTGTCCTTCTTGATTTGTGATGTATGAATATCAAGTGTCTTTTCACCGTCAGCCATATAGCATACTTGTTCCTGTAATTTCATATTATACATTTCCAAAACATCAAGTGACTTTCTAGAATGGTTAGTTTCTAATCTATTTGATAGTAATATACAAATTTCATAACTTTGTTTTTGTACAAAAGTATTAAAAAGTGTACAATAGTATTACTAGCCATTTATACTTTTCAAAAATCAAATTGAAAGTTTTTTAAAACCTAATGCTCTGATACCAAATGTGGGTTATTGTGTAACGAATTCTAATGCTATTTTAGCACTAAGGGAGGGTGAATAATATTTTATAACTTTTATGAATCTTTTTAGTTTTGTTTCAAGATTTAAATCAAATCACATATTATCAATGCAGATCTATACTAATCAAGCAGTCATAGATGCCATCACAGGTAAATATAAAATCTATAATTAAAGTAAAGCAAGAGAGATGACACTACAAATTTTTATACTGGTTTGGATTAACCAATCCAACATCCAGTATCGTATAGTGTATGTACATATTTATTTTCCAACGCCTACTATAATGGTGGCAAGCAAACCAGAATACAGTCTCAATTTCAAAGCTATGAGACACACACTATAGTCTCACAAGCCTAGGGCAAACTCTCTTAATTTACTGGGCTACAAGATCATCCACTAGATTTAGATGGGCTACAAAGCACACCCACTTGATTTGAATAGGCAACAAGCACACCCAAACAAATAAGAGTAGAGTTGTTGATTTTCAAATACAAACAGTTGTACTTTGGATACAAGATATCATATAGCCCTTTTGATAGCAATTTAATCTTTGGGGAGAATGCTTCTAAAATAGTAGATAGTTTGTAGAGAATCAATCAAGTAGAGTATGGATTGATTCTATGTAGATTTTGAAGAATATAAATAGTAGTTTTCAAGAAATATTTCAAGAGAGTAAGGAGTAAGAAGAAAGTAAGAAAATTAATTGAAAAATTCGTTTTCTCTTCTTTTTATATAGAGAATGAACAAAAGTATCCATTCGTGAAGAGGTGTGTCCAAAAGTCACTTCTATTCAAAAATTAAAAAAGCAACCAACGACAACTATGTTGACATACTTATGTGGTATATGTCAACATACATATGTATGTGTTGAAAAATAAAAATATTTAAGAAGTGTTTCATAATTTTGAACTTTTGTAAAATCATTTAAATATATTTTTAATATACTTTGAACTTATAAAAACTTTTATAAAATATTTATAAAAATATATTTTGAATTTTAATTAATTTATTTCAAAAAAACATCAAAGATCAATTTTTTTATAAAGATCGGAATATGTTATCAAGGACTTTAACAATTTGTTCTAATGACTCATACTAAACACTAGAACCTTGAGCTCTTCAATTCTTTTGTGTCTAAACTCATGAGTCTTGATCATTATATCTAAATCTTCGTTCTTGGTTTTTATACCGATCGGTCTTCAAGTTTAATCATTTTGTACCTGTGTAATATTCTGCAATATATACTATACAATTTGACAAAACATTGGTATTTATATTTATATGGATGTTGTCATCAAAATCAATATATGAGATATTAACATTAAGTGGCTTGAGTACTTTCTCTAATATTGTTAGGACATGATTAACGGTAGTTGCAGGAGACTGGGAAGGGCCTTTGGTCCATAGTCGATGGCAAGTTATGGAGTTGGATTGAGACAGTGTAATTATAGTATTGGATTGGAAAGGCTTTTGGGCCTATAGTAGTAGGTATTCTTGTCAGGGTATAGTTAGAATGTGGAGACATATTACCTATCTAAATAATTCTACCCAAATACTATTATAGTAAGATTTGATATTTTCATTCACCAAACTTTGTTGTTCTGACCCGCTCCTCATTACAACACACAGGTTAGGTGAGACGATGATGACTTAGAGGATGAAGGCGGAGGCGAAGACTTATGGCAGTTATCTATCTACTTATATTTGTATATATATTGATGTACCCATTTCAGGCAAGATGTTGTAATTTGAGATATTGTAATTCAGACATTGGGATGTTATAATTTGTTATGAGATTTGAATTTTTTTTAAATGTTTACTATTTATAATATAATATTTTATCCTTTCCACTATGAGATTATGAAAGTATAGGTAGATGACTTTATGTATTATTCATTGTATCAATTTTACCAACCAACAACCAACTTTGAAATGGTCTAAGGTTGGATGGGCATTTACTGGGTCGAAAATTAGACCTGTTTTGAGATGGGTTATTACAGAAAGTGCAGAAAGTAAGAGGAGTAATATGGAAATATAATATTTTTATTCTACAAAATTTATATGGTTATCATCATCGCGGAAGGGGACTGTTCGAACTTCACCTATTGATTTTGATGACAATTACAACATAATTTGTATTATTAATCATTTTTGTTGAACTTTATAAGATATAAAACAGTAAGGGGCATTTCACCAGAAGGACAAACTTTGCAGTCCAATTAGTTTCTAGGACACACATCCATAGAAATTAATTTCAAGGCCAAAGTCAGCATAATAATTACTTTTAAGGACAAAGTCAGCAGTCCAATTACTTTCAAGGACATAATTTCTTAGGTTTTTAGGCCTTAGAAACTAATTATTTTGCATTTTGTCCTTAAAAGTAATTATTTCAGTTGTGTGTCCTAGAAACTAATTGCGCTTGCTAAAGAGGCCCTTATGGCTAATTTCCACAAAAGCGGTAATGTAGAATATGCACATATCAAACGAACTCAAAAAGACGTGTAGATGCTCAATATGCACAAGTGCCACAAAATAAACATGTATGAAGTGTTTGAGTATTTCCAAGACTAGAATTTTGTTTTTACAAAAACCACGAAAATAAAATCACTCGTAAAATATAATTCATAATTAAATTTTTTTTCTTCAGATTTTAAAATATTATATTTTTCTTGTTTTAATGATTTTAAAAGTGATATCAAATTTTGAATTTTAATTGAATGGGCAGTTGAACTGACATTCTATCACTCAATCCACAAAAGTATTCATGTCGACAAAAGTGAGCAGTCATGCTCTTTTAAAATTCAATTCATGCCTTTTTGCGCCATTTTATTCGTGAGACAATGCAACTACTAATGCATGTAAATAGGGACTGAGAATTTTGAAATAAAAACTCAACTTTCTATAATTTCTAGATATTGTACATTTTTAATATCTTGAGTAACATATTCTTGAATTTTTAGTTCTTACTAATGGAAATGATGAAATGTCTTTTTATTAAAAAAATGAAAATTGTATTTCATTATACATTGTAACAGATAACTGTATTTCTTATATAATAGCAGTGTACATAAAACAAAACAATAAAAAAAGGCTATTGGGCTTGTTGACTCGGCCCAAGCTCTAGATTACTGAAACTTGCATTCTCTTATATTATTTGATGCTATGCATACTTTGTATATTCTAACTCCCCCTTTCAATTAGATTTAGGGTTTTCTTCTCCTCTCTCATCTTTCCATCACCATCTTCTACTTTGAGCTCCTGCTTTAATCTTATGAAATTTTTTGTAGAGAGTGGTTTGTAAGGATGTCCGCTCTTTGATACAAGGTTGGAACGTGATTTACTTTCAGTCTTCCACTCATAACTCTCTCATTAACAAAGTATAAATCGATTTAGATATGCTTTGTTCGTGAGTGAAAAATTGGATTGGTAGAGAGTGAGACTGAGCTGAGATTGTCACACCAGATAATTGGGGTATTTGTGAGATTGATTTTGATTTCGTGAAGCAATGATTCGACCCAGGCTATCTCTGCTGTTGTACTAGCTATGGAGTGATATTCCACTTCGGTACTGGAGCATAATAATATGGCTTGCTTTTCAGAGCTACATGAGATTGGGTTACTGCCCAAGTAAATAAAATATCCTGACGTCGACCTTCTATCATCAGGTTTGGTAGCCCGGTCTGCATTAGAGTAATAAGCTTGTATGTTTAAATCTTTACTATTACTGAAGTGAAGTCCATGATTTAATGTGCCTCTTAGGTATCTTAAGATACGTTTTAATGCTTTCAAGTGATCATTGAGAGGTTTATGCATGAACTGGCATACTTTACTAACACTAAAACTTAGATCCGGTCTTGTTATTGTAATATATTGCAGAGCACCTACAATACACATATAATACTCCTGTATTGTTTCTCATTTGTGTGGCTTCACCCTTGTTTCTTGAGAGACGTAGGTTATTGATCATAGGTGTAGGTAATGGTTTGGCAAGATCCATATTTTCTCCTTTCTGTATATCCAGTATATATCTCTTTTGACATAAGAATAGTTCTGAGTCAGATTTCTGTGTGATTTCTATACCAAGAAAGTAATGTAAATTTTCCAAGTCCTTTATAGAGAATGCTTGATCCAAATGCTTGATTGTCTGTTCCATAGTTTTATTGTCACTTCCAGTAATGATAATGTCATCAGCATGTATCAACATGTATGTAATCTTGTTTTGTTTGCATTGAATATACAAGGAATTATCTGATTTAGTAGGTACAAAGCCGAGCTCTATTACGCTCGACTTGAGTTTCTCATTCCAGACACGAGGAGCTTGTTTCAACCCATAAATAGCCTTATGTAGCATGCATACTAACCTATTGTTAACTTCACTTTCATACCCTTCTGGTTGTTCCATGAATACATCTTCTTTCAGATCTCTATTGAGAAATGCATTATTTACATCTAACTTTCTAATTTTTCATTTTCTGTATAAAGAAAAGGTTAGGATGATCCTTATTGTAGTTGGTTTTACCACTGGAGAAAATGTTTCATTGAAGTCGAAACCATATTGTTGATTGTAGCATTTTGCCATGAGTCTTGCTTTAAATTTTGATATGCTTCCATCTGGGTTTCTTTTGATTTTGTAAGTCCACTTACATCTTATAACATTTTTATCTTTTGGTATAGATACAAGACTCCGTGTGTTATTTCTGATTAGAGCACTATACTCTTCATTCATGGCCCGTTTCCAATTATCATCTTTAACTGCTTCCTCATAACTGCTTGGTTCTGTTTGATCTAATTGTGTACTATATACTTTGGGATTGAATATTCCACTTTTGGCTCTAGTAATCATTTGATGCCCTGTTCTTGCAGGTGGTGATTCTTGAGCACTTTTGTTGTCATCGGTATGTTGAGACTCAAAGGAAGAGGACACTCTTTGATCTGAGTTGGTAGTATTGTTTTGTTGAAGGTGTTGGAGAGTTCATGTGAATCATGGCCTGATCCAGTACTGGATATTATGTGTTATGGTCCTTGACTTCTCTACATGCCTTCATTAGTTTGTTTTATGTTCTAGTCAGATACCACAGGTATGGAAGGAATAGACATATTGCTTTTGTTGTACACCTTTTTTTGGTTTTGATCTTTTCATCTGCAAAAGGAAAATGCTCTCATTAAACACAACATGTCTTAATACAAAGATTCTACCATCACTACTCAAACACCTATAACCCTTTTAATTATTTGCATATCCTAAAAAGATGCAAGGGGCAGATCTAAGACTTAATTTGTGATTGTTGTGGGGACTAAGACATGGGAAACATAAGCATCCAAATGTCTTAAGACTTTGGTAATCTGGTTTAGCCCCAAATAACACCTCAATTGGATTCATGTGTTTGAGTAATTTGGTAGGTAGTCTGTTAATTAGATACACAACAGTGTTGAAGGCTTGTGCTAGTAGAGTTAGCCCAGTCTCTACTATGTGCCTATGTTTTCTTTTCACCAATCCATTTTGCTCTGAAGTATATGGACAGGTAGTTCAGTGAATAACTCCTCTTTTTAGAAAATATTCTTTTAATGATTTGTATTCTCCACCTCCATCAGTTTGCATTATCTTAAGTTCATTGTTTACCTGTTTCTCAACTTGTGTGATAAATTGTATTACAGCCTTACATGCATCTGATTTTGTCATTAAAAATAAATCCATGTACATCTGGATTAAGCATCAACAAAGGATATGTAGTACCTGAATCAGCTTACTGGTGTAGGCCCCCATAGATCTGTGGCCACTAGTTCTGGAGGTTTGTTCATAATAGTAGCTGAATCTGTAAATGGTAGCTTATGACTTTTGCCTAATTGATAGTAAGTGCATACATATGTTAAAGATACATCAAAAGAAATGTTATTATTCTTAAGTACTTATTTTACAGCATTCACACTGGGGTGACCCAGTTTACAGTGGCACAAGTCAAATATTTCTTTGTCATTCTTAACATTCGATTCAGAACTGTTACACCAAATTTTCCAAACTTTGCTCTTTCTTATGCTTCCAAAGTTGAATTTGTATAACCCCTTGTTCAGTTTACCCTGTAGTAATCTTTCTTGATTTACTAAGTCTTTCACTACACAGAATTTTAGGTGAAACTCAAAATACACATTGTTGTCATTAGCAAATTGAGATACACTCATTAGATTCTTTTTGATTTGAGGAACTCTTAATAGATTATTGAGATGATGGTGTCTTTTGCCTTGAATGCTACTACTTCCAACATGTGTAATGTTTATAGCTTCACAATTTCCCATATGTATAGTATGCATAACTGTATATTTTTTATTGCCAATGTTAAGATTCTGGAGATTATTTGTAAGGGGATTGGTAGCAACTGAATCTGGATACCAGTCTTCACTTGCAATGTTTTCTGCCCTAGTAATACTTTCTGGATTTATTTGCTACATTCTTGAATTTTCACCCTGATTAATCCGTCTTTGATCCATATGGGAAACATTAGCACTGGAACTGTAGTTTCTTTGATTTCCTTGATTTTGTTGACTTTGGTAGTATTCAGTATTCAGTCTGAAATAGCACTGCTTTGCTGCATGTCTTGGTTTTTCACATATTTGACATTTTTTTCTATTAGTATTCCATCAGTTGTTCCCACCTCTTACTCTTTGAGTAGCACCACCCCTTTGATTATAGGATTCTTGCCTGTTTTTTGATTATATTGTCTCCTTTGGTTCTTATTTTTAGAATTTGAGGCATAGTTGATTGATAATTCTATGTTGCTTTCTTTTCTCTATTCTACTCTTCCTTCATGTGATAGTAAGGTTGAGTGGACATACTGCATACTGGGTAGGTTTTGTTGTGAGGAGATAATGGCCACCACTGATTCATATTCTATATCTAGGTCATTCAATATAGTAAGAATCTGCTCTGTTTCAGACACTGTATGACCAGCAGTGTCAAGAAGATCACAATAAGTCTTAACCTTGGTCAGATACTCCCTCATTGACATGTTTTCATTCTTTAAATTTTGTAATTGTCGCTTGTAATGCATAATTCTTACTGCTGACTGTGTGTTGAATATCTGTTGTATTGCAGTCCATATTTCATACGATGTCTTGCATCCAACAATATGTGATAACAATCCAGAACTGATGGATGACAACAACCAGGCTGCAAGTAAACTGTCCTGCCTTTGATGATTAACAAATTCCTTGTTGATAACTCGCTCTCCTTTACTATTGTGATCATTCTTGCGAGGGTAATAGCAGTTCCGTACAGGAATTCTTTTAACCCGTAACCTTTTATACTGGTTTCAACTTGGTACTTCTATGATACGAAATTGTTTTCATTTAATGGAGTGGTTACTAAGTGATTCTTTGGTTTGATAATGATGAAGGAATTATTCTCAGAAACTGATGGTTCTTGATTCTTGAGTCCACTTGATACAGTGGATGAAACTTCATCATCTCCAGCGATGTTGAAGTAATGGAGTATAATGTTGCGGACCTTGATACAAAGCTTTCAATGTGCAACCAGAATTTGTGGATCTTGATGCAAGTTTCTTGGCGAAGCACTTTGAAGGAAATTCTTGATGATAATCAAGAAAGATGGGCTGAAACTATACTCTCAAATGATGAGAACACTGATTTTCTGAGAGCAACCGAAGGGGCTGAATGATGAAGAAACTCTGACACCCCTTTCTGGATGGCTCGATGATGATGAAAATTTGTTCTCTGGTGAAAGCCGAGAGATGATTAGTAAAAGGTTACTGTCGTTTGACAATTTTTATGCTCTGATACCATAATAGAAATGATGAAATATTTTTTTATTAAAAGATGAAAATTGTATTTCATTGTACATTGTAACAGAGAGCTGCATTCCTTGTATAATAGCAGTGTACATAAAACAAAACAATAAAAAAAGGCTATTGGGCTTGTTGACTCGGCCCAAGCTTTAGATTACTGAAACCTGCATTCTCTCATATTACTTGGTGCTCTTTATACTTTGTATATTCTAACTCTTACTTGTAAATCTACTACTTTTTTAACTTCAATTTTTCGCAGATTTGCAAACCAAATATCATAGAATGTGATTCATTGAATATATATTATTCTTTGAATTATCATATTCTCATGAACTACATTTCAAAGCTGCTGGTTAGCTAGTGTTACCTCTCTCTTCTAATGTATTATTGGCATTAAAATCCAATTCTCTCAAGAACACGTAGTTGTTGGCTCTGGATAGACAGATGATCTCACTTGGTAACATCACCAATGATGATTGGAAGTAGCGGTTTTGGTCAAAAATGATGGTAATTTGAAGATTCAACACGACAGGCGAAGAAGCTCATGTGGGTGTCTTTTAGCATGATTTTGACGAGAAACACGATGGAGCCAGCGTCGAGCGTTCATAGATAAGGGTGCAAACCAAAATTTTCAACCAAAACATGTTAAATTTAGGGTAATAGACAATGTTAGATATAAATTAGGACTGTCAATGGATATCCGAAAAATCTGAAATTTATCCGCATCCGACAAGTGGATAATTATCTGATATCCAAAAATACGGAGACGGATGCGGATACGAAGACATCCATATCCGAAAATTATCCATCCGGCTTTGTCAAAATTATAGTTCAAATTATGTGTATTTTAGTACAGTAAAATATATTTATTTATTATTTTATTAAGTTGCTAGTTTTATATGCGCCTAATGCTTATTAACTACTTGAAACTATTTATTATCATCATATTTGTTAATTATTAACACTTTTATAATCAACGGAATTGAAAATTATTTATGTTAAACTAAAATTTTCCTTTTACAATTTTTGATTTATTGATCGTTAGCGGATAGGATAATTATCCGATATCCGTCCGTATCCGCGGATATCCGAAAATGATTTCGGATGCAGATGCGGATATGACATTATCCGCATCCAAAAACATCCGTTGACCAGCCTAATATAGATGCATGGAAATTAATATTGAAATGGGACGAATGTTTTTTAAGAAATAGTTTTCAGATTCAGAGATGCATGCTAAAATTTTCATCTAAGCGAATGCTTGGGCAATCTACTGCCAACTCAAATTTAACTGCCTGCCTACCAATGGAAATGCATTCCTTTACTCATTACCACCAAGCAGCTCAGGCCAAAGCTATGATCGGTGAAGCAAGTTGCAATAACTCTTTAACTTTTTATTAAATTATTGTGAAGCTGGAAAAATGGAAATTGTACTTTATTATTGGTTGCTACTGAACTTGATTGTGACGTGAATGAAATAGCACTGAAATTTACGAATTCATGCCTCCCTATATATTGCATAACAAGCCATTACAGTATTTTACAAGGAATGTTGTTTTATCCTACACTTGTACAGTTGCAGTTTTCTCTGTTTAGGCAAAAAGTACTGCAGTTTATGGATTTCAGTTTCCAAATTAGAACACAGCAGTAATAGTACAAATACAACAATGCCATTAATAAGGATGATGCCTATTCAGGCCGCGACTTCGTGGAGATTTGGCAACCAGTGAACTCGCAATCCACGATCGATTCAAGTGATATGTTCCTAACTCATCCGACATCCAACAGCAAAGTCGACCATCCTCTCCACCACTCCAACTGAAAATGCCTTTACCGTGTATATTTGAAACAGGTAAAACTGTTCTCACAACTCCTGTGTGTCCACCTTCTAAAATTGCTTCAGGTGACCCAATTGTAATTTCTGAAGAAGATCTGTACCTTACTGGAAAGTAGCCCAGGGTTCCTGAGCCTGTACCACCAACTACCCATAGTCCATCATCCACATTCGAATAGTGACAGTCTACAAAATAGTCAACCTGCATCCACATAATACAAGAAAATAAATTATTTTGTGGCATTTCTGCAATACAATTGTGTTGATGCAACTGCAGAATGCTCCAACACAAAAATACAAAGGTGCAAGTGCCAATTACTCCAATGAACTTTCATGTTAATGCAATTTCCTGTTGTGCCCATGCAAAGAAATTTTTCAGAAAAGAAACAGCTATAATTGACTGAGTTCTTAAAAACTAGTCTATATTTGCAAAGGGAGCTGCTATGAAAACACAAATTTTAACACAATAAATATTGACCATAAGGTTCTATTGTCTTTACATGAAAACTGAAAATCACGAAAAGATCTAATGGTTGAAATTGCTTATGTCAAATTCTGTGTCTTCGGTTTGTGTTCAAATAGAATTTCCCATTTGGAAATTATTTGAGAAGTGGTCTATTTATGCTGATAGTTTCAAAAACCAGTGTAGTATTGAACTTTTGTCCTAAACTTTATTTAGGGACTTGAATTTTGCACTTAAACTAATATTTATCATCTAAGTCCATGTCACAGTATTAAAGCTTGCTATTGATATCCAGGTATAATTTTGATTGCATATGAAGAATGGATTGATCAAATGAGGTGCAGGTGCAGGTGCATTATCATCCAAAGACCTAAAAGAATATGGTTGGTCTACCATGAACGGTACAACCTTGAAGAGAAATAAAGAACTAAAAAGAAAACATGAGGTGAGGCCCTGATTAATGTACCAAAAGCTAGCTAAGAGAAAAGGTCTAAGGTGATAAGCCTGGTAACAATTTAGTATTTGAGTTACAATTATCTCTAGAAAAGATATGCATGATGGCACATCCATTTACTAGGTTAGCTGCTAGGCGTCTCTCATCCATTGTGTTGATGAGCCGTGAACCGTACCTCGGATATTATTTATTGTTATTTTAAGCAGCATTATATGATGTTTCATATTAAATTTTATTACTTAGTGGGAGTGTTAGATATAAAGAAGTGTTAGTGTGCTCACATTTGGTCTGAACTAATAAAGTATGATATGGTAGTTATATAACATGGTTGTACTTTTGCCTTTGAATATGATAATAATGAAGTCTATTATACTAATGAAGTGCTAAGCAATTCTAGATGAAGCTTGCTGAAAGTTTCAGACTTTTGGTATGAAGAAACAAAGCTATATACATGTGTAGTTCCGATCATCATCCACAATCATTTTTTATTTTTGTTTTGCATGACACTGTCTATAGTGGCTCAAAGATATAGGACCCACAAATGGGAGAAGAGTTAACATCACAAAGTACAATTACTAGATAGATGATTTGTTGGCGTTTATCATCTCTTTTGATACACATATCTACACCGCAATGGACGTTATGTTTTCCTGTTATATCTCAACATTGAACACGTATGTACACTTACATTAGACATAGCATATGCAGTATTTAGCCATATGTGACATCGGGTACAGAAACATTAAACAGTATTCAGCTGTAAATACTGTTTTCTCATTTACTTCCATCTACATGTTATTAGGTAAAAATCAACATTGATGGATCGATTTGGATGTATTTCTGATGTCAAATTTCACGAACTGTTGTTAAACAGTAACATGTTTAAATAATCCAAGCTACATAAATTATCTTTCAGTTAGTGATTATGAATGACCTAAGCATGCATATATTAGAAAGTTAATGTTCATTCCCTCTAGAGCTTCCTATATAAATTGATCACTGCTCAACCTCAATGAACAAGAAATTCATCAAAGTGTGAAATAATAAACACCTCCTCCCTCTCCTCTCTACCTATACTTGTTTAGATATATCAGTGGCTTTAAGAAAGATGGCATTTTTATCATTTGACCATCCATGGACTTTTGTTTTTGGCGTCTTAGGTAAAGAAGATATAATTATCTCCGTACTCTTGACAAATTCATCACATATTTGTCATTAAGACATGAAATTAACAATATTCTTGCTTTAACCTCAACAATGTTTCATCTAAAGCTATAAACAAAGTATTTCTAATGCATCATCCTATGCAACCTTAAAACTACTTTCTAGTTACTAACATTTCACTTGTCAATTGTTGAAGGCAACATCATCTCATTCATGGTTTACCTCGCCCCAGTGTAAGAGTAGCATTAGATTTTTATTTTTTTTCCACCTGCTTATTTATCTGAAATGTCTGAAGTGACAAATAATTGTGTTTGTTAATACAGGCCAACCTTTCGTAGAATTTTGAGGAAGAAATCCACGGAAGGGTTTCAATCATTTCCATATGTTGTGGCACTGTTTAGTGCAATGATGCTAATCTACTATGCAATTATAAAGACCAACACTTATCTTCTTATAACCGTCAACACTGTTGGGGTCATCATCGAGACGGCGTATCTTACTATTTATCTAATATATGCACACAAGAAGGCTAGAGTAAGATACATTTTGTTTCATAATCATAATTTTATGTGGTGGCGTAATGCAATCTATTTACTAACACACTTTGGTATTGCTATGCAGATGAACACAATAAAATGGATCCTAATATTGGTTGTGGGGTTATTTTCTGCAATTGTTCTTGTCAGTTTACTTTGTTTCAAGGGTGCTGACCGCATAAAAGTTGTAGGCTGGTTCAATATGACCTTCTCAGTCAGTGTATTTGCGGCTCCTTTAAGCATCATAGTAAGAACTTTTTTTTAGTTTATTATTATCAATAGTGCCCGTTAAACATCATAACACCAACATACTGTTTTTTTCTATAAGCCCCTAGAAGTAATTTGAGATACCTTATCATGGTCATTACCTATGTTGCTATAGTTCACATTTTCCCTGTTATATTTCGATTTGTAAAGCACGTTTCCAATTGTGGCAAGCTACAGATTTGGAATTATATGTACATTCTTGATTTGAAATGATGGTTCCAACTATCTAGAACATTTATTATGATAATCTGAAATGTTGATTCTAATGAGTTGAAATGCTGATTTTGACAATGTGAAAAGTGTACTGATATGCAGTAAGCAACAGACTATTTTTGTGGGAAATACAAATAGATTACATAAAAATATATTTGAAGCTACATTGAGAAGCTTTTAAGTCATGATTAATCAAACGTATAAGTTGTGTGCCTAGAAAAAGTCATACTTGTCTTCTACTTCTTTTAAATTTTTGTTAAGTCATAACTTATAATTAGTTGGAATGGAAAGTTAATGATAGGTTTGTTTTTTATGGAATTAAGCATATCCCTAACATACCATGTTTCACATTCCCATTTTTGTTTCCAATTTTGCTCCATGTACCACATGGATCCATGCATTTAGTATTTTAGCCCATAACATAATGGAATTTGTCAATTATCCTAACCGTGGTATGTGCTTGTCCACTTGGATTTTACATTGGTTAATCGACGTCAATTAGATTCCTAGACCAATACAGAGACATATCATTGTTCCATAAGGGACAACACGAAGCTTATGACATTGAAGAAAACAAATAGCTGACTCAAAACTAGAAAGACTAATATATATGCAGTAAAAATTGAATAGAATCTATGACAATGTTAAAGAAGTCTTAGGCTTCAGCTATATTTTAATTGCTTTATTAATATAATTGTATATACAAATGTGATGATTCCATAATGCTAGAAATATGATGGTGAAAGGAAACATGATACAACATTTTCTTTACAGAGGCTAGTTATCCGTACAAAAAGCGTGGAGTTCATGCCATTCTTCCTATCATTCTTTCTCACTTTGAGCGCTATTGCATGGTTTTTTTATGGCCTTCTAACCAAAGATATCTATGTAGCGGTAATTAATTTCTTTACTAATAACTTTTAGTCGATTAGTTTTATCACACTTTCAAAGCTTCTGATCATTTTGCATTTGCACATTTACTTTTAAAACAGACACCAAATATTTTAGGGTTCACATTTGGAGTTATTCAAATGGTGCTATACATATACTACAAGGATTACAAAGAAGGTAAAGAAACCAAGCTGCCTGAGCACAAGCTTGCTGACATTTCAAAGGAAGAGAAGATGAATTCAGAAGTTACTGGTGATATTAATAGAACTGGGGAGAACAATGCTGTTATGAGTCAAGTGTGAGAGTTTCTTAGTCTACTTTCTAAGTGTATTAATTAAGGGTGTGATGCCTAAAATGCTGTTCATCTTAACAGTAAGGGTTTAAGTTTGATTTGTCATCCAATACTAATAAAACAACATGTTATCTTCTTCTTTTTCTTGTCCTTTCATATGAAAATGCTTGTTAACAAAATAGCAATCACCGTTTTAGGTCAAATAAACATTACTGAATAAAATTAATGAAACAACATTGTCCATGAGCACGTATGCTTATTAATGAAATTAATACACATGCACAAAGCTAAGCAACACATTGTTTGGTATGTATTCTATCTTATTAATTGGGTGAAGTCCTCCTATGAGTATTTGTATACGTGTGTGTGCGCACGCGAACGTGCGTGTGTTATAGAGCTTGACCACATAATGCAGTAGAACAAATTCCTAGTAAAAGGTAACCAGACACTTTCTTAAATAATCAGAAAAGGAGCATACGTTATCAAGATTCCACTGGTCTGAAGTCAATTTGCGTGCATCTTCAAAATTAACTTCTCTTTTAGTACTATTCCAATCCCAAATACTGCAGAAATATCATTAGTCAAGCTCAAAACGGATTGTTTTAGTTAACCAGTCTCTCCATATTTGTAAAACGCTGTAGTAAACATACTTTATATTTTAGAAGAAAATATGAGTACAAAAGTGTAAGATAGGCTTTCAATGGATACCCGGAAAATTTAAAATCCGTCCTCATTTGTATCCGGAAAGCGGATAATATTCGATATCCGAAAAAACGAATACGGAAGCGGATACAAATGCATCCGCATCCAAAAACTATCCATCCAGTTTTTGTCCAGATTATAGTTTATTTTGTGTGTATGTTAGCACAATGAAAGATATCTATTTATTTTTTTATTAAGTTTATAATTTATATCATATGCATGAAATGCATATTAATTGCTCAAAACTATATATTATCATCATATTTGTTGATTTTGCATATTTTTATAATCAATGGAATTGAAAAAAGATTTTTGTTAAACAAAAAAAAAAAATTATGTTTCTTGATTTATCGACCATTAGCGGATATAATAATTATCTGATACCCATTTATATCCATGAAGGCGGATATCTGATATCCGAAAATGATTTCAAATGCGGATGCGGATATGACATTATCCGCATCCGAAAGTATCTGTTAATAGGTCTGAGTGTAAGCGCGTGTAACGACCTTCTTGCTCATTTATTAGAAGAAACGATTTATTTTTTAAAAGAAAATCATGGTTAGCAAACGTCAGCTTCACCGTCATAAGTGAGACATCATTTTAAGAAGCATATACTAAACTAAGATAAGCAAGCTTTAATAGCAAGTCCCAAAACACAGTAATCTAACCTTAATGTTTCAATGTGTGTCAGACACCATATCTTTTGATTCCATTGTCCAAAGAATCCAACTTTTGCGATTGATGTTCCTACATTCATTACCTGAATAGTACATACAATTCTGACAGACAGGAAATAAAAAAATTCACTAATGTTGAAACGTTTCAAGCATTTTAAAGACAATTCGATATAAAATGTACTATTCATAAGAGGGAAAAAAGGATTATAATGTTCCACTTGCTTGAACTGGGGCAAATATAGAGCATGAATTTGCGTATTTAGTTTTTTCATCAAAGTGTTCAGATAATTACAGCAACAGTCTACTAAAAATAATGCATTAGTCAAATAGTAAGTATTAGACAGATTACAAATTTAGCTGGTTGGCATTTATTGGGTTTAGAAATATGAGCAGTAGGCAACTGAATTTTCAAGTTGACAATAGAGATCAATTACTCACTGTTTCCAAATGATTGTAATCATTAATTTTCCCATTAGTATCAAAAAGACATATCAGACCATCAACAGAAGCAGAAAGAAGCTTGTTTTGCTGATCAGGAACAAAGCGAACCTAAAAGTAAGAAGAAGAAATTTTACTTTGTGGTCGTAAGATGTAAACTCTACAGCCTATATCATCATATAAATAAATAACATAACAATTTTAGGACCCGTCATTTCTGCAATTGTAATATAAGAAATGTATATTTTATAAAAAATGCTTGCAAAATTGAGCGACTACTAGGATGTGCATCCATGTTTAACACATAACCTCCAATGAAAAAAACTAATATTTGGCATTTTATCAGGTGACATGTCACACATATCACTGATACTCCTATTATAAGTATTAAGATACAGATAAAGATACATAACCAATAGGATTTGCACATGCACGCGCATACATACATCGAATATGGTTTTTATCACGCAGTCGCCTTTTAACTGAAGAAAAAAACAGTAATTATTACTTGTGTTACATCATCCATGTGGGAGTCCTCCAAGCATGCTATCTGCTTACCATTTCTCCAATCCCAAAACATAATCTGTTAGATAATTTGACATCAAACACCAATAAGCAACTAAAACTATAAAATTAGTAGTCTATAAATTATGCAACCAATACTCACCATATAAATTATAGTAAAAGGTTGACATTATAGAAAAGAGATAACCGATGAACCCCAGGAATGTATAGACTAAAAGCCAGCCATTATTTTATTTTATTTTTTGATAGTAAGCGTGGTACTTTTTTCAAGCAGAACACTCATTTTGATATTTTAGGGGGTTCGAACCCATAACATGACGCAGCGGATTAATCAAAACAATGTAGATCGATGAAAGTAGCAATCGATGGATTGGAAGATACCGAAATGCCCAAATTCGTTGATCCGAAGATACCGAATTCTAGCTATCCCAAACACGTTGATAACGCACTATTCCGTGTTTAAAGATCTGCGATTCTTCGCACGTTGATCTAGCGTACTAGATTCCGTGAATCGGCTTTAGTTGTCGTTGAATCGAGCGCACTCGATTATCCGAGAGTGGAGATAGGAGATTACACTCAACTACCAATTTAGTGAAAGCACAAAGCTAACAAAACAAAGTTTTTATTTCAAATCAACCAAAAAATTACAAATTGCACCACCGGCCTATTTATAGAAGTTACAACACACGCCACAAAAAACTGCACAACTCCTAGGTCGGTCACGACCTAAAACACACGACTTACCATAGGTCGGCCACGACCTAAAACAGTCCGACCTAAAAACAATACAACATAAGCAAATACAACATAACGCTTTTACAACCCATAGATCGGAAACGACCTAAACTTCACGACTTAGCATATTACGACTTAAACAAAACAGTTACAACACAGCAACGACCTAAAAATGAACGGTCATCTGGAGCGAGCGACTTAAGAATGAACGGCATCTGTATCAGCGACCTAAAAGAAGCGGTCTCAGAAAACTGCGCGACCTAAGTCTTTGCGACCTAAGGCCTCACGACCTAAGTCTTCACGACCTAAGTCCTCGCGACTTAAGGTCTCGCGACTTATAGCGAGCGACCTATCTCTCCTCATCTTCTCGCGACCTAACTTAGGTCGTTCCATTTTCCTGCGACCTAACATAGATCGTTTTTTTTAGGTCGTAGCACTTTTTCCTTCAACTCGTTAGCTCGTTGCACCCTGTTAGGTCGTTCCAGCGACCCATGCCTTAGCTTTAGCTCTCTATTTTGGAACCCGTTAGGTCGTCCACGACCTAAGGCTTCAACTTCCCCTGACTCTTCACATAGTTTTAGACCGTTAGCCTCCTTGATAGGTCGTACTCGACTCAACAACAAGTTAGGTCGCACACGACTTATGACTTCACGTCTCTGGGCTGCATCATCCTCCTCGGGTTGAGAAAAATTCGTGCTCGAATTTGTAATTTCTCCCACATCAGCTTGTTCATCCCCATAATAAGGTACCAGATGTTTAACATTAAACACATCAGATGTATATACATCCTCCGACAGCTTCAATTTATAAGCATTTTCATTAATCCGTTTCACGACTTCTACAGGATCAATTTTCCTGGCTTTCAACTTGTTATAAGCGCCCATTGAAAAACGATCCTTTGTTAACACAGGATATACTAAATCTTCTTCATTAAATTCAACGCTTCTTTGCTTCAAATCTGCAGTTCGTTTATACTTTTCATTTGCTTTCTTCAATCGTTCCTGAACAATTTGATGACATTCCGTCAGCCCTTCAACAAAATCAGCAGCTTTCTTAACTGTCCCCTTCGAGTGTGGTATTACCGTTAAATCCAACAGTCCTTTAGGCATACTAGAATATACAATCTGAAATGGGCTGAATCCCATACTACGATTTACTGCATGATTATGAGCAAACTCTGCCTGACATAACTTCATGTCCCAACTCTTCAGATTATCTTTCACCAGACATCGCAATAAATTCCCCAGCGATCTGTTAACCACCTCCGTTTGCCCATCAGTTTGCGGATGGTAAGCGCTACTAAACTTCAGCTTCGTTCCGACCATCTTCCACAAACTTAGCCAAAAATGACTCAGAAAACGAGTATCCCTATCCGACACAATAGATTCTGGCAATCCATGAAGTCGATATATCTCTTTGAAAAATAACTGAGCAACATGAACAGCATCCGCCGTCTTCTTACAAGCAATAAAATGTATCATTTTCGAAAATCGGTCCACCACCACATAAATGGAATCGTTACCACGCTGTGTCCTCAGCAACCCCAACACAAAGTCCATACTCACATCAACCCAAGGCTTAGTTGGTACAGGTAACGGCATATATAATCCAGCGTTGGTCGCAGTTCCTTTCGAAACCTGACAGATATGACATCGTTCCACAAATCGCTCAACCTCTTTTCTCATCGATGGCCAAAAATAAGAGTGAAATCAACTGTAATGTACGGTCTCTACCCACGTGGCCTTCTTCATGTAGCTCCTTCACAATTTTCATTCTCAGACTACAATCAGGTATGCACAATCGATTTCCTTTGAACAGAAAACCATCCACCATCACGAACTCATCCGTCTCCCCATTCTTGACTTTATCTACAAACTTCATAAAGTAAGGATCTTCAACAAATAATTCTGGTAGCACATCAAACCCTGTCACTTCGACCTTCATTGTAGTCAACAAATGATTCCTTCTGCTCAACGCATCCGCAACACGATTCGTCACTCCCGATTTGTGTTTCACAACAAACGTAAACTGTTGCAGATATGCAATCCACGATGCATGTCTCACTGAAATCGTGTCTTGCCCTTGTAAATGCTTCAACGCCTCATGATCAGTATACAGAACAAACTCTTTCTGAAATAGATAGTGTCTCCAGTGTTTAATAGCTTGCACAACAGCATAAAATTCCACATCATATGTACTATATCTCATCTTCGCTCCCGATAACTTCTCACTGAAATATGCAATAGGACGCCCCCTCTGACTCAACACCCCTCCAATTCCAACCTTCGATGCGTCGGTATGTAATTCAAACAACAACTGAAAATCAGATAAAGCTAGAATCGGTGCTGACGTCAAAAGTTCTTTGATTTGTTCAAAAGCAACCCCTGCTTCCTCCGTCCATGCAAACTGTTTACCCTTCATACAATCAGTCACAGGCGCCATCACACTACTAAAGTGTGGAATAAACCTTCGATAAAATGAAGCTAACCCATGAAAACTTCGAACTTCCGTTATCGTCTTGGGTTGTGGCCAATCTCTAATTGCTTCGACTTTACTCTGATCAACCTGTATTCCTCCTTCCGATACAACATATCCCAGAAATAAAACACTCCTCGCCATAAAAACACACTTCTTCGTAGCAGCGTAGAATTGTTCTTCACGAAGGATAATTAACACTTTCTTCAAATGCTGAACATGCTCTTCTGTACTAGCACTGTAGATCAGAATATCATCAAAGTAAACCACAACAAATTTCCCAATGTACGGCCTGAAAATTTGATTCATCACCCTCATGAATGTACTCGGTGCATTCGATAGACCAAACGGCATTACCAGTCATTCATACAATCCTTCCCTCGTCTTGAATGCTGTCTTCCATTCGTCCCCTGGTCTAATGTGAATATGATGATAACCGCTCTTCAAGTCAATCTTAGAAAAGATCACAGACCCACTAATTTGATCTAACAGATCATCAAGCCTCGGCGTCGGAAATCTGTATCTAACCGTTATCTTATTCAGTGTCCTGCTATCCGTACACATTCTCCATGAGTCATCCTTCTTCGGTACGAGTAATGCTAGTACAGCACACGGACTCAAACTCTCATGTATTCGTCCATGTTCAAGCAATTCCTCTACCTGCCTTCGCAACTCTTCATGTTCTTTCGAACTCATTCGATAATGTGGTTTATGTGTCAACACAGCACCCGGAACAAGATCTATCTGGTGTTAAATATCCCTCAACGGTGGCAATTCCGTTGGCAGCTCTTCAGAAAATACATCATTAAACTCTTCAAGTACTGGTTTAACTTCTTCAGGTATCTCAACCACTTCATTGCTCTCTCGCCCAATCAACAAAAACACTTCAGGCTCCTCTTCAACTTCTTTAACAAACTCCTTCAAGGATAATAAAGTTTTCAGCTCTTCAATCTCCTCTAGTTTGTTTTCTTCTTGTAGTCGCTTCTTTGGAACTAGAGTAATCTTCGTGCTTTCAAACATGAAACTGTAACTGTTGGTACGCCCATCATGTTGCACCGCCCTATCATACTGCCACGGTCTCCCCAGCAACAAATGACAGACATCCATATCTACCACATCGCACCAGATTTCATCCTTGTATTTCTTTCCAATTGAAAAATTCACACAAGCCCTTCGTCCAACCTTCACCTCCCCGCCTTTCCTCAACCAAGCCAGCTTGTACGGTTTCGGATGTTTCTCAGTCTTCAATGCCAACTTCCTCACAGCCTCTGAAGAAATTATATTATCACAGCTTCCAGCATCAATAACAAATTTACAAACTTTCCCCAGAATAGTACATGTCGACTGAAATATATTGCTCCTCAACCAACTACAATCCTCCTCTAGCTTTGGTGTCAAACAAGACCTCCTCATCATCAGACTACAACCTTCGTCTCCCGACACTTCTTCTTCCCCCTCATCAGGTGGTGAATTGGAACATTCAGCTTCTTCATTCTCATCCTCAACCTCTGCTATCATAGCTCTCTTCTTCGGCTTTGGACATTTATTACTTTTGTGGCCCATTTCTTGGCAATTATAACACTTGAAACCATTACTGACTTTCATCTTCCCAACCTCATTTACAACTGGTTTTGCAACATCTTTTGAAACATTAGAACTTCCACTAACACCCTTCACTGGATTGTTGGAATTTGTAAACACACCACCACCTCGTCGTCCCTGTTTCTCCCAAGCCAACGCTTTCTGGTGTGCTTCTGCTACAGATCTGGGATCAAACATATTTACCATGTCTTGAATCTGCATACGCAATCCTCCAACAAATCTAGCTGTTAATTGTTCCTCTGTCTCCATGATATCATTCCTTGCAATCAGTTGATAGAATTCATCAGCATAGTCATTAACAGATTTCGTTCCTTGCCTCAAGTTTTGCAGCCTCTGATACATAAGCGATTGATAATTATAAGGTAAAAATGTGGCTTTCATCATTTTCCTCATCTTTTCCCATGATTCAACCCTTGACTTCCCCATCCGTTCACGTGTAAGTTTGGTTTGCTGCCACCATGCCAAAGCTCTACCCCTCAACCTTGTAGCAACCAACTTCACTCTACGATGTTCCGGAACTTCCTTGAAGTCAAAAATCTCCTCCACATTAGACAACCAGTCCAAAAACTCTTCAGCTTGCATACCTCCTTTGAACTCTGGAATTTCAGTCTTCATCCCAGATTCCCACTTGTGATCATACTCCGACTGATTTCTTCCTTGTCCACGTCCTTGTCCATGAACACTTCCACCATCATACTCCTCTTCAAAATCAGATGTATATCGATGTCGATCCTGACCACCAACATCTCTACTACCATCACGTCTTCCACCAACATTCCTTCTATCTACATTCCTCCGTTCACGGTCATTCACATTTCTCCCACGTCTTTGATCATCATCAACACTTCTTTCTCGATTGGAATGTGGTAAGACTCTACTTCCCCCATGGTTAGATTCAGGTGAAACCCTTCTCCGATTTTGATTCATCTCTAACATCATCTTCTCTAATCGTCCAATCCCTTCGTTAAGCTTTTCACTAAAGTTTTCATTAATTCTTTGCTCCATCTCATCAGCTTCTTCTCTTCGATACAATGCTTCAACGTTTTGATATCGATTAGCTCTCCTTGGCGGCATGATTGAATACTTCACAACTCTTCAATTCTCGGCTCGGACAAATCAAAAGCTACCAAATGATGTACGATCTTCAACTTCAAACTTCTCTTTTGGCGCGCAAACAACCACGGCCAAATTCAAACAACTCTCGAACTTTGATCTAAAATGAAATGGATCGAAAACTCCCACTTTGTTGCAAAAGTATGATGAACACGACGAACACAACTTCTAAAAATAATGCAAACTTCGATCTCCACACTTCTACTTAGCTCGGCTCTACACTTCAAGCTCGGCTAACACTTCAACTCTTCAAACTTCTTCAAAGAATTGGCTCCAAGACTCGATTTAGCTATGATTGGCTAAAACAAGCTCTGATACCAAACTGACGCAGCGGATTAATCAAAACAATGTAGATCGATGAAAGTAGCAATCGATGGATTGGAAGATACCGAAATGCCCAAATTCGTTGATCCGAAGATACCGAATTCTAGCTATCCCAAACACGTTGATAGCGCACTATTCCGTGTTTAAAGATCTGCGATTCTTCGCACGTTGATCTAGCGCACTGGATTCCGTGAATCGGCTTCAGCTGTCGTTGAATCGAGCGCACTCGATTATCCGAGAGTGGAGATAGGAGTTACACTCAACTACCAATTTGGTGAAAGCACAAAGCTAACAAAACAAAGTTTTTATTTCAAATCAACCAAAAAATTACAAATTGCACTACCGGCCTATTTATAGAAGTTACAACACACGCCATAAAAAACTGCACAACTCCTAGGTCGGTCACGACCTAAAACACACGACTTACCATAGGTCGGCCACAACCTAAAACAGTCCGACCTAAAAACAATACAACATAAGCAAATACAGCATAACGCTTTTACAACCCATAGGTCGGAAACGACCTAAACTTCACGACTTAGCATATTACGACTTAAACAAAACAGCAACAACACAGCAACGACCTAAAAATGAACGGTCATCTGGAGCGAGCGACTTAAGAATGAACGGCATCTGTATCAGCGACCTAAAAGAAGCGGTCTCAGAAAACTTCGCGACCTAAGTCTTTGCGACCTAAGGCCTCACGACCTAAGTCTTCACGACCTAAGTCCTCGCGACTTAAGGCCTCGCGACTTATAGCGAGCGACCTATCTCTCCTCATCTTCTCGCGACCTAACTTAGGTCGTTCCATTTTCCTGCGACCTAACATAGGTCGTTTCTTTTTAGGTCGTAGCACTTTTTCCTTCAACTCATTAGCTCGTTGCACCCTGTTAGATCGTTCCAGCGACCCATGCCTTAGCTTTAGCTCTCTATTCTGGAACCCGTTAGGTCGTCCACGATCTAAGGCTTCAACTTCCCATGACTCTTCACATAGTTTTAGACCGTTAGCCTCCTTGATAGGTCGTACTCGACTCAACAACAAGTTAGGTCGCACACGACTTATGACTTCACGTCTCTGGACTGCATCATAACCTCTAGAACCTTTGTATCCAATTGAGCTAGTGGCCCTGGACAAAAGCCACCCGTTATTAAATATCAGTAGAAATAGTTACCATGACAACAGCCCCAAATCAATTAAAATTCTTTAGATCACCTTTAAGAATTTGTAAAAATAAAAAAACTTTCAAATCACAATATATAATTTATCAAACATATATCGTATAAAAAAGTAAAAAATTATAAAAAGAAAAGAAAAAACTTGAACTGGGCCAAGGGATGATACTGTAAGCAGGTCTGGTCAATACAGTTCAATAGGCAAGGAATTCGAATGAACTTTGTATAAGCAAGCTGACCTATGATAGATTGTACAAAGACACACAGTGCATGTACACACATCAAAGAAAAAGGAAAGTGCAAAAAACTCCAATTTCTCGTAACAAACAATAATAATACCATACAGTATCATGCTTAAGAGAGGTACAGTTAAGACTGATATAAAAGTAATTCGATAACATGTGAGAACTAAAATAGTAAAACCTTAAAATAGGATTGGGGTACCTGTGCATTGCATCCAGCAGCAAGAAGATTATCGCTTGATCCACCAAATGAAAAACTAAATATTTCTTGGTAAGAACCAGCTTTCAATGAAGAAACCTATCATTAGGAAGCATAAAATAGTATTAACTGGCTGAGATAGAAAAACAAAAACAAATCGAATCTCCCAAAAAAAAGGAGGGGGGGGGGGGGGGGGTTGGGTGTCATATTAGTTACAAGATAAACAACTTTACGGGGTACTGTTTTACCAGGCTATGAAGATTCTGGTAAACTGTAACTTTGATATTCAGAGAATCAGAAGGAATTCATAACTGTAAATCTATTATGTATAGATTCTCAGCATTTAGTTTCAAATAAAACTGAAAATGTATCTTTTAACCTATCATTAGGAAGCATAAAATAGTATCGTCTGGAAGATTCTGGTAAACCGTAACTTTGATATTCATAACTATAAATCTACTATGTATAGCTTCTCGGTATTTAGTGTCAAACAAAACTCCAACTGTATCGTTTTTTTTATTTTTATTTTGTACCGATATAATAAAATTTGCATGAGTTTCAAATGTCTACATAGCACGTATACACGCATGCATATGTGTATGCATGCATGTGCAATGTTGTCAAACCGGGATTTATGGTAAAGTTCAAATTTTAAATCAAAACAAGATTTAAATCATATTGTAGATTGAAGGGAACTATATTTAATAATTGTTATCCCACCTTTTGGCAAAGTTGAGATACCCAAAAATTAATAATAACTAGTCATGAATATCAACTATGCATTGCAGGATAACTATGGATATCGATGAATTTTGTCCGAATCCGGATCGGGCTGCAATTGACAAGGCATGGCAAGAAAAGCCGTAGAAGCCAGCGTTTCAGGTTTCAGGTTAATCGGACTTCGTATGAATGAGATATGATCGATACAAGTTAGATACAAGGTGTTGTTCGTATCCATCAGAAAACCAAGGTGACGACCTGTTCGAATCGATCAGATTCGTATCCATCAGAGAGGCCTCGTCACGTTCGAATCCATTGAAGCTTGGCAACTTCGAATCGATCATCTTCGAATCGATCAGGCACGAGTCAATCCGCGGTCATGAAGCTCGAATCCATCTGTTCGTATCCATCACCACACCTTGATTCATACCCATGGGCTTCGTATCGATCGAAATGGTTCAGGCCTTCGTATCCATGGACTTCGTATCGGTCGATCGATGATTAGTTCGAATCGATGAACGAGGCGTTCATTCGAATCCATCAGGAAGCTTTAGCTCGTATCCATCACAAACCGTATCCATTGAATGGGTCTCCATCGATACGAGTTAAGACTGCCAATCTCGATTCAAGCTAGACGTTGAAAGTTGATACGAGATATACGAAGTTGATTGATTCAAACTAGATAACAACACTCGATACAAACGAGGCGAAATTCATGGATACAGATCGGTCAATACGCCGCTAAAATCGGATCGATCCAGGAAACTCTCACCACGTCATATCAGCGCGCATGCGTCTCGATCGAGTCGAATGATGGATACGAAGGCATGGATTCGAACTCAGCAGCAAACGAAAATCATAAACTTGCATCGATCATATCTCCTAAACCACAGATCCAAATGCAATGAAATTTTCACAGTAGCTTGCGTGCGAGGTAAAGAATGTCCCTGCCAAGTTTCAGCTCGAGTGGATCATTTTTTGATGGATACGAAATGGATTCGTATCGATCACAGATCGAGTCGAAACTTGGTGGGGTCGGTCGCGTGGGCCCCCTCACGTGCCAGAATAAGTCTCCCGAAGTTTGAGCGCGATCTCAGCCTCCTACGCCTATAAATAGCCCCCTAAAGCCTGTAGAAAGGGGATCTTTTTGGGCCATTCGACGTCCAGACTCTGCCGGATTCAATTCTACTTCTTTCCATTGCTGTTATACAGAAATTCACTCATTGTATCTACTGTAATCATCTGTAATCACCAGAGAACATCAATAAAAGATAAAAATCATTGAAGTGGACGTAGGCCGGAGATAGCCGAACCACTATAAATTTCCTGTTCTTGTGATTTATTTCTGGATTGCTGTTTATTGCTAGCTTAGATCTGAGATTTGTGTTTGAATAGTGCTGATTTGTATTCATACACTGGTGCTTTCACAACACTTGGGGTTTGTGACCATTTTTGGCGCAAACACTTTGGTGCTTTCACTGAGAGGAACTAGCACCCGCTACACCAGATTCAGAGTTCAGATTTAAAAGCTTGAAGGGATCAGAGTTGGGAGACAATGACTCGACAAACGAGACAAAGAGCTGAGAGGAGCCAACAAGGAGGAAGTCAAGAGGCATCCTCTGGCGCTGGAGAAGAACCAGCTTCGATCTACATCACCAGAGACAAAATGGAGACCATGACCAATCTGATGCACGAAAGAATAATGAAGAGCCAACAAGAGATGCTGCAGAATTTCTTTGAACAGATGAGAGCTGCAGGGATGCAGAGCCTAGGACCAGCTACAGCGGCTATGAATGTGGAACAAGGAGCTAGGATTGCGGAACCTAATGAAGGACAGAATGCAGATCCAGAGGACAATCAACAAGGACTCAGGGGCAGACCCTCGGGATCCGATGCTGGAAGGCCTACAGATGGAGCTCAGCAAGCTGGGGCCAACGCTGATGCTAACAGGCCACACGAAGAATACGTGCCAGAATACCCTTCAAGACCAAGAGGGCAACCCCAGGATGGAGATGAAAAGATGGCTGGATTAGTGCGACGACTCATGAGAGGAGGATTGTCTAGCGGAGGATTGGAGGAAGTCAGTCGGAGTCCGTTCACTCCGAATATCAGGAATGCAAGGAACCCTCCAAAGTTCAAACTACCGACGCTGAATCCGTATGACGGAAAGTCGGATCCGACCATGCACATTACCAGATACATTAGACACATGGAAGTACTGGGAGCATCCGAGGAAGTGATGGCAAGATGTTTCCCTTTATTTTTGTCAGACTTGGCTGCACTTTGGTTCAGGCAATTAAAGACCGGATCGATCAGGACATGGGACGAGCTTGTAGATTGCTTCATGGAACAATTTAGGGTCCATGTAACAAGACCCAAGAGTGTGATGACTTTAGCTTCAATAAAGCAAAAGACCGGAGAGTCCATAAAAGGTTTTTTGCTGCGATTCAATGCAACGGTGGCTTCTGTAGATCGCCCGGATCCATCGATGATTTTGATGGCGGCTGTGGCAGGAGTTGGAGAAGGCACTGAATTCAAAGATTCATTGACAAGAGATCCACCACAAGATCTTGGAGAGTTTTACCATGAAGCTGAGAAATTCATTCGATTAGAAGAATCACGAGCCGAGAGGCAGGAAGTAAATGCTGCACAAGACGAAGGAACCGCCAGGGAACAGTCTAGGGCAGACAAAGGAAAGAGAAAGCAGGATGACGCACATGATGGTCCTGATAAACGGAAGAAATTCAGGGAGCCTAGATTCAGGCAATACACAGATTTGACGGAAAGCCTAGAAAGGATTTACACTGAAACTCGGGGGCAACTCCCCTATCGAAAACCACCCAGGAGAGATCCCACGGAGCGGGAACGCAGGACTGGAAAATACTGCCTATTCCATGAGCTGGATGGGCACACTACCGATGAATGCCGCCACCTAAGGGATGAGGTGGAAGAACATGCCAAGAGTGGTAGATTGCCACAATATACCAGAGAACGGGCAGCGACAGTAAGACCTGAACAACCACCGCCTCCACCTAACAGGAATGATCCTGGATCGGGATCACGACTCGTCATCAACTGATTATGATGGCAAGGGCCAAGTTCAAGATTTGGACTTTGGCCGATTAGTTTTCTTAGATTTGATTTCCAAAATAAAACGGCTATCCCACTTACTCATGTACGGGAACCGGAGAGATCCCTAGGCATGCTCTAAGATGGAAATAGACTGCTCCGCCCGGAGAGGCATTGTCTTGTTTTTCTTGATGTTCGAGATTGAACATCTAGGATTTGAATTCAATAAAGAAACATTTATTGAAACAAACCTTTGACCGGAGAGTTAAAGGATAAACATTAAATATCAATATAAAGATGATCGCTTTATGATCCTACCCGGAGAGGCGGGGTCCGAAGTGCAGGAAGTGAGTTGCTTCGCTGGAGAGCGACAGGATCGACTCACTTAAGCATCGTTTCCTATTCACCGGAGAGTGATTGGATCGGGATTCGATAAGAGCCCGGAGAGGCTATGATCGGCCCACGATTTAGGCCATGACATCGCTTAATGTTCAGATACACTGAACCGGAGTGCAAGAAGTGGATCGCTTCGCCGGAGAGCGACAGGATCGAGCCACTTAACGTTGTTTCCCCTTCACCGGAGAGTGACAGGATGGGATCCAGCAGGAGCCCGAAGAGGCTACGATCGGTCCAGAACGGCCAAGACATCGCTTCACGCCCTAACTAGGGCCAGAGTGCAAGGGGTAGAAAGCAACGCCGGAGTGCAATAGGATCTTTCTATTCGACCGCTAAGTCTGGAATGGGCTTCGCAAGGGTCCGGAGCGATCATCAACAGTCCGGAGAGACTGTAGAATTTCATTCTTAACTTCCACTGGAAGAAATTGATAATGTTTCGGCTTCGAACAGCCATGGACTTGATTAAAAATTCTATAAGCTCTGAATAAAACCTGAACTCGCTGCATTCCATTTGAGATTGATCAAAACACACCTTTTACCAAAAGGCATGTTTTGGGGGGCAAAATGTTATCCCACCTTTTGGCAAAGTTGAGATACCCAAAAATTAATAATAACTAGTCATGAATATCAACTATGCATTGCAGGATAACTATGGATATCGATGAATTTTGTCCGAATCTGGATCGGGCTGCAATTGACAAGGCATGGCAAGAAAAGCCGTGGAAGCCAGCGTTTCAGGTTTCAGGTTAATCGGACTTCGTATGAATGAGATATGATCGATACAAGTTAGATACAAGGTGTTGTTCGTATCCATCAGAAAACCAAGGTGACGACCTGTTCGAATCGATCAGATTCGTATCCATCAGAGAGGCCTCGTCACGTTCGAATCCATTGAAGCTTGGCAACTTCGAATCGATCATCTTCGAATCGATCAGGCACGAGTCAATCCGCGGTCATGAAGCTCGAATCCATCTGTTCGTATCCATCACCACACATTGATTCATACCCATGGGCTTCGTATCGATCGAAATGGTTCAGGCCTTCGTATCCATGGACTTCGTATCGGTCGATCGATGATTAGTTCGAATCGATGAACGAGGCGTTCATTCGAATCCATCAGGAAGCTTTAGCTCGTATCCATCACAAACTGTATCCATTGAATGGGTCTCCATCGATACGAGTTAAGACTGCCAATCTCGATTCAAGCTAGACGTTGAAAGTTGATACGAGATATACGAAGTTGATTGATTCAAACTAGATAACAACACTCGATACAAACGAGGCGAAATTCATGGATACAGATCGGTCAATACGCCGCTAAAATCGGATCGATCCAGGAAACTCTCCCCACGTCATATCAGCGCGCATGCGCCTCGATCGAGTCGAATGATGGATACGAAGGCATGGATTCGAACTCAGTAGCAAACGAAAATCATAAATTTGCATCGATCATATCTCCTAAACCACAGATTCAAATGCAATGAAATTTTCACAGCAGCTTGCGTGCGAGGTAAAGAATGTCCCTGCCAAGTTTCAGCTCGAGTGGATCATTTTTTGATGGATACGAAATGGATTCGTATCGATCACAGATCGAGTCGAAACTTGATGGGGTCGGTCGCGTGGGCCCCCTCACGTGCCAGAAGAAGTCTCCCGAAGTTTGAGCGCGATCTCAGCCTCCTACACCTATAAATAGCCCCCTGAAGCCTGCAGAAAGGGGATCTTTTTGGGCCATTCGACGTCCAGACTCTGCCGGATTCAATTCTACTTCTTTCCATTGCTGTTATACAGAAATTCACTCATTGTATCTACTGTAATCATCTGTAATCAGCAGAGAACATCAATAAAAGATAAAAATCATTGAAGTGGACGTAGGCCGGAGATAGCCGAACCACTATAAATTTCCTGTTCTTGTGATTTATTTCTGGATTGCTGTTTATTGCTAGCTTAGATCTGAGATTTGTGTTTGAATAGTGCTGATTTGTATTCATACACTGGTGCTTTCACAACACTTGGGGTTTGTGACCATTTTTGGCGCAAACAATAATTACGTAGATGTACTTGTATGCTAAAATTGTTGCTCTATATAGATTATCAAATGGCATTTAAGTATGTAAAAGAATCGATTCTTTTTCCATGGTAACAGTCCATGCATTTAACATTGACTTCAATGCTTGAATTTCAACATTACCTGAAACTTTAAAGAAAAAATCACTTGTTTCGTCTTTATTTTTATAGAAAACAATAAAGTTTAATTTGTATAGTCAATCAAATCTTGATATTTCTATTTCGACATGGTTTAAATGATTTTTCTTGATGTGGTTGTAATTTTACCTTGAATTGGGATTCGAGAACTGAATTGTACTGGGAGAGATTCAATTTAAATTGGGATTTAAGTTGTAATATTTTAATATTATTGGCAACAATGTGCGCGCACACATCATCTAACATGTAAACAATGTGAAACTAATCTGTATTATATTTCCAAACATGTTAATTAAAATTGATACAAATTATGGGGAGCTAGGATCAATAGCACACTTTATTCAGCACCATTTTACAGCCTTCTAATATTAGACACAAGTTTATATTGAAATATTAATTCTTTCTCTCTCCTGTCACATGGACCAAATATTTAAATATAAACTTGTGACTGATATCAGAGGACTACAAATGATGCTAAATAAATGAGGTTATTGATTCTAGCTCAATTATGTGCCCTGATTATAATCTAAACCAATCATAGGAGTTTAAAAAAATGTAATTTATTGCGAAGGAAAGTTGGATATAGCTCATTATTGCAACATTTCAAACTCAAACTTCATCAAAAAGAAGTAGATTGGACAAATAAATAAATCATGATTAAGAGCATCTGCAACAACACAAAATTCAACCTGAATATTTTGTTTGTTAGAAAAAACCTCTCACGGAGCAATTCAAACTGATTATTAAGGCTTAGGATCCAGCATGTTGATTAGGTGTGGACAATTGATTAATAAATGTCTGAAATAATGCACTTATTTAATATAAGCACCTAGTCATCAGGCTATTAGATAAGTGGTTACTCGTCAAGCGCTTATTAGATAAGCACTTGAAGTCAAACACTTACTAGATAAGTGTCTACCATCAAGCACTTATTAAATAAGTGCCTATTTATTTAGTGTTTTAGCAAATATCAAACCTTAATATTCCGAGTCCTGAATATTGAGGGTGAACCCGTTGGAGATGCTCTAAATCACCCTCATTTCTTTAAGTATCACAAAAAGAAGGTTTGTTGTTAATGTGCCGCATTTTGTTCTTCTTAATATCAGACTGTTATTTTTTTTCCTAACACTAGTTCAGTTGGTGGAATTTTGCTGATTGAGACACAACAAACATTTGCTGTATATGAGCTAGCTGAATGGAAATGTTTGGTTGGGGATGTCTTCCCATTGATTTTTTTTTTCCATATAATGTATGACATGCACAATGTGAGCATGCACGCATGCATGCGATACAGAAATAGAAATACGATAAAACATGAAAATTGAAAGGGAAATTGTAATCCTAATGATGGTTGAAACGACCAATCATGAAATATTTCAGGTGGTATTTTTTCTGTTTGGAACAGGAAGTACAAAACATATGCCCTTGTAGCACACAAAGAAGATGTACAGATTAGAAAATTATTTCAGCAACAATATGACATACACAACATCCAAAACTAAATTCAGATAATACCTGCTTGAATGTTCTAGTATCCCAAGCTCTAATAGTTGCATCCGAAGAGCAAGAACAAATTAAATTTGGGGAATTAGGAATAGCAAATGACATTTCATTCATTTTTCCACGGTGGCCTACACATTCTCCAAAGTACTGTCCGGTTAGGGTAGAATACAGCTTAATCACATTCGATGACAATGACACCGCCAATGTAGAATTATCCTCGCTTTAGTTCCAATAAAAATCATTAAAACTTTATTAAAATAAATATATAAAAATGAAGAAATATTACATATTGCAGTTTAATAATTACATTCACGGATTTTGTCTTCCATGGTATCAACCAACGAAATTGTCGGAAGTATATCTGAAATTAAGAGACTTACCTGGAAGCAATTTGAAAAATGTAATCATCCCCAAAGTTAGTGTGAATGGTATTTCTTATACCGCAGCGCCTTGCTGTAGAAGACTGTGAAGAATCAGTGCTATTGTATTTTGGGATTTCCATAGTTTCGATATGCATTTCTGCCTCCATGTTTGAATCAATCACCATAATTTTAGGGTTTTAGAAAAAGAAGGTATATTCATTCGCGGTCTTTTTTAGTTGGGGTCCAAAGGTAAAGAGAACCGATGAATTTAAACCAGTCGGCCTCACTCAAGGCCTGCCACAAGCAAAAGAACGCAAAATGAGAGATTAGGGAAAAGCGGCGAGAAAATCAGATCCATCATGCTATACTAGAGTGGGCTCGCAGAAAATTCAGATGTTGTGGTGCTCATGGTACACATTTGATTAGAGTTTGCTTAGAGGTTGAATACGGTAATTATTATTTTGCATAAATTATTACTATTGATATTTAACTAAAATTTAATATTAAGTAAAATTCAATTTCAATTTCAAAGGCAAATTCAAACAATTGTTACAAATTATGAAAAAGAAAATACAATTTAACAACAATATTCCACAATAAAAATACGAACAACCTTCATAACTGACTCTGGGTCGTTGGCTTCCTTCACCGTCATGGCTACATGCAGCTTTCTCTGTATTCATCAGAACGATGCTAGCAATGGCAAACTTCTGTGCATGAAACCGACCCAGTCTACGAAGATAATTCATAATCTCCTTATACAGGTCGAAGGATTAGTACAAGTGGAAAGAATCAAGTAGGATAAGGAGCAGGAGCTAGAGCATGAATGGAAGCGGTAGTGGAAGGACCAACAAGCATGACGCTTGACCTTTTGATTATGCCCGTGGTGTATAATAGATCGAGACAAAGGGGGATTTTGACTCCTCTAAGGCAAGAGATACGTTATTGAACTGATGTGAATCTGTACTATCCAACCAATCCATGATCTCCTCAGTTTTCTCGTCACTCGGTCTGATCAAGCGCTCAGCTTCGCCAAAGGAAAGAAAGTGAGGGAGGATTAACTGAATTTGATCGCCGAACGGTCACGTCGGCTAACTAGATGTCCCCCAGCGGATAATCAAACGACTCACAATCGATAGAAGTACGAATTTCCAAGCTCTTCAAAATATAACCTTAGTGTAGGCCCAGAAATCAACATCTCCGTTAATAACTCCCCTATCTGCATTCCACACAGCTCCCTCTATCATCATCGGGTTTTGAAATGATTGCATGCTTGACATGGTTGTCCCATTTGCAAGTGAGGACAAGGGGAGCATACTCCGTTCGTAGTGGTCAATCAACTATTTGTGGAAAGCGCTCATGAACTGACCATTCTTTCTGTGTATCCTAATCTGATGAAATAGAAAGCATGTTTGGATATAGTTGGGAGTTTCTCTATTGAATCATTCTTGTATAGATTTATTTGAGGATGAGGAAGAAGATGTGGCAGCAATTAGATGCATAAGAAGAGACAGATTTGAAGATATATTTGTTTTGTATTTTGTTGTTTAGCCATCAACCTAGTTTATGAAATTAATTACGTCTGACTTGTTTTAAATAAGTTGGACGTAATTAATATGTCATGTCCAACCGCTACTTTTCGAAGAATCAAAACGCAGATTTATAATTCGTTGATGTATCAATTACGTTCGACTTATTTAAGATAAGTCAGACATAATTCCTTATTTCTAATTTTTATTAGCGCAAGCAATGTCCGCGAACGCACCCTTAAAAAAGTTGTAACATTATTGTGTTTTTCAAGAATTTACAATAATAAATATTGAATTCTCGTTACTTCAGCCTTTTGCACCAAAAAAACTATGATATAAAAAGATGTATTAAAATTTAAATACGCCTCACTTTAAATTCCTCCATGATAAATATTTGAATTTATGAAATAAAATTCTTACAATACACATATTAATCATTGACACATGTTGTATCAGAAATTTATACAACTCTTCTATATCAAATTTATGGTCCATTTTGCATCTAATTTATAGAATAAAATAAAATAAACCTTATCTTCATAGAGCCCATGTTATTAGATTGCACTTTCACACCTTTCTAGTTCCCTCCCCTTCTCACTCAACTATCCAAAATTTTCAAATAATACGGGGTTTCAACTAATTACTTAAGTTCAATTACTATGGAACCGATCTATTACATATTGCTTAAGTCATTCAATCTCCATCCAAGTGATTGCACTCTAAACAAGCTCAACTGAGGTATTTACATCTATCAATAACTTGAAAATAATTAAAATGTTTAATTAACTCTATGATGGCTCTTTATAGTTAAGCATGTTTAATTTCGCTAATGGTATTTTACTACACAAGGAAGTATGGCAAATTAGTTGAAAGACTTTAGACCTATTTTGTTATATAGTTATTCTTTTTAAATTATTTGTAAGGTTTTAGCTGATGGGTTAAGTCCTAAAATGAACGAATTAATTGATAGCATGTAAACGCTCTTATTAATTATTGTTGTAAATATAATATCAATTGCACTCTTTTAAAACTTGATTTTGCATAAGTTTTTGATTCAATCGATTAGGATATTCTTAAAGATTTATTATTGGGCTTCAGCGTTAAATGGGTTGCGTTGCTCAATTTTCTCACAAGTAATTAGTAGGCCGATTAAGACAGTTTGGCCATATCAAAGTCAACCCAGCTATACTACGACCAACACGCATCGGTCGGCTCAGACTCAAGGTCTCAAACTAACTCATCCACTGAGTAAGGCATCAAGATGAAGCCTGGTTGTCTTATCTGTAACAACCCGTAATTTTAGAATCTTCGAATTTGAATATTTAATTTATTAAAATATTCGAATTTGAATTTAAATATAATCAAATATATGTTTCAAATAACTGTCCAATTTTTAATGACGTATTTTTAATTTAATTTATAGAATTTTTTCATAATTTTTAATTTGAAAAATAGTTAAATCTTCATTTGACGCATTTTGCGACAAACGTCGATATTTTTGAAAATGCACAAAATAAGTTAACCTGTGTATTTTATTGTTATTTTATGATCGTCTCATATTTTTGTGTGTGATCGTATTTTTATTTTTGTCGTTCATGGCTCGTACGTGAACGTGGTATTGTGTAGCGAAGTATTGCAAAACAAGCTTTAGTAGCAAGCTTTAACTTCGATTTGCCTTTGATTTGCCCTTTGAGGTGATGGGAGTATTGACCTTAGTTTACTTAGCTTGAAAGTAATTTTCTATTATACACACACATGCATACATACATACATACATATATATATATGCACAAAATACACATAGCAGAGGGGACGCATGAAACACAAATTGGAACAATTCACATTTCTTTTTTTTTCTCCTCTACATGAAAAACGCACACAACAACCACATTCACATTTTCACCGCATTATTCCAATAACTCCTTAAATACAAAGATTTAGCCAAAAGTGTAAACATCAAAGTTGTAGATGATAGAAAAAGCTATGCTTTTCATTCTTGTTGTTCTCGAGACGGTGGCATGTGGAGGTCATGGCGGCTAGAGATTGCGAAGAGAAGGAGAGCAGGTCGTGGTTGTTTCGGTTAATTGAGTTGACTCGGTCATGTCCGTCGTGTAGAGATCGCCAAGCGTGACGCGTTGGCGAAAACGGTTTGTGTTTTTGTCAAGCGAAGAGGAGTTATGGAGGAGAGAAGGTGTTGGTGGCTCTAGATGCATGCATAGTCATGAGTGAACGATTCTGTACAGGTAGAAGGAGGTAGGATGGTGCGGGTTTGGGTCTTTGGGCCATGGGTGAGAATGTTTTGTTTAATAATTTAGTTGTTTAAATTTATAAACTAAATATGTTAAATTTAAAAATCCATATCTCATTTTTTTTATCCGTTTAACCCATGAATTTTTGCATTAGACTCTTATTGACGAGTATACCATTTGGTACAAATAGTTGATAGTTTTGATAAAGTATAAATTAATGATAGAATAATAGTGATTGAATATTATTGCGTTGATTTATACAATAATGTAGTTAAATAACTATACTTCATTATCAATTTAGCAGAATAAATCACCGTTTTGCTATAATTAAATTGAATGGATTATTTTATGATATCTATTTAGTAGAATAAATCTCTGTTTTGCTACTATATAAATTTGCACATTTATTTATATGCCGGTTAATTTTGAGGATGTGTTATTATTCATTTTGTCGATTGTTAATTGTGGATAATAATGTATTGCTATTATTGCTTGTTTGGTTGTTTGAATTATGCTCGACGAGTTATGGGAAATTAATTTCCATTTGCATGGGTTGGGTAAGACATAATGCACATTAACATCTTGTGATTTATTTCGCAATTTGACTATAAGGTGTTTAACCATAATATTGGTTTATTAAATTATTATAATTGGTTATAATAATCTAATATTTAAATTTTGAACTTCAATTTAAATAAGTTGCTCTTAAAAGTGATTTATATTTGTGAAAGTGTTTTCCCTAATTAGAATATCTTTAAAAGTAAATATTTTTTTGGAAATAAATATTGATTTAAATGTTTTGATATAAAAATATTTATTAAACTATCTTTTTGAACTTAAATCCCTCTGGTTTTGAAATCGTTTTAAAAAGAGTTTGGAAAGAAATAATAATAGTATGCTTTGAAGTATTTGACAAATATTATTATTTTGGTAAGAGTTTGGAACTTGTTCCAATAAATATTTGCAATGTGTTTTACAAATATTTTTATTTATTGCGATGAATGACTAAAACCAAAGACGATTGAGAATTTCCTCATTTTGGGACTTGCCGGGTATATTTGTTTACTCTATTGTGTTTAGGAGGTACCAGAATACCGCTGGAGGCTCCATTTTTTGTTTAGAGTTACACCATGCTCAGAAAGGGGAAGGGGACCATCCTAGTCATTATTGGAAATAGTTTTGATATATTCCCTTTTGGAAAAAGTTTTGAAATATATTTTTAATAGAGGGAAAACTCAAGTATTTAGTTCTAAATTATCTTTTGAAAAGAATTAAACGATTAAGCCTAAATGGGTAGGTTCGAATACTGCATTTGCATGTATTATGCTATGTAGTTTGGGAATTGCATATGTGTTTGTCCATCGTAGGCTCCTTGAGTCCTATATATGGTAGGAGAACTAAATTGGCTTGATCCTGTATCTAATTGGATATCCAATTAGATAGGGGTACATCGTAGGCTCCTTGAGTCCTATATATGTTAGGAAAACTAATTTGGCTTGATCCTATATCTAATTGGGTATCCAATTAGATAGGGATACATAGGCAGTCACAAGTGGTTTTCTTGTTCGATGTTTGTTATTGTCACGTGTTGTTGTATCCTTTCTGCATACCGTTTTATTCCAAATTGACATGTTTATTGAGTTTGGAGAAATGGTTATTGTTGTTTCTTACATCAGAATTGTACAGCGGTAGATTTATAATATTTGAGTTTGGTATGTATTCAAGTACACCATGTAGAATAAATGATTACTCTGATAAGTTATATTATTGAAATTATATCATATACATTTAATAGTGTTGTATATTTATCGGATTATGATGTGTATTAAGTTGGTAGTTGTCATTATTTATTTTAGAACGGACGGGTTTTCGGTAATTTTGACTGGTCCGAAAATCCGGGTCGTCGCAGATGGTATCAAAGCTTAGGTTAGGCGTCTAAGTAAAATTTCACCTAGGGTTAGTAAATCAACCTAAGAATTTTAAATGAAACCACTTTAATTTGATAAATATGGTATAAAGCACCGTACTTTCGACCAAGATTATGGGTGATATTTTTTTGATGTGCTTAACTTTTGTTAATTGTTTGGCTTTCGTTATATTTTTCCATCCTTGGAATTTCAAAGATGAAATTCTTTTAAGAAGAAAAGAATGTAATGATCCGTAATTTTAGAGTTTTTGAATTTGAATATTTATTTTATTTAAATATTTGAATTTAAATATAATAAAATCTATGTTTCAAATAACTGCCCAATTTTTAATGACGAATTTTTAATTTAATTTCAACTCGTAGATAGTTTTTCTTGAATTTTCTTGGATTTGCTTTCACGTTAATGCTAATCACTTCCTTCAATTGTCTGCTTTTTAATTGTATAGTATACAACAATTCATTTGTGTACAGATTAGATTCCAAATTCAAGATTAGGGAAGAATAGAAATTGAAAAAAAATACATATATGTGAAATTCATTACCTCTTCTTTTAACTTGATTAATCTCTTCCCTAATGCTTAGATCTTTAATGTATATATGTATTTTTGTTTTTGGATTTAGGAAGTTTATTGTGGAGGAAGAAAACTGATAGAGTTTTGCTAGCATGTTTATTTTTATTCTAAATAAAAATGAGGGGGTAATCTCTTATTCATAGTTGTTCGGATGCGCCAGGACCGCTCGATTGGAATTTGATTGAAATTATTAAATCCGGGTCATCGGGCTAACTCAAACCCTAGCCGACAAGCTTTGACTGGTCGACTAGTTGCCCTGGGCAGTCGACCGCTAGCGGTCGACCGTCCCGATCAAGGGGTCGACCGGTGTGGTCCAAGCACCGCTAATATCTTGTTAACATTAATCTTAACATTATTATATTTATTATTTTATTCTGTTTGAATTATTTTCGTTCTGAAGTCTTAAAACGTAAATAACTTCTTCGTTAAACTCCAATCGCGAAGTTTATATATAAAAGTTGCTCAAAAGATCGCTACAAACACAATGTTGCAAGTTTCATGGCTAAATTCTAACTTTTCCCAAATTCCATTTTTAGCCTTATTATTACTTAATTAAATTTTCTTAGTTAATTTCTTATTCATTTTACGGGGTGTTACATTCTTCCTCTTTAAAAGTATTTCATCCTTGAAATTCCTAAGGGAAAGACAACATAACGCGCACTCTACAACCAAGTTATCTACATAATCATCTGCTCAACCAAAAGTGTAATGTGCTTATGCATGCAACATATCTATATGTGAGCTCAATTCTAATGTGAATGCAAGGTCGTGACATATAGGCATGTATGCAAACAACCTAAATATGAATGAAATTCTATATGAGTGCAAAAACAACAGAAAAAAGTGTGGCAACCATCCCATACCATCCAATCTAGCAACAACAATGCAACCAAAACCTATAAAATACTAAATTTCGGGAGAGAAAAATTATTAGAGAAATACTCTAGATGAGAAGCCTTTATCTTCTCTTCCGTTTTACAGGTGCTTTCTGTCGAATTATCTCCTCCTCACACTCAGACCATCCTAATTTCTTTATTATGAAGCTTCTTAACTCAATGCTCCACTATGCAAGCAATAGCCCGAGTGCTATCGATTCCAACACTATATCTACTAACTGATCAAGCCCTACTATAGTGGTTGTACTATGTAAACACTTCCTCGGATGCGGTACATGGAAAACATTATGGACTCCTTCTAACTTAGCCGGGAACTCCACCCGATATGCAAGTTTCCCCACCTTCTCCAAAATCGAAAAAGGTGCAACAAACTCGATGCTAACTTCCTCGAGGTCCCAAACCTCATAACCTTCCTAAGAGGAGAAAATTTAACAAACACCATGTCTCCAACTGAGAATTCCAATCTTTCCTTTGCCTATTAGTATAAGACCATTGTCTATCTTGAGCAGCCTTCATTCGCGGCCTAATTACTTCAACCTTCTTCGTGGTCTCTTGGATCAAATCTGGTCTAAGTAGAACCTTGTTGGTACTTTCGCACGAACACCTAGGTGACCTGCATGGCCTCCTATATAAGGATTCAAAGGATGGCATACCTATCGCTGCCTGGTAACTGTTATTATAGGTGAATTCTACTAAAGGTAAATGCTGCTTCCTATGTCCTTCAAGGTCTATGATGCAAGCTCTTAATAAGTCCTCCAAGATCCTGTTCACCCTTTCTGTCTGTCCATCGGTACGAGGGTGGTAAGTGTGCTAAGATTCAATGTCATCCCTAAAGCTAACCGCAAACTCCAAAACTCACTAGTGAATAAAGGATCTCTATCGTTGACTGGAATTCCATGTTATCGTACCACTTCCTTGATAAAAATATATTCTAGAGATGCTACGGTCATATTACTCCTTACTAGAATAAATGTAACGACCCGTGAATTCCGATATTTAAATTTGTCATTTTAATAAGATTTTGTAATTAAATTTAAAAAGAAATAAAATTCTTATAATTTTTAATGAAGAATGTTAAGAATTAACCTATGAAATATTTTGTTGATTATTATAGACTTAATAAAAGAGTTGAATTGAATCAATCTATTTATTTGAAACCAATAAATTGGTATGCAAATTTATAATAATTGGGTTTATTGTAAGAAATTGAAATTTGATACCATAGTGAATTGGAATTTAGATAAGAATGGAAATATTGTTTGAGAATGAAAACTTATAAAGATAAGCATTTAATTATCCAATGCAATAATTTATTTATTTAACTTAGGCAATAAAGTTAGTCAAAGCTAGATTTGTATAAGTTGAATGAAATGGGTTAATGTAAATATTATATTAGGCTATAAATCAAATGGAAGAAAACGAGCGTAAAATTTGAATTAAAAATAAAATAAATTGATTATAACATAAACTTAAGTGTAAATTTTAAGGGTATGATAACAATTATTATAAGTTACTTAATTAATTGGTCAATGAATTTATTGGAAATAAAGTTCATTTAAATGGTAAGTAATTATTATGTTGTTATGGATAATAAACGTTACTTTAGTGATTATTAATATAGTAACGGAAGTGTGTAGGTAAATTAATAGTAGCGTATATTTCTTTTAAGTAGTAATTGTTGGATTGGGAAATAAGTTCAAATTATGTTAATTGAGAATAATAGGTAAAGTATGTAAAGAAATTAATAGAATGTAAATTTAATGTTGTGAATTTTATAGAATGTAAAGTATTTAAAAACCTTAATTAATGTGTTCAATGGATAGAAGTACACATTTAAAAACGTAATATTCATTCAAATTAAAATGTAAATAGGCGTATATTAATGAAATGAAATAAAGTTAGCGTTGAATATGGAATTATAAATCTGGTTTGATAAGTGACGAACGTATAAATGCAATTAATATAGGTGGTTTGTTTATGTAAGGTGTTAAATAAACTTTGGAAATAAATTGTAATTAAATCTAAATTTAACATTTTGTTAATATAAATGAAAGTAATAATTGGAAGTAATGTTAATTAAGGTAATATTTTTAAGTAATGTTAAGATAATTCATATTGGACAATTTATTGAGTTTTAAGGATTGGAAATAAAGCTTTATCAATTTATTTGGGTTTTAACCATAATAAGTGAAGTAATTGTAAATTTATGAAATTTAAAAATCTAAGTATTATGCTAATTAAGAAGGAATGTGAGGATTACAAATAGATTTTTGAATCCAATATTATATTTGAAATTTATGAATGGAAAAATCATTGATTTATTTAATTTGATAGAATTGTTGGAAATTATTTATGATTTTGAAAATAATGAAATTGAAGATTTGACCCTGCAATTGATAGATTAATCAACTTTAAATTTATATCTAAACTTGATAAAAAATTTGTAGATGATTAAGAAATATAAAAGTAATAAAATTTGTCAATTATAGAATTGAGATTGAAATTTGATTTAATTAATTAATTATTAATTTATTTAATTAATAGAAAAATAGCCATTTTGGCCACTGACTCGGATTTCGACGAAACCAGTTTCATCGGATCCGTAATGGTGAATTATTGTAGGACTTCAAGTTTTGTAGCGATCGGACTTGTCGTTTGATCGTACGGACTCGAAACGCCTTGAAATAATTGCAATTAAAATCAATTTGGAAAATATTGTTTTTAGCATAACTTCTTCATATGATGGAATTTAGACTTGAAACCTTTTCCATTGTGTTTAAAATATTTTAAAACATCTATTTTGATATATGGGTTGATCCAATTTCGTTCCGGAGTCAGAACGGGCTTTTTGGGCCACTTTGTCGTTAGCGCGTACATCTATCTTGTCCGATCCACTCTATTTCAAATTTGTCTATAAGTACATCGTTATAAACCCTAGCCTCTCTATTTTCTCATTTTGTCTGTACCTACAATTCCTTCTCATCTTCTCATCTCAATGACAGATAACAAAATTACAGATCCAATTCCAATCCATAATCAAAGTCGAAAATTCAAACTCCTTAGAAAAATTCAAAAAAATTATATGTTGAAGTTCTCGAAGTGCGCATTCTTATGGTGAAATTCGTTTTTCATTTTGGATTGTCGTTTGACCGGTAAAAATCGAAGAAGTCTCGGCCGTTCATCACGTCGAAATCAAACTCGACGGATCGACGAACCGTTTTTGGGTTTTGTAGAGGGAACCGAGAGGAGTTGATCTATGGCGTTCGTTCGTGGAGTTAAACGGTTGGATTGTTGGCAAATTGCAAACTAGGGTTTTAAATCATGGGCGGCGGTGGCGTTACTGGAGGCCGCAAGTTGGCCCTAGGGTCGGCTGGAGGAGGCGGTGACGATGGTGGCGGCGACGTGCCATTAGCGGCCTACGATGGTGGTGAAGCTCGGTCAAAGGACGGTCAGAGGGGGGGTGAGTGTGTTCGTTGCGTGCGCATTCGGTGGCCTGGAGGAAGAAACGTGCGCATGTTTCTTGATGACGTGGCAAATGGTAGGGAAGGGTAAATGTGTTCTTTCTTTTCTTAATTTTAATTTAGAAATTCAATCACAATTTTCGCTATAACTTTTGCATACGATATCCGTTTTACGCGCGGTTTCTTTTGTTATGATCATATTGAAATTCTGGACCCGATGACGCTGGTTTGGATGAATTCTAAGACGATCGAATTTTTGGGTTTAAATTCAATTTAAATTCAAAAAGGTGAGTGTTTTAACCCACTCACAACTTCTAAGATTTCTTATGTTTGTTAAATTAAATTTTGATGTGATTTAAAATTTCTATGATTGTTTGGGCATATATTTAATCATCATCTCAGTTAGATAGCATTTATTTAAATTAAATTGTTATTTAATTTTATTATTGCATATAATTTGCAAGTTAAATTTATTTATTATTGCATATAAACTGCCAGTTAAACAGTTATTAAATTTTTATTGAATATAAACTATTCGTTGATGCCTATTATATTTTATATGCTTTATATTGATGTTTTGTTTAAATTGGATGATGATTGTAATAAATGGTTGTTTATTGATATTTGGATGAATGGATGCTATATTTTATATTGTATAAATTGCAAGTTATTATGCATTTTCATTTCATTCGAGATTGCGGTTTGAAATGATATATAACCGTAAACTTTTATTTTTAAATTACGGATTGAAATGATAAATATCTGTATCACTTGACCATAGGATAGAAAATTATATACAGGCACCGTGGTCTATATATAAAATATTTTAAAGTGATTTTCTATGGTTTGGAAAGAAATATACGGTTTAATAAATATTAAATTTCGATATTATATAAATATTATTTTATATATTGTTAAATTCTAAAATTTAAGCTATGTGTAACTTGGTGATGTTTTAAGTTTGATTTATGAATATTTCAAGTTTGAGCTTTATTTAAGGGATGTTGAATTTATTAAATAAATAGTTCTAAACTAAATAATAGTGAATTGAATTAAGGTATATATAAGATTATCAGATTTGGTTGGGAATTTTGGAATATTTAAAGACATGAAATATATCAAAATTGAAATGTTTATTGAAATTAAGGTATTATTGTTTTCAAAGTATTGGTTTTCAAAATTGTTATAACTTTGGAAGTAATATGGTTTGAAAAATGAATTTATTTGAAATAGAATTTATTTAAGAATTATCTGTGAATATATTGATTGGAAACCTATTGAAATTGAAATTTTAGAATATGACTTCAAAATATGGTTTGGGTTTAAGATGATTTAAAAGAATATTTCAAGTTTATCTAAATTAAAGAAAGATTAGTGATTGGAAATTGGGTTTTATTTAAATAAGATATTATTGAATTGTTTTGGAAATGGAAATGATATATTATTGAGTTGGTTTTGAAATGGAAAAAATATTTTGGTTTTAAAGTATATACTATTTTGAAGTAAAGGATATGTTTTGAATGATTGTGTTTTTAAAAGTATATATATTTTTAAATGACCGCGGTGTTATAATAACGTTTGGTTGTTAAAGAGACCGGGGTCGGATATGGACATACTCTCTGTCGATACCGAAAACCACTTTGATAACTGTGTATGTGGTGTAGTTTCCATAATGAAGTAGGATGGTGGCGACGATCCTAAGGTATATACGTGGACCCAACTCCCGTGAGTTGGCATAAGGTGGCTAAAACAGGAGCGATCTCGGACTAGTGAGGTAGCACCTCTTATCGGACGCACTTCTTCGATTCTATTCTATTACTTTGTGATTTTTGGTGGCCACCCTTCGATTTGGGAGTGTTGTTCGAGGTGGAGCGGTAGTGGCTGCTATGCGTTCCATCAGTCCATGTGCGTAATTGGTATATCTACCCTGGCATTGCCTTGTGTGCCGTGTCACCTACCATATCGAGCTTTACTACGAGTTGTGATTTCTCCCGTAGCCTGTGGAGTATCAAGGGTAGCCCCCATTTTGGGAGTATGCTAATACTGGATAGACTACTGGGACTATTACGTGTTAAGTGCTATATGGGTAACCCCTTGACGCTATTAAAAAGTAAGTTTATTTTATATTAGACATTATTATAATAGCGAATATTACTACATAGTAAATAGTTTAACGGATCCTTAGGGGATGTGAATCCCGAGCATCTCTTAAGTTACTGCACTCATGTTAGACACTGGATAGGAGATGTCAAACCCCGTAAACATCTCTGACGCTGTTTACCCTCATATTTATTTTATTGATTTAACTTACATAAGATCTTTTAGTTCTGACTTTAGTGTTTTGTCTTTTCAATTCGCTCGGGTCAGCCTGAGCATTTAAGGATTTGAAGGCCCTATTTCTGGAGGACGAAGACGAAGATTTTATTACTACTATTTATTATATTCCACTACACCATTGTATTCCGCTGCATTAATTATCATTCTATGGTATGTGTAACTCTGATATGTATTGTATAAGTATAATCAAATGTTTTGTAAAACAGCTTCATGAACTGTTATTTGATTATTATATTTTATCGTTCCGCTGCAAGATTCTATTTTATTTCTTTTATTTCTCCACTTTTTCTTATTTACCCCATAACAATCCGCCCTTCTGTAACTTTTAAGTTGGCACGTGTGTTTGCTTAAGCGTACAAAAAGGTGGGATGTTACAGTTGGTATCAGAGCGAGGTTTAGCGATAAACCTTAGCTTTGTGGGGTCCGACTCTTTATTAATAGGGTAGTAATACCCTATGGGAGTCGCTGAGTGCATATATATGAGAGAGCGTATTTGTTAGTGTTATAAAAAGGTTTTAATATTGTGTTAATTTGTTCCGTTTTGTATTTATAAATTCTGGTTGGTGCATGGGACGCTATGACATCAATAGGGATTTCTAAACACTTAATAGGACAGACCGACATAATATTTGTTTTATTATAGGTGAATGAAATAATTTTGCCTATTATATTTTCTATATATAAAGTAAAATATTTTATAAAAGATATATATTTGGTTGCAATAGATTGGTTGTTAGGTAATGAAATTTATAAATAATAGTTGAAATAAGATTTAAGATAAAATAAGTGAAAATTTGGAAATTTAGAACTTAAGTTCCGGGGTTTTGAAAATTTCTTTCAAATAAGTTTGGAATATAATAATAATATTTTAAAAGTATTTTCTGATATAAAAATTTCAATATAATTTGGAAGAATTGTTTTAAAGAAAATTTTGAAAAAAAATAAGTTCTGTACTCCTCTCTTTGTCGCTGGAAAATAATTTCGGTGATGGCGGCCGCATCATCGACATTCATTTTGTAGTTTCAAAGTGGGAAGGCCACTATAGTAGTTTTACTACAAGATTATTTTGATAAACAAATAAATATTTTATATTGTTTTAAATATAATTTGATATATAAACGGTAAGTATATACATTTATCTATTATTTTAAAATGATTTGAAATTTAACCCGGTATTTAGTTCTTAAGTTTCCGTTAATTAATAGTTTCAATTAGTGTAGTGAAATGGAATGGAACTAATTAATAAGTGGAACCTCTAATTAAAATAAGGATTTAATGCTAGGTTATAAATAAAATTAAAAGAAAAGCTGAAATATGTAACCTAAGATATGTTTATTGAGCATTAAATTAATTAAAGGAAATAGAATAAACTTGTATAACTTTTAATTACATTTTTAAAAAAACATATATATAACTTACCTAATTGTAAAGGTTGAAATGTTTAATAAGAAAATATAATGGAAATTGTACAAGTAAACTTATGTAATGAAAATGTTCAGTAAATTGCTCTTATTAATAAGAATTAAGGTTATAATTGCTATGCCAAGTAACTGAACTTAACATGAATATTATTAATAAATGAATGTAAATAAATGAAATCAAGTCATGAATGAATAAATATAATACAATAAGAAGAGATTTGACATGATGTGAATAAATTAAATGAAGATGAGTATAAATTGAATGAAGAGGAAATCAAGCAACAATATATGGAATGAAATTAATAATAATGAACTTGATCTATTGTTTGAATTTGTTGTTTGTTTAATTTATGGTTGTTCGGGCAAGGATACTTTACAATTGTTTGGATGAATAAATAATCTATTTAGTTCGCCTAAGACTGTTGAGTAAAAGGGTACACTTGGTAGTTTATTTTCATTCCGTACAATTTGAAGTTTTGAACCCGAACAACTATTTATTGTGTTTGATATGAATGAATGGTTGATGTGTGTTGACTTTATATGATGGCTGTTTGCTTGTTGCAAGTGATGGTTGCAATGTTGATTGTTGTATTGATTTAAGCAACTCCAAATATTTCATTTATATAATTGTTAACTCTTTTAGATTATATAAGTGAAATGCAGGTTATGGAAGCAATAGCTACCGCTTTTGGTTTCATAATCAAGCGTAAATTGCCCGACAAATATGTACGTTTTCGGATTACGGTTTATAGCGTTATGATATTGTTTTCCCGTGTTGGGATATATATTATTTGGAAAATATTGTGATATATTATTATACTTGATATTATATTTTCTTCCGAGCCTCTCCGTACAAAGGAGGCTCTGCCGAAATTTTCTGTAAATTTTGGGCTTAGAAAAATTTTGAAATTGTTTTCCCAACCTTATTAATTTGAGTATAAAAAGATTTAATGGTTATAAATTGGTATATTTTATTTAAATTAATTAATTTTGTACAAAATTTATTTATAAATTTAATATTTTAAATAAGATATTGATTTCTTAATTCTTCTTTCCCTTCCTTTTTCCTTTTCGGGGACGAAAAGTTTTGAGTGGGGGAGAGTGTAACGACCCGTGAATTCCGATATTTAAATTTTTCATTTTAATAAGATTTTGTAATTAAATTTAAAAAGAAATAAAATTCTTATAATTTTTAATGAAGAATGTTAAGAATTAACCTATGAAATATTTTGTTGATTATTATAGACTTAATAAAAGAGTTGAATTGAATCAATCTATTTATTTGAAACCAATAAATTGGTATGCAAATTTATAATAATTGGGTTTATTGTAAGAAATTGAAATTTGATACCATAGTGAATTGGAATTTAGATAAGAATGGAAATATTGTTTGAGAATGAAAACTTATAAAGATAAGCATTTAATTATCCAATGCAATAATTTATTTATTTAACTTAGGCAATAAAGTTAGTCAAAGCTAGATTTGTATAAGTTGAATGAAATGGGTTAATGTAAATATTATATTAGGCTATAAATCAAATGGAAGAAAACGAGCGTAAAATTTGAATTAAAAATAAAATAAATTGATTATAACATAAACTTAAGTGTAAATTTTAAGGGTATGATAACAATTATTATAAGTTACTTAATTAATTGGTCAATGAATTTATTGGAAATAAAGTTCATTTAAATGGTAAGTAATTATAATGTTGTTATGGATAATAAACGTTACTTTAGTGATTATTAATATAGTAACGGAAGTGTGTAGGTAAATTAATAGTAGCGTATATTTCTTTTAAGTAGTAATTGGTGGATTGGGAAATAAGTTTAAATTATGTTAATTGAGAAATTAATAGGTAAAGTATGTAAAGAAATTAATATAATGTAAATTTAATGTTGTGAATTTTATAAAATGTAAAGTATTTAAAAACCTTAATTAATGTGTTCAATGGATAGAAGTACACATTTAAAAACGTAATATTCATTCAAATTAAAATGTAAATAGGCGTATATTAATGAAATGAAATAAAGTTAGCATTGAATATGGAATTATAAATCTGGTTTGATAAGTGACGAACGTATAAATGCAATTAATATAGGTGGTTTGTTTATGTAAGGTGTTAAATAAACTTTGGAAATAAATTGTAATTAAATCTAAATTTAACATTTTGTTAATATAAATGAAAGTAATAATTGGAAGTAATGTTAATTAAGGTAATATTTTTAAGTAATGTTAAGGTAATTCATATTGGACAATTTATTGAGTTTTAAGGATTGGAAATAAAGCTTTATCAATTTATTTGGGTTTTAACCATAATAAGTGAAGTAATTGTAAATTTATGAAATTTAAAAATCTAAGTATTACGCTAATTAAGAAGGAATGTGAGGATTACAAATAGATTTTTGAATCCAATATTATATTTGAAATTTATGAATGGAAAAATCATTGATTTATTTAATTTGATAGAATTGTTGGAAATTATTTATAATTTTAAAAATAATGAAATTGAAGATTTGACCCTGCAATTGATAGATTAATCAACTTTAAATTTATATCTAAACTTGTTAAAATTTTTGTAGATGATTAAGAAATATAAAATTAATAAAATTTGTCAATTATAGAATTGAGATTGAAATTTGATTTAATTAATTAATTATTAATTTATTTAATTAATGGAAAAATAGCCATTTTGGCCACTGACTCGGATTTCGATGAAACCAGTTTTGTCGGATCCGTAATGGTGAATTATTGTAGGACTTCAAGTTTCGTAGCGATCGGACTTGTCGTTTGATCGTACGGACTCGAAACGCCTTGAAATAATTGCAATTGAAATCAATTTGGAAAATATTGTTTTTAGCATAACTTCTTCATATAATGGAATTTGGACTTGAAACCTTTTCCATTGTGTTTAAAATATTTTAAAACATTTATTTTGATATATGGGTTGACCCAATTTCGTTCCGGAGTCAGAACGGGCTTTTTGGGCCACTTTGTCGTTAGCGCGTACATCTATCTTGTCCGATCCACTCTATTTCAAATTTGTCTATAAGTACATCGTTATAAACCCTAGCCTCTCTATTTTCTCATTTTGTATGTACCTACAATTCCTCCTCATCTTCTCATCTCAATGGCAGACAACAAAATTACAGATCCAATTCCAATCCAAAATCAAAGTCAAAAATTCAAACTCCTCAGAAAAATTCAAAAAAATTATATGTTGAAGTTCTCGAAGTGCGCATTCTTATGGTGAAATTCGTTTTTCATTTTGGATTGTCGTTTGACCGATAAAAATCGAAGAAGTCTCGGCCGTTCATCATGTCGAAATCAAACTCGACGGATCGACGAACCGTTTCTGGGTTTTGTAGAGGGAACCAAGAGGAGTTGATCTATGGCGTTCATTCGTGGAGTTAAACGGTTGGATTGTCGGCAAATTGTGAACTAGGGTTTTAAATCATGGGTGGCGGTGGCATTACTGGGAAGCCGCAAGTTGGCCCTAGGGTCGGCTGGAGGAGGCGGTGACGATGGTGGCGACGACATGCCATCAGCGGCCTACGATGGTGGTGAAGCTCGGTCAAAGGACGGTCAGAGGGGGGGTGTGAGTGTGTTCGTTGCGTGTGCATTCGGTGGCCTAGAGGAAGAAACGTGCGCAACTTTCTTGATGACGTGGCAAATGGTAGGGAAGGGTAAATGTGTTCTTTCTTTTCTTAATTTTAATTTTGAATTTCAATAACAATTTTCGCTATAACTTTTGCATACGATATCCGTTTTACGCGCGGTTTCTTTTGTTAGGATCGTATTGAAATTCTGGACCTAATGATGCTGGTTTGGACGAATTCTGAGACGATTGAATTTTTGGGTTTAAATTGGATTTAAATTCAATTTAAATTCAAAAAGGTGAGTGTTTTAACTCACTCACAACTTCTAAGATTTCTTATGTTTGTTAAATTAAATTTTGATGTGATTTAAAATTTATCTATGATTGTTTGGGCATATATTTAATCATCATCTCAGTTAGATAGCATTTATTTAAATTAAATTGTTATTTAATTTTATTATTGCATTTAATTTGCCAGTTAAATTTATTTATTATTGCATATAAACTGCCAGTTAAACGGTTATTAATTTTTTATTGAATATAAACTATTCGTTGATGCCTATTATATTTTATATGCTTTATATTGATGTTTTGTTTAAATTGGATGATGATTGTAATAAATGGTTGTTTATTGATATTTGGATGAATGGATGCTATATTTTATATTGTATAAATTGCAAGTTATTATGTATTTTCATTTCATTCGGGATTGCGGTTTGAAATGATATATAACCGTAAACTTTTATTTTTAAATTACGGATTGAAATGATAAATATCTGTATCACTTGACCATAGGATAGAAAATTATATACAGGCACCGTGGTCTATATATAAAATATTTTAAGTGATTTTCTATGGTTTGGAAAGAAATATACGGTTTAATAAATATTAAATTTCGATATTATATAAATATTATTTTATATATATAGTTAAATTCTAAAATTTAAGCTATGTGTAACTTGATGATGTTTTAAGTTTGATTTACGAATATTTCAAGTTTAAGCTTTATTTAAGGGATATTGAATTTATTAAATAAATAGTTCTAAACTAAATAATAGTGAATTGAATTAAGGTATATATAAGATTATCAGATTTGGTTGGGAATTTTGGAATATTTAAAGACATGAAATATATCAAAATTGAAATGTTTATTGAAATTAAGGTATTATTGTTTTCAAAGTATTGGTTTTCGAAATTGTTATAACTTTGGAAGTAATATGGTTTGAAAAATGAATTTATTTGAAATAGAATTTATTTAAGAATTATCTGTCAATAAATTGATTGGAAACCTATTGAAGTTGAAATTTTAGAATATGACTTCAAAATGTGGTTTGGGTTTAAGATGATTTAAAAGAATATTTCAAGTTTATCTAAATTAAAGAAAGATTAGTGATTGGAAATTGGGTTTTATTTAAATAAGATATTATTGAATTGTTTTGGAAATGGAAATGATATATTATTGAGTTGGTTTTGAAATGGCAAAAATATTTTGGTTTTAAAGTATATACTATTTTGAAGTAAAGGATATGTTTTGAATGATTGTGTTTTTAAAAGTATATATATTTTTAAATGACCACGGTGTTATAATAACGTTTGGTTGTTAAAGAGACCGGGATCAGATATGGACATACTCTCTGTCGATACCGAAAACCACTTTGACAACTGTGTACGTGGTGTAGTTTCCAGAATGAAGTCGGATGGTGGCGACGATCCTAAGGTATATACATGGACCCAACTCCCGTGAGTTGGCATAATGTGGCTAAAACAGGAGCGATCTCGGACCAGTGAGGTAGCACCTCTTATCGGACGCACTTCTTCGATTATATTCTATTACTTTGTGATTTTTGGTGGCCACCCTTCGATTTGGGAGTGTTGTTCGAGGTGGAGCGGTAGTGGCTGCTATGCGTTCCATCAGTCCATGTGCGTAATTGGTATATCTACCCTGGCATTGCCTTGTGTGCCGTGTCACCTACCATATCGAGCTTTACTACGAGTTGTGATTTCTCCCGTAGCCTGTGGAGTATCGAGGGTAGCCTCTATTTTGGGAGTATGCTAATACTGGATAGACTACTGGGACTATTACGTGTTAAGGGCTATATGGGTAACCCCTTGACGCTATTAAAAAATATGTTTATTTTATATTAGACATTATTATAATAGCGAATATTACTACATAGTAAATAGTTTAACGGATCCTTAGGGGATGTGAATCCCGAGCATCTCTTAAGTTACTGCACTCATGTTAGACACTGGATAGGAGATGTCAAACCCCATAAACATCTCTGACGTCGTTTACCCTCATATTTATTTCATTGATTTAACTTACGTAAGATCTTTTAGTTCTGACTCGAGTGTTTTGTCTTTTCAATTCGCTCGGGTCAGCCTGAGTATTTCAGGAATTGAAGGCCCTATTTCTGGAGGACGAAGACGAAGATTTTATTACTACTATTTATTATATTCCACTACACCATTGTATTCCGCTGCATTAATTATCATTCTCGGGTATGTGTAACTCTGATATGTATTGTATAAGTATAATCAAATGTTTTGTAAAACAGCTTCATGAACTGTTATTTGATTATTATATTTTATCGTTCTATTGCAAGATTCTATTTTGTTTCTTTTATTTCTCCACTTTTTCTTATTTACCCCATAACAATCCGCCTTTCTATAACGTTTAAGTTGGCACGTGTGTCTGCTTAAGCGTACAGAAAGGTGGGATGTTACAATAAAATGGACACTCTTAGTGAGTCTATCTACTATCACCAAAATAGCTTCATTGCCTCTTTGACTCCTAAGCAACCCGTCAATGAAATTGATCAATATATGTTCCCACTTCCAAGTTGGGACCTCCAGTGGATACAATAAACCTTCGAGCTTTCCCTATTCAGATTTGATTCACTGACAAGTCAAACACTTGGCAACATATTTCACGGCTTTCTTCTTCATTCTCGGCCAATAGATAATTCACTTTATGTCTCCATACATCTTATCTCCATTGAAATGATTAGCCATCTTAGAATGGTGGCACTCAGCCACTACTTTCCCAAAACGTCCTCTACCATTGGAATACATTGGCGTCCATCTCTCCTTAGTCGTCCTCTTTCATCGATCGAACACCTACTAATGTTGGGGAAATGCTCTTCGCTGCCTAACTTACCCAAAATATTGACTATTGCCGCATCCACCTTTTGTTCTTGACCGATGCTTTCCATTAATGCTAGCCTTACTTTAATTGTTTCCAAATAACCTAGAATGAATTTTGATGGCAGTTGGAAGATTAAAATTTTAGAGGAACTCTAACTGCCTCCACTCATATATAGCACCAAGAGTAGCATGTCTCCGGCCAAGGGCGTCAATAATAACGTTCTCTTTTCCGAAGGTATACTGAATTTTAAAGTCGTATGATGCTATAAACTCCATCCACCTTTGTTGCCTAAGGTTCAAATCATTTTAGAAAAGCAGGTATTTAAGGCACTTATGATCAGTAAATAGCTTAAATCTTTCCTCAAAAGATAATGCCTTCAAATCTTCAAGGGGAATACGATAGCCGCTAACTCTAAGTCACGAGTGGGATACCTCTTCTCAAGGTCTTTTAATTGCCTGGTTACATAGGATATCACCTTGCTTTCTTATGTAAGAACAACTCTTAACTTCGTACTGCAAGCATCGGTATAAATAGTAAAAGGTTTGATCCATCCTGGATCTCTAGTATAGGTGCACTATTTAATTACCTCATTAGTCTCTCAAAGGCTTCTATGCATTTCTCATCCCATGCAAAGACTAAGGTTTTCTTGGTTAGGCGAGTCAATGTTACTGCTATCTTTGCAAAGTCCTTAATGAACTTTCTATTGTAACCAGCCAAACCAAGAAAACTCCTAACTTCAGTAGCATTCCTGGGAATCTTCCAGTTTTGAATAGTTGTTACCTTTGCAGGGTCAATAGTTAACCCTTTCTCGCAGGCAATGTAACCGAGAAACCTTACCTCCTTCCTTCAAAATTGATACTTTGAGAATTTTGCTTTCAGTTGGTGCTTTCTTAAGGTCTCTAGTTCTCCCTTAAGTGATTTTCATGCTTACCTTCACTTTTAGAGAATACTAAAATATCATCCACAAATACTACGATGAACTTATTCGATTGCCCCCTAAAGACTCTACTTAATCAGATCTAGAATGTATCCAGGGGTATTTGTCATCCCAAAGGCATTACTATCCATTCATATAATCCATTTGGAATGTGAAAAGTGGTCCTATCCTTATTATCTCAGCTACTCTTAATTGATGGAACCCAATAGCTAAGTCTAATTGAAAAAAACCTTGGCTCTAACAAGTTGATTAAACAAGTTGTCTATTTTAGGTAAAGGATACTTGTTCTTCTTAGTGATGAAGACCACTGGTGCTACCCATTCTAATGTACTACAACAAATAGACCTCTTCTGTAATAGCTCTAAAATCTGCTTATCTAGTTCTCGCTTTTCTTGAGGAGTCATATACCTCAACGACATCACGATAGGTTTAGCGTCCTTCTTCAAATCAATCCTAAACTCTATGTAACAACCCAGAATTTCAGTCATTCGAATTTGGAATATTTAATTGCTTTTAAATATTGAAAAGTTAATTTTATAAGTTAAATAATTTGAATTTAAAATATAATTGTTATTTGAATATTTGAAATTGTTTTAGTAATTAAATCATGAATTTTATGTGAATATAAAAAATGATTTCGGAATTTGATTTAAATTCTATTTAAATAAGAATAAGATAGTAAACTTTTGAATTTAAAAGTGAACAAGTTAATTTAATAATAATTAGTTTTAATTAACATATGAAAATAGCCTTCCGGGGCACTATTTCGGAATTGGACGAAAATAGTTTCATTAGATCTTTAATAGTGAATTATAGTATACCGTCCAATTTCATAGCGATCAGACATATCGATTGGTCGTGTAAGCTCGAAACGCGTAGAAATTATTTAAAATAATTTAAATTAATATAATTCGATTTCGAAAGCTAACTTTTTTATATGATGGAATTGGGTGTCGATACTAGTTCCATTGTGTTCGGAATATGGGTATTACATATAGAACGCCAGTCGGCACGCCTTGATTGAAGTTCGGAACTTTAAAATGTGAATAGTGTTTTATAAATTTTTCTATAAAAGGACTTGAGATGTTTTCATTTTCAAACTAAAACCCTAAATTGAACAACAGCCATCATTGTTGCCTTTCATCCAATGGCCCATATTTCTTCGGTCGATCTAGGCATTTTTAGGCCTCGAGTCCTACATGAAAGTTGTTGCTCTCCTCTCTACGAGTTTATCAATGCAAGTTGATCGACAATCAGAGGCTTGATGTGGCGGCAAAGTTACCACATTCGCGGTAGTGATGGGTTCGGGTTTTGCACGATTGACAAGGCGAGGGAGGTCATGGGTACTGGAAGTTTGTCTCGAGTGGGGCGATGTTTGGTGTGGGTCGCGGCGGTGAGGCGAGGTCAAAGTCGCGGTCAAGTTTTTGGTGCCTGGGTTCGAGCGTGCGCGAGAAAGAGAGAGGGAAAGGTAATAAATTTTAAAATTTTAATTAAATTAAAGTTAATTATAATTTAAATAATATCAAACTTCATTAATTCATATCTAATTCATACGAGGTCCAAATTGAACGCGACAAGTTGCGTTGCGATCGTATCAGTGAATACTACATTATGGAGTTAGCTTGGATGGATTTGGAGCTAGCTGAAATTTGGGTTAAAATTGAACGCTTATTCAATTTTAATTCAAACCAGAACGTTTTGGCGATAATTGGAATCAAAGTGAGTTAACTCACCTCTCTGACCACTTATATTTTTATATAGGTTGGATAATTTATTGTTGATTGTTTGGATGATTTATTATTTTATTTATTGGTTTGGATATATTCTCGCCCTAGAGCGGATGAGACCCTATTACGTTCCCGTGTAAGAGCGGCTGACCCTTTATATATGATCCTGCCTCGAAGCGGTTGATTTATATTTTATGATTATACATTGTATGTGCTGTAGGGGGACAGGTTGATGGGATCCAACTGGATTCCTCACACTGTTGATTTTATTTTTCATATATTTTGATATATGATGTGTTGGATGTCATATTTGATGACATGGATGATTTTTTCCCATTTAGTGCTACAGTAGCACTGATCCATATTTTTAGTATTTTGAAATACTATAAAGTGAAGATTTATTTTTTAAAAGGATTTTAAGAGATTTCAAAAATTTATATATTTTAATAATTATTCTTGAATTATTTAAAGAAGGAATTTATTTTAAAATAAAAGGTACGATTTTTAGATATTATAAATTAATAGTTTTATAAAATATTTTAAATAGAGATTTTTGAACTGTAAATAAAGATTTTTAAAATCTTAAAAGTAAGTTCATCTTTTATAATAAAGGAATACAGTTTTAAAAAGAAGTTAGTAAAATTTTGGTATAAATATTTATTAACAATTTTATATAAAATGGTATATATATACATAAATTAAGATTTATTTATAAATGTGATAATGTATAAAAGTGACATTTTACAAATAAAGTGAAGATATGTAAAATCGTATTTTATTAATAAAAGGGTAGATTTATAAACGGTGTTTATAAATAAAAGGAAACTTTTATCATTGGATAAATTATGAAAAATAATTCACAATTGTGGATTTATAATAAGACGTGGGATGTTGTTTTAGAATAATAGTTGGTATTTTGGAAATTGAAAGTGAGGATAGATTTAGAGATGTTAAACGATATGTTACAAAATAGAAAGAGATTTATAAATATGGAAATAATTATGTTGAAATTAAGTATGGATTTTTATCAAAGAAGTATATTTATGTTTTAAAAGTTGTTTATTTATATTAATATTGTTTAAAGTTGTTTATCAATATTTTAATATTTTGAAAAGTTAATTATTTAAATTATTAATATGGTTTGAAATTAATTTTAAATATTTATCAATATTGTTTTGAAAATTAATTATTATTATTTATAATAATGTTGAAGATAAATTATTATTGTTTTATTAAGATGTTTTGAAATTATTAATTATTATTTTAAAGATGTTTTAAAGTTAATTATTATTTATTTATAATGATTATTGTAATATAATAGTGTTTTAAAGGAAATGATTAGAGTTTATTTATAAATATTTTCTGTGATTTATAAACAGGGTTTATAAACATATGTGGTTTTTATAAGAGGAATCTTATAACATGGTCTGGAAAACTTAAAGGAAGATTAGTTAAAGGGTAAATAGAGTTTTATAAATGGTCTTAAATATTTATAAAAGGAATTTTAGAAATGGGTTTATAGATTTATAAATGTAGTGTATAAATGGTTTTATGGATTTATAAAGGGTTTATAAATGATTTTTGGAATGCATAAAAGGGAGTTTTATAAATAATTTCAGAGATTAAAGAATGGGGTTATAAACGGGTTTAGAGATTTATGAAGGAATTTATAAATTGTTCTAAAATTGTGTGAAAAGGAAATCTTCCTCTATTCTGTGAATATACTTATACCGTTGAGATAAGTATATAGATTTTTCTCAAGTATAAAAAATATAGGGTTTTGTGGGTCTTCATAAAGATATTTTGAGATGAATATTTGGAAAGTATTTTAATTAATAAAAAGATTAATTAAAGAGGCTTAGTGTGCTTGGTGCTTAACTAATGTTGCTTCCTTTGAAAATTTGATCTCTGGTTGGATTGTTTGTTTATTTGATAGTTAAATAACCGACTATCAAATGTTGGCCAGTTTATAAGCTAACGTTGTCGGTTCGGAGAGACCGGGATTAGATATGTTATCCGAGAACCACTTCGAACCGACATAAGCGTTTCGAATCAGAATATTTTGAAGATAATCGAAATGGAGCTTTTGAAGTGCATAGGCTACTTGCTACTAATTCTGAGGATGATTCCAAATAGATGTAGTAGAAATGGTGCCTTTGGTTTTGTTCAGTCCTAGAATGAAATTGTATGGATGAATGTTACCATTGCATTATTACCTGGAGGGCATTGTTAGCATTCCAAGTGGGAAGTGCCATATAAAGGTAAAACGTAGCCTCGAGCCTCATCAACCGGAAAATGACAAAAATTGGGTATGCAGTAGGGCCAAGTGGGTCGCTCCCATTAGACCCTCAGGGTATGGTCATCCTAAAATCTAGATCGATTACTATCTACTCATATATGCCTCGGGGCCCATTAATGAAAGGGGTGATCATATTCAGTATGACTAGCAAGTTGTAGGCCAGTCCTGTGTGGTAGGGGTACAAGATGTTCTTGTCAGACCTCGATGCATTTTATCTTGAGATGTACCTTCGGAAGGTAGTTTCTTACCTTGTCATATGGAATCCAACATCCAATACATCCCTTTACTGTTTTGATGGTAGAACATAGTATGCTGGAATTTAATTAATGCAACAATTTTGGCTATGATTAATAAGTATTTGTACTCTAGACATTATTATAATATCATCGGATTCTCTATAGAAAATGTTTTTGTTGTCGTAAGATATAAACCCGTCCGTGTTTATCTGCGGTGTGGTCTTACGAGATACCTTTATTTTGGAAAGAGTTTGATAACTTTAAAAATCCAACTGGTGTGTTTTGTCATGCTGGTTTACCAGACTGACTCGGGTGTTATTTTATTATAATGCTTGGGTTAGACTGAGCATATTTACATACTGCTTTGGATGAATTGGAGCTCAGGAGACGAGCTAGAGGTCTTCATGACGTATTCCCTTTTTTGTTTATTTTTTTGCTGCATTGTTGTTGAAATTATCAATGTTGTGAGGACAGGTTGTTATAACTGTCCATGCTGATGATTGGTTATTTGTGTACTCTGATTGATGTATGTATATAACAGTTTCTCTTTAGCATCCAGACTGCCCCTTTAGCTGCTACTTTAAGGGCGACATTCTTGGTCTCCATCATCGAATCAGCTATTGTTTCTTATTTGGAACTTTTCCAACTAACGGCTTCGTTGTTAAGCATAATGATCTAACCAAACACTGATTTACTATCATCTATATCACTTTGAAAGCTATAGTCCATATACCCCTTCATAAGGTGGTCTCCATTTCTGTATATAAGGAATAAGTCCTGAGTATTTCTTAAATACTTAAGTATACATTTTATAGCCATCCATTGCTTTTCTCCCGTATTAGATTGGTATCAGCTTACGCATCCTAATACATATGCCACATCTGGTCTTGTACATAACATATATTTATGGATCCTATGACTGAAGCATAAGGGATCCTTTTCGTACACTCCTTCTCTTCATTAGTATGAGGAGTGTCCTTCTTAGAAAGAATGATTCCAAATTGCGTTGGAACATTTCCACACTTGGAATTCTCCATACCGAACCTCTTCAGTACATTGTCTATTGTACAGATTGGGACAATCCCAACAACCTCTTAGATCTATCTTTGTAGATCTTTATATCTACTATATAGGCTTCTTCTCCCAAATCCTTCATTGAGAAATTCTTGGAAAGCCAAGCTTTTACTGATTGTAATAATGAAGTATAATTTCAAATCAATATAGATTGTTGACATATAGCACTAAAGATACGATGGCTTTGCCTTATTCCTTTTTGCATATGCATGCTTCCTCAGTGTTCTGATAAAAACCAAACCGTTTAATTACCTTATCAAAACACTTATTCCAACTCCTTGAAGCTTGTTGAAGTCCATAAATAGACTTTAACAACTTGCAAGCCTTACCCTCACTCCCACTGACCACAAAACCCTCGGACTATGACATATAGACGATCTTTTCTAAATCACCATTTAAAAGTGCCATCTTAATGTCCATTTTCCATATTTTGTAGTCATAGAATTCTAATAGCCAGCATAATCCGAATGGACTTAAGCATGGCTACAGGCGAAAATGTCTCATCAACACCTTGAATTTGACGAAATCCTTTCGCAACTAGCCTAACTTTGTAAGTACTTACTTCTCCATCTACATCTAGCTTTTTCTTCAAAATCAATTTGCAGCCGATGGGTTTTATCCCTTTGGGTATGTCTAACAAAGTCCATACTTTGTTTTTGTCCATTGACAATTTCATTGCCTCAAGCTAGAGTGCAAAGTTTTTACTCTGCAGTGCTTGTTAGAAATATAGAGGAGTGTCGTTATTTAAGACACGATCCTCCTTCTCGCCATTCATGAGGAAACCGTAGTATCTATCTGGTGAGCAAGATTCCCTACTAGATCTTCTAATAGGTTTCTTGTTATCATATACTGGTGAACTCGATTCTCCTACTAGTTCAGCCTCAATGTTAGTTTCTCGGGTCTCATCTAAGTCTACAACTTCGCTGTTAATTCCCTTTGATAGAAATTCCTTTTCTAAAAAGATACCGTGTATGGAAACTATTACCTTTTGTTCCTCTATGTTGTAGAAAATATATCTCTTAGAATTCTTGGGATATCCTATAAACTTACACAAAGCTAATCTTGCCTCTGGCTTATTAGGGCCAACGTTCTTAACGTAGGTCGGACAACCCCACACCTTCAAGTAATTAAAGTGGAATTTCTTCGCTTGCCATATTTCATATGGCGTCTTAGGCGTAGATTTAATGGGCACTAAGTTCAACATATTCTCTGCGATTTTGTGACAACTCACCTTTCTAACCCATGGAAATGAGACTTAATACATCCACGGTATTCATGTGCCGTTAACCAAGCATCTGAAAGATAAATTTTCATGGGGTAAAAAAAGAACAGAACAGAAAATCTCATAATGGAATTGTTAATTAGTACATAACAGTAATATAGTACATAAGGTTACTTCCTAACATGAAGTTATCAGAGTTACACAAAAGTACTACTATCAGCTTAGGCAGTCATAACAACCTTCCTTTACATATGTTGAAGCAAAATACACTTACATGAATTAAACAAACGCGGAAATAAACAACTAAATAGATAAAGGCCTCTTGCTCAGACACCGTCATCAAAAAAGCCCATAAAAGACCTGCTACTCTTGGACTACTCAAATAAAAACGAGTACCCAAGAATTTAGGGAAACAAACAACTTGGGTCAGACAATGTGTCTGGTATGAGTAAAACTATAAAACAGTAGATGTAATTAAACAACAACATGTGAGATCGCGTCGCCAAACGCGGAATAGGTTTCCTCTCACAAGAACAACATCTAAACGTAAAGAATGGATACATATAATTAAACATCGCAAAGAGTGCTAGACTCTTCCCGATTCAATAAATTTGAAGGTTCAAATCAACAAGGAAAAGGGGATTTTCCAACAATGATTAGATGGTTGCACCCTCTTTACTGAAAGTATACCTTTAGCAATATAATAAAGAACTCTGATGGCTCTCGAAAATGTAACAACCCATATCTTAATGGACCTAAATTTCGACAAAATCCGAAATCCAAGTCCATTAGAGCACAGATCGTTGGATTTGGTACTTGCAAATAGGCATGAGTAGTATCCGAGATTGATAGAAATCTAGACTCACAGCAGAAACAATAATAGGATAAGAATACTGACTATGACTACCACCTTGAAATTAATGGTATTCCTTGGATAGCAGATTGTCACATTAGCATCGACAATGGGGAAAAGAAGACTTCTCCAAAAACAAATCGCATCCAGCTCCAGTGACATGTTCCTTTAAATCTATCCTATCGGTTGTAATGAGGAGGGGGTCAGAACAACTTTCTGCCGATTAGAAAATCTATAAACTTTCCAAAACATAAATTTATACCAATTGGTTTTCATTTAACTGTTATGTCCATTAAAGTTAGAAATTCTAATCTAACCTTGCATTGCATACACGGTTACTTACTTATCCCTTCCCAAGGTACAAAATACCAATGAAGCCTTATCAACCACCCAATACTTCCAAACCCATTTGCCACTTAATACATCTAAATATGAAACAGACTTCTATAATCACCACAAAATACTTTTAAAAGAGAAATAGGCTGACTCTGCCATTTAAGACCTCAATCAAGGTAGACCCTGTCATTAAGACTTATTCCCAAGGTGGTTCTCTAACAATGTTGTCAATGGTTGGTGGGTCCTACCTACAAAGACCTCTAACTACTATTTAAGGCTTTCGACATTTAATGTCTAACTACTACCGCGTTTATCGCCAATAAAATCGTAGCCATCTAAGAGATAGTACCCAAGCCACTTAATACCTTTAAAAGGACTAGGCGGACTTCTAACCATTTAATACCTATATTTTAGGCAGGTCCTACATCACTTAATACCTATCCCCCGGCAGACTCCTCGTTGGCACTATCGGTATCACGGCCTTAGCAATGTGAGAGATTATACCAAAGCCACTTAATACCACATTAATAAGGACTAGGCAGACCCCTAACCATTTAACACCTATGTAAAGGTAGACCTTTATCATTTAATACTTAACCCCAAGGCGGACTCCTTATTGGTGATATCTAACTAACATTGCTTGGAATCTTACTAGATTACTTAATACTTCTTTTTATGAGAGAGGCAAACCCTTAGATTAATCACTTAATACCTCAAACCCAAAGTGAACACTTCCCGAGATATCCACTATAATTCTTAATTATAAATCTGGAATCTCATTTGGTTACTTCTTTGGATAGAGAGGCGGGCCCTAAAATAGCCACTTAATACTTCAACATTGAAGTAAACCCTTTTAGAGACATCATTATTTGAAAACTCACTAGGTTACTTAATACTTCTTTTTTGGAGAGAGGCGGACCCTACAGCCACTTAATACCTCAAACCAGAAGCGAACCCCTATGGAGATATCCCTCATCGCTCCCAATTCAAATTTGAACCGTTTAAAACTTTTCAATTAAGAAAGCATGACCAATCTCTCACATCGTCACGGGTCCTAAGATTATTGATATCTTTCATTAGTAGTAAGTGCATCCGACTAATGGTATCCTCAAAGTGAATGACAGTCGTTCGTCGAGTGACTCTACTGACCTCGCATCACTAACTTATTAAGTCCAATTAACCATCCTAAGTCTTTACTTATATTATCTTAGGTAGATATTGGACTTAGCTTACTAATTTCCTTTTTATTTATGGCAACAAGATTTACCTTAAATGCTTCTCTACCCGTAAATCCTCTTTTAATGCTTATAAATGTCAATTTATCCATAAAATCCTAAAGAATATTTCCTAAGACATTTATTTATGTTACTAAGTTCAAATTAGTAACCTTTTTAACTATTCCATAGTTATTAATTCAACTTCTTTATTTATCAGTCTTATTAATCCATTTACCGCATCAAATTATTTTCCATTAATTGCCCATTAATTAGGGTTACAATCCTTTATTTCCTATTAATTATTGGCAATTCCTAATTTATTGCCCATTAATAAGAATTACTACATTTCCAAATTCTACCTATTCACTTTCTTATATATAATAATAAATAACGAACCTTACGCATAAATAACGTACGAATAAACGTTGTTCTCCTTTATTAACGCAATAATTACGTATAAACTACTTATTCTTATCCAAATACACTGTAGTCATAAATATGTAACTAGAATATGTTTTTCATATTCAATTTGCTAGAATTAAATTCCTTTGGAAGATTTTCCACCATGATTTCCATAAATTGGTTTTAACACAAAAGGAAAGATTTACTGCGTTTGAAATTATAAGGAATGGATAATTTCTTTTTATTTGGAATAAACAGTATAAACTATGGAGAATAAATCTGTACTTCACATATCTTTTTGTTTTTTGTTTTATTCCTTGTTAAATCAAGCGTTGCATTTTTGAATCAAAGTGGAAAAAGTAAACAAATTTATAAAAATCAAACGGATGTTCTTCCCACAAATTAAACTATGGAAAATCTACAACTTAACACAAATTTGGGCAATAATCCAAAAATCATATTTTACACCCAAGTACAGATCTAAAATAAAATATAAAATATTCAAATTCTAAAACCTTTGGGACCGATTTCATGATCTTGGTGTAAACATATTTCAAATTAAGTCTAAAACAAGAATATATAAGCAATAGTTTTCTATACTAATTAAGCCTACAATTCAGAAATAAAATTGATTTAGGCATGAAAATCAATCGTATGCCAAAATCATAAACAATATATAAAATTTCCCACTCACTTTTAAAAGCGATCAAAATCTTCAGAGCTCAAGTAGAACCTTAAATTTATCTCCAAATCCTTTTTAATCCAAGAAATATGTATAAAAATGGTATATGCATATATTACAATTACACATCTAAGAAGAGATTTGGGATTGGGAGAGAAAATAGATACAAATATATTACACGTATAGTTGATTCTCTTCTCTTCTCCTTTTTCTTAGATTTCTATTCTTCTCCAATTTGTATGAATATAGATATAAATATCTTATTTTTATAATTTAGAAAGAAAGTGGAGAAGAAGAAATGGCAGAGCTTCGCTACTACCTCTAGAAAAATATGAGAAGAGAAGGGAGGATTATGCCTGAATTTGTAGGCGTAAGAATCAACCTCAACCGTCAGATCGAAATATATTAAATCCGGGTCGTTGGCCTAGGCTAACCCTAGCCGCCACACAGAGAACGGTCGACTGCCCCCAATCCAGAGGTCGACCGCCCTTGATCGACCGCCCATGATGGTGGGTTGACCTGTGGGCCCGGGTTAATTTAGTTATTTTTTCTTTTATTTATTTTCGTTCCGAATTCATTTTTTGTCCGTAACTTCTTCGTTTGGACTTCGATTGCAAAACTTCAAATATGAAAGTTGCTCAGAATTTTGCCATGGATGCAATGGTGCAAGTTTCATGGTCAAATTCCATCATTTGCAAAAAAATCCATTTTTGGAGCCTAATTAATTAATTAATTAACCAACTAATTAAATAACTAACACCAAATTATGGAGTGTTACATTCTTCCCCTCTTAGAAGAATTTCGTCCCTGAAATTTCACCAATGACTAAGTCATGGCTTTGGCTCCTGATTATCCTAAACTACATAACCAATGAGTGTACAATCAGTTTTGCAATCAAACGTTCACAAGTACATAGTGTATTACCGTATCACTACACAGAAAGTATGTATGCAGAATGATTCTAAATCGAATCCTCCTATATGAACGCAGATCTTTCGAAAACACTTTTGAAAACATGATGCAAGCAACCTATATATAAACATGCAGTTCTATATGTATACGGCTTTTTGAAAAACCTTTTCAACCAAAACCCCCCATACTCCTACGAGTAGAAGTATGAATCAACCAATTTTGCATCCACTTCCTACCATCTAATATTCTAACGCATCAAAAAATCACTTCCTAAACTTTACTTCTATGCCCAAAAAAGGAATTTAGGTGGAGAATCTAACATTCTTACCACACTATAATCTTCCTATTCCTGTAGTACAGTGGAATCCTCGCTGCTCCGAATTTACTCCAAATTTTCTATGTATTAAACGCATAAGGAGGCTTATTTCAAGCTCTAAAAGGGAATTAAGTCTAAAAATTGACTTGCGCATGTCATCGATAAGGTATGGAAATAGAAATTCCAAGGCTAAAACAACTTTTCCCTTGTTATCGCTTGCATTTATTGCATCGTCGATCCTTGTGCACCGCTAAATTCATAAATTTTGACTCTATTTGTCTTCCCTATGCCTAACATGTGGCATTCAAAATCAAAGTTTTCATAAAAACCTTTCTCGCTTTTCAAATTTGTATGTTATTTAGAAAATTAAATCCTAAAATATGTAGACACACATTTTCCCTTGAAATCAAATATTTTGGGGCAACTATTCTAAAAATAATTTAAGAGCCAAAAATAACTAAAACCTAAAGACTTTTTTTCTTTAGAAGACAACTTTTCAAATCAAGGGGAAACTTTTAAAAATATTTTCCTTCTAAATTTTTTTGATAAATCAAGCCATAATTCAATGTAGTCGAAAGTCGGTTATGCGTTAAATGCATAAACCAAATTCTGAAATCTACAATTAACCTTCACCTATAAAACTTGACATTTTATTTAAAAATGCCATCACATCTATTATTCAAAAAATTTAGCTTTTGAGGAACATGAGCAATGACCCGTGATACCAAAACAACTTTATCATGCCCTTCGCTAAAATTTTCTAACTGTTCTAAACTGCCAGTCTTGTATTGCATTTACAGTTAGTCAAGTGTCTTTATGAGATTTTCATATTTATATCGCTTCTTTGCTGTGCATATATAGGAGCGATTTGCATGTCCAGAAATAATAACACGATAAATAAATAGAAACTCTTAATATCGTGTGCGCCTTTTACAAGAGACAACTAACAGTTTTACAACCCAAACAACCTAAAAGAAAACAAAAAAATCTAGAAGGGAAAAGACAACAACATCATAACTCCTAAAATATTGCCTACAGACTACGAGATGTCTTGCTCTGTGGCTGGAACTCGATCCATTACCGCGACTCTTGAATGGTCGTAGCATGGTGGCTATATACTCAATCTCGTGTCGTTGGTGCTGCTGGTGTTGCCGACAGCTTTAGAATTGCCATCTTCCTAATAAGGATCTAACAATGGTAGAAGGAACCTTCTACTAAACTGCCTCTCCACGAAGCTTCACCTGTATTACCAAAAGACGATGGTGGATAGGTGAAAATACAGATAGTGACTCTATGGAGTACTAATCCTTAATCAACAAATTTCATTATAAGGGTGTGGGTCAATTGACGGCGATGGCGCCAATACTAGAATAGGCGGTCTTCCGCACAAAGGGATAAATCCAGTCATAACTTTCCATCTTAGGGATGACGTTGTGCCGAATGAGGCACATAATCAGATGGGCAGTCCGATCTAGCTTATCCATCATCCAAACACCAGCATCTTGGGGAAAAGTTCTACTGTAAAAATTTTGAGTTGGTCACTTCAAAATCATCCAAGTCCACGTCCTTCGCGGAGGCCTTCAAAATCTCATCAACACCATCATTAGTCAGCTCAATCAAGACACCCTTCACCTCCAAACGAATCAAACTATTGCCTCCATCGAAGTTCTGCACCAACAGGGCATTAAGAAGGAAGATGCAGGACGGGTAACATTCCCTCTCAAAGATCTCGAAGTAGAGGATCAGTGCAAATCCTACCACGACGAATAGCTGTTCCAGCCCAAAAGCGGCGAAACCTTCTGCTCATTCCAGTCTAGCCAAGTGGCATCTTCAGCGTTAAGATCAAAATGGTGCGAGAAAAAACCGGTAGTGCGGAAAGGTGTCTTGAACTAAGAAGTGGTCGAAGGGAGGGAATAGGGTTTAGATCTGGAGTGATGGTGGGGTGAGATCTAACGTAAATAACCAACATAAAGGGGAGGCGAGGCTGTGCTCCTAGTGAAAAACAACGTCACCTAGGAGCGAAACGGAAGAGAGGGGCTGATACTTGGAGGAGGAGGAGGATGGACATTGGGATCGGTTTGTTGAGGAAGAAGGAACGAAAGAAGGCAACTGGAGAAATTTGGACGCAACTTTTAAAGTCCCGTTCCAGGTTCAAGTTGTGCCAAAACTCGTTAACCGGTAGACCACTCTAGGTTTACCGCTAAGTGGTCATCCATTAGATGGGCTTTGGATGTTAATCGAACCTAGACCCAATTAGGGTTGGATTAAATAATAATAATTGTTTCGCGCCATCTCCTTCAATTCAACACGATCCGAAAAATTTCTATCCTCATCACGATAGTGTCAAAGCCTACCGCCTAGTCCCGAACCATGTTCCAAAAATTCACAGTAGTCCCAATAAAACTGCTATGACCAACAACAATTCTAAAAAACCAAAAACGCTCCAGCTACTATTTCCTGCCTACTTCGCACGGAAATATTTCTTCCAATAGGTGGTGGTACAACAACACTTCAAACTACATACCCCAATAAAATTGAATGTCATTCCTATTTTATCAGTACCTTAAAGAGAGAAAATCTAAAAACCTCGATTTTATAAACCGCAAAATCACTAAGCTAAATATATGCTCCTTTATACTTGTTTCTAAATAATAGAAACTATTTCATACCAAACCTTTCCTTAAAAATCAAACTTATGTATAAAAATATTTTAGGGATTCCAAAACCCTTTTTAAAATACAAATTTTCCAAATTGGAAAACTATTTTCTTGCCAAAAATCAAAATCAAGCTTTTACTGACATATATAAATATTTAAGCATTCCAAAAATTAATCTTTTATAAACTAAAAATTTCTTAACACGACCAACCTAGTGGTACGTATTTCTTTGAAAATCAAAATTCCAAAACTTTCCCAAAACAAAATTTCCAAAATAAATCCTTTTAAAAAGAAATCCTTTGAAAACCCTTTTTCCAAAATCTAAGGCATTTCCAAAATATACTTATAAAAATTCTCTCACAGGTTTTAGACTGAGGAATTGACATTAATTATTGAAATAATAATCCGGTTTGCCACTAAAGAGGTGATCAATGAATGCACCCTAGCAAAAACTTGCTTCTGGACATTTACAACATACATACTCTAATTTCCCGTCCATTTGTAATAAATGTTTGTCTCCGACTGGAACTCATCATCAAAATCCAAAATCACAAGGTAGCTAGAATCTCAACCATCAAGTCAAACACCTCCAGTCTTCGGGATTCTGCCATATGTCGTACTCATGTTCTTCATCAACAGCGCTTTATGCATCGCTAGTACTCCATGGGGTACTTCAGAGTCGGCGTGAAAATCTTAACTCTAAGATATTTTCAACCTATTGTTGCGTTGCCCATTCCCTCGAAGTGGAACTGCTACTACTTCTACAGTCGGAACTCTTTGAATCTAGCATAAAAATATAATATTACCAGATAGGAAAGTACGAATATGTTCTCCCAATTTATCCCAATTTATCCGATCTACTAATCTAAGCTCTGATATCAAATGTAACAACCCATATCTTAATGGGCCTAAATTTGGACAAAAATTGATATTCAAGTCCATTATAGCACAGATCGTTGGATTTGGTACCTGCAAATAAGCATGAGCATTATCAAAGATTGATAGAAATCTAAACTCACAACAGAAATAATAATAGGATAAGAATATTGATTATAACTACTACCTTGGAATTAATGGTATTCTTTGGATAACAGGTTGTCACATCAGCATTGAGCATGAGAGAAAAGAAGACTTCTCCCAACAACTAAACACATCCAGCTCCAATGACTTATTCCTCTAAATCTATCCTACGGGTTGTAACGAGGAGGGGGTCAGAACAATGTTCTGGTGATGGGAAAATCTATAAATTGTCCATAACATAAATATCAGTTGGTTTCCATTTAATAGTTATGTCTATTAAGATTAACAATTCTAATCTAACCTTGCATTGCACACACGATTACTTACTTACCCCTTCCCAAGATAAAAAATACCGATGAAGCCTTATCAACCACCCAATACTTCCAAACCCATTTGCTACTTAATACTTCTAAATATGAAGAGGGATTCTATAATCACCACAAAATACTTTTAAAAGAGAACTAGGCATACTGTGCCATTTAAGACATCAATCAAGGTAGACCCCATCATTTAAGACCTATTCCCAAGGTGGTTCTCTAACAATGTTGTCAATGGTCAGCGGATCCTACTTACAAACACCTCTAACCACTATTTAAGACTTCCGACATTTAATGTCCAACACCACGTCTATCGCCAATAAAATTGCAGCCATATAAGAGGCAGTAACCAAGCCACTTAATACCTTTAAAAGGACTAGGTGGACTTCTAACCATTTAAAACCTATATTCTAGGTAGGTCCTAAATCACTTAACACCTATCCCCTAGGCGGACTCCTTACTGCTACTATCATTATTACGACCTTAGCAATGTGAGAGATTGTACCCAAGCCACTTAATACCTAATTAATAAGGACTAGGGAGAACCCTGACCATTTAACACCTATTTATAGTTAGGCCTTTGCCATTTAATACCTAACCCCAAGGCAGACTCCTCACTGGTAGTATCTTGCTGACATCGCTTGGAATCTCACTAAGTTACTTAATACTTCTTTTTAGGAGAGAGGCAAACCCTTAGATCGGTCACTTAATACCTCAAACCCGAAGCGAATCCTTTCCAAGATATCCACTATCACTTTTAATTATAAATATGGAATCTAGTTAGGTTAGGGAGGCGGGCCCTAAAATAGCCACTTAATACCTCAACACTGTAGCAAACCTTTTTAGATACATCCTTATTTATTTGGAATCTCACTAGGTTACTCAATACTTCTTTTTGGAGAGAGGCGGACCCTACAGCCACTTAATACCTCAAACCAAAAGCGAACCCCTATGGAGATATCCCTCACCGCTCCTAATTCCAAATTTGGACCATTTAATACTTTTCAATTAAGAAAGCATGCACAATCTCTCATGTCGTCACGGGTCCTAGGATTAGTGATATCTCATATCAGTAGTAAGTGCACCCGACTGCTGGTAGCCTCAAAGTGAAGAGTAGTCTTTCGTCGAGTGACTCTACTGACCTCACATCACTAACCTACTAAGTCCAAGTAACCATCCTAAGTCTTTACTTATATTATCTTAGGTAGATATTGGACTTAGCTTACTAATTCCCTTTTTATTTAAGGCAATAAGATTTACCTTAGATGCTCATCGACCCATAAATCCCCTTTTAATGCTCATAAATTCAATTTGTCCATAAAATCCTAACGGATATTTCCTAAGACATGATTATTAATTCCAAATTAGTAACCGTTTTAACTATTCTATAGTTATTAATTCAACTTCTTTATTTATCAGTCCCATTAATCCATTTACCCTATCAAATTATTTTTCATTACAATCCTTTATTTTCTATTAATTACTAGTAATTCCTAATTTATTGATCATTAATAGTAATTACTACATTTCCAAATTCTACCTATTCGCTTTCCTAAATATAACAATAACGAACGAACGTTACACATAAATAACGCACGAATAAACGTTGTTCTCCTTTATTAATGCAATAATTACGTATAAACTACTTATTCTTATTCAAATATATTATAGTCATAAATATGTAACTAGAATATGTTTTTCATATTTAATTTGCTAGAATTAATTTCCTTAGGAAGATTTTCCACCATGATTTTCATAAATTGGTTTTAACACAAAAGGAAAGATTTACTACGTTTGAAATTACAAGGAATGCTTTTTATTTGGAATAAACAGTGTAAACTGCAGATATTAAATATGTACTTTACACATTCTTCCCTTTTTATTTTATTCCTTGTTAAATCAAGCGTCGCCTTTTCGAATCAAAAGTGGAAAAAATAAACAAAATTTATAAAAATCAAATGGATGTTCTTCCCACAAATTAAACTATGGAAAAGCTACAACTTAACACAAATTTGGGCAATAATCCAAAAATCCTATTTTACATCCAAGTACAGATCTGAAATAAAATATACAATATTCAAATTCTAAAATCTTTGGGACTGATTTCTAGATCTTGGAGTGAACATCCTTCAAATTAAGTCTAAAACAAGAATATGTAGGTAATAGTTTTCTATACTAACTTAAGCCTACAATTCACAAATAAAATTGATTTAGGCATAAAAATCAAACGTATGCCAACGGAATATATTTAAAATCATAAACAATATATAAAATTTCTCACTCTCCTTTTAAAAGCGAGCCAAATCTCCATATCTGAAGTAGTACCTTAAATTCATCTTCAAATCCTTTTTAATCCAAGAAATATGTAAAAGAGGGGTATATACATATATTAGAATTACATATCTGAGAAGAGATTTGAGATTGGGAGAGAAAATAGATACAAATATATAAATTACCTCAAGAACGCGTACAATTGATTTTCTTCTCTTCTCCTTTTTATTAGATTTCTATTCTTCTCTAATTTGTATTAATATAGATATAAATATGTTATTTATATAATTTAGAAAGAAAGCGGAGAAGAAGAAATGGCAGACCTTCGCTACTGCCTCTAGAAAAATATAAGAAGAGAAGGGTGGGTTAGGCCTGAATTTATAAGTATAAGAATCAACCTCAACCGTCAGATTGAAATATATTAAATCCGAGCCGTTGGGTCTAGGGTAACCGTAGCCGCCATACAGGGAACGGTCAACCGCCCCCCACCAAGGGGTGGACTGCCCCTAGTCGACCGCCCATGGTGGTGGGTCGACCTGTAGGCCCGGGTTAATTTAGTTAATTTTTCTTATTTATTTATTTTCGTTCCAAATTTGTTTTCGTCCGTAACTTCTTCATTTGGACTCCAATCGTAAAACTCCAAATATAAAAGTTGCTCAGAATTTAGCCACGAACACAATGGTGCAAGTTTCATGATCAAATTCCATCATTTGCACAAATTCCATTTTTGGAGCCTAATTAATTAACAAACTAACTAATTTTATAACTAACACCAAATTACGGGGTGTCACAGGAAACCTCCAAGCCGGACCCCGCTACATGTTATCGAGAATCCGAGTGTTTCACATATGGGTGCATAAATATCCGAACTAAATCTAGAGTAGATGTTATAATACCCTAATGGGAGCAACCCCACATAGCTTGGCCCCCACTCGCTCTTTAGGTTTAGTCATTTTCGACATAGGATGACAAAGCTCAAATGAGCAACATATCGTTTTTGAGTGATGAAATACAAAGAAGGCTGAGGTAATCAATAGTCAACAAACTGACTATCAAAGATAACAAAATGATCATATATGGAAATTATATCTTATATACCCATCACCATTCATTGATTTCAAACTTGTACTATCCCTTGAGTAACAATGATTGCAGACAAGTTAAGGTAGTGTTACCTCAAGTCATGTCTTGGCATACATTCTTAAATTTCAAGATAGAGATGAGTCTCCCTCTTCAAAATTTGGTGTTAAGTATACAACTAAATGCTTTCCATATAAGTGGTATCGCTTTAGGAAAATTAATTCGTTTTCATAAACGAATAAAACTTTTACTTTTAGAACTGAATTCGTGCTTGGGCTTCACATTACAAGTATTAACTTTAAAACAACCTTGTTAAAATGGTTCATTAACTTAAAAAGTCCATTATCAAAAAGATTTAATAACTTAAAACATCCTTATTCAATTGGTTAGTTAGTTTTAACTATCATTTATAAGAATGATTAATTATCTTTAAACTTCGATAATTAATTTGATTAATTAAATTCAAATACGATTAAATAAAAAAGGGTGAATCACTTTTAAAAACATCATTAACTAAATTTAAACATCTTTAATTAAAAATGATTAATTAATTTAAAACATCATTAAAGAAAAAGATTAGTTAAATTTAAACTAATTAATTAACTTTAAAAGTCATTAATTAAAAAGGATTAATTAATTTTGAACACCATTAATTAAAATGATTAATTAACTTGAATCCATCATTATTAAATGATTAATTAACCTTAAACATCACTAGATAAAATGATTAATTTAGTTTAAGTATCATTAACAAAGTAATTAATCGATTCTAAACACATCATTATTAAGTTAATTAATTAACCTTAATCCTCATTAATTAAAATGACTAATTAAAATTAAAAATCATTACTAAAATAGTTAATTAAATTTAAATCCATCATTGTTCAAAAACTTAACTAACTTTGTAAAACAAAACCTAAGCTCGAGAATAAACCAAAAGGTTTCGAAGAGATGGTATTTTCCAAAAGTGCCGATATAGCGATAATCGCTATACGAACACTTCTATAACTACCTACATGTCATTTTATTTACATCCAAGCATCACATCACATAACTTAAGTATGACATATATACAAGAGCAAATAATAATCAGAACATGGAGAGTATAACTTATATCACCTACTTAAACTTTTACAACTAGTTTTCAAATTACTTACTAACTATCAAAGGTGCCATCTTTTCAAAGCATAAACCAAGCCAACAACTATTACATTTCAATACATACACAACAAGCAATTATCAACTACTAAAATGAACAATATTAAAGTTAAAAACTTTTGGTTTAGAAGGTGAGATTTTACTCACCCAAAGTGAAACCAAACTAAGTCGAGCTACCACTTCACCTTGACTAACACCCGATCTACCTTTTTCTTCACTAAAGCTTGGATTTTTGGACCCTAAATGGGCTAGCGACCATGGGCATTATAGGCTCAATATGGTTGGATTGAGAGGTGTATGGACTTATTTTGTGAAGGAGTTGTTATAGAAGTGGATGGAAGATTTTTAAACAAGGCTTAAGTGTTTTTAAAAGTGAACAAACTAAGGATTTTGAACTTCATAAATATTTGGAAGCCATGGAAGTTTTTCTAAAGATATTAGAGGAGGTTCTAGAAATGCAAATAGAAATGAGAAATGAGAAAAAGAATTAGGAAATTCGGTTATATACAATGGGGATTTACTGAATTACCAAACTAGCCTTAGTACCTTGCTCTCCACTCAAAGCTGGCCACGTCATCACCTTATCTCCCCCTCTTTGTCTTAGCTAACATGCATTAATTCCCATATGTACTTATGTTTTTTAATGTTTCACAACCCATCTTTTTATTTTAAACATCTTTTTTTTCATATTAAGTCACATCAAACTTTTAATATATTTAAGTATGCACATGTATGTATATATATATATATATATATGATACTAACTTATTTATAAATGAATGTGAATATATTTACACTAGAGTTCACAACGTTTCCGACAACTTTTTAGCCAATGAAAAGTCAAAATTTGAAAACAGTTTCCGATCACATTTTCTATTTTTCTTTGAACTAATTATTTTTTTAAAATAATTCGGAAAAACATTTCACCATCATTAGTTAGTATTTAAAAGAGTTTTAGTTATAAAATCCATTAATTAATTATTTAAAAATATATTAAATATGGGTCATTACATCCTTCCCCTTTAAAAGAATTTCGTCTCTGAAACTAGCACTTAAGGAGATAACTCAAAATAACTCAAAAAGGGCATATATTATTTATATAACAACAGTGCATACATAATACACACATACAAATAAAGAACTGTCCTAACATCATCTCAGGATAAGCTTTCCTTATACAATCTTCAGTCTCCCAGGTGCAATCTCTGGGATTTTCACTCCACTCTACTTTGACCAAGTCCACAACTTTAGTCCTTAACCATTTTTTATCCTGATCGACAATTCAAATAGGTTGTTTTACAGTGGTCAAGTTAGGCTCAACTTCCACATCCTCGTGTTGAGATGGCGGAATAATCAAAGTAGGATCATGTACATACTTACGTATACGTGATACATGGCAAAAATCATGTACACCTTACCACCTGGCTGGTAACTCCACTTTATATGCAAGAGTTCCTATCCTCTTGAGTATCTTAAAAGGTTCAATAAAACGAGGAGCTACCTTTCCTCTTTTCACGAACCGAATCACACCTCTTATCGGGGAAACTTTGGTGAATACATAGTACCCAATAGTGAACTCCAAATCTCGACGCCTTACATCTGCATAGTTCTTCTGCCAGCTTTGAGCTATCTTTAAGTGCTTCCTAATCCAATCTACCTTATTCGTGGTATCATGAATTATGTCTGGCCCAAGTACTAAGAGGTCTTTTGGTTCCACCCAACAAGATAGAGACCTACAAGGCCTTCCATACAATGCCTCAAAAAGCGCTATCCCAATACTCGCCTGAAAACTGTTGTTATAAGCGAACTCAACCAATGGCAAGTGGTCCTCCAATGGACCTCCAAAGTCTAGTACAAAAGCTCGAAGTAAATCCTCCAGAACACGATTCACTCTCTCAGTTTGTCCATCTGTCTAAGGGTGATAAGCTATACTCAAACTTAGCTCTGTCCCAAGTGCATCATGCAAACCCTTTCAGAACCAACTTGTGAAGATCGGATCCCGATCACTCACAATACCACATGGAATGCCATGAAGCCTAACAATCTCTTTAACATATATCTAAGCCAAACCAGCAGTCTTTCTTGTTGCCTTGATTGGTAAGAAGTGAGCGGTCTTGGTTAAACTATCAACAATAACCCAAATTCCTTCATTGCCTTTCCTCGATCTAGGCAATCCATCAATAAAATCCATAGAAATCTGTTATCCCAACTTTTGGCAAAGTCGAAATACCCAAAGATTAACTGAAAATCAATGATTATTAGTCATGAACATCGATTGTGCATCGCAGGTTCACCATGGATATCGATGAATTTTGTCCGAGTCCGGATCGGGCTGCAATTGATGAGACATGTCAAGCAAGGCTAGATGAAACAACGTTCCAAGTTTCGAGTCAATCCGAGTTCGTATGCTCAAGATATCGCCAAAAGAAGATGGATAAGGTGGTATAAGGTCGAATCCATCAAACATACGTTGCCTCGAATCCATGAGAAGTCAGCTTACTTCGAATCCATCGATCAAGCCTTTGCCTCGAATCGATCACGACGAGCCTTGCCTCGAACCCATCGGAATACGCCTTGCTTCGACTCCATTGAGCAAGCATTAGTTCGACTCCGATAGTTCGAGTCCACCCTCACATTCCCACCTTCGAATCCGTTAATGAGAAACTCTTCGAGTCCATAAAGTTAAAGAACTTCGACTCCATCCCGCGAGCGTCTTCGAGTCCATTCAGGCAAGAAGCCTTCGTATCGATTAACTGAAACCTACCTTGATCGATTCGAAGAGAACGTTCATCCAATCGATTCGATGAAGTCATACCTTCGAATCCATTACATCGAATCCACCAAGTTATAACAGCTGAAACCACGGAGTCGACCCAGTCAACTCGGCATAGAAGTCGGATCGATACGAAGAAGGTGCTCCACATCATCATAGAAGCGCGCGCTGGATCGATTCGATCGAATCGATTCGAACTAGATCGATTCGAACCAGGCTAGTCAACCAGAAATGCAACCTTGAATCGATCATAACTTGAGATCTACACATCCAAATGCTATGAAATTTTCACAGAAGCTTGAGCACATGTTGAAGAATGTTCACGCCAAATTTCAGCTAGATTGGACACTTTCTTGATCGATTCGAACCAAGGGTCGAATCGATCCCAAAGTGGGCCCGGATTTCCATAAAGCGGGCATGTGGGCCCCCTGACGTACCAGAACTGGTCTCCCTTCATTTTAGGCGAAATATCAGCCTTCTACACCTATAAATAGAGCCCCTGGTTATTCAGAAAAGGGGTCGGACAATTTCAAGAGCTAAAGATCGCCCAGATTCTGCCAGATTTACTCCAGATCACCATTGCTGCCTTAGATTCAGACTTAATTCAGCAAATCAGTTGTAATACAACATACGAAATTGTAATCTTCAAGCATCGAGCAATAAAATCATAAAAACCTTGAAGTGGACGTAGGCCGGAGATAGCCGAACCATTATAAATTGTGTGTCACTGTTCATTATTTCTTGATTGCTGCTTGTTACTTGCTTAGATCTGTGATTTGTGTGTGAATACTGTTGATTCGTATTCATACGCTGGTGCTTTCGCTACACTTGGGGTTTGTGACCATTTTTGGTGCAAACACTTTGGTGCTTTCACCGAGAAGAACTAGCACCCGCTACACCAAATTCAGAATTTAGATTTGGAATTTTAAGGATTCAGATCTGACTCTACAATGACTCGACAAACTAGACAAAGAACTGAGAGGAACCAACAGGCAGGAAGTCAAGAGGCATCCTCTGGCGCTGGGGAAGGACAAGCTTCGATCTACATTACTAGAGATGAGATGGAAGCGATGAATAACTTAATGCAGGAAAGAATGATGAAAAGCCAACAAGAGATGCTGCAGAATTTCTTCGAGCAGATGAGAGCTGCAGGGACGCAGAACCCTGGACCAACTACAGCGGCTATGAATGTGGAACAAGGAGCTAGGGCCATGGAACCCAACGGAGGACAGAATGCAGGACCAGAAGGCAATCAACAAGGGCTTGGGGGCAGGCCCGCAGGATCCAACGCAGAAGTACCTTTGGAAGGAGCTCAACCGGCTAGGGCCAACACAAATGCTAATGAGCCACCCGAAGAGTACGTACCAGAATTCCCTACAAGACTCGGAGGGCAAGACAGAGACATGACAAGGGGGCAACCCCTAGATGGAGATGAAAGAATGATTGGCCTAGTGAGACGACTCATGAGAGGAGGGTTGTCAGGAGGAGGATTGGAAGAAGTTAGTCGGAGTCCGTTCGCTCCGAATATCAGGAATGCAAGGAACCCTCCGAAGTTCAAACTACCAACGCTGAATCCTTATGACGGAAAGTCAGACCCGACCATGCATATCACCAGATATATCAGACACATGGAAGTGCTGGGGGCATCCGAAGAAGTGATGGCACGATGTTTCCCCTTATTCTTATCAGATTTGGCTGCGCTTTGGTTTAGGCAGCTAGAAACCGGATCAATCAGGACATGGGGCGAGCTTGTGGATTGCTTCATGAAGCAGTTTAGGGTTCACGTGACGCGACCTAAGAGCGTGATGAATTTGGCATCAATAAAACAAAGGACCGGAGAGTCCATAAAAGATTTTTTGTTACGATTTAATGCGACGGTGACTTCTGTAGATCGCCCGGACCCGTCGATGATTTTGATGGCGGCAGTGGCAGGAGTTGGAGAAGGAACCGAATTCAAAGACTCTTTGACTAAAGATCCACCGCAAGATCTTGGAGAGTTTTTCTATGAAGCTGAAAAATTCATTCGATTGGAGGAATCACGAGCCGAGAGGCAGGAAATAAATGTTGCACAAGGCGAAGGAACCGCCAGGGAACAGTCCAGGGCAGACAAAGGAAAGAGAAAGCAGGATGACGCACCTGATGGTCCTGACAAACGGAAGAAATTCCGAGAGCCTAGGTTCAGGCAGTACACAGACTTGGTGGCAGGACTTGAACGAATTTACACCGAAACTCGGGGGCAACTCCCCTATCGAAAGCCCCCAAGGAGAGATCCCACAGAGCGGGAACGTAGAACCGGAAAATACTGCCTATTCCATGAGTTAGATGGGCACACTACCGATGAATGCCGTCACCTGAAGGATGAGGTGGAAGAACATGCCAGGAGTGGTAGATTGCCGCAGTATGTCAGAGAACGTACGACGGCGGTTAGACCCGAACAACTACCGCATCAACCAAACAGGAATGATCCTAGATCGGGATCACGACTCGTCATCAACTGATTGTGATGGCAAGGGCCAAGTTCAAGATTTGGACTCTGGTCGATTAGTTTTCTTAGATTTGATTTCCAAAATAAAACGGCTATCCCACTTACTCATGTACGGGAACCGGAGAGATCCCTAGGCATGCTTTGAGATGGAAATAGACCGCTCCGCCCGGAGAGGCATTATCTTGTTTTTTCCTGGTGTTTGAGATTGAACATCTAGGATTTGAATTTAATAAAGAAACACTTATTAAAATAAACCTTTGACCGGAGAGTTAAAGGATAAACATTAAATATCAATATAAACATGATCGCTTTATGATCCTACCCGGAGAGGCAGGGTCCGGAGTGCAAGAAGTGAGTTGCTTCGCCGGAGAGCGACAGGATCAACTCACTTAAGCATCGTTTCCTATTCACCGGAGAGTGGTTGGATCAGGATTCGATAAGAGCCCGGAGAGGCTATGATCGGCCCACGATTTAGGCCATGACATCGCTTAATGTTCAGATACACTGAACCGGAGTGCGGGAGGTGAGTCGCTTCGCCGGAGAGCGACAGGATTGACTCACTTAACGTTGTTTCCCCTTCACCGGAGAGTGACAGGATGGGATCCAACATGAGCCCGGAGAGGCTGTGATCGACCGACGATTCAGGTCATGACATCGCTTAATGTTCAGATACACTGAACCGGAGTGTAGGAGGAGAGTCGCTTCGCCGGAGAGCGACAGGATTGACTCACTTAACGTTGTTTCCCCTTCACCGGAGAGTGACAGGATGGGATCCAGCATGAGCCCGGAGAGGCTATGATCGGTCGAGAACGACCAAGACATCGCTATACACCCTAGCTGGGGCCAGAGAGCAAGGGATAGAAAGCAACGCCGGAGTGCAATAGGATCTTTCTATTCCATCGCTAAATCTAGAATGGGTTTGACAGGGGTCCGGAGTGACCATCAATAGTACGGAGAGACCGTAGAATTTCATTCTTAACTTCCACTGGAAAAAATTGATAACAATTTGGCTTCGAACAGCCATGGACTTGATTGAAAATGCTATAAGCTACGAGTAAAACATGAACTCACTACATCCGACTTAAGACTGATCAAAACACGCCTTTTACCAAAAAGGCATGTTTTGGGGGGCAAAATGTTATCCCAACTTTTGGCAAAGTCGAAATACCCAAAGATTAACTGAAAATCAATGATTATTATCATGAACATCGATTGTGCATCGCAGGTTCACCATGGATATCGATGAATTTTGTCCGAGTTCGGATCGGGCTGCAATTGATGAGACATGTCAAGCAAGGCCAGATGAAACAACGTTCCAAGTTTCGAGTCAATCCGAGTTCGTATGCTCAAGATATCGCCAAAAGAAGATGGATAAGGTGGTATAAGGTCGAATCCATCAAACATACGTTGCCTCGAATCCATGAGAAGTCAGCTTACTTCGAATCCATCGATCAAACCTTTGCCTCGAATCGATCACGACGAGCCTTGCCTCGAACCCATCGGAATACGCCTTGCTTCGACTCCATTGAGCAAGCATTAGTTCGACTCCGATAGTTCGAGTCCACCCTCACATTCCCACCTTCGAATCCGTTAATGAGAAACTCTTCGAGTCCATAAAGTTAAAGAACTTCGACTCCATCCCGCGAGCGTCTTCGAGTCCATTCAGGCAAGAAGCCTTCGTATCGATTAACTGAAACCTACCTTGATCGATTCGAAGAGAACGTTCATCCAATCGATTCGATGAAGTCATACCTTCGAATCCATTACATCGAATCCACCAAGTTATAACAGCTGAAACCACGGAGTCGACCCAGTCAACTCGGCATAGAAGTCGGATCGATACGAAGAAGGTGCTCCACATCATCACAGAAGCGCGCGCTGGATCGATTCGATCGAATCGATTCGAACTAGATCGATTCGAACCAGGCTAGTCAACCAGAAATGCAACCTTGAATCGATCATAACTTGAGATCTACACATCCAAATGCTATGAAATTTTCACAGAAGCTTGAGCACATGTTGAAGAATGTTCACGCCAAATTTCAGCTAGATTGGACACTTTCTTGATCGATTCGAACCAAGGGTCGAATCGATCCCAAAGTGGGCCCGGATTTCCATAAAGCGGGCATGTGGGCCCCCTGACGTACCAGAACTGGTCTCCCTTCATTTTAGGCGAAATATCAGCCTTCTACACCTATAAATAGAGCCCCTGGTTATTCAGAAAAGGGGTCGGACAATTTCAAGAGCTAAAGATCGCCCAGATTCTGCCAGATTTACTCCAGATCACCATTGCTGCCTTAGATTCAGACTTAATTCAGCAAATCAGTTGTAATACAACATACGAAATTGTAATCTTCAAGCATCGAGCAATAAAATCATAAAAACCTTGAAGTGGACGTAGGCCGGAGATAGCCGAACCACTATAAATTGTGTGTCACTGTTCATTATTTCTTGATTGCTGCTTGTTACTTGCTTAGATCTGTGATTTGTGTGTGAATACTGTTGATTCGTATTCATACGCTGGTGCTTTCGCTACACTTGGGGTTTGTGACCATTTTTGGTGCAAACAAAATCTGCTCCCACTTCCACATCAAAATCTCTAGTTGCTGAAGCAGTCCGACTATCTTCTGGTGACTTCCCTTTACCTGCTGGCAGTTAATACAACTACTCACAAATATAACAACGTCTCTTTTCATCTCTTCCTACCAGAAAGTATGCTTCATATCCTGATACATCTTAGTGACCCTTGGATGTATCATTAGTTTAGAATGATGAGACACTATCAGAACTTCTTATCTAATTCCATCCACATCCGGAACACACAACCGACTGTTCAACCTTAGAACGCCACGATCATCTACCATGAATCCTAGCCACTTCTTCGACAAGAAATTATCCCTAACAGACCTAACTATCTGAAAAAGATAGACATCCCTCTGTTGATTACTCTCAATGCGTTGGATAAGAGTCGGACGAGCTTCCATATCAGCAAAAACTGCATAATTCCTTCTCAGCGCATCAGCTACAACATTAGCTTTCCCCGTTGTATAAAAATCTCAAGATCATAAGCCGACAGAAACTCTAACCAATATTGTTGCCTTAAGTTCAAGTCCTTCAGAGTAAAGAGGTAATTTAAAGATTTGTGATCCGTATATAACTCAAACTTTTCACCCAAAAGATAATGCCTTCACATCTTTAATGTGAAGAAAACTACCAAGAGCTCCAAATCATACATAGCATAATTTTTCTCATGTGGTTTTGGCTGTTGACTCACATACGTAATAACTTTTCCATCTTCCATTAGAACCGCTCCTAATCCGGTTCCACAAACATCCATGTATATAGTTAACCCTCCGCTCCCATTTGGAATAGTTAAAATAGGAGCACTGGTCAATTTCTCCTTCAATTCATTGAATGCTTGTTCGCCCTTAGGTGTCCACACAAACTATGCCTTGGCCTCCCCGGTGGTCCGTTTCCGACGATTTTCGTACTACGATTGTTTTAGTCTCTAGGGTGACGAATTTTGTAGCATGCAAGCACATAAACATCATGGAGTTGGTTCTATAATGGATTAAAAGTCTAGGATTTTAGGTAGCAAAGAATGTGACAACTAGATATGCAATTATCACAACCAAATTGAGATTAATTCAACAACAATTCATCCAACAACCAAATCAATAAATAAATTTGGAATAGAGATAGTTGTGAGTACTAAACTCACCTCTCTTCCTTGAATTAGGTAACCATACTTCTACATCAGCCCAAAATTTAGAAATTGACAAAGCCTAGCATTTTGCCTCAACCCAAAAGAAGAACAAACAACAATAAAAAGTATCATAACTGAAAATCAATTAGGCTAGGAGATATAATAAGGTTCTATTAACATACCTTGATTTTATTACAATTTTCCAGAATTTATTCCTATTTTAAAAAATTGATTTTTGATTGCAAATTGAAGAAGAAGCCAACCCTAGTTTTTGTTTTATTAAGTTTTGAACGTACTGGTATTAGAAAAAAATGAGAAGGAAGCCTTCTTATACTTGTTTAAAAATGGGTTTTGGGTTGCACTTAAGCCTATTTAAATCAAATGCAAACTTACTTTATTTATTTTCTCCTTTAAACTAACTTTTACATTATTTATTAGCAAATAGATATATCTCTTCATTTTATGACATATATTTTCCCAAAACTATTTTTATTAAATCAAATATTAACTTTCGATTATTCTCAAACCAAAAATATACAATTTTGATAATTGATTAGTTTCAAAACTCATAATAATAAGTTTATGTATTATTTATAGCTTCGAAAATATTCACACACTAATATTAATCATCCAATATTATAAAAATCAAGAATTCAGATTTCAAAAGAATTTCAATACCATGTATCAATGAATACCAATTTCACTAAACAAATATTCTTACCCAAACTCAATTTTAAATTATTATTCAAATAAAACACTTAAATTCTAATTTCTCCAACTTTAATACTTGAGAAATCCAAATTCTCATCTAAATTTACAATTTAAATCTTTAATTATTTTATTTATTTATTTTTGAAAAATTAGGGTTGTTACAGACTTCCCCCTTAAAGAAATTGAATCCTCGTAATTTCTAATTGAGAGAAAAGTCTATAATTAATAGAAATATATTACTGCAATAGTATTTCTATTTTTCAAAATATTCACTTGCACTAAAACAACCAAACATCCAAGCAACAAAGTAATCAAGCAATATACAAGAAGATTCTTGTATTTACACTCAAATAATTGATTTATTTATTAAAAGATTAAAGCATCCGATTATACTTTCTTCCAAGTTATTTCCAAAAGTTAGATTTCTTCAATAAATTTCCAATTTAATTACTTCTTTTTATAAAAATTCCCTTCTTTTAAATCAATATCTCAAATAGTCATCTTTTCAAAAATTGATTTCTCTAAAAATTAATTTCTCCTAAAAATTTATGCTTCACAGATTGTTCCATTTTTAAAGCAAAGGTTTATCTAAAAATTTGTACTTCACAAATTATACTTCAATTTAATATATTCTCATGGATTTGTCTTAACTTAAAGTCACACCATGATCACAATCAACATCCATCACATTCAAGCTAACAATCTACTCGTATCATCACAATAAACTAGCATAAAAGCAAGTTATAAATCCATCATATCTATAATGGCATGCACTTTGCAAACTAATACAAAAGACAGCGCTTCGCTTGTCGAATGTTCAAAGGCAAGCACTTCACTTGTCTGTACAAATGGCCGCACTTCGCAAGTCTAGGGCCAAAATCTATCACAAATGACCGCTTTTCACAAGTCTACCTGCACTTCGCAAGTCTAACATAGATGACTGCACTTCGCAAGTCTACATGCACTTTGCAAGTGTAACATAGATGACTGCACTTTGCAAGTCTACCTACACATCACAAGTCTAGCATAGATGACTGCACTTTGCAAGTCTATCTGCATATTGCAAGTCTAACATAGATGACTGTACTTCACAAATTTAGAACCTAAGCTTATCACAATTGACTGCTCTTCGCAAGCCTAAGACATGCACTTCACATATCGTCATAAAAGTGTCAAATACCTTCTAATAGTAATCATTCGAGTAACGCCCGTGCGTCCCATAACCACTCGGGTTTAATTGAACATTTACCACCAGTCAATAAGCTCCACTTACTTAAATATTCTATATAACAAGTCATATAATTAATCGATAAGGCGTGTAACAACCCGCATATTTGTCGATTTTATATTTAAATACTTTATTTAAATATTTTATCATTAGTCGGATGTTAGTCCGAAAAGCTACTTTTTGCATACGGTCAAATTAGGACTCGAGACCACTTCCATTGAGTTCAAAATGACGTTTGCGATCTTTTTGAGTGTAAACTTCGATATGTTTGGAGATAATGAAATTTTCGTCACTTTTTGGCTTAGAACTTTGGTTTGGGATGAACACACACTAACTCAGCCCAACCCCCCTCTTATCTTCATTAATTCACAAACACTTCAAGCTTCTTCAAAAATGGTGGAGGGAATGGGAAATTAAAATTCCTAGCTCAAGTCTTCATTGCTAATCCAACATCTACTCCAAATTCAAGTGAAGAACATAAATTCAAGATTGTTGTTGCTCTTGCTTAACTTTTAAGCTTCTCCATCATCAATTTCATGGAAAAGGTGAGATTTTTAATCTCACATCTTGCCTATAACTGTCATTGGACTGTTGGGAATGATTCTCTATCACTTGTGCGTATGCAATTGCTTTTGGTTTGGATTGAATTGGTGAAAAATCCAATTTTTAGTGTTTTGGCAAAATTCTGGGCTTAGGTCGTTCGACATTAGAGAAGACAGGCCTGCAAATCTTCGTTCTGGACTTAGGTCGTTCGCATGCTTAGGTCGTTCCTTTTAGGTCGTTTGGCTTTAAGTCATTTGCAGTTAGGTCGTTCGACTCTATATGCTCTCATTAGCTCGTTCGGAGTTAGGTCGTTCGCTTCTTAGCTCGTTTTCCTTTAGGTCGTTTGTACCTTAGGTCGTCGCCCTATTAAGTCGCGAACCCTTTAGGTCGCGTACCCCTTTAGGTCGCGAACCCTTTAGGTCGCGTACCCATTTAGGTCGCGTGCCCACTTAGGTCGCGAACCCTTTAGGTCGCGTACCCCTTTAGGTGCGAACCCTTTAGGTCGCGTACCCCTTTAGGTCGCGAACCCTTTAGGTTGCGTACCCCTTTAGGTCGCGTGCCCACTTAGGTCGCGAACCCATTAGGTCGCATACCACTTTATGTCGCGTACCCAGTTAGGTCGCGTACCACTTTAGGTCGCGAACCCCTTTAGGTCGCGTGCCCATTTAGGTCGCGAACCCTTTAGGTCGCGTATCACTTTATTCCACTAGGTCGCTCGACCACCTATCCATTAGGTCGCTCGCCCGCTTTACCTTTAGGTCGTAGGCCGCTTGGCTTCCCTAGGTCGTTTGTCTTCACTAGGTCGAACCCCGTAGCGGGGTTGTTGCCCCCGCACCCCCACCTTGGGGGGTTGCCACCCCCCCTGGACCCCCCCTTCGTAGGGGATCTTATCTGAAAAACATTCAACAGAACTTCCACTTTGATGTATTTTGAGCTGATTTCCTTGGATTTTATTCACGTCTTCGTATGTGAATTTCTGTGATTGATTGTTCTACAATCATTTTTGTGTTTTGTCACTTTAAAAACATGAAGGTTTTAATACTAGTAGTAAATATCAAAACCCTTTCTTCCAAATGATTTCAACGCTATTTTAAATATCAAAAGTTTGTTTTCTCAAACCAATTTCCAATCTACTAGTATATACAAGCCTTTACTTCACTCGGATGAGAAATCGAATTAAACGACTTAGTAAAACGAGTGGTATGAAACGATCGTGTTCACTTCGTCGGTTAGCTCTTGGAATTGTTCGACTGAACCCTTTTGTGACAATTTTCTAGTGAAGACCTACAACTTGTTCGTAAATATTTAAGTTAAGCAAGTGGTTATGGGACATGAAGCTAAACTCATATATTTACTAGCTTGGTGTGATTGACACTTCTTGATGATCATGATGATCATTTTCTGTGATTTAGACTAGCAACTGTGCGATGTCTCTTTGTCTACGAGGGAGACTAAACCCCGTTTGTGTGATGTTTCACCATCACATATGTGGGGTAGCGCCCCATGGTCTTCGGGCCGTTCGTGTGTCAAAATTTAATGGATAGCTTCCATGAGATAGCTTCTCGTTCTTGTGTTACACGTGTTGGTGAGTTTTCATGCTCCCGTTCTTGTGATAGGCCTCCCCCCTTTTTATGTGATTTCTGGATTTCGTGTGTTGATTTCTGGAATTTATGCTTCACCAATTTTCATGATTTTCATTGATATGATATCAATTTCTGTGCATTGGTGAATTTGTGTGTCATTGACTTGTTATGAACACAAGTTTAGGGTATGATACCCTATTTTATCTTTGAGAAGATTCTTGTGATATTGATTAATCTCTTGTTGATTTTCAATTACATACTTATAGTAGTATGCCACTATGGTTATTACATGTTCATGCCATGTATTTTACTTTATACCATATCACCTGATATTTATAGTTAGACTAATCCGTTTATTATTTTCTTATAAATAATACTCGGATCAGACCGAGATGTTACAGGTGCTTCTGCTTGACTTCTCTTCAGGATTATTCTGACTTTTGGCTAACTACTTAGATTAGTAGTTTTTGGATGTACACATTTGAGATATAGACTCTATGTTGTGTACTTATTCTTTTGTATAGCACGTGCTGCTATTCTTTTGTATTATCGTGGATCTTTCCGACCACTACTCTGATGTACACTTTCATGTGTTATATATATATTCATATCTTTTTCCGTCCTTGTGATATGGATGTCTGTGACTGATTTATGTTATGTTTACTTCTATGTTTGTTTCCGAAGATTATTTATAGCCACTGTGTGATAGCTTTGAGTTTGAATCGGTATGTCGAATTTCCTCCTTAAAAGATATGCATTCTATACTATCTGACATATCGGTGCTTGCTCAAAGAAGTTACACGGATGGTCGCTCCTTAACAGCCTTATTCTCCGTGCTAGTCGACAGCATTACACCGTAGTGTTCTTGTCTAGCGTGGGTATAGAGGTGGGGCGTTACAAGGCGATCCTGTGTCCCACAACCACTTGGGATCATCAAATCGTTTAGTCATAGTTCTTATTCCATAGAAGTAATAATTTGCAACCAAACGTCATCACAAGGAATTATTTTGCATAACATGAAAATCACAAGTATCCAACCATTACACTTTTCTTTTCTTCCAAAAATCATTATATATACACACAAATATTTTTTCCAAAACATTTATCCCATTTCAAAAGAACATTTAAATCAATTAAAACTTTGTATTCTTTCTAAATATTATTTATAACATTTGTAAATAATTTATAAAATATTAAAACTCAAAGCATTGTGTCTAAATGTCTCGCCGAAGTGTTTCGGAAATTCCTATCGATAACGTTGATCAGGTGCATCGATTAGAATTCTTAAAACACTCAATGGGCAATGTAACACAAAATTAATTTCCAAACATTTCTTTATCAATCTATATATATATTCATATAATTGAAAATCTATTAATAGGAAATTAAAAAACACATCTATTCATCCATGTATACATCATGCAATCAACCATAAAATAATAATTAATTACTGTGCTCAGCGGAAACAATCTATCAGCTTCCGCCGTGCAACTCTGAAAACTAACGGATCAGGACTTCATTACACCACACTTAGATTTTAAAATCATCTTATAAAAACAATTTATAAAGTAATTCAAAATTTTCACAAATACGTCCCAGTGATTATTCCCAAAAATCATTTATACTCATATCCTATGTAGGAAATAAATCCTAAACTGTACTCGACACACCCAAGGGACAAGACTTTAAGGTAATCTAGACTAAGATTCGTGTTTCTTATATTTTATATTGTTTTGAACCTATGCTCTAATACCAACTATAACGCCCCACCCCGAGACCCACAGTAACAAAGGGTATTACTGGGTAATACTATCTGTTAGGGTAGAGAATAGGGCTAGTAGGAGCAACCATCCATAAAATTGCTTTGGACGAGTATCGATACGTCGAATAATGTGACTATATATTTTTCTATCTTTTCCACAAGTGGTGATTCGACATATCCAATCCAGACACAAAACAATAATACAGAGGTTTAATATAATTCAGAACAATACATAACATAATATACAACACAAAATCAGACGTCGCAACGGAAATAATATAAATCAAATATCTCTCAAAAATACGAATCTACAAAAAAAAAAGACCAGACTCACATTTATATACATATACATCTATAAACATTGGCATGCACCAAATGTACATATCCACAATAATCTACAAAATACACAAGTATATAGGCTAGACTCAAATGATACATCTAAAATATAACCAACATCCAATAAGGCTTCTTAAGCTAGCTCACATCCAAGGTCATTGAGTCCCTGTACCTGTCAAGTCTCGCACTGACTCGATCATTAAAATAACACCCGGGTCAGAGTATCTCTAATTATCACAAAAGGTGATATACTGATAATAACAAATTTTCATAAATATCAAGGATAAATATCCATAAATTATACTTCACTAACATAAGAATAATTCATTTAATGAATCACAGTTTATCGTTAAGTTTATGCTTATTTACCACATTCATCAAAGTCAAAGCAACCACTATAATAAAAGCATAGAAAATCACAACCACATATGCAAGCAATAGTCATGCACTTCGCAAGCCAATACAAGAGACACGTACTTTGTGCCAACACCAGAGATTGCACTTTGCATTTTATAACTGGCTTGAAATTGAGTATCTCAAGATGGGCTTGAAAACCCATATAATCCGTCTAAACGGATTTACCCAAGATCGAGTTTGAAAACTCGAAAAATAGATAAGTGTTATCCACTTTCAATTAGTAATCATAAGAGTATAGACTAATGTCCTATGACCACTTGAAGAAACTCGAATATTTACTAAAAGTCAGCAAATTCCACTGATGTGTAAATAAATATTCAATCTATCGAGTCCAAGAATTTACCGGTAAAAAAACACGAGCATTTCATACCACTCATTTTATTAAACCTTTTAAATTATTTCCTCATTCAATCAATGTCGTGCAATTTTATAAAATAGTTTACTTTAACATCCTTCTTGAAAACATTATCTTATAAACTAGAATATATACATAAATATATATTAGAAAGCCCTTGTAAATTTATACATTGATATTTTTAAATACAATTTTAAAACACTGATCCAAACCAATTTAAAACCATTGATATTATAATTAAATATATATTATATATAAATATTTTAAATACCTTAGTAGAAAATATATTCATACTTGAAATAATTTGGAAAGCGTTTGGATTAGAGATCGTTCTTTTGGAAACACTAGTTGACGCAATAAAACTAGTGTGCAATGTTTTGTAAATCATCATATGTCCATAGTAGTATTTCTATGGAATTAAATCATTAAAATGAATTCACAAATTCAAGGATTTAAATCTTGAAAATATGCATCCAAATCATCACAAAATATAGGCATTAGCAATAAGACACGAGACGTCAAGAATAACACGGGCAAACGAGCCGTCGAAACGAGGCTTCGGGGAGGTTCTTTGGTGTAGCCTGGGACTCAACCCAGGCTATGACCGATGCACTGGTCCAGGTAGACCAGTGGATCAGTGGCGCTTCCTGGGTTGAATTCCAGGCTGTGCCTTGGCCTCCCCGGTGGTCCATTTTCGATGATTTTCGTACTGCGATTGTTTTAGTCTCTATGGTGACGAATTTTGTAGCATGCAAGCACATAAACATCATGGAGTTGGTTCTATAATGGATTAAAAGTCTAGGATTTTAGGTAGCAAAGAATGTGACAACTAGATATGCAATTATCACAACCAAATTGAGATTAATTCAACAACAATTCATCCAACAACCAAATTAGTAAATAAATTTGGAATAGAGATAGTTGTGAGTTCTAAACTCACCTCTCTTACTTGAATTAGGCAGCCATACTTCTACATCAGCCCAAAATTTAGAAATTGACAAACCCTAGCATATTGCTTCAACCCAAAAGAAGAACAAACAACAATAAAGAATATCATAACTGAAAATCAATTAGGCTAGGAGATAGAATAGGGTTCTATTAACATACCTTGATTTTATTATAATTTTCTGGAATTTATTCCTATTTAAAAAAAACTTGATTTTCGATTGCGATTGAAAGGAGAAGACAACCTTAGTTTTTGTTTTCTTAAGTTTTAAACGTACTAGTATTAGAAAAAAATGAGAAGGGAGCCTTCCCATACATTTTTAAGAATGGGTTTTGGGTTGCACTTAAGCCCATTCAAATCAAATGCAAACTTATTTTTTTTATTTTCTCCTTTAAACTAACTTTTACATTATTTATTAGCAAATAGATATATCTCCTCATTTTATTACATATAGTTTCCCAAAACTATTTTTATTAAATCAAATATTAACTTTCTAATATTCTCAAACCCAAAATATACAATTTTGATTATTGATTAGTTTCAAGCTCATAATAATAAGCTTATTTATTATTTATAGCTTCGAAAATATTCACACACTAATATTAATCATCCAATATTATAAAAATCAAGAATTTATAATTCAAAAGAATTTTATTATCATTTATCAAAGAATAGCAAATTCACTAAACAAATATTCTTATCCAAACTCATTTTCCAATTATTATTCAAATAAAACACTTAAATTCTAATTTCTCCAAATATAATACTTAAGAAATCCAGATTCTCATTTAAATATACGATTTAAGTCTTTATTTATTTTATTTAAACAACACTGAAAAATCTGGATTGTTACATGTCCCAGTTGGCCGCAGTTGAAACAAGAGACTCTTGGACACTGATTTGCAAAGTGACCCATCTTGTTGCATTTGTAACAAAGAATGTTGGCCAAGTTGGACTGCTTCTTCTATATTGGAGCACCATCCCTAGGTTTCTTTCATGTTCACCGCTTCTTTCCTTTAAACTTATGCTTGAAATTCGGCTTATTTGCAACTGGGAGATAAAGGTTGGGCACGAACTGTTGGTACTACGCCTTTCTGAATACCTTGCTTAATATCCAGAGCTTCGAACCTCAAATCCATACCGATAAGATTGGTAAAGGTTCCATTAACATGATTGGTCATTTCACGATGAAATTCTAGCCGCGGTCCTTTTACAAACATCTCGTTCTTTTTAAGTGGTGTCTATCAATCCTGAACCGAAGCGAGACAATGCATTGAATCAATGCTCATACCGCGCCACTGTCATATCACCTTGCTTTAAATCCATGAAACTCCTGAACAACTGAGTCCTCCCCACTTTTGAAATAAACCAAGCTTCGAAAACTTCCTTAAACTGAGCCTACGAAAAATCTTCCTCTGGGGTATTAACCATCACCGAATTCCACCAATCCATTGCTGACATTTGGAGCTGTCGTGATGCCAACAATCGCTTCCTTACATCCTCCAACTGAAGATCCTCGAATATCGTTTCATAAGAGTAGAGCCATGTCTGAACTCCCAGAATATCTTCAGTTCCAAAGAATGGTTTACCACCCAAATCAGTGTAATTTTTTCATAGAGTAGTAAAGTTCTGAGGCAGTTGAACTTGTACTACTGCGTCTTCTACCAGCTTTACAACTAGCCCATTTCTAATAGCTCTGCAATTTTTAGCCGCACTAGTTCTAGATCCTCTCCTTCTTCCTGTACTCATTTTCAATTACCTAAACAATGACGGGTATTATTAGAATACAAAGATAGTACCAAAATTATTTAAGGGAAACAATACCAAAGGATCTAAAACGAGACCTTAGGATGGGTGGTACAGACGCACTCTCAAGATTAACTCATTCTAGGGATCTTCTCACCCTATCCCTAATGAGTTGCACCCCAATCAAGTTAAGGTGTTCGCTTAACCGAAGCTCTGGTACCAACTATAATGACCCCCATTTCTAACCTCTGGAAACGACACTTAATACATCCACGGTATTCATGTGCCGTTACCTAAGTATTTGAAAGATGAATTATCATGGGGTAAAATAAATAACAGAATAGAAAATCTCACAAGGGAACTGTTAAATAGAATATAATAGTAAAATAGTATATAAGGTTACTCCCTAACATCGAGTTGTCAAAGTTACACAAAAGTACTACTATCTACTTAGGCAGTCATAACAACCTGCCTTTACGCATGCTGAAACAAAATACACTTACATGAATTAAACAAATAGCGGAAACAGACAACTAAATAGATAAAGGCCTCCTACTTGGACGCCATCTTCAAAAGAGCCCATAAAAGACCTACTACTCTCGGACTACTCAAATAAAAATGATTACCTGAGAGTTTAGGTAAACAAATAACTAAGGTCAGACAATGTGTCAGGTATGAGTAAAACTCTAAAACAATAGGTGTAATTAAACAACATGTGAGACCACACCGCCAAACGCAAAATGGGTTTCCTCTCAAAAGAACAACATCCAAATGTAAAGAATGGACATAAATAATTAAACATCACAAAGTGAGCTAAACGTTTCCTGATGCAATTAAGGAAAACAAATTTGAAGGTCCGAATCAATAAGGAAAAAGGGAATTTTCCAACAATGACTAGGAGGATGCACCCTTTTACCGAAATTATACCCCTAGAAATATACTTGAGAACTCCGATGACTCTCGGAAACCTCCAAGCCGGACCCCGTCAACTGTTACCGAGAATCCGAGTGTTCACATCTGGGTGCACAAATATCCAAACCAAATCTAGAGTAGATGTGATAATACCCTAATGGGAGCAACCACATATAGCTTGGCCCCTACTTGCTCTTTGGATTTAGTCATTTCCGACAAAAAGCTCAAATGGGCAATACATCGTCTCAGAGTGACGAAATACAAAGAATGCTGAGGTAATCGATAATCAACAAATCGATTATCGAAGGTACCAAAATGATCATATATGGAAATTAAATCTTGTACCCATTACTGCTCATCAATTTCAAACTTGTACTATCCCTTGGCAACAATGATTCTGGGTAAGTTAAGGTAGTGTTACCACAAAGTCATGTCTCGGCATATATTCTTAATTTCCGGGATAGAGATGAGTCTCCCTCTTCGAAGTTTGGTGTTAAGTATATAACTAAATGCTATCCATATAAGTGGTATCGTTTTATGGAAATTAATCCATTTCCATAAACGAATCAAACTTTTACTTTTATAACTGAATTCATGCTTTGGGCTTCACATTACAAGTATTAACTTTAAAACAACTTTGTTAAAGTGGTTCATTAACTTAAAAAGTTCATTATCAAAAAGATTTAATAACCTAAAACATCCTTATTCAAAGTCTATCCTAAGCTCAGCCTGGACAGTTAAAAATACCCGTCCTTACAAATGCTAAAAAATGACAAACACAATGGAAAAGAAAACTACATTCATACGTTGATGAAGATCTCCATCTCTCCTTTGGAAACTCCAAGCGTCTTCGCTAATCCTGAAACTACTCAAATCTGACCTGAGTGTTAAAAATACTCGAATCAGTCTGGCAAACCAGCATGAGAAATACAAATCATAAATAAATATGACAGTGTCATAGGTCGACTTTGATGCCAAAAAAAAATCTTTAAAAAGAAGAGTATATCATAAGACCACGCCGCACATTAACACAGACGGGTTTTTTACCTTATGATAACTAAAACATTTTTATCAAATCATTTGATATTATTTATAATGACATTGGTTTGAAAACACTTTTCAAATAAATGTATATAATCTTAGTCGAAATTATCACATTAATTAAATTCCAGCATACCGGGTTCTACAACTAAAATTGTAAAGGCTCATATTGGAGAATTTATTCTATATAATAATAAGGTAAGGGACTACCTTTCGACAATACATCTCTAGAATGATGCACCAGAGGCTTCAACCTCTACCAACATAGAATCGACCTACCTCTACCATAGATAGTACCGAATATGACATCACCCCGGTTGTTCCCGATCTATCTAAGACGTCTCATAGCATACACAACAAATCCGATATATAAAGGGTAATATAGAAAGGTGATGACTATATCTTAACAGGAACGACCCATTTAGCACTACTACATCTGCCCTATTTTTGCCATTACTGATGTGTGAGGCTTAAGGTAATGTTTTACCTTTCACAGAACAAATCATACTTTAAATGCCATATTACCATTTCCAACAACAGACTATTGATTTCCACAAAAGTACAACCACTGAGCTCGTACGTCTCAGAGAAGGGTGTTAAGTATAGGAGGGGTTGCCTTCTACACCACCAACAGATGTACGTTTGTAGAGATCAACGTACGTGATCTTAGAAATGCAATGTCAGACATTCGTCTATACAAGTTGTCCAGGAACAGGACAAAACGAAGGCATTTCACCTACTACATCATGTTTGGGAATCACCCCTAGGATTAATAGCGAGTAGTCCTTGCATCGAAGATTTCAAATTGAAGGAACCACTGCCACCATATATATGATAAGGGAATTATACTAGAGGTTAATGGCAAGCGGGCCTACATTATGAAGATCTCCGTCTTCGAAATCATTGTCTTCAACATATTTTCACTCTCGAATGTATATTGGTTCGAAGTGGTTTTCGGATAGGAATCACCCAAATCCGACCTCATTTCCTCCTAACCATTTTATCGACAAAAGATGTTAAGTATGCGGGTGATTTAATTTATCAATCTTTTATCTAGATAAAATATCTTCTAGAGATATACATTTTTAAACCATTTCTTTTTCAGTATATATGGAATCATTAACCTCTTTTTTTCAAATCGTTTGGTTAATTTAACCCTCCTTTTATCTTTGGAAATACCAAATCATTTCTCTTTAATTACATAGGAAAACATTTCCATCTTCTATTGTTGGTATAATTTCAATCACAATGGAGATTACTTATTTCCAAAACGTATCATTTAATGGATTAAAAATAATGTTTTTTAAGACATCGTTTAATGTATACCCAAACCAATTAGTACCAAGTAAAAAGGATTCATAGATTTTAGATTAATTATACTCAATACTAATTTCCATATTCAACTTTTACTATTTGTCGAATAACGGTGAAATCACCTTTTGAATTCATATGAATAATACGAGTTCCCTCCTCGGAATTTAATATAGAGTTTAACCAACATGTTTCATATATCACTAAAATCTTATTATTTAAAACCTTGTTTAACTTTTGGAAATCTTCAAATCTTTTTTTATCCTAGGAAAATGTGGTTCGAGTAAATCAAATTTACTATCCCCTCCGTCGGGCCAGTCCGGATAGCTTGAGCGGAACCCCAACACTGATTGTTCAAGATGGGGTCTAGAGACTATCTCTCTATCACCCATAAGGCTGATCAACTCTAAACCCTTTTATATGATCTTTTAGAGATGATTTTCATTTATTTAACACATTCCAAATATTGTTTAAAACAATTTTCCTTTAACCGTTTATTTAAAACTCCTTTAAAGTAATTATAAAACATCCAAATCATCTTTAAAATACTTAATTATTCATTTGAAAAGATTACTAAAAGGATTGGGAAAGAATAATTAAGTTAAAACCATAATTTGCAAAAGTTACTGAAACCGCTACAAAAACTGTTGCGAATTGTGTTTTTAAAGCTTCTTTGATCAAAACATTAACTTCATTCCACATATGCCCATTTTTATAACTTAAATTCCTTTTAAAACATTTTAATATATTTATGGAATTTATTATATATTTTTAAGGATTTAAAATATCAATTTTAAAGCATTTGCCACTTTGGTTCCCTAAACTGCCAAACCGCGATGTTTTTAAAATCTTGATTTAGACATAACTCAAATTTTATTAAATCTTGATTTTCCTTATTCATTTGAAAATTATAGTTATAAAAGTTCGAAAAACTCTTCTTTTGAATAATTCTGAGCTATATTCCATTCTACACATTGATTTAACTTTTACGGTGCGAAATCGCGAACTACCGTTACACGACGCGCTTATTTTGACTCCATTTTCAAATCGTTTTCAAACTTTACCGAAATGAGTTTTAATATTTATAAAACATTCATAAACCATTTTAAACCATTTTTATTTATTTTTAAAGTGGTTAAGAATGCCATATCTATCATCATAATTTATACATGAAAGTCATTCCTTTGTTTGAATTTGACATGTATTTTACCGTGAACCTTTTTGTAACATCCCCTTACTTGGAGGCCCAAAACTAACGGCTACGGATGCTGCAGTCATCATAGTTATTAATCTTAGGCGACCAAATATGGCGGTGTTAGATACATTGGTACACATATCACAGAAATATGTAAAAAATTTAACAATTCAAAAACACATTTCCATATCCAAGTCAAAACATTTCTTGCTCATTACATAATCCCCAAATTATGTTAACCACGTTCAGTAAAATATAATTATTGCAAATATGACAAGAGCGACATATGAAGACGCCCCCTTGGTTGATTAGAGAATAAAGTCAGGCTAATAAATCTGCCTTTACAAACAAAATACACAGTGGAAAGAAAAACTCTAAATAACTATCTGCCTCCTGCACGCCTCCGGAAGCTTTATTCGTCAGAGAAGAAAACCTGAGAACCTTAAATCTCAAACTACTCAAATCAATTGAGTACCCGAGAGTTTAAGGGGAAGACAAAAACTTCGAGTCGAACATAAAGCCTGGTATGAATAATAATCTAACATCTCAATCCTTTTAGGTATCTAGTGAGACCACGCCGCTTAGCGGAATGGGTTTTCCCCTCACTAGTATCCTAAAACCTTTATAAAACCAAATTCTGTGCTCCTACATCCACAATGGTTAAAACATACATTTTAAAACATTATGATGATATGCATACTTGAAAATAAATAAGATTTTCCCATTCCCAGTTTAATCTAACACCCTGTCATTATTATAGTTTCTAGGGTCACTATTAACCTTTGTAGTTTTCATGGGTTTACTAATAACTTTGTTATAACTAATAAACACCCTCCCCTATTCATAGTTTTCGTGGGATCACTAAGAACCTATAGGCTCCTGCCCGTTAACTTAATTAATTCATGGGTCCTCATGAACCTATTAGTCATCCCAATTACTAATCACCTTATCCTAGTTTTCATGGGTTGACTAGGTTCCTCTGGACTTATCTAGTAACTCACTCCACACCCTAGTTTTTATAGGTTGACTAGGAACCTACTGATACTTCCATTAACCACATTCTTATCCTAGTTTTCATGGGTTTACTAGGAACCTATTGATTGATGTCAATTCTTAATCTGGATATAGTTTTCATGGGTTCACTACAAAACAATTAGCCCCTGCCAACTGTCCTTATGCATAGTTTTCATGGGTTAACTATGAACCTTTTAGTAAGCACCAATAACTACCTTATCATAGTTTTCATGGGTTTACTATGAACCTCTTGGTATGCAGCAATAACTACCTTATCATAGTTTTCATGGGTTTACTATGAACCTCTTGGTATGCACCAATAACTACCTTATCATAGTTTTCATGGGTTTACTATGAACCTTTTGGTATGCACCAATAACTACAAAGTTTAGACATCCTATATTTTTGGTCACCCGGCCTCCATGGATGCAATTCTACTCATTCAGGAGTTTAAGTAATTTATATTCACTATTTGAGTTAACCTACGGGTTCTTCTACCCCTTTTTCCCTAAAATACAGTTATGGGTTATCATGTGAATATACTCATATTTGAAGAAGTAAAACATTAATTAACAATACAACTCCTATGGGTTTAAGGTCCTTGAAATACATCTCATAAAACATTGTTAACACCTTTAACTTATATTTTTATCAAGGCAATACTTCTACAAAATTACATACTTAAAACCCTTACAAAACTCCTTTATATAAGCCATGGGTTTTCCTTTAAAAATTAGAGTATGGGTTTTCAAATCTTTTAAAACCAAACCTTTCGACCATGTCGAAAGGTCTTCAAACAACCTTTCGAATCCAAACCTTTCGAAACCATTGAAACCATTCAGCAATTCAAACCTTTCGAAAGCATTCAACTCTTGAAATATAAACCTTTTGAAGACTTACTGGGTTCAAGTTAAAATATACAGAAGGTCCTCTTTTAAAACCTTTCGACCACAATGGAAGCAACCTTTCGACCTTATCGGAAGGTCTGCTTCGAAAGCTTTAAAACATTCCATTTAAAACAATAGACCTCCGCCTTTTTAAAGCAACTCCTTCGAAAGCTTGGGTTATACTTCAATTATAAAACAAAGGAAAATCATCTAAGTCGAAGGCTTTGATACCTTTCGAAAGCAATGGGAGAAGCGGCTATAACCTTTCGACTGTGTTGGAAGGTTCAAAACAAACAATGGTAAGTGGCAGTAACCTTTCGACCGTGTCAAAAGGTTCAAATCAAAATTGCGGTAAAGCAGTAGTTAGGTTTAAAACCTTTCTTTTTAAACATTTGACCTACTTGAAAGCAACCAAGTCAAAAGCTCTAATTCGAAAGCAAAGCAGGTGAAAGCTTTTGGTTTATAAAACAAACATACCCCAACCTCTTTGGCCATCAACCTTTCGACTAAGAACCCTTCGACTCTGTCCAATTCATTACATACCAAGTAACTTGATACCATATGCATTGGTTTGACCTTGTCGAAAGCTATAACTCTTCGACTTAGTTGAAAGATCTGGGTCGGAAAGTTTACTACCGTAAAAGGCTGAAACATGCTAAAAGTACGATTTTTTTGTTTTTAACTTAAAGAGATAAATTTTTAACTAACCTGCCTTTGTTTGTCAAATTCTCATTGGTTAACAATTTCTTTTTAGAAAAACGCTGCCACTAATTTTCAAAAATAAATAATAATTTTATTTTATAAAATGCTCCTTCTCCTTAATTAAATATATAAAACATTTAAGTCTCATACCTTAAATAATTTTATATATTCATCAAAACACTTTGGAAAAATCTGGAAAAATCCCATAAAATCTATTTTAATATGTTTTCCAACATATAAAAATGTCAAACCCAAATAATATTTATTTTAGCCGTAAATAATTTATAACCCAATAAATCATTTTGTTCATTAGAAAATTTATATAAAATCCATATAAACTCAGAAAATTATGAAAATTGAAACCCCTCTACAAAATCATGTTTTCTATAACATAAAATTTTCCCATGGCATTTAAAAATCATTTCATCTTGGTTTTTCCCTAAAACCGTGTATATCCCTTATCGAACATCCTTGTTTAAACACATATAAATCATAAACAAGCATATCATCATTCAATATATCATAAAACAGATTTATCCTTAAATTCGAAACTATATAATGTATTAATCAAAATAGAGATGTAGAAATTATTATTCACCTTAGATTGGATAAGGAAATTGAAGTATGATTGAGATTGATTCCTTCTAACTTGAATCCTAGCTTTTAGTTGATTTTCTCTTCTCCTATTTCTAATGGCCGACCTTGCTTGCTTCTTACGTTTAAAATTTTGTTTGAGATAAAATGAACGTGTATGACTAAGGGGATAGTATATGGGTGGAAAATATGGGCGGCCAATTACCCTAATTCTATTGTGTTTAATATCCTATCCATTTATATAAGTTCATTTGATTTAATTAAGCACGACCACCTAGTTTATTAATCAACCTCAATCTCCTTATCTACATTATTCTATTAAATTTATTCAAATTAAATCTCCAGAATAATGTCAATAAAATTAGGGGTGTTACACTTTTCCACATCAAGCAAACATAAAACTAACCAATCATCACCTAAACTTACTAAACAACCATATAAGCAATAATTTTAGCATATGATCAAGGATATAACTTTAAGTATTTAACGTCTATTATTATCACTAATAGCAAGCAATATTTAAGTGATTAATAAGAAATATTAATAAGTGATTATCAGGTGATTCAAAAATGAGATTAACTCATTTTAACCAAACCAAACTTTATCCTCTTCCTACCAACATTTAAAGTATTTCAAAAAGTTCCGTACTCGAATCTTAGATCAAAATCGTCAACGAAATGATCCGCGTACCTCATACGTACTTATTAACCTTCCAAAAAAATTTATGAAAATATTTCATAAAATTACTATCTTTTATTCAAACATTTCTATAAAGATGTTTCTTCATATATAATTACTTTTAAAAAAAATATTTTTTTATTCACAAAAAATTTCTACCTTCTTTCCAAAGAAACCATTTCAATTTCAACACTTAGAAAATAACTCTATATACTTTAATCCATAAAAAACTATGAGGAAAGCTTCATATTTTCCAAAACACATTTTATTGGGTCAAAACGAATGTTGTGCGAAACATCGTTATGACAACCCAAAAACACTAGTATAGGGATCTGATTAATTATACTTAATATTAATTTTCGATGTCGAACTTAAACTATTTATTAATAAGGAAGACGATCAAGTTAGGGTATCATTACCTCTCAAACCTTGAATGGACGTCATTCTTAACTTCAAAATAGATATAAGTTACCCACCCTGAATCTTTACGTCGAATATAAGATATGAATAAATCCCATATACTATATAAAACATCTTCTTTCGAAAATCACTTAATATAACAATAATATTATAGTCTGTTAACCCAAAAAATGGATCAACACCCTGGCTAGAGTTTGAAAGCACCAGCCCTATTCTGACAAAGCCATATCACAGATCACAGATATAAGAAAAGAACAGTAAAAGAAAGAAGATAGAGAATTTTTATAGTGGTTCGGCTGTTAATGAAGTCTACGTCCACTTTATATTTTCCTTATAGACTGATTGTTGTTACAAGATGTGTTTGATTACAAGACTTTGATTATCTTTAGCTAGATTGAATCCCCAGAGTTGAAATCCACTGTAGAATCATAGTGAATTCCTTTGGAGATTGTTGTGAGGGAGATAGAGAGTGAGGAATAATTCTAGCAGAGCTCCAGCAACCAGTCCCGAGAAGATCCATTTTATGTTGCAGGAAGGATGGTATTTATATGGGTCGGAGAGCTTCTGGGCCAGGCTACGTCTTCATCAGCTCGCAGGTAGGTAGGAAACGACCTAGGGTGACTTTGGCTCGCAAAACGAGCCAAAACCATGGGTCGCTGGTGACCCATAGACTTAGTACATTTTTCAAACCAATGTCTCGCCTCTTTTGCAGTGCTCCACAGCCGGTTGGTTTGAAGGTTCGAGGAGAAGCATAAGTCTCTGACGACCTAAGCACTTAGGATTTTTTTGGAGTTTGGAATTGGAGATGTTTCCGTAGTCTTTTATCGTAGTTGTTTTCGTAGCATCGTTGCACGTTATTCCGTCTTAATGACAATCTGCTGGCTGATTGTACTTTGATTACTAACTGGACTGAACTGACGCTAGCTTCTTGGTTCAGTTGAACTTGGTCATTGCTTTAGTAATTTGATTTGGCTCTCGTCAACTCCTTGCCTTAGCCTTTCTGGTTAAGTTCTACGCCATTCTGATGTGATGGGATTGTTCTGTATTCTGCTGGATCCTGTTGGGTTAAAAACCTGGATAACATAGTCCATGTCTTCCTCATTTTCTCGAAAATATTTATTACAACAAAAATGTTGAAATCCATGTCTTCTTATCACTTAAAACTTTTTAAATCACTTTTAAAACCATTAAACTCCATTTGCAAATATCACTTTCAAAGCATTCCTTTAAGAGATTATTTTACTTTTAAAATGAAATGTATCTCCTTTTATAAAAACCATCCTCTACTTATCAAGATAAACCCTTTTTTATTTATAAAACCATGTTTTATAATCTCCTTCCGTTTTATAAAACTTCTTTTTATAAAATCTCTTTATTTATAAAATTCCATTTATAAATCTATTCCTTTCTAAATATCCTTTTATCTTAAACCAATATTATTTATCGAACACCACATAGTCAAATTATGAAACTAAATTCATGAGGTGTTCGTATTTCAACTTTTAAATCAAACAATCAACAATTAATGATAATAACTGAATATTATCATTCCCTTATCAGCCAAACACTACATGAATAACTATATCATGTGAACATATTCCCTTACATTCAAAATATAATCCTAGGTAAAATTATTTTGTTTACCAATTTTCCAAAACAAAATTCATTTTTATATAACATTAATAAATACAGGCTCATTTATAATATGCTCAACTCATTCTAGGGTGTCACTTACCCTATCTCTAATGAGTTACTCATCCTAGGGTGTTACTAACCCTATCTCTGATAAGACTTTACTCCTATCAGGCCCAGGTCTTCGCTTAACTTAAGCTCTGATACCAACTGGAAAAACCCGCCTTTTCATACATTTTAAGTTGACAATAAACCACACATGTCCATCTAAAATTGAATGAAAAGGCTGACCGTTTAGGGTAAAAAGAAAATAAAGACAGAACAGAATCTTACACGAATGGAATAACATATATTGATATATAATCTTTATAATAGAAATTTTAAATACAAACATAAGAGTCTATCCTAAGCTCAGCCTGGAAAGTAATAAATACCTATCCTTACAAATGCCGAAAAATGACAAACACAGCGGAAAAGAAAACTATGTGTATACGTTGATGAAGACCTCCAGCTCTCCTTAAGAAACTCCAAGCGTCTTCAGCTAATCCTGAAACTACTCGGATCTGACCCGAGTATTAAAAATACCCGGATCAGTCTAGCAAATTAGGGTGAGAAATACAAATCATAAATATATATGGTAGTGTCATAGATCGACTTTTATGTCAAACAAAATCTTTGAAAAGAAGAGTATCTCATAAGACCATGCCGCACATAAACACAGACTGGTTTTTACCTTATCATAACTACAACATTTTTATCAAATTATTTGATATTATTTCTAACGACACTGGTTTGAAAACACTTTTCAAATAAATGTTTATAGTATTAATCAAAATTATTACATTAATTAAATTCCATCGTACTAGGTTCTACAACTAAAACCGTAAAGGCTCATATTGGAGAATGGATTCCATACATTGACAAGGTAAGGGACTACCTTCCGATAGTACATCTCTTGAGAGATGCACCTGAGGCTCCAACCTCTACCAATACAGAACCGGCCTACCTCTGTCATAGATAGTACCGAATATGACATTACCCTGGTCATTCCCAACCTATTCGAGATGTCTCATACTATACACAACAAACCCAATATATAAAGAGCAATATAGAAAGGCGATGACCATATTCTAATGGGAGCGACCCACTTAGCGCTGCCGCATCTACTTTGTTTCTGCCATTACTGATGTATGAGGCTTAAGGTAACGTTTTACCTTTCACATAACAAATCCTACTTTAAATGCCACATTGCCATTTCCAACAACACACTATTGATTTCCACAAAAGTACAACCTCTGAGCTCGTACATCTTAGAGAAGGGTGTTAAGTATAAGAGGGGTTGCCTCTTACACCACCAACAGATGTATGTTTCTAGAGATCAATGTACATGGTCTTAGAAATGCAATGTCAAACATTCGTCCATACAAGTTGTCCAGGAATAGGACAAACCGAAGGCACTTCTCCTACTACATCCTATTTGGGAATCATCCCTAGGATTAGTAGCGAGTAGTCCTTGTGTCGAAGATTTTAAATTGAAGGAACCACTGCCACCATATATATGAGAAGGGAATTACCCCAGAGGTTAGTGGCAAGCAGCCCTATATTATGAAGATCTCTGTCTTCAAAATCATTGTCTTCAACATATTTTCACTTTCAAACGTATATTAGTTCGAAGTAGTTTTCAAATAGGAATCATCCAAATCTGACATTGGTTCCTCCGAACCTATTTATCGATAAAAGATGTCAAGTATGTGGGTGATTTAATTTATCAATATCTTTATCCAAATAAAATATCTTCTAGAGATATACATCTTTAAACCATTCCTTTTTTAGTATATACAGAATCATTAAACCTCTTTTTTTCAAATCCTTCGGTTAATTTAAACCCCATTTTTATCTTTTGAAAACCAAATCATTTCTCTTTATTTACATAGGAAAACATTTCCATCTTCAATTATTGGTATAATTTCAATCTCAATGGAGATTATTTATTTCCAAAACATATTTATTAATGGGTTAAAAAGAATGTTTTTTAAAACATCGTTTACAGCATACCCAAACCAATTAGTACTGAGTAAAAAGGATACATATATTTTAGATTAATTATACTCAATACTGATTTCCGTATTCAACCTGTACTATCCATCGAATAACGGTGCAATTACCTTTTAATTTCATATGGATAGTACGAGTTCCCTTCTCGAATTTAATATAGAGTTTAACTAATATGTTTCATATATCACCAAAATCTTATTATTTACAACCTTGTTTAGCTTTTTAAAATCTCCAAATCACTTTTTAAATTAGGAAAATGTGTTCCGAGTAAATCAAATTTACTATCCCCTCCGCCGGACCAGTCCGGATAGCTTGAGCGAAACCCACACACTGGCTGTTCAAGCTTGAGTTTAGAGACTATCTCTCTATCACCCATAAGGCGGTCAAGTTATTTGATCAACCATAAACTCTTTTATATGATCTTTTGGAGATGATTTTCATTTACTTAAATAATTCCAAATATTATTTAGAACAATTTTTCTTTAACCATTTATTTAAAACTCCTTTAAAATAATTATAAAACTTCCAAATCACCTTTAAAATATTTAATTATTAATTTGAAAAGATTACTAAAAGATCGGGAAAGAATAATTAAGTTAAAAGCATAATTTGCAAAAGTTACTAAAACTGCTGCGAATTGTGTTTTTAAAGCTTCTTTGATCAAAACATTATCTTTATTCCACATATGTGCATTTTTATAGCTCAGATCCCTTCTAAAACATTTTAATATATCTATGGAATTTGTTTCATATTTTTAAGGATTTAAAAATATCAATTTTAAAGCATTTACCACTTTGTTTCCCTAAACTGCCAAACGACAATGTTTTTAAATACTTGATTTGGATATAGCTCAAATTCTATTAAATGAAATCTTGATTTCCCTTCTTCATTTGAAACCTATAATTATAACAGTTCGAAAATTCCTTTTTTCGAATAATTTCGAGCTATATTTCATTCTACACATTGATTTAAAAATTACGGCGCGAAATCGCGAACTGCCATTCCGCGACGCGCTTATTTTGATTCCATTTTCAATTTTTTTCCAAAATTTACCAAAATGAGTTTTAATGCTTATAAAACATTTATAAACTATTTTAAAGCATTTTTTTATTTTTAAAGAGTTTAATAATGCCATATATACCATAATAATTTATACAGGAAAGTGATTCCTTTGTGTAAATTCGACGTTTATTTTATCGTGAATCTTTCCTACATCAAGTAAGCATATAATCAACCAATCATCATCCTAACATATTAAACAACCATATAAGAATCATTTTAGTATATAATCAAGGGTATAACTTTAGGTAATTAATGTATATTATTATCACTAATAGCAAGCAATATTTAAGTGATTAATAAGAAATATTAATAAGTGATTATCAAGTGATTCAAAGTGAGATTAACTCACTTTTACCAAACCAAACTCTATCCTCTTCCTACCAACATTCAAGCGCATATCACCACACTTCACACCATCACTTACTTCTCCATCTCAAACTTTTCCGAAGCTTCCTGAAATCAAACCGGTGGTATTCTGGCAGCATTTCCTTCTCTTTTCTTCACTCTGGAGCTTCTGGATATCCACCTTGATTCCATGTAGGTTCGGCCATTCTTCTTTGAGTGGTGCAGCTCAGCCTTGGTTCTTGGAAGAGAGGTGGCCGTGGGTTGTGGAGAGGTGGGATGTAGTTTTGCATTGTTTTTGGAGGTGGAATAACATGGTATATATGTATGTAATATATTTATTTCTTATGGCTATATCTTTGTATTTTTTTTCAAGAGAAGGTGCTTATTAGGAAGCCATTAGAGAGGAGCTAAAGAAGAAGAAGAAGCTTGAGTTTTGAATGATAGAAATGTGAAGGGGTGGGTGTGTATTTAAAGATAGATGAGCCTTAACTCTTAAACAACCTTAGGAAAATATCTCTTACACATGACATGTGTTTATTTACATCATCCATGCACACCTCATCCCCTCCATAAGAATGGCAATGGGGAGGGTCTAGGGTCCAAACCCGGTTGACCCGCCCCTGTTTTGTCCCGTCTAGACCCGCCCCATTGGGTCATCGGAGCGGGTAGACCTGTCACATACCGAAATTTTCGACTTTCGAAAATTCGACATCGATACTCACTTTATCGACTGCCGAGAAATCGAGTGCCGGAAACTCAAATAGTGAGGGTTTAAGAAAGAAGAAAAAGGCAGAAGAAGATAGAAGAAGAACAACAAAACAACAACAGATACAGAACAGAGACAATATCAGAATCTCACATATCGCAGCGGAACAATATATAATAGATAAACACTAGTCTTTTAAAACAAAGAACTATATCAGTTTATACATACATCAACCATCAGAGTCAATATACAACAATGGACAGTTATATAACTTGTCCTCATACAGAATACACAGCGGAATAAATACTATCAGATACAAATACTACGTCTCGTCATCCAGCTTATCTCCAAGCTCCAGAATATCCAGAATATCCTGATAATATAACTCTAGGCTGCCCGTGTGGAAAATTGGTGGGCACCCAGAGTTTAGAAGGGAACAATAAACTCCGAGTCAGTCATGGTGACTGGTGTGAGATCGTAAAAACAGTTATTCTTTAAAATAAACAACAAGATAATTTTAAAGTCAATTCGAAATGCTTTTGGAAAATGAAACTACCATAAGACCTCCCGCCACACACACAATGCAAACGCAGACTTGGAGGAGATTTCTTCTTATGATAGTCAAAGATGCTTACTACGCAAAAATCAAATTCTTTTTGATATTATTATTAGTGCATAGTGTAGAAAACATTTCGAAAGTAGAATATAAATCTTAGCCAGCATAGGTACCATTATATTATGCCTGCTATAGCTGCCTCCTGAGGAGACAGGTTATACAATTGAAATCGTAAAGGCTCGTATTGTTTCTTTGGATTTCCAACAAATGGTCAGGCTAAGGAACTTCCTTTCCACGATGGGTACGTCCCTGGAATAGACGACCCGAGAACCTAACCGGATCTCTGCCAACACAAGGCCGGGTTACCTCTGCAAAAATAGGTAACTACTGACACGCGTATGCCATCCCCCGATCGTCACCGATCTTCCCGAGGATCCCCGATTCGCAACAACCACAAAGAAATAAATTTTGCAGCAACCACAGAGGTTAAGTATCTGGGCTCCATACCATGATACCACCTTTATCCAGAAGGAATGACATACACTAAGGGGCGCTACTCCCTAGAACCTTGCCGCATTCGTCCTGTTTCGACCATTTCCGGGGTGTGAGGCTCGACGAAGTCTCGTCCACAAAGCTACGCTTTCTCAAAAAGCCCTGCTTCGGGTCAAACAAAATGATCAACCTATGATCACAAAGATATAAGATCAAACAAATGATCATATCACAAATGATCAAACACTGATCATTTCACAGCAACACTCAGTATGCCACGTTACCAAATTGGGATATATCGCTGATAAATTTCAACTACATAACCTCTGAGCTCGTACGTCTCAGAGAAGGGTGTTAAGCTAAGAGAATAAATTCTCCGCCACCAACAGAAATGTATTTGAAAGAAATCAGCTTTATATCTCAAATTGTAACGTCAGACACACAATCCATACAAGTCTGTTCCGGGATCGAACAGAACCGAAGGCACTTCTCACGAAGCCCTTGCATTTCCGGATAATTTTCAATCACGTCAGGACTTCCCGTCACTAAGGGTGATAAAACCTCTAAATCGAAGATCAGTCGATGTAGAGTAACTCGACGGTAATCCTTCCGTTTTCAAAAATATCCGGTCTTCAATACCGGTCTTCGAATGCGATTCAAAACGACGTATCACATATTCGGAATGGGTTATACGACCCCATGGTCCTTTCCCGGCTAACCCGAATAGTGAGCGATTATTTAAAAATAAGTGTGGCATTCAAATTCATCCAATTCACAACAAATACCTATCTAAAGGTAATTATTGATAGTCGGTTATTTAACTATCAATAAAGATGCGCAACATCATCAGATTCCAAATAATTCTCCAAATTATTTTATCTCCAAAAATATCTTCATTACATATAAAATTTCCACACTTAACCATTTGAAAACAATTTCAAATATTCACTTTTCAATTTATCTTTAAAAGATAAAAACTCAAACAGTTCATTTCACATTGGAAAAGCATTTCCATACTTATTTAAAAATAAGTAATTCACAAATCATTTATTTTCAACACTTAGAAAATATTCGATATACTTAAAATCAAAATTAAGTATATATCTCATTTTTTTAAGGAAATCATTCTTAAATCACATTTATTTGAGTCAAAACGAATGTTGCGTAAAACATCGTTACGACGACTCGAAATCACTAGTATAGGGATTCGGAATTTAGATAGATATATAAATCCCAATACTATATAAAATATTTCCTTTCGGAAATCATTTACTATAACAACAGTGTTATAGTCCACCATTTCCTTATTTTTCGAAAACGTCTATTTCAACAATAAATGTTGAAATCTATGATTTCGATAGTTCACACGTTTTAAAACATCTTTTAAAACAATTAACTTCATTTCATAATATCGCTTTCCCAAAACCCTATCCATTTTACTTAAAAATATATTCACTGTCCAAAATCGTGAATATACTTCACTAACCACATTTCAGTCTTTTCTACACATTTTATTTCAATAAAAATTCGCTATTTAAAATCGCGAATATAGCTTCTTTTATGTCCTTCTATATTTAATTTATCAAATCCAATTGATTTCGAATTTATAAAACAACGTTTATAAATTTTATTTTCTATTCTATAACAACTTCGATTTTATAAATTTCCTTTAATGACCCATTCAATTTTATAACTCAACGCAACATCAAAAATCCGCTTACTAACGGCGCAATAGGGTCTCATCCGCTATACGAGGCGGGAAATCATCAATCCAATATATACATATGCCAATATGTATATATTGCTATATATATAGATATATCCTAAAATATCTAATATCACATCCAATAGCAATCAATCAGTCAATAAATAACTGTAAAAATTCCACATTCAATTTGAGTGAGAAAAATCTCACCTTAGCTTTTAATTTGCCATCCAATTTCCATCTTGACTCAATTTCTTGATTTATACCTTGTATAAACAATTTTATACAGTTTATCAATATTCGAATTAAATCGAATAATTTGAAGAATTTAAATTCCATTTGATAATTCAATTAACCCGTGATTTGTTTTTATTGTAAACAAATACTTTTAAATTTCAAACAAATTTCCTTTAACAATTTATTTAACTAAAATGAAATTTAAAACTAAGTTTCTTTTAATAAATATTTTTGTATAATGACAATAATTAAATGAACCATTTAATCCAATTCATTTCTTTAACTCGAATAAATAAATTTCTATTCCAAAGTCATAACTTGCTAACTATTAAATTTTAAATATAAATTTCCTTGAAATCCTTTCACTTATAAAAATTCACTGGTATAGATTTATAATTAAATAAGTAAGTTTAACAATTTATCCACCAAACCTATTATTATATATATTTTCCAACTCAAAACGTTTGAGATTTCTGCTCTCATAAACCTTATATATTTTTCAGTTAAATATGATAAAGACAGTATAGGGTTTCATCTTGAAATTTAAATTAAATTGGAAAATCTGAATATACCTCATAAACTAGAACGAACGAGCTTCCTCCCTCTAACTCGCGAGCATCGCGGCCAGCCCCAAGATGATGCCGATGATCTTCGCTGAAACCATCGCATCCCTATGCCTCGACTCCAGTTGAACCTGCCGCCTCTGACATCGTCCACACCATCTACCAAAACCAAAATCACTGCCTCGACTCGAGCGCAGTCCCTTCCACCCGAAGTTCGCCTCCAATCATCGCGAAATCAAACACCACCCTGACCCAGTTTGCGAATGCCTCCACGCGAAAACGCCTCCGCCCTACTGCTATCGCGACGCTCGAACCCATCACCGAATCGCGACTTTCCCTGGTGTCGACGTTGGCCCCACCATCGGCGAACTTCTACTCGCGATCGCCCAACGTTCGTGGCTTCACCTTTCACATCGCGAAACCCTAGCACAGACACATTTTCGCGAAACACTGCCTTACTCGCGATGCCGATGCCCTATTCGCGGCGCCCAGTCGAACTCGAGACGAAGAAGATCGAACGCCTTTGAATTCTTGGGAAGCAACGTGATTTTGAAATTTTTTTCTTTTCAGAGCCGCTCGAATTGATTTAAAAATTTGGGGAGGGAAGAAATGTGTGTCGGCCATTTTATTTCGAACGAACGAAGATTTTCGTTTGATTTTGAACGAGATAAGGAATGCGCAGCCATGCTTTTAATCTGAACGAAGCATGCTCTCCACGATCTCGTACCCGTGATTGTAGGCGTGAGTTAAGGGAAGAAAACGTGGGATATAAATAAATATAAATATAAATTTTAAATTGAATTCGATTTAAATTCCAACACGTTTACTCACCGTACGGTCACATATTGACTCCGAAAAATGTGAAATTGGAAATCCAGTAATAATTCAATATTACGGACCCAATGGAACTGGTTTCGTCGAATTCCGAGACTGTTTGAAAAATGACTATTTTCAAATATCGGTTAAACGATATAAATTTCAAAACTGATCAAATCAATTCGAAATTGGATTCTGAAGCTTCTGTTATCAATAGAATTATCAATATAAATTTTAAAAGCTTTCGAAATATTTTTCTTCAGCTTAAAATTGAAGATTCGAATTTTTATCCAACTGTCAACAGATTAAATTCTATAATTTAATCGCCGATTTAAAGTTATATTCGGGATTCAAATTAAATCACCGTTCAAATATTTAAAATAATTTAAATATTTTCAATTTAATTCGTTCAAAATTCAGGGTCGTTACAAGACCCGTGACCCGTTCTTGAGAGCTTCAGGTCTAGGGTCGAGTCGGGGCTTGATTGGCCCGCCCCACCCCAACCCGCACTACTGAGATCTCATGAAATCACTTTAGTATTATAATGATGATTTGTTAATCTTCATATATATATATATATATACATATATATATCTGTGTGTGATTATGACATGGATACTATAATGTTCCAATCAATAACCTATAAAAAATTTATAGTATTAAGCTGCATCATTGATAATAATACAATAACATATGCATATTTTTTTAAACTATTTTGTACACCGCATTTTTATTATCTTCCCTTACCATTGTAAACACATTGTAATTTGTATTTAATGTATCATTTAGTAACAATAAACATAAATATGTGTACATTAGCACAAAATTTTGAATTAATACAAAAAACCTCACCGGGTCTTGGGGCAGGTGGATCTACCTTGACCCGTACGGGTTTAGGGTTCGGGGCAAAATTCCGAACCCGCACCATGTCTACGGGGTGGGTCTGGGGCGGGGTCTAAAAAACCCAAGGTAGGCCTGGGGCATGAGAAACCTACCCCAACCCACCCCATTTCCATTCCTACCCCTCCATCACACACGCATCACCTCCCCCCATGCCCCTCTATGCGCATTTGTGTAAGGTGTAAGGTGATGTGAAGTTTTGTTTTATTTTCTTTAGGAAAATATCTAGATATTTGTCTATAAATATCATGATATTTTGTTTAGTTTACCATTAGTAAACATGAAATGTAAATGGTAATTCTTATGTGTATTTATGTGTTCATGGATGTGTGTGTATGTATATGTGCATATGTATGTCACATATAAAATTTGACGTTGCATAACTTCCTGTTGTCAAACCATTACAGTTCCGGAATTCGATTTCTGGTCATATTTTCACTTCTCTGTTAAACTATATATATTTGTGAACAAATCTTGAAAATATCTTTTTTTTTTATATTTTAGAATAATTAATAGATGCTCATTTGAATTATAAAACCATATAAATCAATATTAAACAAGCGTTTAAAAAAAGTGCTATCGTATCGACAAAGCATTATTAATTTTCTTATATCTTCAAATCAAGTATATATTTTTACAAAATTATTATAAATGATTTATTACCAATATATAACTATTTAAAATGAATTATTATCATTTTAAAACAATTATTTTATTATTTAAACTTAATTTAAAATTTCAGAAAATATATAGAAGTGATGACATCCGTGATGATGTTATAAATATATTTTATTTTCAAAAATAAAATAAATAATTTTTATTTCATATTCTTACTTAAACAGATAAATAAGTGTATGTATCTAGTTCCATTCACATTAATATTGAGAAAATCTCAATTTTTCAGAAAACTGTTTTTCGTCATTTTTCTAATGAAAACCCCCAAATATCCATATTTGTTAATATACCTTTAAAACAAGTTTACCATTATTATTTATGGTTCAAAATATTATAATTTGTGTTATAAAATCTTGTATTTGAATATTTCAAATATAGATATAATTTATCAAAGTGATAAATTTGCGGGTCATTACACTCAGTAAAAAAATATTAGTTAACTTTAAACTAATTAATTAACTTTAAAAGTCATTAATTAAAATGGTTAATTAATTTTAAACACCATTAATTAAAATGGTTAATTAACTTGAATCCATCATTATTAATGATTAATTAACCTTAAAGATCACTAGATAAAATGATTAATTAAGTTTAAGTATCATTAACAAAGTAATTAATCTCTAAACACATCATTATTAAGTTAATTAATCAACCTTAATCCTTATTAATTAAAATGATTAATTAAATATAAAAATCATTACTAAAATAGTTAATTAAATTTAAATCGATCATTGTTCAAAAACTTAACTAACTTTGTAAAACAAAACCCAAGCTCGAGAGTAAACCGAAAGGTTTCGAAGAGATGGTATTTTCCAAAAGTGCCGATATTGCGATAGTCGCTATACAGACACTTCCATAACTACCTACATGTCATTTTATTTACATCCAAGCACACATCATATAACATAAGTACAACATATACACAAGATCAAATAATAATCATAACATGGAGAGTATAACTTATATTACCTACTTAAACTTTTATAACTAGTTTTCAAATCACTTACTAATTATCAAAGGCGTCATCTTTTCAAAGCACAAACCAATCCAACAACCATTACATTTCAATACATATACAATAAGCATTTATCAACTACTAAAATGAATAGTATTAAAGTTAAAAACTTTTGGTTTAGAAGGTGAGATTTTACTCACCAAAGTGCAACCAAACTAAGTCGAACTACCAATTCACCTTTACTAACACCCGATCTATCTTTTTCTTCACTAAAGCTTGGATTTTTGGACCATAAATGGGCTAGATGGGTTTGGCCATAGGCATCATGGGTTCGGCCATGGTTAGACTGGGAGGTGTATGGACCTATTTTATCAAGGAGTTGTTGTAGAAGTGGATGGAAGACTTTAAATAAGGCTTAAGTGTTTTTAAAAGTGAATGAACTAAGGTTTTGAACTTTATAAATATTTGGAACCCATGGAAGTTTTTCTCATGATCTTGGAAGAGGTTTTAGAAAATAAAAATAGAAATGAAAAATGAGAAAAAGAATTAGGAAATTTGGTTATATACAAAGAGGATTACTAAATTACCAAACTAGCCTTAGTACCTTGCCCTTCACTCAAAGCTTGCCTATAACGACCCCACCGCAATGCCCGGATTAGCAAAGAACATTACAAGTAATATCATTTGCTAATCCAGAGAATACGACTTGTTAAGGGTGATCGAATGTGAATATATCTTTATACTAATACTGACACGTCATTTATACCTTTTCACTTAATATTTAAACTGAATTTGATGTGTACAATATTAATACAAAGTAATAGACACACCGATTTCTTAGAATCAGAACAATATATCATATAAATAACAGTCACAGATCACAGTGGAATAAATCTCAACTTATACATACACAAATTATTTAGTTTACAAAATGAAATACTAAACTTGATTGTTATACAAATTTAACAATTCTCTAATCTTAATTATACATTTTATATACAAGGTCCAAATTCCTAAATGGGATAAACTAAAAGTCTAAATGTTTATCTCCTTGCTAGCACAACCAATCAAAGGTCAACCTATCCTGTAAACTGAAAAGTCTCGGCCTGACCCGAGCAAAATAACACCCGGGTTAGACTATATCTAAATATCCAATAGGGTGAGAACAAGATATAGCACAAGAACAAACAACATATAAGTAAATACAAATGTTCAGGATTGAATTCATAGAACAAAACACAATATCTCTAAGCACGCAAATATCAATGATTAACTCGATACAGGGTTATACGTTTATGTCACAAAAAAAACACAAAACAATAGAATTAACTTAACATCTATCACAAGACACAAGAACATATATTTATTTCACGAACACACGACACAAGAATATTTTATTTCACAAACACAAGACACAAGAATATATACTTATTTCATGAATACAAAACAGTTACATAATCCAAATATCTAGAATCCAAGAGAACTTAATCCAAACCGATCGTAATGATCGTCCAAAACAATCACAGTGATTGTACTCAAAACCCGTGGCAAACAAACAAACAAATTGGTATCACTCGGAACGATCCGATACCAAGGATCGTACTTAGACCGGGAACACAGAATCAAAGAATGATCTCAAGGATAGTCCATACCGATCAAGGTGATCATAGAAACCATGACTCGATAAATCCATATTTATTTAATATCACTAAATTATTATGTTCGAAAAGAAATCCAAGAATAAACTTCTTAAGGATCTAGCAGCCACTTGCCGCACACCAAAAGAGAGTAAACTCTAAAGTGCCAAATACTATCGCCTACTGTAATTACTACGATTTAACCAATACATCCCATACCGTATGGTGAAATCCAAGTATTTACTAAAGCTAGTAAATATCACTTATTATAAATACCTGAACCATATTTCTCTTAAGGATCTAGCAACCACTTGTCGCACACCAGAAGAGAATACAACTCTAAAGTGTTAAGTACTTTCTCAAATACGATCACAAGAATTTAACCAAGGCATCCCATACTACCTGATGAAATTCGAGTATTCGTTAATGGGCTAGTAAATTCCACTCAAACATTCTATTCATTGAGTTATACCATATTCGACGAAGTCTTATTTGAAAGCATTTAAACCAATCGATGACACTAAGTCGATTATTAGTACTCCTCAAATTATAGAATTAAGGTTCTCAAAACATTTTTCTCTTTTGAGTTTATTGTTTATAAATAATTATTTAATTTTCCATAAACCCATTTATTATTTAACTATAGTAAAATATTCACTTATTCGGTACTATATCCCATAACTCTATTTATTCCAAAATTTCACTTGTATACTCAATTTTGTCTCAAATTTCCATAGAAAACACTTAGTTAATAACCCATATTTTAAAACCAATTTTTTTTTCAAATCCATTTTGATATATATATTATTTAGAAATAAACTAGACTTGCCATTTTAAAACCATATTTCCAAAGCCACTTGTATATGTTATCACTTATTTTATAAAACCATAATCACTCATATCTTCAAATCCATAACTCTTTATACTAGAAATAATTAATATATATAAATATGTGTGTATATATATAATTACTTATTAAAATAATTTACAAAAGAATGTTAAACTAATTTAGAAATAAGTTTGAGATTTATAAATTTAAATAGACACTCTTTCATAAAATTACTTGAATATGAAGCGTATCCATTTATATATTTTTAACTCAAATTTAGAGCATTTAGATCTGCAGTTTCGACCTCTTAAATCCCACAATTTTTCAAATCTCAAAACATGAAAGTTGTAGATAAATATTTTAGCTTTTAAACAAAAAAAGATCATTTAATTTGGACATATGGTTCAAAAGTTACGACTGAAACAATTTCTCAGATTTAAGTTTGTTAATTCTGTCTTTTAATTAACAGGCCAACGACAAAAAAACAAGTTTTCGAACATTTGAACTTCAAAATTATGCAAAACACAAAATATAAAAGTTGTTTCTTATAAAAATACCTTTCAACTGAAAAAAAAACTACACTCAATTACGACTTACCAATCAAAAGTTATGATGATTTTTATTTCAGATTTCAACTAGAAAATTTACACAACGGAGCATGTATCAGTTTCAAACCAAATTTCGACCCTTTGAATCGTAGAATTTTCCGAAACATACAACATGAAAGTTATTCCTTAATGTCTTAGCTTTCCAGAACTTTAAAAATTATCAAATTCCAATAAGTTATGAAAATGATATGCCTAAATTACTAACAGTGATTAATATCCAAGATATTCGCAATCAACAACATCAAACAACCAAAGATCATTCAATAACTTATCATCCATTCAATCAACAACTGAAAATATCAGATTATTCTAACTACATAAGGATGCAAATTATCTAGAGATGGATTGTGTGAGTATTTACTCACCTTTTTTCCCATGTAATAGCTTTCTAGAATCCTTAACTCAAAACTTTTAGCAATTCCTAAGTTAAATTTCAGCAAATTGAAAAGAAAAAAAAAGATTACAACCCTAAACCAAAACTGAAATTAATCAACACAATAGATACATTAGATGATGGAGGAGATTACCTAAATTAGATTCATACAATTATTGACAAAACACCTTTGTTTTGCAACTAGAATTAGATGATTACTTGAGCTAGGGTTAATGAGAGTAAGAGAGTTTGTTTCTGTTTTCTTTGGAACGAAATGAATTAAGGAAGAAAGTATACGTACTCCTATTTCTCTTTTCTAATTATTCTAAATGGGCCATGAGGGTGAGATGTGGATCCAATATGCCAAGTGTTACTAATTTCATTTTAGAAGAAGTGTTGCTAATTTTAATTTTTACTTAATCACTTATTAAAACACAAATTTAAACTAACTTTCACTTAATAATGTTTTTAAAAAACTCATAAATCGATTTTTCGAACTACCAAAACAAAATTAACAAGTTAAAATTCTTATTTTTAATAATATTGAGATATTACACAAATTTAAATATGCAACTTTAAAAATGAAAAGTTATTCTCATTATTTTCAATAACATAAACTATAAATTGCAAATTTCTGTTTTAAACAATAACTCTCAATATTAATCACTTATTTAAATTTATCACATTTCAAAAAATTATCTTAAGATCAATTAAGATAAAACAAAGTTACTATTCTCAAATATTACAATTAATTTCATAACTAAATTTCATGAATCACTAATTAGAATTCATTATTTCTAAATTTTTTTCTAACAATCAGGTAATTAAAATAGGGTTGTTACATTGCCACATCATCACCTTGTCTCCCCCCTTGTTGCTCACGTGTTCAATGTCCCCCCTCTTTGTTTTAGCCAACGTGCATTAATTTCCATATATACTTATGTTTCTTAATGTTTTAAAAAGCATCCTTTTATTTTAAACATCTTTTATTTTTTATTTTATTTTCATATTAAGTCACATCAAACTTTTAATATATTTAATTATGCACATGTATGTGTCTGTGTGTGTATATATGTATATATATATATGATATAATGATACTAACGTATTTATAAATGTATGTGAATATATTTACATTAGAGTTCATAATGTTTTCGATAACTTTTTAGCCGACAAAAAGTCGAAAATTCAGAATACGATTTCCGATCACATTTTCTATTTTTCTTTGAACTAATTATTTTTGTAAACGAATTTGGAAAACCATTTCACTATCATTGGTTTGTGTTTAAAAGAGTTTTATTTTATTTATAAAATTCATTAATTAATTATTTAAAAATATATTACATATCTATATTTTAAAGTGATTAATTTACGGGTTGTTAAAGGTTTTTAGTGCATATCCCCAATAGGACAGAGGCAACTCAGCCTTACTCATCATGGATCAAACCATATCTAATACAGTTTGGTTCCTTTGCTCCAACACACCATTGTGTTGCAAAGTATAGGATGGGGTAATCTGAGAGATAATCCTATTATCTTTTAATTACTATTGGAGCTCTTACCCAACGTACTCGCCTCCTCGATCAGATTGAAGGATTATAATGTTTTGGTTCGTCTAATTTTCAACATCATTCTTATATTCCTTAAATTTCTTGCAGACATCGGATTTGTTCTTCATAAGATACACATATCTTAAGAAATCATCCATGAAGGTAACAAAGTAAGAACTATTATCTTCGGTTATTATAGGCATTGGGCCACATATATCAATATGTACTAGCCCTAAGAGTTTATAAACTCTTTTATTGCTCCCACTAAAGGGGTGCTTAGTCATTTGACTTTTGAGACACGAGTCACATATGCCAAATGATTCAGAATTAAGTGATGAGAGGAAAACTTTGGTTTTAGTTAGTGTAATTGTTTTCTCACTTATGTGACTGAGTCTATAATGCCAAAGATAGTTATCATTTATACTGCTACTAGAACTACTCACGTAACATACATAATTTGTATTGATTACATAAATGCTACTTTAAAAAATATCATCATAGACTTTATTTCCATTCAAACTAATGTTTATAACATTATTTGCATAATGAAATATATATCCAGTCTCAGACAATCAAGAAACAGAAATAATTCCACAAATAAAGTCTTTTACAAAATAGCAATTTTTTAATATCAAAACAAAACCATAAGGCAAAAATAAATGAAAATTTCCTACTACCATTGCATCTACATTAGAACCATCAGCAATTTAGAGTATCATTTCACTCTTTGTCATGCAATGCTATTTCCTAAGCCTCTATAACGAATTACAAATATGAGTTAAAGATCCTGTATTTAAAACCTAAGACATATTATTAATTACAAAACTATTTTGAATCATAAATGTACCTGATAGAGCTATAAAACTGTTCCACTTCATTTCTTTCACAATCTTGAGATATTCGAGACAGTTTCTCTTCCAGTGTCCTTTCTTGCGACAGTGGTAACATCACCGTTGTCATCAATAGCTTTCTTTCCTTTCTTACTTTTCTTCTTACCCTCTCTCTTTCACTTCTTCGAACTATTTGAAGACAACTCCCCACCTTTAATTGCAAGCACAACCAACTGATCCTTCGATTGTGACTTAGTGACCTCAAAATATTGAGGAGCTCCATGAGATTCACATTCATATTGTTCATATTATTGTTCAAGTCAATGAACCAAGGATCAAATCGACCGGTAACTTATTGCTTATAGTCATATCTAATGATGCAAGCTAATTAATATAACCCATCATCAGCACGTAATCGTCCACCTTCTGCCCCTTTTGCATTTTTGTGTTAAATAATTTCTTAGTGGTTTCGTACATTGTAGAATGAGACTGCTCACCAAATAGTACCTTGAGACTATACAAAATCTCACAGACAGACATTGATTCGTGCCGCCTTTACAACTGTTTACCTAGATTAGACAACACAAATACTTGGGCAATTTCGAGGTCAACGACCTACTTACTATAAGCAACGTGTAGGTCTTTATGATCGTCATCAACCAGTCTTGTCAATGGAGCACAAGTTACAGCGACCAGACTCGCTCGCATGTTAGAGCTACCTTTATAGCTCATAGCCAGTCGACATAGTTGTTTGGTATAGTTAATCGATCGCTTTCATTAAAAAGTCTTGGATTTGACATTATCTATAAGTTTTAATAGGTATATTATTAGGACATTAATATAGTAGATATTCTTATAATATTAGTAAGGTTAAACTTTACGTTTCAATTTACTAATAAGCTCCCACTAGTGTTTTATGTTTTGTTAACCCTAAGTCAGAACATAAAAGTCTTTTGATTTTACTAGTAGGTGTTAGGACTTGTATGTCTTGGAATTCTAACCATGGGGAAAGCTCATGCAGCGAACGGAATTTTCAACCCTCGAAAATCGACATCAATACGTTCACTATATAACATGCCGAATATTCATGTACCGGAAATACCGATTGCTAGTGGTAAAGAAGAAAGAGGTAGAACTAGAACAACAACACAGAATCTCACAAACACAGCTGGACAAAATATAATATATAATAACAGATCTTTATACAAAGAAACTGTAACTATTTTATACTTACAATCATCATAGTACAATAATCAATACATCAATCTGGACAGTTATAATAACTTGTCCTTACACAGCGGAAATATAAACCAAGTACGGAGGTACGTCTCTATCATCCAGCTCGTCACCTGAGCACCATAGCATTCTAACCCGAATCTGTAATACTTGGTCTGACCCGAGCATTATAATAAAATAACACCCGAGTCAGTCTGGAAAACCAGCGTGAGAAAACACTCTCAATTTGAATTATTAAAGTTATCAAAATCCTTTGGAAAACAAAGGTATCTCGTAAGACCGCGTCACACATAAACACGACGGGTTTTTCCCTTACGATAACCAAAACGTTTTATAGAAAATCCCATGATATTATAATAGTGTCTAAGTACAAATACTTATCCAAATAGCTAAAATTGTTACATTAATTAAATTCTAGCATACTAGGCTCTACAAACAAAACCGTAAAGGCTCGTATTGGGGAATGGATTCCATACAATGACTGGGCTAGTGGGGTACCGCCCGTCACAGTACACCTCTAGAAGAATGTACCGAGGACCACGCCGGGATCCCCTGCCACACAAGACCGGCCTACCCCTAACCTGGATAGTACCAAATATATTCTCACCCCGAGTGTTCTCACCCTTAAAATCGAGTGCTCACCTTTCCATGCACAACCATATCCATAATTCATATTATATTTCCAAGGGTATCTAGAAAAGTGATAACATACCCTAATTAGGTGCGATCCACTTAGCCTTGCTGCATCTCCCCTGTTTTAGTCATTTCCGGTTGATAAGGCTTGAAGCTAACGTTTACCTTTCAAGAACATTTCCACTTAGAATGCTCATTGTCCTCCAATGACGATGTTCTGATAGCATTCATCCTTACAAGTTGTCCTGGGTCTGGACAAACCGAATCACTGTCTTCACTATCTTCACGATATCCATTCGTAACGCTCAAATCGGATCGAAGTGGTTTTCGGATAATTAAAATCCGATCCCCGTCTCTTCGAAAACGAACAAAGAAATTGGCCAATATTTGATAGTCGGTTATTTAACTATCAATATGACATCCATAAGCAGTCACTAGGCCCATATTATAATTTTTCCAAAATTTATTTTCAAAATATCTTTATAAGATATATATATATCCAAACCCCTTCCAAAACTTCAACATTGGAGACAACTCAATACTTATATCCATATCAGGATATTTCAAACCATCTCTTATTTCAACACTTAGAAAATTATTTAAATATATATTTTTGCCTAAACCCCTTACTTCTCAACACATAGGAAAGTTCCATTTATTTCCTTTCTCAAAATCCTTCACAACTTATACCTGTAAATTCCTTAAGTCGTTTATAACAAATTCTATAAGTTCTGGGGTTCCTTAATTAATTTCCTTTAGTATTTCCCAAGTCAAAACACTTGCCTATAATTCCAAATATCCATTTCTAACTTCTTTTATGAATCCTAATTCATTTTTCGAAGTTCACTTTTATTTAAATACTTCGGAAATTTTCCTTACATTTTCCCAAATCCCATGTTGAGAATTTCTCTTATAAATCCCATCTACCGAATAAATCCCGTTCCCAAAACTCGAGAAGATTTATAAATAAATTTAAATCATTCCATAACTCTATGTATATATATATAATAAGTATTTTAAAAGAATAATAATTTATTTTTAAAAACATGTTCAAGTAATTATTTAAAATATCAAAACACTTTTTATAAACATCAATAACTCATTTTTTTGATAAACAAATCGATTTACAAAGCCGATTAAAAAAAATTAGAATTTTATTTCAATTAATATTAGATATTTGAAAAATTCACTTCTCAAGTATTTCAGTACCAACTAGTTTAAAATTACAATGTTAAATAAATAGAATTTCCCTTTTTAAATCAAAACTTAACTTCTAAAAAAAATATTTTTAAAATCCCAATAACCAATTCAATTTATAAATCCCTCTCGATTTACAACACATCGATCCTATTCCGATTCTCTAACCGTCCTCACTTTTCAAAAATAGAATTCACTATTTTTCCCAAAAATCTATTTTCATATCTCGATATAAATACACCATATGAAATTATATTCCAATTTATCAATTAATTTTCATTTTCCCTTGTTTATAAACATCGTTTATAAATTTATAAACTCCCTTGGTTTTACTTGTTTATAAAAATTAATCTTATTTATAAAATTCCATCCTATAAATCCATTTCATTATAAATTCCATTTATTTCACAAATCTATTTAAAATATTGATTTCAACTTCGTTCATATTCTTTCTCGAAATATCATTTTTAAAATCTAGTTTTAAAAATCCCTTATATAATTTATTTTAAAATCTCTATTTAAAATATTTTTCAAATAGTTAAGTAAAATTCCAGAATCAAATTGTCATTTTATCCACCTCAACTTCCTTTAAAATAACCCAAACACCAATATAAATATTTTTATATCCAATTTCTCTTTTTAATTCCTTCAAATTCATAAATAATATTTATGGTATTTAAAATACCAAATTAAGGCCAGTGCTACTATAGGATCCAAAGGTTCAATCCCAACAAAATCTATATCAGATTTATTTACTCACAACATATATCAATATATATGGACAATTAATATATTTTTGAGGAATCCAGTTGGACCCCCCCAACCTGTTTCCCTGCATCCATAGATGTTAGACAACATAAAATACCAATTCCGCTTCGAGGCGGGATATCACGGTATATAGGGTCATCCGCTATTATGCGGGGCGCATATGGTCTCATCCGCTCCAATAGGCGGGAAATATATCCAACTACTACTATATATACTACTATATATATATATATATAATAAACATCCAATTAATAATAATTTATAAATTCAACGAATCATCTAATAATTTATTTTACCGTTTAAAATTAAACCAGTAATCCAAAAATGAGTAAGATTAACTCACCTTGATTTATTTGCAATCCGTTCCAATTTATTCTATTACATAGATTTCCCCATTACGAACCAACTCGATTTGTTTCATGATTTTTGGACCTCGTATAAATTTTATATGGATTAATGAACTTCGAAATAAATTAATCGATAATTAACTTAAATTTAAAAATTGTTTTAAATTAAATTACCTTCCTTAACAAAAATCCCGTAACCATCTTCACGTTCGTTCCATGCGAGCTACAGGACCACTGTGAGTTCCCCCATCAATGACCAGTCTTTGAAACCTTGACCTTCCCTCTAACCTCTGTCCTTGGCCATGACAACCACCACCTGCTATACTGACGAAAATCCCCACCTTCCAAACAGTCGAGCCTACTCCAGACTCCATCCACGCGCGCAAAACCCACATCGCCCATGTTGCCTCAGGTCACCGCGCCCATGCGCGTCAATTGCGAGTTCGAGCTCTCCCCTCCAACTACCAGAGCCGTGCACGTCACCAGAATTTCGCCCCCAGATCACGACATCACCATCCATCTTCTTCGAGTCGCGACCCTCGCTGCCCCTCCCTCCTCTCTACGTGCACGCGAGAGCCTCCTGCCTGCGACGATTTCTCCCCTAGGTCGCCTTGCAACTTCATTCGATTCTTCCCTACTCTTTTTTTTCACCGAGCTTTGTTTTTTTCTTTTCTATTCAATTTTGATTTCATTCTAGATGAAGAGAAGAGGGAGGACTAAGGAGATTTCGTGATTTTGAACTGAAGAAGGAAAGGAGAGGGTCGCGATTTTATTTCGTTCGATTTTGTTCTCACCCTTCTTTTTTTAATCTTACTGACAGTTTAAGTAAGAAAAGGGAAGATGGGAAAGAAGAGAACGTGACTGAATAGGTTAATGGCTCGTATAGGATAGGTAGGTCGGCTATGCTGACTTTGATTTGACTTTGAACAATTTGAAATATTATTTAATTACAAATATCTCATTTAAAAGCAGCTTAAAATTTCGAACTCCTATCGAGGCGTGCCGCTTGGCGTTTGTAATGTTATACTCCTATTCTAAACGCAATGGAACAGGTTTCGAGTCCCAATTCAATTGTATGGAGAAGATAGCTTTTTGAACCCAATTATTATATTAAATTTTCGATATTAATTTCAGCGCGTTTCCACCCCGTAGAACCAAACGATAAATCCAAACGCTACGAAATTTGAAATCCGATAATAATACACTATTACGGTTCCAATGGAACTGGTTTCATTAATTTTTGAGACTGTGCCCCGAATCACTATTTTAACGCGTCGATTAAATCGACGATTTCCAAAATTTACGAAATCGCTTGAAAATTTTTAGTTTTAAAATCTTACTAACTAATTTATAATTCCAAACCCAATATTTAAAACAATATAAATATTTCAAATTAAATATCGAAAAATTTGGGTCGTTACAGCTCAACAAAGCATACTCCCACATATGATGGATAACTCCTTATCAGTTGTATTATATACAACTTCGAACCTATGGTACATTGTTCTATTCCCGTATTTACCTTGAAGAAAGCTCAACAAATAAAGTAGAATTATTCACTCGGACTTACCATTTCATGATGATCTAAGTATAATGCACTACTTTACAGAAAGCTCATCAAATATGTGCAGTTATCTTACCTCATCTATTCAATATATTAATAGTACTACATATAACATCTCTAGCTTGCGGAAAGCCCAACAACTAAAGAGTATACAAATAATCTATTAATATATAAATAGTAGAGGACAACATTATAATAAAGATTCATAATCTTTAATATATTATATTGAGTGATATCGACTTATGGAATAATGTATTTCTTATGAAATACTATCGCGATTCAAATATCGGACATATTGGAAATCATGGTATAAGTACATTTATATATGTATTTATTTCTTAAGTCTATTTAGCGTTCCTTAATATTCGACCTTTAATTTATACATTTATACTATATAAGTTTTATTATTATATAAATTTTATATTTTTTTGGCATAGCCGACGGGGTTGAATGGACCCCTACCATTTTATTGAAGCACTAAAGAGAAAGAGTACAACAAACACATGCCAAAATTGGGCATGCACAAAGAAAACATAGGAACAAGGTGCAACAACCACAAAGAAGGAAAAGCACAAAGCTGGAAAAAACAAAAAAAAACACAAATAGGAAGCATAGAAAAGAAGGAACAAACAAGGCATAGAATTCAAGTCAAAGTTAACATAATGCCAGGGTCGAAGCTGAATTTCAACATCTTGAGGCCTTCTCTTATTTCATGAACAATCTGTCTATGCAATTGCGGCATTGTTTTGCTTTTGGCCGAATGAAATATCCTAGTATTCCTTTCTTTCCACACAATCGATAAGAATTTTTTCAAAACACAGTTAACCACCCTTGCTTTTCCCTCCTTCACTACAGACAGACTATAAATTTGCTTCCATATTTGATCATTTCCATGAACCACAATATTAATGTTCAAACACCCCAAGATCATCCTCCATAAAGTATATATGTCTGGGCAGTCGAAGAATAGGTGGTCTAGGGTTTCTGGCATTGTGTTTTGCAGAAGACACAATTTATATTCACATTCATTCCTCTACTGAAAAGCTTTACTTTAGTAAACATTGCATTGTTGATGATCTTCCAGAGAGTAAAATTTTCTGCGGCACCATTGTCAGCCTTCCATATCCTTTTATACCATTTGCATTTAGGTGTTTTAGAAACTTTAGTTAGACTCTGTACAAGGAACTAATCCTAAACTTCCTGCCATTTTCACACCAACTAATATTTTCATCAAGATTTTCATAAACTGGAATGCTGCGTATTTTGCTCCATATTTCATGCATTCTCCGATTAGAATAATAAGGGAGGATAATTGTCCTTCCTGTATCATAGAAGATACATAGGCTCTCATGCAAACACCAGACTGCATAGTTTTTTCATGATTAAGCTGTCCTTTAAGAATAAGACCACGTTCTAACCATGGATCATCCCAAAAACTCACCTTAGTTGTCGATGTTATTTCATACTTGATATGGGGCAACACAGTTTCATGTAGTTTAAATATACTTCACCAAGTCCAGCTTGAGTTCTGAGGAATTGGCATAGACCAATAATCTCTACCATGCAACACATGAGACTGATACCATTTAACCCATAAGCTATCTCTATTGTTTAGAAAATTATCAATACATTTGGCAAAAAGCAGCCTTATTCCAAAGAAGAATGTTATAAATGCCAAGCCCCCTTTTATTTATAGGTTTCTTAATATGTTTGAAAGAGATAGGAGAAAATAATCAACCATGGGTAGACCCAGACCATAAGTATTTCGTGAAGGCAGTTCTTATCATTCTTAGTAGTTTAAAGGGGAGGATTAAAGTTCTAGCCCAGTACACTTGCATGGAGAATATAACAGATTTTATAAGAGAGACTCTACCTGCTTAACTTAACTTTCTGTTCGACTAGCACTCAAGTATGGCAGTGATTCTATCATATAATGGCAAGCACTGCAGGGTGGTGATCCTGGAAGTAGTGGGAGGTAACCCTAAATAGGTAATAGTGCTATGGTTAGGCTTTAAACCTGTATCAGTATAAATGGCATTAGCTTGAGCATCACATACTCCAGCCAACATAATTTCTGATTTTTGAAGATTGATTTTGAGGCCAGTCATGTTGTGGAACATGGTAAGAGTGTCAATGATAGTTTGAATGGTGGTGTTATCAGGAGTGCAGAATATGAAAAGGTCATCGACAAAAAGTAGGGATGTGACTTGGGGGTCTTTACATTTGGGGTGAGGCTTAAAAAGATTCCGTGTTACTGATTGTTTTAGCATTTGAGTTAATAGCTCCATCACAATGATAAATATATACGTAGACATTGGATCACCCTACCGTATACCTTGCTTACTGCCAAAATATCCAGTACTAGATCCATTGATGATGATGGAGAATTTAACAGTGGAAATGCATTCATATACCCAAGAAATGAAATAAGAAGGGAAGTTCATGCACCCCATAATTCTGATAATGGCATCCCACTGAATTGTGTTAAAGGCCTTCATAATATCCAGTTTCATCATGGCTCTTGGTGATGCATTTTTGCTTTTATATCCATGAAGTAGCTCATGTGATAACATAACATTGTCAAGAATATTCCTACCAGTGAGGAAGGCAGCTTGATTGGAAGAAATAATGGAGGGAAGCACTAACTTCATTCTGGTTGCAAGAATCTTCGATATACATTTGTATATAGTGTTGCAACACGCAATAGGTCTGTAGTCTCAAACATCATTAGCATTTTTGACCTTGGAAATTAGAGCTATATTAGTAGTGTTGAATGATTGCATCTTGGCACGATTGAAGAAGCATTTCACAGCCTTACAAATGTGTTCTCCAACAATAGTCTAGTAGGAAGTGTAGAAAAAAGCATTAAAGCCATCCGGCCCCCCGCATGTGTTTTTATTTAGTTTGAACATGGCTTGCTGGATTTCATCATCATCAATATCCAAGCATAGAGTATTATATTTTGTATTACTTAGTTGAGGCAGGATTAAATGGTCTGTCTCATCAATGGCAGGAACAAAGTTAGTATCATTACCAAACAAGCCAGAAAAGTATTGGATGAAGGCAAGATCAATGCTAGCTTGATTGTCCTGATTTTGTCCTTATCGATCTATCACATAAATTATGTTATCTTTAGTGTGCTTTGCTTTCAGTGAGGCATGAAAGAAAGAAGTATTCCTATCTCCCTCCTCTTTCCAGCGCATTCTTTCTTTTTGTTTAATCATGTTACTTTCAGTGATGAGGGCCTTAGTGTATTGAGCAGTAAGGATAGTTTCCATGTTGGCATACCTTTGGTTGTCCACATCAGTAAGCATTTTCCTCTGGATGTCTTCATGCTAATTCTTCAAGTAATCAGATTGCTTGCTGCCATTGCCAAATTTATTCCTGGCCCACTGTCTAAGAACCTCTTTTGTATCTTTTAGATTTTTCTGCAAAACAAACATTGGGTTGCCATAGTTAGGTCTATTCCACACTTCATTAACAATATTTTGAAAGTCGGGCTCTTTCACCCAAGAGTTAAAAAATGTAAAACTTATTTTTCCTCTTATGACAGACCCCTCCCCCAAATAGGAGAATTTGAGGAGAGTGGTCAGAAAGCAAGGGGGAGGAAGATGGTTAAGAATGGTTGGCCATTTAACATGGGTGGCTTGGTTACAGAAGGCATAATCGATATTTGAGAAGGTTCTGCAGCCTTGTTTCCTTTTATTATTTCAAGAGTAAGCAACTCCAGTTGTTTTGATTTCGGAGAGGTCATAATTATGAATGGCTTTGTTCAAAGGCTTGATTTCATTCAAGGAGAGGGGATTACCACCAATACGATCAGTAATCCTCAAGGAGCAGTTAAAGTCCCCATATAAGATCCAGGGATGTGTGTGTTGCCTAAGAAAGGGGATGGTGTGGAAGAGAGAATCTCTGGCATTACTTGAATTTTCAGCATAAATGAAGGTAAGATAATAGGAGGTAGAGGTTGGGATGTGGAGATTGTGGCAGTGGATCATTTGCTTAGAGGAAGTGATAGGGGTTAAGTGATGAAGAATAGGGTCGAAGACATCATCATGATTGTGGATAAGATTCCATGAGGGGTTAATGTATCTAGCAGCTCTCTGAATCAGAACAAGGCTTAATTCTGTTTCAAGAATTGAAAAAACACTGAGATTATTTGTTTTGATCAGAGTTTGACATTGGTCCAGTTTTATATCAAGGTAGGCATCCCTGATATTCCAAGTTCCTATTCGTTGAGTCATTGATTAAACTCAATGGCATTGAGTAAGTATATTTTCATTTTCCTAATCACTGCTCGTTTTGAATTAAAGCAGTTAGGAAAGGATTCAGATAGAGGAGATTCTTTGATGACAGTTTCCATCCCTTCATTTTTTCTTTTGCTTCCTTTGTTCGGGGTTGCTGCTTCTTGATTAGGTTTGGTAACTTGCTGGACTTGGTTGGAGTTATAAGGGTTGGAGGAGTGAAGTGATTGGATGAAAGCAGGATGAGATTGATATGGATATAGGAGTGGGATGTTAACACATTGGTGTTGGTTGGGTCTTGATTAGTGAAATGTGAGGTGGAGGCAATGGATGGAGAAAAATAAGTCAATGGAGGATTGGATGAACTTGGTTTGGAAGAGGAGGAGGGTGGAAAAAGAGGAAAAGGAGCAGCATGCAGTGTAGAGGTTGAGAGGGGAGAGGATGGAGTACTTGTGCATGTGTCATTACTGCTTTTCACATGCACAGGACTATTGTTATGTCTGGGAGTCTTATTTTGATCATTTTGTTGTTGCTCTTGCGTAAACTCCACTTGTTGCATGTGTTGCTTGATTGCCTTGAATAACTGCTTCTGTTCTTTTGCATGTTTTGATATTCCATGATCATCTAGGGATTTATATTTTTCATGGGTTTGAGGACAACTGGTGAGGTGCTTGCTTTTAATCTTGTTCACATTATTCATTTTATCCCCTGGTAACACTACATTACTTTCATTTTTGCATATTGTTTCAGTAGATTCCAATTCATTCACCACTTCCTTTTCTTTGTTACTTAAACTTCCATAATCTAACACTAACACTTCAAATTTATTACTGGTTATGGTATGATTTGCTTGACTGCTCTTATCATTTATATCACCTTTACCATCTCCAATATTTCCTTTTGATACTATAATATTTCCTTCTTGTGTCTCTGTTTCAATAAGGTTAACATCAGTCTGTCTATCATCGTTTACATTGAGCATTTGAACATCTAAACTGTTCTTATAATGTTTTGCATCCTCAATTCTAACCTTCTCATTTTCCCGAACATCATCTAAATTATCTTTTTCTTTCTCTAATTCATTATCAATACATATTTCACCCTCTTCAATACTATTATCTCTTTCAACTTCTGAACCATCATTATTCAGTGTGTGGATAATCCATGTTATTCCTCCCTCATTAACTCCTTTTTTCTCAGCGATGTTAATTTTTTAACCTGGAATTTCCTCTTGTATCTACTAACCCTCTGTCATTTTTGAGTGGTTCTACCAATATCTTCCTTTACATATTTATTAACTTTTCCATGCTTCTTTTCAACTACCATGACTTTCTCTTACATCTCTTGTTTCTTTTCCTTATTTCTTCAGTTAGGACACAATCAACCGTTGAATGACCAAATGTTTTACATTTTCTACAAATATCTGGCTTCCACAAATATTTGACAAGGATTTTCTATTGACCTCAATCTACCAATTTAATCATGAAGCCATCAACTAGATCACATTCTGGATTCACCTCAATGAGGCATTTAGCATATTCAAGTCTATCAAGTCTCTCTGCCATCTCATCCATGCACAGAAGCTTGCCTATCCTGCTGGATAACTAGTTAATACCAAGATGTGACCAGGCAAACAAAGGAATGTTAAGAATGTGAACCCATACTGGTACTGTGGAAACACTGCCATAAATATTGCTGACTTTTGAATCATATGGTTTGATGATAAACAACTTGTTCTTCATAATAATTGGATCACCTTGCAATATTTTATCTTTATCCTCTTGACAAGAGAGAAGGAAAAGGAAAATAACTCCATCAGATTTTACCTTAATAGATCCTTTCAACCTCCAGATCGACTTCAGTCTTTGGACAACTATCGTGAAAGAAAGTGGTTTATCAAGAAAAAAACCAACTAAATAATCACCTCAAACTTGAGAGCTAGCCAGAACAATGTCATCAGAGAGCTGCAAAGCACCATCAGAGTATGTTGGATTAAAGTCAACCGGGATCCTAGCATTTCTTGGTTTATGCTTGAACAAGGAAGTCCATGCTGGTTGACAAGAGAGGACGGGGGAGGCCGAAAAGGGAGAAACAGAATGGTGAAGCTTGAGCGAAGGAGGATCAGGAGGAGCAGGTGGACGGGATGGTTGAGGTGGAGGGATAGACGAGATGATAGGCATGGTACACAGGGATGGAATGATGGAAGGGGTGATGGGTAGGTACACGGGAAGGGAAAGGAATGGTGGGGTTGTCTGCCATGAAAGGATTGTTTTTTTGCTTTTGATAAATTTTATATTTTAATTTACTTATATTATAATCTTACGTATAATATTACTTAAATTAAATCTTATTTGATTAATTTTAATTAATTTTATATTATTCTAATATAACATTTATATAGAATATTTATCATTATATTATAGTACATATATCATATATCTTTGTATATCATTTAATTAATTACCCTTTCATTAATTTATTTAATTAAACAATTTTAATTAAAAGTATTAATTTCAAAGTTCATTTTATATAAATACATATATACTTATGTTATTTTAACATTTAAAACAGCATAACATATGCCATAATATATACTCCATGTATATATTTATTAATTAATTAACTCATTTATTAACCTTATAAATAATTTTTTTAAATTTCAAAATTAATTTATATTAATTTTCGAACACTTTGAAAATTTTCATTATATAATAACATTTATAATATGTATATATTTTATTTTAAATTTAACATTTAAATTTAAAATCTTATATTTATAATTTTCAAACAATTTTGAAAATTAGCCGAAGACCCAATTTAAATCGAGCCTTTTCTATCAGAGCCGAATATATCTGTTCGGGCCAGGCCGGTAGCCAAGTAGGGTAGAGTAGCCAATCCTTTGACACTACCTTTCTACACACCCTACTATCTGGGCTATGAGCTTAATTAGTTAACCCTAACATGACTAATTTAGACCACATATGCTATTGGGCTCTAATAGCATTGTTGGAACTGGGCCAGCCCATAGAGGAAGAAATGGGCGAATTTCAATTTTTTTTAACATTTTGGATCTTTTTGGGCCTATGAAGTCTAATTTAATTAGAACATTTCAAAATTTTCTTTTAAATAAAATCGTTATTTTATTAAATTTATAATATAGTTTTATAGTATGTAGTTAATATTATATTATATATATAAAGGTGAATCATATACACACATATGTGTGTGTGTATGCATGTGTAACATAGCAATCTGTGCAAGGTTTGACATGTCCGTATATAAGTGCTGAGATTTACACCTCAATAGATATGTTAAGACCTCTAATATACAAACTGTTTAAATCTATGCTTATATGCTTTAATTTATGTATACAAAATATTGCATATATATATATATAATTTTGAATAATTATATATATATATGGAATATATATAATTATGTGTATATATATACTTAAAATAATTTAAAATTATATTAAAGCTTTATTTATTTTATTGAAAAACTCGAAAAAAAATTGAATTTTTTTATGGAAAATAAACGTATAATATATAATATATATCTTATAAGTAATTTAAGAATATATATATATATCTTATAAGTAATTTAATAATATATATATATATATTAATACATAAAAGTATAGAAAAAGAATGTATACACATCAGTTAATGCTCATGGAAAAATTATTTTTTATTTTTATTTTAAATATTTTTTTAAATTAAATTTCCATACAGAATTAAATAAAAAAAATTCAAAAGATAATTTTGAATTTTAATATTTCATGAAATATCTGAATGATATTTTAATATTTTATATATGTCTTATGATTTACAAAATAAATTTTAAATTCAAATATTAATTTTTGCGATTATTTAAATATTTAAATTATATAATTTTTTTATTTTACTCACCAAACATATATTAAGTATAAATTTAATTTTGTAAAATTTTTAACATATTTTATACAATATATTTGTTGATGTTATTAATTTATGAATTTAATTGATTTAAATAATATATATAAATATACTAAAATATTTTTATTTATGTCAAAATTCTTTTGAGTGTAATATTATTTATATCAAATTTTAAAAACATATTTTGTATAATGTAATATTTAATATTTAAATAATGAAACTTATATAATTTAAATAATATATATTAAATTAATTTAAATCAAAAATCAAATTGTCTTATGCGGTGAGTATTAAAGGTATGTATATGTGATAAATATTTTTTGAAATTTTATAAGCATATAATTATATAACTATTCTAAATGTGACGATATACCGATATACTAGATTCGTCACTTAACTAACAAGACAACATATGATATATAAATTATCTAAACATTAATTTATTTTTGTATATTAGAAAATTACCATATCTCCAAAGCTAGTTAGTACACATTGAAACGAAGAGATTGACTCTTAGAACTAGATTCTAATTAAGCAAGGGCTAGCTCCTAAACTGATGACCACCAATCATCGAATAACGATTGTTTTTATTTGATTTGAGCTTGGAAATTGAGAAGATTATGGAGATATATTTCAGCCAGAAATAGAGAGGGCAGAGGCTTTAAAAATTAGTAAATGAGTGAGGGTTGTGATGCTTTTATATAGAAGAGATTATATATAAGCTAGGATCAAAATATACTTTTCCCTCTTACTCATTCTCTTCCTCTTATCCATCTAAACCGAAGCCTATCTTACTATAGCCACCCCTTGTTGGTCTTATCATTGCCAAAATCCCCTTGCCCACATATGGGTTTCAAACCCATTTCAAGCCCGAACAATATTTATCGCATTTAAATCCAATTTAAAGCGCATCGATATCGTATATCGATTAATATATTTATAACTATTATAAACATATCTAATATTGTTCAGCACATCAAACAATTTTCATATTTCATAAATAATAATTAATTAAATTAAATTATAACAATTACAAATTAATTAAATTATTTGGTCAAATGAGTATTCAATGCTTCAGTTATGTGACTCTTTAGGTGTAGATTTAATAGTGATTAATTCAAACTATTCGAATATTAACGTTAACACGTCACTTAGCAGGTGATTTGATAGTTTGATCAAATTTATCACTTACTAGGTTTCGGTCAAATCCAATTTTACCTTTTTAACAGTACACGGTTGTGATATTTATGCCAATTCTCTTTGTCAAAACTATATCACTTTGGACCTATGGAATTTGGTAATGGTCAAAGTTACAATATCATCCGTATTCAACTCTATTGTCTAAACACAAAGTCCTTGGTTCAATAATAATTATTATTATTAACTGATGTAATGACCCACCTTTTCGACCCCCAAATGTCGACTCTAATACATTCACGATATTCGTGTGCCGAGCACCCAAGTGCCAGAAAGGCGAAAAGTTATGGTAAAAGAAAAAGAAAAAGAAATAGAACAAGGAAGAAGGAACACAATATTAGAATCTCACAGTGGAACGATAATATATAATATCAAAAGAATAGTACAGAGGGTTACTCCGATACAGAAATTTCATAGTACAAAACCTAAGTATCATCATCAGCCTGAACAGTTATAACTACCTATCCACACAAATGCTGATATGTACGATATAATAATGCAGCGGTAATAAGCATATTATGGTAGGTGAAGCATCCAGCTCGTCTTCTCAAGCTCTAAAGAACATCAACGAAAACCTGCCTTTCTCAGACTACTCAAAAGAGCATGCAAGGAATAAAACCAAGCATCAGACATAAGTTTGGTATGAGAAACTCAAGAAATATGTAGCTAGCATATAACAGTACTTTTGAGACTGCATGGAATGCCATAACGATTATCCTCTCAAAAGAACTACCATCTACTAGGTACATAAGGTGATATGATAGATAACGTCTAGGGTGTAGAATATAAATATTATAACATAGCTGGAATGGTTACATTGGTTACATTCGATAGCATATTAGGAGTACAATCAAATCCGATAAGGAACATTCACATATTAGATTTTCCGTAGAGATCTCTTTGGAGAAGCCGAATCCAAACTCCATGCACAAGGATGAGAAGCTACCTTTCGAGCATCGTATATCTTTAGATAAAATATGCCACAAGGAAAACTCAAAGGCCCACACTCGAACATAAACATGAACAACGTGAACCAAATACTACCAACTCCCGCATGCAACATCATTAATCATACACTAGATTTGGAGTTGACAATATCCTATCGTGGGTTAGCAAAACCCCAGATTGTGCAGCCTACTCTGTCATTAGGCTTTTTCGATGTCGAGGTCACATTTGGCATCTTTCACATGATTCTTCATCACTCGAACAGAACATGAATGCCAAATTGGATCCCCAAATCTCGAATAGATCATAAAACCACACATGGATTCCCATATCTCAACAGATCTCAGAATCACACATGGATTCCCACATCCTGAATAGATCATGAACAACTACATGTGTTCGAGCATCTTAAACAGATCTCGAATCTCCACATAGATTCCCGCATACCAAATAGGTCCACTTCCAAGAGATAGAACACGTATCTCAGCCTTGAAGTGGTTTTCGGTAAGTAAAACACTTACCGATCCCGGTCTCTCCAAGTCTGAATCGATTAGTTTGGTCATTCAATGATAATGAAAGCGATCACACATGGAAACCAATTCTCATATACTTATCTTGCTTCCGATATTTCCATCTCACACTATCCCTCGATCAAGAGTAAAGCCGGTAGTTGGAGCTCTATTGCTCACATCCCTTCATGAACACAATCTTAATTCCAACAGATAGACAAACCTACTTCATCGGCTTTTAGCGCTAAGTATACGATTAAATGTTTTCCATAAACGAGTAAACATACAATGCATGATTAAATCACATAAGCAACTTCTAATCCCTATTTTGTTTAATTAATATTTTATTAATTAAAACCTCTTTTATTAGTAAACCTTCTTTAATCTAATAAAACATCGTACCATTTTCTTCTATTCGTTTCTACTTTTTCAATACTTCAAAAAGCATTCATGTACTTATCTCAAATGATATAACTATATTCACAAATCATTAACAAGATTTCTTACTTTAAACCTTTACTCTTTTTCTATCTTTTTTTTCCAAAAGATTCCTTACATATAATTTCCTCCAAAGTATCCATTTTAGGGATCCAAGTACTTTCATATATCCATCAAAAGGTTTAAGACTAATGTTACTCGAACATTGTCAGCACAAACCCAAAACCATTTCACTTATGCTTATCTTTAAAAAATTCTTTAAAGATCTATTTACATTAGCAAGTATAATTAAAGAGGGTTAAAGACGAATGTAATTAACACATTGTCACAACAAACCCAAAACCGTTTCACATTTTCTTATCTTTAAAATATTCTTTTTAAAGATCTATTTACATTTACAAGTATAATCAAATAGGGTTAAAGATGAATGTTGTTAACATGCTGTCACAACAAACCCAAATCATTTTCCTACTTGCTATAATCTTTACAAACCTTTGTTTTAAAGATCTAAGTTTATATTCGGTTATAATCGATTAATCGATTATCTACTCAAAAACCATAGTTTATACAAATCAATGTTCGTATACTTAACTTGTTTCCGACATTTTCAACTTAACTTTTCCCGTTCAAGAGTGAAGCCTAGTAGGTTAGAGCTCTATTTCTCCGTCCCTACTTGACATCATTCTTAACTCCAAGAAATAGAGAAGCCTACTTCGTCGGCTTTTATTGTTAAGTGTAATATTAATGATTTCCATACACAAGTAACAAACAACCTTGTTAACCCGTTTTCGACATTCCCAACTTAACTATTCCTCGTTCATGATGGAGGCCTAGTAGGTTAGAGCTCTATTGCTCCATCCCTACTCGACATCAATCTTTAACTCTCAGAAATAGATAAGCCTACTTCGTCGGATTTTAGCGTTAAGCAAAGTTACTTACCTGGACAAGTAAGTAAACAACAAGATTAACATGTTTCTGGCATTTCAACTTATACTATTCCTTGTTCAAGAGTGAAGCTAAGTAATTTTGGACACTGGTTGCTTCAAGCCTTGCCTAGACACCTCATTCTTGAATCTCACAAGCAGACAAGTTTACTCGTCGGCTTTTAGTGCTAAGCCTAATCAATCACCTTTGTCAAAACTTATATATTAATATAATATTACTTTATAAATACTTGTAAATAGGTTTTAAATATCTATGTAAAATATTACTTGAAAATAACTAATTTAGAAGTTTGATTAAAAACATGTTTACATTTTGCAGCACTTAACTTTTAAAATTCGTAAATAATCAATTAAACTATATTTAAACTTCTATTCTTTTTTTCATACTCAAATACATTTTATAAGAACAAAGAGAAACCATTCAATTCATGAAAAACTAGCCAAAACATCGCATTTTAAATACTTAAACTAATAAGCGACTTACTCAGCATTTATAAGTGCTGTTTGAAGTCCTTGTTAAAACAACATTGAAAAGCACCGTATTTGCGGCTAGTTTTAAGCACTTAAACAAATGATTTAAGACTTGAATTTTTATAGTAAGTACTACCCTTAGGGTACTTAAAAACCATGGAAAGAAAACTTTAAGAATATCTTTCTATTTATTTATAAAAATTCTCGAAAACAAGGGATTCCGAAGTGCACTTATAACGACTATTCTCGTTTCAAACACTTTCAAACTTTCTTCAATTCAACACACAATCTAAACAACCATGGAAACATCAAGTCAAGGCTATGCCACATGTTTAAGATGGTAATAAAAGTGAGGTTATCAATATAAAGTTATCATTTTCTTTCAAAAGCAAGAGGGGTCTAAAGTTTATAACTTTACTAGGTTAATGTCACTTTAACTTTATAATTTGCATACAACATATATACACACAATATATATTTAAGAGATAGTGAGATAACTCACATAGATCCATGCGTAACCCAAGCACAAGTCTACAAGAATCAAAGAACCACTTCCTTCCATCAACACAAGCCTAAAGGTCCAACCTTTAGCACTTCCAAACCTAAGCCAATACCTTCCTCCTCCTCCTTCTCCATGCTCATGGCCCATCCAAGCTCTCCCTCTTCCTCTCACCTCCTTCCACTTATTACTTCCTAATCATTCTTCCCATGATGTATTAGGCCCAAAGCCAAAGTTTAAAAGAGATTAGAGAAGATTTGGTCAACTTTTGAAAAATCTAGAGAGTAATTAGTGGATTAGTGCTTAAGCACTTCCACCATTTTCAACCCTCCTACTTCATCTCAAGCTTATTTGATTTTTGTGTGGTTATTTCCTAAGGATACACCCCTCCTTATATAGCCTTAGGAATGGAATGGGAAAAGACCAAAACTCCTCCAAAACCCTTACGATAACTTTACACCACATAGCTTAAGTGTTAAGGAATTTCCTTATTTGCTCATTTTTGAAATATCTCCTTTTTACCTCATTATACATTTCACACCTAACTAGACAAGCTTAGGAAATTCATTATTGTTTAGTGTAAAATATTTTTATTTGATTAATTTCATTTCCTAAGCAAATAAGTGTATGTAAAAAAATATGAACAACTTTTGACGGTTAAAAAGCTGTTTATCAATAAAACTATTTTCGGCCACATTATCGATATTTTTTTCAAAGTATTTATTTTTTTAATATAATTTTCCAAAATAAGTTTACCATCATTAATTATGATTTAAAAGGAGGTTAAAAAGCTTATTAAATCACTTTAATAAAATTTAATCCAAGTTTATTTAAATAATTCAGATATTTAAATACGAAGTGATTGAAATTCCGGCTCGTTACATTCTCCCCCACTTAGAATATTTCGTCCTCGAAATTCCAAATACGAGCAACCAAAGAAATAATCACATAGCAATACTTAATAGTATTCAAAATCACTTAGCAAGCAAAACCCACGGTTTTCCCAAGTTCAAAATCCTCTTATCACACAAGGATGATAAACAACCTACTAAGCATACCATATGCTTAACAGCCTTAGGTTATTACTTAGTCGATAATTCATGCTACGTCATAACAAATCGAAGAGTCATCACCTAAACTCCATAAGCCAACAAAACTTATCATGCAAATATACTAAAGCCCATAGGATGTACATGGATCATCCGTATGCAATATCAAATTCGATCACTTGCTCGATCACATAAATTCCACTTCCCAACTAGTATACATCACTTGACCTCCGATCAGGTTTCTTGATTAGAAACCTCCTATAACGACCCGTAATTTTACCACTTTGAAAATGAAATATTTAATATATTTAAATATTCAAATATATAATTTTAAAACTTAAATAATCATGTTTTATATAATAAATAAGAATGGTGAACTTATTTTTAGAATGGAAGAAAGATTTTGGACTTTTACCGAAACATTAACAAAATTGACAAAAGTCAGTTTTCGATAAAATTGAATATACAGTCCAATAATTGTTTTAAAGGATAAATAATTGCTTTTAAATCATTATATAATTGGTTGATAACTGTATATATGTATTGTTATAGTGATTGACAAATTTCATCGTGCATTGACAAAATAAATGTCGTATATTTGCAAATGAATTTTGATATTGTTGTATATTATTTTATTAGTCAAATACACTCATTTTAATTATTTAAAGATGATAAGAAATTTATTTTTAAGTTTGGTTTACATGAATAAATAGTTTAACAAAAACGTCAAAATGTGACCGTAAAACATTTTGTCAAAAATCAATGTTTTGTTTGATACAAGTTGTGCAAACATTTTGCAACTTGAATAGTATCATGTAAACCCATTTATAATGATATAAACATCTCTCTTATGTCAATCAAGGATTAATTAACCTAAAGTAAAGAAAAGCACAAAATGACAAAGTAAGTTTACTTTTGCAAAATCAAATCCAAGACTCACATCTCATAAATAAGCCATCTCTTTCTAATTAATGACTTGTACTTAGGAGTCTAATCCAAGCATGTAAAAGAAGCAAATTCATTTTTTAAATTAATTTGTTAATTTATGGGAAATAAGAAATAATTACTTTAAGTACAAAAATCAAATCCATCCATCTTTTTAGTCCTTTTCCACATCACTTCCTCATTAATGCCATGATAAATCAAGCATTGAAAAGTGTGTTTTAATGTACTTAAGGGTGGAAAAAAGTTATTAGACACGATGGGTATTTTGGTCTTTTATGTTAAGGGTAATAGGGTAATTTGTGTAGCAAACTTCAACTATAAATAGTCTCTCCATTCTCTTCTTTTCTCACAACATTTCTTCTCCATTTTTCTTCACTTTCTTCTTCTTCATCATCTCCATATCCATGGCTTCCATCTCCATTTTCTAGAAAAAAAAATATAAAAGAAAAATAAAAGAAAAAACAAACACCTCAAAACTCCACCGAAACCACCACTTCCTCTCCCCTCATTTTGACCATACCTTCCCCCACCTCCTCCAAGGCCGTACGCCCTCCATCATCCCAAACCCGAGCTCCACTACTCTAGGCCGAGCCTACCAAGAAGAGAGGAGCAAGATCGTAGAGCTTCAGAGCAAGAAATAAAGAAAGAAGTACCGCCGAATTCATTCCAAGGAGCTAGGAGAAATTCAAGGTGTCGTGGAAGCGCTGTTGGATTTTCTAGAGTTTGGAAAGGAGGGAGCATTTGTGATGATTAATTAACAAAAGTTTAGGTGAAGTGTGGATTTACAAGGATGTTGGTAGGAAGAATTGATTAAGTTAAAGGTGAGTACTCATTTTTGAATTAACTAATAATTCCAAGTTAAATAATATGAATGTTAAATATCTTAGATGATTAATATGTTTGATAAATTGGATGCAAAGTTGGTTGTTTACATGATTGTTAATATGGATGATTACTTGGTTTGATAAATGATAAGAGAAATGGTTAGAAATTAACCATAGTTAATTAAATGAGAATTTAAATCCATATAAATATATGTATGGAAATTATTTAGCCTCTTAATGATTTTAAACTATCTAATAAGGTTGGAAATGATATTATAATAATATAATAGTATGAAATGAAATGGATTTGAAATATGAAAATATTGTTTAAAATGGGTTTAAAATGATTTAGAAATGTTTTACAAACTGTAGCGACCCGTAAATTCAGTCAAATTTTAAAGAAATTTTATTTGAATTTTTGAGTTAAATATTTTAAAATTTTAAATAAATTTGAATTTTAAATAACGATTTTGGGACATTGGGTAATATATTTTTCCAAATTCAATAAAATGGAAATTTTTGTGAAATTTCAAATTTTGGTCAAAATTAGTCAAAGTTTGGCTTTTAGTTGAAAATTTTAAATTTGAAAATTTTAAATTTATTCTTTTTTTATGATACTAGATTGAATTCTAATCTCCACTCAACTTTTTGTTTCATTAAAATCCGGTTCCTACATCATTAAATCTGTAATTTTCTGTTTTAAAACGCGCGTATATTATGTGTATTTTTGCCTACTTTCTTTTATTTGTTTTGGGCTTTGGATTTGTTTGGTTGGGCTTGATCCATTGGGCTAGAATACTAGGAGACACCTAAATGGGTACGTATCTTTTCCTGATTGGACATATCTGCTGGGAAGGAAATGTACGTACTTTTATTCCTGCTTCTTCCTCCTTCTCATTCTTTCTGCCTGAGAAGAAAAAAAAACTTACAGAAGCTTCATCTCCTTCCTCCTTCATCTCCATCTCTAATCCAATTCCTAAAACCCTAGCTCCTTTCCTTTAGCCTCTCTCTGTCTCCCCTAGCCTACCACCGCCGTACCCACCTTCCTCCTCACGGCCTCCACCCCACACATCCACACACCACCACACCCATCCACACCTTCGGCCAAGACTCCACACTCCACACACTAGCCTACCCCACCAACACACACATCCGCGCACCACACGCACCCCCACGCATGCACAAACACACGGCCAAACCCAATAGGTCGAGCCCAAACCCATAAGGCCGAACCCAATTGCCTCTTTCCTCTCTTCATTTTATATATAAAAAATTTCAAAGTTATTGGATCTTGGATCGTTCATCTTCATGTCTTTGTTTGGAGCTTGGTTCGTTTTGTGCTTGTGGTCTCCATCTCCATATCCGCTTCACGTCCGTTTGTGTAGTTCTCATCGCCGTTAGCCACGAAAGATGAGAAATCACTCACGACTAATTTCTTATGATTAAGTGAATAGACACCAATTGAAATGTAAATTGAAATGTTGTTGCAGTTAGATTTGTTTAGCTTATACTATATGATTTTGATATGATATGATGCTCACCTGTGACACGATATGATATGTTATATGATATACTCAGATATTTTATGTTATTTATTTATTTATATCACAATGCAAGTTCCCTAACTATGGATTGAAATGATACATACCCGAACGATCTTATAGATTAGGAAAAATCGTTATGGGTTGAAATGATAGACCCAAGCGATTTTATTCATTTGAAACTATTAATTTGGGATACGGGTTGAAATGATATATACTTGGAAATTTAATTATAATTTTTGGGTTGAAATGATATAAACCCAATCACTTGACCATAGGGTAGAAAATTATATACAGACACTGTTGGTCGGTTTTAAATTATTTTAAAATTATTTTCTAAATTATATAGTATGTTTTGATTTTATAGATTTGGTTTTTAAAATTTAATGATTTTATTTAAAAATTTATATTTGGAAAATAATAGTATTTTTATAAGTTTTTAAAGTTTTAAATTATAAGCTAAATATGGTTTAAATGTAATTTTAAGATTTAACTTATAATTTTATTTAGTTTTAAAAATATATATTTTAAATAATTTAAATTTAATTTAATAAAATATTTAATATAGTTTTTAAGAAATTTAATTTAATATAGTTTTTAAGAAATTTAATTATAAATTTAATTTAATATAATAAATATAGTTTTAATTTAATATTATATATATATATATATTTTATATAATAACTTTAATAAATAAATTTAAGAAGTTAAGTGGGGAACAATTTGTAATTAAATTTTATTTAAAGGATTTAAATTTAAATAAGATTTTTTTAAGTTTAAAAGATATGATTTTTGGAATTTAATAATTGATTTAATATGAATTGTAAAATAAATGTTTTAAATCTAAAATATAATTGAAGTTAAATATTTTAGTATTGATTTAAATTATAATTTAAGATTTATTATTTAAATGTTTTATAAAATGACCACGGTGTGAAAAATATAAGCGTTTGGTTGTTAAAGAGATCGGGTCGAATATTGTCATACTCTTTACCAATTTGGAAACCACTTTAACAACTGTGCACGTGGTGGAGAATCCAGAATGAAGTAGGATGGTTTGGCGGATGCTATTGGTATGAGGTAAGAAACGCAGCCTTGACCTTCTGGTCAGCTTGATATGACTAAAACAGGAGCCATAACCAGGCCAAGTGAGGTCGCTCCTCCTATCAAACACACTTCTTCGATACCATATCTGTTACTTTGTGATCGATTGGTGCACACCTTTGATTATGGGAGTGTTGTTCCGAGGTGGGCGGTAGCTGCGGCTATGCGTTACCACCAGCCTGGTTCCGCAATACGGTAGAATCCTACCCTGGGCATAGCCTCCCGTGCCTTGTCATATGCCTTATCGATCCCACTACGATTTTTGTTTGTGTCGTACCTATGGAGTGCTCCCTGATAGCCCACCGGTTTGGTGGACTTTACAGTACTGTATAGGCTAAGGCATTTATAAAATGTGTTAAAGGGGATATGGGTAACGCCTTAACGCTATTTTCAATATTATACTTTGCTGCTATACATTACATATATAGAGTATATTACTACATATGTAAACAGTTTGACGAACCCTTAAAGGATGGGAATCCCAAACATCCTTTGAGTTATTTTTGCATTTCACTTGTTACATTTCACTTGAGTTGATTTACTTACATGAGAATGTTAGTCCTGACTCGAGTGTTTTATTTTACTTTATGCTCTGGTTAGTCTGAATTTCACAGTATTTGGGACTCACCTTTTGGAGCTGGAGACTTTGCTGGAGATCTATCTATCTATCCACCTGCTTAGCTATTTCAGTTATTCAGTTATTTCTCTTAAGACATTTGTCATTTGCTTATGTATTAGCGAACTTCTATGTATTTGGATTTCTGTTGTATTCGCTTCTGACTCTGTTGTTTCTATAGTAGCTTCATGAACTACTATGTTTTATTTATTCCACTACATATTCTGTGTCTGTGATTCTGTGATTGATTCTATTTACCCCAAAATTTATTAACAATCTGTTGTTTTGAATGATTCAAGTCTGACATGTGTGGTTTTACTATCGATTTGAATGGTTCAAAATAGCGGATCGTTACATAAACATTTTTTCCATGAAGTTTGAAAATAAATTGAAAAACCAGTCAAAAGTAGGAGCGTCGTGTAATGGTAGCTCGCGATTTCGCTCCATAAAAGTAAAATATGTTTACAAAGTGGAATATAGCTCATAATCCTTCAAGATAAGAATTTTCTAGACTATTATATCCATATCTTTCCAAAAAAGGAAGAAAATCAAGACTTCATCTTGTAGGTTTTAAAATATGTCCAAAACAATTTTCTAGAAAAATCACGCTTTTGTAGTAAAGTGACCAAAGTATAAAAATGATATTTTAAATGTTTTAAAAATATGAAATAAATTCTAAAAGTCTTTTAAAATATTTTAAAAGTGATTTAAGTTGAAAAGATGGATTTCTAAATGATATAAAGGTTGTTATAAAGAATATAGCTTTTAAAGCACATTTTGTAACACTTTTTGCAACGCTTTTGCAACAATTTGTAATAACTTATGAATTATGGATTTAAACTCAACAATCCTCTTTCTAATATTTTATTAATGTTTTTAGAAGAATAATTAAGTGTTTTAAATAATGATTGAAAAGTTTAAATAATCCTTAACAAAAATTGAGTATGCGGAAAAGACTAGTACATTTGTCTCGCCTGTGAGATCTAAACGGTAAAACAAGGTGTGTAACTAAGGTTAGGAATGGAGCAACCAGTGCCCTGAACTTACCTGGCCTTTGTTTTCACTTTTAGACGAGGGGTGGAACAAATCGAAAGGAAAGCCTAGATGCTCTAAAAAGGTTTTCCCAAAGTAAAAAGTAAAGAGTTTTCCAAGAGTTAAACAAGGATTTGAATAAGATGGTTTTGGATTTGTTGTAATGATATTTTACATAACACATTTTTAACCCATTTAAATGAGGATTTGGAAATAGAAAATCTTTATTAAATGTTTAAACGTGATTTTATATAAGATGACTTGGTATTTCCCAAGATTAAAGAGGAGTTTTACATGAAAGATTTAAAGAAATAATGTTGAAATGTTTTCCTAAGTAGAAGAGAAAATAATTTGAAATTATTCCAAGATTTAAGAAGCTTTAAATAAACCAAATGATTTGATAAATGAGGCTTAATGATTCCATATACTCTTGAAAAGAAAATGGAATAAATTGAAAAGAATATATCTAAGAAAGATATTTGATTTAAATAAAAGATGAAGTAATTGATTGATGATTGATATTCACATATGAACTAAAAATCTTTTTATCGATAATTGGTTTCGAAAGAACCGGGGTCGAATTTGGGTAATTCCTATCCGAAAACCACTTCGAATCAATGTATACGTTCGAAAGTGAAGACGTGTTGAAGATGATGATTATTGAAGAACGAAGATCTTCATAGCGGAAGGACTACTTGTTAACATTCTCTAGGTAGCTCCCAGTATAGAGACATTTATAGTAGTGGTTCTATCGTATTTTGAAATCTTCGGATTGCAAGGACTACTCCCTATTAATGATAGTAGGAGGAGTGCCTTCAGTTTCGTTCAGTCCCAGAATGAACTTGTATGGATGAGTGTCTGACAGTGCATTCTGATTACATAAATTTATCTCTATCCACGTATTATCTGCTTGGTGGTGGAGAAGGCAACTTCTCTTAGCGTAACACCCTTTTCTAAGACGTACGAGCTCAGGAGTTATACGTTGGTAGAAATCAATTGTGTGATTAAGGAATAGCAATGTAACATTCAAAGTGGAACCTATTATGATCAAAGCGTGGCTTTGTCTAAGTTGAGTGTAACCTCACTCCTAAGCCTCACGTCTCGGAAATGATACGGGAACCATGTTACATATTTCAGGCTTAGTATGATGAGGGTGGCGTATGATCCCTCAAGGTAACTGGCGGCGTAAGATCTAGGTCACCAAGGTGTCTAGATGGGACCCTTATTGTATGGTATAGTGGCGTGTGAGTCCTTGCATGAGAAGCCACCGGATATCAAGAAGTGTGGCAATATGAGGAATAGTGGTGTGTGAGTCCTTGCACGAAAAGCCACCGGGTTCCGGTTGTTATGCGTGGTTATCGAGGTTCCTTATCATGTTGGAAATACAATTCCAATACGATCTTTACGGTTTTGATTGTAGTCCCAAAATAGCTGTAATGACCTGCAAACATTTCAGCTACCCCTTTTGGTATCATATATTCGTTGACCTAGTCTGGATATATTATCTTAGACCTAGTCTGGGTATTGATACCTTATTTGAAAGATGTTTTCCAAAAGAATGTCATTAAAGATAATATCAAATTATTTTGGTAATAAAAGTGTTTTGGTTATCATAAGGTTAAAACCCGTCCGTATTTATGTGTGGGCGTGGTCTTATGAGATACCTTTCTTTTCAAAGGTTTTGATAACATCGTCCTGAGCTATACATTTAAAATTTCGAGTATCTCATGCTACTTTATCAAGCACGATCTGGGTATTTTTAATACTCGGGTCAGATCTGAGTAGTTTCAGGATTAGCTTAAAGTGCTTGGAGTTTCCAAAGGAGAGCTGGAGATCTTCATCATCGTATGGACGTATTCTATTATCCGCTGCATTTGTTTTGTTGTTTGTCAGCATTTGTAAGGGCAGGTGTTATAACTGTCCAGGCTGAATCTAGATTAGACTCTGATATATGTTTTAAAATTTTCCACTATAAAGATTATTTTTGAAATAATATATGTTATTCCATTTGTGTGAGATTCTGTTTTTCTGTTCTGTTCTATTTTTATTTTTCTTTCTACCCTTAATGATCCGCTTGTTCGTGCAATTTGAGTTGGACGTGTGTGGTTTATTGTCGATTCAAAGGTAACGGAAAAACGGGTCATTACGTTTGGTATCAAAGCTTAGGTTGAGCGATAACCTAGGCTTTATTGGGGTAAGACTCGTCAGAGATAGGGTTAGCAATACCTTAGGGCGAGTAACTCATTATAGAGTTTGAGAGTATTATATATGAGCGTGTATTTGTTAGTAACTAATAAAATATTTTTTGTTGATTTATCTATTGAGTGATTTATGGATCCTGATCGATGCGCCTGATCACCGTTGTCGATAAGGGTTCCTAAACATTTAAACAAGGTGAACCGACACACTGATTTTGAAAAATTTGGGTAAATGAAATAATTTTACCTAAGCTTATGTATTATTTATAAAGAAATAACTTTCGAAAATGGTATAGTTATTAATAGTGTGTTAGCTTGTAATTAAGGGAATGATAACCTTTAAGTATTATCATCCGTTGATTTAACAAACACCTTGTGAATTAAGTTTCATGATTTGACTATAAGATGTTTGATAATAATACTGGGTTAAGATAAATGAATTAATATAAGATAATAAATAAGCATGTCTTATTAAAAAGGAGGTATTTTACAAAGATAAGATAATTTTATAAAAGGTAGATATGGAAGATATGAAAATTTAAGGTGATTACAAGAAAGTAAGTTAATATAAGATGAATTTATAAATAAATTTTATAAACAAAATAATCTCTAAAGGATTTTGAAAATAATAATGGTATTATTTCAAATAAAAAGAAATATTTTATGATAACTAGTTTGAGCGGCTCGAAAATAAACTAAAAATGGGCAAGAGATGTGTTCGGATGGTAAACACTTCTCTTAAGTATTACTCTTCTTGTTAAAGGGATATGTAATACTATTGGTAGTACCCAATTCCTTGGTATGGTTTTGGAGTTACTCAATCTATATAGTTTTCTTAAGTTAAAAAGATAATGTGAATCGTTAATTGATAAATTGATTAGTAATCTTTATAAAAGTGTTTAAACCAAAGATAAATTGAGACCGCCAAATGATAAGAAAAAGCGAGATTTTCGATGATTTTGGACAGTCGTTAATTTCCGACTCATACCTAACTCATAGCTAAGAAATTGATGAAAAGTTTTGATAAAAGATTGTGAAATATGTTGAGTAAATGAAATAAGTATAATTTATAAATATGATTTATAGATAAAAAGGAATTAAAAGTTGAGAATTTGATGATTTAAATACAGGTAGTTTTAAAATTTGTTTTTCAAAGCTAGAAAAATAATAATAGTATTAAATAAGAAATAAGTTGTATAACTTATGAATTTAAGATAATAGTAAATTACAACAAAATTTAAATTTGTTAAACATACAAATTAAAGTAAAATCAATTTGAAATTTGGGATTTGTATATACTCTTAGGATGTAAAGTTATACCATACAAAAATAGAATTAAGTCACAAACTATTTATACACTTAAGTAAAATAATGATTCTTTAAAAAGATAATTATAACCTGGAAAATATTTTCTAGCATAAATTAAGAATTTGGACTTAAAAGTGATTGATTTGTATAAGTTGTAAGATATAATAAACTTAAGTAATAGTTTTACGAAATGATTCATAAATAATATTAGTATTCAAAGAAATATACTAAGTAAAAATGATTGTGAAAAAAAACAATTTTTTATATAATAAAGATAAATTATCCATTGAGTGAAAAATGGTTCCTTTGGAATATTTTCCTTTAATAAAAATATTGGGAAATAACTAATTAAAGGGATTATATAAAGAAACATCTTTATAAAATGTTTGAACTTAAGATAAAAGTTTTTATGAAAAGTTTTTGGAAGTTAATAAATACATATGTTATATGTAGATCATTTCATTACACGAATTTGATCTAAGGTTCGAGTACGGAACTTTGAGGTGTTTACACCAATCCGAAAACAGATTTATCACTCTATTCTTGATGGCGAACATTGATGAGGGTTTGTGATCAGGTACTTGAGTTTTCTATCATAGTTGAGAGCTATGCAAGGAAAGCAAAGGTTTATGATCTAGAAGCCTGATTAGAGTCCGCATTAGAAGATTGGGGGATCGATACTAGTTCGGAAGAAAAGTTGTGTATTCGAATAAAAGACCAAATCATATATTGCACATAGATGGTCTATGTATATCCTAAAGAATTAAGATTAAAGATAAATATTTTTGGTAAATACCTTTGGGGTTTTTTTTGGGTAATTTCGGGGATGAAATTCTTTTAAGGGGGGAAGTCTGTAACGACCCATAATTTTACCACTTTGAAAATGAAAATTTAATGTATTTAAATATTCAAATATAGAATTTCAAACTTAAATACTCATGTTTTATATAATAAATTAGAATGGTGAACTTATTTTTAGAATGGAATAAAGATTTTGGACTTTTACCGAAACATTGAAAAAATTGACAAAAGCCAGTTTTCGATAAAATTGAATATATACAGTCCAATAATTGTTTTAAAGGATAAATAATTGCTTTTAAAATCATTATATAATTGGTTGATAAAAGTTTGATAACTGTATATATACTTATGTTATAGTGATTGACAAATTTCGTCGCCCATTGACAAAATCAATGTCGGATATTTGCAAATGAATTTTGATTTTGTTTTATATTTTTTTATCAGTCAAATACACTCATTTTAATTATTTAAAGATGATAATAAATTTATTTTTAAGTTTGGTTTACATGAATAAATAGTTTAACAAAAATGTCAAAATGTGGTCGTAAAACATTTTGTCGAAAATCAACGTTTTGTTCGATACAAGTTGTGCAAACGTTTTGCAAATTGAATAGTATCATGTAAACCCTTTTACAAAGATATAAACATCTCTTTTATGTTAATCAAGGATTAATTAACCTAAAGTAAAGAAAAGTACAAAATGACAAAGTAAGTTTACTTTTGCAAAATCAAATTCAAGGCTCACATCTCATAAATAAGCCATCTCTTTCTCACTAATGACTTGTACTTAGGAGTCTAATCCAAGCATGGAAAAGAAGGAAATTCATTTTTTAATTGATTTGTTAATTTATGGAAAATAAGAAATAATTACTTTAATTACAAAAATCAAATCCATCCATCTTTTCACTCCTTTTCCACATCACTTCTTCATTAATGCCATGATAAATCAAGCATGGAAAAGTGTGTTTTAATGTACATAAGGGGGGACAAAAAGTGATTAGACACTAAGGGTATTTTGCTCTTTAATGTTAAGGGTAATAGGGTAATTTGTGCAGCAAACTTCAACTATAAATAGCCTTTCCATTCTCTTCTTTTCTCACAAAATTTCTTCTCCATTTTTCTTCACTTTCTTCTTCTTCTTCATTTCCATATCCATGGCTTCCATCTCCATTTTCTAGAAAGAAAATATAATATAAAATAAAAATAAAAGAAAGAAAGAAAAAAACACCTCAAAACTCCGCCGAAACCCCCACCTCCTCTCCCCTCACTTCGACCATACCTTCCCCTACCTCCTCAAAGGCTGTACTCCCTCCACTATCCCAAACCCGGGTTCCACCACTCTAGGCCGAGCCTACCAAGAAGAGAGGAGCAAGATCATAGAGCTTCAGAGCAAGAAATAGAGAAAGAAGTACCGCCGAATTCATTCCAAGGAGCTAGGAGAAATTCAAGGTGTCGCGGAAACACTGTCGGATTTTTTGGAGTTTGGAAAGGAGGGAGCATTTGTGATGATTAATTAACAAAAGTTTAGGTGAAGTGTGGAATTATAAGAATGTTGGTAGAAAGAATCGATTAAGTTAATGGTGAGTACTCATTTTTGAATTAACTAATAATTCCAAGTTTAATAATATGAAAGTTAAATATCTTAGATGATTAATATGTCTGATAACTTGGATGCAAAGTTGGTTGTTTACATGATTGTTAATATGGATGATTACTTGGTTTGATAAATGATAAGAGAAATAGTTAGAAATTAACCATAGTTAATTAAATGAGAATTTAGATCCATATAAATATGTGTAAGGAAATTATTTAGCCTCTTAGTGATTTTAAAATATCTAATAAGGTTGGAAATGATATTTTAATAATATAATAGTATGAAATGAAATGGAAAATGGATTTGAAATATGAAAAATATTGTTTAAAATGAGTTTAAAATGATTTAGAAAGTTTTATAAACATTTAAAAGTGTTTCCATGAAGTTTGAAAAGAAATTGAAAAACAAGTCAAAAGTACGTGCGTCGAATAATGGTAGCTCACGATTTCGCGCCATAAAAGTTAAATGAGTGTACAAAGTGTAATATAGGTCGGAATCCTTGGAGATAATAATTTTCCGGACTATTATGTCTATATCTTTCCAACAAAGAAAGAAAATCAAGACTTCATATTGTAGATTTTAAAATATGTCAAAAACAATTTTCCAGAAAAATCGCGCTTTTGCAATAAAGTGACCAAAGTTTAAAATTGACATTTTAAATGTTTTAAAAACATGAAATAAATTCTGAAAATCTTTTAAAATCTTTTAAAAGTAATTTAAGTTGAAAAGATGGATTTCTAAATGATATAAAAGTCGTTTTGAAGAATATAGCTTTTAAAGCACTTTTTGCAACGCTTTTGCAACAATTTGTAATAACTTATGAATTATGGATTTAAACTCAACAATCCTCTTTCTTATATTTTATAAATGTTTTTAGAAGAATAATTAAGTGTTTTAAATAATGATTGGGAATTCTAAATAATCCTTAACAAAAATTGAGTATGTGGAAACGACTAGTACATTTGTCCTGCCTGTGAGATCTAAACGGTAAAACAAGGTGTGTAACTAAGATTTGAAATGGAGCAACCAGTGCCCTGAACTTACCTGGCCTTTGTTTTCACTTTTAGAAGAGGGGTGGAAAAAATCGAAAGGAAAGCCCGGATGCTTTAAAAAGGTTTTCCCAAAGTAAATAGTAAAGAGTATTCCAAGAGTTAAACAAGGATTTGAATAAAATGGTTTTGGGTTTGTTGTAATGATGTTTTACATAACATCATTTTAACCCATTTAAACGAGGATTTGGAAATAGGAAATCTTTATTAAAGGTTTAAACGTGATTTTAAATAAGATGACTTGATATTTCTCAAGATTAAAGAGGAGTTTTAAATGAAAGATTTAAAGAAATAATGTTAAAATGTTTTCCTAAGTAGAAGAGAAAATAATTTGGAATTATTCCAAGATTTAAGAAAGGTTTAAATAAACCAAATGATTTGATAAATGAGGCTTAATGATTCCATATACTCTTGAAAAGAAAACGGAATAAATTAAAAAGATATATCTAAGAAAAATATTTGATTTAAATAAAAGATGAAGTAATTGATTGATGATTGATATCCACATATGAACTAAACATCTTTTTATCGACAATTGGTTTTGAAGGAACCAGGGTCGGATTTGGGTAACTCCTGTCCAAACAGCACTTCGAATCAATGTATACGTTCGGAAGTGAAAACATGTTGAAGATGATGATTATTGAAGACCTAAGATCTTTATAGCGGAAGGACTGCTTGTTGACATTCTCTGGGTAGCCCCCAATATAGAGACATTTATAGCTGTCGTTCTATCATATTTTGAAATCTTCGAATTGCAAGTACTACTCGCTACTAATGGTAGTAGGAGGAGTGCCTTCGGTTTCGTTCAGTCCTAGAACGAACTTGTATGGATGAGCGTTTGACACTGCATTTCTGATCACATAAATTGATCTCTATTAACGTATTATCTGCTTGGTGACGGAAAAGGAAACTTCTCTTAGCTTAACACCCTTTTCTGAGACGTACGAGCTCAAGAGTTATACGTTGGTAGAAATCAATTATGTGATTAAGGAATGACAATGTGGCATTCAAAGTGGAACCTGTTATGATCAAAGTGTGGTTTTGTATGAAAAGCGTGGCTTTGTTTAAGTTGAGCGTAACCTCACTCCCAAGCCTCACATCTCGGAAATGATACGGGAACTATGTTACATATTTCAGGCTTAGTATGACGAGGGTGGTGTATGATCCCTCAAGGTGATTGGCGGCATATGACCTAAGTCACCAAGGTGTCCAAATGGGACCCTTATTGTATGGTATAGTGGCATGTGAGTCCTTGCATGAGAAGCCATCGGATCTAGAAGTGTGGCAATATGAGGAATAGTGGTGTGTGAGTCCTTGCACAAAAAACCACCGGGTTCCGGTTGCTATGCGTGGTTATCGAGGTTCCCTATCATGTTGGAAATCCAATTCTACGGGCTTTACGGTTTTGATTGTTGTCCCAAAATGGCTGTAATGACTTGCAAACATTTCAGCTATCCCTTTTGGTATCATATATTCCGTCTAGTATATTCCGTTGACCTAGTCTGGATATATTATCTAAGACTTAGTCCGGGTATTGATACCTTATTTGAATAAGTTTATTTGAAAGATGTTGTCCTTAAGAATGTCATTAAAGATAATATCAAATTATTTTGGTAATAAATGTGTTTTGGTTATCATAAGGTAAAAACCCGTCCGTATTTATGTGTGGGCGTGGTCTTATGAGATACCCTTCTTTTCAAAGGTTTTGATAACATTGTCATGAGCTATACATTTAAAATTTTGAGTATCTCATGCTGGTTTATCAAGCCTGATCCGGGTATTTTTAATACTCGGGTCAGATCCGAGTAGTTTTAGGATTAGCTGAAGACGCTTGGAGTTTCCTGAGGAGAGCTGGAGATCTTCATCATCGTATGGATGTATTCTATTATGCACTGCATTTGTTCTGTTATTTGTTAGCATTTGTAAGGGCAGGTGTTATAACTGTCCATGCTGAATCTAGGTTAGACTCTGATATATGTTTTAAAATTTTCCACTGTAAAGATTATTGTTGAAATAATATATGTTATTCCATTCGTGTGAGATTTTGTTTTTCTGTTCCGTTCTATATTTATTTTTCTTCCTACCCTTAATGATCCGCTTGTTCGTGCAATTTGAGTTGGACATGTGTTGTTTATTGTCGATTCAAAGGGTATGGAAAAATAGGTCGTTACACCACCATTCTCCTTGCGTTGCCAGATACTATAATAGAAAACTTTCGGATCATATTAAGAATCCATATCAAGTGTTTACCATCAACAATCTAGTGAAAATCCTTGTCCGGACTGGTGTAAACCACCTCGATACTGTGTAGTCGAATATTGGATCAAGAATAGTCGTGCAAATAAAACGATCTATGTACAACTTACGCATTTATCCTATTGGTTTCTTAACTACACCAATATCTTTTATCCAATTAGTATGTCATAATACTAAATCATTTATGAACCATTTCATAAAACATAACTTTAAGTTTATAAATAACTATAACTTAAGTCATACTCTTATAATACTCCATGACATCTTAAGAGTATATACAAAATATTAAATTCAGTTTTACTTAACAAGGATGTTCAACAAATTAAACTTGTTTTAACTTACTACTTACTCAATTCAAGTGTTATATAAACTCTTCCAAGACCACTACATTATTGCTCTTAATTAAAAGATCCTCATGGTAATTTGGAATAAGAGAAATAGGAGAGTCTTCTATCTTGAAATGACTACTGAAGAGGAACTATATGATCTTGCTGTCTCCACGATTTGTCAGTCTGTGAACATGTTAAGAAACAACAATGTGCTCAATCCATGCCTTCTATAGTGATTGAGTACAGTGTTTATGTTCTTGGCACACATTTCCTGCCCTCCTTCTTTTATTTAAGTATCTGCTGTTCCTTTTTATGTATTTTTGTCTCCTTTGCTGTTTGTTTCTCGTCTTCGCTTGTGTTGTATGTTGTAATCTCAGTTTCTTTATTTGTTTAATAAACTAGTTGGGGACCAACTAACCCCGCTAAAAGTCCATAAAAATAATAATATAGAAGGGAATAAATGAGAGGGGAAATTTTGAAATAGAGCCTTATTTCATCTCTTAAGCCCTCCCTCTCTCATTCATTCTCATTTTACATTCACAAACAATCAAAAGCAAACACTTAGAGGCTGGCCATTCCTAAAGGGTAGGAGAGAAGGAAATCAAAAGGGATTCAAAGGGCAAAGCTTAGGGAAACTAAACTCCATCAAATCTCAATCTCATCATCCAATCTAAGGTAAATAATAGTTAACCATCTCTATTGCTTATACTTGAATTCGGTTAAAATTTCCGAATTGATCTTGATTGCTTGCCATGTTATGGATGTTTGATCATTGTTTGGATATTATAACGATTTAAAGAAATTCTTATAGAATTATTATGATAGGTTTTAAAGGTAAAATCTAAGTTTTTGATCTTCAATTGGTTTGATTTTTGATATGTGCTGTATAACATTATTTTGGAGATGGATTTTTAATTTCATAATTTTTCTATTTAGTATGAATATTTTATGAATTTCCTAAGAAAGAAATAGTGTTTATTTCAGTTTTTAATTATTAAAAATAATTATTTAATTATTTTGGTCCCAAATTATTTACAGGAGAAAGAATATATAAATTCGGATTTTTAGTGATTTTTGGGGATTTTTCCCAAGTGATTATGAATTTTTATGAATTTATTATGCTAGAAAAGCATTTAAATTAATATTAATTGAGGGTATTAATTAATTAAGTTGGTAAACATTTTTGGAAAGATAAAACTGACATGCGGCAGTTTTCAGGAAAGAAATTGGTAAAGGTTGTTCTTAACCAATAGAAAATTGACAAAGGATTAGAGTTGATGAAAAGAAATTCCTTTATATAGAGTAAACGGTTTTCATATTAATTAAAATATTACCATGTCGTACGTTAGAATGTCAAATGCCTGATGATGGCCGATGTCCATGTCACTATTATAAAATTCTACATCAACGTGAATAGATGCATACGATATCAACTTATGTTGGTATGGAATGAATCTATTCAGGTTGAAGATAAATGTAAATATATATATATATATATATATGTATATATATATATGGACTTTGACATACCATCATTTCGACATCAGTGATTTCGTAACTCACCAAAACCATTTTGAAATCCCTTGTTCTTTTATTTATGAAACCCATATCATATGGCATTGATGCTATAAGTCTTTAACCCTGAAACCTATGCTTTAAAGGCTTTGATGCCGCATGTCTATATATTCGACGACCTTCAAGTAGCGGTGTAGTTACAACAGCTTTATGAAGCCGATATCAAATGATTTTAGGTTTTGATGCCGCAAGTCATCATTTTTGATATCAACTGTTTTGCAGCATAATAGTCGAAGTACTATATTTTCGACATCACAGTTTTTTAAAGAATTGATGCCGTAAGAAAATGAGTTTGACTTGAGTAATTGATGTCGTAGCTTGTCATCTCCAACATCACATGTTTTCCCTGCTTTCGGCAACATGGTTATGCGTCTTTGAGGCTGTAACTCCTTAATTTTGAAACTAATGGTTTGTGGGCGAGAAGGCTTGTTTTCATGCCAACTAAAAGTTATGTTTATAGACGAGATAACCTATGTTTTAAGAAAGTCGATAACCTAATGATTTCAGCTATATAGCCTTATACTTTATAAAATTAGAGTTTTGTTTTCGAATCTTGAATAGAGGTCCAATATTGTTTTTAACGGCATGGATGCCGTAAGCCTTTCATTTCGAACTGTTATATTGATGGCTTGACAAACCATATGTTTTATAAGTTTAACAATTTCATTGGGGATATCAATGTATATTATTATCGATATGCCATAAGTTTAAGGGTTTTACAACCTAATTGGGGATACTAATAAACATAGGTTGGGCACTTTGGTGAATAAATGTTAAGTATAAATTGATATTTGATCGATTCATAGCTATCCTAAGAAAACTTTAAGATGCATGATGGATAGTCCACATAATGCCAGAGATGGATAGTCACTATATGGTTCATGATAGGTTCATAGTCATCCTAGAAAAACTATGATACGCGAGATGGATAATCCATAATACTTAAGACAAATGAGACATAAGTGATGGATAGTTCGCATAATTTTATTTAAATAAACCATGTGTGATGGGTAGTCCATATGGCCTGGGATAGATAATCCATATAATGTTTATATTGAGATGGGTAGTCCATATAAATATAAGATGGATAATCAGATTAAATTTGGGTGGATAGTCAATTAAATTGGGATGGGTAATCCATTATATGATTTTAGGTAGGGTAAGGGAGTGTATAACACAGTGAAGATAGATTAGTCAGACTTAACCATATTGCATGCCTGTAAATTATTATTTTACTATGTTCTAACCATTATGGTTGCAAATGCATGAATTTTGATTGACATAATTGGTTAAGATGCTAGTGAAGGGAAAATCCATTCTGCTCTGCCGCGTGGTCGCACCAGATATCTATTTGGTTTGAGATGGCAGGTTATTATTCACACCAGACATTTTGCCTAACTCGAAGATTTTGTTTTCCCTTAAACTCTTGGGTGCTCCTTTGAGTAGGCCGGGAGTAAGGATTTTTAGGTTAGACGAATAAGCTTTCGGAGACGTGTAGGATGTAAGCTAGCTATTAATAGGATCTTTTACTTTCCGCTGTGTAGCCTTGTGTCTAAATGGATGTAATGATAGAAGTTATAACTGTCAAGTATTAGACTCTGATCAACCAAAGAGGCTTTTTCATATGTCGCTCTTGGAGTATTTTGTAATTATGATATTTTCTATGAATGTGGGATCGAATGGGATAATGTAATTAATATGAAATTTTATTTATTTATGAAATAAAAATTCTACTATTGAAATGTCTTTGAAAAATTTCATATTCTTGTGCTTCTGATGTCATCGATACAATTAACAAGACCATATTTTGTTACCGGAAATTAATACTGTGGTTGATTGCAACATCCGTAGCACTTAGTTTCAGGCCTCAAAATGAAGGATGTTACAGTTTGGTATCAGAGCAAAGGTTTATGTAAAAATTTAAAAGATTAGAAAACATGATCCAATGAATCAGAGATAAGATCGGGATATTGGATAACATAATAGTAACGTACTTGTAATTGCTATATATAAGAATGTATTCTCCCCTTTCTCTTAGACCATTCTTCTATATCTTATTAAGGCTCGTATGCATGTTATGAGAAAGAAAGATATTAAGGCTCATATGCAGATTACGAGAAAGCAAGATATTAAGGCTCGTGTTTATAAGTACAACTAAAACAACTAAATTACGTTCGCATATGGATTTCTATTGAGGTCTCCTCAGTATAATAAGGTGAATCTCTTGACAAGGGTTAGAAGCTGCCTTCTGAAACTATGTATATCTCTAGATAAAATATATCGCAAATGTAAACATGGCTAGTCCATGCCCAAACATGTGATACCAAATGCTAACAACTCTCGCTAGCAATAACCGAAAGCATCTTTAGATATTTGAAGTTGTTGCACCCTTGGGTAAGCTAAACCCCCGGCTATGCATCCTATTCTGTTTACTGTTATTTCCGAGGGTGAAATCATGTTCAGCAACTATCACATGAGTCTTCATCACTCAAACAGATCGTGAATCTCTCCATGAATGCTAACGCTAACCTCTCTCTTGGACCTAACATTAGGATAGACAATTCAACTCTATAGCATTTTTCTAAAATGTTAACATCAGACTCTCACTTAGATTTAAACTTATTTAAAATAACTAATTTAAAATTTAACAACATCATAGAAAAAAGCATATTTTATATTTAAAATACTTTTCTTAAAAATTCGTAAATAATTATTATAATATATTTAAACTTCAAATCTCTTTTAAAACACTCTAATTAATATTACTAAACATCCCTAAAAAGATCCTGGAAAAACACTTTATTTAAGTAAAACTTTAAACTATTTTAAAGCCTCAAACAATATACTATAGCATTTAAAGGATAGCCATCAAAAGTTTAGAAACATCCATAAATTGTTGCAGTTGTAAAGTGTTACGATTTCCTGTTATTACCACAAAACCAGTTTTAAAACCCTAAATGTTTGACTAGTTTTCTTTAAAATGCAATTTTTTATAGTGAGTACTTAACTTATTTTACTTAATGATCATGTAAAGAAACCCTTAAGGATTTCTCCCAAAATCGTATTAAAAAATATCGAACACAAGGCATATATAAAGTGTATCTATAGCAACTATTTCGCTTCTGACTTTTACAACTTTATCCTATCATTTCCATGATTTTCCCAACCAATCCCGCACCGTTCGATACACTATTACAAGTGTTGAGAACATCGGGATATATTCTTTTATAGTATATTCACATATAACCATTTAACACAAGTTAAAACACAAAGGATCTAATGTTCACTTATATCGACTTTTATACATACTTCAATGGCACACACAACCAAACCAAACATGTTAACAAAAATTTAAGCCCACGTTACATGTGTAGAGGGTACTAGAAGTGATGATATATAATATAGAGTTGTCATTTGCTTTTAAAAGCAAGAGGGGCCCAAAGTTATAACTTTAATTAGTTAATGAACTTTATATTCAAGCACAATATATAAAACACAATATATACTTTTCAGCGGTGAGTTAGTTCACCCAAACCAAGCCTACAACGAAGCAGAAGCCACTAGACTCATAAAAACACTTCCTACCATCACCAAACATCAAAAAGGCTTCACCTTTTCTTCACTTTTGCAATTTGCCACCTCCCTCCTCCATCTATTACTCACGGCCCAACTTGCTCCCTACATTTGTGCTCCATTTCTTCAAGCTTTGTGATGCTATTACTTGTTGCTATGTTATGTTAGGCCTATATCTTGAGTTTGGTGAAGTTTGGTGTTGATTTACTATTGTTTAGGAATATAAAAGAAAGGAGAAAGAGGCATGAAGTCTTACTTTTTTGTTCATAAATTTGTAAAGTGATTTATGTGGGCTTAAGGGTGTATTTGTAGAGTTTATTCAAGAAGTCACCACCATCTCCAAACCTCCTAGGAAGGTCACCAAGCATGCTTCCTTCCATGTGCTTCTACCACCAAAATATCTCCTTAGGAAAATATCTTTTACTATTTACCAAAATATCTTCTCCTTAACCACTTTGCTAATCTTTCACTATTCACATTTACTTAGCCATATTAATCAAAATACTTTTAGTTGCTAATAAATTACACATTAATATTTTAAGCAAGTCCAAAAATTTCAAACAACTTATATCGAGTAAAATCTCGTTCGTAGATAAAACGATTTCCGATCACATTGCCGATATATCTTCAAAGTATTTATTTTTGTAAACATTTTTCAAAAACAAGTTTTTTATTATTAGTTATTAATTAAAAGGGGTAAACAAGGTTATAAAATCCATTTTAATCACATAAAATCCAAGATTCAAATATTTAAATAATTCAAATATTTAAACCAAAGTGTTTGAAATTCCGGGTCGTTACATTCTCCTCCACTTAAAACATTTCGCCTATGAAATTCCAATACGTCCAATTAACAAAAGAAACATGCACAAAACACTAATCTACATATTCAAAATTTACTAGCAAATAATGCCCACAGTTTACTTAGGTCCAACAACCCTCTCATCGCACAAGGATGATAAATAATCTACTAAGCATACCTTATGCTCAACAACCTTAGGTTATTACTTAGATGATTATTCAGATTACCCTAGAACAAATCGAAGAGTCCTTCCAAAAACTCTCCATAAGCTAACAAAACTTAGTATGCATATACTTAAGCCAGTATGATGCACATGGATCATCCATATGCAATATCTGTTCTGATCACTTGCTCGATCGCATAAATTTCGCTTTCAAACTAGTATATATCACTTGACCTCTCTAGTACGGACTACAATTAGGTTCCTTAATTAGAAACCTTTTTTTTCTTTACGCACCCATGTACTACAATAGAAAACCTTGGGATCGTATCAAAAATCAGTTTCAAGTGTCCGCCATCAAGAATGACGTGAAAAATCCTTGTTCGGGCCGGTGTAAATCACCTAGAAACCATTACTCGAATCCTGGATCAAGAATAACCATGTGAATAAAATGATCTACATACAACTTACAAATTTTATCTTATTGGCTTCTTTAATAATACCAATTACTTTTTTTATCACATTCATTTACACATATAGTATATCTTAGTTAATACTAAAATCATCTATGAAGCATTTCATAAAAGCATAACTCAAGTTTATAAACCTTTTATAAAGACACAACTTTATTTGTAAAACATTTCAAAAGAAAACTTACTTCATGTTATTACTTATATAATACTATACTACATCCTAAGAGTATATACAAAACATCAAGTTCATTTACTTTCCAAATTCCAATGAAGAACCAAAATGAATTTGGGTCATATAACTAAGTCAACCTTTTGACTTCTTTACCGGTTGAGTTAGGTAAGAAGCTAGGAAGAGTAGGACACCAGTATCCAAACTTACGCCTAGAGCCTACTTTCATTATACACCCCTAAGGTAAAGATGTTTATTAGTTGACCCAATAACATCTAAGGTTTTACTTAATAAGGATGTTAAACAAATTTAAAAATGCGTTAACTTACTACATTCCCAATTTAAGAGTTATATAAACTTACCTTTATATTTTCAAACATACTTAACTTCAAGTCCAATAATGATCTAGAAGCTGCAGACTATCCAAAATCGCTGAAAAATCCATTTTGTTCTAACAAATGAAAATTACCAAACAAACACATCAAATATGATGAATATACCACACAATCCTAATATATAGGATACATGCATCAATAAAATAACTTACCAAAATTTCTCTTATTTATTGGATGCCCTTTTACTAAAAGAGAAAACAAAAATGGTTTCACAATAATCTAGTCTATGCCACTACCACTCGAGCATGCTATATAGAATACATACAAATATTACAGAAAGCTCATATCAAATTCTGTACTAAACTACTCTGCATTTTTATATCAAACATCTTTATAGAAAAACTTTCAGAGTGAAACACCTGAGTTTTATTTCAAATCATTTGAAATAATAATATATACACATACCTTTTGTATATCGATTCATACTTTTGGCATTAAAATAAAAATCATTTTCAAAGCCGTATCAAACACGTAGTCTAATAATACTAAGTATCACGATCTCAATATATAAACCAATCTCCCAAATATTTACTTTAAAATCCATAGGAAATATACATATAGATTGATTAACACAAAAACGATATCAAGGAAATAGGTCCTCCCAAGTTGTACATATATTCCCTTACTAAGAAGGGTGATACTCAGGAGAAGTGCTTACAATTAAACTCATCTCCTACCTTTGTTAGTCACTTTTGAGCCACTCGAACTAGATAACAAAAAAATCCTTTGCTCTCGAATTGACTTGTCAATTCCGAGAGCAATCTCGAACTCGAACAAATTTTAAAACTATTTTCAAAATATTAGTATTCACAAATACTTTCAAATAATATTGTTATTATATTCTACAAATTCTAAGAAATAATTTTCAAATATACTAGAATTTAAGTTCTCAAAATATCAGTTTAAATCCTCCTTATTTATAAACCGTATTTTATAAACTATACTTGTATAAATCACTTTCTTAGAAAATTTATACTTAGCTACTTTCCTTAAAGTAAACTTCTAACCAACATTACCATCAAACACTATGATGACCCACCTTTTGATCCTAAGAAATTAATACTAATATATCCACGGTATTCACGTGATGAATATCCAAGTGTCGGAAAAATAGATTGATCAAGTGTAAAAAGAAAAATAAAGACAGAATAGAATCTTATACGAATGGAATAACACATATTATTTCAATATATAACCTTTATAGTGTAAATTTTAAATACATACATCAGAGTCTATCCTAATCTCAACCTAGGCAGTTATAAATCTCCGTCCCTACTAATGATGAATAAAAATAGTAAACAAATGTAGTGGAAATGGATAACCATCTATAGAGGAAACTCCAGCTCCTACTCCAAGCTCCTCCAAACTATTCCAAGCTAGACCCGAACTACTTGGCTGCCCGGAAAAATAGGGCACCCAGAGTTTAAAAAAATAAACACCGGGTCAGTCACGTAACAGGTGTGAGAAAACTCAAAACACAGATATTTATGGAAACAAAGGGTACCTCATAAGGCCACGCCGCACATAAACAAGGACGGGTTTTTACCTTATGATAACCAAAAAATTGCTATGCAAAATCCAGTAATATTATAATAGTGTATAGATTACAAATATATATTAACCATAGCTGAAATTGTTGCATTAATTGAATTCCAGCATAATAGGTATATAGCAAGTCCAAAGGCACCTATTGGAGAATCGATTCCATACAATGACAAGGTAAGGGACTACCTTCTGTACAGTACATCTCTAGAGGAATGTAACGAGGACCCACAGATGATCCTCTGCATTTGGCTAGATCGACCTACCCCTTTCCGGTGACCAACACAATAATCTTGAATATTACCAAATATGACATCACCCCGGTCGTTCCTGAACTATCCATGGCCACAGCATACAGAACAAACCCGATATATAGAGTTTAATCTAGAAAGGTGATGACCATACCCTAATGGGTGACCCTATAGCCTTGCGACATACCATATTTTAGCCATATTCAGGTGTGAGGCTTAAGGGAACGTATTACCTTTTACAAAAAAATCCCACTTTGAATGAAACATTACCATTTCTAATAACACACTATTTATGTGACGACCACCAATGACCCCTGCACTAAACATAGAAATAGTGCGCTGAAAAGTGTGCCAGGCAGCCATGGATGATCGTCAGAGGTGAGTTAAAACAGCAGAATCTATCGTATTACTCACAGCGCATGGATAAAATACAATAGAGAAAAATATACATAGTGAAGCTACACAGAACAGAATCGCATCAAATAAGCCTCATAGTAGTCTGATACAAAAAAATCTGAATAGTCAATACATCCAGCCTCACTACATATCACTCAGAGAATAACAAGCAGCGGAACATCCAGTACATATAATAAGAAAATAATATGCAAGCCTCCAGCTCGTCTTCGTCATCAGCATCGTTGGAAACTAAGAACAGCACCTGTCACCTGCTACCTAGTTTGCCCATCCCAAAATGGATGAACAACCCAAGGTAATAAGAGTTGAACATAAAACCTTGAATCAGACAACAGTCTTAGTGAGCGGTAAATTAACTAACAACATACCAAAAGAGCATAAAGGTAAAAGGAATAGGAACCCAACCCTCCCACTCCACCTCTTTCTACAGTGATAGCCCCCAGACACACTAAGCAGAAGCAAACATAGTAAAGCAAACATTTAAAGCAAAGCAATTATCACTCGAGTCAAGGTCAATGTTTTTCAAGTACAAACCCCCAAGGCCTAAACCAATATCAGATAAGCACCCAGAAAATATTGCTCTTGAGACCGAATGATGATACAACCAAACATCCATGACTCTGGCTATCACTGTTATCATTGCTTCGATACCACCGTTAATTGAATGATCGGCACATTCTTTCAGCTGTCCGTCAAGGGCTAATGGTAACCCCGGTTCTAGACAGAACTCCGCACGTCGTCGCAGCCCATGCCTAGGACTATAGAATCTGCCCAAAGTACTCGACTACCAACTGTAGTCTTTTGGGACTATCGAATCTGCCCAGCGTACTCTTGCTTTGAGTCTGCTAGAATCTTCAACAACGATGAAATCTCAGCTTTCTAGTCGTCATCCTCGACGACTATTCTCATACTAGCTCAAACCCCTCTCGAGCCAACCATTATCAACGAACTCAAACCATCCCTCGAGTTATCATCATGCTTGGAATGACCCCGTCTGGATTATACCAAGGCTACATCACATCATAGCAAAGCCTCATCTCATCATCATCATCAAATCTATCCATACGAGCTTCATCATCCGCCACATATGCCACGAGCAGCTTTTCCAATTTCAAGAGCCTTTCCCTTAGCTTTTGAATCATCTTCGACCATCTTGTCTAAATCCAACAACTAATCAACTAATTTATAACAATCAATCAAATCAATCATTAATCCAAGTAATCAATCATGCAAACAAGATCTAAAAGCAATTATAACTAAAATGGCAATTTTGTAAATAAAGAGTCCAAATCTAACAAGCATGAAACATGGGCAATATCTCTACAACTTGATGAATGAACTTGCATAGATTAACATGTAGTAAAATGGATGTCAAATCATCATGAACAATGGATATATACTTAAGTTTACGAAAAAGCATGAAATCACTATTTTTAACACATAATCAAGCCACCGATCCGATATACTCCTTTGGATCCATGTGAGAGATAACCACCACTCACCAAATCACCTAAACACTTCAAAAGCAACACACTTCAGATCTGGATAGCGAAGGATCTAACTTGATCTGTCAAAATTCCACTTTAAACGATGAAATCTCTCTTCGAAGAATGTAGATCTTCAACTTTAGCTCTTGGATCTTCGATCTTGGATGGAAGGAAGTACTAAATTTAAGAAGAGATAAGAAGTGAAGAAGTGTAGTTCTCGAGCTCTCAAAATGGCAGCACTTCGTTGCTTCAAATTCCGGATCCCAAAAAGTGAGGCAAGGACGTGTATTTATAGGCTGGAATCCTTAGGTCGTCCGCCCCCTTAAGTCGTCCACGACCTAACTATCCCCGACCTACGACTTTACGACCCAAGCCTATGTGCATTCACGACCTAACGAGTTAGCAAATACTACGACTTAACTTCATAAGCCATCATGCGACCTACGACCTAACACTCATAAGCGACTTAGAGACTTAACGCTACACGACCTAACGATCTAACGCATAGCCGACCTAACGATCTAACAGGAGTACCGACCTAACACACGCCTTCACGCGACCTAACAACTTAGCCTTTACACGACCTAACTAGGTCGTCCCACGACCTAACTACACCCAGCATACTAACATAGGTCGTCTACGACCTAACTAAACACGGCATAGCGACTCAACGACCTAACACTTTACATAGGGTCTCAACGACCTATCCTTAACTCCTCCACGACCTAACTTCCTTAGGTCGTTAACTCACTCAACCCCTAGGTCGCTAAACCCCTTAAGCCGCTCCATTCCTTAGGTCGTTAACCTTCTTAGGTCGCTTACCTAAGCCACTAAGTCGCTCCATAACCCAACCTGCTACACGACCTAACTCTGGACGACTTAAACTCTGGTCGACTTAACAACACTAACGACCTAATGACAACAGTTCTACAATCTTTCGATCCGTAAAAATACGGGTCGTTACATTCTCTCCCCCTTAGGAATTTTGCCCCCGAAATTCCAAACAAACAGGAGCAATCAAAAACTATTCTGCATGCCTACCATCCATAGCAATCAACAAATCATGCATCCAATTACTAGCCTACCATGCAGAATTCTAAGACTAGAACAAGTTACAATGTCGTGAGATGACACGACACCTTATGGCCATACCTTGAAGAGTTCAGGATGAGCTGCCTTCATCCTCTCTTCCACCTCCCATGTACAGTCGTTAACATCATCACTCCATTGTATCTTGAGCAACCTAACTACCTTCCTCCTAAGCTGTTTCGTGTCAGTTTCCACAACACGAAGCGGCTTACGAGGTCTCTTATCAACTAGATCAACCTCAAAATCTTCACAGCTATCAGCAGAAACCACCGTATTCGAGTTGTGCACATACTTCCGTAGATACGATACATGAAAAACATTGTGCACATCCGCCATCTTTTCTGGTAACTCCAATTTGTAGGCGAGCTTTCCAATTCGCTCGATGATCGGGAATGGTTCAACAAATCTCGGAGTCAATTTTCCTTTCTTCCCGAATCGAATAACATTCTTCAGTGGAGAAATCTTCACAAAAACCATATCACCTACGTCGAATTCCAAATCCTTACGACGCTTATTGGCATAACTTTTCTGTCGGTCTTGGGCTGCCTTCATTCGTTGCCGAATGATCTCTATGCAATCCGAAGTCTGTCGAATCATTTCTGGCCCAAGTATCAGCTTTTCTTCTGTTTCTGACCAACATTTCGGAGAGTTACACGGTCTTCCATACAATGCTTCATACGGTGCCATACCAATGCTTGACTGGTAACTGTTATTATACGAAAATTCTACCAAATGAAGGTGATCTTCCCATGATCCTCCGAAATTTAAAACACAAGCTCTAAGGAGATCTTCTAAAACTCGATTGACTCTCTCGGTCTGACCATCTGTTTGGGGGTGATAAGCTGTGCTCAAACACAGTTCAGTTCCCAAAACTTCCTGGAAACTCTTCCAAAATTCACTAGTGAACAATGGGTCTCGATCACTTACTATACTTTTCGGAATACCATGGAATCGAACTATCCACTTAACATACAGCTCAGCCAACTTTGATGCAGTCCTGGTTGATCGAACAGGAATGAATCTTGCACTCTTGGTCAAACGATCTACGATGACCCAAATCCCTTCATTTCCCGTTCTTGTTCTAGGTAGCCCATCAATGAAATCCATCGATATTTGCTCCCACTAGGAACTTCTAATGGCTGAAGCAATCCACTGGGCTTCTTCTACTCAGCTTTTACCAACTGGCAATTTATGCACTTGGAAATAAAATTTCCAACATCCTTCTTCATACCTTCCCAGTAATAGGTTCTCTTCATATCCCGATACATCATATTTCCACCTGGATGAATTGTCAGCTTCGAGTGATGACTTTCCTTCAGAACTTCATTTCTCAATTCATCTATATCGGGAACAACTAGTCGTCCTTGCTTCCAAAGCCAACCCTCTCGATCGACCTCGAATCCTTTATCCTTTTCTGGGTCCAATCCAGATTCCAAATCACGGATAATCTTGACAAGCTTATCGTCTCGCTTTTGGCTCTCGCCAATTCTTTCCACAAGAGTCGGTCTTATCGATAAGTTTGCCAACATCTCAGGTTCCAATTCACATCTGGGCCTAAAGTCAAATCCAGCTAAATACTCGAGACTCATCCATTCTGAAAACATGGCCCCCAATCCTGCATGTCTTCGACTTAACGCATCTGCTACTGCGTTACCCTTTCCCGGAGTATAGGCTATACCAAAATCATATGATGCCAAAAACTCTAGCCATCGTTGCTGCCGAAGATTCAAATCCTTTTGGGAGAAAAGATACTTCAACGACTTATGATCTGTAAACAACTCGAATCGAACTCCCAATAGGTAATGTCTCCACGTCTTCAGAGCAAATACAATCGCTGCCAACTCCAAATCATGAGTCGGATAATTCCTTTCATGTGGCTTCAGTTGTCGACTCGCATACGCAACAACTTTACCCTTCTGCATCAGCAATGCTCCAAGTCCAGTACCACATGCATCGATATAAACCACAATCTCATCATTTTCACTTGGAATAGTCAAAACAGGAGCACTTGTCAGTCGCTCTTTCAGAATTCCGAAAGCTTGCTCACACTTAGCATCCCATCTAAATACTTGGTTCTTTTTCGTCAATCCTGTTAATGGTGCAGCTATCTTGGAAAAGTCTTTGATAAATCGGCGATAATATCCTGCTAATCCAAGAAAACTTCTCACATCAGATGTATTCTTAGGTCTAACCCAATCCTGGATTGCTGCCACCTTAGCGGGATCAACCGCTATTCCATTTCCAGAGATAATATGGCCTAAGAACCTCACTTCAGTCTTCCAGAAGTGACACTTCGAAAACTTAGCCTTCAGCTGATGTTTCCGTAAGATTTCCAAAACAATACGCAAGTGCGTCATGTGCTCTTCTTCAGTTCTGGAATAAATCAAAATGTCATCCACGAACACTAGTACGAACTTGTTCAACTGATCTCTGAACACTCTATTCATAAGATCCACAAAATATGCTGGCGCATTGGTCAATCCAAACGGCATTACCAGTCACTCAAAGAAACCAGATGGTGTCCTGAAAGTAGTCTTCGGCACACTATCCTTAGCCACTCTTAAATGGTGAAATCCCGTTGCCAAATCCATCTAAGAAAACACCTTAGCTTCGTGAAGTTGGTCGAACAAGTCATCTATTCTTGGCAATGGATACTTGTTCTTCTTAGTCACTTTATTCAGCTCACGATAATCCACACACAACCTCAATGATCCATCTGCTTTGGTTGCAAACACAACTGGTGCACCCCATTCGGACACACTACGCCGAATGAATCCTTTCTGTAAAAGATCATCAACCTGCACCTTCAACTCATGCTGTTCCCTAGGCGCCATCCGCCTAAGAGGCATCACAACAGGTCTGGCTCCTTCAACTAGATCGATACGAAACTCGATCTCTCTATGCGGCGGTAACCCTTTGACCTCATCAAAGACATCCTCAAATCCATTAGCGATTGGCACCGATGACAGTCCATCCCGTGGAACAACCAGCGAATACATGAAGCTCATGAAGACGCCTTCCTCATGCTTACATCATATCACAACCTTTCGCCCTTCCACATTCTCGACTGTCACCTCCAACCTTTCACAATCAACCTTTGCCGCATACTTCCTAAGCTAGTCCATACCCAAAATAATTTCGAACCCCGCAAAGTTCAGAACAAAACAATCACAAACAAAAGAGCAATCATGACTCGATACAACCAAACCACGACATAGCATACACAGACAGGACGAACCCCCAACTGGATTAGTCACAACCAATGGTCTATCAAAAATATCCGGTTTTAAACCCAACCGGCCTACAAGTTCATTACAAACAAAAGAATGCGACACCCCAGTATCGAATAACACTCTAACTGGGACACCACATATGGAAAGAGTACCTTGAACCACCACACTCTTTCCTTTCTCTTCAGTGGTAGGAGCTTTTGAAGATGATGAAACAGCCCCTAAAGCATAAGCTTGCACAATCTGCTTGTCCTTCCGCGGTTCTGGACAATTCTTCTTAATATGCCCCGGCTTGTCACAGTTGTGGCACTTCATCGGCACCTTTGGATTTTTGCAATCTTTGGAGAAATGGCCCTTCTGCTGACAATTGTAGCAGGTCACTTCGCCCTTCGGCTTCTTCTGGCCATCCTTACCCTTTTGCTGCTGCTACTTCCTCTTCTTGTTTCCACCCTACTGTGGTTTAGACTCTTCCTTGGCCATAGCAACAACAGATCCTTCTTTAGGAAATAGATTTTCGTGCCTGAGAGCTTTCTCCACAAGCTTCTCAAATGGATCGTCCAGATGATCCACCAACTACCTCCCAAGATAAATGTCCAAGCCTATCACAAACTTCTCGTTCTTTTGATAAGGAGATTCAGTATACGACCGGGCATACTTGGACAAAGCTTCAAACTCAGAAACATACTCAAGAACTGGTCTTCCATCTTGCTTGAGCTCTACAAACTTCTTAAACAGAATAGATTTCTGAGCTGTAGAAATGAACTTAGCTTCAAATCTAGCTTGGAATTGCTCCCAAGTAATTTCTTCCTCCGGAGTATCAATGGTGATAGAGTTCCACCGGTCAGAAGCTCTCCCTTGAAGCTGTCTTGATGCGAGCTTCCTTCTAGTAGCATCCTCAATTCCCAAATCACCAAAGATTCTTCTACAAGCATCTATCCATCTCTGGACTTCAATAGTTGACTCTGTTCCCAAGAAAACCTTCCCTCCAAGAGCAGTATAGTCTTTACACAGCTTAGCAAAATCCACCGGTCTTGGAGCTTAAACTTGAATTCCAACATCAACTGCTGACCCCGAAGCTGGCATCCTTCTTATGATCGAAGCCATCATAGCTTCGAACATAGCTGCATAATCAGCAGCCCCTTCAGCAGCACGGCCTTCCCTAGCAGCTGGTCTCCCTCTTCGACTCATTCTTGATATCTATAAAAGAAATGATCAGCACACCTTGAGAAACAACTGCATAAAGGACTCAAATCCTTCTAAGCTACTATATTATATATAGTAATCATCCATCAAAATACAATTACGTCTCTCATACGTAGTTACGTCAGCGAGCGTTGGGTAAAATCGATTAACCAAGGCTCTGATACCAAATGTGACGACCGCCCATGACCCCTGCACTAAACATAGAAATAGTGCGCTGAAAAGTGTGCCAGGCAGCCATGGATGATCGTCAGAGGTGAGTTAAAACAGCAGAATCTATCGTATTACTCACAGCGCATGGATAAAATACAATAGAGAAATATATACATAGTGAAGCTACACAGAACATAATCGCATCAAATAAGCCTCATAGTAGTTTGATACAAAAAAATCTGAATAGTCAATACATCCAGCCTCACTACATATCACTCAGAGAATAACAAGCAGCGGAACATCCAGTACATATAATAAGAAAATAATATGCAAGCCTCCAGCTCGTCTTCGTCATCAGCATCGTTGGAAACTAAGAACAGCACCTGTCACCTGCTACCTAGTCTGCCCATCCCAAAATGGATGAACAACCCAAGGTAATAAGAGTTGAACATAAAACCTTGAGTCAGACAACAGTCTTAGTGAGCGGTAAATTAACTAACAACATACCAAAAGAGCATAAAGGTAAAAGGAATAGGAACCCAACCATCCCACTCCACCTCTTTCTACAGTGATAGCCCCCAGACACACTAAGCAGAAGTAAACATAGTAAAGCAAACATTTAAAGCAAAGCAATTATCACTCAAGTCAAGGTCAATGTTTTCCAAGTACAAACCCCCAAGGCCTAAACCAAGATCAGATAAGCACCCAGAAAATATTGCTCTTGAGACCGAATGACGATACAACAAAACATCCATGACTCTGGCTATCACTGTTATCATTGCTTCGATACCACCGTTAATTGAATGACCGACACATTCTTTCAGCCGTCCATCAAGGGCTAATGGTAACCCCGGTTCTAGACAGAACTCCGCACGTCATCGCAGCCCGTGCCTAGGACTATAGAATCTGCCCAGAGTACTCGACTACCAACTGTAGTCTTTTGGGACTATCGAATCTGCCCAGCGTACTCTTGCTTTGAGTCTGCTAGAATCTTCAACAACGATGAAATCTCAGCCTTCTAGTCATCCTCCTCGACGACTATTCTCATACTAGCTCAAACCCCTCTCGAGCCAACCATTATCAACGAACTCAAACCATCCCTCGAGTTATCAACATACTTGGAATGACCCCGTCTGGATTATACCAAGGCTACATCACATCATAGCAAAGCCTTATCTCATCATCATCATCAAATCTATCCATACGAGCTTCATCATCCGCCACATATGCCACGAGCAACTTTTCCAATTTCAAGAGCCTTTCCCTTAGCTTTTGAATCATCTTCGACCATCTTGTCTAAATCCAACAACTAATCAACTAATTTATAACAATCAATCAAATCAATCATTAATCCAAGTAATCAATCATGCAAACAAGATCTAAAAGCAATTATAACTAAAATGGCAATTTTGTAAATAAAGAGTCCAAATCTAACAAGCATGAAACATGGGCAATATCTTTACAACTTGATGAATGATTGCATAGATTAACATGTAGTAAAATGGATGTCAAATCATCATGAACAATGGATCTATACTTAAGTTTACGAAAAAGCATGAAATCACTATTTTTAACACATAATCAAGCCACCGATCCGATATACTCCTTTGGATCCGTGTGAGAGATAACCACCACTCACCAAATCACCTAAACACTTCAAAAGCAACACACTTTAGATCTGGACAACGAAGGATCTAACTTGATCTGTCAAAATTCCACTTTAAACGATGAAATCTCTCTTCGAAGAATGTAGATCTTCAACTTTAGCTCTTGGATCTTCGATCTTGGATGGAAGGAAGTACTAAATTTAAGAAGAGATAAGAAGTGAAGAAGTGTAGTTTTCGAGCTCTCAAAATGGCAGCACTTCGTCGCTTCAAAATCCGGATCCCAAAAAGTGAGGCAAGGACGTGTATTTATAGGCTGGAATCCTTAGGTCGTCCGCCCCCTTAAGTCGTCCACGACCTAACTATCCCTGACCTACGACTTAACGACCCAAGCCTATGCGCATCCATGACCTAACGAGTTAGCAAATACTACGACTTAACTTCATAAGCCCTCACGCGACCTACGACCTAACACTCATAAGCGGCTTAGCGACTTAACGCTACACGACCTAACGATCCAACGCATAGCCGACCTAACGATCTAACAGGAGTACCGACCTAACACACGCCTTCACGCGACCTAACAACTTAGCCTTTACGCGACCTAACTAGGTCGTCCCACGACCTAACTACACCCAGCATACTAACATAGGTTGTCTACGACCTAACTAAACACGACATAGCGACTCAACGACCTAACACTTTACACAGGGTCTCAACGACCTATCCTTAACTCGTCCACAACCTAACTTCCTTAGGTCATTAACTCACTCAACCCCTAGGTCGCTAAACCCCTTAAGCCGCTCCATTCCTTAGGTCGTTAACCTTCTTAAGTCGCTCACCTAAGCCACTAAGTCGCTCCATAACCCAACCTGCTACACGACCTAACTCTGGACGACTTAAACTCTGGTCGACTTAACAGCACTAACGACCTAATGACAACAGTTCTACAATATTTCGATCCGTAAAAATACGGGTCGTTACAATTTATTTCCACAAAAGTACAACCCCAAGTTCATACGCCTTAGGGAAGGGTGTTAAGTGTAAGAGGGGTTACCTCTTACATCACCAAACAGACGTACGTTTGTAAAAATCAATGTACATGGTCTTAGAAATGCAATGTATGGCATTCGTCCATACAAGTTGTCCATAAATAGGACAATCCGTAGGCACTCCACTCCTCCTACTAATTCTGTTCGAGAATCACCCTTAGGATTAGTAGCGAGTAGTCCTTGCATCGATGATTTCAAAATGAGGATACCACTGCCACTATATATGTGATACGGGAATTACCCCAGAGGTTAGTGGCAAGTAGCCCTACATTATGAAGATCTTCATCTTCAAAATCATTGTCTTCAACATGTTCCACTTTCGAACCCGTATATCGGTTTGAAGTGGTTTTCAGATAAGAATCACCCAAATCCGATCCCGGTCTCTCCGAGCCAATTATCGATAAAAGATGTCAAGTATGTTGGTGATTATTATTCAATTAATCAATATCTTTTATCCAAGTAAAATATCTTCTTAGAGATATATGTCTTTAAACCATGTTCTTTTTTAGATATACTGGATTATTAAACCTCTTTCTAATTTTGGAAATACCAAATCATTTCTCTTTAATTAAATAGGAAAACATTATTGATCAAAAAGGGATCCATAGAAATTATACTGATTATACTCTATAGTAATTTCCGTATTTTACACGTACTATTCGTCGAATAAACGTGAAATCACCTTTAAATTCACATGGATAGTATGAGTTCCCTCCTTGGAATTTAATAAAGAATTTAACCCGAATGTTACCTATATCACCAAACATCTTATTATTTTAAAATTTGGTTTAACCTTTGGAAAACTCCAAATCTCCTTTTCTTTTATCTTAGCAAGATGTGGTCCAATTAAATCAAATTTACTATCCCCTCCATCGGGCTAGTCCGGATAGTTAGGGAGAGCAGGAAACTGGTTTTTCAAACCCAAGCCTAGAGACTATCTCTCTGTTACCCATAAGGCGGTCAAGTCATTTGATCATCTCAACTCTTTAAAATATTTGATTTATTATTTGAAAAACATTTATAAAGGATTCGGAAAGAAAATCCAAGTTTAAATCTTATTTCAGAAATGTCGAAATTTAGTGCTTTTAAGGGCTTTGTATCACAAATCCCATTTAAACCTTTATTTGTCCAATTTTTCCATTTTAAATTCTTTCAAAATATTTTAACATTTTTTTAGAATTTATCTTAAAATTTTAAAGATTTAAAAATATCTATTTTTAAGAGTTGAAATCCATATTTTACAAACTACCGAAATGCGATGATTTTAAAACTTAATTTGGACATATCTCAAATTTTCCTAAATGAAATCTTGATTTTTCTCCTTCATTTGAAAATTATAGTTACAAGAGTTCATAATATTCCTATTTCAAATAATTATGAGCTATTTATTCCACTCTACACATTGATTTAACTTTTATTGCACGAAATCGCGAACTACCGTTATGTGACACGCCTATTTTGACTCTAATTTCATATCTTTTCAAAACTTTGCCAAAATGAGTTTTAATGTTTATAAAACATTTATAAACCATTTTAAACCATTTTTATTCATGTTTAAAGAAGTTTAGCTATGCCGTAACACTTTTATAATTCATAAGAGAAAGTGTTTTCTTTGTGTAAATTCGACGTGTATTTACCGTGAATTATTTCCATAACCAGGCAAACATATTATCGAATCCAAAACTTGACGATTAAACATAGAAAACATTCATAACAAAACATATCATATCATCATATAGTTTAATAAAATAAACTAGCGAAGTAATTCTCACATATATACTTTCCCGATCTAACTTTTAGTGCTATGAAATAGGCTGTAGCTCCGCTATTTCCATACCGAAGTTTATGAATCTTGCTCTAGGGACTTTGGGTGTGCTCAGCCTTGCACTTGATAGGGTGGAGAGGTGGTGGTGGCTCTTGATGTGTTCGGCCAAGCAAGGAGAAAGAAGGGAAGGTGATCGCTTACTTTAATTTCAAACTAAGGCGATATCTTTCTATATTTGGAAGTGTATTTCAGCAGGGCTTCGCTATGACTTTGGAATATTTTTAAGAGGTCGTTGAAGCCATTAATGGATTCATGAAGAAGATGAAGACAACATAAGAATTTGTGAAGGAAGGTGTTAATAAATGACAGGGTATGCCTATCGTTATATAGGCAAAGATGTGTAAAATATCTAAAACAACATCATTACAAATCACATCACCACTTTCCACCTCAACACCACCACTCTCCCTCTATATGGTTTGACCATGCTCTCCCACCCCCCTTCACATCATCCCTATCACTTCCCTTACCTCTTAAGGCATGCACTTGGATGAGAATGTGGACTAAGGTGGAGATATGTCATCATTAGCTTAGATTTCCTTTAATAAATATCAAGATATTTTGTTTAATTACCATTAGTAAATTTGAGATATAAATGTAATTTTAATGTGTATGTTTGTGTACATGGATGTATATATATGTATATGTGCACATGTATGTCATATATAACATATAACGTTGCATAACTTCCTCTTGTCAAACCGTTACGAATCCAGAATCAAATTTCTGGTCACATTTTTACTTCTTAGTTTTTATATATATATATAAACAAAATTAAAAGGGCCTCATTTGATTTTAAAACAATTATTAAATCATTTAAACTCAATTTAAATTCAAAAATCAATTATTTAAAAATGATGACATTATTGATGATGTCATAAAGGCATTTAATTTCCAAAAATAAAATAAATAATTTTATTACATATTCTTACTTAAATGGAGAAACAAGTGTATGTATCCAATTTTGTATCATCTAATGTTGAGAAACTCTCAATTTACCGAAAACTGATTTTCGTCGCTTTTCTGATGGAAATCCCAAATATCTATATTTGTAAATATAATTTTAAAACAAGTTTACCATCATTGATTATTGTTTAAAACATTATAATTTGTGTTAAAAATATTATATTTGAATATATAAAAATAAATATTATTTTTCAAAGTGATAAATATACAGATCGTTACAAACGCCTTATAGTCAAACTATGAAACTCAATTCACAAGGTCTTTGTTTCAATGCACCCACAAATATTGTTCACCTAACCCATGCAGTAAAAAGGTATCTACTCATAAACTGGTTGAGCATAAATTAACAATCAATAAATAATACTAAGTGCTCAAAAATTGGTCAAGCATAACTAATCAATCTACAAATGATAACAGTGCTCATAAACTGGTCGAGCATAAATAATCAATCTACAAATGCTCATAAACTGGTCGAGCATGACTAATCAATCTACAAATGACAATAATGCTTATAAACTGGTCAAGCATGACTAATCAATCTACAAATGATAACAACTCATAAACTGTCTAAGCAAAGCTAATAATTCTAATAAAGGATAGCAATGCTCATAAACTGGCCTAACATGGCTAAACTAATCAATGGAGGATAACAAATGAACATCATTAATCCCTTCATTAATTCAACTACATTTTAATAATTCATACTTATATAAGTTACCTTATATAAGATCATTAATTTTTGTAGTTGAAATACCTTTCAGGCATACGTTTTTAACAAATACAAATATGCTCTTATATATATAATACACTTAACCCATTATAGGGCATCACTTACCCTATATCTAATGAGTTATACCCAACCAAAACCAACATTCTTGTTTAACCTTCAGCTCTGATACCATGCTATAACGACCCATCTTTTCGACCCTTAAATGTCGACGCTAATACATCCAAGGTACTCATGTGCCGAGCACCAAAGTGCTGAAAAGACAAATTGTTAAGGTAAAAGAAAAAGCAAAAAGAAAATGAACAAAAGAGAAGAGAACAAAACATCTGAATCTTACAATGGAACGATAACATATGATATAAAAAAGATAAGACAAAAGTGTCACTCTAAGATACATAACATCTTGGAATTACAGTCCTAAGTATTGTCATCATCCTGGACAGTTACAATAGCCCATCCTCATAATTGTTGATATATACATACTAATAGTACAGCGGAATTAAAATACATTATAGGCAGATGGAAGCATCCAATTCATCTCCTGAAGCTCCAAAGAATATCGACGAAAACCTGTCTTTCTCAGACTGCCAGAAAGAGCACCCAAGGAATTAAGGGAAAGATAAAACCACCAGCCAGACATAAGTCTGGTGTGAGAAACTTAAGAAATATGTAGTTATCATATAACGATATGACTTGAGACCGTTCGAATCACCATAACAGTTTTTCCCTTAAAAGAACCAAATCATCTAATAAGTACATACAGTGATATGATAGATAGCGTCTAGGGTGTAGAATATAAATCAGAAAATAGTTGTGCTGCTTGCATCTTACAAGACTAACAATATTAGAAGTACAACTAAAACCACTAAGGTACACTCGTATATGGATTTTCATGGATGTCTCCTTAGTACATCGAGGCCAACCTCTTGATAAGGGTTAGAAGCTACCTTCCTAAACCGCATATATCTCTAGATAAAATATATCACAAAGGCACGCCCGAATAGATGATGTCAAATACTAATAACTCCCGCTAGCAGTAACCAAAAAAATCTCTACATATTTGGAGTTAATGTACCCTTGGGTTGGCTAAACCCCCAGCTATGCATCCTACTCTATTTTATGTCATTTTTGATTGTAAAGTCACATTTGGAATCTCTCACACGATATCTTCATGGATCCCAGCATAAGTCGTCTGATGAATGCTAACGCTGACCTCTCCCTTAGACTTAACCATATGATAGAACTGTTCAACTCTATAGCATTTGACCAAAATGTTAAAGTTGATCTCTCCTTTGGACTTAACCTTAGGATAGATTTTGGTGTATTTGTTTCACAACACCAAATTTCAAGTGGGGCAACAATATTACTGATCACCCTATTTGTGTTGAATCAACAAATTTAAGTAATATCAAATTTGCCTTTAACATAGTAATTATGTTGCAGAGCGCTTACACAATTATGAACAAGCGCTTTAACTATTTGTTAAAATGCCTTGGTAGGCTTAAGTACCAAATCTAGAAAAATGAAAGTCACACAAAATCTACTAAAATTGGAAAGTAACAAATCAATAAAGTAAAGGGCATGGAAATTTACATGGTTCAAAATTCAGAAACTCCTACGTCCATGAGTCAAAGCTTTTCATTATCTTTCATCTTCCTCATACAATGCTTTTAATGTAAAAAAGAGTAAAATGTACAAGGTAAATTTTCAGTGAATTAATCAAAGTCCTTTTCTCTGCCATATTACTTTTCTATTTATAACAGAAATTCTCTCACCGATTGCCGACGTTGCCTCTCTACATCTCTTCTCCATTGTCTAATGTTTCCACGTCCTTCCTTCTGTTGATTACTATAAGGTACGCAAATTATTGACATGGTTATAGGCGGCAAAGTTTGCTGTTAGCGGAAGATTTGGATTTAGACATGATGGTTTGAGTTTGAATGTTTTAGCGAGAAGTTTGGATGTTCCAAGATGGTCTTCGTGGGATATGCTCCCTTTTTGTTTTGGCCTACTCACTTTAGTTAGTGTTACTCTGGGTATTTTGGGTTAGATCGAGCTTGTTCGTTCCTCTGAAGAGGAAAGTAGGAGTAGCTTTCTTTAAGGTGGGGCGGTATCTTCATGAAGAATGGTGAATGTTGTTTTGAGATGGCGGTGTAATTTCTTGGTGCGTATCTGATTTCTGTACTTTGTATTTGAGTAGTTTAAATGGATTATGAAATACAAATTGGTTAAAGTAGTTAAATCGGGTAAGACTGATTTATTTTGCTATCGTATAAGAGTGCTTCGGAGGTATATTATCGTAATGCCTTGGTAGCCTATTATCACATGATTACATTAGCACAATTTTAGTTTATTAAGTCATAATTTTGGTTCAGTTTACTTCGATTAAACTTTTCACTATGTTAATTAATTTTGTTAGGCTTTTCATTTATGCATTCATTGTGGTACACAAGCGTAGTTATGTGTTTGTGGAAATATAGCCTACTTGTGCATTTCATTACAGTTTATTTATGTTGTGCGGTTGGTTTTATGTCTAGACTGCTATTATGATGTAGTTTTGTTATATGGAAATAATGGTTTTATAAATGGCCGCATAGGTTCCAGCGACTATTTATGGCCTGGGAGATGACGGTTCCATCCGCAGGTTTGACGGCGTAGCCTTTGGTGAAAATGATGGCGTAGTCTAGACAACATGGGTTCCGAGAAGCTTGCGTATTTACTTTGCTTTATAACGACATTATTCTTATTTGCATTTTTTTATGTTTTTCTTACCAGGCCGTGTCTCGTCCCCAAACCATTGCAGTTTGTTATGGGATTCATGCTTATGTTTAACATAATTTTTTGTACGAACATGTGGTATGAGTTTACTTCAGGACTATGTTGTCCATTGGTAATAGTGTTGTAATTATTCTAAATGCTTTTGGTATACACGGTACATTTCATGGTACAGCTTACTTGCTTTTTTTTGGGACACTGCTGCATTATAGGTTTGGCCGATCTTTTAGTCATGTCAACTTTACTTTATGGACTTCGCGCACAGTGTCATTATACTATGTAGTTCTCTTGTTAACTAAATTACGCGCTATGTAGTGTGATCGGAAATGGGTGTAACATTCCACTTCTTAACCGCTTCCAAAATGCAAAACTCGTATATCAGTTTTGAAGTGGTTTTCAGTAAGTAATACATAGTATACTTATCCGATCCCGATATCTTCAAAACTAAATCGATGAATTTTCGGTTAATATAATTGTAACGACCCACCTTTTTGGACGGTTTAAATCGACAATAAACCACACATGTCAACTCAAACCATTTAAAAGGGAGGATTGTCAATGGGGTAAATAAGAAAATAAGAGAAAAGAAGGAAAACAAAACACAGAATCGCACAATGGAATGAAAAAATATAATAATCAAATAAACAGTTCATGAAGCTTTTTTACAAATACATTTGACTACACTTTTACAATACAATCAGAGTTATACATACAACATGTATAATAGGATAATGCAACAGAACAACATGATGCTGCGAAATATATATATAAATAGTATACCAATCTCTGTCTTCATCCTCCAAAAATAAAATGGTCTTCAACGCACTGAAAAGCTCAGACTGACCCGAGCATAATGAAAATACAAAACACTCGAGTCAAAACTAAAAGATCTTATGTAAGTTAAATCAATAATAAGTAAATATGAGTGTAATGGCTTCAGAGATGTTTACAGGATTTTACATCTACTATCCAGTGTATAACGTGCGTGCAATAACTTAAGAGATGTTTCGAGATTTCCATCTCCTAAGGATCTGTTAAACTATCTATATGTAGTAATATACACTATATATATGTAGTGTCTATCAGTAAAGTAAAGTATTAAAATAGCGTTAAGGCATTACTCATATCCCCCTTAACACATTTTTATATAAGCATCATAGTCTATACACTCCATACGTTCCTGCCAACCAGCTCCCCTCCTGAGCTCCAGAACGTCCTTACCTGAAAATCTGTAATACTCGGTCTGACCCGAGCATTACAATAAAGTAACACCCGAGTCAGGCTGGAAACCAGCGTGAGTAAACTCATTTAAATTGCAATACTAAGGTTGTAAAACTTCTTTGAAAACCAGGGTAACTCGTTCATCACTACGAGTTTTAATCATTTTGTAGCCAAGCACTTATTTCACAAATTAATGTCTAAGTACCGTTACTTAGTTTCAATGGTCCAGTTTACTCAATTTATTCCATTCCCGCCTATTTGATTTACCAATCAAATCTATAAAGAATTATAGATTACTAATCGAAGTGGTTCCGGATATCGCTGATATCCGATCCCGGTCTCTTCGAATCAAATGTCATCTTTTTAAACCAAGTTGTTTAAGAGAAGTTAATTCAATTTAAACTTTCAGAATGTCATATTCACACAGAAATTCATCACAGATAGACAACCCACGTTTATCACGGTTCAACCAAAGCATTTCATATCATAGAACATCACTAATTACATATTAAAGATATCAAACAATCCAAGGCATTCAATATAATTCAATCATCCATAAGCAAGATCAATCAATCACAAAATTTATAATTAATTTAATTAATCTCAAAATAGATTAATTATCTATGAATTTATTACCTACCCCTGCTTAATTAACATTAATTAATTACAAACCATTTGATATTAATTAATGAAATTAATTAATCAACCTTAATTATCCATCTTAATTAATTATCCTTAATTAAATCACATAAATAAATTAACTTTGAGTTAATTACATAATTAATTAACTCCCAATTAATTACATTAATTAATTATCTTTTAATTAATCACATTAACAGATTAACCCATAATTAATCTCATTAATTAATTAATCACATTAATTAATTATCCTTTAATTAGTCACTTTAATTAATTAACCTTTAATTACTTAAGTAACCTTTAATTACTTAATTAATTCACCTTTAATTATTAATTATCCTTTAATTATTAAATAATTAACCTTTCATTATTAAGTAATTAATCTTTAATTACTAATCAATTAACTATCCCTTAATTAATTTCATTAACAATTTAACCCTTTAATTATTAGGAAATTAATCAGTCTTTAATTAAGATTTTAAAGATAAATCATTACCCTAAATAAATTACTTATTTATTATTTAAATCTTTAATAACCCTTTGAAATAATTTATCATTAACATAAGAATTAACTTAAGACCTTTAAGTTAATTAACAAATTAAAACATTATTTAAGATAAACCATTTATTTTAATCACTTACTTAATTACATCATTATTTTGAAAACAATTAGAGATTTAATTAAATAATCAACCTAATATTTAATTATCCAAATCAAAACAATTTTAAAGAAAACATTTAACTTTAAAAATTAAATCTTTGAAAACTAGTTTTAAAACTTGCTTAATAACTTAACTTTTGAAAACCTGGATATGCTTCTCTTTGTATTTTAAAACCTGGTAACATAAAATAAACAACCCGAGCCACTTCCAGATTTCCCTGAGCAAAACCCGAGCCCCGTTCTTTCTTCCCCAATCACCCTAAAACATTCAGACATCACACATACACGATGCATGTGCACACTCGAACGAAGCGACTCTAACCACCATCACCGTCTCCTTCAGGTCACCGATGATCCATACGAATGCTACGACCACCCATCACCATCGTTTACATCAGAAATTGAAATCGAGCATATCGACTTCTACCTAGAACAAAACAGTTCATCAAAAACCACCTCGCCACACCAACTCCGACCATCGGACGCCACGCGATCATGACCAAAACAACGCCACACGTCTACACTTTGGTTTCCCCTCATACGGTCGCCTTTAGTTCACCCACGGCGATGCAGCAACCACTAAAACCCAGTCGACCAAAACTGTCGATCGAACCCTAGTTTGACGTCGCCGAGCCGCCTCGACCACTTATAAAACCAATCACCATTTTTCCTTTGATCTCCCTTCTTCAAGCTACCACCAGCCTCAAGCCCGACGAGCAACTCGTCGATGATCGTCGAAATTCGACGAAAACATGATTCCGTTCAACTACAAATTTCACATCCAATACCAACCTAAAAATCTTGATTTCATTATCAAAATTCCTCATTTTCGAAAACGATTCAGTTTATATAATCAAATCGTGAAATTTAGATAATCAAATTTCCTGACTTAAAATGATCATTACTGTAATTTCACATTTTTGAAATAAATTTGCAATATATATACTTGAAATTATTTTTTTAAAATAATATTACCTCCATACAAACACTTTTCCTTTAGAGATCATAGCCTAAAATTTTTTAGGTGGGAAGATATGAATTTATTTAGGTTGTTCTTGAGTCTGTTAAACATAACATAGGCTTGAATATACATATACACAGACATGCACATAAATATACACAGTAGTCCAACTACATTCTAGGTAAAATACATCCATGCAAACATTATTCACAACATTACTTCAAGAATTTTTCACATGCATCAGAATATAAACCGATTTAGCTTTTTAAAACAGATGTTTACTCACCTGTGTTTGAAGACAGGGAACAGGCTTTTGAAATTTTGAAACCTGTTCTTGTATTTAAAACTGGAACTTAGTTTACTTTGATTTGCATTGATCTTGAATCTGCTTGCCTTGATTTTTGATCTGAGTTGTTGAATTGATCTTGCTTAGTTTCAGCTTGAAATCTTGGAGGAGATTGTAAAGCTTGACGTTGTTTGCTTTCTTTTATTTTCTGGTTTTGAAGTTGTTAACAGGTTTTGTTTCTTAGTTTTGAAAAAATGAAGATAGAAAAAGAATAGAGAAGAGGAGATAGATATATTTATAATCTTGATTTATCTTTTATTTAAAAATGAAAAGAAAACAAATTACACACTTGTAATTTGTATGAGAATATTTTCTTACATTTGTTAAATTATATGCTAGAAATCTTACACTTGTATTCTCAAGTAATACTATGCTTACACATATTTAATAAGATGATAAGATGATTACACTTGTCTTTATTTACATGTACACATGTTTAAATATATTTTTATATGTTTTTATATTATATTTTATATTTTATATTATACATTTTCTTTTTACTTATAGTTATATAACTTTTTAAAGAAATAATATAAAACCCATTTATACATTAATTAATAATTATATATATACTTAGTGTTTGCATGTAGAGTTTTCAAATCAACTTTATTTTTAAGATATTTACCTTTGAATTTCAAATCAAAGTTCTATTTACAATCTACATATATATATATATATAAACAATAGTAATTTGAAAACACATATTTAATTTGTTCAACTAAATAAAATCAGTATCTCAATAGTTTAAAATCAGTTAATTATCCAATTATCCGATGTCCAAAAATCCGGGTTATCACATTCCTCCCCCCTTTAAAACTTTTCGTCCACGAAAAGGAACGAAGCCAAAATTTTATTAAAATGTTCATTATCATTTAAATTACTCTTTGAACATATTTAACTCTTAACTCTTTTTATTTAAATTTTTAAAACACTTTAAAAATCTACATAATATTATCAAAATAGCTTTAAAAATACTTTTTATAACTCGATGTCTCAATAAATCCATCCTCGTTCTCACAGATATTTGGTCATATGTTGATCATGCGAAAGACTGAAAATCTATAAGTACTTGGTAAACCCATTTTCAACACCCAGTGAAAATACTTGGAAAATAATTTATGAAAATATAGAAAACAATTTTAAAGATATATAAAACATTTTTGGTGAGAATGCTCTGGAAATCATCACCCCGTTCATGGTCGCAGTTAACCCGATGGTTACGTTGCCATCCCGGCAAAATCCATAGATAACTGTAGGCCTCCGCGCTCCTCGATTACACCATGGAACCCCGCTACAGATCGCAGCTACACCCGGGTTTACGTTGCCATCACGACAAAAACCCATGTAACTGTAGGCATCAGCGCCCTCGAATTTCGTTGCCAAAAATGAAACTTATCCACTCCACTTCACCATAGATCGCAGTCTACCGATGTTACGTTGCCTTCCCTGCAAAATCAAACGTAGACCGTTGACACTCACCTCCACATGATTTTTGCTATGGTCCACAATAGATCGCAGTGACGTCGAGTTACACTGTCGTCACAGCATAACCCAAATGCCTCTGTAGGCCTCAGCGCCCTCGACGTTCGCTACCCACATAATCCTAAGGAACTAGTTTGTCCGGACTCCTTACAAGATCAACTTTAGAACCCCCATTAAGGTTCAAGGCAGTACCACCCTGTGGCACTCCTGAGAAGTTCATTTTAAGGGAGCGCCTTTTTCCCTAAAGCCATTCTCAAAACACTTTATACTATACATTTATAGTATCTTCAAATCATACCCTTTATGATTTATATCAAAATCTCCTTTACACAAAATCGATATCCCAAATCGATAGTTCCAAACTTGGCTTTCCAAATTCCCAAAACTGATTTTTCTCAAAAATCAGAAGCCTTTCCAAAATCCGTAGGTTCCAAAACCTTTTCCAAAATCATTCTCATAAAATCCCTTATATATAGATATATATATATATAACTTTAAAAATTTTTGGATCACTTCATACTTGTATAAATTCCCTTTTTATACTTCAAATACATTCAAAAACCCTTTTCTTCTGGCTATAGATTCAACAAGGGGAGTTTATCATATATAACAAAGATATATAACTTTGTTTATTCCAAATCAAATATTCAAATTTGATTACTCTTTTATAAAGTTATTAACCATATTACTTTTCTGTAAAATGAGTTCTAATCATAGAAATATCCAACTCCCATTTTATTTCATCATTTATTTTTCAAAATATACCCTTCCATTTCAAAATCATTTTACAGTTTTTATCCACAAATTTTCAATATCAATTTCATTTTGCTTAATCATTAACAACATTTCATTATTAAACACAACAACCATTTATGATAATAACCTAGATTATCATATCAGGAAACCAATTCATTATTATCTTTATTCTGAAAACACTTCTACAAATTCAGGATTTTAATTTCAGTTTGGATCCATTTCAAACTTATCTTCATTCAATTTCAATTTGGTTGTATTACTATTACCACTTAATTCTCATTATTTTTTTAATTCCAATGATTCAACAACCAATTTCTTTAATATATTTAATAATTAGAAAAATTATTTCTTTATATATCAAAAGATAAACTGATATAAAAATCATTCAATTTTAAAACCATTTTAAAATCTTTATATAAGAAAATAACAAGTACACTCTCATATATAATACTCTCAACTCATTTTAGGGTACTATTGAACCTATCCTTAATGAGTAAACCCACCAGAGCCAAGGTTCTCGCTTAACCTTCAGCTCTGACACCAAATGTAACGACCCAAAATTTTCGACTCTGAAAATCCCAGATTGTTAAAGGAAAGAAGAAGAAAGAAGTAGAAGAAGAACATAAAACAAACTCAAAATCTCACATTTCGTAGCAGATCAAATATAATATCAAATAATAGCATTTATACAGAAAATCTTTATCAGTCACTTTACATTCAATACATCAGATTTATTCATATATCAATTGGACAGTTAAGATTAACTTGTCCCAGAAATACAAACAATATAACACAGCGGAATACACTCCATACGTTCCTGCCATCCAGCTCGCCTCCTGAGCTCCAGAACGTCCTTATCTGAAAATCTGTAATACTCGGTCTGACTCGAGCATTACAATAAAGTAACACCCGAGTCAGGCTGGAAACCAGCGTGAGTAAACTCATTTAAATTGCAATACTAAGGTTGTAAAATTTCTTTGAAAACCAGGGTAACTCGTTCATCACTACGAGTTTTAATCATTTTGTAGCCAAACACTTATTTCACAAATTAATGTCTAAGTACCGTTACTTAGTTTCAATGGTCCAGTTTACTCAATTTATTCCATTCTCGCCAATTCGATTTACCAATCAAATCTAAAAAGAATTATAGATTACTAATCGAAGTGGTTCCGGATATCGCTGATATCCGATCCCGGTCTCTTCGAATCAAATGTCATCTTTTTAAACCAAGTTGTTTAAGAGAAGTTAATTCAATTTAAACTTTCAAAATGTCATATTCACACAGAAATTCATCACAGATAGACAACCCATGTTTATCACGGTTCAACCAAAGCATTTCATATCACAGAACATCACTAATTACATATTAAAGATATCAAACAATCCGAGGCATTCAATATAATTCAATCATCCATAAGCAAGATCAATCAATCACAAAATTTATAATTAATTTAATTAATCTCAAAATAGATTAATTATCTATGAATTTATTACCTACCCCTGCTTGATTAACATTAATTAATTACAAACCATTTGATATTAATTAATGAAATTAATTAATCAACCTTAATTATCCATCTTAATTAATTATCCTTAATTAAATCACATAAATAAATTAACTTTGAGTTAATTACATAATTAATTAACTCCTAATTAATTACATTAATTAATTATCTTTTAATTAATCACATTAACAAATTAACCTCTAATTAATCTCATTAATTAATTAATCACATTAATTAATTATCCTTTAATTAGTCACTTTAATTAATTAACCTTTAATTACTTAAGTAACCTTTAATTACTTAATTAATTCACTTTCAATCATTAATTAATTAACCTTTAATTATTAATTATCCTTTAATTATTAAATAATTAACCTTTCATTATTAAGTAATTAATCTTTAATTACTAATCAATTAACTATCCCTTAATTAATTTCATTAACAATTTAACCCTTTAATTATTAAGCAATTAATCAATCTTTAATTACTCAAGATTTTAAAGATAAATCATTACCCTAAATAAATTACTTATTTATTATTTAAATCTTTAATAACCCTTTGAAATAATTTATCATTAACATAAGAATTAACTTAAGACCTTTAAGTTAATTAACAAATTAAAACATTATTTAAGATAAACCATTTATTTTAATCACTTACTTAATTACATCATTATTTTGAAAACAATTAGAGATTTAATTAAATAAGCAACCTAATATTTAATTATCCAAATCAAAACAATTTTAAAGAAAACATTTAACTTTAAAAATTAAATATTTGAAAACTAGTTTTAAAACTTGCTTAATAACTTAACTTTTGAAAACCTGGATATGCTTCTCTTTGTATTTTAAAACCTCGTAACATAAAATAAACAACCCGAGCCACTTCCAGATTTCCCCGAGCAAAACCTGAGCCCCGTTCTTCTTCCCCAATCACCCAAAAACATTCAGACATCACACATACACGGTGCACGTGCACGCTCGAACGAAGCGACTCCGACCACCATCACCGTCGCCTTCAGGTCACCGATGATCCATACGAATGCTACGACCACCCATCACCATCGTTTACATCAGAAATCGAAATCGAGCATATCGACTTCTACCTGGAACAAAACAGTTCATCAAAAACCACATCGCCACACCAGCTTCGACCACCGGATGCCACGCGATCATGACCAAAACAACGCCACACGTCTATGCTTTGATTTCCCCCCATACCGGTCGCCTCTAGTTCACCCACGGCGATGCAGCAACCACTAAAACCTAGTCGACCAAAACTATCGATCGAACCCTAGTTCGACGTCGCCGAGCCGCCTCGACCACTTATAAAACCAATCACCATTTTTCCCTTGATCTCCCTTCTTCAAGCTACCACCAGCCTCAAGCCCGACGAGCAACTCGTCAATGATCGTCGAAATTTGACGAAAACATAATTCCGTTCAACTGCAAATTTCACATCCAATACCAATCCAAAAAACTTGATATCATTATCAAAATTCCTCATTTTCGAATACGATTCAGTTTATATAATCAAATCGTGAAATTTAGATAATCAAATTTCCTGACTTAAAATGATCATTACTGTAATTTCACATTTTTGAAATAAATTCTCAATATATATACTTGAAATTATTATTTTTAAATAATATTACCTCCATACAAACACTTTTCCTTTAGAGATCATAGCCTAAAATTGTTTAGGTGGGAAGATATGAATTTATTTAGGTTGTTCTTGAGTCTGTTAAACATAACAGAGGCTTGAATATACATATACACAGACATGCACATAAATATACACAGTAGTCCAACTACATTCTAGGTAAAATACATCCATGCAAACATTATCAAAACATTACTTCAAGAATTTTTCACATGCATCAGAATATTAACCGATTAAGCTTTTTAAAATAGATATTTACTCACCTGTGTTTGAAGACAGGGAACAAGCTTTTGAAATTTTGAAATCTATTCTTGTATTTAAAACTGGAACTTAGTTTACTTTGATTTGCATTGATCTTGAATCTGCTTGCTTTGATTTTTGATCTGAGTTGTTGAATTGATCTTGCTTAGTTTCAGCTTGAAATCTTGGAGGAGATTGTAAAGCTTGATGTTGTTTGCTTTCTTTTATTTTCTGGTTTTGAAGTTGTTAACAGGTTTTGTTTCTTAGTTTTGAAAAAAATGAAGATAGAAAAAGAATAGAGAAGAGGAGATAGATATATTTATAATCTTGATTTATCTTTTATTTAAAAATGAAAAGAAAACAAATTACATGACACTTGTAATTTGTATGAGTATATTTGCTTACATTTGTTAAATTATATGCTAGAAATCTTACACTTGTATTCTCAAGTAATACTATGCTTACACATATTTAATAAGATGATAAGATGATTCACTTGTCTTTAGTTACATGTATAAATGTTTAAATATATTTTTATATGTTTTTATATTATATTTTATATTATACATTTTCTTTTTACTTATAGTTATATAACTTTTTAAAGAAATAATATAAAACCCATTTATACATTAATTAATAATTATATATATACTTAGTGTTTGCATGTAGAGTTTTCAAATCAACTTTATTTTTAAGATATTTACCTTTGAATTTCAAATCCAAGTTCTATTTACAATCTACATATATATATATAAACAATAGTAATTTGAAAACACATATTTTATTTGTTCAACTAAATAAAATCAGTATCTCAATAGTTTAAAATCAGTTAATTATCCAATTATCCGATGTCCAAAAATTCGGGTTATCACACTACTTCATTCTGGATGCTCCACCACGTGCACAGTTGTTAAAGTGGTTTCGATATTGGCAGTATGACAATATCCGACCCCGGTCTCTTTAACAACCAAACGCTTATTTCACACCGTGGTCATTTTATAAAACATTTTTAATAATAAATCCAGAAACAGTTTATACCTTCATATCAAGATATCCATATACTTATTCCAAAGGTATAAATATATTCATAAATACCGAGAAAGATTCTTTCAATCAATTTCGAAAATAATTTATAAATTTCTCTCAAACCATTTATAAACTATTTATATGCTTTAAAACTATTTATAAATTCCAAAATAGTTTACAACTCTTCCCCTTTTCATAATCTTCTACACAAATTCCTTTAAACCGTTTCCAAATCACTTTACACAAGTTCTTTTATAAAACCCTTTATAAAATCCTTTATAAAAAATCTTTTATAAAAAAAATCTTTTATAACTCCTTTATAAAAAATCTTTTATAAAATCCATTATAAAAAATCTTTTATAAAATCCTTTAAATCAGATTTAATTACAAATTATTCTCTACTTGGCTTCTTAAATTTTATTTATTAAAGTCATTATAAAAATCTATATATTTATTATATTAAATTAAAACTATATTTATTATATTAAATTAAAACTATATTTATTATATTAAATTAAATTTAAATAAATCTTTTAAAACTATATTAAATATTTTATTAAATTAAGTCTTAAACTATTTAAATTATATATTTAAAAACTAAACAAAATTATAAGTTAAGATCTTAAATTTACATTTAAAACCATATATTAACTTATAATTTGAAACTTTTAAAACATATAAAATAAATTATTTTCCAAATATAAATTTTAAATAAAATCATTAAATCAAATTTAAAAATCAAACATACTTTACCATTTAGAAAATAATTAAAAACCAACCAACGGTGTCCGTATATAATTTTCTACTCTATGGTCAAGTGATAGGGTATGTATCATTTCAACCCCAAAATAGTTAAATTTTCCGGGTATATATCATTTCAACCCGTATCCTGAATCAATAAATTCCAAATCAACAAAATTGCATGGGTTTATCATTTCAACCCATAACGATTTTCCCTAATCAATAAGATCATTCGGGTATGTATCATTTGTATCATTTCAATCCATGGTGATTTTTCCTAACAACAAACTAAGGAAACTTGTAGTGTGATAACAACATACATAATAAACATAACATCCAATCATCCAAATGTCAACAAATAAACATCCATCACAATCAACATCCAAATCAGCCAATAAATCACAACAGTTAACTGGTTATCAATATCAGATAATTAACTATCAATTTAATTTCAACATTAATTTAAATGGCAATTTAATTCAATATAAATTCAAATTAAATTTAAATGAAAATTTAAAATACCAAACAACAATAAATAAGTTTCTAATCACATCAATTTAACTAACATAAGATGGTTTAGTATTTGTGAGTGGGTCAAATCACTCACCTTTGATTTATCATCGATTTATAATCCAAATAAAGCTCGAAAATCCAACTGTCTCAGAATCCAACCAAACTAGTTGCATATCGTTTGAAATTTTGATACGATCGCAACGGAGAAAACCGTGTCCAAATCCGAGCTCGTATGAAAAAGTTATTCGAGTTAGAAGTTTTAAAATTTAAATTTAATTTAAAATAAAAGAAAGGGCATAATCGTAATAATCTTACCATCGCAACCCTACTCCAGATCGCGTTCGCACCCTTCCTCATGTAGCCGCCACCCCTTTAACCATATGTCATCGCCGCCACGTCCATCTACCACCAGATCGAACGCCACCCTCGAGTTTCACGCCTCCGGCCGATCTCCCCGGGCCTCGCAACCATTTCCGCCTCACCCAAAACTCGCCCCCGCCACCGTCGTATCTTGCCGTTTCTGGCGATCCCAAGCACCTTCGACAAGATTGAACCATATGGATGCTCCACTCGACCTCCTCTACTCACTGCAACTTCCCGTTCGTCAAATAATCGAAGATCCACCGTTAAACGAAACCATGGCCTATGGACGGCCGAAACTTCTTCATCGTTTTCTGGTCAAACGATGCATCAAATCAAAATACGAATTTAGATCTAGATTACGCTTGTCGAGAGCTTTCCAATGATATATAATTTGCTATGATTTGAGGAGTTTGAATTTTGAAGTTTGATTTGAAATTGAAATTAGAGTTTTGGAATTAGGAATTATGGTTACAGTCGTTTGAGAAGGAACTGGTGAGAATAAAAGTACGTATAGAAATATGAAGATGAGAAACTACTAGGGTTTCAGAAAAGAAATCTATTTATATAGACAGATGGATAAGAATGAATGGACAGATTGAATTAGGTCGAAACGATAACAACGACCCGAAAACCCCGTTTCGTTTCCGAAATGAAAGTAGGTCATCCCATATATTGAAATATAGGTTTTCAATATTTTTAAACTCAGTGGAACTAGTTTCAAACTCCAATTCCATCGTATATAGAAGTTAGCTTTTAAAATCAAATTATATTCATCAAATTCATTTAATTGATTTCTAAGCGTTTCGAGCTCGCACGATAAAACGATAATTCCGATCGCAACGAAATTTGAAATCCTATAATAATTCACTGTTACAGATCCGATGAAACTGGTTTCGTCGAAATCCGAAACAGTGGCCAAAATGGCTATTTTACACGTTATTAAATAAATTATTATTAAATTGATTTAATCACCTTTAAATTCAAATTTTAAAAGTTAACCATTTTATCATTCTTGATTACATAGAAATTAATAATCTATTACAATAAATTTCCATGTTAAATCCACTATTGAAATATTTCACTAAATTCAGCGTTCAATTACAATGGAAAACTTATTTTATTATAATTTAGATTTCAACAATTCTTTTATTTTAATTTACATTCTTATTATTAAATCAACCAAAACCTTATGAATATAATTAACATTAGTTTACATTTTATTACATTCTTATTCTACAGTTATCATCTTAAATCATATTAACTGCAATATTTAATTCTATTAAATTCACATTGATTTCTAAATTATTTCAACGGATTAAATAATAAAACAATAATTAAAACAATCATTACACATTAGTAATTCAAACACATTTCTGAATTTATTGTTTACAAACAAAGCTAATAAGTTTACGTACCAATTAATTGATTTCATATTCTATAATAAACCTATTTCAATTAATAACATATAATTTCAACATTAAATCCAACATTTAATTTATTACTTATTTACAATTTTAACCACAGTTAATTGAAATTACATTAAACTAGTTGCCAATAACATTCAAACAATAAAATTAAATTATATTCTAATTATTTTTCTTATTAACGAATCATAAATTTTTAATTTTGTCACAATATTAAATTTCAAAATCTTACTTAACTTTATAATTTTAATTATCCAAAAAAAATATGGGTCGTTACACTTAATTCTAGACTTCTAGTTCTTTTAGAAGTAAGTGAATGATAAAAAGGGGTCCTCTCCAGGGGATCTCGTATATCTCATTCTTAAAGCAGAGACGTTTCATACCAATGAGTCCACCTCAAGGGATCTCAAACTATATGAAGCTATGAATCTTTATTACTTCCTAAGTTAATTTGGTCAAGTTTGATAGAAATAAAAATGATCGCATATGCAAATCAAGTCTCGTATACTTATCACCCTTTCTGAACTTCTCTGTAAGGACCCGTTTCTTCGACCCCCAGAAATCGACACTAATACATCCTCAGTATTCACGTGCCGTAAATCCAAGTGTCGAAGAAGCGGATTCTTAAGGGTAAGAAATAAAAATAAGATAGAACAGAATCTCACATATGTTATTTCAACAAATAATCATTTACAGCGGAAATTAAAATACATTTATCAAAGTTAAAAACATGGACAGTTATAAATTCTTGTCCTTACAAATTTGCGGAATACTATAGTACAAGAGTGTGGTGGAAATAAACAAAAATCTTCAATAAAATCTTCTGACTCCACGCTTCGAGCTCCATCCGGACTTTTCTAAGCTAACTTCTGCATGCCGAACGACAAATGCCGAACAGCAAAATGTCGAACGATATTTCTATGCCGATCGAGGTGATGTGTTGAGTGAAGAGTGCAGGCCGAACGAGAATCGATGTCAGACGAGGGGAGATCCTGATCGAGGCTAGAATGCGAACGAGGTATGAATGTCGAACGACCACTGAATGCCGAACGAGTTCTGAAATGCCAAACGACCACTGAATGCCGGACGAGTTCTGAGATGTTGAACGATCATTGAATGTCGGACGAGGCTCTGAAATGCCGAACGACCATTGAATGCCGGACGAGTTCTGAAATGTCAAACGACCACTGAATGCCAGACGAGTTCTGAGATGCCGAACGATCACTGAATGCCGGACGAGGCTCTGAAATGCCGAACGACCACTGAATGCCGGACGAGGCTCTGAAATGCCGAACGACCACTGAATGCCGGACGAGGCTCTGAAATGCCGAACGACCACTGAATGTCGGACGAGGCTCTGAAATGCCGAACGACCCAATTTCCTGGTCAAACCCACAGGTAACAGGCAGCATGGCAAATAGTTTATAGTTCTTTTTTACATCATAATATTGTTAGATTAATGCATATTTCGATTTTATATAAGGAAAAGGGAAAGATTTGACAATTATATCAGTTTTTGTTCACTTCGATGAATTAACATACTCTATTTTAATGAAATGATGTAGAATTTTCGATTTTGCAACTTATTTTGGGTTCTTTTCTCATTATGTCGAAATAAAAATAAAAATAAATTAGTATATCAAAGTGCTTAATATTGTTGGGAATATGTTCATATGTAAATAGATTTGTAGTTGGTTTAGTTTAGGATCTGTGGATTGGTTTTCTTTGCAAAGAAAACATATATTTGCAACATTTAGTTAATCATGTTGCATAATTTCGATAGCGAAATTTGGAATGAACAAAAATCACAGAGAATAAGCTTCTTGGTATGTGTAGGTTGCACTTAAATAAAACATGGAATCTATTTTCGTACATTTACTGTTGTAAATTTGTAAATATGTCATATGTTTTCACGTATTACTAATGTAAATTAAAGTGAAAATTATGTCATTAGTCTTTACAATTGTGTATTTTCTCTCTCGAAGACATAGGTAGATTCTAGCAACATTGTTGCTAGACTAATTTGCAAATGCGATCATTCAACCTGTAAGTAATAAAGATTCTAGCAACAGTAGAATTCTAATTTGTAATAGAACATTCTCTAATTTTTATGCTTACACCTGCCATTACACGTATCTGAATTATTTTAGCATATCGTTTCTTTTCCTCATTTACCATTTCCTTATTTAATCAAATCTATCCGGGTTGAATTTTTCACCATACACATGCAATTTTTTTATTAAAATTAGAGATCTTAGGCTAACGTTTTCTTATTCATATCTTACCATTTATATCCAAGCATCCATCATTTATATATGATTTCTTTCTATCATTATTTTTTCGGAGGATAAAATGGATAAGCATCATGATTGTTGCAATTTGCACTTATTATTATCTTAAAATGGACTGAATATCCCACAAAGTACTTTACTAAGATGACTATAATTATCGATGTTTATATCTTAGTAATGTATAATTGTTAATTTGGCTCCATCATAAAATTAGTTCATAATAAAGTATGAAAGTTTCTGTCAACATTTGAAGATATTTTTATAGTAGTTAGGAGGATTAGATAGGCATTCAAAAATGAATAAGTTTGCTCTATCAACTACATTAGTTAGGTTAATTATATAGAGGTAGAAATTGTGGTTAAATGTAGAGTTTCTATACACATAATTGGTTGGTTGTTTCGGAAAACATAACCTCATTTTTGCTCAACTAACCTTTCGATTAAAGTCACTTTAGAAATTTTCTTCCACTCACATGCATTATGATCTTTTTCCATATTGCTCTTCAGTGGTTGACATACTTACAAACAAAACATAAATGAATTTTCCATAATTGTTTTTTAAAAACACAAATGTATTCTCCACAATTGGTTTTTGTTGTAATTTTCACAATATTACTTGAATTATCAATACGTTCATATGTATACATTTGCGAGTTTACAATTAAATTAATAGAATTGATCTTAGTGACGACAACATCCAACCTGTAGTTTTAAAAAATGGTTACAAATATTGACATTAAGAATCTACATAGTCAGGTTTGTTTATCCCAAAATTATGGATTTAATAACTGTATTGTATAAATATCAATAAATCAAAATTTATTTTGTATTAATTATCAATTATGATTTCAAGGTTTTGGTAGCAAGTACATCCCATCAGATATTTACTTTCTACATATGACATGATATTTCCTTAATTTTTTATTCCATACAAAAAGATCAATATCTAGAGATAATTGAAATTAAACATGCGGCAGTAACTTTAGAGCATAGATTTTTTTTAAAACTCGAAATAATATATAGAAAGCAATTTACCTCCATTTATATACGTACATTTTCAATTTCCATATAAACCAGGACAATTTATACAGGTACATTTTCCATTTTTCATATATAAACAAGGATACTTGACTAAGATATAAATGCATATCACTGTTGTCTTCTTCATCTATTTTACATATATACCTATCTTTAACCTTTCATTTGTTTTTAAATTTTCACCACCAAAGATGTGAAGATAATCTTTCTTGCCACTATTTTTTGGATTTAGGACATTGGCCTGGAAGCACTTATGCTATTTTATGAATAATAATATTTAAACATAGATTATTTAGTTTATTAAAGAGTAGTATTATATATTTCTAATTTCATAAATACAGAATAACTCTTGAGTTCCTATCCTTAATATGGCAATTAAAAGGTCTTTGCTTGATAAAATATGTATCCTAGATCCTAATTTATTTATTTTAATGAGATAGTTAGTAATATATTACTAACTGTTTCATCACATTACTATATACATTCATAAGTATAATAATGGTTATTAGCATATAACTACCTAAGTGTGAATCTACTTAATATCACATGTTTAATAAATATGCAGTAAATGCTCGATAATAACTCAAATTCTGGATCAAAGTAGTATGTATAAAATCAGTATTGAATTCTAAAATGTTCCAAATGTATATTTGATGCCTACATTTGATTATTGCTTCATGAATAAGGTACATTCAAGTAATTTTTCATTTCTTTTCATACCAATCCAAGATTTCACTCATCTTATTTATTAGTTGTTTGTAATTAACAATGGTTTAGCATAATGTTTTTATTTCTACAACAATGAAATTTTAGATAGTTAGGTAGTTAATGCTTTGTTAATCATTGTTAAATCCTTCTCAAATAAAGGATGATTTCATTTATATAAGCAATTTTAATGAATTTTACCTCATAACTATTGTTGTTTACTTGATGCATGGAAAATCTGCAGTACCATGCTTGGATTTGACACTTCCTCCAAAGAAAGCAGTGTATTGAACAATTCTTACTCTAGAAAGTGGTATAGACTATTGATTTTTTTAGTCACTTCACGATGTTCATGAATTAAGTTTTTGTTATGCCTTTATACGTTCTTTGTATGTTCTGAAATGTTTGACAATATATTAAAATGCAGCTTTGGAAATGTAGTAATGTATTGTAAAGTAAAATTACTTTGTTCATCATTTGTTGCTTTGATTTAGAGCAATACTATTCACACCATAAAAATGACTGAAAATTATTCGATTTCAATCAACGATACAAAGTGTGTCTATGCTTTAGTTATTCAGCAGCACAAAGCGTGTTTGAACTAAAAAAACACAAAGAACCTTCAAATGGAGGTACGAAACATGTAATGAAGAGCAGGCATGCTTTGTACCACCGACATAAAATTGAGTAATTGTTGGTAATTTTTATGGTGTGAATGAGAATACTTTTGATTTATATGATTGAATGGAGGGAATCATTACGTTGCACTTCATTTTTTTCCCCTTAGCATGTTCTTTCTTTTTTCATTTTTCTTTTTAACATGCTTAATTGATGTCAATCGGTTTCGATCTCAAGGTCTCTAGATCAATTTTCCATTAACAAGTTCTTTTTTTCTAAGATTAATTTGTAAGAGATACAACTCTATATTTGAATATACATGATATTTGTAGAAATAAAGTTCTGTGCTGCTACTAAGATAAAAGCATTATGTAAAAAGTTGAGGGAAAGGCTTAACGATAGGTATGTTAATGTACGTGTCCTTTGTTATTTTACTTGAAATTTATATTTTATAATTTGATAACGATATTTAGGAATCATTGTAAACTACTAGATTGTTGATGTTTCTCTAAAGCATGTTTTGAGAGTAAAAGACTAAATTAGCGCTAAAAGCTGCAATGAAAAAAATCAACCATCATAACCAAATTCTAAAATACGGAGTGGAAAAAAAATACACACGAATGTTTATATCAGTTTCCTTGCACATTTTCATGAGTTGATCTAAGATCGGCTTTGGAGTGGTGCTTTATGCATGGTGTTTAAACAAGTGCATAAAGGATAATATCATTTGTCTTATGCTTAGTTTTCAGTTTTAAATATAGAACGATTGATTGATGATGCAGATGCTACAACAAGTGCATAAAATGTCTAGCTCTAACTCGGAGCTAAGCTAGAAGTATTGCTCGGTTATAAACTATGCACAACTGAACCTCAACTAAAAATTCAACGTGAGATGCAAATGCGATATTTTTTCAGCTATTGTATCTAAAATTCATCTATCATGGGTAGTACAATTTGTATATTGAACAATTGTATATTTACTAAACAATTGTACTAAATAGATTTATTGTTATATAAATGAACTACACAAAGTATAAAAGTTTGCATTTATCTCAAATTGTGGTTAACATCGAACTGTTTCCCTATGTATTTCACTATGATTCTTTTCAATATCGTAAAATTATGGTTTAACGTTCTCTTACTTGCTATATCTTTTGTTTCCTTACCTTATTTACTTTCTATTCCTTATGTCAATGATTTTCATGTTTTTCTATTTGCTATGTAACTACGATATTTTCACCACATCCATGTGAGAAGCACGGGTTTGCACTAGTTTGGTCTAATTTCTGTAATATCCACTTACTTACACCAAAAGTCTTTTTGGTTTATTATTATCAATGTTTTTAAATGACATTTGTTTAACCTAATTAAGTATGTTTATAGGAAATGAAATCTTTCTTAAGATTTTGTGAATATACTTATATCGTTAAGATAAGTATATGAATACGTTTTCTAAGTATTGAAATGTATGGTGATTTTTGAATATACTATATGAATACTTTTCAAGTATTAAGAAGAGTAGAGTGGGTTGTGAATATTTCTCTTGTAAAAGATATTTTAATACAGGTATTGACGAAGTGGTTTTTAATTGATGAAGGATTAATTAAAGAGGCTTAATGTTTGCTTATATACTTAATCATGCTGGGATTCCATATGAAATTAAATCTCTAATTTGGTTGTTTACTTATTTGATAGTTAAATAACTAATTATCAAATCTTGGCTAGTTTTGAAACTATCGATTATTGGTTAAGAGAGACTGGAATGAAATAAGTATAAGTTATTCGGAAACAACTTCGAACTAGCATAAGAATTCGAACTTGAGACATCCTAAAGATGATGGAAATCGCAGACGGAGTTCTTTGAAGTGCAAGGGCTACTTGCAACTAATCTTGAGGCAAATTCCAAAAAGGATGTAGTAGAAGTAGTGCATTCAGTTTGTTTAGTCCTAGAACAACTTGCATAGATGAATGCCGATGTTGTATTGATTGCCTGAAGGGCAGTGTTAGCATTCCAAGTGGGATTTGCTAAAAGGAAAATGTAGCCTCAAGCCTCACACCTGAAAATGACAAAAACAGGGGAGATGTAGCAGAGCTATGTGATTCGCTACCATAAGTGTATGATCATCACTTGTAACTAGATCAATATTTACGGATTTTGTATGTTGTGGCCACGGAAATAGTTTTTCAAGTTGGGAGCTAGGGTGATGATCATATTCGGTACTATCTAGTAAGGGGTAGACCAGTTCTATGTTGGTAGAGGTGCTTTGTGTTTGCAGTCTCGGTACATTATATTTAGAGGTGTACTATATGGAAGGTAGTCCCTTGCCTTGTCATTGTATGGAATCCATTCTTCAATGCGTGCCTTACAGACTTAGTTGTATACCAAATATGCTGGAATGTGAGATGCAAGCATTTTAGCTATGTTATATGTTTATTTTAGACCCTAGACATTATTATAATATCATTGGATTTTTCTAAAAAATGGTTTGTTTATCGTAAGGTAAAAACCCATCCGTGTTTTTATGCGGCGTGATCTTACGAGATACCATTATTTTTGAAAGGTTTTATACCATTAAAAATCGTAGGATTTGAGTTTCTCACGTTGGTTTACCACACTGATCCGGATGTTATTTTATTATAATGCTTCGATTAGCCTCGAGTATAATTCTAGATTTAGCTTTGGACGCTTTAGAGCTTCAGTTGTCGAGTTGGATGCCTCCAAGACCTATTCACGTACTTTATTTTCTACTGCATTACTTGTCTATATTTATTAGCAATTGTAAGGACATGTTGTTATAACTATCCAAGGGTGACTATAGGTTAGTTTCTTTGGTTGTTGTATGTATATTAAAGTTTTCTTTTGTAAAGATCATTTGGTTATTATATATTACTTGTCATGATGTGAAATTTTGTTTCGTCTTTTCTTTTCTTTCACCTCAACGGTCTGTCTTTCCGACACTTGATGTTCAGTACATGAATACCATGGATGTATTGGTGTTGACTTTTGAGAGTCAAAAGGACAGGTCGTTACATCATGGTATCAGACCTTAGGTTGAGCGAACACTTTGGCCTTGTTATTGACTGATTGAAGATAGGGTTAGTAACACCCTAGAATGAATTTTAGTGTATATATATGTATGAGAGTGCATATTTGTTAATGCCATAAAAATATTTTATATTGCGTTGATTGATTTTTTGAGTGGTTTATTCTGGTCGATTAAGAAGGTATGATTGAATTGATAGGGGTTTTTAAACACTTGGACAAGGAAAACCGAAATAGTATTGTTTTTGAAATTGGTAAATGAAATAATTTTACCTAGGATTTTATTTTGTATATAAAAGAATATTTTTCAAAAATTTATATAGTTGTTTATGATGTGTTTGTTTGTTAGGAAATGATAATATTCAATTATTATCAGTTATTGTTTGATTAGTCATGCTCGTCCATGTTAGAAGCATTGACTATTGTTTGTTGACTGTTTATTTATGCTTGGCTTATTTATAAGCATTTATTGTTTGACTAAATTAAATATGAACACCATGTAAATTCAGTTTCATGATTTGACTATAAGGCATTCGTTAATAATGTAGGTTTAGCAAGTTTACTTTGTTAAAAGGGTTACTATAATAAAGGAAGTTATTATATGAAGATAATTTTATAAAGTTGATTTATAAGATGTGCCTTATCAAATAAAGAGGACTTTTGAGAATTTAAATCTCGGTGTCTTTAAAAAGATTTTAAATGATTTTTGAGAAAAGTAATAATAGTATTTCTTAAAAGTATTTATAAGTATAAATATTTCAAAGAGAATTTTAATTAAGGTACATTTTCTTTAGATAGTTCGGGAAAATAGTCTTGATTAGTTTAGTGGAAATTTGAAGAATCTTCTATGTGATGATTGGATTTTTACTTAGGCGAATGTTGTAGTACACTTATTGAATTATTCCCTTTATCATTGTACAATCGAAACGAGTTCGAATCCGAATGAAACTAGAGTAAGTTGGTAATAGATTTTTTTGTTAAAACTATTTATATGGAAATATATAATGTATAGTTTCAAAATGAGATTCGAAAAAGAAGAAGTATTTTTATGTTAACTAGTTCGAGTGGCTCGAAAATGACTAAAAATGAACAAGAGATGTGTTCGGATGGTAAGCCCTTCTCTTAAGTATTACCTTCTTGGTTAGAGAATGTATGATACTACTTAGTAGGACTGTAACGACCTGGTATTTCGAACCATTCTCATCCGCACATGTTGAACTTGAATTGCTCAAAACAACAGATTGTTAATTTATATTTGGCAAAAACTTAGCATATACAATAAATAAATCAATCACAAAATCACAGACATAGAGTAATATAGCAATAAGAAGCGGAATATAAAATAGTAGTTCATGAAGCTACTATATAGACAACAGAGTATGAAACAAAATACAACAGAAATCTCAAATACAGAGTAGTCTCAAATACAAAGATAACCGACAAGACTGAACAAAACAACTGGAATAAGTGAAGTAACTGGAGAGATGAATAGACAAAGACCGACCATCAAGTGAAGCTCCAAACTCCAAAGATGAGTCTCAAATGCTATGTCACTCAGTTTGACCCGAGCATAAAGCAAAACACAAAACACTCGAGTCAGAATTAACATTCTTATATAGTAAATTCAACTCAAGTGAAATGTCAACTGAAATACAAATAACTTAAAGGATGTTTGGGATTTCCATCCTCTAAGGATCCGTGGAACTATCTACTATGTAGTAAAATACGCTATTATAATATGTCTATCAGTAAGGTAAAGTATTAAAATAGCGTTAAGGCATTACCCATATCCCCCTTAACACATTTTATATATTCCCATAATCTATACAGTACCGTAATTCCTCTGTAAAATGGAGGGCTATCATAGGGTACTCCATAGGTATGGTACAAACCAAACTTGTAGAAGGCGCGATAGGGCATGTGATAAGGCACGCGAGGCAATGCCAGGGTAGAAATACCGTTTGCACTCTTGGACTGGTGGTAACGCATAGCAGCTACTACCGCCCACCTCGAGACACACTCCCAAATCAAAGGTGCACCCAATCAAATCACAAAGTAATAGAATGGTATCGAAGAAATGTGCCCGATCGGAGATGCGACCTCACTTGGCCCGGTATAGCTCCTGTTTTAGCCACATCAAGCTGACTCACTAGAGTCAGGGATGCGTTAATACCTCATATAGAATCGTCGCCAAACCATCCTACTTCGTTCTGGAATCTCCACCATGTACACAGTTGTTAAAGTGGTTTTCGGTATTGGAAGAGAGTATGACAATATTCGATCCCGGTCTCTTTAACAACCAAATGCTTATTTCACACCGTGATCATTTCATTTCAAATAGTTCACACTTCATATCAAAATATCATATTCATTTCAAAACCATATCAATTCGATATCATTATACACTTTAAATAATAGTCATTTCCAGAATCGTAACACTTTCAAAATCATAACACTTTCGAAATCATAACACTTTTGAAATCATAACCCTTCCAACTTAAACAGTTTAGATATTGAAAGTAGTATATATATTAAAATAGTTATAAACTAAAATAGTTTATATTTATTTAAGGAGATTATACTGAAATAGTTTCCAAATTAGAATTGTTTCATCCAATTCCACAAATCGATTCAAATCAACTTAAATTCCAAAATTCAATTTAAATCAATCCTAGTTCAACACTTTCAATTTAAAAGGTTAAAGATTCAATTCAAATTCTCAATAAACCATTTCAATTTTTATCGATTTCAAATTCGGGTTTGAACTATCTCTTCAATTCCAATAAGATTCAAATTTTAAATATTCAAACATTTTCAATATAAGTTTCATTTAGATTTCAACATTTAACTTTAATTTTATTCAAATTGGAAATATATTCACTTAATCATTTTAATAACAATTAAATAAAATCTTAATATATAAATTTAAATCAATATTAAATATTCAGTCTCAATTTTATTTAAAATCGAGAATATTCATTTGATCACTTTTTATCAAATCCAGTTATCAATCATATCTTTCAAAATCTCAAAATCAATAAGTTCAAATCAATTCTTATTTAAATTCAATTATTAACCAATTTAAATTCCAAGTCAACATTAATTTATCTTCCCAACCTTTATTATTAAAGTTATAAAAAATATATTTTTAAAATATTAATATAAATTTAAATAAATACTTAAACATATTATAAACCAATTGAATTAAATCTTATTATTAAATGTATTTTGTATTAAATCTTATTTTATATATTTTTAAAATAATAAAATAATAAGAATATCTTAAAAATTATATTTTCAAAACTAACTTATAAATTTATAATTTCCAAAAATATAATTTTTAAAATATAAATTTTACACATATATTAAAATAAATTCTTTATATTATAATTTAAAAATCAATATTTAATAAAATCCACATATTTCCTTCCAAATGTTGGCAATCAATTTTTTCAAAATAGACCAACGGTGTCCGTATAAAATTTTCTATCCTATGGTCAAGTGATACAGATATTTATCATTTCAATCCGCAATTTAAATTTAATATTCACGGGTATATATCATTTCAACTAGCAATCCCAAAATCTAAATTCAATGAAAATCGCTTGGGTTTATCATTTCAACCCATAACGATTTTTCCTTAATCTATAAAATCATCCGGGTATGTATCATTTCAACCCATAGGGATTTCTAAACTAACAGGGAACTTGCAGAGTGAGAACAAATATGATAATAATATAACATATCAACAACAGGCATATATCATTAGTGATAAATTTAAATATATTATATATACAACAGGTTATGATGTCATATGTCAATTAATATAGGTTAACAATTTTAAATGATAATATATCATGTACAACAATTAAATAACTAACAATACTAATCTAACAACATATTTCAATCGTCATTTCAAGTGAATTAAATTTACTAAATATAAGAATGTTAATCGTGAGTGATTGCTCACCTTTCGAGGCTAAAGGAATTTGACAACAGAACAAGCTAAGAATTGAATCCTGAACTAGACAATCGACCAATCCAAACGACAGATCTCAAAGCAAAGCGAGGTGAACACGGATTCGGCGAACAAAGCTGATAGTTTGAATTAATGAGAACGAATCAGAACCATCTTGATATAACTGAAACAAAATATATATATTATTATAAAATTTTCCTTTCTTAAAGTCAATATTCAGTTTAAAACACATACAAAAAAAAATCTTTTATATATTATTTCCAAATCATTATTTCTTTCCAAAATTTTCTAATAAATATTTAAACATATTTTATACATATAAGAGTTATTATAAAATCTACTTTAAAAGAATGTTAAGCATTGACTAACTGTTTAAAACATATAATATATAGCATATAATATAAATGTTTAAACTTTATATATATAAGCAGGTGGAACGAAAAATGAAAGCATGCTTAAAATGTGTGTGTGTGTGTATATATATACATAGCCATATATATCACCTTCAATGAAACTACGCAACCTTATAAATATATACTTCGTAGATGCAAAAGGAATGCAGGCTTCAGGTAAATGTAAGCATATATATTATATGTGGATAAAAGATTATGTAACTTATAATATATATATATATATATATAATTCAACAGAACATATTTGTATAACTATACACCTTTAAAATATTAACAAGGTTGAAATGTTATTACCATATATATAATACTATATATATACCTATGTTATTATTATTATATATATATGATGCGAAAGCAGGTAAACACAAAGTTTACAAAAGTTTTTATATAAACTTACAAAAGCAAGAAAGAAAGAGAGACCGAGCAAGCTAGGAAACATAGAGGGAGATTGGACTGTCACGGCTTGGAGGTGAGGATGCGGGTAGGAGTGAGGTTGCTGCATGGCACTGGGGAAGTTGAGGCTCGACAATGGTGGAGTGGAAAGGTATAGGGCTGGTCATGGTGGGTTGCTGGTGATTTGCGGGCTGTGCTTGTGGTGTTCAGGGTGGAGAGAGGTGAACTAGAGGGAATGGAAAGCGGCTGAGACGAAGTAAGGCGGAGGAGGTCACGTGTGTTGCTGACAAGGCTATAGGGTGGTCAGTTGCATGAGGAGTTTGGTGGGTGGATGTGGTAGTGGGGTTCGACGCTCGCAGTGGTCGGAGGAAGGAGGCGGGTCAGCGAAGGGAGGAGAGTGGTCACAGGTTTGGTGACGTGGAATGGGTGACGTGGGTTGATGGCGAGCTGCGTGTGTGGCATTCAGCGTTTGAACAGTGATGGAGGGCATTGATGTGGGAATAGGGGCGGAGGTCATAGAGGTGGCGGCGGCGATCTGTCGATGGTGGAGTGGATGAGATTGTGGCTTGAGTGGGGTGGAAGGGGATCAAATGGAAGAAGCATATAGTTTACAATATATATTTTGTGTATAAAATGCTTTATTCAAATTTTTTTTGATTGCAGAGCATAGAAGTGACAGGACATAGTGAAGAAGAAAAGGAAAGGAAGAGAAAATGAACTGGCTTCTCATATACAACTCTATATAATATAAAAATTTTGTTTATCAAAACCAAGGGAGGAAATTGAACAGACGAAAATAATAAATGAACCAGCTCGTCATAAATTGAAATAGAGAATAGAAAAGTTAGAATTGAATTCTACAAATTATTAATAGCTAACGTCCCTTTGTTTCTACCAATGGACAATTGAATGGACATTGAACGTCAGAGACTCAAACGGGTACCGATACGGCTAACCGCTTTGCAGATTTCGCCATGCACCGGACACTGAAATACACAAATGAATATACTGCGGAGATTAGCACAACGATACAAATAGAATGGTATACAAATATCAGCGATATGACAAAGTTTTCAAAACTCGATTTTTTGCTGTCGAAAATGCTGCTAAAGCGCCGAAAATAAGATAAACAGAGCTAGAGCAGTCCAAATTCGGCGAAATGAAATACGATGTCTCACTCAGAAAATGGTTTAAAATTTTATTATATAAAATATTCAGATTTTGAAAATAATTTATTTTTCATCAATTTAACTGATTTAAATTTAAATTGAAAATTGCACAATAAAACCAACTTTCATATTTTCCAATGAAAATTTACCATTTGCTATGTTTAAATAGACGTATTCCAAATATCAAATTTTCATTTCAAAATTTTATTGTTTATTTCTCATGAAAATTTAGTTAGTTGAGTTATAAAAATCGTTAAATTTTCCGGGTCGTTACACTCTCCCCCACTCAAAACTTTTCGTCCCCAAAAATAAACGAGATAGGAGAATAGAAGCAACCAGAAAGAAAGATAGATTCAAAATACATCTACAACAATTAATTTAAAAATCATATAAATTTATTTGTTTTAAATTTATGAATATACTGCAATTTTTGTTTCAATCCATTTTATTCAATTAACGAGTATTCGTTTTATGCACATTCGGTTGGTTTCAATTCAATGTATTTCATTCAATTGATTTGCTTTCAAATTTATCTTCATTTGTCACAAAATTTTCTTTCAAAACAAAATTTATTTTATTTAACTCATTTATTTATCTATTTATCTTCAGTTAAGTTGATTCCACTTAAAAACCTAATTTCAACTATTCTTAAGTTCATATTTATTCACTCAAATGGCATCTCTTTTTTTTCAATTTATTTCACTAACGTATCTTGCAACATCGGTTAAGTGTATAACCACTCAATTTTATTTAAAAATTCCTTATAAAATTTCATTTTTGAACATCTTATTACTTATATTTATTATTGTATATTATTCAATTACATTCAAACCATTTCCATGTAAGTTTTATAAATGTTTTCGAAAGTAATTAAACACTATACAAATTTTCTTTTATTTACAACATTTCAATTAAGCAAAATTTAGTTTGAACATTTTCATTATTTAAATTTCTCTTGTATAACCCTCGATTAAAATTCACATTCATTTTAACTTTTGAATAGCCAGGAATAGCCAGGTGAGTTATATATGTTTTAGAATGAAATTGAGTATTATACAAATAATTTTATCCTAGTTCAACTGTTTCAAGCTGGGTTAATTTCATTTTTCATTTTTGACATTCCAATTGTTCAAAATTTTGCTTCACTTCAAAATTTTAAACTATTACCTAACATAGACTTGATAGTTAAATTTCCGGTTTCACTTCAAACCATTTTAAAATAAATATATAAACATATATATTATACATCAAATCATACTCAAGTGATTCAAATCAAATCCATTTCCCAAACAAAAGTGTAGCAAAGCTACAAAGTAATCTCCCCACTCTATGACTCGAAAATGAATATCGATGATGGTGTAGTCATCACCGAAATTATATTCCAGCGACAAACGAAGAGAGTACTGCCTTACTTCATTTAAAATCCTTTGGAAACAATTTCCATTCGAAAATACTTTCAAATAATGTATATTTTCAAAACTTTGAAACCAAAATTTTTAAAGATCACCGAAAATTAATTCTCAAATTCTTAATTTTATATTCATTTCTTTTGCAGATCAATAAATGATAATCTAGTATTATCATTTCTAACAACCACTCATTTAACTATCCAATTTCAGAAAATTATACCTATATAAAATATAATCATACAAAATTATTTCATTTACCAATTTTGAAAACAGTATTGTGTCAGTTTTCTTTGTTCAAGTGTTTTGGAATTCCTATCGATAGCGTTGGCCAAACGAATCGATCGAAACCCAAAATTCAAACTTAACAACTCAAACAACAGAATATAAAACATTTTATATTAATTACAAATACGCTCTCTCATAGGATGATTTAAGAAAGGATTTCAGAACAAGGATAGAGGTTCAAGTTAGAGGGACCGAATTGGAGAGAATTCTAACTAAGAAGATAAGCTCAAAAGGAAGATAGAATAATCAATTAATCACGGCGACCTTAACCGGGTCAACCGAGACTAAGAGTTGGGGAACATTGCGGAATTCACAATTTTATGAGATTGATGAAGAAGGCAGGAGCATTGATTAATCCATAGGGAATGACTAATCATTTATAGAAACCATTCGTCCGGAAGGAAGGACTACAGGTCGAGCTCCAGGAATAAGATCGATGCGGTATTCAAAGTTCCCGTTTAGGAGATAGGGGAGCGACTTCACCAAAACATCAGGATATTCCCTGACTATCTAGATAAAGTCAAGATCACTAAGCTGAGTATCAATGAAACATAGAATTGCCTGCATAACCTGAGGCATTCGACATTCGATCACAAGAGAATTACCTGGATCGTCTATTGAGAAACGGTTCGGGCTTTATAAGAAATAACAGCATCAAAACCGAGGACATAGAAATCTCTGGTGAAACGACACCCATTGTAAAGAAGTTCCACCCCTTTATAAATCACACTGAGGTTGGCGGGACCGTCGGTGGGATCAGTCACACACAAGGACGAAGTTGCCAAATTGAGGTTGCCAGATGAGCTTAAATTTATTACAGAGATCGACAGAAATGAAGCTATAGGATGCCCCAGTATCAAAAAGAACACGAACAGGAAAAGACAAGAATAGATTTCAGAACAAAGGGATAGTTCCAAGATTTCAAAAGGAATCCTAATCCAGGACAAAGAATTTCAAGCTCGAATGAGGATGATTCTATAATTGATTCTACTCATTCTAGGATATCACTACCGTATCTCTAATGAGTTTTCTACTCCATATGCTAAGTTTTGCCTAAACCAGAACTCTGATACCACTTGTAACGACCTGGTATTTCGAACCATTCTCATCCGCACATGTCGGACTTGAATTGCTCAAAACAACAGATTGTTAATTTATATTTGGCAAAAACTTAGCATATACAGTAAATAAATCAATCACAAAATCACAGAAACAGAGTAATATAGCAATAAGCAGTGGAATAGAAAATAGTAGTTCATGAAGCTACTATATAGACAACAGAGTATGAAACAAAATACAACAGAAATCTCAAATACAAAGTAGTCTCAAATACAAAGATAACTATGACTGAACAAAACAACTGGAATAACTGAAGTAACTGGAGAGCTGAATAGACAAAGGCCGACCTTCAAGCGAAGCTCCAAACTCCAAAGGTGAGTCTCAAATGCTATGTCACTCAGTCTGACCCGAGCATAAAGCAGAACACAAAAAATTCGAGTCAGGATTAACATTCTTATATAGTAAATTCAACTCAAGTGAAATGTCAACTGAAATACAAATAACTTAAAGGATGTTTGGGATTTCCATCCTCTAAGGATCTGTGGAACTATCTACTATGTAGTAATATACGCTATTATAATATGTCTATTAGTAAGGTAAAGTATTAAAATAGCATTAAGACGTTACCCATACCCCCCTTAACACATTTTATATATTCCCATAGTCTATACAGTACCGTAATTCCTCCGTAAAATGGAGGGCTATCAGAGGGCACTCCATAGGTATGGTACAAACCAAACTCGTAGAAGGCGCGATAGGGCATGTGACAAGGCACGCGAGGCAATGCCAGGGTAGAAATACCGTTTGCACTCCCGGACTGGTGGTAACGCATAGCAGCTACTACCGCCCACCTCGAGACACACTCCCAAATCAAAGGTGCACCCAATCAAATCACAAAGTAATAGAATGATATCGAAGAAATGTGCCAGATCGGAGGTGTGACCTCACTTGGCCCGGTATAGCTCTTGTTTTCGCCACATCAAGCTGACTCACGAGAGTCAGGGTTGCGTTAATACCTCATATAGAATCGTCGCCAAACCATCCTACTTCGTTCTGGAATCTCCAACACGTACACAGTTGTTAAAGCGGTTTTCGGTATTGGCAGAGAGTATGACAATATCTGATCCCGGTCTCTTTAACAACAAAACGCTTATTTCACACCGTGGTCATTTCATTTCAAATAGTTCATACTTCATATCAAAATATCATATTCATTTCAAAACCATATCAATTCGATATCATTATTCACTTTAAATAATATTCATTTCCAGAATCGTAACACTTTCAAAATTATAACACTTTCGAAATCATAACACTTTCGAAATCATAACCCTTCCAATTTAAACAGTTTAGATATTGAAAATAGTATATATATTAAAATAGCTATAAATTAAATAGTTTATATTTATTTAAAGATATTATACTGAAATATTTTCCAAATTAGAATTGTTTCATCCAATTCCACAAATCAATTCAAATCAACTTAAATTCCAAAATTCAATTTAAATCAATCCCAGTTCAACACTTTCAATTTAAAAGGTTAAAGATTCAATTCAAATTCTCAATAAACCATTTCAGTTTTTATCGATTTCAAATTCGGGTTTGAACTATCTCATCAATTCCAATAAGATTCAAAGTTTAAATATTCAAACATTTTCAATATAAGTTTCATTTAGATTTCAACATTTAACTTTAATTTTATTCAAATTAGAAAAATATTCACTTAATCATTTTAATAACAATTAAATAAGATCTTAATTATAAATTTAAATCAATATTAAATATTCAGTCTCAATTTTATTTAAAATCGAGAATATTCATTAGATCACTTTTTATCAAATTCAGTTATCAATCATATCTTTCAAAATCTCAAAATCAATAAGTTCAAATCAATTCTTATTTAAATTCAATTATTAACCAATTTAAATTCCAAGTCAACATTAATTTATCTTCCCAACCTTTATTATTAAAGTTATAAAAAATATATTTTTAAAATATTAATATAAATTTAAATAAATACTTAAACATATTATAAACCAATTGAATTAAATTTTTATTAAATTAAATCTTATTATTAAATGTATTTTTTATTAAATCTTCTTTTATATATTTTTAAAATAATAAAATTATAAGAATATCTTAAAAATTATATTTTCAAAACAAACTTATAAATTTATAATTTCCAAAACATATAATTTTAAAAAATCTAAATTTTACACATATATTAAAATAAATTCTTTATATTATAATTTAAAAATCAATATTTAATAAAATCCACATATTTCCTTCCAAACTTTTGCAATCATATTTTTCAAAATAGACCAACGGTGTCCGTATAAAATTTTCTATCCTATGGTCAAGTGATACGGATATTTATCATTTCAATCCGCAATTTAAATTTAATATTCATGGGTATATATCATTTCAACCCGCAATCCCAAAATCTAAATTCAATGAAAATCGCTTGGGTTTATCATTTCAACCCATAACGATTTTCCCTTAATCTATAAAATCGTTTGGGTATGTATCATTTCAACCCATTGGGATTTCTAAACTAACAGGGAACTTGCAGAGTGAGAACAAATATGATAATAATATAACATATCAACAACAGGCATATATCATTAGTGATAAATTTAAATATAATATATATACAACAGGTTATGATGTCATATGTCAATTAATATAGGTTAACAATTTTAAATGATAATATATCATGTACAACAATTAAATAACTAACAATTCTAATCTAACAACATATTTCAATCGTCATTTCAAGTGAATTAAATTTACTAAATATAAGAATGTTAATCGTGAGTGATTGCTCACCTTTCGAGGCTAAAGGAATTTGACAACAGAACAAGCTACGAATTGAATCCTGAACTAGACAATCGACCAATCCAAAAGAAAAATCTCAAAGCGAAGCGAGGTGAACACGGATTCAACGAACAAAGCTGATAGTTTGAATTGATGAGAACGAATCAGAACCATCTTGATATAACTGAAACAAAATATATATATTATTATAAATTTTTCCTTTCTTAAAGTCAATATTCAGTTTAAAACACATATCAAAAAAATAAAATCTTTTATATATTATTTCCAAATCATTATTTCTTTCCAAAATTTTCTAATAAATATTTAAACATATTTTATACATATAAGAGTTATTATAAAATCTACTTTAAAAGAATGTTATGCATTGAATAACCGTTTAAAACATATAATATGTAGCATATAATATAAATGTTTAAACTTTATATATATAAGCAGGTGGAACGAAAAATGAAAGCAGGCTTAAAATGTGTGTGTATATATATACATAGCCATATATATCACCATCAATGAAACTAAGCAACCTTATAAATATATACTTCGAAGATGCAAAAGGAATGCAGGCTTCAGGTAAATGTAAGCATATATATTATATGTAGGTAACAGGTTATGTAAGTTATATAATATATATATATATAATTCAACAAAACATATTTGTATAACCATACACCTTTAAAATGTTAACAAGGTTGAAATGTTATTAACATATATATAATACTATATATATACCTATGTTATTATTATTATATATATATGATGCGAAAGCAGGTAAAACACAAAGTTTACAAAAGTTTTTATATAAACTTACAAAAAAGAAAGAAAGGGAGACCGAGCAAGCTAGGGAACAAAGAGGGAGGCTGGACTGTCTCGGCTTGGAGGTGAGGATGCGGGTGGGAGTGAGGTTGCTACATGGCATTGGGGAAGTCGAGGCTCGGCAATGGTGGAGTAGAAAGGTATGGGGCTGGTCACGACGGGTTGCTTGTGATTTGCGGGCTGTGCTTGTGGTGTTCAGGGTAGAGAGAGGCGAACTAGAGGGAATGGCAAGCGGCTGAGGCGAAGCAAGGCGGAGGAGGTCATGTGCACTGCTGACAAGGCTGTAGGGTGGTCAGTTGCATGAGATGTTCGGTGGGTGGCTGTCGTAGTGGGGTTCGGCGCTCGCAGTGGTCGGGGGCAGGAGGCGGGTCAGCGAAGGGAGGAGAGTGGTCGCAGGTTTGGTGACGTGGAGTGGGTGACGCGGGTTGATGGCAAGCTGCATGTGTGGCATTCGGCGTTTGAACAGTGATGGAGGGCATTGACGTGGGAATAGGGGCGGAGGTCATGGAGGTGATGGCGGCGATCTGTCGATGGTGGTGTGGGTGAGGTTGTGGCTTGAGTGGCGTGGAAGGGGATCAAATGGAAGAAGCATATAGTTTACAATATATATTTTGTGTATAAAATGCTTTATACAATTTTTTTTTCGATTGCAGAGCATAGAAGTGATAGGACATAGTGAAGAAGAAAAGGAAAGGAAGAGAAAATGAGCTGGCTTCTCATATACAACTCTATATAATATAAAAATTTTGTTTATCAAAACCAAGGGAGGAAATTGAACAGACGAAAATAATAAATGAACCAGCTCGTCATAAATTGAAATAGAGAATAGAAAAGTCAGAATTTAATTCTACAAATTATTAATAGCTAACGTCCCCTTATTTCAGCCAATGGACAATTGAATGGACATAGAACACTAGAGACTCAAACGGGTACCGATACGGCTAACCGTTTTGCAGATTTCGCCGTGCACCGGGCATCGAAATACACAAATGAATATATTGCAGAGATTAGCACAACGAGACAAACAGAATGGTATACAGATATCAGCGATACGACAAAGTTATCAAAGTTCGATTTTTCGATGCCGAAAATGCTGCTAAAGCGCCGAAAATAAAATAAACGGTGCTAGAGCAGTCCAAATTCGGCGAAACAAAATACGACGTCTCACTCAGAAAATGGTTTAAAATTTTATTATATAAAATAATATTCAGATTTCAAAAACAATTTATTTTTCATCAATTTAACTGATTTAAATTTAAACTGAAAATTACACAATAAAACCAACTTTCATATTTTGCAATAAAAATTTACCATTTCCTATGTTTAAATAGACGTATTCCAAATATCAAATTTTCATTTCAAAATTTTATTGTTTATTTCTCATGAAAATTTAGTTAATTGAGTTATAAAAATTGTTAAAATTTCCGGGCCGTTACAAGGACCCAGTTCCTTGGTATCATTTGGTGTTACTTGGTCTATTTTATATGGATCAAAATATGCAGTATCACTTCAAAAAGGTTTTGAAATAAAAACTGGGTATTTAGTTCCTAAGTTTTCTTAAAGAAAATGGATTCAAAATAAAAGGCATTTTGATAAAAGAGTGTGTTGATAAATGAAATTTTTGATACGGGTTTAATCACTCTTGGTTATAGTAGAAATAATTTAACACAAGTTTTTAAATGGGTTAAATTTAATAAGAAGGTCTTAATAAACTTTGTTTATTAAACCGTGTCTTTTGTTTTAAAATCTAAGTTGTATAAACTATTTGATGTTATTGGGCCGACTAGTAAAATGTCTTGGTGTCTAAGGAAAAGTAGACTCTAGGATTGAGTTTGGATACCAGCATCCTGCTCTTCATAGCTACTTACCAAACCAGGTAGGTAAAGAGGCCAAAGAGGTCGACTCAGGTTTATGACCCAGATTTATCTTGGGGGCTGCATTTGAATTTAAAAAGGATAAGATTAAATTAGATAGTTGTATATAGTCTCAAGATGTAGTAGGGTATTATACGAGTTTAAAACTTAAGTTATGCTTTATGAAAAGTTTTCATAAATAATTTTAGGAAGTAAAAAAAGGAATTGGAGTAGTATAATTATTAATTTATCCTAAAGGGATAAAATCGTAAGTTGAACTTAGATCATTTTATTCGCATGGCAGTTCTTGATACAACGTTTGGGCTTTTTAGGTGTTATACACCAGTCTGAACTAGGCATTTTCACTCGATTTATCGTCGGCGAGTACTTAGGATCAAATCTGGTGAGTGTTAGGTTAGCACGCGTGATAGAGGGTTCTCGCTTTGTGAATTATGACAAAGCTTAGACTTTTACCCCTACACGTCACTTAAAGGATTGGTGTTGCAGTTGAGAGGCTGGCCGTAAAATTAGATTCGAGGTTACCACGGTGTAGTCACCTTCGAGAAGGGAGAACGTTACATGTGGTAACAAATAACCAGAATTCTTTATGTGGGCCTGTTTCTTTCTTTGTTTGATTGAGATGACATTTCGGGGTCGTAATTCTTTTAAGGGGGAAGGATGCAACGATCCAGAATTTTATCACTTTGATTTGTGAATATTTAATTAATTTTAAATATCTCATTATTGGTTTTTAATAATCATATACCCTCTTTTAATCAATAACTAATGATATTAAACTTGTTTTGAAATTTTGTTTACAAAAATAAGCAGTTCGGAGAAAGATCGAAAATATGACTGGAAATCGTTCTTAGGATTTTCGACTTTTCGTCGAATAAAAGTTGTTAAAACTTGTTGTGCACACTAGTATACATATGTGCGCACACTTATACAAATAAGAAAAGCATTTTTTTAATTAAATGGATTTATATACATCACATTCTATAAGGAACTTAAGAAATTACCTTTCTCCTTATTTTAAAATAAGAAAAGTGCTAATGAAGTATGTGGCCTAAGCTAATGAACTTTGTGGCATAAGCTAATGAACTGTGTGGCATAAGCTAAAGAAGTGTATGGAATAAAATAAGGAAGAGTGTGGCATAAGATAAGAAAGAGTGTGGCATAAGCTATGAAAGGATACGATCAGTAATTTTACACTTCTTAATCTTCTCCTCTACACTTCCCAACCTTTATAAAATAGATTATAACTCTCTCATTTTTAGTTTACATTTCATGAAGCAAAAGTTTACTTCTTCCTCTCTTTCTCTTCATCTAAATTTCCAAAGACAAAAGTAAGTCTGAAACAACCCAAACTCCACCTCAGCTCCTTTCATAACCTTAGAACAACCTCGCAAACACTACCATCTTGCTTAAGGTCGAAGCTTTAGAGCCATTCCCTCATTTCCAAGCCTTGGTCGAACTCAAAAGATGAGGGGTTTTAGAAATGGGTGCAAGCATCATGGTGAAGGGAGGGGGCTTATATGGCTTAGGTGGTAAGGTGGTAGCTTTTTTGGAGGTTTAGTCATGTTTGAAAGTGAGTTAATCTCACTTTGTATGGCTTTTAAATTTGAATTGTATGTTGTATATAATTAACTTGATTATATTGGATGTGGTATTAATGTTGTTGTTTGGATTGATTTTCGCTTGGTAGTAGAGGCATATGACAATTTGATTTATATGGGACTTTGCTATACACTTTGGTGTATGACCTCAAATGTAACACATAAGGACTAGACATGGGACTAGCAAAAGTGAATAGAAGTCGGAGTGTTTTTCGGAGCGAATAGGTCGCAACGAAAAACACATCGAAGAATAGAACATTTGTACAGGGATCCAAAAAGATTTCTCGCCCTATTGATTTTCAGTGTCTTTATATATTTGATATATGAAATGTTATATGCCAAAAGCTTGGTAGCTTAGCTCTATTGTATGTAAACATTGATATGTTTTAAAAGTTGAACATTTTTAGTGATAAAGGTAGTAATAGCATGTGTTAAGTGCTAACGTAGCTTCGAAGCCTCTTTGTGACTTCTTGAAATGATTTATGACTCTGATTTCCCATTGAAATACTTTTGGTTACTACTTGAATATTCAAGGATGTTTTAAAGTCCATCATTAGAATTCTGTAATCCTCTTTTATGCAACTTTGCTGTTTGATTTCTAAAAGTGTTTCGAGATGGTTTTCGAACTTGACTTTCCTTTTTTAAACCTATTTGCAAAGGTATTAAAGTTGGTTTAAAAGCTATTTGAATTACAAAATAAAGTTTTAAAAGTTATGGTCCATATATCGGCAGCCGCTATGGATGCACTTTGGAAATCTATAATTTTAGTAAAGTATAAAAGGTTATTTACTTTAGATATTTTGTAAATTCTCTTTCAAATGTGTTTTATAAAGGTTGTTTAAGTATTTAAAAAGGAGTTTGAAGATTTAAATATATTATTAAGAATTTATTTGTGTTATTTAAACAAGAGGTTTAAATTTTAAAAAGGAGACTCCTTTGTTTTCAAAAGTCAAGTTTAGTTTAAAAGCGACTGTCTTTAAAGGAATATTTTAAATACAAGTTTCAAACTATGTTTAAAGAGGTTTTAAAAGTATTTTTAAAAGAGTAAGAAATTATAGGTTACAACACTTTTGTTGTACTAAATGTTTTCGAGGAAAGGAAGTAGATCATGGACTATAACATTCTTGTTATAGTATATGGTTATGAGAAAAGTGAAAAGAAGTTTGGTTTATAACATGTTGTTTTAAAAGAATAGTATACAGGATTTATGAAAATATACTTGTCATTAAGCTTCCAGGTAGGTAAACTTCTACCTATCCTGAAAGATAAGAATGTTGTTGATTCAAGGTTTGAGAGGATATAATACCCCAGTTTGAACTGTGTCATTGTTAACCCAAGGATAGTTTAAGTTTGAAACCTAAGATTCATGTTAAGTATATGAAGTATTATTTCTGTATATGAATTCAATTAATTATGGAAACTAAGTAGTCTTATACTTGGAACTAATAGCCGATGAGTAGATTGATCCTCTATCTGTGAGATCTAAAATCAGAGTGTTTTAACTAAGGTAAAGCCAGGAGTAACCAGTGCCCGGACTTACTTGGCTTTGTTTTTGAGCGAGGGATGGAGTAAGTCTAAATATCAGAAATGCGACAAGTATAGGAGATTCGATTTCTATAAATGATCTTTATAATTTATGGTGGTATGGAAAAGCATTCTTTTCATACTTAATACCAAATTCCGAGGTAGGGAAACTCATTACTATCTGTGAGAGTTTAAGAACGTACATCGAGGCAAGTATAGTATGCTAACTTGTCTAACTATATTATTAATTGAAGGATAGTACAAGTTTGAAATTAGAAAGTAGTGGTAAGTATATTTGGTCTAATTTCTATAAAATCCATTTACTTACACCAAAAGTGTTTCGGTTTATTATTATCAATATTTTTAAATGACATTTGTTTAACCTAACTAAGTATGTTTTTGGGAAATGAAATCTTTCTTAATATTTTGTGAATATACTTATGCCATTAAGATTAGTATATGAATACTCTTTCTAAGTATGAAATGTATGGTGATTTATGAATATACTTATACTGGTGAGATAAATATATAAATATTTTCAAGTATTTAAAAGTGTGGAGAGGGTTTGTGAATATAACTTTTGTAAAAGATATTTTAATACAAGTATTTACAAAGTGATTTTTAATTAATGAAGGATCAATTAAAGCGGCTAAATGTTGCTTATATTCTTAATCATGCTTGGATTTCATATGAAATTAAATCTCTGATTTGGTTGTTTGCTTATTTGACAGTTAGATAACCAACTATCAAATCTTGGCTAGTTTTGAAACTATCGATTGTTGGTTTGGAGAGATCGCGATCAGATAAATATGAGTTATCCGAAAACCACTTTGAACTAGCATAAGCATTCGAATTGGAGACATCTTGAAGCTGATAGAAATCAAAAACAACATTCTTTAAAGTGCAAGGGCTACTTGCTAATAATTCGGAGGGTGATTTGAATAAAGGTTGTGGTAGAAGTAGCGCCTTCGATTTGTTCAGTTCTAGACCAACTTGTATAGATGAATGCTGACATTGCATTGATTGCCTAGAGGTCAGTGTTAGCATTCCAAGTGGGATTTGCTAAAAGGTAAAACACAGCCTCAAGCCTCACACCTAGAAATGACAGAAATCAGGGAGATGTAGAAGGGCTATGTGGTTCGCAACCATTAGAATATGATCATCACTTGTATCTAGATCGTTATTTATGGAGTTTGTATGCTATAGACACAGAAATGTTTGTCAAGTTAGCCACCGAGATGATGATCGTATTCGATATTATCCAGTATGGGGTAGGTCGGTTCTATGTTGGTAGAGGTGCAATGTGTTTGTAGTCTAAATAAATTTTATCTAGAGGTTAACTGTACGAAAAGTAGTCCCTTACCTTATCGTTGTATGGAACTCATTCTCCAATACGGTCCTTGCGAATTAGTTATATACCAAATATACTAGAATGTAAGTTACAAGCATTTCAGCTACATGTTATATATTTGTTTTAAACCCTAGACATTATTATAATATCACCGGATTTTTTAATAAAATGTTTTGGTTATCGTAAGTTAAAAACCCATCCGTGTTTATGTGCGGTATGGTCTTACGAGATACCTTTATTTTTGAAAGGTTTTATACTGTTAAAAATCAATAAGATTTGAGTTTCTTACGCTGGTTTACTAAACTGATCTGGATGTTATTTTATCATAATGCTCAGGTCAGCCCTGAGTATACTTTTAGATTTAGCTTCAGATGCTTTGGAGCTTCAGGTGATGAGCTGGATGTCTCCAATACCTATTAACGTATTTTATTTTCCGTTGCATTACTTGTTTATACTTATCAGCATTTGTAAGGACAACATGTTATAACTATTTAAGGCCGATGATATTTTAGTTTCTCTGATTGTTGTATGTATATTAAAGTTTTCTTTTGTAAAGATCGTTTGGTTATTAAATATTATTTGTCATGATGTGAGATTATATTCCATTTTTTCTTTTCTTTCGCCATAACAATCTAACTTTCCGACTTCTGATGTTCGGTACATAATAATCGTAGATGTATTAGTGTCGACTTTTGAGGGTCGAAAAGGTTGGTCATTACAATGCTCCCTTCAATGTGGCTCTGCCACCAAAATATCTCCTTAGGAAAATATATTTTATTATTCACCAAAATATCTTCTTCTTAATCACTTCGCTAATCTTTCACTATTCACATTTAATTAGTCATATTAAGAAAAATATTTTTAGTTGCTAATAAATTACATATTACTATTCTAAGAAAGTACAAAAAAGTTCGAACAACTTATATCGAGTAAAAAACTATTTATTGATAAAACGATTGTCGGTCACATTATCAATATTTCATCAAGTTTATTTTTGTAAATATTTTTCAAAACAAGTTTCTTATCATTAGTTATTAATTAAAAGAGGGGTTAACATGGTTATAGAATATATTTTAGTCACATTAAATCCAAGATTCAAATATTTAAATAATTCAGATATTTAAATACGAAGTGTTCGAAATTCCGATTCGTTTCAAGTGAGAGATAATTAAGGGAATTAATTAGGGAAAATTTAGTTAAAGAATGGGAAAGGTTTCATTCTTTCAACTAAAACAAATCCACAAATTCATTTCCTAAAGACAATTCATTATTTTCTTTATTCACTTTTCTCTTCTCTCCTCACAGCCTTTCATGGCTGAAAACAAAATAAAGATTTCCATAGTTTTATCAACTCTAAATTAAATTCAAACAAAAATAATAATGGAACATTTGTAGTTCATCCATATATTGCAAGGATTGGGTGTGGATCTTGGAGATCTAAGGCGATATCCTCATTCAAGGCTTGCTCTTTTTGGCTACATTTTAAGGTATGATCCAGTCTCCTTTTTATATTTGTAACATATTATCAGAATAATTCAGATCCCTTATGTATACATCTTGCCATGATAATATGTTATAACACATCGGCATAGTTTAGATTTTCATTCTTATATAATGAATTTATATGTGCATATGTTGTTTAATTTATTAATTGCTATTGTTTAGAAATTAAGGTATGAAAAAGGGGATTTTTTGATTTGGAACTAATTGTTGTGTGTATTTAAATTGAACGTATTGTTTGGATCTTAACCATACTTGAAATTACTTCATGAAATAGTATGGAAGTTTCACATAAAATTTAGTTATTTTGATTATCAATTATTTTGGTTGTTCTTTACATTGTTTCAATTCAAAATTAAAAAGGACTTTAGTGTAAAATCATAAATTTAATGTTTATCCTTTCTAAGTCAAAACTAGTTTGCGTACTGTTAATTTTAAATTGCAAACATATGAAATTGTAAGCTTTACATGTGTATGTTGTTTTGACCTCTAATATTGTTATATATAGTTTCAGTTTAAATTTTATAATAGGTGTAACAACCCGCATATTTATCGATTTTATATTTAAATATTTTATTTAAATATAACATCGTTCGTCGGATTATAGTCCGAAAAGCTACTTCTTGCATACGGTCGAATTGGGACTCGAGACCACTTCCATTGAGTTCAAAATGCCGTTTGCGATCTTTTTGAGTATAAGCTTCGATATGTTTGGAGTTAGTAGAATTTTGCTACTTTTTCACTTTGGACTTTGGGTTTGGTTCAGCCCACTTGCCAATTCTGGTTATATCAACCCAACCCCTCTCCACTTCTCTTCATTCTTTCCTCATTTCCTTACTCTCTCAAGCTCAAGAGAATAATGGGGGAAAAGATTGGAAATGGAAATTCCTAAGCCCTAGTCCTTCTTGCAAACTCCAACTTCTAGCTCCAAATTCAAAGAGAACCCATTGGTAAGCATCATCTCCTTCCTCTCCATCTCATTCTCTCTTTGATTTCAGAAAATTCCTAAACCTAATTTGGGAAGCGTTTCTCTTTTAGCTTAGATTCATGCTTCTTGTGTTGAGATTGAAGTGTGGTTGATCTTCCCTTGTCTTCAAGCTTCTTCTTCATTCGTTTGGGTTCAAAGGTGAGATTTTTATCTCACATCTTAAACTATATTTATCTTCGATTGTTAGGTATGAATTCCTACCACTTATTCTTGTGCAATTGCTTTTGGTTTGGATTGATTTGGTGAATATTCCAATTTTTAGTGTTTTGAGTTCAATTCTTTGAAAATCCTAACTTTGATGTTTTGATCATGTTTTTGGTGATGAATCGAAGAGCGTATATGGCCGGGTAGTCGATTGGCGTAAACCCTTAGTGTCGTTGCTCGACCGATTGAAATTTGGAAGAGATTGGCATTCATAAAATAGCCATGGGAGTGCTGGCAACAGGCTCCGGTCGACCGAACTCAGGGTCCGGTCGACCGACCTGCTTCCCAGGCACTTCCCTGCCTTTGTTTGGAAGTGCAGGTTACAGGCTCCGGTCGACCGACCTCAGGGTCCGGTCGACCGACCTGCTACCCGTGCACTTCTGTCTCTGGTCCGGTCAACCGACTCAGGGAGTCCGATTGACCGACCTGCTCCTATTTGCCAATTATGCCTATATTGCCTATTTTGTTTGAATTTCCAACTTTAATCGATTCGTGTTGTCTCCTATTTGTTGTTATCATTTCTTAAGACTTTGATGACTCCTCTTTCGGGATGGTACCTCGTTAGGTCGCTCGACCCTATCCCCCTTAGGTCGTTAGACCTCATTTTGTCTTCACTAGGTCGTTAGACCTCATTTTGTCTTTCGGGATGGTACCCCGTACCCCCCTTCGTAGGGGATCTTATCTGAAAAACATTCATCAGAATTTCTACTATGATGGTTTTGGGATTGATTTCTTTGAACTTTACTCACGTCTTCGAACGTGAATTTTTATGATTGATTGTTTCTACAATCACTTCTATGATTTGTCACTTCAAAATATAAAGGTTTTCTATACTAGTATTAAATATCAAAACTCTTTCATCAAAGCGATTTCAGCACTATTTTAAATATAAAAAGTTCGTTTTCTCAAACCGATTTCCAATCTACTAGTATATACAAGCCTTTACTTCACTCGGATGAGAAATCGACTTAAACGACTTAGTAAAATGAGTGGTATGAAACGCTTGCGTTCACTTCGTCGGTTAGCTCTTGGACTTGTTCGATTGAACCCTTTTTGTGATAATTTTCTAGAGCAGATCTACAATCTGTTCGTAAATATTTGAGTTAAGCAAGTGGTTATGGAACATGAAGCTAAACTCTTATATTTACTAGCTTAGTGTAATCGACACTTCTTGATGATCGATGATGATCATTTTATGGTTTAGACTAGCGATTGAGCGATGTCTCTTTGTTTGCGAGGTTAGACTAGACACCATTTGTGTGATTTCGATTCACACATATCTCTTTATCTTCAAGGTTAGTCTATACCTCATTGGTGTGATTTCGATTCACACATATTGAAACTCTTGTGACAATTTTCTAGTGGAGATCTACAATCTGTTCGTAAATATTTGAGTTAAGCAAGTGGTTATGGGACATGAAGCTAAACTCCTATATTTACTAGCTTAGTGTAATCGACACTTCTTGATGATCGATGATGATCATTTTATGGTTTAGACTAGCGATTGAGCGATGTCACTTTGTTTACGAGGTTAGACTAGACACCATTTGTGTGATTTCGATTCACACATATCTCTTTATCTTCAAGGTTAGTCTATACCTCATTGGTGTGATTTCGATTCACACATATTGAAACTCTTGTGACAATTTTCTAGTGGAGATCTACAATCTGTTCGTAAATATTTGAATTAAGCAAGTGGTTATGGGACATGAAGCTAAACTCTTATATTTACTAGCTTAGTGTAATCGACACTTCTTGACGATCGATGATGATCATTTTATGGTTTAGACTAGCAATGTGCGATGTCTCTTTGTTTGCAAGGTTAGACTAGTCCTCATTGGTGTGATTCCGACTCACACCTATCTATTTGCCTGCGAGGTTAGACTAGACACCACTTGTGTGATTCCACTCACACATACCTTTTTGCTTTTTGGTTAGTCTAGTCCTCAATCTGTGTGATTCCGACTCACACATATCTATTTGCCTGCGAGGTTAGACTAGACACCACTTGTGTGATTCCACTCACACATACCTTTTTGCTTTTTGGTTAGTCTAGACCTCAATCTGTGTGATTCCGAGTCACACATATCTATTTGCCTGCGAGGTTAGTCTAGACACCACTTGTGTGATTCCACTCACACATACCTTTTTGTTTGCGAGGTTAGACTAGACACCACTTGTGTGATTCCACTCACACATACCTTTTTGCTTTTTGGTTAGTCTAGACCTCAATCTGTGTGATTCCGACTCACACATATGGGGTAGCTCCCCATGGTCTTCGGACCGTCATGTGATAGGCCATTTTCTTTCCCTTTTTATGATTTCTGGATTTCTTGTATGGATTTCTGGATTTTATGTCAATAACTTGTTATGAGAACAAGTTTAGGGTATGATGCCTTCTTTGGATCTTGTGATATTGATTTATCTCTTATTGGTTGATCTCCTGTTGATCATCATTTGCATACTTATAGTAGTATGTCAGTATGGATATTTTATGTTTATGCCATATCTTTTATTTTATATCATGTTATCTGATATTTATAGCTAGACTGATCCGTTTATTATTTTCTTAAATAATACTCGGGTCAGACCGAGATTTTACAGGTGCTTCCTCATGACTTCTTATCTGGAGCCATCTTCTGACTTTTGGCTAACTACTCTAGTTTAGTAGTTTTTGTTGTATACATTTGAGATTTAGACTCCTTGATGTATACATATTCTTTTGCCTTGCACTTGTATCTATTCTTTTGTGTTATTGTGGATCTTATTTGACCACTACTCTGATGTACACTTTCATGTGTTATATTCATATCTATTTCCGCCTTTGTGATATGAATTGCCTGTGACTGATTTATGTTATGCTTATTTCTATATTTGTTTCCGAAGTCCATATAGCCACTGTGTAGTAGCTTTGAGTTTGTATCGGTATGTCGGATTTCCTCTTGAGATGAAAAGTTATATTTTTATCTGGCATATCGGTACTTGCACAAAGCAATTATACAGATGGTCGCTCCTCAACAGCCTTATTCTCCGTGCTAGTTGACGGCATTACCCCGTAGTGTCCTTGACTAGCGTGGGTATAGAGGTGGGGCATTACAATAGGACTTTTATGTAAAGTTACAAAACTTATGTTGAACCCTTTCTCAAGTTAAAATTTGATTTTAAATTGTTGGCATTAGATTTAAAACATGTAAGTAATTTAAAGCAAATTTTGTGTGTGTGTATTCAATTGTTATTTTACAAAATATAAAGTAAAACTATACATGCATCTATTTGCATATAAGTTTAAAATGTTTTGAAAACAAGCTAAAGAAAGATTAAAACAATGCTAAAAGATTTCCTTCTTTACCCCTCTCTAATTGTCTTATAAATGCCTTTTGCTCATTCTTTTAATGTCACTCAAATGCACCATTACCCATTAATAATTTGATTCCTTTTAGTCAAATCTATTTACTTATGTAATTTATGTTATTTATTTCATTTAATGTATAAGTAGTCTTTGATATATATATATATATATATGTGTGTGTGTGTGTGTGTGTGTGTGTGTATGTATATGTATATGTATGTATGTATATATAAACTTTTATATTCAAGTTTAAAATGCTATGCGACAACGATTGCTCATATAAATTGACAATGTATATGTTGTATATGCAAATCCCAACATCAATATACATATACTTTAGCTATATACACGTTACGCTATGTTGCACTTGCACTATTCACACATGAATGTATTTGATATGCTCATTATGTTACGTATGATATATATTAAACTAAAACTTCCTTTTTAAAAAACTTGAATAAAATAAGTTTTATTTGAAAACTTTATTAGAATGGACCTAATATCTGTTTGTTCTTCATAGGCTCAATAGATCCATAATAGGAAAATTTCTAAAATCTACCTATTTGACTCGCTTCCGACTGGCCTAGTTTAAACAATTCCGAAGACTTCAAATGCAGATAACTTCTTCGTTTGAACTCTAATCACAAAGCTTTATATATTAAAGTTGCTCAGAAGATCACCATGAACATAATGGTACAAGTTTCATGGCCAAATTCTGATGTTTGCCCAAATTTCATTTTAGCCTTATTATTAATTAATTAATTTTGCTTAATTAATTTCTCATTCATTTTACGGGGTGTTACAGCCTTCCTATGTTGGCCTACTTCCATCATGACTCCAAGTCAGCACGTTCGCTCGACGTCACTTCGGTTGACAGGTGGCAACTCTCCAGTCCGCCTCAGCAGACAACATGTCAAGCAAGATTGGCTTTGGCGTGGCCCGTCCTTGCCTCGGCTTTAGTACACCCACCTCCGACTGGCACCGAGCAGCCCTCCCAGTCATCTCGCATCTGGCCTGATACCATCTCCCTAGCACAGTCCTTAACAATTATTAGTTTCCTTTCATATCTTCTACATCTGGCCAGCCAGCTTAGCAAGTCTTGCACATAAGCATACAAGAGGAAACAACAAACTGTTTATCCATGTGTACAAAGCATTGTAGTTGGGTGGCTGAATTGATGTAGCAAACCATCATCATTAAATGTGCATCAAATGCAAAGTATGCACATGGTACAAAGGGGGTAATGAGTATAATTTCTTAGCCACACATCCATTTTCACCTTTACAGCTGTCTTCCATCCACCCATGCAATTGGATCAATGGTCAGGCACTCTTCGTGCTAGTTTTACAACACATTCTCAGTCATTTATCATCCATTTCAACTACTATAATTACCTCATGCATTGCCACTTTAAAGGGGCTGGAATATATAAGAATTCTGAGTACTATACACAATTCCGAGATCTTTACACCGTAAGCCCCACAGGCTAACAACTTTATTTGACTTAAGTTCTTCCTTTTTCTTATTGTTCACTTATAATTTCTTGTAATTATAAGAGAGATATATAAGAGAATTTCATAGTGGATATAGGCAATTTGCCAAAACACTCTACATTTTGTGTCACTTACCTTAACTACTTACGTTACTCCTCATTTTTTCTTTAAGCTTAGTGATATCAAGTAACATTTGCTCTTTATAATGCATTAGTCTAATTCAGAGGTTAGGTAAAAAACTAGTCAATATTTTGGCACTAGAAGGAGGACCTCTCCCTAAAACTCTCCATTTCCACGCTTTTCTATTCTACAAAGACCTGATCTGACTTATTACATTGGAAAATCTTCCACCAATCTAAGGTAAAAGCTCTATAGGCATGGAACCAACGAAAACACTCTCGCTTGTGTTGTCTAGCCCAATCTTAGTATCAACGAAGAAATATGGCATATTATGACGCTACAACTATCAAACATAGGTCAGCTAGCCCACGAAATAAATGGCCTGAGGATGTGGTTGGGCACTTATGCTACTGTAAACTTCATCCCACCCACTCCATCTACGACTAACCGAGTGCCTGCTCATGGACCCATGCTCCTTAACAATGTGCTACTTATGAGTTTCCCCAAGCCTAGCAACATATTGGGTCATGCCAGGACCGTCCGTTACACTGAAGATTTAGATGGTAGGATCTCCATTTCCTTGTTCACTTCCCAAAAGAAATAAAGAGCTCATCACGGTATGGAATGAGCAAGTCACTCCCCATTGCAAGGCGGGATAGTCAAGTACAACAACTTCTACCCTCCCTTCGTTAGTCGACTCATTTGTGTGACCAAGGGTGTTATCACGCCGACCCTTAAACAAACATCTATCTCGACCGAATGTTCTATAGAGTGCATGATATATGCGTTAGAACATTGCAACTTAGAAATAAGATCAAACCCAGATGATAACCTATTGTATCCTCGCATGGATGACGAAGCATCGAAGGTGGGTCTGCTACCCCCTTAGAATCTATCTCCATTGATAATGCCAACCCTAGTAAAATCATTTAGATTAGTACCGAACTTAGCCCAAAAGTTAGACAGGACCTGATCATCTTCCTACAATAGAGCAAAGACATTTTCACATGGGGGCATGCTGACATGACTTGCATTGATCCAGCGATCATTTGTCATGCACTACATATCTATCCAAAGGTCACCCTCCATCAAAAGCGCCGACCACACAACCCAAAAAGGTATCAGGTTCTCAAAGAAGAAGTAGAGAAGTTGTTAGACATGGCTTCATTTAGGAGGTGGAATATCTAGTATGGGTGGCAAACCCAGTGTTGGCTAGAAAGCCGAATGAGACTTGGAGAACTCACATTGACTTCTTTGATCTTGACAAAGCCTACCCCAAAGATAGTTTTCCTTTGCCTTGCATTGATCAATTGGTAGATGAGACATGTGGACATGAGCCCCTCACCATCATGGACACCTATTCTGGATACAACCAAATTTCCTTACGTGACCCTACTAAGAGCGTACCTTCTTTATAAAAAACGTTGACTTATACAGCTATCATGCAATAAATTTTGGTTTGTGAAATGTGGGTGCTACATACTAGTGTCTCATCAACCATATGTTCTCTGAACAGATTGGTCAATCTATAGAATTATATGTAGACAATATGTTAGTCAAATCTAAGAAGGCTCTAGGGCATGTACAAAACCTGGCCAAAACTTTCAACATCCTTCGTCAATACAACATGAAGTTGAATCCTAAAAAATGCACTTTCGCCGTCCGGTTTGGAAAATTCCTTGGCTATGTTATGAGTGCCAAAGGGATTGAAGCTAATCCTAATAAATATCCAAGCCATCTAAGACATGCAAGTTCCTAGAACTATGAATTACAAAACTTAAATGGGATGACTGCAACATTAAGCCAATTTGTATCAAAGTCAATCAACCAACATCTAACCTTCTTCGACATTATCAAGAAGGAAAAATCATTCATTTAGAGTGCAGAATGCAATAGGCATTCGAGGAGCTAAAGCAACATCTGGTCACTCCTTTGTACTATCCAAGCCCATTGACGGGGAGGATCTGTATCTATACTTGGACGTGTCTGACTACGCAATTAGCACATCCTTAATCAAAGAGGATGAGAAAGTCCAACGGCTAGTGTATTATGTCAGCAAGAGGTTGATTGGCCCAAAGATAAGGGAATCCAGGCTTGAGAATCTCCTATTCTACCTGCTCATGGAAGCCTAGAAAATCCACCCGTATTTTCAGCCTTACCCTATCAAAGTCCCAAAAAATAACCTTTGAAGCAAATCTTCGACTAGCTCGACACAACTAGTTGATTATTAAAGTAGTCTGTCAAACTCAGGAAACATCACATTTCTTTCCAACGGCACACTTCCACTAAGGGCTAGGCCGTTGTCGGTTTCATTGTCGAATGCTCAAGCTCTGACTTAGAAGAAGAAATCATCACTAGTAGGCTGACCTGGCGCCTGTATATTGATTGAGCATCAAATAAGAATGGGGTAGGGGCTGACATGATCCTTGTCACACTTGAAGTTAAAGAACAGTGTTTTGTGGTTAGCCAAACTTTTCAGGGGACCAACAATGAAGTCGACCTCGGGTTGGAAAAAATATTACACATGAAATCTGTCCATGTTTTCAACGACTCATCTTTATTTGTTAACCAGATTGACGAACGGTTTTACATATAAAAACAAGACACTAGTCTTGTATGTTTCCGAGGCCAAGAAGATTACTAGCACCTTCGTGGAATTCAAGTTGGAACAAATACCCAGGGAACAGAACACTAAGGCCAACCAACTAGCCAAATCCGTAACCCCCAAGAAGAAATCATTCATTGGGTCTCAATAGAGATCCGAGGCACCCCTGGCTATAAGCCGAGGGCAGCAACAATGGAAATAGACGCACCATCCACGGACAACTGAATGGTGCCCCTAGTTAGATATTTAACAAGCGAGGAGCTTCTTTCCATCTGCAAAAAAACCAAGAAAGTTTTCTATCAGGATCCTAACTACACCATCGTTGGTTGGAGGCTCTACAAATGGTGGTACTCCACACCACTTTCGTAGTGTATGTCCATAGATGAAGACGTCCAGATTCTGGAAGAGCCGCATGAAAGATTTTGTGGGGATCATGCTAGGGGGAAAAACCTAGCTAAAAGGGCTGCTTGACAAGGCTATTATTGGCCTACTGTGATCAAAGTCTCTATGGACTATGTGAAGAAATGCAACCGATGTCAATGGTTAGCTAATATCCCTTAAGGCTCATCTACCCTCTTTACTATAATTCATTCCCCGTAGTCGTTCGACTCATGCGAAATCGACTTGATAGGTAAGATGCCAAACGCTAAGGAAGGACATAATCATGCTATAGTCGCCATCAACCACTTCACTAAGTGGGTCGAGGCCGAAGTCCTCACTAGGGTTACCAATCCTAAGGTATTAAGTTTGTAATAAAGAACATCATTTGTTGTTTCAGCTTGCTAAAGAAGATCATTACCGATAACAACACTTAATTTGAGAGCAGCCTCTTTCAAGACTTCTGCACAAGAAAAGAAATCGAGAATTGCTTCTCCTCCATTGCCTATCCTCAAGCCAATGGACAAGTAGAGACCGTTAACAAAACCATCAAGACCACTCTCAAGAAGAACCTCACAAAAGCTAAAGGGAACAGTGTCGAAGAGCTATCGTCGCTTCTTTAGTCCCATCGCACCTCTAACCGCATTTCAACTGGATATACTCCCTTCTCGTTGTCTTATGGTCCCAAAGCCATGCTACCCATGGAAGTAGATTTCCCCTCACCTTGGCATCTAACCTTCGAGCTCGGGAAAAACGATGAGCTACTCGAGCTTGGACTTGATGCTATAGAAGAATGAAGAGACGAAGTTGAGCTCTACACTAAAGCTTACAAAAGAAAGATCGCCAAGCACTACAAATCAAGGTCGAAGCTCTGACAACTCATTGTTGGCGACCTAGTCCTACATTGGGTGTTTGCAAATTCAAAGTACCCGACCGAGGGAGTGCTTGTCCCAAACTGGAAGGGGCTATATGTCATCTACGAAGCCCTAAAAATGGAAGCTTACTATCTCTCCCACCCAGACGGGATCAACCTTTCTCGCTCTTGGAACCTCATTCACCTCCACTCCTATTACATATGAGAACAAGCCATAATTATAAGGTTGTGTAAGACCACTTTTTGCAAATACATTGGGGATTCCAAAGGTCAACATTTTTCAACATTCGCCTGGCTATCTTATGTAATATACAATATATAAAATGGACCAACTTTGTTTATTTGGGTTCACCAGTAACATAAACTTATTTTCCATTGTTGTCTTATATAACTATTCTATTATATTACATAAAAGGATCAATCCCCATTAAATATTTACCTATATAAACATTTTATGTCAACCTGAACAGTGCATTCTCCTTAACTCAAAGAACAATTTTACTTTTTGGCTCTATGTAAAATTTTATTCTTTCATAAAATTACTAGCATTAACATGTTAATTAATGCTATAGGAATTCAAACATGTAATGGTAAACAGCTTAATAGCTTCTTTTACATGTATTTAAGAAGCGAAACATAATCAATGTCGCTTTCATTATCATTTATTCATCAGAATTTAAGGTTCAAATCTCTCGTTAGTTTCTATTTTATTTTCCTAAAGAAGTAAGAATTTTCTTTCACTAATACAATTTTATATTTTTTCCAGATGTATTAGGTAGCTCAATATGTCTCATTCCCTTGTCCATTTTGCGAAAAATTACTTAATCTCATTCTATTTATTTAGTTCTAATTTTGATTTGAGCTTCCCATGATGTTGAGTTTTCCATTCAAAAATCAATGAATATTGAATGGTTTTGGATCATTTTTCAATTAATTTATGTTTGATTTATATTTGAGATATATCTTCTTATTTACAGGATAATGTTGATTACTTTATTCCTTTAAATTTCAGTTCTTAACCAAATCACTCAACATCCTTCCATTTATTTAGTACTAATTTCGAATTGAGTTTCACATAGCAAAACATGTAAAGTTCTTCCTTTAAAAAATAATGATTATTGAATCATTTTTGGCTCATTTTTTTAACCTAATGTATGCTTATTCTATATTTATGATTGAGTTTTTTTAGTGATATGTGAATGTTCATAGGTTTTCAATCAGTTTAGTGGAACAAATAAGTTAACGAACTAAAAAACAAAATTTTAGGTGATTTTTTATTTATTTTTGTGGTAACATATTTCTACTTATTCGATTTAAGATATTATATTACAAATTAAATCATTTTTCAATTTAGCAATGTTTAATGTAAAAAATAGTTGATTGAAATTCACTGAACTACTATTAAGTTTTCATGATTAATTTAGTATTATTTTGAATAAATATTTCTATTCATATCAAGAAATAAATAATAATATTATTATAATCTATATGACACACCGAGTAACTTTTCATTATAAATATTATTTGATAGGTCTTCTTGAATTTGTGATATGAACTACCATTAGTTCACTAACATTTACAAGTTCTAAAACTATTTTTTCTATGAGGATAATGTTAAACCACATATATGACCTTTTATTTTCCCAATTAAGTTAACGAAGTAATTAACATACATACATATTTGTTTAAAACTCGTTGCCATAAATAATTTGTCTCTCTGTGTGTGTATCCATGTATGTATGTGTGTTAAGATATATTGGTTGATCGTTATTTGATATTATGACTACATGACAGAGGATATGTTCCTACAATTTACTCCTTTGATGGTAATATCATGTTACATCATGTCGCATTATAATATCATGATTAAAGAAATAAATCTATATCGTAGTTGGTAATTTTTTAAATGACGACCTCTTGCATCGTCTTACATGCATGTACACATACATACATATAAAGAGGGATCATTATCCATTTATCATCAGTTTCTTTACATCTCCTTCAAGTCTGGCATGTATGCATGTGGTTCTCTCTCATAATGTATCATTTGTATCTTTCTTGCATCTCTTATGGTTCCTTCTTATATATAATATACGCATGCATCTATCACAATGATGTTTTGATTCTTTAATTTACATTACTCTAATATGTCATGTGCGCAACACGTGTTCGCACTTGTAAAATAATAATGAATTGCATAAATAAGTATATAAATAGTTAAAAAGATAGTTAGATAGTTGTTGTACAAAATTATGATTTCTTTCCTTTTGACCTACTATGTATTAGTTCACTTAAATTTTACCTAATCCTTGCAAATTTGACAGCTACTTTTCTAAAGGAAAAAAAGAAACTAAGAAGTCAAACCTAAAATTTTGATTTCCTAATTCTAAACTATTATGTACACACATTTTTCATTGAATACATAACTCAAATATATAAAAAACAACAAATAAAATGTAAACTGTAACTACCCGCTTTTCCGTACCATTCAAGCTGACAATAAACCACACATGTCCAACCTAAATCGAACGAAAAGACTAGTAGTTAAGGGAAAGATGGAAGAAGAGAAGAGAAGAGAAGAAGAAGATAAAAGAAACTAAAAACAACACATAATCTCACAATCGCAGTGGAACAACATATAATATAATATCAATGATTTTTACAAAAGAGGAACTGTTATATATACATACATCCATCAGAGTACAACAACAATCACAATTATCAGTCTGGACAGTTATAACAACATGTCCTCACAATTGTTGATAATTTCAATAACAAAGCAGTGGAAAATAAACATATACGAGAATACGACTTAAAGACCTCCAACTTGTCTTCTAAACTCCAATGCTTTCAAAGCAATATGTAAATATGCTCGGTCTGACCCGAGCATTATAATAAAATAACAGCCAGGTTAGTCTGGAAAACCAGCGTGAGAAAAACACACCAACTGGATTTTAAAGTTATAAAAACCTTTGAAAACAAACGTACCTCGTAAGACCACGCCGCACATAAACACGGACGGGTTTTTACCTTACGATAACCAAAACATTTCATATGAAATCCAATGATACTATAATAATGTCTAAGGGTTCAACGTAAATATATAAAATACCTGAAATGCTTGCATCTCACATTCCAACATAGTTGGGCACAATCAAAATCGTAATGGCTTGTATTGGAGATTGGTTTCCATACAATGACTGGGCTACTAGGGTACCGTCCGTCACAGTGCATCTCTAGATAAAATACATCGAGAGCCTCACATGGACTCCCTGCGAGTTAAGACCGGCCCTACCCCTTATTGGATAGCGTCGAATATGTCATCACCTTGGTTGGTGTCAACATCCTAAATGGGCCCTGAGCATACATGATCTATAATATCGATCTAGATTGGGTGATGACCATACCTTAATGGTAGCGAACCACATGGCCTTGAAGCATCTCCCATGTTTTAGTCATTTCCGGTTGATGAGGCTTAAGGCTACGATTACCTTTTATATAGCACTTACCACTTGGAATGCTAACATTGCCCTCCAAGCAGCAATGCAGCGCCCACATTCATCCATACAAGTTCGTTTTGGGATTGAATGAAACACTTTAGAGCTCCGTCTCTGAATTCCCATCATCTTTAAGATATCTTCACTTTGCAACGCTTAAGTTGGATCGAAGTGGTTTTCGGATAACATATCCGATCCCGGTCTCTTCAAAACAGCATTCGATAGTTTTCAGTAAACTCAACCCCGGTTCTTTAGGAAATAAATAGACAGAGATAAGAGCGGAGTTCACCTCCTAACCTTTAGTGGACGAATTTCCTTATCCTTCATCCTAGAAGAACGAAACGAGATTTATACACACAATATAACATCATCGGAGATGATTGTGCCATATAACTCACGTGTTTCTACTAGATATTTTCAAAGTTACTTTTGGGTCCAAATTCGATAGTCGGTTATTTAACTATCAAATAAACAATCATTTCAATCAAGATTACATTTCCCATAGGAATCACTAAGCCTCAATTTTAATTAAATTTCCATTATTTTAAAATCACATTTCAAATACTTGGAAATCACTTCCATATACTTATCTCAACAGGATAAGTGTATTCACAACTACTATATTTTCGATACTTAGAAAATATAACCATATACTTATCTCAATGGTATAAGTATATTCACAAACCATTTCACTTTTCAAAACTTGGAAATTTTCCATATACTTATACAACGATATAGGTATATTCACCAAACACTTAGAAAGAATTTTTTTTTGGAAGTGTCATTAGGTAATATAAACATTCCTTATATATATATATACCCAAACTTCAGTTATAAAACTTTTCCCTTTTCAAATCTTTAAACTCATTTATAAACTCCTTTATAAACATCCATAACCATTTATAAACATCTCCCATGTTTAACAACTTATTTAATGGACTCTTTAAGTCCCTCAAGTCCATTGCTAACAAAAATAACTTTAAATAACTTTAAATAATAAGTTCTTATTTCAACATCCTTCTTTTCATTTAAATTAAATCTGATTTAAAATAATAACTTAAAATCTCACTATTAATGTATTAAATTAATTTCAAACACTATTATTATAATAATAAGTTAACTTCAAAACAATATTAGGATAATAATTTATTAACTTTAAAACATTATTATAACAATTATTAACTAACTTTAAACTAATATTGATATGATAATTAATAAGCTTATAAATTAAATAACTTAAATCAATATAAATAAATAACTTTAATTGAAATTTAAAGTATAGATGATCACTTTAAATAAATAATAAAAATATTTTAAAACCATAACTAAATAACTTTAAAATAATAATTAAAGATTCTTAAACAACCTTTAAGAAATAACCTTTAATAATCATATTGATAAAATAAGTAACTTAAATCATTATTAAATCAATTATTAATTATTTTTAAAATATTATTGTTATTACCTTTTTAAATCTTAGTACTAAATAATAATTATCTTTAAATCTTATAATAAAAATAATTATTCTTAAAACAACTTCCAAATCAATAATTAGCTTTTTAAATTTGAAGGAGGCTTAACGATCACCATGGTACTTAAACAAGCTACTATATTATTCAAGGTTAACTTTCCAAGTTAATAACTGATATTCACATAATCAGCAATTATATAAATAATTTAACATTTAACTGTCATTGGTTACCATATCACTTATTCAAAGTAGCATATCAATCCACGATATATAATCAAATGTCCAAATCTATAAGATAGAAGAACGAGAATTTATTCTGCAAACCAATGACATTTAAAGGTAACCCTTGCATTTATTAAATGATTTCTATTTGGCCAAATAGATAACACTAAGAAGTAAACTTACATTAACTACGTTGTAATTTTTAAAAAACGTAATTATATTGATCAAAATCAATATTAATTTATCACCACATATAGATGATCCATTACTTAAAACAAGTTGAATAAAAATTTAAAACTCAAACATTCTAATAGCATTTCAAGATGCTATATCGCGGTCCTATATCAAATTCAACCAATCTAATAGCATTTCAAGATGCTATATTGTGATCCTAGACCAAATTCAATCAACCAACCAATTCAACAATCCAAACAGGCATAAATAAATTTTATTAATTATAAACATGCTAATTAACCAAAAAGAGTGAATTTTAACTCACCAGAGTTCTGCTTTGGACTAAAATTGAACGACGTCCGATTTTAGTCCAAAATTTTAATTTGCTCTAAATTGGACTAAACTAGTTTTATCACGAAGCCATCTTTATAACGAGCGCAATGCAAAAAGTTTCGTCTCGATTGAAACTTGTATGAAGAAGTTATAGCTTTTATAAGATTTTGAGATAAATTAAATAATTAACAACTTAATTACTTTCTTAATTACACATTACCTATAATTACCCCCACTAACCCTCTCCTCCCTCCTTCCCAAAATTCAAATCGCCTGAAGCCCTCTCCACCATAGCCATATCTTTCAACGTTCATTTCTCCTTCCCTCGACCATGAAACCACACCCTGTCTTCACCAAACCCATCTCCTACTCGAGCTCCACCTCTTTATCCCCTTCATTCCAAATCCGCAACACCAATAAGAATCACGACATCAACTTCGCCCTGCTATAGTAGCCAACAACGCAACCTAGCAGAGGCGATCGGCCTCCACCCAAAACTGACCGAAGAAACTCCTACTCGCCACTAACACAAATCCATTTTTCTTTGGTCAAACAACCATCCTAGCTCAACTCAGATGCAACCCTAGTTCAAACGAATACTGTTCAATGCCTATGAAGATCTCGCCATGACTATTTTGCTTGCTTGATTTTTAAACTTGTTGTATTCTCATTTTTTTTTTCAAAACGTCAAAACGTGAAGAAGGAACAAGGGGGCTGAACAGATGAAGAGAGAAAAGTGGAAGTGATTTTTGAAAAAAAAATGGATCTATAAATTGATTTCTTCCATTCGTTTCTGATATTAGAATAGATGAAGGCTGACAACTAATGTCTACAGTGAGTACGAAACGAAGACAAAAAGGTGGGTGGGTCAGTATGAATTGTTGGGTTAAAGGTTGTATTATCGAAAATTTCTGATGTCCTGCTGCACTGCTTTCCATATGCGTACGGACTTCAAATTGACGAAACATATACACAAAAATAGCAGCTCAACCCCAAAACATAAATAAAATATACCGATTATTGAATTCTGTAAAATAAAAAAAACACTGCTATTTGACGATAAAACGTCAAACAGATAATTTAAATATTTTTCAAATTAAAAATCATAGGAAAATAAAATAAAATAAATTAATAGTACGTCAACACAAATTTAGTCATAAAAATAAGAATAAATTTTCTGAAAATTTATTCGAACGGTTATTGCTGCAAATGAATTTGCAAATTTGAATTCACTATTATTATTTGTAATTTTAAAGAAGTTAAACAGATCATTTAATCAAATTCAATTAACGTTCAATTGTAAATCTCGTTGACTGAAACACTATTCAAATATTAATTCTAAATTCAATATTTTAAATAATCCTTATATTTGAATTCCAGATATTAGTTTTTAAAATAATCTCTATGTTTGAGTTTAAGTTATTAAACCTTTTTAAACCAATAATTTAATAATTAAAATTAACTAAATATTCAAAATTAAATGACCAAAATCGTGGATTGTTACACTAAACGATGTTAGTTGTAATAAATTTATCATTGCTCATGCTACGTTTAAGGTAGTAACACATTTGAAACTAATGCAGAATTCAACTAAAACTGTGTACCACATAGTTCCACTTAAGCTTACTAGAAGACCAAAAACATTCATGTCTAGAAGGCAACAATTCAACACAAGGCCCCTTTGGCAACTTAAAGCAAAGTTCTTTTGCTTACTTCAAAAGATCTTCTACTTTTGAAAAGTCAAAAAGTTCGTTTGGCACAACAATGACTCATAATTCGAAAAGACAAAAAATCAATATCTTTTAGTTTTTTGGCTTTTACATTGGAATTTAAAACAAAATAATATATGTGCATGAGAATTTAAATATCTACAATGATTAATGAAATGAAAGAATTACAGAACCTTTATATATTAGAAATGTAAGTAAAAAAGTATATGAACAATGAACCAAGAATTCCAATAGATACTTACATGTTCATCACGCATAAAATTCACTTTGAGTTGCAAAGCTAAAGCAATAAGCCACACAATGGATACATATTAATTTTTGATAAAAAAGTCAAGCATCATAACAACAGTATAGAAAAGACGATATAATTCCTAAAGTCATACTAAACCTATAAGTGCAAATGATAATATGTTCCCATGCATCGATGGATTTGTTTTCTTTTGTTGTTAGAATCATGTCTTCCTCCATGAGTTGAATTCACTCCCGCTAAACTTTGATTTGATTCAAAGTTTCTTTTCTCGAAAGATACCAAATCATTGTTTTGGTATTCGGCAAAAATATCATCATCCATATTGTGTATTTTGATGTAATATGAATTGCACATGCAACTATCATGATATTACGTTGTTTGCGGAGACTATAAGATGACATCATTTTCAATAGAAATATGTGCTTTAAGAACACCAAAATAATGTCCAATGGTATTTGGTAAAGATGAATGTGCATAACTATACTATTCCCTCATAGATCTTGCTGCATATTTTCTCTTATATAATCACTATGATGGTACCTTTCTTTTCTATTTTTGTAAAGCAAAAAAATACATTATTGTTTAAAAATGTATGTATTTATGACTATAAGCGCTCAGGTTCACAAAGTATATTTTTGAGAAATGTAGTGTATTGGCATGAAGTGCTAGAAGCCCACTAACAGAAAACATGCCCAAGCCAAGCGTCTATGAATTATATATACGTATAACAAAAAAATAATGCAGATCTAAAAATATTTGGAGTACATCTTGTACTTAGAAGATAACTGGAAGTCATAAAGCACCAAGATAGTCGCATTGTATTATTTTTATGTTATTTACGCAACATCTAAACTTGGATTCATAAAAACAAAATAAACTTAGAACTTAAGTATAAAACATATAAGTTGCGTAGGAGTACATCTGTTAGCAAATACATTGATGAAATGTCATGTGATCATATTTCACAAAATATTTAATTTATTACTAAATCTGCTTAAAAATACAATAATATAACAAAGTTATTTACTTTAGATGTAGCAAACTTTAGAAAATAATACTTATTAAACTATCATGATATTGTGCTACTATTTCAAAATTCGAGTAACATCTAGTAATAACTCTAAACTGAATCAAAGTTTCATTTTTAGCTATAAGCCACCATATGGGTCAGTATTGATGAATATGTGAGAAAATTAAAGAAATAAAATAAAAGATCACTGTCATGTCCAAGAACTCCAAAACAATTAAGCATAACTTATATATATAAACTACTGATTTATCAACAAAATACATGTTTATTCATAGATTTTTAATGTCCTAATAAATCAAGCCAATGGTACTTTTTATTTGCTACCAACATTAGAGAAATCTCCATATTGACCAGTTATTGAAGTTAGGTTAATTATATAGAAAGTTCAATTGAATACAAATAGAAAACTATGTAAACAGACAAATCAATGTAATGTTTTTATTTTTCTTTAATAATAAGAAAAAATCAAATCAATGAATGAAATAATCAAATATTAAAAGCAATAAGAATGCATAAAAGAAGAAAAAAGTACCTTTCTTGATATTGAGAGAATCAACGGTGTTTTTGATGGACGAGGAATGAAAAAAATGACTTTGAATGTGAATCTTGATTTCAAAAAGTGCAGCCTTGAGGGAGAAACGATATTTGGACTTTGAAAGCAAAAGGCAAAAAATAATTGCTTCTAAAATAAGTAGTAAAGTAACTTCTGAAAGCCTAATTCTTATGTGTATCCATATGGGTTTTTCTGCCTTCTCTATTGAAAAGCTAAAAAGCTACTTATTTTCAGCCATTTAAAGGGGGCCTAAGTAAAAAAATACATTATCCAACCATTCCAAACTCTACAACTAGTTATAATCTGTAAGCTACCAAATATAACAGTATGGTTTTAGTTAAACAATAATATGTTTTTCTAGATAAATTCGATCTTCTTTTTAAGTAAATCACATAGAGAATTAACTTATTTTCTGACACCTAAAATTGTGGCACCTAAAATTGCTAAACCAAAAGCCATTGCTTCCAATAGTGCCATGAGTTATGGTTTTCTGCACCAACACTTCAATATAAGCCAATATATCATGTCTCCTCAAAATTCATAAACCATGCATAGAGAAACAATGATAAACTATAATTCCAAAGTATTCTTTTAATACAAATAACACCACTTAATTAGTGGTAGCATAAACTTTTAACTCGATCAGAATGAGTTTAAGCAAGATTTTGATACTTCACAACGATTCGAAATCAACCAAATCACCATTTTTGTCGAGTTTAAGGCAATCAATTCGAAATTAATGCAGATAAAAGAGCCAATGATAGAGATGCTCGATCAAAATTGATGCGGACGTTGAAGATGTGATTTCTGATATTAGGCGAATTGAAACCGAAATGGACCGTAGAGAAAATGGAAATCGATGAAGAGGGAAATGAATTGTTAAGAGATGAAGGAAAATGGAATTTTTTCTATGTAAATGAGAAGAGGCGGCAAACCAAAATAAACCTAATGTCCTAATATTTTTGTCAGCTTTTAACCCTAAAAATAACTCTCTCAAAAATATATTCTATAACATTCAATGTTTAAACGCTGATAATAATGCAGTCAAAACATACCCTTGTCGTAGTGACAACTGTTGTTTCAAGAATCACCAAATTCATAATGAATGAATTTCTTTTAGACCTAATTGTAAGTAAAATGGATTTGGATATGATCCAAAAATAAAACCGATTACGAAGGATGAGATAAAATTAACCAAGCTACTGCAGAAACAACTCATCAGAATGTCTAGTAAGAACTATCATACATTAAAAAGAATCTATGAGTTTCATATCAATGGCGAGAAAAGGATGTTCTCAATTGCCAAATAAGCCATTAAGAGTATGATTTTGATAATGGATTCCAAATACATTATCAAAATATGGTTTTGATAATGGTATGCGAAAGGATATGATCCATCGACCGCAAAAGTGTTTTTCTAGAAAAGAACCAATTCGTTGGAATATAGTAGGCCACATTCATTAGAGTAACAACATTAATATCAATTGTTGAAATGAACGTAATAGATTCATTATTCAACATGTTTAAGTCAACTCAGATTTTACTCGCAAAATTATCGCTTGATATGATTTTAGTTTTAGTACATATATGTTAAAACATAAATTCTAAATAATGATCTAGAATAATCTGTTTACACATAACAAACAAAGTATCTCAAAGTTAGTGGGAGCGATACTTATTTTGTGGGTTTCAGATATGATCCAAGAACTAATGTGGAAGTATCGTTCAACAAGCATCAAAGTTGAGCAAACATTTTGATAGAAACAGTTCGAATTTCAATCAAAATGCAGATGAAGCTTGTTTCTGTCAGAATGAACTATAGAGGTACTATAATATTTTTAAAAACTGTAAGTAAATAACAAACTTATGATTGGTAATGATGTACCCTGTTAAAATCATTATAGTTTTGTTGTTTAATTATCGATATTGGACTTAGGAGGATGTCATTTTTAATCAGTATAAAAGGATGTTGGGAATGTTCTAAGTGATATAATAGACAACATATTGAAATGTTTAATATGGAGCATGTAAGATGGATTCTTTATGCATTGGCAAAAAGAATTATCGTACATATTGTGTTGTCTACAATATTACATTTCGCTTATGTTTTTGATACATAAAGCAAGTATCAAATCATATAGGAACCGAGTCAATTGGAAACAGGTTGAATGGGTGCATCTATGATGACCCATTTCTTCGACCCTCAGAAATCGCCATAATACATTCTTCGTATTCACATGCCGCAAATCCAAGTGCTGGAAATGCAGATTATCATGGAGTAAAAGAAAATAAAGATAGAATAGAATCTTACATGAATGAAATAACATATATTATTTCAATACATATGTTCACAACGGAAAATTCTATCGATTAGAATACCGTCGAAAATGTAACAATAGAAACCGCAAGCGCACGACGTACAATCGTAGTACGTATGCGAGTAGGGGTCGATCCACAGGGAACACTAATTCTAAGATTACTCAATCAAATTAGCTCAAAGTTGAAAGAAGATTGTTAACTAAAAAATGTCTAAAATTGAAACTAAAATTATAGTGAATATGAGAATAAAACTATGAGATTGAGGATAAATTTAGTGGTAAATCCACTTCTAATCATTCATATAAATCAACGAAAAATTAATCTATAATCTCTCATTTAAATTCACGTAGAAATGATTGATGTGTTTATTATAAGTATGGTTTATTTATGCTATTAATTAGCACAACTTAAACCATCAAACTCTAACACACCTGTTAAACCCACTTCTAAAATATCATGAAAATGAATATGTAATTAAAAATAATATCAAATTTAAGCATGATATATTTACTATTTTGAGATTAGTAATATAGAACATCAAATATTGATTCTATTTTTAATTTCATGATCAATATCACTTAGGAAAGTGATCAAATAGTTTGTGTTTATATTGGATTAAACATAGTCTATTTGAGATGTCAACACAGGCTATCAAATTCACTTAAAAACATAAACTACCATCATTATTAATTTATATTAAGCGCCAAACAAGAGATTACAAATGAAACCATTCTATGTTGATTTAGTATGATTCATGAGAGCTCATTACCCCTAAATCGAAGGGGTTTAGCTTCTCATAATTGAAATCATGTCAACACAAAATGACTTAAACATAAAAAGCAAGGAAAATGAGAGCTAATCAAAAGAAAAGAGAGTTAACTACTTGCATGAAATGAAACTAAACTAATTGCATAAGTTAAAACTAACTACTAACATGAAATAAAGAAGCATAAACTAAATAAAAGAGCATGAAATAAAATAGCATAAAAGGAAGAAAAGCATGTAGACAATAAAAGGAAATAAGAAGAGGCTTAAAAAGCCATTTTATTTATCATTGATTTTGTGGCTACAACTTGCATAAGAAGAAGAACATTACATGATACATAAAGGGGTATTTATACATGCTTAAAACTCTAATTCCATTTTTAGAGAGCTACCCAAAATACCCTTTACTTTGTGTAGCCTCCAAGTAATCATTGAGGAATTAATTAATTTCCACTAAATTTGCTTTTGCCTTCTTACTAACATGTGCATTTGCTTTTAATTGTGGTCCATAAGTAAGTGGACATGTGGGCTCCTCCATATTGCATTATTTCCATCGTCTTCTCATTCTTTTGATTTCCCATGTATATGCATGCATAAGCATCTTCCATTTTGAGTCCAAATTCCTATAAAATAAAATAAACACGTGCGAGTAAATTTTCTTCAAATTAATTTACATAAAAATTACCATTTTTCCCGCATGTTAATGTATGAATGATGATTTGAAAATCCCTTTGTATTTTTTATTTAGACATGTAAAATCACCCCTAATATGCCTTTTATTTTAACAAAAGAAGATTAAATATAAGAGTATAAATATACACGTTTACATTGTAACACCCCCTACTTGGAGGCCCAAAACCAACAGCTTCGGATGCTACAGTCATCCATAGTTATTAATTCTCAACAACCAAATACGGTAATGTTAAATACATTGATATAACATAAACACATAAATATGGAAATTTTTTAAAATCAACAAACAACTTTCTCATTCCATTTCAAAATATTTCAAATTCAATACATAATCCCAATACGATAACCCCGTTCAGAGAAAATATATTTATTACAACATACGCCAAGAGCGACATATGAAGATACCCCATTGGATGATCAGAGTATATATAGGCAATTAAACAACTTTGTCTTTACAATAACAACACATCGGAATCAAAATAAAAAAGAACTCTAGATAGCTATCATGCTTCCTGCACGTCTCTGAAAGCTTATTCGTCTAATGTGGTACCTGAAAACCTCAACTCTCAAACTACTCAAAATCAATTGAGTACCCGAGAGTTTAAGGGGAAAACATAAACTTCGAGTCAGACATAAAGCCTGGTATGAATAATAATCAACCATCTCAAACCATTTAGATATATCCAGTGAGACACGCCGCTTAGCGGAACGGGTTTACCCTCCCTAGTATCCTAAAACCTTTAATAAACCATATACTGTGCTCCTGCATCCACAATGGTTAAAACAATTCAAAACAATATGATGATATGCAAATAAGTAAATCAATTCTGGATTTCCCATCCCCATTCATTTTGACTATCTGTCTCAGTTATAGTTTTTAGGGTCACTATTAACCTATTGGTTTTATGGGCTTACTAATAACCTGTTTAATGATTAAGGACTTCCTATCCAGTTACATAGTTTTCATGGGATCGCTAAGAAGCTATTGAACCCTGCCAATATCTTTACTGTTTCATGGGTTCTCCCAGAACCTATTGGTAACTCCAATATCTTTTCTCTTATCCTAGTTTTCATGGGTTGACTAGGAACCTATTGACATCTGTCAATATCTTAATTCGAATATAGTTTTCATAGGCTAATTGCAAACCTATTGGCCCCTGCCAATATCAAATCATAGTTTTTATGGGCTAACTATAAATCTGTCTTTCTAACATCTTCATTTATGCATAGTTTTCATGGGCTTACTATGAAACTATTGGCCTCTTCCATATCTTTTCCTATACACAATTTTCATGGGCTTGCTGTGAACCTATTGGTCCCTGCCAATATCTTCCTTTAATATTTTATCATCCTATATTCTGGTCTTCCTGGCCCCTGTATGCAATTCTACTCATTCAGGAGTTAACTTAATTTATATTCACTACTGGATCAACCTAGCTGGTTATTCTACCCTTCCTCAAAATACAGTTATGGGTCCATTACAATGTGAATATATAGATATATAAAGAAGCAAACATAATAACTTGGTTAATCCCTTTAACCTATTAATCAAAGAAAAATTCTTCAAAAACTCCATTTCAATATACTTTATGTATTTATGCCAGGGTTTTCCTTTAAATTGAGATTGGGTTATTTGTTTTGAAAACTAAGGCTTTTGAAACCTTCAAAACTTTGCTTTCAACCTCACTGGATAACTTCCTTCGAAAGCATATAAATTTCTTTTCAAAACATTAGGCCCCTGCCTTTCGAAACACTTTAAACCACTCTTTCGAAACCTTTTGAATGTAACAAAGTATTACTTATTAACTCTTAGCAACATAGCTTCGAAACCATTGAAAGTACCACTTTCGAGACCTTTGGATATATCTTCCGAAACCATTTGGTTTATATTTAAAAATATCTTTTGGGTCAAAGTGAATATAAACGAAAATATCTCTTTCAAAGGAAAAATTCCCAAAAATTCACTTTCATCATGTTATTCAACATATCAAAATTTCAGACCCAAATTCTTCCTAAAATAATCGAAATTAATTTTTAACCCAATTTTATCATATTTTCCTTTGAAATTATAATAACCTTTCCATAACTTGGAAAATTAATAAAATTAAAACTCAACTCCAAAATCATGTTTTACATAACATAAAATTTTTCCATGGCATTCAAGAATCAATTTCAATCTGTTTTGCCCTAAAACCGCATAAATCCCCATTTAAACAATCTTGTTTAAATCAAACAAATTATAATTCAAGAATATCATCATCCAAAACATCATAAAAACGAATTTAATCTTAAATCTAAAAACGTATGTTCATAAAACAAAATAAAGATGGTATAAATTATTATTCACCTTGAATATGATAAGGAATTTGAGATTTGTTGAAGATTAATTTCCCCTGGCTTTAATCCTTAGCTTTTCTTTGATTTCTCTTCTCTTTTTTCCTAGCAATGGTCAGCTCCTTTTTATGTTTGTGTTTTACATTTTTGTGAAAATGAGAAAATAAACGTGAATGGTATAAGGAACGAAAATATATATAAGGGTTGTGGCAAGTGTGGCTAATTCCCAATATTCCCTTATGTAATTTAATTAGCTTAGAAACCATTCTTAAGCCAATTTAATTAATTAATTGAGCATGACCTCTAAATGTTTATTCAAATCTCAATGCCCTTATCACATAATATTTACATTATTCTATTTTGTTTATCTAATTAAATCCCCTGAATAATGTTATAAAAAATTAGTGGTGTTACAGGCTCCCCTCATTAAAGAATTTCGAATATAGTAAGGACTAAATACTAAACATAGCAATCATCTGTAACCACTCTTAACAACCATACTAGTCTACCTAACTAGCAATTATCTATATAAATCTAATATAGACATACCCTCAAAGCAGATCAGGATAAGTATCTTGAATCTTGTCTTCTGTCTCCCAAGTACAGTCCTTCTCGTTGTCGCTCCACTGAACTTTCACCAACTTGACTGTCTTGTTCCTCAATCTTTTCTCATCTCTGACTACAACCCAAACTGGTTGTCTAACAAAATTCAAATTAGGCTATACTACCAAAACTTCCAACCCTGTCGGAGGAATAGTAACCTTTGGATCATGCACATACTTGCGAAGATGAGACACACGAAATACATTATGGAAACCTGCCATACTGCTCGGCAACTCTACTCTGTATGCGAGCTTTCCAATCCTATCTATAATTTGGAACAGACCAACATATCTCGGTGACAATTTCCCCGACTTCCCGAACCGTACCACACCATTCATCAGTGATACTTTAATGAAAACCTTGTCTCCAACTGAGAACTCTAGGTCTTTATGCCTCTTATCTGTGTAAGTTTTCTGTCTAGACTGAGCTTCCATCATCATTTCTCAGATCAACTCAATCTTCTTTGACGCCTCCCTAACCAAATCTGGACCTAGGACCAATCTTCTCTAGTCTCCAACCAACATGTTGGTGATTTGCATGGTCTTCCATACAAAGCTTCAAAAGGCGTCATTCCTATACTAGTTTGATAACTATTATTAGAGGAAAACTCAACCAAATGAAGGTGATCTTCCCAAGATCCACCTAAGTCCAATACACAAGCTCTTAGTAAATCCTTGAGTGCCTTATTGACTCTCTCTTTCTGTCCATCCGTCTGAGGATAATATGCTGTATTCATCTTGAGCTTAGTGCCTAACACATCCTGTAGACTCTTCTAGAATTCGTTAGTAAACAAAGCATCTCAGTCACTGACTATACTACTGGGAACTCCATGAAGTCTAACTATGTTTTTCATGAACAACTTAGCTAAAACAGATGCCGTTCTGGTTGACTTAACTGGAATGAAATGGACATCTTGGTCAACCTGTCCACTATAACCCATATACTTTCATTTTCCCTATTTGACCTTGGCAACCCGTCAATAAAATCCATGGATATCGAATCTCATTTCCAAACTAGAATCTATAGAGGTTGAAGCAATCCACTCAGCTTCTGATGTTCGGCTTTCACTTGTTGATAGTTTGCACATTGCCTAACCCACAAGCCAACATCCCTCTTCATACCTTCCCAATAGAAGCTACTCTTCATATCGTGATACATCTTGGTCCCTCCAGGATGAATCGTAAACTTGAATCGATGAAATTATCCAAGAACTTCTTTCCTCAAGTCCTCAACATTCCGAACACATAATCATCCATTCTTTCTCAACCACCCTCTCTGGTCAAGACTAAAATCCTTTAGATCATCAATCTCAGTTCCAACCTCAATCCTTCTAATCTTCTCGACCAATAATGGATCCTCCTTCTACTTGGAGGCAATTTTCTCGATCAACACTCGTCGAACTTCTAAACAGGACAACATGGAAGTACTCTGACTAGAACTAGCAGTCGATCTTAACTACACACTACAGGTAGTCAAAGCTTCTAAATCTTTCCATTCTGCAAACATAGCTAACACCACATTCTGATGTCCTCTGCTAAGAGCATCCGCTACTTTATTACCTTTCCCTAAAGTATACTCTATACAAAATCATAAGCAGCTAAAATCTCCAACCACCTCTGCTGTCTCATATTCAACTCCTTCTGAGAGAATAAGTACCTTAAAGACTTATGATCTATGTATAGCTCAAATCTCTCCCCTAAGAGATAATGTCTCTAAATCTTCAATGCGAAGATCACCGCCGCCAACTCCAAATCATGAGTAGGATATCTCACTTCATGCGGTCTAAGCTATCGTGAAGAGTATGCACTCACTTTACCCTTCTACATCAACACAGCTCATAATCTAGATCCATATGCATCGGTATACACCACTAACCCTTGGTTTCTATCTGGAACTACTAACACAGGTGCATTGGTCAACAAATGCTTTAACTTAAGGAATGCCTCCTCATATTTTTCGGACCAGACATACTTTACCTCCTTCCTTGTTAGCTTAGTCAAAGGTGTTGTTATCCGTGAGAAATTCTTGATGAATCTCCGGTAATAGCCAGCAAGTCCAAGAAAACTTCTAATCTCAGTCACCGTCTCTGGTCTCTTCCAACTAAAACAGCTTCAATCTTATCTGGATCGACTGACAAGCCCTTTTCTGAAACCATGTGACCAAGAAACTTAACCTCTTTCTTTCGAAAATGACACTCGGAAAACTTCGCCTTCAGCTGATGCTACCTCAGCGTCTCTAGCATAATTCTAAGATGATATGCATGCTCTCTTTCATCCTTAGAGTATACTAAAATGTTATCTATAAACACCAACACGAACCTATCCAAATATTTTCGGAAGACTCGGTTCATCAGATCCATGAAGAAAGCAGGTGCATTCGTTAACCCAAATGGCATTACTAACCACTCATACGAACCTTACCTAGTTCGAAATGCTGTTAAAGGAATACTTTCCTCTGCCACTCTTAACTGATGGAAATCTGTCGCTAAATCCAACTGGGAAAACACTTTGGCTCCATACAACCGATCAAATAGATCAAAATTCCCGGCAAAGGATACTTATTCTTAATCGTCCTCTTTTTCAACTTATGATAGTCGATACACATTCTCAACGACCCATCTGGTTTCTTCACAAACACCGCGGTCGCTCCCCAAAGTGAACTGCTTGGTCTAATAAAATTTCTTCCTTCTAGATCCACTAGTTGCACCTTCAATTCTTTCATTTCAATCGGTGTCATCTTGCTAGGTGGTCTACTCACAGGTTCAGCTCCTGGCACAAGATCTATCCAAAACTCAATAGCTCATTTCAGTGGTAGTCCTGTGACTGGCTAAAAGACATCTGCAAAATCTCTTGCTACTCGAACCTGATTTAGATCTTCTCCCACTTCCATTGCACCTAACAAAGTACAACTACTCCAGTCAAAATTCTCCATTGAGAATATAATTCGGTTATGACTATCAGGGTGTCTTAGTGATATCTCCCCATCTTGGCAAAATATCCTAGCTTCGTACCTTCTCAACCAATCTATACCCAAAATGATGCCGAAATCTACGAAATCGAAAACATACAGACTACATGCAAACTTATGACCTAACAAGCCAAGTTCTAACTGGTCACATCTCATCCCCAGAGTTGCATACCCTCCTATTGAATTTGCAACCCTTAAGGAAGTAACAAGGTATGTGGGTTCTAAGCATAACCTATCAACCAAACACTGGGATATAAATGATTGTGATGCACTGGTATCAAATACTATCCTATACTCTGAATCAAAAACATACCTTCCATCACAGTCTTCCCTTTTTCAGCTGTAGTTGGCTTAGCAAATGATGGTCCAATAGCAAAAACCTTTCCCTTGTCCGCCCTAACTGTTTCTGGACATTGATTCTTATAATGCCCAACTTGATCATAGTTAAAGCACTTCACATTCTTCTTATCTGCAGCCTTCTTCCCCTTGCTTGACCGGCACTCATTTGCATAATGACCTTTCTTGTAACACTTAAAGCAAACTAAGTCAGCCTTTGCCTTCTTAGCAGCATCTCTCTTTAGGGCTCCTTTCTTCTTAAATAATTTTCTTTTTTTTCCCTGGGAACCCTGGGTTTCAACTGGCTTCTCTCTAGCACAAACAACAAGCATCTCCTCATGGCGAATTTCCGTCTCCACCACTACATTACTTGGATCATGAAGATATGGCAGGGTCGCCCTAGCAATCTCGGACCTCAGTCCCCTAATGAACCTCTCATTTCTCCTGATGATGATGTCTATAGTATTATATCCATAACGGGACAACTCATCAAACTTAGCAGCATACTCAACAACCGACATCTCGCCTTGCTCCAGATCGAAAAACTTTCCCAACAGTGCTGATTTAGCAACCTCAGACATAAACCTTCGCTCAAATCTCCTTCAAAAATTAGCCCAAGTCAATTCCTCCTCCGGAACTCCGACAGTAACACTGTTCCACTAATGAAGTGCTGACCCTTGCAACTGCCTAGAGGCCAACCTTCTCTTCTACTCATCATCTAAACCCAGATCAGCAAAGATACGCTCACAATGCAACAGCCAATTCTCTACTTCTATGGCATTCTCCGTCCCCATAAATGGCTTTCCACCAAGACTGGTGTAATCTCTGCTCAGCTTAGCATAATTATTTCCAACTGGAGCCATAGGATTAGCTCTTCCAACATTTCTAGCAACCCCAGCAGCAACCCCCACCTGCATCATATTGAGAAGAACTGATACATCACCCCCATATCCACTTATGGATTTCCAGCACCCACATTGGCATCAGCATTTTGGTTAGCATTAGCCTATCGACCTTGGTTCCTCCTAATATTAGGTTGAACATTTCCATTGGTTGTGGTGCTTCCTCCACCGAGATTTCCTCTTCCGCTTCCTTCTTCCATATCTTCTTTCTTGTAAATCTGCTTACGAGCCTTAGTAAGATACAGAAGAACGGTCTAAGAGAGAGGGGAATACATACTTATATATATATATATGTGTGTGTGTGTGTATCAAATACAAGTACATTACTATAGCATTAACCCAAACCCCGATCTTATTTTCAGATTCATTGGATTATGTTTGAAAATCTTTTAGGTTTAAAATTCTTTTAAGTTTCATAAACCAATGCTCTAATACCAACTTGTAGCATCCCCTACTTGAAGGCCCAAAACAAATGAGTAAGGATGCTACAGTCATCCATGGTTATTAATCCTCGGCAACCAAATATGGTAATGTTAGATACATTGATATAATAGAAACACATGGATATGGAAAATTTTTAAAATAAACAAACAACTTTCTCATTCCATTTCAAAATATTTCAAATTCATTACATAATCCCAATACGATAACCCCGTTCAGAGAAAATATATTTATTACAACATATGCCAAGAGTGAAATATGAAGATGCCCCTTGGATGATCAGAGTATATATAGGCAATTAAACAATTTTGCCTTTACAACAACAACACAGCGGAATCAAAACAAAAGAGGACTCTAGATAGCTATCATGCCTCTTACACGTCTCTAGAAGCTTATTCAATTAACGAGGTACCTGAAAACCTCAACTCTCAAACTACTCGAAATCAATTGAGTACCCGATACTTTAAGGGAAAAACATAAACTTAGAGTCAGACATAAAGCCTGGTAGAATAATAATCTACCATCTCAAACCATTTAGATATATAGTGAGACCACGCCACTTAGCGGAACGGATTTTCCCCTTAAACCTTTATAAAACCATATACTGTGCTCCTGCATTTATAATGGTTAAAATAATTCAAAACAATATGATGATATGCAAATAAGTAAATCAATTCTGGATTTCCCATCCCCATTCATTTTGACTATCTATCTCAGTTATAGTTTCTAGGATCACTATAACCTATTAGTTTTTATGGGCTTACTAATAATCTGTTTAATGATTAAGGACTCTCTATCTAGTTACATAGTTTTCATGGGATCACTAAGAAGCTATTGGGCCCTGCCAATATCTTACTGTTTCATGGGTTCTCCCAGAACCTATTGGTAGCTCCAATATCTTACCCTTATCCTAGTTTTATTAGGTTGACTAGGAACCTATTGACATCTATCAATATCTTAATTCAGATATAGTTTTCATGAGCTAACTACAAACCTATTTCCCCTGTCAATATAAAATCATAGTTTTCATGGGCTAACTATGAACCTGTCTTTCTGACATCTTCATTTAGGCATAGTTTTCATGGGCTTACTATGAACCTATTGGCCCCTACTAATATATTTTCCTATACATAGTTTTCATGGGCTTACTGTGAACCTATTGGCCCCTGACAATATCTTCCTTTAATATTCTAGCATCCTATATTCCGGTCTTCCTGACCCCCTAGATGCAATTCTACTCATTCAGGAGTTAACTTAATTTATATTCACTATTGGGTCAACCTAGTTGGTTATTATGCCCTTCCCCAAAATATAGTTATGGGTCCATTACAATGTGAATGTATACATATATAAAGAAGTAAACATAATAACTTGGTTAATCCCTTTAACTTATTAATCAATGAAATATTCTTCAAAAACTCCATTTCAAAATACTTTATTTATTTGTGCCATGGTTTTCCTTTAAAATGAGATTGGGATATTTGTTTTGAAAACTAAGACTTTCGAAAGCTTCAAAACTTTGCTTTCAACCTCACTGGATAACCTCCTTCAAAAGCATATAAATCTCTTTTCAAAACATTAGGCCCCTGTCTTTCGAAACACTTTAAAACCTCTCTTTCGAAACCTTTTGAATGCAACAAAGTATTACTTATTAACTCTTAGCAACGTAGCTTCGAAACCATTGAAAGTACCCCTTTAGAAACCTTTGGAAATATCCCTTTCCGAAACCATTGGGTTTATATTTAAAAATATCATTTGGGTCAAAGTGAATATAAACGAAGTATCTCTTTCGAAACCATTCTTTATCATATAAAGTATCTCTTTTTCCTAACATTTGGCAGTGATTACAACTTTTACAGAACTCGAATGCATCTTTGAAAAGTGTAGGCCAGTAAAAACCACTTTGGAGTACCTTTTCCGCTATTTTCTTAGGACCAAAATGACCACCACAAGCTTGATCTTGACAAAACTAAAGGACACTCTTAATTCGCAATTTGGGGTGCAACGTCGAATGATTTAGTCGGAACAGTACTTAAACAAGAATGGATAGCCCCAATAGATATATTTCACTTAGGAAAGAAATTTGTATTTACCTTGTTTCGACCAAAATGAAGGAGTTTCCTTAGTGACTAAATAGTTCCTTATATCGACAAACCATGGATCGACGGAAGCGGAAAGGAGTTGATCATCAGGAAAGTTATCGTTGATCGGTAAAGAAGATGGTGCGTTTGGAAGACGTGATAGATGATCAGTAATGATGTTGTTAGATCCTTTTTTGTCTTTGACCGTAAGGTCAAATCCTTGGAGTAGAAGGATTTAACGGATCAAATGAGACTTAGCATCCTTTTTAGCTAAAAGGTACCTTAGAGTGGTCGGTGTAAACTGTAATGTGTGAGCCAATCAAATAAGGTTGGAACTTTTCGAGCGCAAAGACTACCACTAAAAGATCTTTTTCAGTGGTTGTGTAATTGAGTTGAGCATCATTTAAACTCATACTAGCATAGTTGACATGATGAATTTTGTTGATGCGTTATCCTAAGACAACACCAACTGCGAAGTTAGAGGCGTCACACATTATTTCAAAAGGAAGATCCCAGTTGGGTGAGCAAATGATGGGAGCAGAAATGAATTCATTTTTGAGACGTTCGAAAGTAGAAACACAGTCAGAATTAAAGTCAAATGGAACTTTTTTTCCAAGAAGAGCAGTTAGAGGTTGAGCGATTTTACTGAAATCCTTTATAAAACATCGATAGAAGCCAACGTGCCCAAGAAATGAACGAATATCCTTGACAGATTTGGGAATGGGTAGATTCGCAATTACGTCAACTTTCGCTTTATCTACCTCAATGCCTTTGTTTGAAATGAGATATCCGAGGGCAATGCCATGTTTGACATGAAATGACAAATTTCCCAATTTAATGTTAAGTGTTTTTCTTTTCATTAACTTAGAACCATCTCGAGATGGTGTAAGCACTCAAAAAAAGAGTTTTCAAAGATGGAAAAATCATCAATAAACACGTCCAAAAAGCATTCGATCGTATCAGAAAAGATGCTAACCATGCATCTTTGGAAAGTAGCAGGAGTGTTGCAAAGGCCAAGTGGCATATGTCGATACACAAAGGTGCCAAAGGGACACGTGAAAGTCGTTTTCTCTTGATCTTCGGAAGTGATCGGAATTTGGTTATAACCGGAATAACCATCAAGGAAGCAATAGAATTAGTGGCCAAATAAACATTTGAGTATTTGGTCTATGAAAGGAAGAGGAAAGTGATCTTTACGTGTTGCAGCATTTAATTTTCGATAATCAATGCAAACACGCCAATCCATTTGAGTACGAGTTGGACTGAGTTCGTCAGCGTCGTTCATGATAATGGTAAGTCTGGACTTTTTAGGCACGACATGAATTGGGCTAACCCACGAACTACTAAAGATGGGATATATGCTTCCACTATCAAGGAGCTTAAGAATTTCGTCTCCAACCGCATCCTTCATTTTTGGGTTAAGCCTTCGTTGTGCGTCACGAACAAGCTTGGCTTCGTCAACTAAGTGGATGCAATGTTGAACAAGAGTGGGACCAATTCCCTTAATATCAGTAATTGACCATCCAATTGCCTCTTTGTTTTTCGACAGAATTGAAAGAAGGGAGACTTCTTGATCAAGAGAAAGATTTGAAGAGATTATGATAGGAAACATTTCATTGTCCCCTAAGTATGCGTACTTAAGGTGATCAGGAAGAGCTTTGAGTTCCAACCTAGGAGGTTGCTCAATCAAAGAATTTGGTTGAAGTTTTGACTCAACCGGGAGGGGTTCAAACGGAAGCGCGTTTTTGATCTCGTTAGGTTCGTCTTGAAACAATTGTTCATATTCGATCTCACGTTCGTTGTTAAGGTTAACTGTTTCGTTGTCAAAATTTTCTTGAATGGAGCTAACTTCCAATGTTTGGTCAAGTGGTTCATTCGATTGAGAGATTGAAGATGTTGAGATCCAAAGTCATGTAACCAAAAGAAATTTTCATTGAACCATTTCGACAATTGATTAGGTCATTTGAAGTGGCTAAGAAAGGTCATCCTAGAATAAGTGGAATTTGACTCATCCGATTATTCACAGGTTGTGTCTCTAGGACGATGAAATCGACGAGGAACATGAATTGACCAACTTTTATGAGTATGTCCTCGATTTCTCCCACGGGTTTCTCTATCGAACGATCGGCAAATTGAAGAGTTACTTTCGTCGGTATTAGTTCACCTAAGCCAAGTTGCTGGTAAACTGAATAAGGAATCAAATTCACACTCCCACCCAAATCTAATAAGCATTTATTAATCATTTTATCTCCTATCGTGCACGAGATCGTCGGACATCCAGGATCTTTGTATTTTATGGGAATTGATCGAGACAAAACTTCGCTAAGACCTACAGCTATTAAAACTTTCTTTTGTACATGAGTATGTCGTTTTTGAGTACACAAGTCCTTTAAAACTTACGTAAGTTGGGAATTGTTGAATGATATCAAGGAGAGGGATGCTCACTTTGACTTGTTTGAAAATTTCCAACATATTTTCCATTTGATCGGAATGTTTCTTAGGTCGAAGTCGACGTGGAAATGGAATTCGATACTCGATAGGTCGGTCTACTTGAGAAGAAGAAGAATTTCGATTGGAATTTGATTCGATATTTGACTCGATGTTTTGTTCAGAATTACTTGTTGTTTTCGAAGTGTCAAGAGAAGATTTCGGTAAATCGTTTGGATTTACAACTTGGTTCGATTAGTTTATCGAAATGCAAAGTCGTAATAGCATTATTTGGTTCACATTGCTACCTTGAACGACATGAGCTTGATTCGAGTTTGTGTTTTGATTTCTAGGGTGTTGAACTGGCTGACTTGGGAACATGCCTTGTTCACATTCATTCACAGAAGTGGCTAATTGACTCATTTGCATTTCGAGTTTAGCAATTGATTGACTCATATTTTGCATGTACGAGGTTAACAAATTTTGTAAATTGCTATTTGATTGGAGGTTTTGAGTTGTCTCTTTAGCCAAAGTTTCAAGACTTTTTTCAAGTGAAGTCATTCGTTTATCATCTTGGGGAGCGAAAGATTATTATGGTTGATTTTGAGATGGAGGCTCAAATTTTGTTGAAAGTTGTTGGGCTGAAAAGAGGATTCGAAGCATTGTTCGGAAATGCTTGAAAATTGGGTCGAAGAAAATTCATGTTAGAATTATTTTGATTCCATGCAATGTTAGGATGATTTCCCTAACCTGGATTATACGTTGGAGAAAACGTGTCATTCTTAATTTTGTTTAAACCATTGAATTGTTCTACCGATTGAGGACATTTATCGACGATGTGATTTAGATCGTCACATTTATAACACAATGGTTGAGAAGCTTGGTTTATTTGATTGGATGAGAAAATGTTGTTGAATTTATTGATCATCGCATCGATTTTCGCTTCTAAAGCCAATGATCCTATCGAGTGTGTGTTCGATCGTGAATAGATGAATTTCTCGTTAGAACATTCCCACTGGGATGATTTTTCGGCCAAGTTCTCAAGGAATTCTCAAGCATCGTCATGATGTTGGGCGAGAAAATTGCCTTGGCACATCGATTCAAGCATGGTTCGCGAACTATTTTCAAGTCCATCGTATAAGATTTCGCAAAGTGTCCATTTTTCAAAATTATGGTTTGGACATTTTATCAAAAGCTCTTTAAATCTTTCAAAGTATTTTTCGAAAGATTCACCCTTGAATTGATGAAAGTTTACAATTTCATTTCGTATTTTGGTCGTTTTTTCCTAAGAAAACTTTAACGAATTCGTCCCAAGTTCTGATTGAATTCGAAGGCAAGCTATACAATGGTTTTTTGCATAATTAGTAAGGGCGGATGGAATTAACCTAAGTTTGATTCCATCGTACATAATTATTGAAGTTTAATTGTTGCACAAACTTGTATGAATTTTGTTAAGAAGATGTATGCGTCATCTTGTTCAAAATTGCCAAATTTCGGGAGCATGGCAATATGATTTGCATGAATTTCGAAGTGATTACCCATTAGGGCGGGTAAGGTGATACAAGAAGGAATAGAAACTCCATTGGGAAAGATTCTATCCATGAGAGTTCGAAGAGGGTTTTCATTAACCATTGTTGGAGGTTCCTTCGTTCGGATTAAACGATTCGTCGTCGTGTCACAAGTCCGGCACTCATGCATCAGTGAAAAGATCAAGGAGAGAAAGATGTGAAAATCAAGGTTAAGAGAATGAAACAAGGTTTATAAAATGAAATGAAGTGAAAAAAATTCTTTTCTTTTGTTTTTTTAAAAAGAAAAATATTTACCAAAAAGAAATTATTTTCCAAAGGATTTTTTTTGGATTTTAAACTATTTTCTTTTTTTAAAATATTTTTGTTTTTTTAGTTTTTGTTTTTGAAAATATTTTATTTTGGACTTTAAAAAATAAGTTAAGGAAATTGTGATTTTCATTTACTTTTGGATTTTTTATGTTTTTTTATGTATGCATGAATTAATGCAGCTAAATGAATGAAAGGACTCAACGACAAATTTACTATCCTCAATAGCCCCTAACTCAAAACTGTATAATCACACATTGACTTAATTCAACAAAATAGTCCTTAGCCAGGTAACGGACAGGAGTCATCGATGCACTATGAATCACCGTAGCAATGCAGCCGAAGGTTTAAATACCTTCAGAGAAACAATCACTATAATATTTATGAATCACCGTAATATTTATAAATGATTATTGTTCTGTCATAGCCTAGACACCAAGAAATAAATTATTAAAAGAAATCAACTTGTCAATATAAAATTTTGCCCTAGATGAGCTCATGATTCCCTTAAATCCAACGTCTAACCGTTATTATTAGTCAAATTCTAGAATGATATGCAGTTTGTGGGCCAGGGAAGGGGTGATGAAATTCCCCACCTTATATGAAGTTGGGTTTTGCCCTTAGAAAAGAAAATAAGGTAAAATGAATGCAAAATAGAAATTAAACGTGCGTTAACAATGCAACTAGAAATGAATTTTTGTTTTCTTTTTTTATAAATGCAAGCAACTAACAATGCAAGAAAATAAAAACTGAAGATAAGAACACGATACCCGAGCGTGCAGAATTATTAGCAATTTTTTTAAGCAGCGATTTTTTTCAGCGCAAGCAAAGCAGAGCAATTATTTGGCAAGCAGTTCCTTTCGTAACCTATAAAAGAGTTGAAAATGATTTTCTTATTAAGATCTTTTTAAGAGATTATTTTAAAGACAAACAAATGCAAACAAAAGCTAAATGAAATTAAAAGCAAACAAAAACACAAACAACTTTAATCTTTTTTTAAGGCTTTGTTTTGACTTTTGTAAAAAAAACTAAAGTAAATGAATTTATAAACAATTTATAAGAATTTAAACTTGGCCCAACAATCGAAAAGCACACAAGACAAATCCAAGCAATACTATAATCCGCACTTTCTTCTTCTGCTGAAAAAAGTGCACTCTTCTCTTTTGATTCCAAACAAAAAAAAATTCGATTTTTGATTCCAAAGTAGGTTCTTAGTCGCGATTCGAGCAAGTTGAAGTCATGAATTTGGGTTTGAATTTGGATTCGAGCGAGTTGAATTCGAGGAATTTGAAGACGCGATTGGGTAGTTGGTTTTGGGAGAGGCGATTGATGGTAGTGGGTGATGGGTTTTCTTTTGCTGAAATTGAGTAGGAGTTGAAAAAGGAAGTGTGGTGATTTGGATGGTTGCTGTATTGAAACTTGATAATGTTCAGGCGTTAGGTGAAAGGTGGGTGCGGGGGATAAGCGTGCTTCGTGATGTATATTGTTCTGATTGAAGCTTCTGGTTTGGTTGTGGGTTTGTTTGATTTGTGGGTCACGACTAGTTTGAGGAGATTGTAGTAGTTGTGATGATTCCGGTTTTCAGTGTTGATGTATTTGGTTGTAGTCAAGGTGAAAGGGAAGAAGGCAGTTTGAAAGTGGATTGATGGAAGCAGGTTGTGACTTGCGGTGGTTGATTGGTCATGTGAGGTAGGAGATTGCAAAGGAGTTAAGGTAGTTGTTCGTTGCAGTGGTGATGGATGATAGTTTAAGGTAGTGAACGAAAATTGAGGAAAGTGGATTATAGCGGGTAGTGGATTTGGGACTGGAGGTTGAGTTCAGGCGATTGGGGAGTCGGTGGTTGTTGCTAGAAGGTTGTAGGGTATATGCGGGGGGATGGAGATTTGAGGTTGTAGGTTGCTGTTAGTTGGCAAAGGAAAGTGGTGGAGGAGTGAGGTAAGTTGAGGCTGCGGTAGGGATTTCAGGTGGTGCTTGAATGGTTTTGGGTGGTTCGCAGCGATGTTTGAATGTGGGTGAGTGCAGTATGGTTGATGAAGGAGGTTTTAGGGAGGAGTTTGTAATGTTAGGAGGTTGAAGACAGAGGTAGGGAGGTGGATGTGGAGTGATTGTGGGTAGGATGGTGATGGAGTGGGAGAGGCTGGAATTGTTTCTGGTCGTTGGAAGCGGGTTATAGTTGATGTGGTTGAACATGCTCAAGCGAATTTGGGTGGTTGAAGGTTGTGATGTATGGGGATGATGGTTTGAATGTTTAAGTGATGGAGAAGTTGAATAGTGAGGGAAGTAAATAGAGAGCAGATGTAAAAATAAGAATGTAATCTAGCAGCAAACTGTTGAAGTGTTCAATGCAAATTTGTCAATGAATTCTTTATATATATACGCAATTGTACATTAAAAATTGAACAACATAATGCAAACAAAAATGCTCTGAAACAACACATTGAAGATGAAGAAAAAGCGAAAAAAGAAATGAAAAACAGAGAACTGAGAAAACAGAAATGCAATGAAACGGTAACAGCTGAAACCAAATGGATTGCGCACAAAACAAAGGCACAAAACAGTTTTTTTCATTTTTTTTCAATATACAATAAAATAAAACAAATGAAAAAATAATTCAAAGAGTAAAACTAAATTTAATTGCTGCTTTCCGGCAACAGCGCCAAAAACTTGTTCGCGTCGAAAAATTCTATCGATTAGAATAACATCGAAAATGCAATAATAAAAACCGCAAGTGCACGGTGTACAATCGTAGTACGTATGCGAGTATGAGTCGATCCATATGGAAAGCACTAATTATAAGATTACTCAATCAAATTAGCCCAAGTTGAAAGGAGATTGTCAACTAAAAATTGTCTAAAAATGAAACTAAAACTATAGTGAATATGAGAATGAAAATATGAGATTAAGGAGTAATTCAGAGGTAAATCCACTTCCAATCATTCATATAAATCAACACAAAATTAATCGATAATCTCTCATTTAAATTCAAGTAGAAATGTTTGATGTCTTTATTATAAGTATGGTTTATTTATGCTATTAATTAGCACAACTTAAGCCATCAAACTCAAAAACACCCTTCAAACGCACTTCTAAAATCTCATGAAAATGAATAGGTAATTAAAAATAAAATCAAATTTAAGCATGATATATTTACTATTTTGAGATTAGTAATATAGAACATCAAATATTGATTCTACTTTTAATGTCATGATCAAAATCACTTAGACAAACGATCAAATAGTTTATGTTTATATTGGATTAAGCATTGCTAATTTGAGATGTCAACATAGGCTATTAAATTCACTAAAAAAACATAAGCTACCATCATTATTAATTTATATTAAGCGCTGAGGAAGAGACTACAAATGAAACCATTCTATGTGGATTTAGTACCATTCATGAGAGTTTCATTACCCCTAAATTGAAGGGGTTTAGCTTCTCATAATTGAAATCATCTCAACACAAATGATTTAAACATAAAAAGTAAGGAAAATGAGAGCCAATCAAAAGAAAAGAGAGTTAACTACTTGCATTGAAATGAAACTAAACTAATTGCATAAATTAAAACTAACTACTAACATGAAATAAAGAAGCATAAACTAAATAAAATAGCATAAAAGGAAGAAAAGCATATAGACAATAAAAGGAAATAAGAAGAGGCTTAAGAAGCCATTTTATTTGTCATTTATTTTATGGCTACAACTTGCATAAGAAGAAGAATATTACATGAAACAAAAAGGGGTATTTATGCATGCCTAAACCCCTAATTCCATTTTTAAGGAGCTACCCAAAATACCCTTTAGTTTGTGTAGCCTTCAAGTAATCATTAAGGATATAATTAATCCCCACTAATATGTGCTTTTGCATTTAATCTCTACTAACATGTGCATTTGCTTTTAATTGTGGTCCATAAGTAAGTGGGCATGTGAGCTCCTTCATGTTGCATTATTTCCATCCTCATCTCTTTCTTTTGATTTCCCATGTATATGCATGCATAAGCATCTTCCATTTTGAGTCCAAAATTCCTATAAAACAAAATAAAAATGTTCGAGTAAATTTTCTTTAACTTAATTTACATAAAAATTACCATTTTGCCTACATGTTAATATATGAATGACGATTTGAAAATCCCTTTGTATTTTTGGTTTAGACGTGTAAAATCACCATAATATGCCTTTTATTTTAACAAAAGAAGATTAAATATGAGAGTATAAATATACACTTTTACATGCATATCAATATATCTTTACATCGGAAATTTTAAATACATTTATCAAAGTTAAACATGGACAGTTATAAATATCTGTCCTTACAAATGCGGAATACAATAGTACATGAGTGTGGTGGAAATGAATAACAATCTTTAGAAGAATCTTCTAACTCCATGCTCCGAGCTCTTCTTGATTTCTTCTAACTAAACCTGACTATTAGGCTGCTTGAAAAAAATAGGGCACCCAGATTTTTAGGAAAGGGAAATAAACTCCAGGTCAGCCATGGGATTGGTGTGAGAAACTCAAAATATGAGTATTTTAAAAACAATGGGTATCTCATAAGACCACGCTGCACCTAAACACGGAACAGGTTTTTACCTTATGATAACTAAAACCTTTACAACGCAAAATCTGATAATATTATTTTTAACGACATTCTTCTGAAAATACTTTTCAAATAAACTTATGAATCTTATCTGAAACTGTTACATTGATTAAATTCCAACATTCTAGCTACAAAGTAGGTTCTATAATCAAATCTGAAGGCATTTATTGGAGAATGCATTTCATACAAGTGCAGGTAAGGAACTACCTTTCGTACAATATACCTCAAGAGGGGTGTACCGAGGATCAACGAATTTTGAAATCTCTGCACTTGGACCGGCCTACCCGCAGACCCTACTTGGTGGCGGATAGAACCGAATATGACATCACCCCGGTCATAACCAACCTATCCAAGAGCACTCTTAGCATACACAACGTACTCGACATATATAGAGTTATCTAGAATGGTGATGACCATACCCTAATGGTTGCGAACCACATAGCCTCACGACATCCCTTATTTAAGCCATTTTCGGGTGATGAGGCCCAAGGTAACAATTACCTTTCACATAGCACATTCCACTTTGAATGTGTTATCCCGCCTTTTGGCAAGGCCGTGACACCAAAAAGTTGATCGGAAAACTAAAGACAGTTCGTCATAAAAGTTCGTTATACACTGTTTCACCACAAATCTTGATGAATTTTAATTGAGCCTGGATCGGGCTACAATTGATAAGACATGTCAAGCAAGGTCACGAAAGGCAACGTTCCAAATTTCAAGTCAAGCCGAGGTCGTACGCTCAAGATATCATCGATGCAAGTGGAGCACATGGTCTTGGGTTCGAATCCATAGGCAGAAACGTGCGTTCGAATCCATCAGCCTTCCCCTGCTTCGAATCGGTGAAACCCCTTTTACTTCGTATCCATCTAGTCTCGGTACTTCGTATCCATAAGTGAGTACTCTGTTCGAATCCATCGATTCGACTCCACATGATTCACATCCATCAAACAGACATTTCCTCGAATCGATCCAGATGAGTCGCTTCGAAACAACAAAGCTACAGGCTGGTGTCCTTCGGATCCATCGAGATGAATTCCTTCGAAACCACGAAGGCTAATCACTTCGTATCCATCCAAAACCATTGCTTCGAATCCACCCTATCAAGACAACTTCGTATCGATCAACTATTGTATGCCTTGATCGATACGAACGAGCATGCTTTCGAATCCATTGCCTCGAATCCACCGGGTCAAAGCAGCTAAAACCCCGGGTACGACTCAGTAAAACTCGGAGATAAAGGAGGGTTGACCCGAAGCATGCGCGCCACGCCATGGTCTTCACGTGCAGGAGGATCGATTCGAAGCAATCGATTCGAACCATATCGATTCGAACAGAGCATTGCCACCAGAAATGCAATCTTGAATCGATCATAACTCAAGTTCTACAAGTCCAAATGCCATGAAATTTTCACAGAAGCTTAAGCACATGATGAAGAATGTCCACACCAAATTTCAGCTCGATTGGATGATTTCTTGATCGATTCGAACCAAGGGTCGAATCGTTCCCAAAGTGGGCCCGGATCTCTAGATTTCGGCCATGTGGGCCCCCTGACGTACAAGAACTGGTCTCCCCTCATTTTAGGCGAAATATCAGCCTCCTACACCTATAAATAGAGCCCCTAGTCATTCAGAAAGGGGGTGAGACAATTTTGAGAGCTAAAGAACGCCCAGACTCTGCCATATTTACTCAGAATCACCACTGCTTCCTTAGATTCAGACTTAGCTCAGAAAATCAGTTGTACTACATTAGAAGAAATTGTAATCTTCAAGTGAACATCAATAAAATCATTAACTTCAGAGTGGACGTAGGCAAGATCGCCGAACCACTATAAATCTCTTGTTTCTGTTCATTATTTCTGAATTGTGATACTCTGTTACTTAGATTTGAGATTTGTGTGTGAATATTGTTGATTTATATTCAAACACTGGTGCTTTCATAACATTCGGGGTTTGTGACCAATTTTGGCGCAAACACAATGCCACATTGCCAATTCCATCACAGACCGTTGATTTCTACAAATGTACAACCTCTGAGCTCGTACGTCACAGAGAAGGGTTTTAAGTATGGAGAGTTACTTCCTACACCACCAAACATATGTACATTTGTAAAAATCAATGTACATATATGTTGGAAATACAATGCCAGACATTCGTCCATAAAGTTGTCCAGGAACAGGAGAAACCGAAGGAACTCTCTTGCCACATTCTGTCGGGAATCATCCCTAGGATTAGTAGCGAGAAGCCCTTGCATTGAAGATATCAAATGAAGATAATACTGCCACATATATATGATATGAGAAATTCCCCCCAAGGGTCAGTGACAAGCAACCCTTCAGTCATTTATTATCATTCCAAGTCTTCACTTCGAATACATAAATTGGTTCGAAGTGGTTTTCAGATAAGATTCACTCAAATTCGACCTCGGTTCCTTCGAACCAATCATCGATAAAAAAAAATATTAAGTATATTGGTGCTTATCATTTGATTAATTACTTTCTTTTTATCAAAATTATCTTCTAGAGAAATATATCTTTAAAATAATTCTTTCCGATATATACAGAATCATTAAACCTCTCTTTAACTTTGGACATACCAAACCATTTTCATAAGCCATATTGCAAAAACTTTTTGAGTTAAAAAGGGTTAATGTAAATTATACTAATTCTACTTAACATCAATTTCCATATTCAATCTTTACTATCCGCCGAATAACGGTGAAATCACCATTTAAATTCACATGGATAGTATGGTTTCCCTCCTTAGAATTTAATACCAAGTATAAGAAGATTATCTCTATAAAATCCAAGTTGTATTAAATTAAATTTGAAAAATTGAATCTTTTATACTTGCCTCGTTCCTAATATTTCAACCTTATCTATTCCTCGCCGAGGAAAGAGGCCAGGTGAGCCAAGGCACTGGTTGCTCCTAAACTTCTCCTTAGTTTAAGCACCTCACATCCAGATCTCACAAATAGAAAAATCCAGTCCACTCGTCGATTTTTAGAGCCAAAATTAAATCACTTGATTTTAACAGCTTTTCTTTAAATCTTTTATTTAAACCTTTTAAAATAACTTATAAAACTCTCAAATCATCTTTAAAATACTTAACTATTTATTTAAAAACATTTATAAAAGATTTGGGATAGAATACTTAAGTTTAAAGCCAAATTTCAAAAGTTATTAAAAACCGTCGCAAAAAGTACCGCGAATAGTGCTTTTAAGACTTATTTGATCAAATTAACCTTTTGATCATTTAGAAATCCATTTTTATAACTCAAATCTCTTTTAAAACATTTTAAAAGATTTATATAATTTATTTCATATTTTTAAAAATTAAAATATCATTTATAAAGAATTTGTCGCTTTAGTTTCCGAACTACCAAAGCGCGACTATTTTGAAAACTTGTTTTGCTCATATTTCAAAATCAACTAAGCGAAATATTGATCGTTTTCTTTTTTTTGAAAACTATGATTATAAGAGCTCGTAAAATTCTTATTACAAAGAATTTCGACTCTGAATCCATCGTATAAATGGATTTAACTTTCTGCGGCGCGAAATCGCAAATTGTCGTTACGCGATGCACCTATTTTTGATTCAGTTTTCATAACTTGTCAAAACTTCACCAAACTGGATTTTAGTGTTTATAAAACATTTATAAACAATTTTCAAGAGATTTAACAATCTCATATACACCATTTTATTTATTAAAGGAAAGTGATTTCCTTTGCGATATTCGACATGTATTAAACGTGACTTATTTTAATATCAAAATAAACATAAAATCAACATCCAAACTTGATGATCAAACATAGTAAATAACCATAACAATTATATCACACCATCACACACACACACACAGATATATATATATATATATATATATATATATTCTCACCTTTAAATGACATGTTTAACTATATATTTCTTTTTTTACTTCTTAAGCAACCATCAATCATCATTAATTAGCCAAACAATCATCATTAATTAACTAATCAATCATCATAACCACTTTCAATACTAATGTTAACCATTTTATAATTAACATAGAATATAGTTCATACCATAATATCCACTCCACCTCGATGCTTCCTAAAATCATTTCGACCGCATTTCTCTCCACAAATTTCACTATGGAGCTCCTCGAATCTCCTCCTTGACTCTTAGTGGGCTCGGCCTCCTCTTGGAATGAGGTGATGCATGGCCAAACATGGACATGGGGTATGGCCATGTGTTATAGGAGGTGTAGGATGGAGTTTGAGCTTGCTTTGAGGATGTAGCAACATAGTTTGCATATGCATATAATTTTGACATTTCTTTGCCATAACTTTTCTAACTTTTTTCAAGGCTTGGAAGCCATTAAAGAGGAGCTCTTGGAGCTTAAGAAAAAGGAAGAAGAAGTAGGAATGAAGTGTGGAAACATGAGAGTGAAGGGTGGTATTTATAGGGGAAAGGTCATAAAAAAATCATGATATTTTCATGAAACATAACATCACCATTTCACCTCCTTTCCTCCATCATCATACACGTTAGTACCTCCTCCCATGTGCTTACATGTGAAAGCTCATGTGTGTGTGTCCTTGGTGTGTAAGAGTTGACTTAAGATGCTTAAATAGTAAGAAAACTAAAATATCTTAGATATATATGTATATATAAATGTATACATATGTTATGTACGTTATGTGTAAGTATATATGTGCATGTGACATGTATATACTTGTACATATATGTGCATAAGAGAATAAACAAAATAACCATCACTATATATGTAAAGAAGCCATTTTACCGATATTTTTCCAAAGTATATATTTTTGTAAATACTTATTCAAAATAAGATTACCATCATTATTTATTATTTAAGATAACATAATCTATGTTAGAAGCCTTGTAGTTGAATATTTAAAAATAAATATAATTTATCAAAGTGATAAATTTGTGGGTCGTTACATACTTCCCCTTTAAAAGAATTTCGTCCTCGAAATTATAACGCAAAACCCAAAAGTGTTTGCCCAAAATATTTATTTTTAAACTTACACTCGTATGTATATAGATCATCCATACACAATAGTTGTTTCGATTTCTTATTCGAATACACATCTTTACTTCTGAACTAGTATTGATCCCCCGATCCTCTAGTGCGGACTCCGATCAGGCTTTTCGATCAGAATTTTAGGCCCCGTTTGGTTTCGTTTTGAGTTTTATGTTTTCAACATATACTACAAAATACAAGAAAATGTGGAATTTTTTTTACAATTCTTAGTCATCGCAACGATGGACGGGAAGCGGAGGAGAAGAATTGTTTTCCATCCTTTTGTTATGTCTCAAAACATGAAAAATCAAATAAACTTGTTTTCTATTTTCTATATTAGTTTTATTTTTCAAAATTGTGCGTTTTTCAACAATACATAATAAATGCGAATTTTTCTTTAGATGAAAACACAAAACTAAAAGTAGCAAACCAAACGAGGCCTTAGTTTTTCTTGCATAGCTCTCAACTATGATAGAAAACTCAAGTATCCAACCATAAACTCTCTTCAATGTTCATCGTCAAAAATCGAGTGGTAAATCCTTTTTCGAACCAGTGTAAACACCTCAAAGTTAGAATATATATTCATGTATACATGCATATATATATATATATATTTGTATGTATACAATAATAAATCAATGTTTTAAAATCAAAACAACATGTAACAAATGTATTTATGTAATTTAAAAGACATACCTTCAAACAATGAAACTATTCTAACTTAGATCCAATTTTTAACTTAAGAAAGGAATCAAAAGTTTTAAGTTTTTTTTGAAAAGTCCACTTATAAGTTTTAAATTGACTTAATTATTATTCTCATGTAAACAATAACCAAAATTGTTTTAAACCAACAATTAGTTTATGCATTTAATTCTCAACTTTATAACATGAAAATTTAAATCAATTAATAAAATATTTTCAATAAAAATTGTTCAAACAATAGTTTCTGAAACAAAAGGAATCAGACGACTTAAACACATATAAATTCATGATAAAGAGATTTAAACCTGAATTAAATACACAAGATGAAAAAATAAAAAAATGAAGTGATGAATATATAATTATTAACATAGATAGCATATGAACAATAGAAGAAAGGACAAGGAGTTGTTAAAATACCTATTAACAAGATGAGCATACAACTGATTCAAAGGAGGCAAGTGGAAATGTAAATCATATTGCAAAATTCATAAAGATAAATGAGATACAAAAGGTGGGAATTCAAAGCATATAAATATGATGAATTTGTAAATAGAAAAATAGAAGGTCATCTTGAGATGTAGCAAAAAGAAGCATCTTGAATGATGAAATGATTTCCAGATTTAATGAATCAATCTCAAGATGTTGCAACGATTAAGAGATAACCACCTTTTTATTTTATTTTATTTTGTTTGATTTTTTTTTGAAGTTTCGGAACCCTAGGCTACCATGAAAATTTGGCTATATATGATAGGAGACTTTATTAAATACACACGTTAGTAACTTTTATATACACAATTTATTAAATACTAATGGTATTCAAATAAATCAAATAAAATTTCTTAATTAATATTTCATAAATATTAATTAATTTAATTAGTTACAACTAATAGAAATTAATTAAATCGCAAGATTCATTCGAAGCATTCATCATTTCTGTTGTGCGACACAAATATGTAAATTTTGTCAGTGATTAAAATTAAACAATTCAAATATTAACGTTCACATGTCACCTTAGCCAGTTGTGTGACATTTTGACTGAATTTATCGCTTACACATTTTTTTGCTAAAATTGAAGCTTACTTATTATAAAACGGTATTCGGTAGTATTGATTATTTACGCTGATTCACTTCGTCAAAACTATACACATTAGGACCTATGAAATCTGGTTTTGGTCAAAATTCCAACATTGTCCACATTCAACTTTGTAATTTCAATTATAGCAATTATTATTAACCATGCTGCTCTAGCCAAAGACATTGGATTTGAGTTGACTATAATACTAACCTCGTATAACCGAGGTGACGAATTTTTTATTAAATAATTTTTCACTTTCAATGCTTCATCTCAAACTTAAAGCAAATGGTGGGTTGATTCGAAGTGAAACCATGCCGATCGCTTCACTTTATTATAGTCCCGATAGCCCAACAGTTTCTCTGGAGTGCACCGAGCGATGTGCGCCGAACGAGACATGCTGAACGTCACCTTGCCGGGCGATGCTTACTGAGTGAGGTATGCCGAGTGACTACACCCTCACTCCTGGGTGAATGTTGATTTTCTCTTTAAAGCCGAACGGCATCCAAGCTGATCCAAAATGACCAGGCCGAACCACATGCCTATGTCGAACGGCATCCAAGCCGAACCACATGCCTATTCCGAACGATGTACTTTCTTGTCGAACCTCTCATCCATGCCGAACGGCATTCAGGCCGAGCAACACGGCTATGCCTAACGCATTCAGGCCGAGCCACACGTCTATGCCTAACGCATTCAGGACGAGCCGCTCATCCATGCCGAACGACATTCAGGCCAAGCCACACGTCTATGCCGAACGACATCCAAGCCGAGTGAAGTTTATATGCCAAAAGATGTGCTTGCTTGACGAGCCTCTGGTAACCGGGCCAAACAGCCGAGTAACATTTGCCCCCCAAAGTGTGTCGTGTGAGGCAACACGACACGCTTTGAGTCAATATCCAACTCCTACTATCAAAAGTTGAATGTGTTCAATGAAGGTCAAAACACGGCAGTCCTTTGTACAGTCCCAAGTCTATTCTCTCCCCTTCTTTCTTTTATACATAAGCAAGGGGTTGTTCGGCATATAGATACCGAACCACTCGCCACAATTGCTTACCGAACCACTGAGTCTTGACCGGGCCACTGGTCAATGCCTGTTCACCTCCCCTTCTTCATATATAAAAGCCAACACTTCTCTCCTTTTTTCTTTTTTACTTTCGCTTTGACTCTACAGGATCTCACAACCTATCTTCCTCCAAACTTCAGCTACCTCTTCGATCTTCCTCCTTCATCTTGAGCCTGGTACATTTGCTCCTCAACTCCCCCGATAACAAATCTAAATGAACTTCAATCCTAAATCCAACAGCCCCTAAGCTTTGATTCGTTCTCTTAGGTATGAATTCTTCATCCAACCGACTTTTCCGAATTAGGGATTCTGCATGAGGCTCGAGTTTGCGAGTATTTCTCAGCAGAAAATGTTGTAGACGAGGGAGGTAGAATTGGACATAGGTTTTTTTGTCAAGCCACTGAGTGAGGGAGAGTGGTCGCTAGGTTTGTGAGATATGGCAAAGTGTGTGATTGAAGCTACTCGGTAATCAGGGAACGAGAGAGGAGAGAGGACAAGCAAGTCGGTATTAGCGTTTTGGGTGGATGTCTGTCGCTCGGTCATCCCCTCGTGGGAGTAATGCTAAGGAGGTAGTGGAATGGAATGTCATTCGGTTTAAGGAAAGAGAGTGTTGAGGCGATTTAAGGAAGTGAGGTGGAGGTGAGTGAGTGGGTCGGTGTGTCCGGTCTAGAGTGTCGTTCGGTTGTTAGAGAGATAGGAAGTGAGTGAGAGTGAGTGGGTCGGCTTCTCTGGTTTAAAGGGTCGTTCGGTTGTTAGAGAGATAGGAAGTGAGGGAGAGCGAGTGGGTCGGCTTATCTGGTTTAGAGGGTCGTTCAGTTGTATACTTTGAGAGTCGCTCGACATTAAGCCTTGAAGTAGGCAATGACAGTCAAAATCATTCCACCTTGAACACAGCACATGTTAAATTCACTTACTTCCCATGCCTAACCATAGGACAATAGACAAGGACAAGAAACTTAAACAATTAAGCACATCGAACTGATTTGGACTGATAACTTCACGATTGAGACCATAATAAACGTGAACTTAAAATTCTGTGAAGAGGGCAACTTAAAGCTTGTCGTGCTACACTTCAATTTTCAGAACCTTAATTTATTTATATTTTTTACATGAACCATCACACTAGTTCACACACCACACGGGGGAAGCACTTTTGTCGTTACGACTAATATCAATTGTCTTCCAAGTATAGTTCAAACAGGAGTTTTCTCAAATTTGGCGTTCGTAAAAGATGTCTAGAAAGTCGAGCTCCGCCACAGTTTCAGATAAACCCGGGCCGAGTTCTCAACAGGAAGTAGTGGAAACTTCGAATCCATCGATGACTCTTGCACAAAATATCCCGGGTCCAACGACTGCGACTATTGACTTAGCTCTTGATGCCATAGATGCAGCCTTTATACTCGACAATCCGGTTGATTCTCAAGCTTCGAGAATCAATGAAAACGCTCTTCGCCGACTATGCTCAATCCACGGAATCCCTTTTGATGACGTGCTGGTTCCATCGGGACAAGATCGTCCCTACCTGCCCCCAGCCGAGTATACGACCTGCAACAAATTCATGTGTTGGGTTGGTAGTGTGCCACCTTTCAGCTCCTTCCTTCGTGACGTGCTGCAATATATGGAGATCGCCCCAGCACAATTACATCCCAATAGTCATGTGTTCCTCTATGGCACGTGTATTCTTTTCATGAGTGTTCTGTTGGCAATTACTTAGAAGTACATTTTGTGCAACAACCCTTCCTATCTGATAGAAAAAGACCCCATGATCCTGAACCGATCTTACCTGGGATCGCAAATCCCAAGTTTGTCTATGAAGAGCGGATCTAATTGTATTAGTTTCTATAATTGATTTCTTCTGTGTAATACTAATTGATAGGGCCTCATTGATAAGTGCTACAAGATCTCGTGCATTAGAACCCATGGTTATGGACCCGAATCCGTTAGTATGGAACATTTTCTTTTCCAAGTGAAATCCCCTAGTATATGAAAGAATGAAAAAGTGCTTTCGTTGTTGTGGAATAAGATGCCTTTGTATCTTAATGCATGTATTTAATTTATTCGGAGTTATTAGAGAGGGATCCACTTTTTAGGGAATATGAGTCGAAGCAATAACAAGAATATTTCTAGTGGAACATCTTTCATAATCCCTGGAGAGATAGTTCTCTAATAGACCGAGGGATAAGTAATTCGACTCATTCACCTACAGATCATGAATGTTTGGAATCCACATTATGCAAGGAGACATTGCTTTTGCTAATTCTAATTGAAGGGTGATATCAAATCGGTCTATTTTCGGCGTCATATACATAGTTAGCACATTCGTCATAGTTAGCAGCTCCGTATCAAGGTCATCATCAATATCGTCACTATCATCAATATGGATATCGTCACTATCATCAATATCGATATCATCAATAAGATACTCTTTAGGCTTGTCATCCAGGAACTTGTTCGGAAATACCGTAATGAAAGGAACATAAGAGTTTGCCGCTAGGTTTTTGACCAAACAGGATCGTCTAGTTCCTATAGAGACTACCCACACCCGGGGATATCCGGTATATCTATCGTTTCAAGAGACGGTCTGATAGCCCATCCTTCATATTCCTCGAGCCACACTCCAAGTGCCAAATCTTAACAGGGGCATGGAGCAAATTTTCCTTATACAAGCAGGAATGGTTTTATGTGCGCTGCCCCCTGGCTTCGTGAGGAGATGGTTGGAAGGGAGTAAGTTCCTTTTCTAGATTAATAGTTGTATGTGGAAGGAAGTGCATTCTTTTTAAACCTTTTTTTGATTTTTACAGGTATTAGCCCACGTCCCGAAGGTTCCGGGTACTCTAAGGCCGTCGAAGCTATTCAAGCTGTTCCCGCGGAGACCGGGACATCAAATTCCTCATTTCCAATGAATCGCTTTCAAGGTTTGGATTGTTGGCGGAAGGTCGCCGGATAAGTCTTCCTCACAGTGCCACCACAACTGGACCTGCCTTGGATGAAGGCAAAAGGCAAGCTGGGCCTTCGGTGCCTTCGACAAGAGAGACTCTCGATGTATCCGAGGAAGGTGAAATAAAGGAGGCTGAAGCTCTAGGTGAAGGCGTAAGTCCTGCTCCGGAACTAGCACTTAAAGCACATAGCATTGATGAACCCCCTCCCCCTTCAAAAGGAAAAAAGAAACTAGCTTACAAGTTGAGGAAGAAGGTAGTGGGCGGAACTTCGAAAGTGATAATTACTCCGATGGAGAAAGAGCCGTCTCCACAACACTTAGAGGGATCATTGAAAGGCTTGTCTGACCTTACAATTCCTGATGATTTGCTCAACTACGGTTTCGACGACCCGGAAGCCATAAAACTTCATTCACCGACGAGAGGCAGTGAAGGCGTTCAAGCCCATCACCAAGGAGAAAAAATTCTGATAAGTAAAGCGAAAGAACTGGTCCGTCGGGGGGAAACACTAGGACACACACGAACACTCACACTTCACCTTGCACTTAAACTTCAGCCATCATGCCATTTTTGCTAACTTGTCATCACTTAACTTCTGCGCAGGTGATATGGGACACTCGCATGGATTCGACCGCCTTTGCGGCTCTTCTATTTTCCATCCTTCCGACCGAGACTCTGGATATGGCTAACACAGAGATAGAGATGACGACAACGATAGAGATTATCGCCCCCGAGATTCATCTTCTCGAAGGAAAATTCATAGTCACTCATCGTACTCCAATGATCCTCCTCCTCCACCAGAACTAGGCAGGGAGAAATCAGGTCAGAGGGGATCACAATCGGAAACTCCTCGCGACCAATACTCGGGTTCCTCAAGGACTAGGCAATCTCGGGAGGTTCACAAGAAGTCCGTGGTTTCGACTAAACAAACTTCCTCTACTCCTGCACCTGATTCGTCGATAGCGGAGAAGCTAACCGAACTTAAAGCCATATTCCCAAAAATATGCTTTGACGGACTGAAATTTCTTCCAGCCATCCATCCTATTCTAGGGCATGTCAAACAGAGTGCCATTGCTTGCCACAATGACGTTTACGTCCAACACGACGCATTTGTTCACTTGGCAGAAAAATTTTCTGAAGTTTCTATGGAACGCAAACATGAAATCGATCGTTTGAAGCTTGAGGCCATTCATGACAAAGACATCATTATAGCCTAAGATAAAGAGCTTTCCACATATAAATCTCAACTTGAGGCCGCCCAGAAGAACGCTAAGGATACTGCTGAGGCAGTAAGTTGCCTGGAGGCCACACACAAAAAGGAGATCGATGAAGCTGTCCAACGCTGTGGCGCTTAGCTTTAGAGAAAGTCTTTGTTCAAAAGGAGAGAGATGCGTTCGCTCAACGAGTCAAAGAGTTGGAAGAGCTACTTCTCAAAGAGAAGGAAGAAAAGATTGCTGCTCAGGAGGAGTCGCAATGATATTGTGACGAAATTGTCTCTACGTGACTCCTAAAAACAAAGCTCGATGAAGAACTCTCCAAAGTCGAAGCACTGAAGGATGAAGCCCGCGAGGAGGGTAAAAGAATAGCGCTCTCAGGAATTGATTCTCGCCTTGAGGCGGCTACTGAGGCTGGTAGAGAGGAAATCAAGTGTATGTTTGATCCGCTCATAGCCGCATATAATGCTCGAGTTCTCATGCATCGCGACTTAACATTTCTTGGCGAGGGTTATCTCGAATATTTGGCCGAAGCATGGGACACTTTAATCAAAATCAAAATGGTTGAGTTGGGAGCGGAAGAGATTGACGAAGATGCTTTAGTGAAGGAATTTCTTCGGGGGAATGAGCCTTCGGACTTGTCTGCGGCAAAGGCTCTTTACAGCAGAGACTCCCCCTTATCAAAAGGAAATGATGCCATTGCCGATCCGTCCAGAACCGAGTCTCCGGTTCCTCCCCCTGCTCAGCTGTCATGTCGCCCAACACTTGACCCCTTCGCGCAACATATTGGCTATGACCCAGAAGACCCTGGACTTAATATTCACGTTCTATCTCCTATTCCAGAAGGCGAAACTCCCCGAACAGTTGAGAGTCAACCAGAGACTGGTACATAACTTTTCCTCCAAAGTTCAAAGGGTTCTTATTTTCAGCGAGTGATAAATGTATTCTAACATTTTTTTCTTATGAATTCGTGTAGGCCATTCTGATCCCGAACCTACTCCAAGGAGCGATGTCGCCACGGAGAGAGAGGAGAAAATGGGAGAGGCTATTCAGACCGAAGAGACTCCTGGACCTAGCGCTCAAATGATCAAGGCGCTCGATGAAGACAAGTCTGAAAACCCTTCTCCTTTAGAAGAACATTATGAAGTTGAAATTACAGGCGCCTTCAAACATACTTCAAAGCTGAGCATGGAGGAACAGATCATCGAAGAGGGGAAAAAGAAAACCAAGATTAAGGCCGAGTCTCAAGTGGTAGAACTCGATGACCCACTGAACAGGCCTTTAAAAGTTATTCTTCCAGGTGGGACCAGGTCGTTAGAAGTTCCTCCTCCTTCCTCTGACACCCCTTCTCTAGTGAGCAAAATGTCCAAGAAAAAACGCGTGGGGGAGGAGACTTCTGAGAAGCAGAAGAAGCAGAAGAAGTGGAAGAAGTAACTATCATGCTTCGTTTAACGTGAATAAGCCCGGATCATGTAATTATTTCTATTTATTTTCATAGTCGATGTTAGTAGAATTTAGTTCCGAGTTTAGGAGGAATTGTAGTTGAACTCTGTTTTGGGATTAGTGAATAAATTTTTTGTTTTTCTGATGATGTTCGATGATTAGCTTCACCATCCGTCTTGTGTTTGAAATCCAAAGTCATGTGGGTCAGGCAAGTACTTGCTCACTTCCACGTGACTCGGAGTTTTCTGAATTGCTTTAAATTTTTGTCCGCGCTCTGGGGACTTTGAGATTTTTTCATCGTTTATACTCTAGTCCGCATTTTGGGGACTCAGAGTACTTTAGTCCGCACTCTAGGGACTTAGAGATTTTTTCAAGTCGTTTATACTCCAGTCCGCACTCTGGGGACTTAGAGATTTTTTCAAGTCGTTTATACTCTAGTCCGTACTCTGGGGACTCAGAGTACTCTAGTCCGCACTTTGGGGACTTAGAGATTTTTTCAAGTCGTTTATACTCTAGTCCGCACTCTGGGGACTCAAAGTACTCTAGTCCGCACTCTAGGTACCTAGATATTTTTTCAAGTCGTTTATACTCTAGTCCGCACTCTGGGGACTTAGAGATTTTTTCAAGTCGTTTATACTCTAGTCCGTACTCTAGGGACTCAAAGTACTCTAGTCCGCACTCTGGAGACTTAGAGATTTTTTCAAGTCGTTTATACTCTAGTCTGCACTCTGGGGACTCAGAGTACTCTAGTCCGCACTCTGGGGACTTAGAGATTTTTTCAATTTGAGTGTGCGTTCATACGCCAGACAGAATAATGTAATTTAATTTTTTGTTACAGAATTGTAACATACGGAAACATCAATAGTTTATGGAAAAGACGGCTTCAAGCCTTTATTGATCATAACAAATGGAAACAAACCGAATTGTCTTATTACATGCCAAAAACTAAAAACATCTATATGAACATACATCGGAAATAAATGCAACTAAAAAGCAAAAAGAAATAAACTAGGTATAATAACGACGCAAATGCTCGTTATTCCATGCGCGAGGAAGTGTCACACCATCTATGGTCGCTAGCATGAAAGTTCCTTCTCCAAGCCTCCGTTCGATGACATACGGGCCATCCCATGTGGGATTCAAATGTGATGGGATCGGAAAGACTTGCTTCAAAACGAGGTCACCCACGTTGAAAATTCTCGGTCGAACCTTTTCATTATAATATCGAGCAACTCGGTGCCTATGTGCAACCGCTCTTAAATCAGCTTCTTCACGTTTTTCATCAACAAAGTCCAGCGATTCCAATAGGAGATTTTTGTTAGCACCAAAATTGGTCACTAACCTCATTGAGAAAGTTTGTATAGAGAGATAAATGAAGTAAGTAAATTTAAACAGAGAACAATATGCTAAATTGAATGCAAAGACAAGAACACCAGATTTATAGTGATTCGGCGTAATTGCCTACGTCCACTTTGAGGTTAATCTTTTATTGCTTTACTTGATAACTGATTACAGGTACAATCCATTTACCAACTATTCGAATACAGTTGCTAAGTAAAGAGAATGAGTCTTGAAAGCGGTAGAGTCTCCCCAGTGTTCTCCCAAAAAAAGGTCCTTTTCACTGTGCCCCTGCCTCTCTATTTATAGACAAAGATGGGTTGGACTTCCCTGGTGGGCCTGGCAGCTGAATACTTCGGCCCAGAAAGAGTGATTTCTGTGTGCCGAACCATAGATGCCGAACAAATTGATGCCGAACAGACTGATGCCGATCAGACTGATGCCGAACAAACTGATGCCGAACAGACGGATGCCGAATGAAGTGATGCCGATCAGACTGATGCCGAACGAAGTGACGCCGAACAGACTGATGCCGAACGAAGTGATGCCGAACAGGCTGATGTCGAACGAAGTGATGGATGCCAAGCAGTATGGAGCGCCGAACGCTCTGTCATGTCGAACGATCCATGTACGCCGAACACTCTGCCATGCCAAACGGTCCATGTATGCCGAATGATCTAGGTATGCCGAACGCTCTGCTATGCCGATCACTCTAGAATGCCGAACGATATACAATACCGAACGACTCTCCATGCCGAACGGTATGTAAGTGTCGAGTGCCTAGTTGCCGTGTCAAACCTTCAGGTAACACTTGCCCCCCAAAGTGCATCATGTGGTTAAACATGATGCGCTTTGAGTCATGAATCCACCATGCTTTGCTTCAAGCCGAGCACCCTGGATGCCGAACGGCATAGCCGATGCCGAACGATGTCGTTCTGACCGGTTCTACCGGTCATAGTCTATTCGACTTCTTCTCCTCCCCTATAAAAGCTAGCATCCTTCTTCTTCTTTTCTTTTTCATTTTTTACCTCCACGACCCTCCAAAAAATATAACTTACCTCCCTTAAGTTTTATTCACCTCCTACGATCCTTCCTTCTTATTTCGAATCCAACAAGCTCTCCTCAAGTCAAGCTCGAACACTCTGTCAATCTTAAGTCCACAAATCCCCAAGCTCCTGCCATTTCCTTCGGTAAGAAACTCTCGATCGCTTTCTCGAATTAGGAAGCTTAACACAAAACTCGAATTCGTAAATTCTCCGTAGGTTAAAGGAAGTAAGAGGCATGTGGGTGATGAATTGGAGGTAAGGCCTAGTAAAATGGTTCGGCATGACCGTGGTTTGACACGGCTTGCCGAAAGACTTGGTCACGCTGGTTGGGAGAGATGGAGGAAAAGAGGAGAAGTGATGTTAAGGGCAGAAGGCCGAGCGAATCGGCTCAGCGTGACTTGCTGCGTGCACTTGTTTTCAAGCCGAACAGAAGAGAGGCCGAACAGAACTTAAGCCGAACAGAACTTTAAGCCGGGCAGAAGGCCGAGCGAATCGGCTCAGCGTGACTTGCTGCGTGCACTTGTTTTCAAGCCGAACAGAAGAGAGGCCGAACAGAACTTAAGCCGAACAGAACTTTAAGCCGAACAGAACTTTAAGCCGAACAGAACATAAGCCGAACAGAACTTTAAGCCGAACAGAACTTTAGGCCGAACAGAACTTTAGGCCGAACAGAACTTAAAGCCGAACAGAACTTTAGGCCGAACAGAACTTAAAGCCGAACATAATTTTGACCGAACTCCTGTTCACCTTGCCTAATCAAACATCGAACACAAGGGCAAGGACTTAAGCATACTAGCATATCAAACTAATCTGGACTGACAACTTCCTAGTGTCAAAAATCACAAGCCTGAACTTAAACTAATAAAAACCTATTAAAGCTTTTAACACGCAGTGCCAATGTCCGAGTTCAAAATTGAAAACATTGCAATGCCGGCTTTCAGAGACGGTCAGCGATGACGGTCTTCGAAGATGATAGTTCAAAGCTCAACTTTATATCATCAATTCTGTGACTTATAATTTCTTAGCGTTTACACCTGAATGATCACACTAGTTCACACACTACACGGGGGGAATATTCGTATTGTTAAGTCTAATGTCGATTTTTTTAAGTATAGTTCGAACGGGTACTTTGCTAGATTCAATATTTATCAGCGATGTCTCGGAAATCTAGCTCCGCCACGATTTCGGACAGGCCTGGGTCGTCCTCCCATCGAGAAGTCGTAGATACTTCAAACCCATCAACTTCCCCTGCACATGACCTAGCTCCCGATGCTCTGGAGGCAGCAATTCTCTTGGACAACCCTGTCGATTCACATGCTTCAAAGATCAATGAAAGTACGCTCCGTTGGATATGCTCTGTCCACAGAATCCCCTTTGATGACGTGCTAGTTCCTTCGGGGCATGATCGTCCACACTTGCCCCCAGCCAGATACACAGCTTGTAATAAATTCATGTGCTGGGTTGGTAGTGTGCCACCGTTCAACTTGTTTCTTCGGGATGTGCTGCAATATATTGACATTGCCCCATCGCAACTACACCCGAACGACCATGCATTCCTCTACGGTACCTGCATCCTCTTCATGAATGTCTTCTCTAGGCTCCCAACTCCGGGCGATATCCGATACATATATTGCATCAAGAAGCAGAAGGATAGCCCATCATTCATGTTTCTCGAGCCGCACAACAAATGTCAAATCTTAACCGGGGCGTGGACCAAGTTCGCCTTGTATAAACAAGAATGGTTTTATGTGCATTGTCCTCCCGGCTTTGCAAGTAGATGGGTTGAAGGAAGTAAGCCTTTTTCCTGGTCTGTTACTCACGTTTAGTCGAAGACGTACCTTTTCTAAATGTTTACCCATCTTTTCAGGTATTAGCCCACGTCCTGACGGCCGCGGATATTCTGATGTCGTCTAAGCCATTCGAGCCCTCCCCGCTGAAGAACGGGACATTAGAAATCTCATTTCGAATGAGTCACTTACAAGGCTCGAACTGTTGGTAGAAGGCCGTCGGATAAGCCTTCCTCAAGGCATCACCATTCCCAGACCTGGCTCTAGGAAAGGGAAGAAACAAGCTGAGTCTTCAGCACGTAATGCTCCTGATGCACCAGAAGAGGGGGAAATTAAGGAGACTGAGACGCCCGAAGTACAGGGCGAGAACATTAGTCTGTCTCGGGGACCGGCGGTTGAAGTTCATGACATAGAAACGTCGTCTTCCCCTTCGAAGGGAGAGAAGAAACTGACGTGCAAGCTGAGGAAGAAAACTGTGGGCGGAACTTCTAAAGTTACCCTTATGCCAACGGAAAAAGAGACTTCCTCGGAGCACTTAAGAAGTTCTCTGAAGGGCCCGTCGAACCTTACCATTCCTGACGATTTACTCAACTATGGTTTTGACGATCCAGAGGCCCTTAAGCTTCATTCGCCTGCTAGAGGCGGTACGGGAGTTCAAGCCCAAGTCCAGGGAGACAAAACTCCAATTAGTAAAGAAACTGGTCCGTCAGGGGGAAACACTAGGACACACACGGACACGCGCACTTCACTTTGCACTTCAATCTTAACCGTCACCCTGACCTTTTCTAACTTGTTGGTATTCTTATTTTATGCAAGTGACATGGGACGCTTCCACGGATTTGATCGTCTCCACGGCTCTTCCATCTTTCACCACTCTGGCCGGGATTCGGGCCCCGGTAAACACTGGGACAGGGACGACTACGAAGATCGAGACAACCGTCCCCGAGAGTCGTCTTATCGAAAGAAATCACATTCCCAGTCTTCATACTCTCGCGATCTTCCTCCTCAAACAGAACCAGAAAAAGAAAAATCTTCGTAGAAGGGGTCTCAACCCGATGTTTCCCGAGATCAACATTCCGGTTCATCAAGCACACGACAATCTTGGGAACATCGTACCAATGATATCGGAAAAACTGGTTGATCTTAAAGCTAAATTTCCCAAATTTTGCTTTGACGGTCTAAAGTTCCTCCCAGCTATTCATCACATTCCAGGGCATGTCAAGCAGAGTGCCATCGCTTGCAACAACGACGTCTATGTTCAACATGATGCGTTTGTCCATTTAGTCCAAAAAGTCTCGGAAGTATCCGTCGAGCGTCAACAAGAAATCGACCGCTTGAAGCTCGAAGCTATCTTTGATAAAGACATCATCAAGAATCAGGACGTAGAGCTCGCTTCATACAAGTCCAAACTTTAAGCCGCAGAACAGAGTGCTAAGGAAACTACGGAGGCCGTCGCTCGTCTAGAGACGACTCATAAGAAAGAACTTGACGTCGCAGTCCAACGCAGTGGGGCCCTAGATTTAGAAAAAGATTCTATTCAAAAAGAAAGGGATGCACTCGCCCTGCAGGTTGAAGAGTTGAAGGGGCTACTCTCTAAGGAGAGGAAAGAAAAGATAGCGGCTCAAGAAGAGTCTCAACGGTACTGTAACGAGATCGTCGATACACGTCTCCTAAAGGCAAAGCTTGACGATGAGCTTTCTAAGGTTGGGACAATGAAGGATGAAGCCCGCGAGGAGGGCAAGAGAATAGCTTCCACGGAGATCGACTCCCACCTTGAAGCGGCTGCAGAGGCCGGCAGAGAAGAAATCAAGTGTATGTTCGACCCACTGATAGCCGAATACAATGCCCGTGTCCTCATGCACCAGGACTTGACTTTCTTAGGCGAGGGCTACCTTGAATCTTTGGCAGAGGCTTGGGAGACTTTAATAAAGATCAGACAGGTGGAGTCGGGTGCCAAGGAGGTCGACGAGGAGGCATTAGTGAAAGAGTTTCTCAGGGGGAATGAGCCATCGGACCTGTCTGCAGCTATGGCTCTCTTTGGTAAAGGCTCTCCTCCGTCAAAAGAGAAAGATGACAAAGCCGGTCCATCTGGAACCGAGGCTGTAGCCCCTCCTTCTACTCAATCGGCCGATCGGCCAGCACTTGACCCATTCGAGCAGCATGCCGGCTATGATCCGGAAGACCCCGGTCTCGGAATTCACGTGCTGTCTCCTATTCTGGAGGGTGAAACTCCGCGCACAGCTAAAAGCCAGCAAGAAACTGGTATAAAACTCTTCTTCTAGAAGTTCAAAGATCTGTCGCTTTCTGCAATCGGTTATCGGTTCTAACATTCGTTCTTTATGTTTCTACGCAGGCCGCTCTGATCCTGAACTGACTCCGAGGAGCGATGACGCCAAGGAGGAGACGGGGAAAACAAGCGATGCTACTCACGCGGGAGTAACTCTCGGTCCTGACGCTCAAGTGATCGGGGCGCTAGATGATGATAAGTCTGACACTTCATCTCCCGTTGAAGGGAGTTATGAAATTGAAATCATGGGCGCCTCAGAACACACTTCGAAGGTGAGTATGAAGGAGCGACTCGCGGAAGAGAAGAAAAAGAAGGTTGAGATCAAAGTCAAGCCTCAAGTACTAGAACTTACCGACCCGCTGAATAGGCCTCTGAAAGTCATTCTTCCCGGCAAATCCAAACCACTGGATGTTCCTCCTCCTACTCCTGACTCCGCTTCTTTGGCGAGCAAAAAATCCAAGAGGAAGCGTGAGGGAGAGGAGTCATCCGAGAAAGCAAAGGAGGATAAGAAAACGAAGCCGAAGTAGTCACTATACTCGTTCAATGAGGTTTTGCTTAGGTCATGTAACTACTTTTACTTTTTTGTTTTCGTAGTTTATGTAGATAGATTTTTGACTCCAAGTTTTGGAGGAGTGGTTGTATAACCCCATTTTGGATTATTGAATAAAGTTTAGTTTCTTTGTCATTTGAACGATTTCTGCTTTTTAGCTTTCTGCATAACTATGGTTGAAACTCAAGTTCTTATGAGTTACATAAATTTCCAATCCGTTCTTATATTGTTCGAACATTCTTTGGAATTGTACATCTCTTGTTTCACATTTTTGGTACTTAGAATATTTTCTAATCCGCGCTCCGGGGACTTAGAGTAATCCGGTGGCATTCAGGGGACTCGGAGATTCAATTCGTTTATACTCTAGTTCGCGCTCCGGGGACTTATAGTACTCCGGTCTGCATTCAGGGGACTTGGAGATTCAAGTCGTTTATACTCTAATCCGCGCTCCGGGGACTTAGAGTACTCCGGTCCGCATTCAGGGGACTCGAAGATTCAAGTCGTTTATACACTAATCCGCGCTCCGAGGACTTAGAGTACTCTGGTCCACATTTAGGGGACTCGGAGATTCAAGTCATTTACTCTCTAATCCGCGCTTCGGGTACTTAGAGTACTCCGGTCCGCATTTAGGGGAATCGGAGATTCAAGTCGTTTATACACTAATCCGCGCTCCGGGGACTTAGAGTACTCCGGTCCGCATTCAGGGGACTCGGAGATTCAAGTCGTTTATACTCTAGTCCGCGCTCCGGGGACTTAGAGCACTCCGGTCCGCATTCAGGGGACTCAGAGATTCAATTCGTTTATACTCTAGTCCGCGCTCCGGGGACTTAGAGTACTTCGTTCCGCATTCAGGGGACTCATAGATTCAATTCGTTTATACTCTAGTCCGCGCTCCGGGGACTTAGAGTTCTCCAGTCTGCATTCAGGGGACTTGGAGATTCAATTCGTTTATGCGAGTTCGTACATCAGGCAGAATAATACAACTTCAGTTGTTTGTCACCGAACTATAAGGTTTAGAAACATCAATAACTCATAGAAAGGATGGCTTCAAGCCTTTATTAATGAAAACTAACTAAATCTTCCGATTACATGCTAAAAAGGAAACTAAGAATCAATGGAATATAAACATACGGGAAACAATTGCACCTAAAGCAGAAAAGAAACATGCTAAATATAACAACGTCGCAAATGTTCACTGTTCCATGCTCGGGGGAGTGTCACGCCATCAGCGGTCGCTAGCTTGAAAGTTCCCTCTCCAAACTTCCGTTCAACGACATACGGACCTTCCCAGTTGTGAGTCATACGTGATGGTACCGAGAAAACCCGTTTCAAATGAGGTCACCCACATCAAAGATTCTTGGGCGGACTTTGTCATCGTAATATCGCTTGACTCGGTGCCTATATGCTGCCTCCCTTAATTCAGCTTCTTCACGTTTTTCATCGATGTAGTCCAGTGATTCCAACAAGAGATCCTGATTCGTCTCAGGGTCATAATATGTCACTCGATGCGATGGAACTTCAAGCTCCATGGGTATAACAGCTTCCGAGCCGTATGCCAATGCGAATGGAGTGTGGCCAGTCGCGGACTTGTGGGTAGTTATATAAGCCCATAGCGCTGTTGGGAGTTTATCTACCCACTTGCCTCCAGCCTTTTCCAAATGATTTTTCAATATGGACTTGATTATTTTGTTCACGGCCTCGACTTGTCCGTTAGCTTTCAGATGAGCAACGGCGGCGAACTTTTTCTCAACGCCGTATTTTAAACAGAAATCTTTGAATTCTCTGCTTTCAAACTGAGTTCCGTTGTCCGTAATGATGGTTCACGTGAGGCCAAAGCGGCATATAATGTTTCATACAACGAAATTAATGACCTTCTTGGAGGTGATTGTGGCTAAAGGTTCTGCCTCGGCCCATTTTGTGAAATAGTCGACCACAACTATCGCGTATTTTGCACCACCTTTGGATATAGGCAAAGAACTGATTATGTCGATTCCCCAGATTGCAAACGGCCAGGGACTAACCATTTGTGTGAGTTCCGTTGGTGGAGCTCTTGGGATTTTCGCATATCTTTGACACTTGTCACATTTTCTTGCGTAATCTGCAGCATCCCGATTCACAGTTGGCCAATAGTATCTGTAGCGGAGGATCTTTTTTGCTAGTGTCTGCCCCCCAGTATGGTCGCCACATTCTCCTTCGTGGACCTCTTCCAAGACCCGCTTTGCCTCATCATGGGCAATGCACCGTAGTAAAGGGACCAAGAACCCTCTTCGATACATTACTCCTCCCTGCATCACATATCGCGCGGCTTTACGAATGACCTGTCGTCTTTCGCTTCTTCTTTCGGGCAAAGTCCCGTTTAGCAGGTATTGTTTGAATGGGGTCATCCACGATTCCTCCTCGATTTCCGTTTCCAATGCAAAATCGACTTCCATCACATCTATGCTTGGAGTGTGTAAAGTTTCGACGGGAACTAATCCCATTTGCTGCGCATCGCCATTGCTTGCAAATTTGGCCAACGAGTCGGCTTCCTTGTTCTATTCACGCGGGACATGCGAAATGTCATAATGTTCGAAGTTCGCCAATAGTTCCTGAACCAGAGCAAGGTATGGAGCAAGCTTCTGTCCCCTTGCTTGGTAGTCTCCTCGCACTTGGTACACCACCAACTACGAGTCACAAAAGATTTCAACCGATTTTACCCTGAGTTCTCCAACGAGCTTTAAGCCAGCAACCAATGCTTCATATTCTGCTTCATTATTCGTAGCCGTGAAATTGAGCTTCAAAGCATAACAAATCGATCGATTTTCTGGAGTCACGAGAACTACACCAGCTCCGGAGCAACGGTCGTTTGATGCCTCATCGGTGTACAACTTCCATCGAATGGGGGGAACGACACTGTGACCATCTGGTTCGTCAGATACAGTAAACTCAGCGATGAAATCTGCTAATGCTTGCCCTTGTATGGCTCTGCGTGGCAGGTAGGTAATATCGAACTGACTCAACTCGATATTCCATTTTAACATCCTTCCATAAGTTTCTGGTCGTTGGAGTACCTTCCGTAGGGGCTGATCGGTATAGACACTGACTAAGTGTGCTTGAAAGTATGGACGCAGCTTACGTGATGCAATCACCAAGCAATAGGCCAATTTCTCAATTTTAGGGTAATTTCTTTCTGCCCCCGTTAAACGTTTACTAACGTAATACACCGGATTTTGGACTCGGTCCTCCTCGCGGACCAAAGCCGCACTTATAGCATGCGGGGATATGGCCAAGTATACGTACAGCATCTCGTGGTCTACTGGTTTCGACAGCACTGGAGGACTCTCCAAATGCCTCACCAGATCTCGGAACGCTTCCTCACAGTTGGATGTCCATTCGAAATTCCTTTTCCCTTTCTTTATTATATCGAAGAAGGGAATGCACTTGTCCGTGGCTCTAGATATAAATCGACTCAGCGCAGCCACCTTTCCATTCAAGCTTTGCACCTGTTTTATAGTTCTGGGCACTTGCACATCTCGAATAGCTTGAATCTTTTCCGGGTTAGCTTCAATTCCCCTGGCATTAACAATGAATCCCAAAAACTTCCCCGACGCAACGCCGAAGGAACACTTCAGAGGGTTGATCTTCATCCCATAATATCTGAGTATACCGAACATCTCTGCTAAGTCTCGAATGTGGTCGTTTGACTGTCGTGACTTCACGAGCATGTCATCCACATAGACTTCCATCGTTCTACCAATTTGATCTTTGAACATTTGATTCACCAAACGCTGATAGGTCGCTCCCGCGTTTTTCAATCCGAAAGGCATTACTACATAGCAATATAGCCCAACGTCTATGACGAAACTGGTGTGTTCCTGGTCCGGAATATGCATCGGGATCTGATTGTATCCCGAGTACGCATCCGTGAATGATAACAACTCGCGTCCTGCACTGGAGTCGACCAACTGATCAATCCTAGGCAATGGGAAACTGTCCTTGGGGCATGCTTTGTTCAAATTGGAATAGTCTATGCAAGTTCTCCATTTCCCGTTCGCCTTTTTCACCAGCACGGGGTTCGATACCCATTCAGGGTAGAGGGCGTCGCGGACGAACCCATTGGCTTTGAGTTTGTCCACCTCCTCTCTAAGAGCAGCGGACCTCTCCGGGTCCATCCCTCTCCTCTTTTGTTTAACCGGGACGTACTTCGGGTCTATGTTCAACATATGACTCGTAATAGCAGGAGAAATCCCAGACATGTCGGAATGTGTCCAAGCGAAAACATCGAGATTCGCATGGAAGAAATCACTGAGATCTTCAGTCATTGAGGGGCTGAGTTGTGATCCAATCTCCAGTAGTCGCGACGGATCATCTCGGCTGACTGAAATGTCAATTGTCAATTCAATCGGCGCTGCATTTTCTTCCCTAGGTTCCTTATCGTCGTCTCTCGGATCTATGTCTCTGTAGATCTGAGGATTTTGCCCGAGCCAGGACTCGGGCGTTATTTGTCAATTGTCGGTATTATGGATGCGGACGGGATTGTCCGCAACCTTTCCTTTCTCCCTCCGATGGGCCTCTCGGAGCTCAGCCACATAACATGCACGACCGGTCGCCTGGTCGCCATGAACAACACCTACTCCTTTGTCAGTTGGAAATTTCAAAGTCAAACACCACGGGGCTAATGCTGCCCTAAACTCAGCCAGGGCCGGTCGGCCCAAAAACACATTGTACGGAGAATCCACATCCAAAACTACGAAAGGTAGGATCCGCACCCTCCTACGCTCACCTTGTCCCAGTTCAACTGGCAACTCAACATATCCCACTGCATCGGTCACTGCGCCAGTAATGCCATGTATACGAGCTTTAGATGGCTTCAAATCCTTCGTCTCCATCTTCATTTGATCATAAGCCTTCTTGAAGATGATATTGACAGAACTTCCACAATCAATCAAAATCCTTTTCACAAAAGCTGGTCTGATTGTCACAGATATGACCATTGTGTCAATGGTAGGAGCCTCCACCTGATCAGCATCTGTGCTCCTGAATACTATATCGTCTGTCATCATGCGTAGCTGTTTGGCGGGGGTCCCATCCTCCACTTTGGAACAACACTCGAAGTCTGCGTGCCTCAGGGAATTAGCATACCGTTCCATCTCTTGCCAGTTCTTATCTGCAGAATGAGGTCCGCCGATGATCGTGTTGATGACTAGTCTACCCACGGTCCAGCAGGCTCCTCGGGATGACGTGGAGCTGGTGCACGACCGGGATTGGATGTTCCCTGTCCACCTTCTTGCGGATTCTTCACAAACTCCTGTAACTTTTTCTGTCTAATCAACTTTTCTATAGCATCATGTAGGTGTCTGCACTCTTTAGAATTGTGCCCATAAGTTTCATGGAAGCGGTAGTATTTCCCAGTCCGCTTTTGTTCCTCGGTTGACTCCTTTGGGCGCGGCTTTCTGTACTGAAAGGTATTGCAGGTCGATAGGTAAGTGTTCTCAAGAGACGCATTCAGCGGGGTGTACTCGTTGTAGGTTGGAATTCTCGGCTTCCATTTCCTCGCTTCTCTCTTCTTCCCTTGATTTCTTCCCCCGGATTCCTTAGATTGCCCGGGCTTGTTTTGGACATTGACCTGAACCTTCCCCGAGTTATCTCCGGACTGCTTCACAGCAATGTTGCTGTTTACGGACTCCTGAACGGGCCCCGGTGCCTTATCTTGCCTTATCCACCTGGCTTCTTCTCTTCTTATGAACTGATGTGCCTTTGAGTAAAAACGTTCTAGCGTAGTCGGAGGCTTTCCTGCCAGCCAGTCTCCAAACTCTGAATCCGGATCCACACCTCGCATCACAGCCATAAGAATTGCATGATCATTGGGATTACTGACTTCAGTAGCCGTGACATGGAATCTCTGTAAATACTCCTTCAATGACTCCCTAGGAGCTTGGATTACACTTGATAGAGACATCATGTCCTTTGGACGAGTAGTATGTATCCTGAACTGTTCTATAAATTTCTTCGCCAACTCCTCAAAACTGGATACGAACCGCGGAGGAAGTCGGGTGAACCACATGGTAGCGATCCCAGATAGAGTTATTGGGAAGCACCTACACTTGGTTGCATCATTAGATCTAGCTGAATCCATCATCCATTCGTACCTCATCACATGCTGCCTGGGATCAGTCTTTCCTTCATAAGCCGGGATAGTTGGCATGCTGAACTTCCTGGGGTACTCCGCCTATAGAACAACGTCTATGAACGGAGTATGACTTCTGGACACTCCCCAATCGTCGTTTGACAAGCCTTGATTCTCTTTCATCAACTGTCTGATCATGGCTGTCAGGTCTGGGGTTTGTATGGAAGGTGGAAGGTTGGAGTCTGTCCTACGGGATTGATCAGGCCGATGCCTCCTCTACTGGCGATCTGCCAAACGTGCATCTTGAGGTTCAATATCATTAGCATCTTGGTGAGCCAGGCGTCCAGCCTCCACCTGCACTCCAGCTCCTAAGTTTCCAGTTCCTGCTTGGTCATGGTCTCCGAGGTGTAAATGGTCCCCAGCTGTTCGGACAGCAGCACCTGCCTGCGTAGTTTCAGTCTTGCAGCGTCTACGCCTGGGAGGTTCATCGGATGAAGTCGAGCTGTCAGATGAAGAATAAGGAGCTGGATTGCCCCCAGCATTCTGATGCTGTTGTTGAGTGAGTTGTGCCATGAGGTTGGCTTGCATCTGCTCTTCGAGTTTTCTCCTGCTTTCCCTGAGCTCTCTCATCAAGTCGTTGAACTCTATTCTGGTGACAACTGGCATCTGATCCTGGGCAGTAGTCCCTGCACCTAGATTTGCTTGCTGATTGCTAGGCCCTACTTGTTGTACGCTAGCAGTCTCATGGGCATCCGCATTATGAGAGGCTGATCTAGTACGTGGTCTTGCCATTGTAGAGTTATTGGTATGAACTTTGAGTAGAATCAACGGACGTCCTACGAATGACTCGGATCTTCTTTGGGGGATTTATTCAATCCAGTAGCTTCAAAGCAGATCCTTAAGGTCTGAGAATTCGACTCTCAATGAAAGCACCAAAGTGTTAGCACCAAAATTGGTCACTAACCTCGTTGAGAAAGTTTGTGTAGAGAAATAAATGAAGAAAGTAAATTTAAACAGAGAACAATATGCTAAATTGAATGCAAAGACTAGAACACCAGATTTATAATGGTTCGGCATAATTGCCTACGTCCGCTTTGAGGTTAATCTTTTATTGCTTTACTTGATAACTGATTACAGGTACAATCCGTTTACCAACTATTCGAATATAGTTGCTAAGTAAAGAGAATGAGTCTTGAAAGCGGCAGAGTCTCCCCAGTGTTCTCCCAAAAAAAGGTCCTTTTCACTGTGCCCCTGCCTCTCTATTTATAGACAAAGATGGGTTGGACTTCCCTGGTGGGCCTGGCAGCTGAATACTTCGGCCCAGAAAGAGTGAGTTCTGTGTGCCGAACCATAGATGTCGAACAAATTGATGCCGATTAGATTGATGCCGAACAAACTGATGCCGAACAGACTGATGTCGAACGAAGTGATGCCGATCAGACTGATGCCGAACGAAGTGACGCCGAACAAACTGATGCCGAACGAAGTGATGCCGAACAAACTGATGCCGATCAGACTGATGCCGAATAAACTGATGCCGAACAGACTGATGCCGAATGAAGTGATGCCAAACAGACTGATGTCGAACGAAGTGATGGATGCTGAGCAGTATGGAGCGCCGAACGCTCTGTCATGCCGAACGATCCATGTACGCCGAACACTCTGCCATGCCGAACGATCTAGGTATGCTGAACGCTCTGCTATGCCGATCACTCTAGAATGCCGAACGATATACAATACCGAACGACTCTCCATGCCGAACGGTATGTAAGTGCCGAGTGCCTAGTTGCCTGGTCAAACCTTCAGGTAACAATTTTGATTCGTCTTGGGGTCGTAATAAGTTACCCGATGAGAAGGAACTTCAAGTTCCACGGGTATCACAGCTTCAGTGTCGTATGCCAAGGTGAATGGAGTATGGCCAGTCGCGGACTTGTGGGTGGTTCTATAAGCCCAGAGCGCTGTCGGAAGCTCATCCACCCACTTGCCTCTAGCCTTCTCCAAACGCTTTTTTAATATTGACTTGATTATTTTATTTACAGCTTCCACTTGTCCATGCGCTTTAGGGTGAGCGACCGCCGAAAACCTTTTCTTAATGTGATATTTTTGGCAAAATTCTTTGAACTCCCTACTTTCAAATTGAGTCCCGTTGTCCGTGATGATAGTTCGTGGGAGGCCAAAACGACATATGATGTTTCGTACAATGAAATTAATTACTTTTTTGGTGGTGATCGTGGCTAGAGGCTCTGCTTCTGCCCACTTGGTAAAGTAATCAATTGCAACAATTGCATATTTTGCACCACCTATGGAAATTGGTAAGGAACCGATTATATCGATCCCCCAAATCGCAAATGGCCAGGGACTAACCATTTGTGTGAGTTCCGCTGGCGGAGCTCTCGGGATTTTCGCAAACTTTTAACATTTGTCACATTTTCTTACGTAGTCTGCAGCATCCCGATTTACAGTGGGCCAACAGTATCCATAGCGGAGGATCTTTTTTGCCAGTGTCTGCCCCCCAGTATGGTCGCTACATTCGCCTTCATGAACTTCTTTCAAGACCCGTTTTATCTCGTCGTAGGCGATGTAATGAAGTAATGGAACCGGTAACCCCTTTAGATACATTATTCCATCCTGCATCACATATCTTGAGGCTTTGCGAATAACTTGTCGTCTTTCTTTCTTCTTTTCAAGCAAAGCTCCGTGTAATAGGTACTGCTTGAATGGGGTTATCCATGACTCCTTTTCAATTTCTACTTCTAGCAGAAAGTCTATTTCCATCTCGTTTATACTTGGAAATCGCAAAACTTCAATAGGAACCAAGCCCATCTGTTGTGCATCGCCAGTACTTGCGAATTTTGCTAATGAATCGGCTTCACTATTTTGTTCATGCGGGACATGCGAAATATCATAATATTCAAGGTTTGCCAAAAGTTCTTGAACCCGAGCGAGGTATGGAGCAACCCTTTGCCCCTTTGCTTGATAATCTCCCCGCACTTGGTACACCACCAATTGAGAGTCACAAAAGATTTCAACCATTTTTATTCCGAGCTCCTTGACAAGTTTTAAGCCAGCGAGCAATGCTTCATACTCTGCTTCGTTATTCGTAGCTGGGAAATCAAGCTTCAAAGCATAACAAATAGATCGGTTTTCAGGGGTTACAAGAATAACACCAGCTCTGGAACAGCGGTCATTTGACGCCCCATCGGTGTATAGCTTCCATCGAATGGGGGGAATAATGTCTTCATTACTTTGCTCGACAGGCATCATGAATTCTGCAATAAAGTCTGCTAACACATGTCCTTGAATAGCCCTCCGCGGCAGGTAGGTGATATCGAATTGACTCAACTCAATATTCCATTTCAGTAACCTTCCTGAGGTCTCTGGATATTGGAGCACCTGTCGCAAAGGTTGATCGGTGTAAACACTGATTGGATGTGCCTGAAAATACGGACGAAGTTTGTGTGATGCAATCACCAAGCAGTAGGCTAGCTTCTCAATTTTAGGATAATTTCTTTTTGCCCCCGTTAAACGTTTACTGACATAGTACACTGGCTTTTGAACTCGGTCCTCCTCGCGAACCAAAGACGTACTGATGGCATGTTGAGATACAGCCAAGTATACATATAACACTTCGTGGTCTATAGGCTTCGATAGCACCGGGGGACTTTCCAAATGTCTTAACAGAGCTCGGAATGCATCCTCGCAGTTGGGCGTCCATTCAAAATTTCTCTTCCCTTTCTTTATTACATCGAAGAAAGGAATGCACTTGTCGGTCGCTCTGGATATGAATCGACTCAGCAAGGCCACTTTTCCGTTCAGGCTTTGCACTTGCTTTATAGTTCTGGGCACTTGAATGTCTCGAATAGCCTGAATCTTTTTTGGGTTAGCTTTAATTCCTCGTGCATTGACAATATAACCCAAAAACTTTCCCGATGCGACACCAAAGGAACACTTCAGTGGGTTAATTTTCATTCCATAATACCTGAGTATGTCGAACATTTCAACCAAGTCTCGAATGTGGTCGTTTGACTGTCGTGATTTCACAAGCATGTCATCCACATAGACTTCCATTGTTCTACCGATTTGGTCTTCAAACATCCGATTCACCAAGCGTTGATAAGTCGCTCCTGCTTTCTTCAGCCCAAAAGGCATCACCACATAACAATACAGTCCGACGTTCGTGACAAAGCTAGTGTGTTCTTGATCCAGAATGTGCATTGGGATTTGATTGTATCTCGAGTACGCGTCCATAAACGACAATGACTCATGCCCGGCTGTTGAATCGACCAACTGGTCAGTTCTGGGTAAAGGGAAACTATCCTTAGGGCAAGCCTTGTTCAAGTCCGAGTAATCAACACAGGTCCTCCATTTCCCATTTGCTTTTCTCACTAGCATAGGGTTAGATACCCATTCAGGGTAGAGGGCATCGCGGCGAACCCATTGGCTTTGAGTTTGTCCACCTCCTCTCTGAGTGCGACGGACCTTTCCGGGTCCATCCCTCTCCTTTTCTACTTTATTGGCACGTATTTTGGGTCTATGTTCAACATATGACTCGCAATGGCGGGAGAAATCCTGCACATATCAGAATGTGTCCAAGCGAAAACATCCAGATTTGCCCGGAGGAAATCAGTAAGATCCTCGATCATCGAGGGGTCAAGTTGTGATCCAATCTTAAGTACTCGCGATGGATCATCATGGCCGACTGGAATGTCAGTTGTCAGTTCAACCGGTGCTGCTTTTGCCTCCTTGGGTTCCTCATCGTCATCTCTCGGATCTATGTCTCTATAGATCCGATCATGTTGCCCGTGCCAAGGCTCGAGCACTACTTGTCAATCTTCCGCAACTTGGATGCGGACGGAGCTGTCCACAACCTTTCCTTTCTCTCTTCGTTGAGCCTCTCTCAGCTTAGCCACATAACATGCATGACCAGTCGCTTGATCGCCATGCACTACACCAACTCCACTTTCTATCAGAAATTTCAGAGTTAAACACCATGGGGCCAAAGCTGCCCTAAATTCTGTCAGGGCCGGTCTGCCCAAGAACACATTATACGGGGAGTCGACATCCAAAACTACGAACGGTAGGATTTGCACCCTCCTACGTTCACCTTCCCCAAGTTCAACTGGCAATTCAACAAAGCCCACCGCATCGGTAGCGGCACCATTAAAGCCATGAATACAGGCTTTAGATGGTTTCAGGTCCTTTGTCTCCATCTTCATCTGATCATATGCCTTTTTGAAGATGATATTAACAGAACTTCCACAGTCAATCAGTATCCTTCTCACAAATGCTGGCCCGTTAGTTGCCGAGATGACCATCGGGTCAATGGTAGGTGCCTCCACCTGATCGGCATCTCTACTTCTAAACACTATATTATCCGTCATCATTCGCTGCTGTTTAGCTGGGGTACAATCTTCCACATTTGAACAACATTCAAAATATACATGTTTTAGGGAACTAGCATAACGTTCCATCTCTTGCCAACTCTTGCCTGCCGGGTGAGGCCCTCCAACTATCGTGTTTATGATTAGTCTTCCCACGGTCCGAGCTAGTTCCTCAGGATGACGTGGAACTTGCCCGCGACCGGGGTCTGATGCTCCTTGTCCACCCTCCAACAGAGTCTTGAAAAATTCCTGCAACTTCTTCTGTTGAATCAGCTTTTCTATAGCGTCGTGGAGGTACCTACACTCCTCGGTATTGTGCCCGTAAGTCTCGTGGAAGCGGCAATACTTCCCAGTCCACTTTTGTTCTTCGGTGGACTTTTTTGGTTGTGGCTTTCGATATTGGAAAGTATTACAAGTCGACAAGTAAATATTCTCCAGAGATGCATTTAGAGGAGTGTATTCGTTGTAAGTTGGGATCCTTGGTTTCCACTTTCCGGCTTCCCTTTTCTTTCCAGGATTTCCCCCACCAGGTCCTTTAGATTGTTCAGGCTTGTTTTGAACATTGACTTGTACCTTTCCAGAGTTGTCACCGGATTGTTTTACAGCAATGTTGCTCTGCACAGTCTCCTTGCCAGGTACTGGTGCATTATCTCGCCTCGTCCACCTAGCTTCCTCCCTTCTTATAAATTGGTGTGCCTTTGAATAAAAACGTTCTAGTGTAGTCGGAGGCTTTCCCGCCAGCCAATCACCAAACTCTGAATCCGGATTTACTCCTCGCATCACGGCCATTAAAATAGCATGGTCGTTGGGGTTGCTAACTTCAGTTGCGGCAACGTGGAATCTTTGTAAGTACTCTTTTAATGACTCCCCTGGAGCCTGAATCACACTGGACAAGGACATCACGTCCTTGGGACGAGTGGCATGAATCCTGAACTGTTCCACAAATTTTGTCGCTAACTCATCAAAGTTGGAGATAGTTCGTGGAGGAAGTCGGGTGAACCACATGGTAGCGATTCCAGATAAAGTTATTGGATGCATCTACACTTAGTTGCATCGTTTGCTCTAGCTGAGTCCATCATCCATTCATATCTCATCACATGCTGTCGGGGATCAGTCTTTCCTTCATAGGCCGGAATAGCCGGCATGTTAAACTTCCTGGGGTACTTGGCCTGTAGGATAGGATCTGTGAACGGAGTATGACTCCTGGATATCCCCCAAGCATCATTTGATAAGCCTTGGTTCTCTCTCATCAGTTGTCTGACCATAGCTGATAGGTCTGGGGTTTGTATGGAAGATGGTAGGTTGGTGTCTGTCCTGCGAGACTGTTCTGGCCGGTGTCTCCTCTGTTGGTGATCTACCAAGTGTGTATCCTGGGGACCAACATCATTAGGACCTTGGTGTGCCGACTGTCCAGCTTCCACTCGTACTCTAGATCCTAGGTTTCCCGTTCCAGCTCGAGTGTGATTTTCTTGGTGTACGTGAGGGGCCATTGTCGAAGTTCGAGTCCGCACACTCCTTCATAAGAATTTCATTGTTTCTATAAATAATTCACCAGTATTTCATAAATACTCAAAAACACTTTCAATTTTCATATAGTAATCTTAATTCAGATACTTGCTCTATATATCAAATACATAAGCGAAGTGTGATATTATAGAAAATATAACATGTATGATAATTCCTTTTCCCAATGCAGAAAGAACCGATCTTACATACTCTATTATAGAAAATATAACATGTATATCATTTGGGACAATCCCAACATCCTTTTATATTGATTATAAAGGCTGTCATTTTCAAATCCAATATTGAGTGTTAAACAACTAAACTAACATGATTTCTGTTTTTTTGTTTACAATCATAAGTTTTTTTATTTACTTATAGTTTTAGAAATATTTTGGTACCTTTAATATTCTTTCTTACAGACGCACACTTCTCTGCATTTTGAATAAAAATTAAACCATTTGATTTCTATGTCAAAATACTTGCTTAACTCCGATGCTTATTGAATAATACTTTCGTACCATTTCTTGGATAATGTAACATCCCGACTTTTTGTACATTTTAACCAGACACACATGCCGACTCAAACCATACAGAAGGGCAGATTGTTATTGAGGTGAATAAGAAAAAGCAGAGAAAGAAAAAACAAAATAGAATCTCGCAGCGGAATGAAAAAATAAAATAATCAAATAACAGTTCATGAAGCTGTTTACAAAACATTTGATTATACTTATACAATACAGAATCAGAGTTACAAGAAAGAGAATAAATATTCAAATGCAGCAGAACAGTATAAATGCAGTGAAATAATATAGGAAACAATAGTAGTACAAATCTTCGTCTTCGTCCTCCAGAAATAAGGTCTTCAAATCATGAAATGTTCAGGCTGACCCGAGCGAATTGAAAAGCAAAACTCTCTAGTCGGAACTAAAAGATCTTACGTAAGTTAAATCGACGGAAATAAATATGAGTGGAACGGCGTCAGAGATGTTTACGGGTTTGACATCTCCTATCCAGTGTCTAACGTGAGTGTAGTAACTTAAGAGATGTTCGGGATTCACATCTCCTAAGGATCCGTTAAACTATCTACTACGTAGTACACTACGCTATTATAATAATGTCTAAAGTAAAGTAAACTATTGAAATAGCGTTAAGGCGTTACTTTTTCCCCCTTAACACATTTTTATATATTCCCATAGTCTATACAGTACCGTAATCCCGCCCATACTGGACGCCGTCAGAGGGCACTCCATAGGTATGGTACAAAACAAACTCGTAGAACGCGTGCTAGGGTAGGTGACACGGCATAACTAGGCAATGCTAGGGTAGATATACCAATTACACTTCCGGACTGGTGGTAACGCATAACAGCTACTACCGCCCACCTCGGAACACACTCCCAAATCAACAATCGAGGGTGCCCACCAAAATCACAAAGTCAGAATATAGTATCGAAGGAGTGTGCCTGATCGGAGGAATGACCTCACTTGGCTCGTCGATTGCTCCTGTTTTAGCCACCTTAAGCTAACTCATGGAAGTCAGGTCCACGTATATACCTCATATAGGATCGTCGCCAACCATCCTACTTTATTCTGGAATCTCCACCACGTACACAGTTGTCAAAGTGGTTTTCGGTATTGGCAGAGAGTATGACAATATCCGATCCCGGTCTCTTTAATAACCAATCGCTTATTACACACCGGATGGATCTTTTACATTTCCAAAATCATTTCATAATTGATATCAAAATATCATATTCATTTCAAATCATATCATTTTCGAAATCATTACTTACTTTTGAAATTATAACACATTGAAATCATAGTTCGAAATTATATTTCCTTTCAAAAGTCATATTTCCAAAATAGGTTAAACTCTCATTTCAAAATTATCATATTAAACCAAATATGCTATTTAGATCCCAACTTAGGTTATAATGTCGCTTAACCACATTCACTTTAAAAATCGAGAATTTGAATATAAACCCATCCATTTTACGTAGTTTGGAATTTAGAAGAAAATAGTTTAAATAGTTATAAATAGTTAATATAGATTTAAAATAGATTAAATATAATTAAATAGATTAAATAGCTTTAAAATAGAATAATTAGATTTAAATTAAGTTAAAACATATTAATTAGTTTAAATAAATTAAATGGTTTAAAATAGGTTAAAATGATTTAATATAATTAATACAGGTTAAAATAGTTTAATACTTTGAAATCTTAATAATTAGAAATTTTGAAATAATATATTTTTAAAATAGTTTATATTAAAACATGAATTTTGAATTAATATCAAATTAAACTATTCATTTCATTTCAACACCTTTGGACCATTTTCAATTTCCAAGTCAACAAACCAAATTCCAAACCTTTATATTTAACATTTCAATTAACTATTGAATTTCATATCGTTTCAATCCATGTTCAAAATCAATTCGGATTACTCCAATTTCAAAATATTTCAAAGTATTTTCAAACAACTTCAATAACTTAATTTTGATAGAATTTCATTTATACTTAACAGTTTAACTTTAAACTTCCAATTTAATTTCTTAAAGCAATTCCTTTTAAACCAATTCACATTTCAATACAAAACTTGATTTTCCAATAATACTTCAATTTATATACATCAAATTTTATTACAAGATATCATTTAATTAAATTCGAAAATTAAGGATTTTAAAATCATTTAATTTAACCAATCCGGTGTCCGTATATAATTCTCTACCGTAGGGTCAAGTGATATAGATATTTATCATTTCAATCTGCAATTTAAAATTTTACGGTTATATATCATTTCAAACCGTAATCCTGAATTAATAATAAAATCCATAAAATCGCTCGAGTCTATCATTTCAACCCATAACGATTTTTCCCTAACCTATAGATCATTCGGGTATGTATCATTTCAACCCATAGTGAACTTGCAGTTTATAACGATATAAAATGAAACATCCATTCATCCAATATCAAAAATCAACATCCATTACAAACATCATCCAATTCAATCAATAAATATCAATATAGAAATGATAATCAATAATAGGTATTTAACTGACAATTTATATCCAATAATAAATTAAATAATGATTTAATTCAAATAAATTCAAATTAACTGAGATGATGATTTAAAATTTACTAAACGGTCATAAATAAATTTCTAATCACATCATAAATTTAATTTAACAAACATAATAAATTTTAGAAGTTGTGAGTGGGTTAAAACACCCACCTTCGATAAGCCTAAAATTTGAATGGTCTCAGAATTCGTCCAAACCAGCGTCAAAATGTCTAGAATTTCAATACGATCCTAGTGGAGAAAATCGCGCGTGAAACGGACATCGTATGCGAAAGATATACACGTTAGAACATTAGGAATTTTAAGTTAAATAAAAAAAGAAAAGAAGAAAAAAAAATCTATCCAATGCAACAGAGCCACGTCACCAGAAACACACACACCATCACTCTCCAGGCAACGCACGTAACCGGCTCCTATCGAAACCCTAACCGCCGCTATATCGAACAACTTTCCTCGCCACAGCCCGTCGCGGGCCACCACGGCCTCCCAAGCAGCTCCGGCGCCTCCACTGATCACGTCGCCGGCTTGCGTACTGCCCCCGTGCGCGCCACGTGCCCTTTGGAACGAGCAGCCGTAGAAAAAGTTTGAACCCTAGTTCAATTTTCACGACAAATCCGACCATCAACCCATCAAACCACCTACTCCAATGAACTGCGCTCGTCGCTCTCCACATCCCAGTATCATCTATTCGACAATCAATTGTAGTCGATCGTGACGAATTGAACGGTCGAGAATTCTACTTCAATTTCTGGACAGACAGAGGTTCAAATTGGAAAATGAATTACAGATCTGAGTGCGCTCGTCGAGGGCTTCAAATCGATATATAATTCGATATAGTTTGTGGAGTCTAAATTTTGGATTTGGTTTTGGAATTGACGGTTTGGGAATTGGAGTTTGTTTCAGCCTATGGGAAGGAGGAACAACAGAGAAATGTACGTCCAAAAATAAGAAATAGAAAGACTTCTAGGGTTTATAATAGGTTATTTATAGGCAGATCCGAAATTGAAAAAGATGGACCAGATTGATTTGGAAATCGAACGATAAATGACCCAAAAAGCCCGTTCTATCTCCGTAGCGAAAATGGGTCATCCCATATATCAAAATAGATGTTTTCAAAAAAATTAAATTCAATGGAAAAGGTTTCAAATCCTAATTCAATCGTATGAAGAAGTTATGATAAAATCAGCTTATTTCAAAATTGATTTCAATTAAATTAATTTCTAGGCGTTTCGAGTCTGTACGATCAAACGACAAGTCCGATCATTACGAAACTTGAAATCCTACAATAATTCACTATTATGGATCCGATGAAACAGGTTTCGTCGAAATCCGAAACAGATTCCAAAATGGCTATATTTTAGTTAATTAAATAAATTAATATTAAATTAATTGAATCACTTCTTCAATTCAAATTTAACTAATTACAATTTCTATCATTTTGGCTTACTTAGTAATTTATAAATCCTTTATAAAAAATTTCTATATCAATATATTTTTGAATATTTCACCATTTTCAATGTTTAATTTCAATCCCATTAAATTCAGTAATTATAAATTTTATTTCCAATAAATTGATTTCATTTGATTACAATCTTTTTACACAATCAATTATTATTCTATAACATAGTTAGCATTTGGTTTACATTTCATTAAACTAATATCCTCTAATTTCCATCTTTTATTTATATTAATTACTATATTTCAACTATATTGAATTTTGTCAATTTCACACATTAAATAAAATTTAAAATCCCAAATTGACTTATTTATCTTGATTTCACTACTTTATTAAATCAATTGTTACATCATGAATATAATTAACATTCCTATTTATTTTATTACATTCATAATTTCAGTTATTGTCTTGATCTTATTAGTGTAACATCAAAGTTCATTTAATTCTAATTGATTTCCCATTTTAATTTAATAGACCAAAATAAACAGGTAACTTATAACAATCGTTACCATAACTTTTAATTACACATATGAATTCATTATCCATAAACAAATGCTACAATTCTTATATAATACTGATTTTATTCAACTACCATTAACTATCTATTTCATACAAAAATTAAATATTTACATTTGTTTCTTATATTCAATCTTATAACCCAGTATAACATTTACATTATTTCCATTGATTAAACTTCCATTAAAAAGTTATCCTTTTCTTAATTTAACCATATTCCATTTCATTCTGTTTATTAATTTCCCTTAATAAATCAAAATTTTCTATTTTTCCCAATATTAAATAAAAAAATTTAATTAAATTAACAATTTAAATTATTGAAAATTTACGGGTTGTTACACTCTCCCCCACTCAAAACTTTTCGTCCCCAAAAAGGAAAAAGAAGGAAAAAGAATTAAGTAATCAATATATCTTATTCAAAATATAAATTTATAAACAACTAATTTACATAATTAAATAATTTAAATAAAATATATCAGTTTATAACAATTAAATCCTTTTATACTTAAGTTAACAAAAGTTTGGAAAACATTTTATAAAAAATTTCTAAGTCCAAAATTTTCGAAAAATTTCGGCAGAGTCTCCGTTGTACGGAGAGGCTCGGGAGAAAATATAATATGAAATATAACAATATATATCATAATTTTTCAAAATAATATATCCCAACAGTGGGAAAACCTATATATTATCGCAAGGAAATCGTAATTCGAGAACGTACCTATTTGTCGGGAAAATAACACTTAATTATGAAACCAAAAGCAGTGGCAATTGCTTCCATAACCTGTATTTCACTTATATAATCCAAAAGGAGTTAATAATTATATAAAATGAAATATTTAAAGTTGTTTCAACCACTGGCAACCACAGCATACAATCATCATATGAAATCAATAAAATCAATTATCCATCCATAGCAAACAAACAAATGGTTTGTTCAGGTTCAGAAATTTTTAACCGCCTAGAATGACAAATAAACTACCGAGTGCACCATTTACTCAACAGTCCTAGATGAACCCAATAGATTATTCATAAATCTTAAACAATTAGAAGTATCATATCCCCAAACAACCTATAAACCAAAACAAACAATAATTTACAATGTACTTTAGTTATTCTTATTAAATTTCTTTCACAACATTTACCGTTTTTTCTCTCATTCATACAAGGATTATTCTTTAACTTACATTTATCTCTTACAAAATTTTATTCCCATTCATTCATTCAGTGTTTATTTCATTTATTTTCCTTTATTACTAAGAAAAATCATTTTCATCCATTAATATCATGTCAATTTCTTTTTATTGCATTACATTCATTTTATTATTTACTTTAATTATTAATAGTTTCAATATTAACTTAAGTTCAAAATCCTTTACTTACAGTACTCATTTTCTACTTCATTTAATTAGTAGTATTACAATTTTAACTCAAGTTTATAACCATTTTCATATCAAATTTATTATTTATAAAAGTAAATTTTATTGAACACTTCCATTACAAAAGTTTTACTTGTAAAAATTTCCATTACATATTCTTTTAACATTTCAACTTTTATAATTGGTAAGTTATATATATGTCTTTAAGAATGCAATTGAAAGTTAGACAAGTTTGACTTACTTACTCTAATTAACTTAAGGTTCAATAGTTATCATTCCTTCTTTTCATATTCATTTCGTTTACAAGTTACAACTTTCAAATTTCTTATATATTTCAGTTATAATTTAGCATATAATTTCTTATTTTCATTTAGAAGTTTCGATTATTAAATAGTTAAAATTTTTATTCCATTTCAATAATTGAAATCTCTAATTCATAGAAATTTAAGAACTAAATGCCGTGTTCCATTTCAAATCATTTAAAATAATATATACATACATATATATATATATACTCATAACTTTTATATCCAATCATATTTAATCTTTAAATTTTTTATTTGTTTATCAAAATAGATCTGTAGTAAAACTACTACAATGGCCTTCCCACTTTGAAACTCGAAAATGAATGTCGATGATGCATGCACTCATCACCGAAATTATTTTCCAACGACAGAGAGGGGAGTACAGAACTCATTTCCTTCCAAAATTACTTTAAAATATTTCTTTCAAATTAAATTGAAATATTTATATCAGAAAAATACTTTCAAATAATATTAATATTATATTCCAAAATCATACGAAAGGAAATTTTCAAAAATCCCGGAATTTAAGTTCTAAATTTTCTAGTTTATATTTATTTATTTACAAATTTTTATTTTCAACCAATATTTATAAATTTTCACTACCTAACAACCAAATATATCATTTATAAAATTTATTATTTTATATACTAAATATAATAGGTAAAATTATTTCATTCACCTCCATTTCAAAACAATATTATGTCTGTGAGTCTTATTAAGCATTTAGAAATCCCTATCGATGTCTAGCGTCCTATGTACCGACCAGAATTTATAAATACAAAACGGAACAAATTAACACAATATAAAACATTTTATAACACTAACAAATACGCTCTCTCATATATATAAATATATACACTCAACGACTCATCCTAGGGTATTACTACCCTATTTCTAAAGAGTCAGACCCCATAAAGCTAAGGTTATCGCTAAACCAAAGCTCTAATACCAACTAAAATATCCCGCCTTTTTGTACGTTTTAAGCAGACACACATGCCGACTCAAACCATACAGAAGGGCGGATTGTTATTGGGGTGAATAAGAAAAAACAAAACAGAATCTCGCAATGGAATGACAAAATATAATAATCAAATAACAGTTCATGAAGCTGTTTACAAAACATTTGATTATACTTATACAATACAGAATCATAGTTACATAGACATAGAATAAATATTCAAATGCAGCGGAACAATATGAATGTAGTGAAATAATATAGTAAACAATAGTAGTACAAATCTTCGTCTTTCTTCTCCAGAAATAAGGTCTTCAAATCCTGAAATGCTCAGGCTGACCCGAGCGAATTGAAAAGACAAAACACTCGAGTAGAAACTAAAAGATCTTATGTAAGTTAAATCGACGGAAATAAATATGAGTGGAACGGCGTCAGAGATGTTTACGGGGTTTAACATCTCCTATCCAGTGTCTAACGTGAGTGCAGTAACTTAAGAGATGTTCGGGATTCACATCTCCTAAGGATCCGTTAAACTATCTACTATGTAGTACACTACGCTATTATAATAATGTCTAAAGTAAAGTAAACTTTTAAAATAGCGTTAAGGCGTTACATTTTCCCCCTTAACACATTTTTATATATTCCCATAGTCTATACAGTACCGTAATCCCGCCCGTACTGGACGCCGTCAGAGGGCACTCCATAGGTACGGTACAAAAAAACTCGTATAAGGCGCGCTAGGGTAGGTGACACGGCACAACTAGGCAATGCTAGGGTTGATGTACCAATTACACTTCCGGACTGGTGGTAACGCATAGCAGCTACTACCGCCCACCTCGGAACACACACCCAAAACAAAAATCGTGGGTGGCCACCAAAATCATAAAGTCAGAATATAGTATCGAAGGAGTGTGCCTGATCGGAGGAATGACCTCACTTGGCCCGTCGATTGCTCCTGTTTTAGCCACCTTAAGCTAACTCATGAGTGTCAGGTCCACGTATATACCTCATATAGGATCGCCGCCAACCATCCTACTTCATTCTGGAATCTCCACTGCGTACACAGTTGTCAAAGTGGTTTTCGATATTGGTAGAGAGTATGACAATATTTGATCCCGGTCTCTTTAACAACCAATCGCTTATTACACACCGGATGGTTCTTTTACATTTCCAAAATCATTTTATAATTGATATCAAAATATCATATTCAATTCAAATCATATCATTTTCGAAATCATTACTTACTTTTGAAATTATAACACATTGAAATCATAGTTCGAAATTATATTTCCTTTCAAAAGTCATATTTCCAAAATAGGTTAAACTCTCATTTCAAAATTATCATATTAAACCAATATGCTATTTAGATCCCAACTTAGGTTATAATATCGCTTAACCACATTCACTTTAAAAATCGAGAATTTGAATATAAACCCATCCATTTTACGTAGTTTGGAATTTAGAAGAAAATAGTTTAAATAGTTATAAATAGTTAATATAGATTTAAAATAGATTAAATATAATTAAATAGATTAAATAGCTTTAAAATAGAATAATTAGATTTAAATTAAGTTAAAACATATTAATTAGTTTAAATAAATTAAATGGTTTAAAATAGGTTAAAATGATTTAATATAATTAATACAGGTTAAAATAGTTTAATACTTTGAAATCTTAATAATTAGAAATTTTGAAATAATATATTTTTAAAATAGTTTATATTAAAACATGAATTTGGAATTAATATCAAATTAAACTATTCATTTCATTTCAACACCTTTGGACCATTTTCAATTTCCAAGTCAACAAACGAAATTCCAAACCTTTATATTTAACATTTCAATAAACTATTGAATTTCATATCGTTTCAATCCATGTTCAAAATCAATTCGGATTACTCCAATTTTAAAATATTTCAAGGTATTTTCAAACAACTTCAATAACTTAATTTCGATATAATTTCATTTATACTTAAAACTTTAACTTTAAACTTCCAATTTAATGTCTTAAAGCAATTCCTTTTAAACCAATTCACATTTCAACACAAAACTTGATTTTCCAATAATACTTCAATTTATATACATAAAATTTTATTACAAGATATCATTTAATTAAATTCAAAAATTAAGGATGTTAAAATCATTTAATTTAACCAATCCGGTGTCCGTATATAATTCTCTACCCTACGGTCAAGTGATACAGATATTTATCATTTCAATCCGCAATTTAAAATTTTACGGTTATATATCATTTCGAACCGCAATCCCGAATTAATAATAAAATCCATAAAATTGCTCGAGTCTATCATTTCAACCCATAACGATTTTTCCCTAATCTATAGATCATTCGGGTATGTATCATTTCAACCCATAGTGAACTTGAAGTTTATAACGATATAAAATAAAACATCCATTCATCCAATATAAAAAATCAACATCCATTACAAACATCATCCAAATCAATCAATAAATATCAATATAGAATTGATAATCAATAACATGTATTTAACTGGCAATTTATATTCAATAACAAATAAATAACGATTTAAATCAAATAAATTCAAATTAGATTAGTTGATGATTTAAAATATACCAAACGGTCATAAATAAATTTATAATCACATCATAAATTTAATTTAACAAACATAAGAAATTTTAGAAGTTGTGAGTGGGTTAAAACACTCACCTTCGAATTTAAATCCAATTTAAGCCCAAAATTTGAATGGTCTCAGAATTCGTCCAAACCAGCGTCAAAATGTCTAGAATTTCAATACGATCCTAGCAGAGAAAACCGCGCGTGAAACGGACATCGTATGCGAAAGATATACGCATTAGAACATTAGGAATTTTAAGTTAAATAAAAAAAAGAAAAGAAGAAAAAAACTACCCAATGCTACAGAGCCAGGTCACCAGAAACACGCACACCATCACTCTCCAGGCCACGCACGTAACCAGCTCCTATCGAAACCCTAACCACCGCTATATCGAACAACTTTCCTCGCCAAAGCCCGTCACGGGCCACCACGGCCTCCCAAGCAGCTCCGGCTCCTCCACTAATCACGTCGCCGGCTCGCGTACTACCCCCATGCGCGCCACGTGCCTTCTAGCATGAGCAGCCGTGGAAAATTTTTGAGCCCTAGTTCAATCTTCACGACAAATCCGACCATCAACCCATCAAACCACCTACTCCGATGAACTGCGCTCGTCGCTCTCCACGTCCCAGTATCATATATTCGACAATCGGTTGCAGTCGATCGTGATGAATTGAACGGCCAAGAATTATACTTCAATTTTTGGACAGACAGAGGTTCAAATTGGAAAACGAATTACAGATCTGAGTGCGCTCGTCGAGGGCTTCAAATCGATATATAATTCGATATAGTTTGTGGAGTCTAAATTTTGGATTTGGTTTTGGAATTGACGGTTTGGGAATTGGAGTTTGTTTCAGCCATTGGGAAGGAGGAACCACAGAGAAATGTACGTCCAGAAATAAGAAATAAAAAGACTTCTAGGGTTTATAATAGGTTATTTATAGGGAGATCCGAAATAGAAAAAGATGGACCAGATTGATTTGGAAATCGAACGATAAATGATCCGAAAAGCCCGTTCTGTCTCCGGAGCGAAAATGGGTCATCCCATATATCAAAATAGATGTTTTCAAAAAATTTAAATTCAATGGAACAGGTTTCAAATCCTAATTCAATCGTATGAAGAAGTTATGATAAAATCAGCTTATTTCAAATTGATTTCAATTAAATTAATTTCTAGGCGTTTCGAGTCTGTACGATCAAACGACAAGTCCGATCATTACGAAACTTGAAATCCTATAATAATTCACTGTTACGGATCCGATGAAACTGGTTTCATTGAAATCCGAGACAGTTGCCAAAATGGCTATATTTTAGTTAATTAAATAAATTAATATTAAATTAATTGAATCACTTCTTCAATTCAAATTTAACTAATTACAATTTCTATTGTTTTGGCTTACATAGTAATATATAAATCCTTTATAACAAATTTCTATATCAATTTATTTTTGAATATTTGTTTAATTTCAATTCCAGTAAATTCAGTAATTATAAATTTAATTTCCAATAAATTGATTTCATTTAATTACAATCTTTATACGCAATCAATTATTATTCTATAACATAGCTAGCATTTGGTTTACATTTCATTAAACTAATATCCTCTAATTTCCATCTTTTATTTGTATTAATTACTATATTTCAACTATATTGTATTTTGTCAATTTCACACATTAAATAAAATTTAAAATCCCAAATTGACTTATTTATCTTGATTTCACTATTTTATTAAATCAATTATTACATCATTAATATAATTAACGTTCCTATTTATTTTATTACATTCACAATTTCGGTTATTGTCTTGATCTTATTAGTGTAACATTAAAGTTCATTTAATTCTAATTGATTTCCCATTTTAATTTAATAGACCAAAATAAACAGGTAACTTATAACAATCGTTACCATAACTTTTAATTACACATATGAATTCATTATCCACAAACAAATGTTACAATTCTTATATAATAAAGATTTTATTCAACTACCATTAACTATCTATTTTATACAAAAATTAAATATTTACATTTGTTTCTTATATTCAATCTTATAACCCAGTATAACATTTACATTATTTCCATTGATTGAACTTCCATTAAAAATTTATCCTTTTCTTAATTTAACCTTATTCCATTTCATTCTGTTTATTAATTTCCCTTAATAAATCAAAATTTTCTGTTTTTCCCAATATTAAATAAAAAAATTTAATTAAATTAACAATTTAAATTATCGAAAATTTACCGGTTGTTACAGATAATATCCAATACTCACAAACCAGCCATCGCTTCCACTGACTTCTAGATGTTTTGGTTGTTATGTGCAAACAGTCTATGTAACAACCCGCATATTTCACGATTGTATATTTAAATATTTTATTTAAATATACCATCGTTAATCGGATTAAAGGCCAAAACGTTATTTTTGTAAACAGTCGAATTGGGACTCGAGACCACTTCCATTGAGTCCAAAATGGCGTTTACAACTTTTTTGAGTATAAACATCGATATGTTTGGAGTTAAGTAGAATTTGCTATTTTTCTACTTGGGCTTTGGGTTTTGGTTTTAGCCCACTAACCCATCTTAATACCCTAACTCAGCTCCTCTTCTCATTTCATTCTCATTTTCCTAACATTCAAGCTCAAGAGAAATTAGGGGAAAAGAATGGGAAATAGAAATTCCAAACCCTAGTTTGATTTGGAAACTCAAGTTCTTTCTCTAAAATCAAAGAGAAGCTTAAGTAATCATCCTCTTCATCTTCTCAATCTCTATCTCTCTTCAATTTTAGAAACTCCTAAACCCTAACTTTGGAAATATTTGCTTATTAGCTTAGATTGGTGCTTCTAGAGTTGAAGTTGAAGAGGAATTGGCCTTTCCTTTGTTTTAAAGCTTCTCATTCGTGTTTTTGAGTTTTAAAGGTGAGTTCTTTAACTCACATCTACGTCTATAGCTATCATTGTTGTTAGGTATGAATTCCTAACATTTGTGCATATTCATTTGCTTATGATTTGAATTGATTTGGTGAATTTTCCAAATTTTGGTGTTTTGGTCCAATTTTATGAAAATCCTACTACGGATGTTTGGACATTGATATTTGGGGTGTATCGAAGAGCCTTTAAGACTGGGTTGTCGCTTGGCGTACATCCTTAGTCGTCGTTACTCGTCCAATCGCTCCCGATAAGTTTTGGCCACTTTGGCCTAGGCAAATTGTTGCCCAGACCAGGTGACCAGACGTTTGGTGACCAAGTCCAGACGTCTGATTTGGACCTGGAGAGAAAAATATAAGCACGCAGAATATAAAAAAAGGCAGAGACTAATTCCAGACGTCTGAAATTTAGGATCAGACGTCTGGATGGGTCTCAGACATCTGGGGGTTCTCTGGATTATTTCTAGAGAACAAATCCAGACGTCTGGATTCTAAACCAGATGTCTGGTTAGTTTTCTGATGCCTAGATTGAACCTCCAGACGTCTGGAATTGAGCATTTTGCCTATTTTCTTATGTTTTTGAGTGGATTTCCTATTTTTAATCGATTGTTGTTGATCTGGATAGTTGTCATCACTTATTCGACTTTGATGACTTCTTTCTTTGGATTTTTGGGAATATCCATTTGATGGATTTGATATCGATTTCTATGGTTTTGATTCACGCCTTCGAATGTGAATCTTTGGTGATTGATTGTTTTTACAATCATTTTTGTGATTTGTCACTTTCAAATACAAAGGTTTCTATGCTAGTAGTAAATATTCAAACTCTTCCACACAAAAGATTTCAACACTACTTTTAAATACAAAGCTCGTTTTAAAAACCGTTTTCCAATCTATTAGTATATATAAACCTTTACCTCATTCGTATGAGAAATCTAATTAAATGGCTCAGTAAAACAAGTGGTATGAAACGCTTGCGCTTACTTTGTCGGTTAATTCTTGGACTTGTTCGATTGAACTCTTGTGATAATTTTCGAGTGGAAATCTACAATTTGTTCGTAAATATTTAAGTTAAGCTAGTGGTTATGGGACATGAAGTTAAATCTTATATTTACTAGCTTAGTGTGATTCGCACTTCTTATTGATCAATGGTGATCATTTTGTGATTTAGACTAGCGATGTGCGATGTCTCTTTGTCTGCATGGGGGAATGTACCTTGTTTGGAGGAGTTTTGTCTCATTGTCCGCAAGAGGGGACTATACCCTGTTTGGAGGAGTTTCGTCTCATTGTCCGCAAGGGGGAATATACCCTGTTTGGAGGAGTTTCATCACATTGTCCACAAGGGGGGACTATACCTTGTTTGGAGGAGTTTCGTCTCATTGTCCGCAAGGGGGGACTATACCCTGTTGGGAGGAGTTTCGTCTCATTATCCGCAATGGGGGACTATACCCTATTTGGAGGAGCTTCGGCTCATAGGAGGAGCTTTGGCTCATTGTCTGCAAGGGGGGACTATACCCTGTTTGGAGGAGCTCTGGCTCATTTGTGATACACGTGTTGGGGAGTTTCGTGCTCCCGTTTGTGATAGGCCTTCCCCCTTTTGTGTTTTCTGGATTTCTGGTTGATGATTTCTAGAATTTGTGTTTCACCAATTTTCGTGGATTGGCATTGATATGTTTTGTCAATATTTGTGTTTTGGTGAATTATTTAAAGAATATGACATTCTTTTTGGTGTTTGAGAATATTTGAGATATTGTATGATTTTTGTTGTTGTCATACGTTTTTGTCATATCTCTTATCCTATCTCATTTTATCTGATATTTATAGCTAGACTGATCCGTTTATTATTTTCTTCTTAAATAATACGCGGGTCAGACCGAGGTATTTCAGGTGCTCATGCTTGACTTCTTATCAGGGTCCTTCACCTGACTTTTGGCTAACTACTTTAGCATAGTAGTTTTTTTTAGTATACATTTGAGATAGAGACCCCTTGATGTATACTTATTCTTTTGTCTAGCACTTGTACATATTCTTTTGTGATGTAGTGGATCTTGTATGACCACTACCTTGATGTACACTTCTATGTGATATATTCATATCTGTTTCCGCCTTTGTGATATGAATATCTGTGACTGATTTGTGTTATGTTTATTTCTATATTTGTTTCCGAAGGCCACTTAGCCACTGTGTAGTAGCTTTGAGTTTGTATTTGATATGTCAGATTTCCTCTTGAAATGAAATGTAAGCTATATTATCTGACATATCGGTACTCGCACAAAACAATTACACAGATGGTCGCTCCTCCACAGCCTTATTCTTCATGCTAGTCGACGGCATTAACCCGTAGTGTCCTTGACTAGTGTGAGTATAGAGGTGGGCGTCACAGTCTATGCTAAATCATTATTTATAATTTTTGTTTCAACAAAAAAGTACTAAAACTCAAAGTCATACTAAGCGATAATTTTTTTGCATGAAATCCGAATTAACTAAAGCATGTTGAATAACGAATCTGTTGTGTTAGTTTCAACAATTGAAATTTATGATGTTATTGTTATTAATGTGGCTTATATTCCAACTGCATTGATCTTCTTTTGTAAGACACTTTTACAGCCAATAGATCATCTCATTTTGGGTAAAAATATCGAAACCATATTTTGATAACATACTTGGAATCCATTCCAGATTTGTGCATCATGCCACATGGTGGAGTCAATAATATTAATGGCTTACTTAAGACTGAGGAAGTTCTTTTCTATACATTAATAAAATTCATAATTTTTCTTTAGTGTGCAAGATTTATCATTAGACATTCTAATTTGTCGTGTCTATTTAATTCGGTTAATTTTATTCCATCCTTCTGTAAAAAGCCACGGCCTAATGGGCCCAAATTTTAACTAAATCGAAAACCCAAGTCCATTAGGATATGGATTGTTGGTGTTGGTAATATATAATGAACATAAGTATATTAGAGAGCTATTTATATAACTCACAACATAATATTAAAATATAATAAACAAATATACAGACTAAGGCTACAACCTTGGAACCAATATTACTCGTTGGATATCTAGTTGCCATGTCAGTGCAGAACATGAATGAGAAGACATATCCACCGACCTTTTCCGTCTTGTATGAGTATCATGTCCCTTTAAACCTCTCCTGTGGGTTTAACGAGGAGGGGTCAAAACAAATTTCTAGTGACTGGTAGATTACATACTTTATCCTTAACACAAGTTTATGCTAATTGATTTCCATTTAAGTGTTATATCTATTTTTTATGGATTAGTCATTTAATTTCATATATACGTAGGATATGTCCAACCTAATCCGAGGTATAAGTATATACATGCATGCATGCGTGTGTGTACTTCACTAAAGGAAACCCCAGTCATTGAATACTTCTTAAATCAGAAAGAGGCAGACCCTACAACCATTTAATACCTCGACCCTAAAGCGGGACCTCCGTAACAACCATTTAATCTTCTTAAATATGGAAGAGGTGTGTAACGACCCGCAAATTTATCACTTTGATAAATTATATTTATTTTTAAAATTTATACAAATAAAAGACTGATAATTCAGATAAAGTGTTTTAAGTGATAATAAATAATAATAATCTTGTTTGAATAAATATTTGCAAAAATATTTTCCTCGAAATTTATATCGATAAAATGGCATCATATAAATTTATGAATTTAAACTGATATTTAATAATTATTTTAATTATTCAAAATATTTATTTTAAATGATGATAATTCATTTTGAATAGTTATAAAGTGATAATAAATAATTTGTAATAATTTTATAAGGATATATATATTATTTGAAAATATAAGAATAAATCGATATCGCTTTATCGGTATAATAACAATTATTGTAAATCATTGTTAATATAAATTTATATGGTTTTATAATTCAAATATGATCATTTTAATTAATTTAGAATGATAAAAAGTTTGTTCCTAAATTTTGTTTACAAATATATGTACGTTGATAGATAAGTGAAAATATGACCGATAAATCGGTTCTCCGGATTCCAACGATTTAACAAACAAAAGTTGTTCAAGGACGTTCGAAGTGTTATGAACCTACATGTACATACATATATATGTCACACGCACATGATAACATGTACATATATACATAAATACATACATATATATATATATATATATATATATATTACAAAAATGATTTCATAATTCCTAAAGCTTAACCTTTAAGTAACCATAAGCAAACATCACTTCATTTTACCACACCATCATCTCCATCACCATCAAATGGATTTGGAGGGGGAGCCGTGCATGTAGAGCCTAGGGGGGTTGTGGGCTAGGGGCATTTAGGTAATTATGCATTTGAATATTTTATTCCAAGGTTTTTTCTATAAATACCACCCCTCTTCTCACAAAATTCCTTATACCATTCCACTTCTTCTTCCTCTTCTTTTCAAGCTTTCTAAGAGCCTCTCTAATGGCCTCTTATTCATAGAAAAAGATTTTAGAAAAGTTAGAAAAATTATATCAAATAAAAGAGGAAAATGTATACACTAGTTTATAATATCGATCCACTTCAAAACTAGTTATAAACACCTCCTCTACTCTTCCAAAGTCCATGGCCACCACCCCACACCACTTAGGCCATGAGATCCTCCATCATCAAGGCTAGGCCGAGCTCTCCCATAGGTCGCGGGCTTGGTTTCACTTGCTTTGGTTCGATCGTAGCGATGCTATAGTTAATTTTATATTAGCTCGAAGGGAAAATGAAGGCGAGAACTCCTAAACAATTGTATTTTATTTTGGATGATGATATGATGTTTACAACGGATGTTTAATATGCTTTGATCATAAAGTTTGGTTGTTTCATATGAATATTGAATATATATGCAAGTCACAAAAATACACGTCGATAAGCACAAAAGAAATCACTTTCCTTGATTTAATGAATTGGTGTATATGGAATGTCAAACCCCTTTAAAATGGTTTAATAATAATTTTGAAATGTTTTGTAAACATTTAAAAGTGTTTTGGTGAAGTTTGAACGAGAATTGCAAATTTAGTTAAAAATTGCCGCCTCGCATAACAGCAGTTCGTAATTTCGCGCCATAAAAGGCAAACGAGTTTAAAAGATGGAATATACCTCGAAATTCTTCGAGAAAGAATTTTTTGAACTATTATATCCATAGTTTTCCAACAAAGAAAGAAATTCGAGATTTTTATAAGTAGATTTTGAGATATGAGTGAAACAAGCTTTTTGAAAAATCGCGGTTTTGCGGTTCAAAATCGAGAACTGGATTTCTTTGAAAATGATGTTTTAAAATTATTTAAAATGTGGAATAAATCATTTAAAATGTTTTAAAAATAATTTGAGTTACAAAAATGAATTTTCAAATAATAAAAATGTCGTTTTGATCAATATAGCTTAAAAAGCGCATTTTGCAGCACTTTCCATGGCACTTTTATATAACCTTTGAAATATAGCTTTAAACTTAACAATTCTTTTCCAAACCTTTTATAAATGTTTTCAAATGGATAATTAAATGTTTTAATAATTATTGGAGTTTTTCTAGCTTATTTAAGAGAGTTTAAATTAATCTTTAAAAGAAAAGCTGTTATAAATAAAGTGGTTTAATCTTGGTTCTAAAAGCCGACGAGTAGACTGGATTTTTCTATTTGTGAGATCTAGATGTGAGGTGCTTAAACTAAGTAGATGTTCAGGAGCAACTAGTTCCCTGGTTTACCTAACCTCTTCCCTGGGCGAGGGATAGATAAGGTCGAAATGTCGGAAACGAGTTAAGTGTAAAAAGATTAAATTTTCCGAATTTAAATTTAATACAACTTTGATTTTTTGGGGATGATCTTCTTATACTCGGTGTTAAAGCCTGAAGAGGGAACTTGTACTATTCATGGAATTTAAAAGGCGATTTCACCGTTATTCCGCCCATATTATTTGTTGAATACGGAAATTGATACTGAATAGAATTAGATGATTTCTATAGATTCTGCTCACTTAATATTTACTGGTTTTGGGATTAGCATCCTAGATAACAAGGTTTTAACTTAATCAAAAGTATGAATTTTGAATTAATAAATCTTTGCTAAGATTGAAAGGAAATAATTTGGAATTAATTTAATTCCTATACTTGAAATTTATTGGTCTGGATTTATAGTAAACGATGTCTTGAAAAACATTGTTTTTGATCCATTTTAAAGGATATGATTTGGAAATCTTTGTTAAGATAATAAATGGTTTGGAAATATTTCTTAAGAAAGGATGAAATGATTTGAGATTTAAAAAGGTTTTAGGTAATCAAAGGATTTGAAAAGAAAGGTTTAATGATTCCGTATATACCGGAAAGAATGTTTTAGAAATATATATCTCCAAAAGAGAATTTGATAAAAAGAACTGAATCAATTAAAGAGTGATTCCCTATTCCCAGAATCTTTTTTATCGATGATTGGTTCGAAGGAACCAGGATCGAATCTGATCTGGCACTTACCCCTCATGTTGGGGTATGCTCCTTCAGTTGGAGTATGCAGCATGATAGGGGGTTCTCGCTTTCTGTTTGGTGTCGAGCAACAGACTCTTACCCCTAGATGTCCCTAGGAAAAGGGTTGGTTGTTAGTCATGAGGCTGGCTTTAAAATCAGATTCGAGGTACCGGTGTGTGCCACGGTGGACTGGGATGGTTGAAAAGCCTTCCGGTCATCACCATCGATGGTTGAAAAGCCTAGACCCTCACAACATGGTATCAGAGCTTAGGTTGAGTGAACACCATGGCATTGGTAGGGGTAAATTCTCATCAGAGATAGGCTTAGTAATGCCCTAGGATGAGTAACTCATTAGAGATAGGGTTAGCAACACCCTAGAATGAGTTTGAGTATATATGAGTGCGTATTTGTTAATATCATGTACCAATGAATTTGGTTTTATATGAAACCGTTTTACCTAAAAACATATATATGTATTTGAAAAGAAACGAATATTTTGGTAAAATTTTCAACAGAATTTTGAAAAGCTATCTTTAGGAATAGATCTTGAAACATTTTCTGAGCATTGACCAAACCTCTCTACCTAAAAATACGCTATCAATTACCTACTGCTTATGTCTAAAAGAATAATTGTTTGCCCTGTAGAAACCATATGGGGTCAATTATGTGAAAGGGGAGTCCTCTAGAGCGAATTGGGGCAAGGATAACCTCATTGTTCTCTCTAGCGACGAAGAGAAGCAACCAGAATATCCGCCTAGCAATGGTGGGTTTCTGATCGAAGGAGAATATGCCTCATACACTCGAAGGGGTGAAGATGTATACCCTATGGCCAGAATGCTTATACCGGCCCCAGCTCCAAAAGTAATTATGATCTCTAGCGATAATGAATCCAAGAAGGCCTCGAAGGGTAATTGGATATCAGAGCCCTCTAGCTCCATTTTGGAACCAATAGAAGAGATTGAGCCGATGGAAGAAGAATCGGGACCCATGGAAGAGGAAATAGAGCCCATAGAGGACGAATCAGAGCCAATGGAAGACCCTTATGCTATCATTTCAAGCGAATGTAGCAATGAGTATGGTATATGGACGGGGAGCGTGTCGTAGGCAGGAGGGATCATCCAGTTCATACATAAACTGGAATGAGATAGAAAGCAACAACGAAGAAGCAACAGAAGAAGATGAAGAAGATGAGGGGGTCGAAGAATTTGAGAACCCTTGGGAGGATAACATGCAAGGCTTGGAGGAGTTAGAAGAGGGAGGAATCATTCCTGGAATACCAGTAGGCATGGGACATGTCCCATGGAACCAACCATGGTTACCCCAGGTAATGCGAGAGACACCGGAAGAGGACGGCAATGAGGCTGACGATGAGCTGGACAGTGATGAAGAAGGAGAAGGTGAAGTGATGATAAACGTGGGAAATTGGAGTCCACCATCATCATCGGACTCGGAAGAATAAGAGTAACGTTTGGGGAATTAAGGATAATTCTAGTATGTATGAGTATGGATTTGATATTTATTTTTGATTTAGTATTTTGTATTATATTAGTGTAAGGAATGGAGGGGAGTTTTCTTTTTAGACCCAAGCTTCGAATAATTTAAATGATGTAAGCATGTGAGAATTTATAATATGATGTTGTCCTAACTTCTCATTAGTACGAATCTTTAAAATAAATATTCAAAGTTATTAATGAATGGTTTTGGGTTTGTAGTAAACGATGTTTTAACAACATTTGTTTTCAAACCCTTGAATGACCCTTTGGAAGAAATCTTATGGGTATGTTTAGATCTTTAATAAACGGATTTTAAAAACAATAACAAGTATTGGAGACTTTTATAAAAATAAACTTGTTAAATATACTTATAACATTTGAATAAGTATATAAATACTTTCTAAGTATTAAAACTAGTATAAGTAAAGAGAAGAGCTAATTAGCCAAAAGGACAAACATTAATAAAAAATTTAGATGCAGTCTAGAAGTTTTCAAATTTAGGCTCAAAGACAAAACCACGTTTTCTCTCTTCTCCACGTCAATCTCAAATCCGCTTCCTTTCAACTGTTACCACCCCTATTCTTCCGCCAACACCACAACCTCGTAGCCCCTCCTCCTCTCATCACCATCGCCTTCAATAGTTCAACCTCGACCCACGCAGCCTCAACCTGCACTACGCCCTGATCCGCCTCGCCGGCGTCATTTCCGCTCTCCCCACCGTCTTCGTCGATCTGTTGTTGGTTTCTCATTGCTGCTCTCCTCATCGCCGGTGTCATTGCCTCAACCTGACCTACACTGTGCCCTGGTCCGTCTTCGTTGGCGTCATTTTAGCTATGAAGCAGATTAAATCATCGTCGATCTAAATTTTAAAAAAATCAATAACATTATAAAATGCTAAATTAAATTAACATTAAATCATTGTAATGCTATGTTCAAAAATGCTAAATTTTACTATCATCTTGCATATGTTAAACATGCTAGTGTACTTCATAGTTAAAATGCTACATCAATCTATCATTTCAAATATCATTAATATGCTACTAAACTTTGTATCTAAAATGCTACATTAAACTATCATTTTGCATGTTTTAAACATGCTATTGTAATTCATAGCTAAAATGTCAGTTTAAAAAATGATAAAATAAACTAGCATTATCATTCCTTTTTATAGTTTAATAAATGCTAAATTAAATTAGCATTATACACATATAATGCTATATTCAGTTTCACTTAAAGATAATGCTAGTTATATTCAGCATTTTCGAATGTTAACTGTTCAAAAAAAAATCAATCGGCACCAGCTTCAACCGTCTTCTCTTCCATTACCGATGCCATGCTTCGCTGTTACACCATTATTGACGCCATGCTTCGCCGCTACACCACCAACAATCTCTCTTCCATTGCCTCTTAATCCACCTCGACCAACCACCTCGTTGCCTCTCGGGCTGCTACCACCTCATCGCCTCTACCATCCACCGTCACCATCCCAAGCCCCTGCCACCTCATCGCCTCCTAAGTCTCATCTCCCATGGCGTCGCCTGTCAAGCCACCTCCATTTTAGTCGCATCTTAAGTTTGGCGTTGCGATGTAATTTTACAAGAAGTTTGGCCTTCGTACTAAATATAAAACGTGTTGTCCTTGCGTCAAAACTTTTCTTTATGTTTATCCTCCTCCCAGTTTTCCACTAAAGAGAATATATATAAATAAAGTTTAATTAATAAAGGAATATTAATTGATAAAGGAAGTTTTAAATAAATAAAGAATGTTTTCACAGTTGATATTAGCTAAAGGAAGTTTATGGTGATTTATCAATTTAGTGAATTATTTTGAAAATGAGTTTTTCCGAAACCATTAAGATATGTTTATAGATGTATTTATCTTTTGAAAAGAAATGTGTTTTTAAGTAGAAATATTTGGAAAAAAAAATGTAAAACGGTTATGTATAAAGAAGTATCTTTATAAAAGTCTGAATGAAAGATGAAAGTTTTATGAAGTATTTTCATAAGAATTTTGGAAAGGATAATTAATTCATATGAAGTATATGGATTATTTCGTCGCACGATTTAACCTAAGATTCGAGTGCAGAACTTTGATGTATTTGACGCTTATCCGAAATAGGATTTATCACTCGATTCTTGACGACGAATATTGATGAGGGTTTTTGGTTGGATACTTGAATTTTCTATCATAATTGAAATCTATGCCAGGAGAACTAAAATTATGATCAGAAAGCCTGGTCAGAGTCCGCACTAAAGGATCGAGGGACCAATGCTAGTTCGGAAGTAAAGTTGTGAATTTGAATAGAAGATAGAATCAGATATTGCATACAGATGATCTATGTACATCATACGGGTGTATCTTTAAAAATGAATATTTTGGGCAAACATATCGTTGTTTGTTTTGGGAAATTTTGGGGACAAAATTCTTTTAAGAGAGGAGTCTGTAACGACCCGCAAATTTATCACTTTGATAAATTATATATATATTTAAAATTTATGCAAATAAAAGATTGATAATTCAGATAAAGTGTTTTAAGTGATAATAAACAATAATAATCTTGTTTTGAATAAATATTTACAAAAATATTTTCCTCGAAATTTATATCGATAAAATGGCATCATATAGATTTATGAATTTAAATTGATGTTTAATAATTATTTTAATTCGTCAAAATATTTATTTTAAATGATGGTAATTCATTTTGAATAGTTATAATGTGATAGTAAATCATTTGTAATAATTTTATGAAGATATATATATATATATATATATGATTTGAAAATATAAGAATAAATCGATATCGCTTTATCGTATACAAGCAATTATTGTAAATCATTGTTAATATATATTTATATGGTTTTATAATTCAAATATGATCATTTTAATTAATTTAAAATGATAAGAACTTTATTTCTAAATTTTGTTACAAATATGTGTACGTTGATAAATAAGTGAAAATATGACCGATAAATCGGTTCTTCGGATTTCAACGATTTAACGAACAGAAGTTGTTCAAGGACGTTCAAAGTGTTATGCACCTACATGTACATACATATATATGTTACATGCACATGATAACATGTACATATATACATAAACACACACACACACACACATATATATATATATAATACAAAAATGATTTAATAATTCCTAAAGCTTAACCTTTAAGTAACCATAAAGCAAACATCACTTCATTGTACCACACCATCACCTCATATCACCATCACATGGCTTTAGGGGGGAAGCTGTGCGTGTAGAGGCCGAGGGGTTGTGGGCTAGGGGCATTTAGGTAATTATGCATTTGAATATTTTATTCCAAGGTATTTTCTATAAATACCACCCCTCTTCTCACAAAATTCCTAATACCATTCCACTTCTTCTTCTTTTCAAGCATTCTAAGAGCCTCTCTAATGGCCTCTTATTCATAGAAAAAGATTTTAGAAAAGTTAGAAAAATTATATCAAATAAAAAAGGGAAATGTATATACTAGTTTATAATATCGATCCACTTCAAAACTAGTTCTTAACACCTCCTCTACTCTTCCAAAGTTCACAACCACTACCCCACACCACCTAGGCCGTGAGCTCCTCTATCATTAAGGCTTGGCCGAGCTCTCCCATAGGTCGCGGGCTTGGTTTCATTTGCTTTGGTTCGATCGTAGCGGAGCTATAGCCGATTTCATATTAGCTTGAAGGGGAAATGAAGGTGAGAACTCCTAATCTATTATATTTTATTTTGGATGATGATATGATGTTTGTAATGGATTTCTAATATACTTTGATCATCAAGTTTGATTGTTTCATATGAATATTGAATATATTTACAAGTCGCGAAAATACACGTCGATAAGCATAAAAAATCACTTTCCTTGATTTAATGAATTGGTGTATATGGAATGTTAAACCCCTTTAAAATGGTTTAATAATGAGTTTTAAATGTTTTTAAAAGTGTTTTGGTGAAGTCTGAATGAGAATTGAAAATTTAGTTAAAAATAGGCACGTCGCGTAACGGCAGTTCGCGCCATAAAAGCCAAACGAGTGTAAAAGATGGAATATAGCTCGGAATTCTTCAAGATAAGAATTTTCCGAACTATTATATCCATATTTTTCCAACGAAGAAAGAAAATCGAGATTTCGTTAAGTAGATTTTGAGATAGGAGTGAAACAAGCTTTTTAAAAAAGCGCTGTTTTGTAGTTCGGAATCCAAAATTGGATTTCTTTGAAAATGATGCTTTAAAATTGTTTAAAAATGTGGAATAAATCTTATAAATCTTTTAAAATGTTTTAAAAATAATTTGAGTTATAAAAGTTAATTTCCAAATAATAAAAAGGTCGTTTTGATCAATATAGCTTAAAATGCACATTTTGCAGCACTTTTATATAACCTTTGAAATATAGCTTTAAACTTAACAATTCTTTTCCAAACCTTTTATAAATGTTTTCAAATGGATAATTAAATGTTTTAATAATGATTGGAGGTATTCTAATTTAATCAAGAGAGTTTAAATAAATGTTTAAATGAAAAGCTATTATAAATAAAGTGGTTTAATCTTGGCTTTAAAAGTCGACGAGTAGACTGGATTTTTCTATTCACGATATCCGAATGTGAGGTGCTTAAACTAAGGAGATGTTCAAGAGCAACCAGTGCCCTGGCTCACCTGGCCACTTCCCTGGGCGAGGGATAGATAAGGTCGAAATGTTGGAAACGAGTTAAGTAAAAAAAGGTTAAATTTTCCAAATTTAAATTTAATACAACTTTGATTTTATGGGGATGATCTTCTTATACTCAGTGTTACTGCCCAAAGAGGGAACTCATACTATTCATGGAATTTAAAAGGTGATTTCACTGTTATTCCGCCCATAGTATTTGTTGAATATGAGAATTGATATTGAGTAGAATTAGATCATTTCTATAGATTCTTGAGATATCATCGTTGAATTTTATAAACATACATCTGTTTGGTGGCGGAGAAGCAACTTCTCTTAGCTTAACACCCTTCTCTGAGTCGTATGAGCTCAGAGGTTGTATGTTTGTGGAAGTCAATAGTGATCGATGGAATGGTAGTGTGGCATTCAAAGGAAGATGATGTGCTATGTGAAAGGTAATCTTTACCTCAAGCCTCACACCCGAAAATGGCCGTAATAGGGTAGATGCGGCAACGCTATGTGGTTCGCAACCATTAGGATACTATCATCCTTTTCTAGATATATTTATTCCCGTTATGACGTTAGGGACTTAAATTTTTGTGGATGTATATTGTGAGGGCCCTCGGATAGGTCGGTAACGACCGGGGTGATGACATATTCGGTACTATCTAAAAAGAGGTAGGTCGGTCTTGTGTTGGTAGAGGACCATCAGTTGGGCCTCGGTACATTCCTTTAGAAATGTACAATCGGAAGGCTTCACCTGGTCATTTGTATGGAAATCCATTCTCCAATAAGAGCCTGCCATTTTGTTTGTAGAACCTAGTATGCTAGAATTCAATAATGGTAACAATATCAGTTAAGATTAATAAGTTTACTTGCAAATGTTTTTAAAGATATGTCATTAAAAATAATATCAAGCGATTTTTCGTAATAATGATTTGGTTATCATAAGGTAAAAACCGGTTCCGTGTTTATGTGCGGCGTGGTCTTATGAGATACCATTTTGGATTTCAAAACGCATATTTTGATTTCTCACACCAGTCCCATGACTGACCTGGAGTTTATTTTTCCCTTTCCTTAAACTCTGGTTGCCCTAATATTCCTGGGCAGCATAGTAGTAAGGTTTAGTTTAGAAGGAAGCTGGATGGAACTGGAAGCATGGAGTCAGAAGATTTTTCTGAAGATTTTGGTCTATTTTCCGCTACACTCTTGTACTATAGTATTCCGCATTTGTAAGGATAGGAATTTATAATTGTCCATGTTTTTAACTTTGATAAATGTATTTTAATTTCCACTATAAAGTTTTTATTGAAATAACATATGTGAGATTCCCTTCTGTCTTTATTTTTCTTTCTTACCCTTGAGAATACGCTTCTCCGGCACTTGGATTTACGACACGTGAATACTGAGGATGTATTAGTGTCGATTTTCAAGAGTCGAAGAAACGAGTCCTCACAAGGTGGACCCAACAACCTTTTAATTCCTAGACATTGAAGCAGACCCCTTAGCAACGTAATCAATGATCAACCAGTCCTAATTACGAAGGCCGATGAATCCTAGATACGACTTTATAATTTCATTAGCCATATTACTACACATCTCAAAAACTTATTTAGGGATTAATTAGCCAACCTCTAACCAAACAAACAAGCAAACAAAATTTGAGGTCAGCACATGTCATATAGGAACCCCACATCGGTAGGAAGTGTAATCCATCAAGGCTTAACAAAAGTCTTTGATAACGACCTATCAGATTGTAACATCCCAGAATTTATTAATTTAAAAAAATTTGTGACTTATTTAAATTTTTGGAAATTTAATTTGAATTTTTTTTAAAATAAATAAAATATGTGTTAATTTAAATGAATAAAACTCTAAATTCTTTTGAATTTAAATCACTTGGATTTAACATCTTATATATGTATGTGTATATATATATATATTGAATTTGAATTTTAAGTTAAAAATAGAAATAAATATATAAAGTGAATACATTTGAAAAATTATAACAACACAATAACTATAACAACTTTATATAAGGCATAAAGTAAAAACAAAATAAGGATGAATGTATATTTGCTGTAAATTTTATATAAGCATCACCATATTTACAAAACAGCAAAAGCAAGAAAGAAAATATCTCTACAAACAAAAATAAAAAGTACATACAAAAATTCAAATAGCATGAGTATGTAAACAAGAAAGGAAGCATAGGCATTTAATGAAAATCATATCATCCACTATTGAGAGGAAAAATCTCTAGTAAAACAAAAGTATACAAAATAATTACAAGTACAACTATTATCTTGTTTCAGTCCTTTGCTAAAAACCTGTGCACTTCTTTTAGATATACAGCTATATCTATTTCAGTTCGTTCAAACTAGGACTTAGCAACCTGAAAAAAAAAGAAACTAAGTATCATTCTATAAACTATAATCCAATTCAACAAAACAAAGCAAGAAGTTTCAAAGGCAGATCAACTGCAGCTGTTTGAAACACCAAAGTATTCTCTGTTTCAAATTTAAAGCAGCTCTCTGTTTCAAACATATTTCAGGTGAGTAAACAACTGTTTCAAAAATTTGAATTTTGATGTTGATTCATGAATAACTTTTGTTTGCTGTATATTGGGAAAAATAATAGATCAGTATGTTTTCTATGATACTGGAAATTATTTTAGGATCTGTTCTTTTATACTTTTGGTTCCAGGGCAAAAGTAAATGAGAAGCATTTAATAAATCTTCATATAAATATTTTAAACTTAGGATTTTAAATAAAATAAGTTTGCTTGAACTTAAACCATGACCCAGAAAAGGGTTTTAAGCTTGAAATGAAAATTTTTGATTCTGTAACCTCAATTTCACAGTAAAAACAAAAATTTTATGATGAATTCAAGTATTTTAAAACATTGATTCGATTGTATAACTTGAATGAACATACTAAGATAGGATTTTTAAAATTAATATGATGATTTTTAAGTAAGTATCTCAAGAGTAGTTCACGGTTGAACAAAATTTGTTCATTTTCCATTTTCTGATGATCGATGAAATATTGGATGATGAAATTTGGTTTGAAGCTAGTTTATGAATCAATGGTTTCAGAAAAATTGTCGAAAAAAATTTCTATTGTTTGAATTGATGAGTCGAGAACAATTTAGGGTTTAAGAACCCATTCCTGTTGTGTTCGAAAATGATGATGATGCGCCATCCACGGGGGATTGGACTTCGTGCCTCCGGTACCAATCGCTGCGTTGCACGTCAATGAAACTTCGGTCCAAATTTCGTGGCCTCTGACGATCAGAGGAGTCGGGGCGAAGCGATTTTCCGATGATGTGTTGAAGGGTCGTTTGGGTCGAGATGGCTCGATCCTGCTTTTGCAAATAAATTTGAATTCTGGGTGTTGTTGTGGATTCGAGGGGGGAAGGTTGACTTGCTGGTGGTCTTGGCTCCGACCATCGGCTGCGGTTTCAGCTGTGCATGTGCACGAGGAGGTGGTGGTGTCAGTTGCAATGGTTTGGGGAAGAAGGCTGGTAGCCCGAAGCACTGCTCGGGGGATTGGGAAGAAAACTCGAAGCTGAACTCATGATGGTTTAGCATGATATCGGGTTAGTTTTAAGACTTAAACAAAAATTTTGAAAAAATCCTCACACGGGTCGAATTGACTAGAAACTCGAAGCGGGGAAGTGTTGTTCTCGGGGGTAACTCGGGGAAGGTCTCGGGTCAGGCCTAAAAACAGTAAAGATTTAAGTTTTGAAAATTTTGAAACATGAGTTTAAAATTTGTTTTGAAATAATTATCTGAAATAAATGAAGTATTTTAAAAAAACTTAGATTTTAAAAGAAAAATTGTTTAAGAAATTAACTTGATAAAATATTTGAAGAGTAAATCAAATATTTAAATTTTTAACATAAAACAAAAATTCTTTATAATGGTTAAATGATGATTTGAACAATTAAAATTTGTAATTATTTTATAATTAAAAGTTGATAAATTAAAGAATGATTAATTAATGAAAGTAATTAAGATTTAATTAATTCATAGTTAAGAATAATTTAATCATTTATTTGCAATTAATAAAATAATTGTGTGGTTAATACACTTAATCATATTCACCCAAATTGGAGATGATTGACTATCATCAAATATTCTGTACTAAATTGATATTTCTGTTGTGATATTGTGATTGCTTTGTGACTTGTGATTTGTCCCTATATGTATGTGAAAACCTTTTTTCCCTTAAAACGGTATTTAAATTTCGATGTGACAGGGAGTCGGATTTCAGTTAGTTATCTGAAACCCACATCGAACCCTGAATTTAAATCTTTGTGATTGATATGCTCACGTGTTTTAAAAATTTATCGATCACTATTCAGTTTAGCCGGGAGAGGACCTTTGTGTCATATAAACCATTCTGAATAGTGATACGTCGTAATGGATAGCATTTGAAGACCGGTGTTGAAGACCGGGTATTTATGAAAACGATAGGATGACCTATCGATTGTCTCTGCACTGAGTTGCTCCGGTATAGAGATTCCCTAAGTGATGGGAAGTCCGATCGGGATTGTGAATACCCGGATTGCAAGGACTTCTTCGGAAGTGCCTTCGGTTCTGTTCGAACCCGGAACAGACTTGTATGGTTGTATGTCTGACATTACACTTTGAGATATAAAGCTGATTTCTTTCAAATACATTTCTGTTTGGTGGCGGAGATTTATTCTCTTAGCTTAACACCCTTCTCTGAGACGTACGAGCTCAGAGGTTATGTAGTTGAAGGTTATCAGTGATATACTCCTAATTTGGTAGTGTGGCATGTTGAGTGTTGTTGTGTGCTGATCATTTGTTGATCAAAGCATGGCTTTGTGAAAAAGCGTAGCTTTGTGGATGAAACCTCATCGAACCTCACATACCGGAAATGGTCGAAACAGGAAAGATGCGGCAAGGTTATGAGGGTCGCTCCCTTTAGGGTATGTCATTTCCTTCTGGAAAAGGTGGTATCATGGTATGGAGCCCAGATATTTACCTGTGTGGTTGCTCTAATCTCATTTACTGTGTGATTGTTGCTATGTGATCGAGGGCCCTCGGATAAAGGTACCAAAGGACCGGGGGGTGGCATATTCGTGTAGTAGTTACCTAGTGTAAGAGGTAACCCGGCCTTGTGTTGGCAGAGAGCTAGTTATTTCTCGGGACGTCCATCCAGAGGCGTACCCATGTGGCAGTATGAAGTTCCTTAGCCTGACCATTTGTTGGAAATCCAATTCCCAATACGAACCCAGTACGGATTTAGTTGTAGAACCTGCCATTTAACATGGTAGCTATAGTAGGCATAGTATAATGGTACCTATGCTGGCTAAGATTAATATTATACTTTCGAAATGGCTTTCTACACTATGCACTAGTAATAATATCCAAGATTTTTTCTCGTATTAAGCATATTTGACTATCATAAGAAGAAATCTCCTCCAAGTCTGCGATTGCATTGTGTGTGTGGCGGGAGGTCTTATGGTAGTTTCATTTTTCAAAAGCATATCGGATTTCTCTTTTGAACTGTTTTATTTCAAACAACTGTTTTGTTTACTCATACCAGTCCCATGACTGACCCGGAGTTTATTGTTTCCTTTCTAAACTCTGGGTGCCCATAATTTCCACACGGGCAACCTAGTAGCAGGTTTTCCGTGCTTTGGTGTTAGCTGGATATTAGAGTATTTTTGGGTTTAGAAGCTATCAGATTTTGGGAAGCTTTTGTCTTGGATATCTTTTGAAGTGCTTAGAGTTCTGAAGACCTTATCCAAGTAGATGTATGTTGGAACTTTTTGGAAGACTCTGTTGTTGTTATGTTGTGGAGTTATTATCTTTCTGTTATTGTATCTATATGTAGTGCTCTATTATGGATGACATATGTATTATGAAACTCTGATGTAGTAATGGATATTATGATGATGTTGTATCTGTGATGTATGATATTCAGTTTATTTCCGCTGTTTATATTCATCTGATGTTGTTATAAGCTCCGCCGAACTGAAGTTTGACGTTTGAATATCTGACAATTGAATACAAGTGAGGTATTTGATGTTGATTTTCGAACGCTGGATTTGAGGATCGTGACAAGGACCGATGGTGGCCTTGACTTATATCTAGCCCTCCTCTATAGTACTATTTTACCATCAATGTTGACATAGCATCGACCTCCAAACCCAAATCTCGTTTAGATTTGCTTAATGCAAATCAAGTAAATGCCCACTCCCGGTTACTTAGTACCTATGGTTTGTATTTGAAGCAGACCACACTTTCCTAATTAGGCACTATCATAGGTTATTTAAGACTTCTTAAATAGGGTAGAGTCATACTCAAAGGCCATTTAATAACTCAACACCGAAGTAAAGCCTTTGACCCCCCTAAGGTACTTAGCCATTTTCAAATCCAAGGCGAACCCCTTGGTATATTTTTCTCAAACCTATATGTGAATGTATATCTCCAAGGATCCTACAGTTGGAGATGTCCCACCTCAATAATATGTATACACAAATGTTGGTAGACCTTTGCAGAGGGTTGACTTATGTTATATAACTCTACTGACCTCGCATCCCAATCCATACTAAGCCAAGTCATTTATAATTAATCTGAATATTAGGCTGGGCCCAACAATTCACATCCGTCGCAAATGTATTATTGAGGCCATATAATTTCAACTGTTGAAATTATTACGCCTCCTAAGTTCATTTCTTAGTATTCATTTATTTACTTGCTATGAACTTCTTCTTATTTTATACGTTTACCACCTTTATCTCTCGTCCCATTAATGTTATTTAATGTCATTTACTATTTCTTTTACTTCCAATTAATGCCCTTTCTAAATGGTCTTTTATATTCAAATTGGGCAAGTATTAATGACATCTGTTTGTACGTTTTAGAATTAATTTATCATGCTTATTTAGTTTCCTTCATCAATGTCATATTTGTTCTTGGTAGTAAAATTCATTAAATGGGTTAATACCCATATTGACTTGATTACTATAACTTCCCATTAACTATGTAATTATTGTCCATTATTTGTATTTTAACATTTAATTTGTAATTAATATGATAACATACAATTAATTGCACGTTACCCCCCCCACACACACATCCATTTCAAAAAAAAAGTTGTAACCGACGTTTATTTATTTATTTATTAAACATATACTTTACCTTATATATATGTTTAATTAGTAAACAATATTATTTATATTTCTATTTGTAACTTTTTAATTTCTACATTAGGGATTTCTAGATATATACTTATGTGTAAATTCCACAAAAATATTTATTTCTACATTTAATGCATTAGAACTGTATCTCTACCATGAAGGAAATATTTTTGTTGCAAACTTTCCATAAACTACCAAAAAGTGGGATCGTGCTACGTCTGCAATTTAAAGGAATTATATCTTCTTATTTTTGTTGAAATAGATAGTGCAAACTACGGAAAAGACACCCCTACTGTGCGCATCTCCTTCATTCGAATATATCCCTTGTTATTTCAAATGACACACTTTTCAAATATAATTTTGAGGTTGGATGGTCTGTGAAAATTCACATGGAGATCAATATAATTAGATTGTACATTCTATACTTCCAATGAATTAAAATATAGAAAGTTTAAATCCCAAATCATATTAAAACATCCCTAATAGATGATTAACAAGTTCAATAGTTTACAACCCAAATAACAAAAATCTAAAAATAACTACATAATTCTATCAATATCATGTTTCACAAATTTTAAGGACTATTTTCCCTAAATTTAACATCTAGGGTGTATATACCATTTCATCAAAGTTAAACAATTATCTAAATATGTAGATAAGGATTTCAAGTTAGATTCAAGCCTACAATTCAATGGTTTTCAAATAGGTATAATAACAAAAATAGAATTCCAACAGTAAAAATTTAGTATTATGTAAATTGCATAATTATTCCACTCACCTTTTGGTTTTCAAATCTCCAAATCCATAACTCTTATTTGTCACCTTTTCTTTTCAACTAGAAATATGTATTTAAAAATGTATACATAGCCATTAGAATTACAGATCTGATAAGAGATTGAGTTAATTGGTGTCTAAATTTATAATTCTTGATTTTACCTTCTTTGTAGAATTAATTCACTCATTCTTTTCTTTTTCTTCATTTTTTGTCCTTTTCCAACATATATATATATATAAAGTATTTCTATAATTTTTAGATGTACTGGAAAAGGAAAAAGGCAAAGCTCCGTCGCTTATTTCATAAAATATGAGAATAAAAGTGAGGGGCTAGTCTTGTATTTATAGGCAATGGAATCAATTCTGTCCATTGGATTATTATTTATTAAACCTAGCCTATTTAGGCCGAGGTTCAACCTAAGCCGACCCTAACTAACTGATCGACCAGTTATATAAAGCGATCGACTGGCCTTATGCTGCTATTGATCGGTGGGTCTCCAAGATTTACATCGTCGTCACCATTATAATGGCGTTAGTCATATTATTATTTAAATTGATTCGAATTCTTTTTAATTATTTCTGATTTGAAAACTTCAAACGCTGATAACTTATTCGTTTGAACTCCGATTGTGAAGCTTTATATATAAAAGTTGATCAGAAGAGTCCCATAATGGTGCAAGTTTCGTGGTCAAATTTCGATGTTTGTTCAAATTCCATTTTTGAGCCTTATAAATTTTTTATTAACTCTTTTTAATTTATTACTATTTATTTTATGGGTATTACATCTTCGTTATTATTTTTATCTTTGGATGGTATTGAAAGCCATTTTATTATCAATAATTTCTAAAAAAGTTCCTTCGTTATAAAGTTGACGTTTTTTGAATCAACAATTGTTTATTGGTGCAACTGAATACATATTCATGAACATTTTATGAACTACCTAAATATATGTATGAAATTGTTTTAGTTTACGATATTTATGCTTATAATATAAATTAATCAATCAATATTGATCAGCCCTAAACTACTTTGGGGTGGTCCATACAGGATCCCTTACAAGCAATGATTATGTGCATGCACTTGACTTGCACAACCTATCAACTCCTTGATCTGGGCTTTGTAGGGGTTTCTTATAAACTTTTATCTTGTATGATTTCGTAAACCATACTTGGGATGAACTTAATTTTAACCTTATGTACTTACTCTTAAGTACACGACCTTACGGAAAATAGTTAACTCAACTTCACTCATTATCAATCGTACTTTGTCTGGTAAAGTCTAATTACTCCTTATCAATACATCATTATATATTATAGGGAGATGTAAGTTTTGAGATGGAGTCTTCATTTATTTTTATGTACTTTTGGAACAGTTATCCTATATACTTACCTATTTGATCAAATAGAATTTTCTTATTTCCTTTGCATGACATATTTTATACTTCCATTTTATATTCAATGAACTTACCATAATAAACACCTTGTATGAAATACGAAGCTCCATTCAACTACTTATTATGGGCTATTTATTTCTTTTATGATAACAAGTTTACAGTCGAGAGTTTTTAACCCGATGTCTTAAACTTATAGAAATGACTTTTATAGAAAACAATTTTCTATATGAATAACACAATTGTAATAAAAATTACATTTCTCATTCCATATTAAGTATTTATTAGTATTTTATACAATTCTCGTCCTAGATATCACTTCATGAAGTAGAGTAGACTATTCACTCTCTTCATCCCAACTGTGCATAAGTTACATCCACTTTTGTAACGACCCGCCAATTTATCACTTTGATAAATTGTATTTATTTTTAAATTTATTCAAATAAAAGGTTGATAATACAAATAATATTGTTTCAAGTGAAATAAGTAATAGTAATCTTATTTCGAATAAATATTTAAATAAAATATTTTCCTTGAAATTTATATCGATAAGATAACATTGAATTTAAATCATTGATTTATTTAATTTAAATTGAGATTTAATGATTTAATAATTATTTTTAAATTATCCAAATAATTATTTTAAATGATGATAATTAACTTTGACTAGTTATAAAGTGATAATGAATCATTTATAATAGTTTTATAAAGGGATATATTTGATTTGAAAATATAAGGAAAAATCGATATCGCTTTATCGGTATAATAGCAATTTTTGTAAATAATTGTTAATATTAAGTTATATGGTTTTATAATTCAAATATGATCATTATAATTCATTTAAAATGATAAAAAAAATTATTTTTAATTTTGTTTACAAATATAGGTATGTTAAAGTATAAGTGAAAATGTGACTGATAATCAGTTCTTCGAATTTCAACGATTTAACAAACAAAAGTTGTTCGAAGACGTTCGAAGTGTTATACACCTACATATACATACATATATGTTACATACACATGATAACATGCATAGAAACATACATATATGAATATAATTAAGTATAAGAAATATAATATATAATATATTTTAAAGATTACTTACTCCTTAAGCTTAAATAAGTCAACATATGCATAAATGAGATGATAAAAGTGATGTGCACATGGGGGGAGGCTCTAGCCGTGCATTTTGAAGGTGGAGGTGTGTTGGAGAAGCTTTGAAATGGTGATGCAAAAGATATATACTAGTTTATAATATCAACCCACTTCAAAACTAGTCAAAACTCCTCCACTTCTCTTCTAAAATCAACGACCACTACCCCACACCACCTTGCCCTTGAGCACCATCTCCACCAAGGCTAGGCCGAGCTCCTCCTTGGGTCGTAGGCTTGGTTTCGTTTGCTTTGGTTCGATCGTAGTGGAGCTATAGCCGATTTTCTATTAGCTCGAAGGGAAAATGAAGGTGAGAACTCCTAAACTATTATACTATATGTTGGATGATGATAGGATGTTTGTAAATGGATATTTAATATGCTTTGATCATCAAGTTTGGTGTTTTCATATGAATGTTGAAATTATATGCAAGTCACGAATATACACGTCGATAAGCACAAAGGAAATCACTTTCCTTGAATTAATGAAATATTGTATATGAAATTGTTAAATCTCTTAAAAATGGTTTAAAATGTATTTGAAATGTTTTATAAACATTCAAAAGTGTTTTGGTGAAGTTTGAAAAGAATGGAAAATTTAGTTAAAAATAAGCGTGTCGCGTAACGGTAGTTCGCGATTTCGCGCTATAAAAGTCAAACAAGTGTAAAAGTTGGAATATAGCTTGGAATTTTTTGAGATAAGAATTTTCCAAACTATTATATCCGTAGTTTTCCAACGAAGAAATAAAATCGATATTCCGACGAGTAGATTTTGAAATATGAGTAAAACAAGTTTTTGAAAAATCCCGATTTTGTAGTTCGAAATCCGAAACAGAATTTCTTTGAAAATGATGTTTTAAAATGTTTATAAATGTGAAATAAATTTTATAAATATCTTAAAATGTTTTAAAAGTTATTTGAGTAATGAAAATGAATTTTCAAATAATAAAAATCGTTTTGATCAATATAGCTTAAAAAGCACTTTCCGTAGCACTTTTCTATAACTTTTGAAATATAGTTTTAAACGCAACCGTTCTTTCCCAAATCTTTTGTAAATGTTTTTAAATGATTAATAAAGTGTTTTAAAGGTAATTTGAAGGACTTATGAAATTATTAAAGGTTTAATGATTTAGAGTCGATCAAATACTTGACCGCCTTATGGGTGTTAGAGAGATAGTGTCTAGGCTTGGGTTTGGAAAACCAGTTTCCTACTCTCCCTGGCTATCCGGACTGGCCCAACGGAGGGGATAGTAAATTTAATTTACTCGGATCGAAATTTCAAAAAGAATAAAGAAAAAATATTTTCAAGATTTAAACAACTTGGATTTTATATAAATGATCTTCTTGTAATCGATGTTAAAGCCCGAAGAGGGAACTCGTACTATTCATGGAATTTAAAAGGTGATTTCACCGTTATTCTGCCCATAGTATTTGTTGAATACGGGAATTGATATTAAGTAGAATTATAAGATTTCTATAGATTCTGCTCACTTAATATTTACTGATTTTGGATTAACATCCTAGATAACATGGTTTTAACTTAATCAAAATTATGAGTTTTGAATTAAGTAATCTTTCTCGAAAAAGTGATTCGATTGATGGAATTTGGTATGATACTTATGAGATCGATGAGATTTATATTCAAGCTAAGAAATTGCTTCCGCGCCAAGAATGGAAGACTGGGCTAGTGAATGGAGTGAAGTCGTAACAAGGTAGCCGTACTGGAAGGTGTGGCTGGATCACCTCCTTTTCAGGGAGAGCTAATGCTTATGCTTGTTGGGTATTTTTGTTTGACACTGCTTCACGCCCAAAAAGAAGTGAGCTACGTCTGAGCTAAGCTTGGATATTGAAGTCTTCTTTTCTAGACGGTGAAGTTAACCCAAACTACATCTTCCTCTCCAGGACACCGAAAAGGTACTTTTGGAACACCAATGGGCATTAAATTAAAGAAAAAATTTAATTACTATACTTCACTTGGTCGGAGAAGGGAAATCACTCGTTCTTAAAATAAAACCAGCAATCTTAAGACAAAAGAGTCGGGCGGAAAAAGGGTTAAAGATTTAAATGAAATGATTTTGGAAATATTTTCCTGAGTATAAAATGAAACGATTTCGAATTATTCCAAAATTAAAAGAGTTTTAAGTAATCAAAGGTTCTGATATAAGAGGTTTAATATTTCCGTATATACCAGAAAGAATGTTTTAGAAATGTGTATCTCTAAAAGAGATTTTGATAAGATGAACTTAATCAGTTAAGGAATGATTCTTCATACATAAAACCACTTTTTGTCAATGATTGGTTCGAAGGAACCGGGGTAATCTCTATCCGAAAACCACTTCGAACCAATGTATGCATTCGAAAGATGAAGACCTAATAAAGAGAATGAAGAATGAAGACCAAGGATTTTCGTGATGAAAGGACTGCTTATTGATAATTCTGGTTAGATCCCAAATACTATAGTAGCAGCGGTCCCTTCATTTCTGAAACTCTTTGGATTGCAAGGACTTTTCACTACTAATCCTAGGGATAATTCCTGACAGGATGTGGTAGGAGAGTGCCTTCGGTTTCGTTCAGTCTTAGAACGAACTTGTTTGGATGAATTTCTGACATTGCATTCTTGAGATTTCATCGTTGACTTTTATAAACATACATCTACTTGGTGGCGGAGAAGGCAACTTCTCTTAGCTTAACACCCTACTCTAAGATGTATGAGCTCGGAGGTTGTATGCTTGTGGAAGTCAATAGTGATCGATGGAATGGCAGTGTGGCATTCAAAGTGAAATGTGCAAAGTGAAAGGTAATTGCTACCTCAGGCCTCACACCCGGAAATGGCCAAAACAGGGTAGATGTAGCAAGGCTATGTGGTTCACAACCATTAGGGTATGATCATCCCCTTCTAGATATATCTCTACCCGCTATGACGTTCGAGTTTAAATTAATGTGGATGTATGCTATGAGGATCCTTGGATAGGTTGGTAATGACCGGTGTGATGACATATTCGGTACTATCTATTGAGAAAGGTAGGCCGATTTTGTGTTGGTAGAGGTGCAGATGTTCTGTTGACCTCGGTACATTCCTCTTTCGATGTATAGCCGGAAGGTAGTCCCTTTACCTGGTCATTTTTTATGGAATCCATTCTTTAATAAGTGCCTGCCATTTTGTTTATAGAGCCTAATATGCTGGAATTTAATAATGGTAACAATTTCGGCTAAGATTAATTAGTTTACTTGAAAATGTTTTCAAAGATATGTCATTTAAAATAACATCAAGTATTTTGACGTAGAAATATTTGGTTATCATAAGGTCAAAACCCGTTCCGTGTTTATGTACGGTGTGGTCTTATGAGATACCGTTTTGTTTTCAAAATGCGTATTTTGAGTTCTTACACCAGTCCCATGACTAACGCGGAGTTTATTTTCCTTTTCCATAAACTCTGGATGCCCTAATTTTCCCAGGCAGCCTAGTAGTCAGGTTTAGTTTAGATGAATGCTGGATGGAGCTCAAAGCATGGAGTCAGAAGCTTTTCTGAAGATTGTTTCCACCACACTTATGTAGTATTATATTCCGCATTTGTAAGGACATATATTTATAACTATCCATGTTTAACTCTGATAAATGTATTTTAATTTTAGTTGTAAAGTTTATATTGAAATAACATATGTGAGATTCTATTATGTCTTTATTTTTCTTTCTTGCCCTTTAGAATCCGCTTCTCCGGCACTTGGATTTACGGCACATGAATACCGAGGATGTATTAGTGTCGATTTCTGAGAGTCGAAGAAACGGGTCCTCACATCATGGTATCAGAGCTTAGGTTGAGCGAACACCTTAGCTTGATAGGGGTAAAAGACTCATCAGAGATAGAGTTAGTAATACCCTAGGACGAGTAACTCATTAGAGATGGGGTTAGTAACGCCCAAGAACGAGTTTGAGAGTATTATATATAAGCCCATATTTATTAATAAAATATACAAAAGAATTCGGTTTTAAATGAAATCATTTTACCTAAAAATATATATGTGTATTTTAAAGAAAAGAATAGTTGGTAAAAATTTCAAAGGATATTTGAAATAAATAAAAATTGTACAAAGAATTTTAAAAGCTATCTTTAGACATGAACCTCGAAACACTTTCTAAGTATTGACCAAACCTCTCTACCTAAGAATACACTAGCAATTACCTACTACTTGTGTCTAAAAGAATAATTATTTTCCTTGAAGAAACCATATAGGGGAAGTTATGTGAAAGGGGAATCCTCTAGAGCGAATTGGGGCGAGAAGAATAGCCTTACAGTTCTCTATAGTGACAAAGAGGAATAGCCAGAACATCGGCCTAGCAATGGTGGATCTCCGATTAGGGAAAACTATGCCCCGTATATACGTTGGGATGAAGATGGGTACCCTGTTGCTGGAATGCTTATACCACCCCCAGCTCTAGAAATTGTTATGATCTTTAGCGACGATGAACCCGGGCAAGCCTAGGAGGGAAATTGGGTAGCAGATCCGGTAATTCCATTTTGGAACCAATAGAGGAGGAGGTGGAACCAATGGAGGAGTAATCGGAGCCAGTAGAAGACCCGAATGCTATCATATCAAGCGAGTGTAATAATGTGATATGGAATATGAGCGAGGAGAATGTTATATGGCAAGAGGCATCGTCCAGTTCATACATAAACTGAGATGCAATAGAAAGCAACAGTGAGGAGACGGTAGAAGAAGAATAAGAGGAGGGAGTCAGAGAATTTGAAAATAAATCGGAGGAAAATGTGCAAGGATTGGAGGAGTTAGAAGAAGGAGGAATCATACCGGGAATACCAGTAGGCATGGGACATGTCACATGGAATCAGCCATGGTTACCTTAGGGAATTGAAGAGGCATAAGAGGAGGATGGCAACGAGGCCGATGATGAGTTGGATAGTGAAGAAAAGGGAGAAGGGGAGGAAATGATTGATTTGGGATGTTGGAGTCCACCTTTATCTTCAGACTCGAAAGAATAGGAATAGGATATGAGGAGTTGAGTATGTATGAGTGGGATGTTTGTTTTGATGTAGTATTTTGAGTTGAAATAGTTTAGGGTGGGGAGGGGAAATCTTTCTTTTGGACCCTACTGTTGGAAGGTTTAAATGATGCGAGAATGCGAAGATTTATAAAATGATGATTGTCCCAACTTTTTATTAGTACCAATCTTTAAGTAAATAATTAAAGTTAAATGGATTTTGGTTTTTAGTAAACGATGTTTTAGCAACATTTTTTTCAAACCCTTGAATGACACTTTGGAAGAAATTTTATGAGTATATTTAGATCTTTAATAATGGGATTTTAAAGATAATAAGAAGAATTAGAGTCTTTTATAAAAAGATGAAAAATATTAAAATTAACATGTTATAAAAAAAGGAGAAGTACATTATAACAATATTTTGGTAGTAATTATTTTAATCTCTTCGATTATATTTTAAAGTAAAACTTGTTAAGTAAATTGGAATATACTTAAAGCATTTGAATAAGTGTATAAATACTTTTTAAAGTATTAAAACTGGTATAAGTAGAGGGGATATATATATATATAAAGGAAGTTTTAACTACACAAAGAATGTTTTCACATTTGATATTAGCTAAAGGAAGTTTATGGTAATTTATCAATTCAATGAATTATTTTGAAAATGAGTTTTTCAAAAACCATTAAGGTATGTTTAGAAATGTGTTATAATAAAAAGATATTTATCTTTTGAAAGAAATGTTTTCTTAAAGTTGAAATATTTGGAAATAAAATGTAAAATGGTTGTGTATAAAGAAGTATCTTTATAAAAGTTGAATATAAGATGAAAGTTTTAGGAAGTATATCATAAGGATTTTGAGAAGGTAATTAAATAAATATGAAGTATATGGATTGTTTCGTCGCACGATTTAATCTAAGATTCGAGTGCAGAACTTTGACGTGTTTGACACTTATCCGAAAGAGGATTTATCACTCGATTCTTGACGATGAACATTGATGAGGGTTGACGGTTAGATGCTTGAGTTTTCTATCATAGTCGAGAGCTATGTAAGGAGAACTAAATTTCTAATCAGAAAGCCTGGTCAGATTCCGCACTAGAGGGTCGAGGGATCAATACTAGTTCGAAAGTAAGTTGTGAATTCGAATCAGATATTGTGTACGGATGATCTATATACATCATACAGAAATGAGTTAAAAATAAATATTTTGGGATAAACCTTTTGGGTTTTTGTTTTGGGTAATTTCGAGGACGGAATTCTTATAAGGGAGGAAGTCTGTAACGACCCACCAATTTATCATTTTGATAAATTGTATTTATTTTTAAATTTATTCAAATAAAAGGTTGATAATGCAAATAATATTGTTCAACTAAAAATAAGTAATAGTAATCTTATTTCGAATAAATATTTAAATAAAATATTTTCCTCGAAATTTATATCGATATGATAACATTGAATTTAAATCATTGATTTATTTAACTTAAATTGAGATTTAATGATTTAATAATTATTTTTAAATTATCCAAATAATTATTTTAAATGATGATAATTAATTTTGAGTAGTTATAAAGTGATAATGAATCATTTATAATAGTTTTATAAAGGGATATATTTGATTTGAAAATATAAGGAAAAATCGATATCGCTTTATCGGTATAATAGCAATTTTTGTAAATAATTGTTAATATTAAGTTATATGGTTTTATAATTCAAATATGATCATTCTAATTCATTTAAAATAATAAAAATTTTATTTTTTAATTTTTTTTACAAATATAGGTACGTTAAAGTATAAGTGAAAATGTGACCGATAAACGGTTCTTCGGATTTCAACGATTTATCAAACAAAAGTTGTTCGAAGACGTTCGAAGTGTTATACACCTACATATACATCTATATAACAAAATAGGTCGGATTTAACGGAAAAGACAAAGAGCGGACATGATTTGTTGTTGACAAAGACATCAAGGGGATGAAATTTTTCCATGTCATCACAATAATTAACTACTTAACTCTGTTAACTTCTCCGTTATTAACTGAAATTCGTTTCTCCATCTCCACTTTCTCACCCATTTCCTCCACTCATCCATTACTTCCATTAAAAAAATTCACTGATAAGAAAACTGTTGCAGACTCATTAAATTATAAAGATCGTGATTACTTAAGAACAGAGGAAGTTCGACTGGAATCAAACAACGATGCAATGCTACCATGTCCGACAAGAAGTGCGTAAAATCCTAAGTTCTCGAAATTTGAATCTGCATCCATTCATTTCTTCTGAACTTGGTTCTCCTTTACGAATCAACATGTAAGCAAAACTTTATTGCTAGGAACTCCTTCAGAACGTAGATGCAAATGGTTCTTTATCTTTTGTTTGTGGCAAGACACATGTGAAGGTTAGATCCAAATTTATTTTCCACACCTCCACTCTTTCCTGTTTTATCTTCCACAAATCGTAAGCATATTGTTTTCCATTCCATCTATACATTCTTACTTTCTATTTCCTGCCCTCTTCATTATAATAACCAAATCATGTTAATAACATATTCATGTCATATTGAGGATAAATAAAGATGATTTTTGTTAGATGCTCATCAGTTGGCCAAAAAAAAAGTAAGAATCTATGAAGAAGAAATTCCACAGGTGAAAAGAACTGATTTATTTATCCCTATTTTGACTGTTTATTGTGAATATAGATTTCAACCTCCTAATTTGTACTAAACAAAACAATTATACGGTCTATTTTTCTAGGAACATGTATAGGGTAAGTTATTTTTTCATGCTAAAATTTGGGATACCATGCTCAAATTGACAAGTTTCTATACTTTCCCATTTTGTAGAGAAGTTGGATAACCATCTAATTTGGATTAGTTTGGCAATAAAACTGATGGCTGATGCACCATGTATAGGGTAAGTTATTTTTTCATGCTAAAATTTGGGATACCATGCTCAAATTTACAAGTTTCTATACTTTCCCATTTTGTTGAGAAGTTGGATAACCATCTAATTTGGATTAGTTTGGCAATAAAGCTGATGGCTGATGCACCATGTATAGGGTAAGTTATTTTTTCATGCTAAAATTTGGGATACCATGCTCAAATTGACAAGTTTTTATACTTTCCCATTTTGTAGAGATGTTGGATAACCATCTAATTTGGATTAGTTTGGCAATAAAGCTGATGGCTGATGCACCATGTATAGGGTAAGTTATTTTTTCATGCTAAAATTTGGGATACCATGCTGAAATTGACAAGTTTCTATACTTTCCCATTTTGTAGAGAAGTTGGATAACCATCTAATTTGGATTAGTTTGGCAATAAAGCTGATGGCTGATGCACCATGTATAGGGTAAGTTATTTTTTCATGCTAAAATTTGGGACAGTGTTGTACAATTTGGATCAATTTGGGAATAAATCTGATGCATTGTTAACGAGTTGGTTAAGGCAAGTACACATGATGTCTGATGCATTTTATAATGCTTTCATTCTCCTAAAAATTATTTCCTTTTGTAGTCTTTACTTTATACGAAATATAGCCTATAATAAATAACATATTAGAGAATCTAATTGAATGAAAGTTCCAAATTGGAATAGAGAATTCATGTAAAAAGAAATACGTACTCATTTTCTTTCCGCTTAATTTAAGCTAATGTTTGCAAGAGGAAAGTAAGTCAAAGCTTATGTCATATTATTTATTACAGACTTATTTCATATTCATTCAATTTTGTAAAATTAAATTTTATCTTTCCTTTTGATTTACAAGAAGAAGACCCCATATTTTATGACCATTGTATTCCATTACAATTCTTAGAAAGTGTGATTGACATTTTGATCATTGGTTTTAAAAATATAAACCACTGTCTATCAGTACATGCTTCTTCTATATATTATATGGTTATTTTGTGATCTTTGCATTAGTCATTTACTATATTATTTATTGAAATTAATTTGACATGACCTATATTTCATCCATTCCGTGAGTTACAACTCCCCAATTTCTACTTGCTTTTTTCGATTCAAATTTGGTAACTAATTAACTTCTTCTTACTACTGTCTACTCCCATTGATGTTCAGCTGCAGAACTACTATAGTAGCGATAAAAATATATTTTCGTAATTTTTCTGATGATAGTTTTAGGCTTTGCGCGCTCGACTCGAGTTGTTTTCTATTGAATCGACAAAGGGTTAGATTAAGTCTGAAAAAAAGCGGGGGATATTACATCATTGAATGACTATATGATTACTGAATGCTAGCTTCTGTCAGCTGTGACTGTGATCATTCCCTTTTTAATATTATCAACATTTATGCAATATTGCGTTCAAAATTTCTGTCTTCAGTTTGTGAGCAACTTTCCAAACAACAAGGTAAAAAATGTGGACGTTAATGTTCAATTTACCTAAAGTGAACATCCAAGGTAATTAATGCTAATAATGTTTCACGTTTGAATTGGAGAAAGTTTGAAGAAAGTTTTTGTTGCTGGAATGATCTAATATGAAAATGTGTAACATAGTGCACATGCATATAAAAATATACTATGATATATTGATTTTGGGTTTAATTTTCAGAAATTATAATAAAGCTGTAGGTTAGGAAAAAAATAAAAGATAAAAGAAGGGTGAAGATTCAAATATAAAAACATAACCGATGGTCCATAATTATTTATCTCAGCAATCAATTCATGTTGTACATTGTTTTCTTATAACATTATTCTTTGAGAATAACATTGTTTTCATTTATATGAGGCTTTTTTTCCTTTCTAATATGGTTATATAGTTTTGAAAAGAGTTGCCTCCTTAAGAGTTTCATCTTTTTAATGCGTCGAACAGTAGAAAATATCGAATATCTTCTTTTTTCATACATGTATTCAAGCTCTTTAAATTCTTTATAAGTTTGCTTCTATTATAATCTGCATATTATCAATTGAACTTTCCATCTCAAAAGAAATGCAAAGTCAAATTGATATTTCATCTTATATGCTCAACAAATTCGAAACCAATAACTGAATATATAAAATGACATAACTAACAGTTACAAAATTTACACCCGTGCCATCGGCACGGGCTTCCTACTAGTACATATATATGTTACATACACATGATAATATGCATATAAACATACATATATGAATATAATTAAGTATAAGAAATATAATATATAATATATAATATATTTTAAAGATTTCTTACTCCTTAAGCTTAAATAAGTCAACATATGCATACATGAGATGATGAAAGTGAAGTCCATATAGGAGGGAGGCTCTAGCCGTGCATTTTGAAGGGGGAGGTGTTTTGGAGAAGCTTTGAAATGGTGATGCAAAAGATGATGTGTGCATGCTTTCCTTTATACTCTTCTTTTCCCTATAAATACCACCCCTCTTTCTCATAAATTCCTAATACCATCTCACTTCTTCTTCCTCTTCTTTTCAAGCTTTCTAAGAGCTCTCTAATGACTTCTTATTCATAAAAATAAAAATAAAAGTTAGAAAAAAAACCACAGATAAAAGAAGAAAAAGATATATACTAGTTTATAATATCAACCCACTTCAAAACTAGTCCGAAACTCCTCCACTTCTCTTCCAAAATCAATGACCACCGCCCCCACACCACCTTGCCCTTGAGCACCGTCTCCACCAAGGCTAGACCGAGCTCCTCCTTGGGTTGTAGGCTTGGTATCGTTTGCTTTGGTTCGATCGTAGCGGAGCTATAGCCGGTTTTCTATTAGCTCGAAGGGAAAATGAAGGTAGGAACTCCTAAACTATTATACTATATGTTGGATGATGATATGATGTTTGTAAATGAATGTTTAATATGCTTTGATCATCAAGTTTGGTGGTTTTCGTATAAATGTTGAAATTATATGCAAGTCACGAATATACACATCGATAAGCACAAAGGAAATCACTTTCCTTGAATTAATGAAATGTTGTATATGAAATTATTAAATCTCTTAAAAATGGTTTAAAATGTATTCGAAATATTTTATAAACATTCAAAATTGTTTTGGTGAAGTTTGAAAAGAATGGAAAATTTAGTTAAAAATAAGCGCGTCGCATAACGGTAGTTCGCGATTTCACGCTATAAAAGTCAATCAAGTGTAAAAGTTGGAATATAGCTTGGAATTCTTCGAGATAAGAATTTTTCGAACTGTTATATCTATAATTTTGCAACGAAGAAAGAAAATTGAGATTCCAATGAGTAAATTTTGAAATACGAGTAAAACAAGTTTTTGAAAAATCCCGATTTTGCAATTCGGAATCCAAAATAGGATTTCTTTGAAAATGATGTTTTTGAAAGTGATTTGAGTAATGAAAATGAATTTTCAAATAATAAAAAGTCGTTTTGACCAATATAGCTTAAAAAGCACTCCACAAACACTTTTCAGTAGCATATTTCTATAACTTTTGAAATATAGTTTTAAATGCAACCGTACTTTCCCAAATCTTTTGTAAATATTTTTAAATGATTAATAAATTGTTTTAAAGGTAATTTGAAGGATTTATGAAATAATTAAAGGTTTAATGATTTAGAGTCGATCAAATACTTGACCGCCTTATGGGTGTTAGAGAGATAGTGTCTAGGCGTGGGTTTGGAAAACCAGTTTTTTACTACCCATGGCTATCCGAACTGGCCCGACGGAGGGGATAGTAAATTTGATTTACTCGGATCAAAATTTCAAAAAGAATAAAGAAAAAATATTTTCAAGATTTAAACAACTTGGATTTTATAGAAATGATCTTCTTGTACTCGGTGTTAAAGCCCGAAGAGGGAACTCGTACTATTCGTGGAATTTAAACGGTGATTTCGCTGTTATTCCGCCCATAGTATTTGTTGAATATGGGAATTGATATTGAGTATTAGATGATTTCTATAGATTCTGCTCACTTAATATTTACTATTTTGGATTAACATCCTATATAACATGGTTTTAACTCAATCAAAATTATGAGTTTTTAATTAAAAAATCTTTGTTAAAGATTTAAATGAAAAGATTTGGAAATGTTTTCTACGTGTAAAATGAAATAATTTCGAATTATTCCAAAATTAAAAGGGTTTTAAGTAATCGAAGGTTTTGATATGAGTGGTTTAATATTTCCGTATATACCGGAAAGAATGTTTAGAAATGTGTATCTCTAAGATATTTTGATAAGAAAAACTTAATCAATTAAAGAATGATTCTCAATTCATAAAACCTCCTTTTATCGATGATTGGTTCGAAGGAACCGGGGTCGGATCTGGGTAATATCTATCCGAAAACCACTTCGAACTGATGTATGCGTTCGAAAGATAAAGAACTAATAGAGAGAATGAAGAATGAAGACCAGGGATTTTCGGGATGAAAGGACTGCTTCGTGATAATTCTGGTTAGCTCCCAAATAATAAAGTAGTACCGTCCCTTCATTTTGAAAACTCTTTGGGTTGCAAGGACTTTTCGCTACTAATCCTAGGGATATTCCCGATAGGATGTGGTAAGAGAGTGCCTTCGATTTCGTTTAGACCCAGAACGAACTTATATGTATGGATGTCTGACATTGCATTCTTGAGATTTCATCGTTGACTTTTAGAAACGTACATCTGTTTGGTGGCGGAGAAGGCAAGTTCTCTTATCTTAACACCCCTCTCTGAGATGTATGACCTTGGAGGTTGTATGTTTGTGGAATTCAATAGTGATCGATGGAATGGCAGTGTGACATTCAAAGTGAAATGTGCAAAGTGAAAGGTAATTGCTACCTCAGGCTTCACACCCAAAAATGGCCAAAATAGGGTAGATGCAACAAGGCTATGTGGTTCGCAACCATTAGGGTATGATCATCCCCTTCTAGATATATTTCTACCCACTATGACGTTCAGGTTTAAATTAATGTGGATGTATGCTATGAGGATCCTCAAATAGGTCGGTAACGACCGGGGTGATGACATATTCGGTACCATCTAGTGGGAAAGGTAGGCCGGTCTTGTGTTGGTAGAGGTTTAGATGTTCTGTTGACCTCGGTACATCCCTCTAGATATGTACTGCCGGAAGGTAGTCCCTTCAGCTAGCCGTTTGTATAGAATCCATTCTCCAATAAGTGCCTGCCATTTTGTTTGTAGAGCCTAGTATGTTGGAATTTATTAATGGTAACAATTTCGGCTAAGATTAATAAGTTTACTTGCAAATGTTTTCAAAGATATGCCATTAAAAATAATATCAAGTATTTTAACGTAGAATGATTTGGTTATCATAAGGTAAAAACCCGTTCCGTGTTTATGTGCGGCGTAGCCTTTTAAGATACCTTTTTGTTTTTAAAACGTGTATTTTGAGTTCTCACACCAGTCCCATGATTGACCCGGATTTTATTTTCCTTTTCCATAAACTCTGGGTGCCCTAATTTTCTCGGGTAGCCTAGCGGTCAGGTTTAGTTTAGAAGAATGCTGGATGGAGCTCAAAGCATGGAGTCAGAAGCTTTTCTGAAGATTGTTTCCATCGCACTTATGTAGTATTATACTCTGCATTTGTAAGGACAGATATTTATAACTATCCATGTTTAACTCTGATAAATGTATTTTAATTTCCGCTGTAAAGTTTATATTGAAATAACATATGTGAGATTCTATTTTGTCTTTATTTTTCTTTCTTACCCTTGAGAATCCGCTTCTCCGGCACTTGGATTTACATCACGTGAATACCGAGGATGTATTAGTGTCGACTTTTGGGAGTCGAAGATTCGGGTCCTCACAACTTTTATATATTTGCTTTCATTTTCTAATGGTTGAACCATTCAAAAGGAAATCCATATTGTAATCAATCCTATTGAATACACGATTTCACTTTACGTTTTATTTGCTTATTTCCAATGAACTATTTATTGAAATTTCATACATTAGAACTGCAGTCGTTCATCATATAACATTTATATGTAATTGAATATGGATCAAAACCCTATAATCCTATATCGTTTTAGAATTCAAAACTCGTAGAAGATGATACAAAGTCTTGTACCAATAAACAATTAAGTGACCGAGATACAAATGTTTTAGCGGTTGAATAAATTGGCTCTTGCGTGGATCTTCAAGCTACAACATGCCAAAGGATTTAACAGTAAGTATATATTATATTTCTTTTTCAATCTTTAATTTAGTTCATTTGTATATCTTATGTGATAAACATTTTATCAATTTTATTAGTTGGATTAATATATCAATGTAGATTATTTTAATTTTATGTAGTAGATGTTCTTACCATATTAGAAAGGTTAAATGTTACCATTTCATTTTCTAATAAGGCTCCCACTATTTATGTTTTTCAAAATACTAGAAAAACATAGAAATCTTTTAATTTCTCCGGTGGGTATCAGGGCTTGCTTGCCTTGGGATTCTGACCTTAAAGAAACCTCAACAAATCATAGGCCCGTGAGCATTGGATAACCCCTTATCGGTTGTATCATATACAACTCATAAACCGTGGTCTTTGTTAAAATCTCATCTTGACCATGAGAAAGGCTTAACAAATAAAGAAAGATTATTCACTCATGCCAACCATTTTGCGACTGCCTAAATATAATTTGTTAACCCAAAAAATGGATCAACACCCTGGTTTGAGTTTGAAAGCACCAGCCATGTTCTGACAGAGCAATATCACATATCACAGATATAGAAAAAGAACAGTAAAAGAAGAAGACAAAGAACTTTTATAGTGGTTCGGCTGTTAATGAAGCCTACATCCACTTTATATTTTTATTATAGACTGATTACTATTACAGGAAGTGTTTGATTACAAGACTTTTATTATCTTTAAATAGATTGAATCCGCAAAGTTGGAATTTACTGGAGAATCACAGTGAATCCCCTTCGAGATTGTTGTGAGGGAGGTAGCGAGTGAAGAATGTTTCCAGTAGAGCTTCAGCAACCAGTCCGGAGAAGATCCAGTTTATGTTGTAGATAGGATTGTATTTATAAGAATCAGAGAGCTTTCCGGCCAGGCCACTTCGTCAACTGCCTGTAGGTAGGTACAAAACGACCTAGGAAGGTTTAGCTCGCGATTCGAGCCAAAACTATGGGTCGCTAGCGACCCATAGAGTTGGCTCGCTCGTGAGCTATTACTTAGCTGTTATCATCTCATACTCCAATATGCAAGGTCACAATGAATTTGGCTTCATATGGATCGCTAGCGATCCATCATGTATGGATCGCAGCGATCCATACACTTAGAATTTTTATGCTTCTATCTCCAAGGTTCCTTATCCCCACTTCTCTCATCGAACCAACATGTTCGCATGGGTCGCTAGCGATCCATAGATATGGGTCGCTAGAGATCCAAGTACTTTGATTGTTCTGAGGTTCCAAATTTGGGTTTTCTTTTATATGGCCTTGTGTTGATGTCGTTCGTGTAGTCTTGTTGCCCGTTGTTCCGTTTTGATGACGATCTGCTAGCTAGTTGTACTTAGCTGCTGATCGGACTGAAAGGACGCTAGGTTCTTGGTTCTTGGTTTAGTCAAATTCAGTCGTTGCTCTAGTAATATGACTTGGCTCTCTTTAACTTGTTGCTTTAACCCTTTTGGTTGGGTTTTGAGCCATTCTGACTTCATTAAGTCATTCTGTCTTTCTTTGGATCCTGATGGGTTAATAACCCGAATAGCATAATTCATGTTCCTTAAGGAAACCTCAATAAATACATGCAGTTATCATACCTCGTTTATTCTATATATTAATAGTACTACATTAACATCCCTAGATTAAGGAAAGCTCAAAAGCTAAGGAGTATCCAAGCAATCTATCAATACATAAATGGTAGAGGACAACTTTATGTCAAAGATTCATAATTTTTAATATATTTAGTCGAGTGATATTAACTTTTGAAATAATGTATTTATTAGAAATACCTTTATGATTCAAGTCTCAAATATATCTAAAATCACGGCATACGTACTATACCTATGCATTTATCCCTCAAGTATAATCATAGTTTCTTATTATTCCACTGTTCATTATACATTTATATTATAAATGTTTTAATTATTATATAACTTTTATAATTATTAACGTATATAATAGTCCTATGTATAATCTTATACTAATATAATATATTAAATTTTATTTGATTGATTTAATTAATTATTTAATTAACATTTTAATTATTTATATATTATTCAATTAAATATTTTAAATTGAATATGTATATCATAACATTTATAGTCATACACATATATCTTCATATATATATATATTAATTAATAGTTAATTAATTATTTAATTAAATAATTTTATTTAATCATTTTAATTTTGAAATTTTCATATACACTAACATTACCTTAAATAATTCAAGATAATGTAACATATACCATTATATATGTTACATAATTCAATCAATTGATTATTTAATTAATTTATTTAATCTATTAATCTAATTAATAACTAGTTAATTTTCGAAATTGATTTATAAATTTTAAAATAATTTTAAAACATATTATAATATTTTTCTTATTTAAAATTTTACTTTAATTTCAAAATAGATTTTTAAAATTAGCCCAAGGCCCAAATTCAAATTGGGTCTACGCGGGATAACATTTGGGCTTACTTCACCTTTTGGGCCATGTTGGTAGCCAAGTAGGGTAGGGTGCTTGATTACCAAACCCAACCTAGACACTACTTTTCTAGACATCCTACTCGGTGGGTAAGCTTAATTAGTTAGCCTTAACATGACTAATTTAGACTGCATAGATAATTGGGCTCTAATAACATTGTAGAAAAGGGGCTAGTAGGAACCAGGTTAAATGATGAATTTTAATTTTTTTTATTTTGATCTTAGTTCAACCTATGAATCCCGAAATGGAATTTAGACCTAATCTAAAATTCAAATAAAATCATAATTTTATTTTTTTTGTTTAATATAATATAACGATCGAACTTCTCGACCCTCGAACGTCGACACTAAAGACATCCATGGAATTCGTGTACTGTTACCCGAAGGGTTTGACCAAGCAACTAGGCACTCGGCACTTACATACCGTTTGGCATGGAGAGTCATTCGGTATTGTATATCATTCGGCACTCTAGAGTGATCGGCATAGCAAAGCGTTCAGCATACCTAGATCGTTCGGCATGGCAGAGCGTTCGGCGCTCCATATCGTTCGGCATGGCAGAGCGTTCGGTGTTCCATATTGTTCGGCATCAGTCTGTTCGGCATCACTTTGCTTGGCATTAATCTGTTCGGCATCAGTCTGTTTGGCATCACTTTGCTCGGCATCAATCTGTTCGGCATCAGTCTGTTTGGCATCACTTTGTTCGACATCAATCTGTTCGGCATCAGTCTGTTCGGCATCAGTCTGTTCGGCATCAATCTGTTCGGCATCAGGCTGTTCGGCATCAATCTGTTCGGCATCAGGCTGTTCGACATCACTTTGTTCGACGTCACTTCGTTCGGCATCAGTCTGTTCGGCATCAGTCTGTTCGGCATCAGTCTGTTCGGCATCCAGAACTCGCTCGTTCTGGGCCGAAGTATTCAGCTGCCAGGCCCACCAGGGAAGTCCAACCCATCTTTGTCTATAAATAGAGAGGCAGGGGCACAGTGAAAAGGACCTTTTTTCGGGAACATTGGGGAGACTCTGCCGCTTTCAAGACTCATTCTCTTTACTTAGCAATTGTATTCAAGTAGTTGGGATACGGATTGTATTTGTAATCAATTATCAAGTAAAGCAATAAAGATTAACCTCAAAGTGGACGTAGGCAGTTACGCCGAACCACTATAAATCTGGTGTTCTCATCTTTGCATTCAATTTAGCATATTGTTCTTCGTTTAAATTTACTTTCATCATTTATCTCTCTACACAATCTTTCTCAACGAGGTTAGTGACCAATTTTGGTGCTAACACTTTGGTGCTTTCACTGAGAATCGAATTCTCAGACCTCAAGGATCTGCTTTGAAGCTACTGGATTGAATAAATCCCCCAAGGAAGATCCGATTCATTCGTAGGATGTCCGTTGATTCTACTCAGAGTTCATATCAATAATTCTACAATGGCAAGACCATGTACCAGATCAGCCTCTCATAATGCGTACGCCCACGAGACCGCTAGCGTACAACAAGCAGGGCCTAGCAATTAGCAAGCAATCCTAGGTGCAGGGACTACCGCCCAGGACCAAGTGCATGTTGTCACCAGAATAGAGTTCAACGGCCTGATGAGAGAGCTCAGGGAGAGCAGGAGGCAACTTGGAGAGCAGATGCAAGCTAACGCCAACCTTATGGCACAACTCACCCAACAACAGAATCAGAATGCTGGGGGCAGCCCAGCTCCTTATTCTTCATCTGACAGCTTGACTTCATCCGATGAACCTCCCAGGCATAGACGCCGTAAGACTGAAACTACGCAGGCAGGTGCTGCTGTCCGAACAGTTGGGGACCATGACCAAGCAGGAACTGGAAACTTAGGAGCTGGAGTGCAGGTGGAGGCTGGAGGCCCGACTCATCAAGATGCCAATGATGTCGAACCTTAAGATGCACATTTGGCAGATCGCTAGCAGAGGAGGCATCAGCCTGATCAATCACGAAGGACAGACTCCAACCTTCCACCTTCCATACAAACCCCAGACCTGACAGCCATGATCAGACAATTGATGGAAGAGAATCAAGGCTTATCAAAAGATGATTGGGGAGTGTCCAGAAGGCATACTCCGTTCACAGACATTGTTCTACAGGCAGCGTACCCCAGGAAGTTTAGTATGTCGACAATCCCGGCTTATGAAGGAAAGACTGATCCCAGACAGCATGTCATGAGGTACGAATGGATGATGGATTCAGCTAGAGCAAATGATGCAACCAAGTGTAGGTGCTTTCCAATAACTCTATCTGGGATCGCTACCATGTGGTTCACCCGACTTCCTCCGCGGTCTGTATCTAGTTTCGAGGAGTTGGCAAAGAAATTTATAGAACAATTCAGAATACACACTACTCATCCGAAGGACATGATGTCATTATCAAGCGTAATCCAAGCTCCCGGGGAATCGTTGAAGGAGTATTTACAGAGATTCCATGTTGCGGCGACTGAAGTCAGTAATCTCAATGATCATGCAATTCTTATGGCTATGATGCGAGGTGTGGATCCGGATTTAGAGTTTGGAGATTGGTTGGCAGGAAAACCTCTAACTACGCTAGAGCGTTTTTACTCAAAGGCACATCAGTTCATAAGAAGGAAAGAAGCCAGGTGGATAAGGCGAGATAAGACACCGGGGACTATTCAAGAGTCAGTAAAAAGCAACAAAGCTGTGAAGCAGTCCGGAGACAACTCGGGGAAAGTTCAAGTTAATGTCTAGAATAAGCCCGGGCAATCTAAGGAATCCGGAGGAAGAAATCAAGGGAAGAAGAGAGAAGAGGGGAAATGGAAGCCGAGAATTCCAACCTACAATGAGTACACCCCACTGAATGCATCTCTTGAGAACATTTACATATCAACCTGTAATACCTTTCAGTACAGAAAGCCACGCCCAAAGGAGTCAACTGAGAACAAAAGAGGACTGGGAAATACTGCCGCTTCGATGAAACTTATAGGCACAATACTGAAGAGTGCAGACACCTACATGATGCTATAGAAAAGTTGATTAGACAGAAAAAGTTACAGGAGTTCGTGAAGAATCCGCAAGAAGGAGGACATGGAACGTCCAATCCCGGTCATGCACCAACTCCACGTCATCCCGAGGAGCCTGCTCGGACCATGGGTAGACTAGTCATAAACACGATCTCGGCGGACCTCATCCTGCGGATAAGAACTGGCAAGAGATGGAGCGGTATGCTAGTTCCCTGAAGCACGCAGACTTCGAGTGTTGTTCCAACGTAGAGGATGGGATCCCTGCTAAACAGCTGCACGTGATGACAGACGATATAGTATTCAGGAGTAGAGATGTTGACCAAGTAGAGGCTCCTACCATCGACCCGATGGTCATATCTGCGACAATCGGTCCAGCTTATGTGAAGAGAATTTTGATTGATTGTGGAAGTTCTGTCAATATCATCTTAAAGAAGGCTTATGACCAGATGAAGATGGAGACGAAGGATTTGAAACCATCTAAAGCTCGTATACATTGCTTTAATGGCGCAGCGACCGATGCAGTGGGGTATGTTGAGTTACCGGTTGAACTGGGACAAGGTGAGCGTAGGAGGGTGTGAATCCTACCTTTCGTAGTTTTGGATGTGGATTCTCTGTACAATGTGTTTTTGGGTCGACCGGCCCTGGCTGAGTTTAGGGCAGCATTAGCCCCATGGTGCTTGACTTTGAAGTTTCCGACTGACAAAGGAGTAGGTGTTGTTCATGGCGACCAGGCGACTGGTCGTGCATGTTATGTGGCTGAGCTCCGAGAGGCCCATCGGAGGGAGAAAGGAAAGGTTGCGGACAATGCCGTCCACATCCATAATACCGACAATTGACAAATAATGCCCGAGCCCTGGCTCGGGCATAATCCTTGGATCTACAAAGACATAGATCCGAGAGACGACGATGAGGAACCCAGGGAAGAAAAGGCAGCGCCGGCTGAATTGACAATTGACATTTCAGTCAGCCGAGACGATCCACCGCGAGTACTGAAGATTGGATCACAACTCATCCCCGCAAAGACTGAAGACCTTAGTGATTTCCTCCGAGCGAATCTTGATGTTTTCGCTTGGACACGTTCTAACATGTGTGGGATTTCTCCCGCTATTACGAGTCATATGTTGAAAATAGACCCGAAGGACGTCCCGGTTAAACAAAAGAGGAGAGGGATGGACCCGGAGAGGTCCGCTGCTCTCAAAGAGGAGGTGGACAAACTCAAAGCCAATGGGTTCATCCGCGACGCCCTCTACCCTGAATGGGTATCAAACCCCGTGCTGGTGAAAAAGGCGAACGGGAAATGGAGAACTTGCGTAGATTATTCCGATTTGAACAAAGCATGCCCCAAGGACAGTTTCCCATTGCGTAGGATTGATCAGTTGGTCGACTCCACTGCAGGACACGAGTTGTTATCATTCATGGATGCATACTCGGGATACAATCAGATCCCGATGCATACCAGGAACACACCAGTTTCGTCACAGACGTTGGGCTATATTGCTATGTAGTAATGCCTTTTGGATTGAAAAACGTAGGAGCGACCTATCAGCGTTTGGTGAATCGAATGTTCAAAGACCAGATTGGTAGAACGATGGAAGTCTATGTGGATGACATGCTCGTGAAGTCACGACAGTCAAACGACCACATTCGAGACTTAGCAGAGATGTTCGATATACTCAGATATTATGGGATGAAGATCAACCCTCTGAAGTGTTCCTTCGGCGTTGCGTCGGGGAAGTTTTTGGGATTCATTGTTAATGCTAGGGGAATTGAAGATAACCCGGAAAAGATTCAAGCTATTCGAGATGTGTAAGTGCCCAGAACTATAAAACAAGTGCAAAGCTTGAATGGAAAGGTGGTTGCGCTGAGTCGATTATATCCAAAGCCACAGACAAGTGCATTCCCTTCTTCGATATAATAAAGAAAGGGAAGAGGAATTTTGAATGGACATCCAACTGTGAGGAAGCGTTCCGAGATCTGGTGAGGCATTTGGAGAGTCCTCCACTGTTGTCGAAACCAGTAGACCACGAGATGCTGTACGTATACTTAGCCGTATCCCCGCATGCTATAAGTGCGGCTTTGGTCCGTGAGAAGGACCGAGTCCAAAAGCCGGTGTATTACGTTAGTAAACGTTTAACGGGGGCAGAAAGAAATTACCCTAAAATTGAGAAATTGTCCTATTGCTTGGTGATTGCATCACGTAAGCTGCGTCCATATTTTCAAGCACACTCAGTCAGTGTCTATATCAATCAGTCCTTACGGCAGGTACTCCAACGACCAGAAACTTCTGAAAGGATGTTAAAATGGAATATCGAGTTGAGTCAGTTCGATATTACCTACCTGCCACGAAGAGCCATACAAGGGCAAGCATTAGCAGATTTCATCGCTGAGTTTACTGTATCTGACGAACTAGATAATCACAGTGTCATTCCCCCCATTCGATGGAAATTGTACAACGATGGAGCATCAAACGATCGTTGCTCCGGAGCTGGTGTAGTTCTCGTAACTCCAAAAAATTGATTGATTTGTTATGCTTTGAAGCTCAATTTCCCGACTATGAATAATGAAGCAGAATATGAAGCACTGATCGCTGGCTTAAAGCTCGTTGAAGAACTCGGGGTTAAATCAGTTGAAATCTTTTGTGACTCGCAGCTGGCGGTGTACCAAGTGCGAGGAGACTACCAAGCAAGGGGACAAAATCTTGCTCCATACCTTGCTCTGGTCCAGGAACTATTGGCGAACTTCGAACATTATGACATTTCGCATGTCCTGCGTGAACAGAACAAGGAAGCCGACTCGTTGGCCAAATTCGCAAGCACTGGCGATGCACAGCAAATGGGATTGGTTCTCGTCGAAACCTTACACACTCCAAGCATAGACGTGATGGAATTCGATTTTGCGTTGGAAACGAAAATCGAGGAGGAGTCGTGGATGACCCTATTCAAACAATACCTGCTAAACGGGACTTTGCCCGAAAGAAGAAGCGAAAGACGGCAGGTCATTCGCAAAGCCGCGCGATATGTGATGCAGGGAGGAGTAATGTATCAGAGAGGGTTCTCGGTCCCCTTACTACGGTGCATTGCCCGTGATGAGGCAAAGAGGGTCTTGGAGGAGGTTCACGAAGGAGAATGTGGCGACCATACTGGGGGGCAGACACTAGCAAAAAAGATCCTCCGCTACGGATACTATTGGCCAACTATGAATCGGGATGCTGCAGATTATGCAAGAAAATGTGACAAGTGTCAAAGATATGCGAAAATCCCGAGAGCTCCACCGACAGAACTCACACAAATGGTTAGTCCCTGGCCGTTTGCAATCTAGGGAATCGACATAATCAGTTCTTTGCCTATACCCAAAGGTGGTGCAAAATACGCGATAGTTGCGGTCGACTACTTCACAAAATGGGCCGAGGCAGAGCCCTTAACCACAGTCACTTCCAAGAAGGTCATTAATTTCGTTGTACGAAAGATTATATGCCGCTTTGGCCTCCCGCGAACCATCATTACGGACAACGGAACTCAATTTGAAAGTAAAGAATTCAAAGATTTCTGTTCAAAATACGGCATTGAGAAAAAGTTCGCCGTCGTTGCTCATCCGAAGGCTAATGGACAAGTTGAAGCCGTGAACAAAGTAATCAAGTCCATATTGAAGAAGCATTTGGAAAAGGCTAGAGGCAAGTGGGTAGATGAACTCCCAACAGCGCTATGGGCTTATAGAACTACCCACAAGTCCGCGACTGGCCACAGTCCATTCGCATTGGCATACGGCTCAGAAGCTGTAATACCTGTGGAGCTTGAAGTTCCATCACATCGGGTGTCACATTATGATCCTAAGACGAATCAGGATCTCTTGTTGGAGTCACTGGACTGCGTTGATGAAAAACGTGAAGAAGCTGAACTAAGGGCGACAGCATATAGGCACCGAGTCAAGCGATATTACGATGAGAAAGTCTGCCCAAGGATCTTTAATGTGGGTAATCTCGTTTTGAAACGAGTTTTCCCGGTACCATCACGTATGAATCCCAACTGGGAAGGTCCATATGTCGTTGAACGGAAGCTTGGAGAGGGAACTTTCAAGCTAGCGACCGTTGATGGAGTGACACTCCCCCGAACGTGGAACAATGAACATTTGCGACGTTATTACATTTAGCCTGTTTCTTTCCTGTTTTAGGTACAATTGTTTGATGTATGTTTTTATTCCATTGATTCTTAGTTTCCTTTTTAGTGTCTAATCGGACAATTTAGTTTATTTCATTAATAAAGGCTTGAAGCCGTCTGTTCCATGAATTATTGATGTTTCTGTACCTTATAATCTGGTAATGAACTGCTGGAGTTACATTATTCCATATGATGTACGAACTCGCACAAACGGCTTCAATCTCCGAGTCCCCTGAGTGCGGACCGAATTACTCTAAGTCCCCGAAGCGCGGACTAGAGTATAAACGAATTGAATCTCCGAGTCCCCTGAGTGCGGATCGGAGTACTCTAAGTCCCCGGAGTGCGGACTAGAGTATAAACGATTCGAATCTCCGAGTCCCCTGAGTGCGGACCGGAGTACTCTAAGTCCCCGGAGTGCGGACTAGAGTATAAACGATTCGAATCTCCGAGTCCCCTGAGTGCGGACCGGAGTACTCTAAGTCCCCGGAGCGCAGACTAGAGTATAAACGATTCGAATCTCCGAGTCCCCTGAGTGCGGACCGGAGTACTCTAAGTCCCCGAAGCGCGGACTAGAGTATAAACAAATTGAATCTCCGAGTCCCCTTAGTGCGGACCGGAGTACTCTAAGTCCCTGGAGCACGGACTAGAGTATAAACGACTTCAATCCCCGAGTCCCCTGAGTGCGGACCGAAGTACTCTAAGTCCCCGGAGCGCGGACTAGAGTATAAACGAATTGAATCTCCGAGTCTCCTGAATGCGGACCGGAGTACTCTAAGTCCCCGGAGCGCGGACTAGAGTATAAATGACTTGAATCTCCGAGTCCCCTGAGCGCAGACCGGAGTACTCTAAGTCCCCGGAGTGCGGACTAGAGTATAAACGATTCGAATCTCCGAGTCCCCTGAGTGCGGACCGGAGTACTCTAAGTCCCCGGAGCGCGGACTAGAGTATAAACGAATTGAATCTCTGAGTCCCCTGAGTGCGGACCGGAGTACTCTAAGTCCCCGGAGCGCGGACTAGAGTATAAACGACTTCAATTCCCGAGTCCCCTGAGTGCGGACCGGAGTACTCTAAGTCCCCAGAGCGCGGACTAGAGTATAAACGAATTGAATCTCCGAGTCCCCTGAGTGCGGACCGGAGTACTCTAAGTCCCCGGAGCGCGGACTAGAGTATAAAGGACTTCCATCCCCGAGTCCCTTGAGTGCGGACCGTAGTACTCTAAGTCTGCGGAGCGCATACTAGAGTACAAACGAATTGAACCGCCGAGTCCCCTGAATGCAAACCGAATTACTCTAAGTCCCCAGAGCGCGGATTAGAAAATATTCTAAGTACCAAAAATGTGAAACGAGAAATGTACAATCCCAAAGAATGTCCGAACAATGTAAGAATGGATTGGGAAATTATGCAACTCATAAGAACTTGAGTTTCGACCATAGTTATACAGAAAGCTAAAAAGCAAGAAATCGTTCAAATGATAAAGAAACTAAACTTTATTCAATTATCCAAAATGGGGTTATACAACCACTCCTCCAAGACTTGGAGTCAAAAATCTATCTACATAAACTACGAAAACGAAAAAGTAAAAGTAGTTACATGACCTAAGCAAAATCTCGTTGAACGAGTATAGTGGCTATTTCTTCAGCTTCTTTTTCTTGTCCTCCTTTGCTTTCTCAGACGACTCCTCTCCCTCACGCTTCCTCTTGGAATTTTTTCTTGCCAAAGAAGCAGAGTCAGGAGTAGGAGGAGGAACATCCAGTGGTTTGGATTTGCCAAGAAGGATGACTTTCAGAGGCCCATTCAGCGGGTCGGTGAGTTCTAGTGCTTGAGACTTAATCTTGACCTCAACCTTCTTTTTCTTCTGTTCCGCGAGTCGCTTCTTCATACTCACCTTCGAAGTGTGTTCTGAGGCGCCCATGATTTCAATTTCATAACTCCCTTCAACAGGAGATGAAGTGTCAGACTTATCATCATCGAGCGCCCCAATCACTTGAGCGTCAGGACCGGGGGTTACACCCGCGTGAGCAGCATCGCTTGTTTTCCCCATCTCTTCCTTGGCGTCATCGCTACTCGGAGTCGGTTCAGGATCACAACGGCCTGCATAAAAACATAAAAAACGAATGTTAGAACCAATAATCGATCGCAGAAAGCGACAGACCTTTGAACTTCTAGAAGAAGAGTTTTATACCAGTTTCTTGTTGGCTTTCAGCTGTACGCGGAGTTTCACCCTCTAGAATGGGGGATAGCACGTGAATGCCGAGACCGGGATCTTCCGGATCATAGCCGGCGTGCTGCTCGAATGGGTCAAGTGCTGGCCGACCGGCCGATTGAGTAGAAGGAGGAGCTGCAGCCTCGGCTCCAGATGGACCAGCTTTGTCATCTTTCTCTTTTGATGGGGGAGAGCCTTTACCAAAGAGAGCCATAGCTGCAGACAAGTCCGATGGCTCGTTCCCCTTGAGAAACTCTTTCACTAAAGCCTCCTCATCAACCTCCTCAGTGCCCAAATCAACCTTTCTGATCTTTATTAAAGTCTCCCAGGCCTCAGCTAGAGATTCAAGATAGCCCTCGCCTAAGGAAGTCAAGTCCCGGTGCATGAGGACGCGGGCGCTGTATTCGGCAATCAACGGGTCAAACATACACTTGACCTCTTCTCTACCGGCCTCTGCAGCTGCTTCAAGGCGGGAGTCGATCTCCTCAGAAGCTATTCTTTTGTCCTCCTCATGGGCTTCGTCTTTCATCATCTCAATCTTAGCAAGCTCATCATCGAGCTTTGCTTTTAAGAGCCGTGTAGCAACAATTTCGTTGCAATATCGTTGGGACTCTTCTTGAGCGGCTATCTTCTCTTCTTTCTCCTTAGAGAATAGCTCTTTCAACTCTCTGACTTGCAGGGCGAGTGCATCCCTTTCTTTCTGAATAGAATCTTTTTCTAAAGCCAGGGCCCCACTGCGTTGGACTGCTTCGTCAAGTTTCTTTTTATGGGTCGTCTCTAGACGAGTGACGGCCTCGGTAGTCTCTTTTGCACTTTGTTCTACAGCTTCAAGTTTGGATTTGTACGAAGTGAGTTCTTCGTCCTGACTTTTGATGATGTTTTTATCAAAGATAGCTTCGAGCTTCAAGCGGTCGATTTCTTGTTGACGCTCAACGGATACTTCCGAGACCTTTTCGACTAGATGAAAAAATGCGTCATGTTGAACATAGACGTCGTTGTTGCAGGTGATGGCACTCTGCTTGACATGCCCTAGAATTTTGTGAATAGCTGGGAGGAACTTCAGACCGTCAAAGCAGATTTTGGGAAATTTAGCTTTAAGATCGACCATCTTCTCTGCTATCGTTGGGTCTGCCACAAGAACAGGGGGAGGAGGTTTTGAAAGTTCTGTTCTCTTCCGATGTTCCCGAGATTGTCGTGTGCTTGATGAACCAGAATGATGATCTCAGGAAACATCGGGTTGAGACCCCTTCTGCGAAAAATTTTCTATGTCTGGCTCAGTTTGAGGGGGGAGATCGCGAGAGTATGAAGACTGGGAATATGATTTCTTTCGATAAGATGACTCACAGGGACGGTTGTCTCGATCTCCGTAATTGTCCCTGTCCCTGCGTTTACCGGGGCCCGAGTCCCGGCCAGGATGGTGAAATATAGAAGAGCCGTGGAGGCGATCGAATCCGTGGGAGCGTCCCATGTCACCTGCATAGAACGAGAATAACAACAAGTTAGAAAAGATCAGGGCGACGGTTAAGATTGAAGTGCGAAGTGAAGTGCACGTGTCCGTGTGTCCTAGTGTTTCCCCCCGACGGACCAGTTTCTTTACTAATTGGAGTTTTATCTCCCTAGATGTGGGCTTGAACTCCCGTACTGCCTCTAGCGGGCGAATGAAGCTTGAGGGCCTCTGGATCGTCGAAACCGTAGTTGAGTAAGTTGTCAGGAATGGTAAGGTTCGACAGGCACTTCAGAGAACTTTCTAAGTGCTCAGAGGAAGTTTCTTTTTCTATTGGCATATGGGAAACTTTAGAAGTTCCGCCCACAGTTTTCTTCCTCAGCTTGAGCGTCAGTTTCTTCTCTCCCTTCGAAGGGGAAGATGATGTTTCTATGTCATGAACTTCAACCGCCAGCCCCCTAGACGGACTAATGTTCTCGCCCTGTACTTCGGGCGTCTCGTTCTCCTTAATCTCCCCCTCTTCTAGTGCATCAGGAGCGCTGCGTGCTGAAGACTCAGCTTGTTTTTCCCTTTACCAGAGCCAGGCCTGGGAATGGTGATGCCCTGAGGAAGGCTTATCCGACGGCCTTCTACCAACAGTCCGAGCCTTGTAAGTGACTCATTCGAAATGAGATTTCTAATGTCCCGTTCTTTGGCGGGGAGGGCTCGAATGGCTTCGACGGCATCAGAATATCCGCGGCCGTCAGGACGTGGGCTAATACCTAAAAAGATGGATAAAGTTTAGAAAAAGTACAGCTTCGACTAAACATGAGTAACAGACCAAGAAAAAGGCTTACTTCCTTCAACCCATCTACTAGCAAAGCCAGGAGGACAACGCACATAAAACCATTCTTGTTTATATAAGGCGAACTTGGTCCACACCCCGGTTAAGATTTGACATTTATTGTGCGGTCGAGAAACATGAATGGCGGGCTATCCTTCCGCTTCTTGATGCAATATATGTATCAGATATCGCCCAGAGTTGGGAGACTAGAGAAGACATTCATGAAGAGGATGCAGGTACCGTAGAGGAATGCTTGGCCGTTTGGGTGCAGTTGCGATGGGGCAATGTCAATATATTGCAGCACATCCCGAAGAAACAAGTTGAACAGTGGCACACTGCCAACCCAGCACATGAATTTATTACAAGCTGTGTATCCGGCTGGGGGAAAGTGTGGATGATCATGCCCCGCTGGAATGAGTACGTCATCAAAGGGGATTCCGTGGACAGAGCATATCCAACGGAGTGTACTTTCAGTGATCTTTGAAGCTTGTGAATCGATAGGGTTGTCCAAGAGAATTGCTGCCTCCAGAACATCGGGAGCTAGGTCATGTGCAGGGGAAGTTGATGGGTTTGAAGCATCTGCGACTTCTCGTCGAGAGGACGGCCCAGGCCTGTCCGAAATCATGGCAGAGCTAGATTTCCTAGACATCGCTGATAAAGATTGAATCTAGCAAAGTACCTGTTCGAACTATACTTAAAAAATAATCGACGTTAGAATCAACAATACAAATATCCCCCCCCCCCATGTAGTGTGTGAACTAGTGCGATCATTCAGGTGTAAACGCTGAGAAATTATAAGTCATGGAATTAATGATATAGAGTTGAGCTTTGAACTGTCGTCTTCGAAGACCGTCATCGCTGACCGTCTCCGAAAGTCGGCATTGCAATGTTTTTAATTTTGAACTCGGACATTGGCACTGCGTGTTAAAAGCTTTAATCCGTTTTTATTGGTCTAAGTTCAGGCTTGTGATTTTTGACACTAGGAAGTTATCAGTCCAGATCAGTTCGATATGCTGGTATGCTTAAGTCCTTGTCTTTGTGTTGGATGTTTGATTAGGCAAGGTGAATAGGAGTTCGGCCTAAAGTTCTGTTCGGCTTTAAGTTCTGTTCGGCCTAAAATTTTGTTCGGCCTAAAGTTCTGTTCGGCTTAAAGTTCTGTTCGGCTTAAAGTTTTGTTCGGCCTAAAATTTTGTTCGGCTTAAAGTTCTGTTCGGCTTAAGTTTATGTTCGGCTTATGTTCTGTTCGGCTTAAGTTCTGTTCAGGCTAATGTTCTGTTCGGCCTCTCTTCTGTTCGGCTTGAAAACGACTGCACACAGCAAGTCATGCCGAGCTGATTCACTCGGCCTTCTGCCCTTAACATCATTTCTCTTCTTTTCCTCCATCTCTCCTAGCCAACGTACCCGAGTCATTCGGCGAGCCATGTCAAACCACGGTCATGCCGATCAACTTCACTAAGCCTAAACTCCAATTTCACTACCGTACTTCCCCTCCATCGCTCGGCATAAGGAAGTCATGCCGAGCCACAACAATACGTTTTCCACCAACTCCTTCCTTCAAACACCTCTGCCATCCTCTTCTCTTCTACCGTTCGTCTAGCCTTAAACTCCTTTAAAACACCCACACTTCGCCCTTAACTCCTCCTCCTCCACGCAATTACTTCTGACTTTGATTTTGCAGAGATTCACGAGTTCGAATCTCATGATAGGTTTCTTATCGGAGTGAAATATTTAAGGAAAAGTTTTTTACCTAAGAAACGAGTCGAAGCTCGGGGAGATTCTGGAGTAGGGAACGTGGTTCTAATTGGATTCAGTTGGTTGGGGAAGGAAGTGAGGGAACGAATGATGTTTGAGAAGGGAAGGGAAAAGTAGATAATTCTCTGAGGTCTGTTGAGAGGCAAAGTTCATAAATACTGAAAAGCGGAGGTAGAAGTAAAAGGGAGAAGAAGAAGGTGCATCGGCTTATATAAAGAGAAGGGAAGTCGAAAAGACTATAACCGGTTGAACCGGTCAAATCGGCTATTTCATTCGGCATCCAGGGTGATTCAAAGCACACCACATTTAACCACGTGATGTACTTTGGGGGGCAAGTGTTACCAGAAGGGTTTGACCAGGCAACTAGGCACTCGACACTTACATACCGTTCGGCATGGAGAGTCATTCGATATTGTATATCGTTCGGCATTCTAGAGTGATCGGCATAGCAAAGCATTCGGCATACCTAGATCGTTCGGCATGGCAGAGCATTCGGTGCTCCATATCGTTCGGCATGGCAGAGCGTTCAGCGCTCCATAGTGTTCGGCATCAGTCTGTTCGGCATCACTTTGCTCGGCATCAATCTGTTCGGCATCAGTTTGTTCGGCATCACTTTGCTCGGCATCAATCTGTTCGGCATCACTGTGTTCGGCATCAATCTGTTCGGCATCAGTTTGTTCGGCATCAATCTGTTCGGCATCAATCTGTTCGGCATCAGGCTGTTCGGCATCAATCTGTTCGGCGTCAGGCGGTTCGGCATCAGTCTGTTCGGCATTAGTCTATTCGGCATCACTGTGTTCGGCATCAATCTGTTCGGCATCCAGAACTCGCTCGTTCTGGGCCGAAGTATTCGGCTTCCAGGCCCACCAGGGAAGTCCAACCCATCTTTGTCTATAAATAGAGAGGCAGGGGCACAGTGAAAATGACCTTTTTTCGGGAACACTAGGGAGACTCTGCCGCTTCCAAGACTCATTCTCTTTACTTAGCAATTGTATTCAAGTAGTTGGGATACGGATTGTATCTGTAATCAAGTATCAAGTAAAGCAATAAAGATTAACCTCAAAGTGGACGTAGGCAGTTACGCCGAACCACTATAAATCTGGTGTTCTCATCTTTGCATTCAATTTAGCATATTGTTCTTCGTTTAAATTTACTTTCATCATTTATCTCTCTACACAATCTTTCTCAACGAGGTTAGTGACCAATTTTGGTGCTAACATGTACCAAACACCCAAGTGCCCAGAAGACATATAATTAAGGTAAGATAAAAGAAAACGAAACAAAACAAGAAAGAGGAATTCAATATTAGAATCTCACATGCAGAACGATAATATATAATATCTCAGAAGTGTAGTACAAAGTGTTGCTCCAACATACATGATAATCTCAGAGTTACAAAACATCTAAGTACTACTATCAGCCTGGACAGTTATAACTTATTGTCCTTGCAATGCTGTTTATATACATACAAATAGTAAAAAAAATGAAAATAGGTAGATAGATCGGTGGAAGCAAATACCGTGTGTCAGACATAAGTCTGGTACGAATAACAAAGAAATGCATATAAACACATAATAGTACTTTTGAGACCAACCAAATCACCAGATTGGTTTTCCCTTCAAAACAACCCAACTCAATTGATATTTACATAGATAATATTATAGATAATGTCCAGGGTATGAATATAAATCAGAAAATAACTATGGTGCTTACATTAATCACACCACAACATATTAGAGTACATTTAAAACCGTTAAGGCACGTTCATATATGGATTTTCGATGGAGACCTCCCCAGTAAACTACTGAGACCATCTCTATGACAAGGATCAGAAAACATCTTTCGAGCATCGTATATCTCTAGATAAAATATACCATAAGGTAAACACAACTGACCCATGCCCTAACACATGAACCAAGTATCATTAACTCCCACTAGCAACATCAATAAGCATACTCTAGATAATAGAGCTGATCTACCCACATAGGTTAGATAAACCCTCGAATTGTGCATCCTACTCTGTCTTTAGTCATTTTTCCAATGTTGAGGCAACGTACGGCATCTTTCACTAGAGTCTTCTCACACGAACAAAACCCACATCACTAATGGATTCATAGCCCATTTGACAAATGCTAATGCTAACCTCTCCCTTGGACTTAACCTTAGGATAGAGAGTTCAACTCTATAGCATAAGTCTGAAATGTTAACACAGACCTCTCCCTCAAATTTAACCTTAGGATAAACAATTCAACTCTTAAACATTCCACTTTGACAACCTCTTCCAAAACATATCCTTATACAAGTTTTAAAGTGGTATTCCGTAAGTAAAACACTTACCGATCTAGACTCATCAAAACCAATTGATGAATTTTTTGTTAATTTAATTCTGATTCTTTAAAAAGTAAGTGAAATCTAGAGACGTTTCATATGAATGCTCCTCCCCAAGGGTTTTTCAAAGTGTATGAAGCTGTGAAGCTTTTTGTTACTTCTCAAGTTAATTTGGTCATTTCGATAGTTGATTAATCGACTACCGAGTTTCAAGCGATTGTTTATAGAAATCAAGGTTCATACACTTAATACGTTTCTGACATTCCAACTTGACTATTCCTCAGTCAAGAAGGAAGTTGGTAAGTTAAAATACCATTGATCCATCCCTACTTGAACACCAATCTTGACTCTCTTAAACAGAGAAGTCTACCTCGCTCAGTTTTTAGTGTTAAGCATAGTAATACTAACATTCAATATGCAATTTTAACTTAACGTTCATTTTCACAATGTAAAATCTCATACCTTCTTCCAATGTTTATAGTTTTATAAAATTACTTGCAAATAAGTCAGAAATGTTTTTGAAATGATATAGATATTTGTATAATAGGTTATTATAAAGTTACTATATTTAATAGACTTTAAAATAAGCTCAAAGAAGAAAAGTAACGAAAACCCCTTTATACTTTAGTAAAATATTAAACTAGTTTTATAAAGTTTATATATGAATAAAACATCTTTTAAAATACTTATAAATAAGTTATTATAGAAAATATTACTTTGAAAACAATTACTTAAGACTGATTTGAAAACTTTTACTACTTTAACAAAACAAATAAGTTTTGTATATATAATAAGAAAACCTTTACTTTAAAAATTCTAAATAAATTATTTTAAAATATATTTAGACTTCAACTTCTTTTGAAATACTTGTATATCATTTATAAAACTCCTTTGAAAAGATTTCATAAAATAGCCAAAGTAATAACATTTTAAACTTTATTAAAACTTGTTTTCCCAAAGCGCATCCATAGCGACTATCGTGTATGGACCATAATTTTTGTAACTTTGTTTTTCATATAAAATATCTTTTAAAATCCATTTCTTACTATATTTTATACTACTATAAGTATAGAAAACATCTCATTCAATATTATTCAAATGATAGAGAAGAGATTCAAAGTGCGTTTATAACGACTATCGCTGTATGAACAATTCCATGTTACATTTAAATTCAAACTCCATTCAATCACATATACACAATGGTTCTCAAGTTCAAACCACATCACAACGAAGCATGGAATAATATATATACAACATATATAAGTAAGAAAGGCAAATAGAATGCAAAGTAAATACAATAACATCATAGTGCTTCTATAGCGACTATCGCTATAATGGCGATAACAAATCTACTTATTACATGTGCTATTTCAACGTTCGAGTCCAAAGTCATCCCATATACCATTACATATGCACAATATTACAAGTCCAAGTCCATTACATATGCACAAATAACAAGTCCAAAGTCCAAGTCCAAAATCAAATTACATATACCATTTCAAAGAACGCAACAACACCATCAAAGGCCCTCCAAGGCATAACAAATACATAAAATCACATGTTTTTCAAAGCACACAAATATACGTTATAACTTTATTAGTTAGCGTATATTATCATAGTTTTTAACAAGCAAAATCATTAAGTTTATAGTTTCATTCAAGGAGTGAGATAACTCACTTTTCAACCAAATCGAAGTTAGCTTTTCCAACCTCGACCTAGCAACAGCACAACAACTTCCTACCTTCAACCCTTAAGCACAAGAACAAAGCTAGATTAAGCCTTAATATTGCATGACTAAAGAGAGAATGGGCCTAGAAGAGCACGACTAGGAGAAGAATAAGCCTATATTGGGTACAACCTTGGTGGATTCCATGAGAAATGCTCCAAACTTCTTAGCTCTAAGATTATAAAATGATGTTATATTCTAGTTAATGATGATAGCATGAGTTTGAAGAAGTTTAATCTTGTTTAGAGTGCTTTGATTAATGAACTTTATGAATAGATAAGAGTTAGAGAATGGTTGCTTTTGAGTTGTGAATTAGTAACCAAATGAAGAGAGCCTTGCCCACTTATTTATAGTCTTGAAAATGAAGTGCCAAATGACCCTTAAACCCCACTATGGTCGGCCTCTCCCTCCCTTGCCCATGCATTCACTCTCTTCACGCCATGCTTGAGAAAGTCTTCCCTTAAATCATTCCTTAAAACCCCCTTCTTGTCCCCTTCTTGAAGCAATTTCTCTCATTAATTTCTCTTATGAACTAAGGTATATTCGATACTTATTAATGTGTTCATATGTTTATTAAATAAGTCTAAAGAATTTAAATAACTATTATCGAATAAAGATTTTTAATAAAATGTTTTTTATTCACAATTTTGATATTTCTTCAAATTATTTATTTTTGTAAACCCAATTCAAAAATAAGTTTTCTAGCTTTAGTTATTAATTAAAAAGTGTTTATTAAAGTTATAAAATCACATTTTAAATACTTAACCATTTTTCAAAAGTTCAGATATTCGAAGGTGAAATGTTCGAAATTACGGGTACACTACAAGAAAACTTACAAAATTACATTCTCTCCCTTTACGACATTTTGTCCCCGAAATTCTAGCAAGAACAATACAAAGTAGAATACACGAAACGATGCATATATAGAATATTGCTCAAACTACATATAAACTAAGATACAAGCTAAGTGACTTCACCACATGCGGCGAGTACACTACAAAAGATATGATACAACAAAAACTACTAAATAAGAAACAACTTAGGATAAGAGACTCTAATACTATCTTCTATCTCCTAAGTGCAATCTCGAACATCCCCTCTATACACCACTTTGACCAATCCCACAACCTTAGTCCTCAATCTCTTCATATCACAGTCAACAATACGAATAGGCTGTCTCATAATGGTCAAGTTAGGTTCAATCTTTAAGTCCTCCTACTATGATGGCTCAATAATCAAAGTAGGATCATGTACATACTTAAGTAGATGGGATACATGAAAAAAATCATGTACACCTGGCAATCTTATCGGTAACTCAACTCGATAAGTAAGACTGCATCTCCTCTCAAGTATCGAAAAAGGTCCTACAAAACAAGGAGCTAACTTCCCTCCCTTCCCAAACCGAACTACACCTCTCATTGGAGAAAGTTTGATAAACACAAAGTCCCCAAATGAAAATTCTAAATCTCTATGCCTAACATCAGCATTGCTCTTCTGTCTACTCATGGTTACCTTCAATTGCCTTCTAATCTTTACTACCTTATCTGTGGCCTCACAAATCATATTTGATCCAAGCACTAAGCGATCTCCCGGTTCCACCCAACATGATGCAGAGCTACAATGCCTTCCATACAATGCCTCAATAGGCGTCATCCTAATGCTTGCCTGAAAGCTGTTGTTATAAGAAAACTCATCAAGTGGCAAGTGATCCTCCCATGAACCTCCAAAGTCAAAAATACAAGCACGAAGTAAATCCTCCAAAACATGATTCACCCGCTCAGTCTGCCCATCTGTTTTAGGATGATAAGCTATGCTCAGACTTAGCTCCATCCTAAGTACATCATGCAAACCCTTCCAAAACTGACTCGTGAAGATCGGATCTAGATCGTTCACAATATCATAAGGACTGCTATGAAGACTAACAATCACTCTAACATACAACTAAGCCAAACTAGAAGCAGTCCTCATTATCTTAACTGTTAAGAAGTGCTCACTCTTGGTTAACCTATCAACAATAACCCAGACGCCTTCATTACCTCTCCTCGATCTATGCAACCCATCGATAAAATCCATAGAAATTTTCTCCCACTTCCACTTGGGAACATCAAGTTTCTGAAGTAGTCCAGCTGTCTTTTGGTAACTACCCTTTCCTACTGACAGTTAGCACATCTGCTCACAAATATAGAAACTTCTCTCTTCATACCCTTCCATGAGAAAGTACGTCTCATTTCCTGATACATCTTAGTGACCACTAGATGTATCGTTAATCTGAAATGATGACTCTCTATCAGAACCTCCTGTCTAATACCATCAACGTCCAAAACACACAACCGACCATCCATCCTCAAAATGCCACGGTCATCTACTCCGAATCCTGGCCACTTCTTCAAAGCAACATTATCACTAACGGCATTAACTATCCAAGCAAGCTGAACATTCTTATGCTGGTTACTCTCAATACGATGAATAAGAGTCGAATGAACCTCCATATTAGCCATAACAGCATATCCCCTACTCAACGCATCTGCTACAACATTAGCTTTCCTTGACGTATACAAAATCTCAAGATCATATGCCGTAAGAAACTCTAGCCAATGCTGCTGCCTCAGGTTCAAGTCTTTCTATGTGAAAAGATATTTCGAAGACTTATGGTCCGAATATAGCTCAAACTTCTCACACAATAAATGATGCCTCCACATCATCAATGCAAAGACTAATGCTAATAGCTCTAAGTCATGCATTGCATACCTTGCCTCATGTGGCTTCAAATTTTCCATGTTGCATCACCACAACACCCAACCCTGTTCCACAAGCATCAGTGTAAACAGTAAGACCATCACCTCCATCCAGAATAGTCAAGAAGGGGGTGCTAGTAAATTTCTTCTTTAACTCTCTGAATGCTAGCTCACATTTCTCTATCCAAATAAATTTGATGTCTTTCTTTGTCAAATTCGTAAGTGGTTAAGCAATTTTGCAGAAATCTTGAATGAATCTCCTATAATAACCTACCGAACCCAAGAAGCTTCGAATCTCCATAGCGCTTCCAGACCTCTTCCAATCCTGAACAGCCATTACCTTCGTCGGATCCACCAAAATATCATTTCCAGAAAATAAATGCCCCAAGAACCTTACCTCTGATTGTCAAAAATGACATTTCGAGAACTTAGCCTTAAGAACATGTTCTCTCGACATCTCCAATACAATCCTTAAATGATGAGAATGCTTCTCCTTGGTCTTGGAGTAAACTACAATATCATCAATGAAAATAAGGATGAATTTGTTTAACACATCCCCAAAGACATGGTTCATCAAGTCAACGAAATAAGTAGGAGCATTGGTTAGCCCGAACGGCATAACCAACCATTCATAAAACCGGTCGGAATGAAAAGATACTCTCCTCTACCACCCTCAACTAAAGGAAACCGGTGCCAAGATCAAGCTGAGAGAATAAATGAACTCCATGAAGCTGATCAAACAAGTCATTAATTCTGGGAAAAGGATACTTATTTCAAATAGGCCGCTTATTCATCTCATGGTAATCGACACAAATCCTTAAAGAACGGTCCGCCTTTGTAGCAAATACAAAGAGCACTCTCCAACTCAAATGGCTAGGTAAAATTAAACCTTTCCGTAACAAATTGCTAATCTGGTTTGCTAAGAGCCTTCTCCTTTAGAGGTAGCCTATGCATAGGCAATACAATATGCTTAGCATAAAAAATTAAATCAATATGAAACTTGATTTCATAATGAGGAGGCAAGCCAAAAACCTCCTCGAACACATCAGAAAATTCCCAAATGATGAAAATCGACTCCAACTCTCCATCTTCCACATTGAGAGAATAAAGGAAACTACTCGTAAGAGAACTAGGCTCCTCAAAAGACAATGTATGAACCTCCATTCCCATCTTCAACACCATAGTCCATTTCTCACAACCCAAGATGGCACGATACTAAGACAACCAATCCATCCCTAATAGAACATCAAAACCGAGAAAACCAAGAGCGAACATATTGCATGGAAGGAGTCGATCAAACAAGAAATCCGAACACCTTCACATATCATATGAAGATTTGTCGAATTCCCTACTGGGTTTGACACACAAATAGAATCATAAACCATAACTGGTTCCAAACCAAGTCTACCAACAAGGTTATGAAAGATAAAGCTATGAGAAGAACCATTATCAAACAAGATATGAATAGGAATGTTAGAAATAGATAGAATACTTTCCAGAACCTTCTTTCCCTTAGCTACTGCTGAAGCAATAGCAAAGACCTTAGGTTGCTCCCCTTTCTTGAGCATAGGACAATCTCTAGCAAAATGACCAGTCTGATGGCAACTATTACACCCCAGTTGTGCAAACTGAGGTTCTTTTGTCTACTGGTGCCTTAACCATCTACTCTCCCGCAACCTGTGCATTCAATTCCTCGATATTGCCCCGATATATCCCTGATATATCTCGTAGAGGACTTTTGGGGCAACGATATTCCTATATAGCGGCCCAATATAGCGGATCCGCTATTATCCCCGATATTGCGGCAATAATCCGCTATATCTCCGATTTTGTTGCCCCGCTATATCCCCCTTTCCTATAAATAAGCATTTTTCTTGATGTCTTGCTTTTATGTTTTATGGTAACTTCAAAGTTGATGTAACAATGATATACGTGGTTGGTTATTATAACTAGTTCTAACTTTTTAAGTGTCAACTTTGTTTATCTTTACTTTATTATAACTTGTTTTGCTTGGTGGGAAATAATAAGTAATACTTGTTCCTCTTTTTAATGTAGAATGTTCATCATTCCTCTTTTTAAAGTTGTCCTCTATATCCTGCTATATCCCCGATATATCTCCGCTATAGCTTTTTGCACCTCAAACGCTATGGAGCGGCAGGACGCTTTAACTGCACAGCCCGCAATCCACTTACATAATTAGGATAATGACCCATCTTTCCACACTTGTGGCACATAATTTTGGATTTATCCTTTGATGGCTGAAACTTATGCTTTTTATCCTCAACTGGTGCAGAAACAATAGGCTTCGTTGCTAAACTCTCAAACCTCAAGCCCATATTCACATAATCCACAAAAGACTCCTTAAGATAATTAGTCATGTCTCGTTGAAACTCAAGATGCAAGCCTGCCACAAACATCTCATTCTTCTTCAAAGGTATGTCTATCATACCAGGCCTAAAATCGAGACAATGCATTAAACTTAATTTTCATACTTCGCAACAGTTATAGCACCTTGCTTTAGATCCACGAAACTCCTAAATAACAAGATCTTACCCTCCTCTTGTACAAACTTCCTTTTAAACTCTTCCTTAAATTGGGCCCAAGAGAAGTCGTTCTCTTGGACAACAGTTGTAATAGAACTCCACTAATCCATGCCCACACTAGAAAGATTATGAGAAGCTAAGCGATGCTTTATAACATCAACCAACTCCAAATCCCTAAAGTTCCTCTCACACAACCTCAACTATGCCACACCTTAATAATCGATTCAGTCCCACTAAACCTCTGACCACCCAATCGCTCGAAAGCCCGATAAACCGAAGCAAATTTCACTGAAGGCTGAACTCGCACCATTTCTTCTACCACATTCACCCAAGATTCGGCTACAGGAGTAGCATTCCTCGAAGCTCGAATCCCATCATTGGTGATGGTACAACCTCCACCTCCTCTAACATTGGCAGCATGAGTAGTCATAATTTGCTACCTTAATTTATAGCAAAACATCATTAGAATACTTTAAAATAGAGTTATTTCAAAGAAATGATTACTAAGAATGGACTACTAGAAAGGATTAATTCAAAGAAAGAGTTATTTTAAAGAAATAGGTTACTAAGAAGGGATATTTCTAAGAAAACATGTTCAAAAGCCTAGTTTTGAAATTACAGGTACACTCTCATATGCATAATAATTTCGAATCATTCTAGGGCATCACTTATCCTTCTTTAATGAGTCATACCTAGCCAAAGCCAATGCATTCTCTAACCTTGAGCTCTAATACCAAATTGTAACGACTGGCCTTCTCAGCCCTCGAACATCAACACTAAATACATCCACGGTATTCGAGAGCTGAACACTCAAGTGTCAGGAAGATAGATAGTTAAGGTAAAATAAAAGAAAATGAAACATAACAAGTAGGAAGAACGCAATATCAGAATCACGCATTATATGATAATATATAATACCTCAAAAGTGTAGTACAAAGTGTTACTTTAACATACATGATAACCTTAGAGTTGTAAAATGTCTAAGTACTACTATCATCCTGGATAGTTATAACTTCCTATTTTTATAATGCTGATTACATACATATATACATACAGTGAACAGAAATGAAAATAGGTAGATAGATAGATAGATAGGTGGAAGAATCCAGCTCGTCTCCATAAGCTTGGGGCATCCAAATAGAACCTGCTTTCCTCAATCTACTCGAAAGAGTACACGAGAAATTTTGGAAAAACAAATACCATGTGTCAGACATAAGTCTGGTATGAGAAACTCAGAAATGCGTATAAACACATAACAATACTTTCAAGACCAACCAAAGCACTAGATTGGTTTTCCCTCAAAATGACCCAACTCAATTGATATTTACATTAAGTGATATTATAGATAATGTCCAAGGTGTGAATATAAATAAGAAAATAGTTGTAGTGCTTGCATTAATCACACCACTACATTTAGAGTACATTTAAAACCATTAAGGCATGTTCATACATGGATTTTTCGTGGAGACCTCCCCAGTAAACTACCGAGACCAATTTCCATGACAGAGACCAGAAAACACCCTTCCGAGCATTGTATATCTCTAGATAATATATACCATAAGTAAACACAACTGACCCATGCCCTAACACTTGAACCAAGTACCATTAACTCCCACTTGCAACATCTATAAGCATACTCTAGATAATGGAGTTAATGTACCCACATAGGTTAGCTAAACCCCCTAATTGTGCATCCTACTTCGTCCTTAGTCATTTTTCTAATATCGAGGCTATATATGGCATCTTTCACAAGAGCCTTCATCACTTGAATAGAATCCACATGACTCATGGATTCATATAACAAATGCTAATGCAGACCTTTCCCTTGGACTTAACCTTAGGATAGACAGTTCAACTCTATAACATAAGTCTAAAATGTTAACGCTGAACTCTTCCTCGGACTTAACCTTAGGATAGATAGTTCATCTCTATAACATTCCACTTCGACAACCTCTTCCAAAATTGATTTTATACAAGTTTTGAAGTGGTATTCCGTAAGTAAAACACTTACCTATCTTGGACCCTTCAAAACTAATCGATGGATTTTCGGTTAGCTCTATTTCGATTCTTTAAAAAGTAAGTGAAAGCTAGACACATTTCATATGAACGCTCCTCCTCGAGGGTTCTCAAAGCGTATGAAGCCATGAAGCTTTTTATTACTTCTCAAGTTAATTTGGTCAATTTCGGTAGTCGACTAATCGGCTATCAAGTTTCAAGCGATTGCTTATGCAAATCAAGGTTCGTACACTTAACATGTTTCCAACATTCCAACTTAATTATTCCTCAATCAAGAAGGAAGTCGGTAAGTTAGAGCACTATTTCTCCATCCCTACTTGAACATCAATCTGGACTCTCACAAATAGAGAAGTCTACCTCATATGGATTTTACAGTTAAGCATAGTAATACTAACATTGTATATCCAAATTTAATTACACATTCATTTTCACAATGTAACTTCTCATCCCTTCTAACAAAGTTTATAGTTTTATAAAATTACTTGTAAACAAGTTAGAAATGTTTTTGAAACGATATAGATATATGTATAATAGGTTATTTATAAAGTTACTATATTTATTAGAATTTAAAGTAAGCTTAGAGAAGAAAAGTAAAGCAAAACCCTTTATACTTTAATAAATTATTAAACTAGTTTAATAAAGTTTATATATCAATAAAATGCCTTTTAGGATACTTAAAAAAAAGTTATGAATAATTATAGAAAATACTAGTTAAAAAATAATACTTAAGATTGATTTGAAAACTTTTACTACTTTAACAAAATAAACAAATTTTATATATAATAAGAAAACCTTTATTTTAAAAATTCTAAATAAATCATTTTAAAATATATATAAACTTCAACTTCTTTTGAAATACCTATATATCGTTTATAAAGCTCCTTTGAAAAGATTTCATAAAGTAGCCAAAGTTATACCATTTTAAACTTTACTAAAACTTATTTTCTCAAAGTGCATCCATAGCGACTATCCTTATATGGACCATAACTTTTGTAACTTTTTTTTATAAATAAATAACTTTTAAAATCGATTTCTTACTATATTTTATACTACTAGTATAGAAAACATCTCATTCGAAATTATTCGAAGGGTTTCAAAGTGTGTCTATAGCGACTATTGTTATATGGAAAATTCCATATTACAATCAAATTCAAACTACATTCAATCACATATACATAAATAATTCTCAAGTTCAAATCACATTACAAGGAAGCATGGAATAATATGTATACAACTTATATAAGCACGAAAAGCAAGTAGAAAGCAAAGTAAATACAACAACATTAAAGTGCTTCAATAGCAACTATCGCTATAAAGGTAATAACAAATCAACTTATTACATGTGCTCTTTCAACATTCAAGTCCAAAGTCATCCTATATGCCATTACATATGTACAAAATTACAAGTCTAAGTCCCTTGTCCAAGTCCATTACATATGCACACAAGTCCAAAGTCCAAGTCCAAAATCAAATTACATATGCCATTTCAAAGCACAACCCAAAAACACAATAAAAGGCTTTCCAAGGCATATAAATACACAAAATCACATGCTTTTCAAAGCACACAGATATAGGTTATAACTTTAATTTGTTAGGGCATATTATCATAGTTTTTAATAGGAAAAATCGTCAAGTTTATAGTTTCATTCAAGGAGTGGGATAACTCACTTTTCAACCAAATCCAAGCTAGCTTTTCCGACCTTGACCTAGCAATAGCACAACAAGTTCCTACCATCAACCCTTAAGCATACGAACAAGGCTAGATTAAGCCTTAATATGGCACGACCAAAGAGATAATGAGCCTAGAAGAGCATGACCAAGAAAATAATAGGATTATATTGGGAATGACCTTGATGGATTCCAAGAGAAATGCTCCAAACTTCTTAGCTCCAAGATTATAGAATGATGTTATATGTTATTTAATGATAATAGCATGATTTTGAGGATGTTTATGCTAGTTTGGGGTTGCTTTGATGTAACGACCCAGAATTTGACCACTTTAAAATATACTATTTAAAGTGATTTTAATAATAAAATATATAATATTTTATGATTTAAATAATAATAGATGGAATTTGCAAAGTGAAATATACACAAAAATAGAAATAATTGCTTATATCGACAAAAGTGACAAAATCCTAATTTCAGAAAAGTAAGTTTCAATGGTTAAATAAATTATTTTAATTAAGTTAAGTGTGTTTATATTTTTAAATAACATTATATAAATTTATTTTTAAATTTGGTTTACATAAATAAATAGTTTAACTAAAATGTCAAAATGTGACCGTAAAACATTTTCTCGAAAATCAACGTTTAGTCGATTTAAAGTTGTCGCAATGTTGTTGCGCCTTTATTTTCTTATATATGAACATATATTCAAATAGTATAAGTATTAATTAATTCACTAATCAAGTTTACTTTTACTAAACATACTTAGAAAATTCTAGAATGTAATTAACAAAAAGTAAGCATAAAAAGACAAAAAGTGTTATAAAAATCAAAAAGTAAACATTAAATCAAACAAACATAATTATTATATTCTTTACTTAATACTTAAGTGAAAATGGCATAAAGTAATGATTTGAAATGTGATGTTAAGTGTTTAAAAAATTAGTTTGCTTAAAGTATAAGCAAAGGGTATTTTGGTACTTTTACAAAATATTATTTTAATCCAAATTTTTCCCTATAAATACCAACACACTTTCTCACTTTTTTCACACCTTTCTTCTCCATTTTCAAGCTCTTCTTCCACCTTTTAATGGCTTCCATTCCTCTCTTAAAAAATTCCAAAAGCGTAACAAAGTTATGGCAAAAATAATCGACAAAAAATATAGCACTTAAGTCAAGTTCAAGCTAGTAAGTTGCATCCATCCACCCAAAGACATGCCCACCTAGAAGCCATCTCTACCTCTTTTCATCTCAACTTCTAGGATAGCGGAGCTATACCTGGATTTCAAGAAGTTTCGGGAAATAGTAGCGAAGCTATAGTCAAATCAATAGTGATAAAATTAGTGAAATTGGTAGAAAGTATGGTTTAGATCTGGAGTTCCTTACCTTAAAGTTTGATGGAGTGGAATCCAAAGTGAGTTATTTTTTCCTTTAAGTTCATTAAAATCATTGCTAAGTTGAAGGCACTTTAAGTGTTAAGTGTTGTTTGAAAACCCTTATTGAATGCTTGTTTACTTTGTTTGCTAAAACAATGGTTTTATTTCCTTGTTTGACTATTTGGATGGTTAATTAAGTATTTTAAAATTTAGAAGTTAAATACTTATTGGGGTATGCGGAAATGACTACTGCACATGTTTCATTTGTGAGATCCAAGGAGACTTGGGCGAGGGATGAAACATGTCGAAGGGAAAGCCCGGATGCTCCAAAATAAATATCAACCCGTTTTAACCCAAGATAAAATAAAGTGTTATAAATATTTGATAGAATGAAGCATTGATTATCATTTTTGTTGTGTTTATTTCATTGATTTATTGTTTGAATTAGGCTCGGCCGGTTTATGAGCATTGATTATTGTTTATTGATTGTTGACTTTGCTCGACCAGTTTCTGAGCAATTAATTATCCATATGCATAGGTTGGATAGAAAACAATTGTACGCTAACACCTTGTGATTTATTTCACGATTTTATTAAAAGGTGTTTAGCGATAATATTGGTCCATTTAATTGTTGTAATTAGTTATAATAATTTGACGTTAATGAAATTGTTTTCAAAGTTGGTTTTCATAAATAAAAGTTTATGAAATGCTTAAAGAAATAAAAATGTTTGAAAATGAATATTTTGAAATTATATTATATAAAAGTGATTTATTTAAAGAATGGTTTTATAAAAATGTTTTATAAAATGGAAAGAATTTCGAGGACTAAACCCGATGGTTTTAAGATGATTTTTGAAAGGATTTGGAAATGGAAATTATTATAGATTTGAAGTATTTGTAATTATTGGCGTAAATTATTTTGCCACTTCGGGATATAAAATGATTTGTTATGTTACCAAAGATTCGGGTAACCCATAACTAAAAATGTAGGCAAGGCTGGTGCAGATGTTATGTAGCCTCAGTATAGTCCGCTGTCGTTGAAGAGGGATATACATATCTATATTTATTTTTCATGAGGCTAGGACCCAGTTGCCTTGTTATGGCTAGAAACCTCCCAATCAGGTAGCATATAGTTTTGTATGCTTGCATATTGACATCATATCAGAAGGTGATTTGTTTTTAGATCCCGAAGTAAAGGACTAGTTTGAATATTAAAGATACATACATACATACATACATATATATATATATCAAAAGTTTTGAAATAAGAATTCGGGAATAAAGTCCAAAGAGAAAATTTCTGTGAATTTAATTAGATTTTAAATCTAAAATTGAAGATTAAGCCTAAGTGGGTAGTTTTGAGAATTGCATATTATTTGTGCATCATAGGCTCCATGTGTCCTATTTGCTGTAGGAGAACTACCTTGGCTTGATCCTATATCTAATTGGGTACCCAATTTGATAGGGATACGTAGGTAGTCACAAGTGGTAGTGATGTAGCCCCTAAAATAATATAACCATTTTTTTTGTTTATCTGTTATTGGTTGTTGTTTATCTTGTGTTGTTGCATTTTTCCTGCTTACTATTTTATTTCGCATTTGACATGTTTATTGAGTTAGCAGGAATGGCTATTGATGTCTCTCTCATTAGAGTTGTGTAGCGGTATATTTATTTGTATTGCTATTTGGTATGTATTAAAGCAAAACTAGTAGATTAAATTGATTACCCTGATAACTTGTAAAATTGACATTGTATCCTATACATTTTATAATGTTGAATATTTACCAAATACTGTGTATTAAGTTAGTAGTTTTCATTCATAGTTTTAGAACGGACGGGTATTTCGTCGATTTTGACTGGTCCGAAAACCCGGGTTGTTACATTTGATTAATGAACTTTCTGAAGTGATAAGAGTGAGAGAACGGTTTTTTTGAGTGGTGAATTAGTCACCAAATGAAGAGAGCCTTGCCCACTTATTTATAGCCTTGAAAATGAAGTGCCAAATGACCCTTAAATCCCACTATGGTCAGCCTCTCCCTCCCTTACCCATGATCCACTCACTTCACACCATGCTTGAGAAAGTCTTCCCTTAAATCACTCCTTAAAACCCTCCTTCGTGTCCCCTTCTAGAAGCAATTTCTATCATTAATTTCTCTATAAATTAAGGTATATTTGATACTTATTAATGTGTTCATATGTTTATTACATAAGTCCAAAGAATTTAAATAACTATTATCGAATAAAGATTTTTAATAAAATGTTTTTAGTCATAATTTTGTTATTTCTTTAAATTATATATTTTTGTAAACACAATTCAAAAATATGTTTTCTAGCTTTAGTTATTATTAAAAAAGTGTTTATTAAAGTTATAAAATCATATTTTAAATACTTAATCATTTTTCAAAAGTTCAGATATTCGAAGATGAAGTGTTCGAAATTACGGGTTGTTACATTCTCCCCCTTTAAGACATTTCATCCCCGAAATTCTAACAAGAACAATACAAAGCAGAATTAGCAACCAAATAAAGAGAGCCTTGCCCACTTATTTATAGCCTTGAAATTGAAGTGCCAAATTACCCTTAAACCCCCTATGGCCGGCCTCTCCCTCCCTTGCTCATGCCTCCACTCACTTCGCACCATGCTTAAGAAATTTTCCCTTAAATCACTCCTTAGAACCCTCCTTCTTGTCCCCTTCTAGAAGCAATTTCTCTTTTGAACTAAGGTGTATTTAATACTTATTAATGTGTTCAAATGTTTATTACACAAGTCCAAAGATATTAAATAACTATTATTAAATAAAAAGTTGATTTTTAATATAATGTTTCTCGGTCATAATTTTGATATTTCTTCAAAGTATAAAATTTGTAATCACAATTCAAAAATAAGTTTTCTAGCTTTAGTTATTAATTAAAAACTGTTTATTATTGTTATAAAATCACATGTTTAATACTTAACCATTTTTCAAAAGTTTAGATATTCAAAGATGAAGTGTTTGAAATTACGAATTGTTACAAATAATTTGATTTAATTTAAGCTGTATATCTATTGAAATAAATGCATCAGATGCACCCATATGTGAAAATGCAAGTGCAATATATAGGAAGTGCACATATTTGACGTGAACATATTTAAGTGTCGGGATTTACACATCAATGGACACATTTTCCCCTTATATATGCCTTTGTCGTCCAAAATAATTTGTTTTAACAAAATAAGATTTATTTTGTTCATATATAATACATACACACATGTATGTATATTTTTTTACATTAGATGGACTTTGATTGTCTAACATGTTTTAAAATTAAAGTAAACAATGTAATGTAGGTTTTAATTAAGAGATTAAAATAAAAATTACAATATTTTACATTAAAGTCGATTTTGTAAACTTTTAATTAAGAACACACGCGCGCGCGCACATACACACACATATATATAATAATAATAATTAAATCGGTGTTTTAAAATCAAAATAATATGTAACAAATGTATTAAATTAATTTGTAACATATCTTCAAATAATGAAACTAGTCTAACTTAGATTTAATTGTTAAGTTAACAAAGGAATCAAAAGTTATAAGATTTTTTTTGAAAAGTCCACTTATAAATTTTAAATCGACTTAATTATTATTCTCATGTAAACTATAACTATATTTTTTTAAACCAACTTTTAGTATATGTATTCAATTCTCAATTTTATAAAGTGAACTTTAAATTGATTATAAAATATTTCAATAAAATTTGTTCAAATAATAGTTTTGAAAGCAAAGGGAATTAGACAACTTAGAAATATATAGATATAAATTCATCATAATGAGATTCAAATCTAAATTAACTACACATATGAACAAATAAACAAAAGGCCACGATGAATCTATAAATATTAACATAGGTAGCACATATACAATGAAAGAGAAGGATAGAGAAGTGTTAAAAACATATTAACAAGATGAGCATACAACTATTCTAGGGAAGCGGTAAAGTTCCAAATCATATTGAAAAACTCATATAGATGAAAGAGATACAAAAGGGTGGAATTCAAAGCATATAAACATGTTGAATTTTATATAAACTTGTGCAAACCCGTGCTATGCACATGGGTTTCACGATTAGTTTTAATAGTGTATTTTATGGAATTTAAAGTTATATGAAGCTGAAAATGCATGTCTGTGGATGGTAATTCTTTTGGTTAGCTTTTTATTTAACACTAACAACAAACATTTTTGACATATTTTGTAACAACCCGTAAATTTAACCGGTTTTTAATAACGTTATTAATTGAAATTTTGTGAAACTTTAAAATGATAAAATTTTGAGATATAAATTTGATAATTGAGATGCGTCTAGTTAAACACAACAACTGATAAATTTTCGTCCGAAAATATGAAAGTTTATTTCGTGCGTAAATTCATTTCAATTTAATCAGTTAGGAATTGATGAAAATAACACATTTTCGAAACCTAAATATTTTTACGTAGAAAAATTCTAAATCACCTTCTGAGCAGGACGTCATTTTTCATTTTTCAAAACTTGGATTTCTTTAGCTCCGTCGATCTTATTTTTCTGTGTTTTTGCTGCATTTTCCGCTGGTAGAAAATTCAAATTTTTATAATTCAATCATACCACCAATATCTGTATATCATTTTGATCGCCTCGCCGCGCTGATATCGACGGTATATTCAATTGTGTATTTCGAAGTCCGATACACGTTGAAAACTGTGGAAATGGTAACCGTAGCGGTGTTGTTTCGTGTCTCTTGGGTTCTAGTGCTCATTCAATTTTCACCTCGACATAAACAATTTCAGAATTCAATAGCCTATCTGTCACTGTTTATCAATTGGTCACTTGGCTTTCCATAGTGTCGGTTACCAATATTATTCTGACCGTTCATTCTTTTGAGGGAAAAAAATATATAATATCATATTGTTCATATACATCTAAGTCTGCACTTAGACTTGTTAACTGTTCATCCTCCCCTCTTGGCTGTTAGTCTCCTCAATTTCAATTTATGGCTGCTTCTCGTTCATATACTTTTGGTTTCTTCTCCCTATTCATTTGGCTCTAAGAAAATTTATATATGCATAGGCTAAATCCATGTGAGGCTGCAACTCCACTTCCTTCTTCATCTTCACGTCTTCACCTCGCGTACACAGCCACCACGCAACTCGAAGCCCTCGGCCACCAACCGTCATCACTAGGTGATCCGCCTCCACTAACCATTCATCTTCCGCCATCGACATGGCTAGCACCACCTCCCTAGCAGCCGCAGCCGTGAGTCACGCAAGCAGCAACCGGCCTCCACCTGACCTCCTCCACCACCGCAACCCACTGTCACGCCTTACCGGCCACTCCCCACCATTGTTTACCCTTCTCCTTCTAGCGACTGACCGAGATCCCTCATCTGAAAGGTTGCTAAACATTGCGCAGTAGCTCTCTAGCCATGCTCCCACTCTCGGCCACCTCTATTTATAAAGGTATTATTATATATAAATGAATTTTACAAAATATGTAACGACCCGCTATTTTGGACCATTCGCATCCGCACATGTCGGACTTGAATAATTCAAAATACCGAATTGTTAATTTAAATTTGGAAAAACTGAACATATACAGTAAATAAATAATCACAGATCACAGACACAGAGTAATAAATGCAGCGGAAATAAAAGAGATAGTAGTTCATGAAGCTACTATATAAATGTATAAGTTACATCAAAGTTAAACCAGATACAATGGAAGAGTAATACGATACATCAGATACAAATCAGAATACATCACTGGAATCATCGAATACTGAAAGCAGAATAGATGGCTGGATCTTCAAGCAAAGCTCCAACTTCAAAGGTGAGTCTCGAATACTGATACACTCAGTCTGACCCGAGCGTAAAGCAAAACACAAAACACTCGAGTCAGGATTAACATTCTTATATCAATAAATCCAACTCAAGTGAAATAGCAATTGAAATACAAGTAACTCAAAGGATGTTTGGAATAACCATCCTTTAAGGATCCGTTAAACTATCTACTATATAGTAGTGTACGATAAGTAGATAATGCCTATCAGTAATATAAGATATCAAAATAGTGTTAAGGCATTACCATTATCCCCCTTAACACATTTTATATAAGCGTTATAGTCTATACAGCACTGTAAACTCCACCGTAAACTAGTGGGATATCAGGGAGTACTCCATAGGTATAACACAAAACAAATCGTAGTGGTCGCGTATATAGGGATCCAAGTATGACAAGGCACATGAGGCAATACCCAAGGTAGTGAAACTACCGTTTGCCTGATCCGGACTGGTGAGAACGCATCACCGCAGTGACCGCAACACCGCGAAACAACACTCCCAAAATCAAGGGTGCGCCAATCAACAACAAGTAATGAATAGTTTCGAAGAAGTGTGTTCGCTCGAGGTAGCTAGCCCCCATTTGTCCCGGCACGGCTCCTGTTTTAGTCATTTCCAATTTGACACAAGTGTCAAGGCTATCCATTATCGTTTTCTTTCTTCAGTCATCACGTACATCATTCCAACCACTTCATTCTGGATCACACTCCGCATATAGTTATTAAAGTGGTTTTCGGTTTAGATAGTGAGTATGTCCCTAACCGATTCCGGTCTCTTTAATAACTTTCGTAATTATTACACCGATTGGTCATTTATATTTTTTTCAAAACCAAATCAATTACAATTTTTAATTAGAATTTGAAAACCAACATTTCATTTGTCTTTCCAAAACAATTTCCATAATTTACATTTCAAAACTTCCAAATTCATAATTTCAAAATCTTATAATTCAATTTCCATTTTTATTTAAACAATTCAAATATTGATTCAAGTTCGTATATAAGTTTCATTTCGAAAACATTTAAATTAATTTAAATTAACATTCAAACCAATTTAACTTCATTGATCGATTTCATTCAATATTCGTTACGTTACTTTATCATTCAAAACAATTTATTTAATTTCTAGTTCATTAAATCAATTATTTAAGTTCAACTTAATTATATCAAAACTTCAAATTGGATTAAATGAAATTCGTCAAATCAAGTTCTTTAAATTACAAGTCTTACATTAATTCAATAAATCACATTTTATTTCTTGTTAAAGAAATTCAATTTCACTTATTCATTTACTTAGTTACAATCTCAAAACTCAGTTAATAAAGAATCTTAATTTCACTTATTCAAGAAATTCAATTTCACCTAATAAAGAATTCAATTTTATTTAATTTTTAAATAATTCAATCTTATTTAGTTATTAAATAATTCAATCTTATTTAATTATAAAATAATTTCAAAACTTAATTATTAAATAATTTCAAACTTAATTATTAATAATTCCAAATTTTAAAACAACGTTCTTTCATCAACTACTATGTTAATATTTTGTTTTGGGTTATTTCATATTAACAATTTCCTTTCAAAAATTCAAATTCCAACTTCATTTTAAAACCTTATTATTTATTCAAATAAAATATTTATTTTATTTTTAAATCAAATTATTTACCAATCGGGTTTTATTTAATTCTCTATCCTAAGTCAAGTTCATTTTGGGTATTTATCATTTCAACCCGATTCCATTTCAATTCAAAAATCAGAGCATAACAAAAGGGAACTTGCAGTGTGATAACTGGGATGGTGTCAAAGTAAATAAACAAGCAATAACAACAATCAATATCAATCCAATAATCAATTCAAATAATCCCGAAATAATCGTATTAATTCACATTGTTGTTTGTGCAAATTAATATAATTATTTCTAGAATCTACACTATCATTTCATGTAGATTAAAGATTATTACACTAATATTTATAGGGTTCTTCACTTGATATTCATTATCCACTTTATACTACATCAGTTTATACAATCATACATTCAATGGTTCAAGGTGTAGTTATCACTATTTCTACATGTCAATTTAATTACATTTAAAGGGGTCATATTTAACTAATCAAATTCAACACATATGTCGATTTCAAATTGTTAACTCCTACGTCAATTTCAATTTCAAATTATTTATCCCTTACAATATTAACAATTTAACGTCCAATGTCAAAATCAAACAATCAATCATTTATCAACCAACTGGATTATCATTGTATAAATAACAGATAAGGTTGTCAGATGTCATAGGTGAACTGATACATGTAAAAAAACATATATATAACAGTGTAGATAACTAACAGCAGCATATTTCAATTGTTGTTTCAATTGAAATCAAATTTAATAAATAAAAGAACATTAATCGTGAGTGATTGCTCACCTTTCGAGGCTAGAGGAGTTTGACAATGGAACAAGTTCCAAAGCAACGCTAGATGGACACGATTCGACGAACAAAGCTGATAGATAAGAAGTCGATGAAATCAAATCAGAATTGGATCGATGAAGATAATGGTATAAGTGAATTCATATAACTAAGTATAACTATATACATATTCTATATTTAAGCACATGTTAAATTTTAAATATGTATTTATTATATAAAATGTTATTACTTAGTTCACACCTATATTTTAAGTCAAAATGTATACGTATAATTTAAAAGCCAAAATAAACGTACATACCTATATACTCCAAAATCCCAAAACATATATACGTATATAAAATTAAAATCAATACTAACTTAGACAAGTAAACTGACGTACTGTAACTCGCACAAATCTGATATATATAAAGTACATACTGGGTATACAAACTCATATACAACAAAAATATACATTTTGTATTCAAGATCCAACCAACTATTTTATAGAATTGTGTATCCATGTGACCGATCATATAATGTATATATACTTCATATAACAACAAAACCAAATATAACTTATAGGTTATATAATTACTTCGAAATCTAAATCCACACATATATAACTGTAAATATAACCAGAATATATAACTTAATATATAAAATATACACAGTACATAAATATATTTGCAAATAGCTCAACTGCCGGTACCTATATAATCTGTAAACAAATATACCCTTACACATGTTTACAATATAACTTTAACTTTTTGTTAAGAGATATATATATATATATATAAGCTACAGCAAATCTCGTAGAGTAATACATTACTATTTCAATCCAACAGTAAAATACTTATCAAATCACCGGTTCATATAGCACTTATAGATACGTATATATATATAACATTCTTTCTACCATTCTAATTCCAGCAAAACAAAACAAAATATGGTATATAACCTATGTAACATATATTTAACTTGCATGCATATCTTTAACTTTAAACCATAAACTGACATATACACTTTAGCTAACAACATATATATATGTACCCAACTATACGCATAAACTATATACATATACTATACGTATACCCACTGTAATTATTGAAAACAAATCACGCAACCCACAACAATATATATACACTATACATCATTTAAACAACCACTTTAAGCTATAGTTTATATATTACTGTAAATATAATTTCTGTAAAACATACTTAAAATCTAACCTATACTAACATACGTATATTACTGACACTATTTTATATCAACTAACATATTATATATATAATAATCTATCACATAACTTATATGACTATACTTATAAAATATGTTACTCGGACAGAACAAAAGGTTTAAAACTGCAACGTATAATAATCACTTACATACCATATGTAAAACAGAAATCATTTACATATACCTTAGACATGACTAGTGTAGCTGCTTTGCAATATAATATTTATAATACTTCTCTTATATATTATTCATACAGTAAGCGTACAAAGCTTCTGGAGTATAGACTTATGTACCTATTATAGTTCGAACTCAACACAAATTATAAAGAGTACCCGTATACGGCAGTTCACATACATATTTATAAACTTATATATACATAGCAACAAGTTTTTGTATAAAGCATATATATATTATACTTTTAGAACATATATATATAAGATACTGTAAGCCTATATACAGTAACACAAAATATAACTAAAATATAACTTACACTATATATATTTTATACCATGCGAAAGAAAGTGTGGCTGAGGGAAGCATGCACAGCAGCGAATAGCAGAGGAAAATGGCGGTGGTCACAAGCCGAGGCTGGGCGAGTAGATGTCGGGTGGGCCGCTAGTAGTTCGCTGGTTGTAGGGTGATTATCGGGTTGATGGACGGTGATTGGGTGAGTGTACGAAAGTGCGGTGGTCAGTGGGGTCGGGTCGCTTGTCGATGAGGTCGGAGGATGTTGTCGGGTCGGAGGAGAGTGGCTCGGAAGTGGTGGTGAGATGAGGGGCGACTGAAGTATGATCGGCCATGAAGAGAAAAGTGACAGATGTTGCCTTTTGAAGTTTGGTTTCTACAGGCATGGCATACACTAAATTATATAAACTTTGAGAAAATAATGTTCACAGAATAAAGGAGCACCACGTAATGAAGAAGATTGAATAGAGAGAGACCGAACCCAAATGAGATACCAATAAAGGATGTTGGGAATAATAAAAGTCACGGATCAGAGTTTATTGATCATTGGGAAAATAAGAAGTCTGAAGTTGAACGGCTGTTTGCATTGTACATTGAATACTAAAAGGTCACAAATTCAACCGGCACAAAACCGGTACCGATACGGAAGGCGTTTCGCAAAGTGCAACGTACACCGGACTTCGAATTTGACAATCGAATATATCGCGGAGATCAGTACGACGAGACGGTCAAAACGGTATACAGATATCAAAGGTACGATTGAATTATAAAAATTCGAATTTTTCTACTACGAAAAATGCAAGAAAAACACAGAAAAATAAGATCGACGGAGCTAAAGAAGTCCGAATTTTGAAAAACGAAAAATGATGTTTGCTCAGAAGATGGTTTAGAATTTTTCCATGTAAAAATGTTTAGGTTCCGAAAACATTTTATTTTCATCGCTTTTTAACTGATTAAATTGAAGTAACTATTACGCGTGAAATAAACTTTCATATTTTCGAACGAAAATTTACCGGCTGCTATGTTTAATTAGACGCATTCCAAATAATAAATTTTATTTCAAAATTTTATCGTTTAAAATTTCACAAAATTTCGACTAATTACGTTATTAAACAGTTAAATTTTATGGGTCGTTACAAAATATGTTGTTACACTATACTTTACTGTATGTATTTAGAACACATATGTATTATTTTATAGTAATTTATTGTACTGCATTATGTCCAGAGTATTATATATAAGTAGTATGTACCTATTTGTATATGGATCTTAAATTTTGGGTTTTTGTTTTGTTGCTCATGTGATGAGTTGTTATACTTCGTTTTCTGTTTATATACAGATTCTTTTATTTCCATGTGACTACTTATTTTATACGTATAATATAATGATATTCATACTTGTATATGTTGATTTCTATTCTTGAATAAAATGGGTATAGTATGTTCAGGTTGTGGTTTTACAGTTATCATTTACACATCAGTATACTTAGTTATTTTGTAGAAAATGCCACAGCTTTTCCAACACACAAAAAAAGTAAGTAGATAACAATTTTTTTTAAGTTCGCGTATGGTTAGTTTATATGACAAGTCTATTTATATATATTATTCTATGTATGGTTATTATATTATTTTATAAATGTTGCAGTATTATATATTGGTTATATATGTTGGGTTGTATGTGTCAGCACATGTAAAGTTAAAATATATATAGTAGTGATGTTGTATATATTTTGTGCGTTGATGGTGCTATGAAGTCTAGTATATTGTGGGTTTGTTAAAAAAAAAGGTATACTTATATAAATACTTTATTGTACTGATTGTATGTACATATTTTAGTTGTTGATTTCGATTTTGATGCTATGTTTATATATATTCTACAAGCTATATTATACAATTGGTTATTCACAGCAGTAAGAGAATTTTTTTTTGTAGTAATATATATATATATATATATATGTTCATTGTAGTGAAGTATAGTAATAAGATAAGTATGTATTGTTTTTCTTTTAAAAAACATTTCGCAGTATGACTATGTCTTGCTCTACTTATATGGGTTAAAAGTTTGTAGTGATATTGATTTCGAAATAATAATATAAGGTTACATATATTATCTAAAATATCTCTTTGGTTGTGTAGTTGACTAACGATTATAAACAGTAAGGTAGATATTTTCGCGTTTTTTGTTGTTGTTAATCTTTTGATTTCATAATATATTATGTCAGTTTTATACATATAAATTTATATGAATTGTATATACTTGAATATAAAATATGATTTTTATCTCGTTACATATAAGTTCGCTGATACCCTTTATCTTCATAAATCCAGTTTGGTTTGACGTCGTCAAATTCCTATTTATCAGCCTTGATCGCCGAGCTCGTGCCAATCTCGCTTGCTTTGATTTAGGACTCGTGCTTGGATTCGTAACTTGACTCAGCTTTATTGTGTATCTCTCTAACCTCGAAAGGTGAGCAATCACTCACGATTAATGTTCTTTTATTTATTAAATTTGATTTCAATTGAAACGACAATTGAAATATGCTGCTGATAGTTATTTACACTGTTATATATGTTATTACCTGTATCAGTTCACCTGTGACATCTGACACCACTATCTGTTATTTATACAATGATAATCCCATTTGGTTGATAATTGATTGATTGTTTGTTGTTTATATTGGATGTAAATCGTAATGTATAAAGTGATAAATAGTATGCAATTGAATTTGACGTAGGATAGTTAAGATTTTGAATTGACATATGTGTTGAATTTGATTAGTCAAATTTGTACAATATGACCCCTTGAATGTTTAATTATTTGACACGTAGTAAAATAGTTAATTACCCTTGAACCATTTGAATTTATATGGTATTAACTGATGAAGTATGAAATAGAATAATTGATGTCAAGTGTAGAATTGCATAGAATAATTGGTATAATAATCTTTAATTTACATGAAATGATAGTGTAGATTCTAGAAATAATTATATTAATTCGCACAAATAACAATGTGAATTAATACAGTTATTTCGGGATTATTTGAATTGATTATTGGATTGATATTGGTTGTTGTTATTGCTTGTTTATTTACTTTGACACCATCCCAGTTATCACACTGCAAGTTCCCTTTGCTATGATTTGATTTTGAATCGAATTGGAATCGGGTTGAAATGATAAATACCCAAATTAAACTTTGACCTAGGATAGAGAATTAAATAAAAACCGATTGGTCAATAATTTGATTTAAAAATAAAATGAAGATTTTATTTGAATAAATAATATGGCTTTGAAATGAAGTTGAAATTTGAATTTTTAATGAAAGGAAAATGTTAATATTTAAAAATCTGAAACAAAATATTAACAATGTAATTGATGAAAGAATGTTGTTTAATTCGAGAAATGATTGAATTAAGTTTTGAAATTATTTAAAAATTAAGTTTTGAAATTTTATAATAGTTAAGTTTTGAAATTATTTAATAATTAAATAAAATTGAATTCTTTGATAAGTGAAATTTAACTTCTTGAATAAGTAAAATAAGTTTCTTATTTAATTGATTTTTGAAATTGTAACTAAGTAAATTAATAAGTGAAATTGAATTTCTTTAATAAGAAATAAAATGTGTTTTATTGAAATAAAGGTAAGACTTGAAATGTAAAGAATTTTCTTTGATAAATTTAATGCAATTTGTAAGTTGAAATAATGGGGTTGAACTTAAGTAATTGATTTAATGAATTGGAAATTTAATAGAAATTGTTTTGAATGACAAAGTAACGATATTGAATGAAATCGATAAATGAATTTAAATTGATTTGAATGTTAAGTTAAACTGATTTAAATGATTTCGGAATGAAACTTATATACGAACTTGAATCATTATTTGAATTTTGTAAATAAAAGTTGAAATTGAATTATAAGATTTTGAAACGGTAAATTGGAAGTTTTGAAACGTGAATTTGGAAATTGATGTAGGAAGACAAATGAAATGTTGGTTTACAAACACTGATTGAAATCGTAATTGATTTGGTTTTGAAATTTATTAAACGACCAATCGGTGTAATAATTACGGAAGTTATTAAAGAGACCGGAATCGGTTACTCTATGTCTAAACCGAAAACCACTTTAATAACTATACGCGGAGTGTGATCCAGAATGAAGGGGTTGGAATGGTGTACGTGATGACTGAAGAAAGAGAACGATAATGGATAGCCTTGACACTTGTGTCAAATTGGAAATGACTAAAACAGGAGCCGTGCCTGGCCAAATGGGGGCTAGCTACCTCGAGCGAACACACTTCTTCGAAAACTACTCATTACTTGTTGTCGATTGGTGCACCCTTGATTTTGGGAGTGTTGTTTCACGGTGTTGCGGTCGCTGCGGCGATGCGTTCTCACCAGTCCGGATCAGGCAAACGGTAGTTTCACTACCTTGGGTATTGCCTCATGTGCCTTGTCATACTTGTATCCCTTTATACGCGACCACTACGATTTGTTTTGTGTTATACCTATGGAGTACTCCCTGATAGCCCACTAGTTAACGTTGGAGTTTACAGTGCTGTATAGACTATAACGCTTATATAAAATGTGTTAAGGGGGATAATGGTAACGCCTTAACACTATTTTGATATCTTATATTACTGATAGACATTATCTACTTATCGTACACTACTACATAGTAGGTAGTTTAACGGATCCTTAAAGGATGGTTATTCCAACATCCTTTAAGTTACTTGTATTTCAATTGCTATTTCACTTGAGTTGGATTTATTGATATAAGAATGTTAATCCTGACTCGAGTGTTTTGTGTTTTGCTTTACGCTCGGGTCAGACTGAGTGTACTAGTATTCGAGACTCACCTTTGAAGTTGGAGCTTTTCTTGAAGATCCAGCCATCTATTCTGCTTTCAGTATTCGATGATTCCAGTGATGTATTCTGATTTGTATCTGATGTATCGTATTACTCTTCTGTTGTATCTGGTTTAACTCTGATGTAACTTATACATTTATATAGTAGCTTCATGAACTACTATCTCTTTTATTTCTGCTGCATTTATTACTCTGTGTTTGTGACCTGTGTTCTATTTATTTACTGTATATGTTCAGTTTTTCCAAATTTAAATTAACAACGTGGTATTTTGAATTATTCAAGTCCGACATGTGCGGATGCGAATGGTCTAAAATATCGGGTCGTTACAGTTGGTATCAGAGCTTTGGTAGCTCTAGGCAAAACTTAACATATAGGGTAAATGTATTTACAGAATCACTCTCATTCGAGTTTCAATCTCTTCCTTTTGACTCGATTCCTTTGAATTTTGGAACATTCCCTGCGATTCCAAAAAATTCATTTGTGTCCCTCACTATCCGTCTTCTTTCAATTCTGGAGAATCTCATTACTCCACTTCGAATGATCTTTATAATGAGTTGGCGACCCCGCCAATCTCAAATTGATTTGTAAAGGGGTGAAACTCCTTTACAATAGGCATTGATTTACCGAAGATTTCTGTATCCTCGGTTTACGATGCTATCTATCTCCTGCTATACCTGAATTCTATCTCTTGCTATCGAATGTCGATTTGCCTCGAAATTCCGCATCGATCTTATTCTTTAAGTTATGGTCGACCCGGTTAAGGTTGCCCGTAAATTAAGTAAGCTTATCCATCTTCCGATTCTGTTAATTGAATTATCCTATCTTTTGTTTCGAACATATTATCGAATCGAAATTCTCTTTGATTTGATTTCCATCAAATTTGAATCTCCATACTTATTTTGAAATCCATCCTTTTATTGTCGAGAGAGGGAGTGTATTTATATTTATACTAAAATGTTTTATATATATATTGTGTTGTTTGAGTTGTTGATGTTGATTTGGGTTTTCGATCGATTCGTCTGATCAACGCTATCGATAGGATTTCCAAAACACTTGAGCAGAGCAAACTGACACAATATCGTTTTCAAATTTGATAAATAAAATAAAAAGTTTTGTATGATTATATTATATATAAATATAAGTTTTCTGAAATTAAATTGTTAATGAATTTGTTGTCTGAAATAATAATATTTGATTTTCATTTATTGTTTTGTAAACCATTGACTATTGCATAATATAAATAAATGAATTTATAAACTTGGTTATAAATTGATTGGAATTTGAAATGAATTTAATTCAGAAATTTGAGAATTTATTAGTTTCCGGTAATTTCGAACTTTGTTTTTTTAAAATTTTAAAGTATATATTATTGAAATTATTTTCGAATAGAAATCGTTTTCAAAGAATTTTTAAAATGTTGAAATCAGTTCTCTTCTCTTTGTCGTTGGAAAATAATTTCGGTGATGGCGGTCGCATCATCGACATTCATTTTCGAGTTTCGAAGTGGAGATACTTGAAATTATTTAATAATTAAATAAGATTGAATTATTTAATAATTAAATAAAATTGAATTCTTTGATAAGTGAAATTTAACTTCTTGAATAAGTAAAATAAGTTTCTTATTTAATTGATTTTTGAAATTGTAACTAAGTAAATTAATAAGTGAAATTGAATTTCTTTAATAAGAAATAAAATGTGTTTTATTGAAATAAAGGTAAGACTTGAAATGTAAAGAATTTGATTTGATAAATTTAATTAATGCAATTTGTAAGTTGAAATAATGGGGTTGAACTTAAGTAATTGATTTAATGAATTGGAAATTTAATAGAAATTGTTTTGAATGACAAAGTAACGATATTGAATGAAATCGATAAATGAATTTAAATTGATTTGAATGTTAAGTTAAACTGATTTAAATGATTTCAGAATGAAACTTATATACGAACTTGAATCAATATTTGAATTTTGTAAATGAAAGTTGAAATTGAATTATAAGATTTTGAAACGGTAAATTGGAAGTTTTGAAACATGAATTTGGAAATTGATGTAGGAAGACAAATGAAATGTTGGTTTACAAACACTGATTGAAATCGTAATTGATTTGGTTTTGAAATTTATTAAACGACCAATCAGTGTAATAATTACGGAAGTTATTAAAGAGACCGGAATCGGTTAGGGACATACTCTCTGTCTAAACCGAAAACCACTTTAATAACTATACGCGGAGTGTGATCCAGAATGAAGGGGTTGGAATGGTGTACGTGATGACTGAAGAAAGAGAACGATAATGGATAGCCTTGACACTTGTGTCAAATTGGAAATGACTAAAACAGGAGCCGTGCCGGGCCAAATGGGGGCTAGCTACCTCGAGCGAACACACTTCTTCGAAAACTACTCATTCCTTGTTGTCGATTGGTGCACCCTTGATTTTGGGAGTGTTGTTTCACGGTGTTGCGGTCGCTGCGGCGATGCGTTCTCACCAGTCCGGATCAGGCAAACGGTAGTTTCACTACCTTGGGTATTGCCTCATGTGCCTTGTCATACTTGTATCCCTTTATACGCGACCACTACGATTTGTTTTGTGTTATACCTATGGAGTACTCCCTGATAGCCCACTAGTTTATGGTGGAGTTTACAGTGCTGTATAGACTATAACGCTTATATAAAATGTGTTAAGGGGGATAATGGTAACGCCTTAACACTATTTTGATATCTTATATTACTGATAGACATTATCTACTTATCGTACACTACTACATAGTAGATAGTTTAACGGATCCTTAAAGGATGGTTATTCCAACATCCTTTAAGTTACTTGTATTTCAATTGCTATTTCACTTGAGTTGGATTTATTGATATAAGAATGTTAATCCTGACTCGAGTGTTTTGTGTTTTGCTTTACGCTCGGGTCAGACTGAGTGTACCAGTATTCGAGACCCACCTTTGAAGTTGGAGCTTTGCTTGAAGATCCAGCCATCTATTCTGCTTTCAGTATTCGATGATTCCAGTGTTGTATTCTGATTTGTATCTGATGTATCGTATTACTCTTCCGTTGTATCTGGTTTAACTCTGATGTAACTTATACATTTATATAGTAGCTTCATGAACTACTATCTCTTTTATTTCCGCTTCATTTATTACTCTGTGTCTGTGATCTATGTTCTATTTATTTACGGTATATGTTCAGTTTTGCCAAATTTAAATTAACAACGCGGTATTTTGAATTATTCAAGTCCGACATGTGCGGATGCGAATGGTCTAAAATATCGGGTCGTTACATATTTGTTGTTGAACACTTTCATTTAAGATTTTAACCAAGAAATTTGATGATATTATCTACTATATTGCGTATTTTCTAATAAATTTGTAAATATTAAAAAATTGTTTTCTGATATTTTAATTTTTCTAAAAGTAGAAAGTAATAATAAACTTGATGTATTAAAAGAACTAAACATAACATTATTTTTAAAAACCGAGAGTGTAGATAATTTATGATTTCATTATTGATTTTATTAAAAGTTTACAACAATTTAAGTTTATAGATTACATAACAAATTCAACCTGAACTAATGGAATAAAAGGAAAAAATAATGAAATAAAATTCATTTCAATTTGTAAGCAATTACTGGTATATAAATTTCACATACTTACAGATATAAAATTAGGGTTAATTTGAGAATTAATGTATATTTATTATATGTACTAAAAGTGAAAGTATATTAATATTCTTACTTTTCCATACAATTTAAGATGACAATAAACCACACATGTCTAACCCAAACTGAACGGGAAGGTGAATAGTTAGGGAAAAGAAGAAGGAAGAATACAAGAAGAAAGAAGAAAGAAAAACTAAACAACACAGAATCTTATAGCGGAATGAATAATCTATAATATACACTAAATCTTTACACGAAGAAGAAATGTAATATACATACAACAATCAGAGCACACTAACCTATCCCTGCCCAAACAGTTATAATAGCTTATCCTCACAATTTGCTGATAAATACAACCAATAGACAACACAGCAGAACATAAAGAAATATGTAGGTACGTCCTGGGCCTCCAGCTCGTCTCTTGAAGCTCCAAACTAAATCTATAATATGCTCGGTCTGATCCGAGCATTATAATAAAAAGCACCAGAGTCGGTCTGGGAAACCAGTGTGAGAAAACATATCTTAGTTTATTTTAATGTTTCAAAACTTTTGAAAGTAAAGGTATCTCGTAAAACCATGATGCATAGAAACAAAAATGGATTTTTACCTTACGATTACCAAAAAAATTTCTATAGAAAATTCATTGATATTATAATAATGTCTAGGGGTCAAAGTAAACTGTGAAAATAGCTGAAATGCTTGCATCTCACATTACAACATAGTTGGGCACAACTAAATCCGTACGACGCTTACTAGAGAATGGATTCCATACAATGACTGGGCTACCAGGGTACCGCCCATCATGGTGCATCTCTAGATAAAATAACACAGAGGACCTCGCCGGGATCCCCTGCCAACACAGAACCGATCTACCACTTGACTAGTAGTATGGAATATGATCACCCCTCCGTTAATGGGCCCCGAAGCATCTCGCATGTTTTATTCATTCCCGGTTAATGAGGCTTGAGGCTATGTTTTACCTTTTATATAGCACTTTCCACTTGGAATGCTAACACTACCCTCCGAGGAACGATGCAAAGCCAGCATTCATCCCTATAAGTTCGTTCTGAGACTGAACGATACGCTTGAGCTCCATCTCCAATTTCATCATCTTCAAGATGTCTTCATTTCGAAACGCTTGAGTTGGATCGAAGTGGTTTTCGGATAACATATCCGATCCTGGTCTCTTCGAAACAACTTTCAATAATTTCTGGTAAACTCAACCCCGGTTCTTTAGGAAACAAATAGTCAAAGATAAGAGCCGAGATCACCTCCTAACCGTTAATGGACGAATTTCCTTATCGTATGTCCTAGGGGAATGAAACGAGATTTATACGCATAGTATAACATCATCGGAGGTGATTGTGCCATATAACTCAAGTGTTTCTCCTAGATATTTCCAAAGTTATGTTTGGGTCCATATTTAGTCGGTTATTTAATTATCCACAAACACACATCCAAACCAGGGATTTATTTCAAATGGAAAAACCAACATTGGTTAAGCACATAAGCAACCACTAGCCTCTTTTAATAAATCTTTTCATTAACTAAAATCACCTGTAAATATTTGTAACAAAATACTTTTACAGAGATTCATTCGCAACTCTTATATTTTCAATACTTGGAAAATATCCATATACTTATCTCAATGGCGTAAGTATATTCAACAAACACCGAGGAAGATTCTCTTTTTATACAATTCTAAATCATTTATAAACTCCGTTATAAATTTCTAAAACCATTTATAAAATATTTTATAAATCTCAGGAACCATTTATAAAACTCGTTTATACATTCCAAAAATCATTTTTGACTCCTTTATAAATCCATAAAACCTTTTATAAAATCCTTTTATAAATCTATAAACCCATTTCTAAAATTCTTTTATGAATATCTAACCATATTAATAATTTAAATGATTAACTTTTCAAAATATTAAAAACATTGATAAACAACTTTAAAACAATAATAATATAAATAAACAACTTTTAATCATAAATATATTTCATTGATAAAAATCCCTACTTAAATTTCAACATAATCGTTTCCATATTTATAAAACTATATTTATAAATCTCTTTCTATTTTATGCATATCATTTAACATCTCTAGATCTATCCTCACTTTCAATTCCCCAAAATAGAATCAACTATTTTTCTAACAACATCCCACATATTATCATAAATCTCCAATTTGATTATCTCCAATCTATACAATGATAATGGTTTCCTTTTATTTATAAACACAGTTTATAAATCTATCATTTTATAACATTTTGCAAATCTTCACTTTATTTATATAATACAATATTCTTATCCCATTTTTAAATTCCCACATTTATAAATAAATCTTAATATATATATATATGTGTGTGTGTGTGTGTGACTCTATATAAAATGGTTAATAATTATTTATACCAAAATATTTCTATCTTTTTCTCAACCATATTCCTTTATTTTAAAGATGAAATTATTCTAAAGATTTCAAAAATATTTACTTTATGGTTCAAAAATCTCTATTTAAAATATTTCATAAAACTATTAATTCATAATATTTAAAAATCATACCTTTTATTTTAAATAAATTTCTTCTTTAAATAAATTTTCAAGAATAATTATTAAAACATATAAAATTTCCAAAATCACTTTGAAATCCCTTTTAAATCAAAATCATTATTTTATAGTGTTTTAAAATACCAACAATAAGGCCTAGTGCTACTAAAGCACTAAATAAGCAAAATCGTATCCATGTCTTCAAATATGGCATCCAACAAGTCATATATCACTATATATATATACATGAAAAGTAAGATCAATGTGTGAGGAATCCAGTTGGATCCCCTCAACCTGTCCCCCTGCATCACATGCAATATATAATCAAATAAAATAAATCAACCGCTTCGAGGCGAGATCGTATACAATGGGTCATTCGCTTACATGGGAACATAATATGGTCTCATCCGCTCCAGGGGCGAGAATATATCCAAACCAATTAATAAAATATTAAATCATTCAAATATCCAACCAACAATTTTTATCAATTATATATCATACTAGTAACCAAAAGGGTGAGTTTAGCTCACCGAAATTTCTATTGTCGCGAGGCGTTCTAGTTCTGTCCGAATTCGAGCGAAGTTCGAATTTAGCATAAAATTCAACAAGCTCCATTCATCCCCAAACCAACTCCATCTTTACGTGCAATGCAAAACTCTGCGCCTCGATTGGACCTCGTACGGACAAGATATTGATTTTATAAGTTAAAAGATTTTTAATTACCAATTAAATATATTAATTATATAATTAATACATAATCACGTTTTAAAACTTTCTTCCTTCTTTCAAAAATCACACTTTTTAGAACTCACCTCCGCCTTTCTCCTCCTCATCGCTGCCACGCTCGTTGCCGACCATCGCGACCACCACCGTACACGCTTCCATCGCGACCTGCCTCGTTATCGATCGTGCCTCCAATGTCGAGAGCGAACCAAAACCAATGCCACGAATGAAGCTCCTTCCTTGCCACCACGCGTCGCTATAGCTCAATCCCACCGTTGAACAAGTTCAACTCGTCAATGCCGATATTTCCCTAGTTGGTGGCCTCACCTGAAAATGCTTGGATGGGTTACAATGATTGTGATCCATTCGATTTGAAGAATTTTAATTTTGAAAATTTCAAACTCGTTTCTGGTATGAGCGCAAGTTTATAGGGGAGATGAGGATGGCCTAGGTACGGGGGAGGTATGGTGTGAATAGAGGAGAGGTATGGGTTGGTTATGGTAAATATACATACATACATACATAAATATATATATTCGAAAATATCCAACTTTAAACGTCCGAAAATCTCGAGCTCCTATCGAGACGTGCTAAATCTGGTGTTCTATATGTATTACCCCTATTTTGAACTCAATGGAACTTGTCTCAAGACCTAATTCGATCATATATAAAAGATAGCTTTTTAAACAAAGTTATATTATATAAATTTCTGAAATTAATTTATAAGCGTTTCAAACTCGCACAACCAAATGATACGTCCAATCACCATGAAATTCGATGGCATATAATAATTTATTATTATGGATCCAATAATACTGGTTTCGTCGAAATCCGAGACAGTACCCCGGAAGGCTATTTTTATACGTTAATTAAAACAATTATTATAAAAACAAAATTAATCGCTTTTAAATTTTAGATTCAAAAGTTTACTATCTTCGTTCTTATCCAAATAGAGTTTAAATCAACTTCCAAAATCATTTTTATTCGCATTAAATTCATGATTTAATTATTTAAACAATTCCAAATATTATATTCAATAATTTAATTATCAAATAAATTGCTATATTTGATATTCAACTTATAAAATTAACTTTTCAATATTTAAAATCAATTAAACATTCCAAATTCTAATGACTCAAATTTTTGGGTCATTACAATATTTAATTTTAAATGAAAAGGGTTAAAATTTACCATGCATGAATACAACTTGAAACTATATAAAATGAATTACATGAAAGGAATTTAAATATAATTTAATTAATGATGTATAGAAATTTTAGTCACTTCGTGAAAAAAATTATATTGTACTACAAATTCGTGTGTCATTAATATTTAATTTTTTATTAAATATGAGCGTTTCTATCTATTATTTTATCAAATAATTTATGGTGTATGTAAAAAAATTATTGGTATATAAATACAATTTGCTTTTACGTTTATAGATCATATAATAATTACAGTCTAAACCATTATAATTAAAGGAAAGAAATAATAATATAAAAATGGTTTAAATTTGTAGACAATTATTAATGTAAATTTTTTACATGAAATATATGTAAAGTTAAGGTAACTTGAGAAGGAATATATATTTACTGTAATATGCAGCTAAACCTAGAAATACATAATATATTTAACATTTTTAATTTGTATTGCATAAATAAGGAATTAATTCCATTAATTTCAGTTTATTTCTCTTCGATTACTTTCCAAATTTTAAATTAGAGAATTTATTATATATAAGTTCACTTTAATGTTGATTAAATTAATTAATTCACCATGAGGTCGGCAACTAAACTATAAAATGAACATGTTCCTGAATTTTCACATTAACTAAAATACACGCTCTGTATAGAACTCTACACTCAAAAAATTGAAACAAAGCATTTTAATTTAAAGCTAAAACATAAAAATAACTAAATCCAACATTGATTTAGAAATTGACAACATTGATGATAATTAATAGTTTAGTCACCTGACCTTCAAAATTTTATTATATACATTAAATTTTAAACAAATAATTATGTATGTATAATACCCATTGCGTCATATATATTATATTTGGCTACCCAAGAAACTTGACTAATCAACTATACATATTCCAAATTTGATAATTCTAGCTCTTGAACATGATTCTAGTTTGTTTGAAAATGTGAAAATAGTACAAATCAGAACTAAACAACATGATTTAGTAAAGGTATATTTTAAAAATATGTAATTAAGGAAAGCTAAAAATCAATGTTAATCCATTTAAAAATCAAATGTTCTATTGAACTAAAATTAGAAACTAATTGCTTAATATTAAAAAGAATTATTATGAAACCGATTCTCTCATTAAGTTGAATTTCAATAAAGAATTTATCAGTATAGTTTTAATATTAATTAATTCTTTTAGATATAATCCTTTCCATTTAAAGTTAGTTTAAATGTAAATGTTATAAATACATACAATTTCAATCCATAATTACAACATTCCTAAACTATAAAAAATTTCAAAATAATATAACATTAAATATTCATTAGAGAAATAAATGACAATTACTAGCATTTTAATGATATCCAAGAATTTGTTGTTAAACGTGCATTGAAAGGAAAATTGTTTATTGCTTATGGACATTTCATGGTTTATGAAGTAATTTCTACATAGAAATATATTAAACATAGGTTGATTAGGATGGATAATATCTAATATCATATAACATAATTTAGGTTGTGTAAAATGAAAAAATCAGTTTACAAAACACATATTTATAAGTAAAATTTTAATGTAAAGTTGCTTGTGTCGTCGAAATGAAAGTGTATGTACACATTTATACTTCCTTTTTCCTTCTAAAATATGGTGTGGAAATTTCCAATTTGATTGTTCATTTACATCACATGTTTTATTTTCTCCAACTTGATTTTCCTATATATTTATATTTCAAAATGGAAAAAAGGTATCAACTTTAATTCTAGTATATACAAAATTGTATATAATTTGGTATCTTTGTGTTATTATACCAATTATGCCCTACCAAATGAATAAAGGAAATGCAATTCATGATTGCATTAGACAAAAAGAAATTAAGTGGATGTCAATGTAAGTACAAAATATAATAAAAAAATAATAATTCAACTTTACTTATCATAGATTCTTCAAAACAACTAAAAGTTCTAGGGTATCCAAGTAATAACAAATCAAAGATCCTCTTGCAGAATATGATGGAAACAAAATTTATTATCATAAATTGAAACAAAAACGAGAAAATGTACTATATTTTTCCCAACTTTATTTCCTTATATACTTATATTTCAAAATTGAAAAAGGTCAACTTTAGCTCTGGTAGATTATACAAAACTAAAGACTCTTTACTCACTATGTTTTTGTTAACCAATTATGCCATACAAATGAAATTTATAATCATGCCAAACCAAAAAAAAATCAAATGAACTTCTATGTCAATAGAAAAGTTTAGAATGATAAAATAGTTCAATTATACCAACCATAGATTTCACAGAACAGTTAAAGATTTGTATTCCATGGTATCCATACATTAATAAATTCAATAGTTCCCAACAAAATACAAAGCAAATCAGCTCAATAATTATAAAAAATAAAATGAAAATATGAAAGAAATATAATTGTTGACACAACTTGAAATAAAGAGGTATATCATAAATTTAAAACATAAGAGATGAATTGTGTTAAATTTTGGTGACACAAAATCACAAATAGAAGGAAACAAATCTGCAAGAAGGAAAGTAATCACGTTTGTTCATTATCGAAATGCATAAATCATTGGATTGCATTTGAATGAGATGACAAGGAAATATATGCATGCGCATGTTATGGAATAATATATATGCAAAATGATATGCATATTATTTCTTTCTTCGTAATCACATTGCTTTGGGATTATTTTCTTCCATTTTTGGAATGAGTGAATTACTTGTTATGTTTGCATGATTTGTTACCATTGTAATTTGCCTCCATTATCTTCTTACCATATCTTGGTAATTTGATTGATGACTCACATGAATTTATATTGGTTATAAATTGAGGGTAGACTTAATTGTAAATCTATCCTAGCATTCAGCCAGCGATCTCCAGATAGTGTGTCTCTTCTTGTTATCCCTAATTTAGGGCTTTGGTATGTAAACTCTTATCTTGTGATCTCTTGTAACTCTCTCATGTGGAATAAAATCTCTCTCCTTTGGACTGGACATACACTATCCTGATGATAGTGGAACTAGTATAAATATTGTGCGTCTCTTTCTTCTTTATAGCTATTTGCTATTTATTTGGAGTAATAGAATAATTGTTGCTAGATTAAGTGATGTTCAAATTGGCAAATCTAGATCTTGTTTATTGTTTTTCTGCATTTGTGTAATTTTTGCACAACAGATTGATATCAAAGCAAGGGATTTGTTTAAATTTGTGCATCAATGGCTTCTAGAAAGAGCGGTAGATCCGATGGTGATTATGCTATTACTCATTTGGATGGAAAATGAGATTTTGTGCAATATGAAAGTTAAAGATGGAGGAGATAATGTTAAGAGAGAAGAGCGTTCCAGTCTTGGAAATTTGGTGATAAGAAGTTTGGTGTGTTGAAGGGACAGCTGGATTTGGGAACCTGTATCTGCTTCATGGCTCAATGTTGATGTGAGAGTCTTATGTTGATTTTCATGGGAAATTTGTTGTTTGGAAGATAAGGTATGTAAGAGGAGAGAGATTTGTCTTGCATACAGAGATTTGGATTAGCCTTATTATGTCCATTGGCTTTTGTTTTCTAGCTCTGTATTTGATTGGTGATTGAGAGAATTTTTTTTTGCCTTGGTGGCTTTGAGATTATTTTGGTATCTACCTTCTTTTGAATTTGGATATTTGCAACATTTTGTTGGCGGGCGGGACATAGTCTGAGCTCGTTAGCAAGGTGTGATGGGGGTGGCCTTGCCGGAACCCATTGGGCAAATATTCATTTTTGGTCTGTATCTCGTTAAAAGATTTTGGTTGAAGGTGGAGTTCATTTCTCAGAGTTTTATGTTGAAAAGAGAATTTGACTCGAGGTGGAGTGTTGGAGATGTGTGATTTTGCATCAAGGTGGAGTGTTAAATTTTGGTGATACAAAATCACAAATATAAGGAAACAAATATGCAAGAAGGAAAGTAATCACGTTTGTTCATTACAGAAGTGCATAAATCATTGGATTGCATTTGAATGAGATGGCAAGGAAATATATGCATGCGCAGGTTATGGAATAATATATATGCAAAATGATATGCATATTATTTCTTTCTTCGTAATCGCATTGCTTTGGGATTATTTTCTTCCATCTTTGGAATGAGTGAATTACTTGTTATGTTTGCGTGATTTGTTGCCATTGTAATTTGCCTCCATTATCTTCTTACCATATCTTGGTAATTTGATTGATGACTCGCATGAATTTACATTGGTTATAAATTGAGGGTAGACTTAATTGTAAATCTATCCTGGCATTCAGCCAGCGATCTCCAGATAATGTGTCTCTTCTTGTTATCCCTAATTTAGGGCTTTGGTATGTAAACTCTTATCTTGTAATCTCTTATAACTCTCTCATGTTGAATAAAATCTCTCTCCTTTGGACTGGACGTACACTATCCTGATGATAGTGGAACCAATATAAATATTGTGCGTCTCTTTCTTCTTTATAGCTATTTTCTATTTATTTGAAGTAATAGAATAATTGTTGCTAGATTAAATGATGTTCAAATTGGCAAATCTAGATCATGTTTATTGTTTTTCCGCATTTGTGCAATTTTTGCGCAACAAATTGAACCGCAAATTAGATGAAAAGACAAAAAAATCAAACCTTTAAATCAGGCTCGATTAATCTATTAAGCCAAAGTGTTTTTTGGAGGCTTTTGGACAATTTTTCCATGAAAACTAACATTGAAAGCAACGGGTGGAAACATAATATCTGCAAAACATAAGTAGAAAATAGTTTGAATTGAATAGAAATTGAAGAACTAATGAAGGATTCAATTAAATTCTAGTAGACTAAATCTTTAAAGCATTCAGGTAAAAATTGTTTAGAAACAATCTTTAATTTGATTCTGGTTGGAACTGATTTTTTTTAACTACGATATACATATGAAATTGAAAATGGAAAGTGATATAACTATGAGAAAGTTAAATGAGAAGAAATGAAATAAACATTCAAAATAACCACAAAAATAAAATAATCATACTGCAAGCATGAAGAAGAGGAAGAGAACCGGTGTTAGTTAAAGGACTAACTACTATAAGTTTATCCAAAAAGAAATGTGTATAAGAGTAGCTTCTGAGATTTTTTCATTTCATAAATGAAATTAAACACCATTAATTTCTAAATCAATGCTTGTATGCTTTGTGGAATAATGAAAATTTTATAAGGGTTAAAGGACAAAATGCACCTAAGTTAATTAAGGAGAATGAATTATTCAATTTCAAATAAAATGAGAATAAAAAATATGTTAACGTGATTGAAAATTTTATTATATAATAGAGTAAATTCGGATATAACATGCTAACACCATTTCAAAAATGTACATTCTAATATCTGGAAAACATGATAAGTAGAACATTTAGATAGAATTTGCTTCTTCTGATTACTTCATCAACCAAAGTAAATTATACCTCCTCCAATAAATGAAACAACAATTCAATTTAGTGTGTTTCGGCATGGTCTCTTATAAAAGTTGGTATTTCCAGTTCTTACGTTCTCCTATATCTAATGCCTTAAGTATGCCAAGTTGATATTTCTATTTCTTGAACTGGGTTCAAAAGGTGAGTAAATTATTATTCAAATCAAGAAATAAACTAAATATCAACCAAAAATAAGCATAAAAAGGAAAACTAAAATAAATTTAATACTCTTCATACTCTCTAGTGCTTTTATTCCAAAAATATCGGTACTAGTCCTAGAAAACACATAAAAACTAAGTTAAGTAGACATAATTCAATAAAATCTAAAGGCATTATTTTGAAAAGGTAAAAGGGAAAAAAGGAATAATAATTGCATAACATACATTGATTTTTTATATAATTACCTAATAAAGATGCATCAAATTAGATGTCGAACTTTTCTTCAACTTAAATGTGTAAACATATAAAGTTAGCATAAATGAAATGAAATCCACCAAAATGTTATAGCACATCCATTGGATTAGATAATGATTTGTGATAAAAGAAATAGATACATCCAGATAATTGGACCTACAGAACATGCATTCACTATTCAATTGGAAAAGTAATTAAAAACTAGTTATTTTTCTAAATGGTGATTGAATATTTATTAAAGTAATTTAAATTTAAGAAAGTTAAGGATTCGATGTTTTTACCTTTCTCTATGCATGATAAAAATAGTTAAAAACGAAAGAATAATCTGAGTATGTTGTCATAATTAAGTATTTGAGGAGAATAACAAATAAAAAACCCTGTCATTATTGGCAGTCTCCATAAAGGTTTGAGAAAACCCAATAGAAGATTATATCACGCTACCCTTTATTGTTTTATTTTTATCACTAAAACCTTTAATAGTAAGTAATTTGGAAATAGAAGCAAACTAAATATTTTTTGAATGAATACCAAGTATAAGCAGCATTAATTTGCAATTATTAAAGAAAGAGAAAAATGGAAAACCTTAGAAAAGATTATCACTAGCTCTACTTTTTTATCGTATTTTATCATTGAAACTTTCAATAGTAAGTAATTTGAAAGTGGATAAAAAACCAAAGAGTCTTCAGAGGAATACCAAGTATAAGTAGAACTAATTTGCATTTATTAAACCAAAAAGGAAAAAATTGAGAAAATAAATATACTGAAAAGGTAGGAGGGTGTGAATACAAAATTTAGCTCAGGTTGAATGATAATTGAGTATATTTGTTGAGAATGAATAAGAAAGGATAACATAAATGGTTAATTATTCTCTATTTTATAGAATGTATATGTTGTGTGTGTTTACACACATTCATATTGAGTTTTATTTAGGAAAATTAAGAAGAAATGGGAGAGGAATGGAGCGTAGACCCAGATTAGTAAATGATAATTAATGAAAATTGATTGAGACTATTTGTTGAAATATGTGCAAAAGAGGCTATTGAATTTTTTACTGTTACATTTTTGAGATGTTTATATCATTAATTTCAATGTTATTGCTTGTATTTATTGGAATTTTTATAAAGAGCTAAAAGTAAAGTTAATCTTTATACTTATGGAGAATAAAAACCCATGATTTCCGCCTTCCATGTAGAGACAAACAAATCCAATGGTCCATACTTTCTATGTAAAGTTTTGTGTCCCAATAGCCTCTCCCATATATAAATAGGAAGAATGTACTTTTATGCATTAGATAGACAAATAGATGGATAGGGTGTGTATATATATAATATTATAAATTTGGATAAAAAATACCAATATTTACCCACAAAGGAAGAGTGGTTGTTAGGACATGCGGTGCTCACATGTAAGATCAGGAGTTGAATCCTTGCTAACTTCATATTCTTATGGGAATAAATCATGTTCCAAAAAAATTAATAATTTAATACATTTACCTCATGGCAAAATAGATAATATGATAAAAGAGGTACTTGGAAGTGAAATGACAAAAATCAATTATATGTTATAATAGCTGGATAGACAGACAAAACAATGGCAACACATGAAATTTCTGCGAGAAATGGAAATAAAAGGACTACATGGACTCAAACTCAATTTTCATATAATATAATAGATAATATCGAAGGTTACCTTAAGATGTATCTAAGAAAAGTACCTTGAATGATGAAAGGATTCCTATATTCAATGAATCAATCTATGGATCTTGCAAAAATCGAGAGATAACCACCTTATTTTATTTTGTTTTTGGAGTTTTGGAACCCTAGGATACTATAAAAATTCGGCTATAGACGATGGAAGAGGAAGAGAAATTTCTGTTAAGAAAGAAAAATGAAGTAGATGAAAGAAATGAAAGGAGATTTGTTTTAAAAGAATAATAAAAACTTTTCCTATTCATTTCTTAAAATCTTCCCACTTTTATTCTCGATTAATCTCAATAAATCCTCTCCCTCCTCTACATGCTTGGCCGGATATGGATGGTGCCATATAGGCCCTCGTAGTTTCCAAAATCCCATTAAAATTAATCCTACTTAAATCTAATTTCAATGTCTACAGATATCATATATCGTTGCGTGCGTTTATAACTTTTACATATGCACTTTATTAAATTCTAACGGTATTCCAAAAAGTCAAATAAAATTTTAATAATTAATATTTCACAAATATTAATTCATTTAATTATATAAGCCGACTTAGTATTTATTTTATTTAAATCCAATTTAAACATTCTACCAACATCGTATATCGATACTCATATTTATAGCTTTTATATATGCACTTTATTAAATACTATTGGTATTCAAACAAATAAAATAAAATAAAATGTAATAATTAATATTTCAAAATTTTCAATTAATTTACAATGATTATAAATTAGCTAAATCATGTGGTTCATTCGGAGTATTCTCGGTTGTGTGACTAAAATATGTAAATTCAGTTAGCAATTAATATTGAACAATTCGAATATTAATATTCACATGCCACCTTAGCTAGTGGAGTGAAATTTGGCTGAATTTATCACTTATACAACTTTTCAGTAAAGTCCAATTTTGCTGATTTTGAGCGGTACCTGGTAGTAATGATTATTTACACCAATTCTCTTCGTCGATACTATATCAATTTAAGACTTATAAATTTGTTTTTGGTCAAAATTCCATCATCGCTCACATTCAACTTTGTAAGGCCAAACATAAAATCCTTGATTCAATAATACCAATTATTATTAACTGTACTACTCTGGCCAGAGACTTTGATTTTGAGTTAACTACAATTAATCATGATAATGACCCCATATAACTAAGGAGTCATATTCTATTGAATAGTACTTCACTTCAAATGCTTCAACTCAGACTCAACCATAGCCGTTCGATGAACGCCATGCCAAGATTTAACTATAATCAAAGGGAATTATGTAACATCGTCACTTCAAGATTCTCTATTTGACCTTAGTTATATTAACCAATAGAAAACTCTCAAGCGATTCATTCCATAGTTATCCAATAACTATTAGTATGTAACACCTTAGTTCACCTAACAGCTATCAGTAATACACTGTCCAACATTTGGAGAGCATTACGCACTTTAGTCTCAATGGTTGCATCGATATCCCATCGCTAAACATCTTGACTAGGAATATTTAAAATAATATGTCATTTTAAGGTGATAAATTTGTCATGATTACAACACATTATAGTTACTGTCACATAACATATCATTTAAGAATTTTTCTATTTAATATGTTTTAAACTACTTATTTAATTGATCATATCATAGTATAACAAGTATATAATAGAAACAAAACACATTTTATTTTGGTCAAGATTTGTTATCGAGCTAGATATATGTAACAAATTACATAATTACCCTTATGGTATACCCCTAACTCTATCGGATCGGAATTAAGATCGCTAAATAATAATTTAGAGTGTTCCCGAGTATTTATGAAATACTAGAGAATTATTTATAGAAACAACGAGCTACTTACGAAGGAGTATTCAAACTTGAACTTGTTAAGTGATATCGAGTAAAGTATGTTAATCCCAAATTCATGATCAATTTTAGTTAAGCAGCTTTAAGTTGAAATGTGTTCCAAGCAAAAGGTTGTAATTGACCAAAAGGCTAACTTTATCACCTTGAATCGCACCAAAAAAATGTATAACGCAAAAATCTATAATCGAGCTAAGGTGATTATAAAAGTTGAGAGTCACTTAACATTATTATGTGATAACAATATCAGAATACATATCATGAAATAACCTAGATCTCACTAGAAGTCAAAAAATATACTGCAAAGATTTCTACATGATAAAACCAATTTATCAACTTCGGAGAGAGTTAGTTGAAAAAGTAGATAGTTAAGACAATATAACATATCCGTTCGCTAAGGGACTAGGTCAATCAATTTTGAGAAAACTGATCAGAAGAATGGAAATAAGATTCCATAATTGACCTGTGACGACCCAACTTTCTACCACCAGAAAGTCGTATCATCTTGAAGAAGAAAGGGATAGAAAAGAGAAAAGATAGAGAAGAAAGAAGAAACAACATCAGAATCTCAACAGCGGAACGAATAAATTATATTAATCACATAAGTATTACATAATATACAACATCAATCAGAGTCACACAGATAATACATCACATACTAGACAGTTATAAACACCTGTCTAGTTAATACAACTCAATACAATACAGAGAAACTATACAGAGATACCAACACAGCAGAACACTATACATATCTATAACGCTGAAGCCTCCTGCT